>CM022298.1:501490831-502870033 GCA_011799875.1 Thinopyrum elongatum
CTTTGAACAAAATAAACCACTAGCATCAACTACAAGGAGTAATCAACACTACTAGCAAACCACAGGTACCAATCTGAGGTTTTTGAGACAAAGATTGAATACAAGAGAGTAAACTAGAGTTTTGAGAGGAGATGGTGCTGATGAAGATGTTGATGGAGATTGACCCCCTCTGTCGTGGGAACCACGGCTACCTATGGGGCCAAGGCCCTTTTGGTTTGGCAGGGGGAACTGAGCGCATTGCACAAAGAGCGGAGGAGTGCAGCGTCGCGTGGCAGAGATCACACAGGCAGTTTCTACCGGTTGGGCCGCCGCGAGGCATAAAACCCTACTCCTGCTTTGGTGGATTGATGGTGGGTGGTGGTGGAAACGCAACACCTCTTTCCCGGCGGGTTGCCTCGAGGCGAGAGCAGCTACGCGCGTATGGGTGTACAGGGGTCCGGATCCTTTCTATGGTTTGCCATGGGCCTCCTTTTATAGATTAGGGGTCCACCACAGTGGCAAATCATTCCATTGTGTACTAATTAGATAGCGAACAGTGCTATCATATTCTTCCTCTGCAGACAGAGCAGTACGCATTAAATGCGCCACTTAGGGTCACATCATGGCCTGCCTGGCATGCCTTGCCGGGCATTTTGGGCCACCTTCTCTCCTGTTTGCATGACACGTCGCAGAGGGTGTCATCTGGAGGTGATTCCTGTAGGAATGGCTGCATGTGGCCAAAGCAGCCACTTAGTCATCTCGGGCTTGACACCACACCGATCGTACTTGCGTCGCCGTGAGGTGGGGCGGTGAAGTCTTGGCGGGCGTTTTGCCTTGTATGCCCCCGCAGGCCTGTCGGGGCGGCCTTGAGGCTGCTTCCGGGGTAACCTTGACCTCGCCAGGCTCTTCTGCCCGGCAAGGGAGGTTTTTTCCCTTAGCGGTGTTCTTGCTTCTTGGCTTGACTTGGTCTTCTCAACTTGCCCTTTGATTCCACAAAGAGCCTATCCCTTTACCTGGCCTTGTCCTTGGATGTTGCAATCTTGATCTTGGGCCTGTGCACGGTCTGGGCAACAGACCCAGGGTTTGTTGTAACCGACAGGGAGCCCCCGGGCCTGGCCGAACGATTTTGTCGGGCGTCGTCGGGGTAGGCCCTAACTTGTGCACAGGCGAGGGGGAAAATAGCCGCTCGCCCTTTGAGATCTTCTTTGTTTCTTTCATTATTATCCGAGCTCAGATCAGTTCCCAGTTCTTCCGCCCGTCTCGTAACGCAACTGCAGTAATGGAGATAATGGGCCACAGTGTGGAGTTACCAACAATCCCTTGTTCACAGGGGTGTAACTGCCACCCCACTATCCTCCCCCGCTCCAAGTGCTTCTGCAACGTGTATAGCATGCATTGCGCAAGGTTGGTGGCGGATGCGGAGGGTGGTCGGGAACGAGTGCCATGGTAGAAAGCTAGGGGTCGTGGATTGGGCGCAGGGATGTCGGCCTTGATTCTTCGAGCCGTATGATGGCGAGGAGGAGCGACTAGCGAGCGGGGGTGGCCACCTTCACGAAAAAAATCCTCCCCTGCCACGCCGTGCCTATAAGAGGGGGCGGTGGTGTGAGAAGTTCCTCCACACCTCCTTCCTTCTTTGTTCTGCAGTTGGCCCACACTATCATGGTGGAGAGGTCGGGGGTCTGGTCCTCCCCAGGTGGCGATGAGAACTTCTCTCGACAGCGTCTCGCTCCTCCCTCCGAAGATGCAGGGACGGAGCCCGCGACGAGGGGAGGTGGGAGAGGATGAGGTCGAGGCCGTCGTGCGCAAGGCCAAGGGGGATGAGGTGGCGCTCTAATTGCCACCCCCGCCGGCCACCCCTCCCCCGATGGAAGGCCACGTTGGAGACCAGCCTCTGGAGTTCGTCATCAGGCTTGTATAAGCCCCCCGCGCTGCTGCCCTCTGTCTCCCCACCCCATTCGCAGGGCGATGGAGTCGATCAGCCACGTGCGTTAAGACTACACATGAGGGGGCGGGAATGGCCAGTCATTTTACGGGTGGATGTGGATTCCCCGCCCCTCATTTATGTATCTTCGCCGTGGCTGGAGACTTGCACCGCGCCATAGCCTGTCTAAAGGGCACGTCCTCCAATTTAAGTTAATGAGGCCGATTTCCTTTTCATCAAGGTTTTCGGGAGCTCGGTGCTCGTTTAGGGTGTGCGAGGAGAGCTCGACCGACGACGAAGCTCCTCCTCGAGCGATGCGACGAGGAGGATAGTGACGGTGATGACGACGACGTCGGCGGGAGGGCGACGACTCTGACTCCGGCTGAGCACCAGCCGCACCATCACGTCAGGTGGCGGCACTGTCCATCTGCACTGCATCTTGTACATCCCAATTTTCAATTGGAATGTTATACATAGGTCATCATATGCATATATTTTATTTGCATTTCGTTTGTGATCCAGAAATCTTAAGCAACTCAAGACCCACGGAGAGAGTTGGGATTTTACTATTTTCACATTTGAATTTTCTCAAATACTGAAAAGAGGATCATTTTGGTTTTAATATTTTTTCTCCAAAAAAAATATTTCATATTAAAATATATGAGAGGAGATAATATGACTTCTCCAAAATAAAAGAAATATTGGAGGAAAAATATTAAATCAAATAAATAATTTTTATTTGGATTTTATTTGCTATTTTATTTAAATTAGAAAAATATGCATTTTTCAAACTGCTTTTTAGGCCAAGAAAATGTTATTGTTTCAATATCTTCTATTTAGACGGTGATGAATGAAAATTGTTTTGGCATTTTTAGATTTTTTTTTTATTATGATTTTTTTCTCGGCGAATCTTATTAAAAAAAAACTTTCGCCCGACGGGCCGAAGCCCAGCCGAGCCCAGGCCGCCGCCGCCTTTCCCGGGCGAGAGTCCGGCCGCGCACGCGCCGCAGAGTCCGAGCCGGACTCCTCCTCCCTCGCCCCCTCCCCCAAGCCCACCCCCCCCGGGCCTTTAAATAGCCGCCCCCCCCCCCCTCACCTCGTCCTGCTCCACCGCCGCCCGCCGCCGCCCGTTTGTCCTCTGTTAGCGGAGTTCGTCGGATAGATTTTTTCTTTTTAGGCCAGGGACTATCCGTGAGTATCTTTTATCGCAGATTAGCCCTGATCTTCAAACCCTCGCCGTTTCTAAACCGTTCGTCCAATCCAGTGAAACCAATGCCAAATCTTCGTCTCGAACCCCTCTTTCTGTTTAATCAACTTGAAACATGATTTTGACAATTTAAAATTGGTTTTTCAAGCAGATTTGTTTTCGAATTCTTTTGACCGTAGTTTCAGTTCCGTAGCTCCGATTCGATTGATTCTTTTTGCAGATCGAATCTCTTCAGTTGAACTTTCAGATTTGATCTTCTTATTTGAGTTTTATCCTTGCATCTATGTTGATGATGCTTATGTATGCTATTGTTTGGTTGCGATAGAATTCCCGGAGTCGAAGCGTGCTACTACTAGTCTCTAGGGTTTGCGGATCGTCAGCAGGCAAGTAACACATTGATCATAACCCTTTATTACCTAGTTTTAATGCATTAGTTTCAATCCTCAAACACTGCATGATTAGGAGGTGCTTAACTTGTGGGCATTGGGAAGTAGATGATGAGGTAGAACCTATTGCCCTTTATTATCAAACCCTTGGAGTTACTTCTACGTTATGCTTATATTGCCATGCTATGCTCGTAGACGTGATTGGGTTTGAGTGTATCCATGACAGATGTGATATTGTTAATTAATGGTTAACTAAGGTGCTACTTAAATACACATCTGGGTGGATTGGTTGCAGTGCACCTGGGGATATACCACGTTGGTCTTTTTGGTTCGCCACCCAGGCTCAAAGGGATCATAAGATTATTCATGCTAGAACTTTGTGTGCAGGCCACAAGCTATTATGGGGTCTAGCATAGTGAGTATGTTGCATGACTCTTCTAGTGGTAGCTAGCAGATGTAGGGGATGTTAGGTTGGTACTGTCTACCAGGGTTAGAGTTAATGCTTCTGAAAGACTGTGTCTCGGTCATCCGTTTCTCAAACACCATGTAGTGCGAGAAATCCATAGGAGGAGATTGAGTCTGTGGGGAAAAGGTGTGGAAACCTCTGCAGAGTTATAAACTAATCATGGTTAGCCGTGTCCCCGGTTATGGACATCTTGAGTATTTGGTACCTGAATTATTGATTTGATCCCATCACTCTAATTATTTGTTGGGTTTAATGATTACTTTTAATTGGGATTGAGATGGGGATTTACCTTCTCAATGTTTAACAATCACCATGATAGTTAAATAAAATAATTCCTTTGTTGTAGGGAAAAATTGGCTTTTTCTCAAAACAATATAACCCTAGAGCTTTCCACCACCATATATTGCATGTAGTGATACATTTATTGTTCATGCTCTTCTGTTATAATTGACAGCATTTCCATGTGCTGACCCGTTTCGTGCTGCAACATATCATGTTGCAGACTTTTCAGACGAAGAGTAAGGTGCACTAGGTCGGTTGTCGTGCACTCAGCTATGTCGTTGGAGTTGATGGACTCACTTTATCTTCCAGCCTTCCGCTGTTATCTTATTAGATGGCCTTAAGACATATTTATTGTAATAAGTTCTCTTTTGAGACATTCGATGTAATAAGTGTGTGATTGCACTCTGTTATAAATCCTTCAGTATGTGTGTGTCAGCATTACCGATCCAGGATGACCGTGAGCAAGAGTTCGATCCATTCGGTCGGGTCGCTACAGGATGGTATCAGAGCACACGCGGACGTAGGACACGACCAATAAGAAAAGCCATAGGTCACTCTTCTCTACTCATTTCGACTCTCTTCTATTACTACTCATAGGATGGCACTCAGGAACAATTGCACAACCGATGAGACACAACCTTTTGGACGACACTTGAAGGAAATCACTAAGTACCTGAACATCGGAATACCAAGCTTCACCGGACCTACACCGCCACTTTACC
This sequence comes from Thinopyrum elongatum, assembly GCA_011799875.1. NCBI lineage: Eukaryota > Viridiplantae > Streptophyta > Magnoliopsida > Poales > Poaceae > Thinopyrum > Thinopyrum elongatum. The sequence goes on from CM022298.1 coordinate 501,495,795, forward strand.
AGAAGAGGAGCGTTGGATGATTCGAGTTCAAGTTCCAGGAGGCGTTCACGCCAGTTACCGAGTCCATAGAGTTTTCCTTTGATGCACCAACCTGGAGTCTAGGTAGAGCATGGCAGCCCACATCGCCATGGGACGCATCGGCGAAGTTTATACCACCAAGGATCTTAAGGACAACCATCTACCGGATATGTGGGCGCCGAGATGAGCAATGGGAGATGATCACACCAGGAGAGATAGGTCCATTGCAGCTCTTCAATCCAGGAGTATAACCAGCATTCGTCGACAGGAGAACCAGATGTTGCGCAAGCATGATAGATTTGAAGAAGGTGATGACCAGGAACATGGAGCTAGAAGAGGAACTCAAGTCTACACGCGACGGATACGAGGAGGAAATCGCAATACTAGTGGAGAAGAATGACGACCTGACAGGAAGCTAGGAGTGTTCATGGGAGACCCTGCGCCAGGAGAGATGACGACCATCCCGACGACCATTCGTTCGAAGACTACATCATCATTGACGACAACCGACTCCGACCCCGACAGTAGTGATGATGATTATGAGACAAGCTGGAGCGGATCACATGGAGTCTTCCCGACAAAATTCTACATGACCACCATATTATCAGTAGTATTTTCCCATGTTATTATAGCAATAGTCCGAGCACTTCTGAACGGTAGTTAGATCGTTTGTATGCCCTTGCTTGAATTGATTTTTGGGTGATATGAATGTGTTTATCTCATGTGCATATGGGTAGTTGCCTTCTCATAGACCTCACATCTATTCTAATCTCTTCCCTCTAAACCCCTCAATGCCTCCGAGACGTGACCCCGGTTTTGTCTTCCCACCGGAGCTCACTTAGTTGATTCAACAGTAGAATGCCCTGATGCAGCTACTAGTCCAGAACCAAGGCACACCAACAACAACAACAACCCACCGCCACCACCCCCAGTGACAACTTAGCCCGTTTCCAAGGTTGAATCCGCCGGTGTTCTCCGTAGTAGCACCGAGCCGATTGTTGCTGATGACTGGCTACGCAGATGGAAGGGAGTTTGACCACTGCAGGTTGCACAGAAGCTGAGAAGGTGCGATTTGCCGCACATCATTGGATGGACCCGCAGCCTCATGGTGGAGAATTAGACAACCACTTTCCTATAGCCAATGTCACCTGGGATCAGGTTTTCAGCAAGCATTCCACACTGCACATTGTTCAGCAGAGCTATGAGCATGAACAAGCGTGAGTTCCGCCAACTTACACCAAGGAAATCGTATGTGGGGCGAGTACGTGGAAGTTCAGTAAGTTAGCTCTCTATGCCCTGGATGTATGTGGCCACTGATGCCACGAAGCAGGAGAGTAGAAGTTTATGGAAGGATTGAATGATGAGATGAGTATGCAGTTAATGGTGGCATCATTTAACAACTACCAGGAGTTGGTAATAAGGCTCTTATGATTGAAGGGAAGCAGCAACAGATTGAGAGCCGCAAAGGAAGTATGGACAAGGGAAGTACAATTCAGGAGCTCAGCAGAAGCTCGTTTTACCCCGAACTCGGGAGGATTATACACCAAACCATGGAGGCCATACTCACAATGGAGGAAGTTGCATAACACAGTGGCCCCAAGAATGGAAACGGGAATGGAGCAGGCAGCAATCAAACGCTCTAACCCAGCCACACCGCCAAGAAGGACCCAAAGTCACATTACTTGTTTCAAGTGCGGGAAGACTGGACACTATGCCAATGAGTGCCCCGAGCAAAGAATGGTAATGGCAATGGAAGCTCTGGGAAGAAGCCCAACTTCAACAGGGGACAAGTGAACCACGTGAACTGGAGGAGATTGAAGAGCAGCCAGATGCATTATCGGTAATTTTTGGTTAAGTCATTTACTGCAATCGTTCTTTTTGATACTGGTGCATCGCATTCATACATTTCAAGGGGATTTGTGGACACAGTTTTAAGTTACCCACCTTAGCCCTTAGGTCATCCATGTTAGTAAGTTCACCAGGTGCAGAGTATATGGACAGCGATGGTGTGATCGGTTACCCCTGACCATTGGTAGCCATGATTTCCTCAGACCTAATAATTTTGGAATCACAAGGATGGATATAATACTAGGCATGGATTGGCTGTCGAGAGTATGGAGGAAACATTGACTGTGCGAGTAGGTCAATTCTGCTCACCACCCCGGAGGAAAAAGGATCAAGTATGTATCCAAGCATGGGCGAGGAGGACCCCAAGTAAATTCCTCTCAGGAGTTGTTCAGGAAGAAGTGCCTGTAGTGAAGGATTACCGGATGTATTTCCAGAGGAGTTACCAGGCATGCCGCCAGACGAGACATTGAGTTCTTGATAGAGCTGTTGCCCGGAACCGGACCGATATCGAAGAGACCATACCGATGCCCGCAAATGATCTGGAGGAGATTAAGAAGCAGATCAAGGAGTTACTGGAGAAAAGGTTACATTCGACGAAGTTCATCACCGTGGGGAGCCCCAGTGCTTTTAGTTGAGAAGAAGGATGGATCCTTGAGAATGGTTGTCGATTATCGTGCATTGAATGAAGTGACGATCAAGAACAAGACCCACTGCCGATGATCAATGATTTGTTTGATCAGTTGCAAGGAGCTAAAGTGTTCTCCAAGATCAATTTGAGATCAGGAGACCACCAGTTTGAAGATCCGAGAACATGATATACCTAAGACAGCCTTCACCACAAGGTATGGGCTTATAGAGTATACGGTTTATGTCATTTGGATTAAACTAATGCCCCTGCCTATTTTATGAGTAATGATGAATAAAGTGTTCATGGAGTTCTTGGTTAAGTTTGTCGTAGTATTCATTGATGATATCTTGGTATACTCGAAGAATGAAGAGGAGCACAAGGAACATTTGCGTTTGGTTCTCGAGAATCTCAAGGGAACATCAGTTGTATGCCAAGTTCAGCAATGTGAGTTTTGGTGAAGGAAGTTGGATTTCTTGGACATGTTATATCAGGAGAAGGTATAGCAGTAGACCCCACCAAGTTCAATCAGTAACTGAGTGGTTGGCACCCACCTCAGTTGGAGAGATCCGCAGTTTTCTTGGACTTGCAGGATATTATCGGAGATTTATTGAGAATTTTCTAAGATTGCGAAGCCTATGACGGAGTTATTGAAGAAGGACAACCAAGTTCAAATGGACAGATGAATGTGAGGCAAGTTTTCAGGAGCTGAAGAAATGTTTGGTTACAGCCCCAGTGCTTATTCTGCCGGATATATGCAAGGAATTCCAAGTGTATTGCGACGCTTCTCGTTAGGACTTGGAGGTGTACTTATGCAGGACGGAAGAGGGTCTCATATGCCTCACGTCAGCTTCGACCGCATGAGTTGAATTATGCCACGCATGATTTGGAGGTTAGCAGCTATAGTTCATGCACTCAAGACCTGGAGACATTTTCTTATTGGAAACCGTTGTGATGTGTACACAGGATCATAAGAGTTTGAAGTACATTTAATCCGAAGGAGTGAATCTCAGGCAAGAAGATGGTTGGAACTATAAGGATTATGATATGAAGCTGCATTATCACCCAGGAAAGGCCAAGTCGTAGCAGACGCTTGACCGGAAGAGCTATGCCAACACCCTCGTAAGCGGAGGATTACCCAAGGAGTTAGCCGAAGATCTCAGGGAGTTCGTTTGGAGATAGTTCCTAGAGGTTTTGTTGCAGCATTAGAGTTCAGTCAACATTATTGGGGAAGATTCGAGAAGTCAGAAGGATGATAAGGAATTGCTGAGATAAACGAGAGGATGATCTACGAAAAGACCACACCACACCTATTTTCTAGCCAACCCGAATCATCAAGGACGGATTCATCTTAAGGGGGGTGGTTTGTAACATCCCAAATTTTCAATTGGAATGTTATTACAAGGTCATCATATGCATATCATTATTTATTGCATCGTTTGTGTGATCCTAGAAATCTAAGCAACTCAAGGACCCACGGAGAGAGTTGGGATTTTACTATTTTCACATTTGAATTTCTCAAATACTGAAAAGAGGATCATTTTGGTTTTAATATTTTTCTCTCCAAAAAAAATATTTCATATTAAAAATATATGAAGAGGAGATAATATGACTTCTCCAAAATAAAAGAAATATTGGAGGAAAAATATTAAAATCAAATAATAATTTTTATTTGCTATTTTATTTGAAGTAGAAAAATATGCATTTTTCAAAACTGCATTTTTAGGCCAAGAAAATGTTCACTTTGTTCTAAAATTCTATTTAGACGGTGAAAATTGTTTTGACATTTTTAGAATTTTTTTTTTATTTTATTAGGATTTTTCTCGGCGGAATCTTATTAAAAAAAAATTTTCGCCCGAATGGGCCGAAGGCCCAGCCGAGCCAGGCTGCTGCCGCCTTCCTCCCGGGGGGAGTCGGCCGACGCACGCCGCCGCAGAGTCCAAGCCGGCACTCCTCCTCCTCGCCCCCACCCCGCAAGCACCCCCCGGGCCTTAAATGCCGCGCCGCTCCCCCCTCACTCGTCCACTCCACGCGCCGCGCCGCCGCCTGCCAGCGCGCGCCGCCGCCACAGCGCCGCTGCCGCTCCGTCGTCTCCGCGGCCCTCCGCCCTTCCTCCCGCGCCGCAGCCCCATCGCCCGCGCCGACGCCGCCCCGCCCCGCAGTCACCGAAGCGAGCCGCCGCCGCCGGATCTCGTCGCCGTCGCCACCGGTTTTTTCGGTTTTAGGTAAAACCGCCGGTTTTTAAAAAACCCTAGTTCGGTTTATTTTTATTAGGTTAGATTAATTAGCGAACGTTCGTTGTTAGATCTGTTAGTGAACATTTCGCCGTGTTGTCTTGTTAGCGGACGTTCGTCCGATAGATTTTTTCTTTTTTGGCCAGGGACCTATTCCGTGATTACTTTTATCACAGATTAGCCCTGATCTTCAAACCCTCGCCGTTTCTAAACCGTTCGTCCAAATCCAGTGAAACCAACGCCAAAATCTTCATCTCGAACCCCTCTTTCTGTTTAATCAACTTGACATGATTTTTACAATTTAAAATTTGGTTTCAAGCAGATTTGTTTTCGAAGTTCTTTTGACCGTAGTTTCAGTTCCGTAGCTCCGATTCGATTGATTCTTTTTGCAGATGAATCTCTTCAGTTGAACTTTCAGATTTGATTTCTTATTTGAGTTTTACCCTGCATCTATGCTTGATTGCTTATGTATGCTATTGTTTGGTTGCGATAGAATCTCGGAGTACGAAGCATGCTACAGAGTCTCTAGGGTTTGCGGATGTCAGCAAGGCAAGTAACACATTGATCATAACCCTTTATTACCTGTTTATGCATTAGTTTCCATCCTCAAAACTGCATGATAAGGATGTGTGCTAACTTGTGGGTATTGGGAAGTAGATGATGAGGTAGAACCTATTGCCCTTTATTATCAAACCCTTGGGAATTACTTCTACGTTATGCTATATTGCCTGCTATGCTCGTAGACGTGGATTGGGTTTGAGTGTATCCATGACAGATGTGAGATTGTTAATTAATGGTTAACTTAAGGTGGCTACTTAAATACACATCTGGGTGGATTGGTTGCAGGCACCTGGGGATATACCAGTGTTGTCTTTTTGGTTCGCCCACCAGGCTAAAAGGGATCATAAGATTATTCATGCTAGAAACTTCCGTGTGCAGCCAAGCTATTATGGCTCTAGCATAGTTGAGTATGTTGCATGACCTCTTCAGTGGTAGGCTAGCAGATGTAGGGGATGTAGGTTGGTACTGTCTACCCAGGGTTAGAGTTAATGCTTCTGAAAGACTGTGTCTCGGTCATCCGTTTTCAAACACCATGTAGAGGAGATCGAGTCTTGTGGGGAAAAGTGCGCAAACCTCTGCAGAGTGTATAAACTAATCATGGTTAGCCGTGTCCCCGGTTATGGACATCTTGAGTATCTGGTACCTGAATATTGATTTGATCCCATCACTCTAAATTAATTTGTGGGTTTATGATTACTTTTAATTGGGATTGAGATGGGGATTTACCTTCTCAATGTTAACAACCACCATGATAGTTAAATAAAATAAATTCCTTTGTTGTAGGAAAAAATTGGGCTTTTTCGCAAAACATATAACCCTAGAGCTTTCCACCAGCCAATATGCATGTAGTGATAGCATTTATCTGTTCATCTTCTTCTGTGTATATTGCCAGCATATTCCATGTGCTGACCGTTTTCGGGCTGCAACATATCATGTTGCAGACTTTTCAGATGAAGAGTAAGGTGCGCTAGGTCGTGTCGTGCACTCAGCTATGCGTTGGAGTTGATGGACTCACTTTATCTTCCAAGCCTTCCGCTGTTATCTTATTTAGATGGCCTTAAGCCATATTATTGTAAAAGTTCTCTTTTGAGACATTCGATGTAATAAGTGTGTGATTGCACTCTGTTATAAATCCTTCGAGTACTGTGTGTGTCAGCATTACCGTCCAGGGATGACACGTGAGCACAGAGATTCGATCATTCGGGTCGGGTCGCTACAATCTCCTCCCCGGCAAGGTGATTTGCCGGGGAGTTGGATGCAGGGGTGGGGGTGGTGCTCCTGGCTCCTCCAACAACCTTCCAGCTGGACCCCGGCAGGCTTCCTCGCAGGCTGCAGCTTCGTTCGCCCTGGCGTCCTGCTGGCTGGGTGGCGGTTGAAGGGTCGTCTTCACCGATCTCTTCACCATCGCCTTCGCTCGCACCCTCCCACTCTCGCCAGGCTCTTCGTCAGGAGACCCGACGAGGCCGGGCTGGGCTTCCGCAGGCGCTCCTTTTGCCCTCTTCTCCTCCTGCCGCTGTGTGCCAAGAAGGAGGAGCAAAGAAAAAGGCAACACGGGGCTCTTATCTTTTTCAATCTAAAATATGTAGGCAATGCCAAACTTTAGTTCAAATTATGTGATATATTTATCCGTTTGTGTTCTGTAAGGTCTGTATTGTTGATCAGCATATTAATGAAAAAGATAAAACTTGCCGGGCACTTGTGCATGGAACATGTCCATGCAGAGGAAGAATGCCTCTTTACGCTCAAGTAAACAAGTTTTTCGCGCCGTAGGCTATCTGCCGGTACCTCAAGTTGTGCCGGGGGGCTGGGCCTGCCGGGCACAAATCGTGATAGGGACCAGCCCCCGCCAACTTCCTCGCCAAAGGCCACTACAACCTCCCTGACCGAAGCAACGTTCAAGTCAAGGGACGGGAGCACCTAAGTCTTGAAAGCGGCGAGGTTTTCCTATGCACAAGCTTTACTTACAGAATTCGGATGGATAGAGAGAGAACTTATCTGTTTGGGCTTGCCGGGGATCACGATGTAGGCTGTCTTCTCTCTCTTTTTGGGACCAAATCCATGGTAGGATCCTGCAGTATGATGCAGATGAAAATGATGCCCCATGCGATTTATCTACATGAACATGCAATGCTCATGATATGCTTATGCATGCATGCAATTGTCGGGGGGCCCCTAGCGCTTCATTTATTTCTCTGTTGCTCAGGGTCTCCACTGGCTTTGTACAAGGGGTTACATGCAACAGAGGCAAGGCCTGTACAAAAGGGGGCTACCGGGCAGGGCCCGACAGCCGCGCCTTACGGGTAGAACTTGTGGAGATGCCAATGTTCCATGAGTTTTGCAACTGAATGCCATCTCGGTCTCCAGACGGATTGCGCCAGGTCTGGTGACTCGTACTACCCGGTAAGGGCCTTCCCACTTCGGCGTAACTTGTTTGCACCCTTGGCGGACTGAACACGCCTAAGGACAAGGTCGCCTTCCTCAAACACCAGGCACGAACCTGCGACTGTGATAGTGACGCAGGGCCTGCTGATAGCGTGCGGTAGGCGTAGCAGCCCAGAGACGGTTCTCCTCGAGTAGCACAACATCGTCATGCCGGTGCTGATCTTGTGCTACTTCATCATAGGCAAGCACTCGAGGTGACCCGTAAATGAGTTCCGTGGGGTAACTGCTTCTACCCCATAGACTAGGGAGAAGGGAGTCTGCCCGATAGCTCGATTTGGTGTCGTTCTGAGGGACCAAAGAATCACCGCGCAGCTCATCGATCCACGCCTGCCGCACTTCTGCAGCCTATCGAAAGTTCTTGTCTTGAGTCCTCGCAACACTTCAGCGTTCGCCCTCTCAGCTTGCCCGTTGCTCCTGGATGGGCCACGGAGGCGAATGAGATCTTGCTTTCGAGGGCATGAACGTATTGCATGAAGGCGCGTCTCGTGAACTGGGTGCCTTTGTCAGTGATGATCCGGGTAGGAACTCCGAAGCGGCACACCATCCTTTCAAGAACTTGATAGCTGACGAGCAGTCACCTTTCTCACAGGCTCTACTTTCCGGCCACTTTGTAAAATGTCGATTGCAACGAACAAGAATCAAAGCCCCCGGCAGCACGGGGGAAAGGGCCAAGGATATCAAGCCCCTAGACTGAAAACGGCCATGACAAGGGATTGTCTGAAGAGCTTGGGCAGGCAGGTGGATTTCTTGGAATGGAACTGGCAGTCTTCACACTTGGTGACAAGCTCGACCACATCTTGGAGGGCTGTGGGCCAGTAGAACTTGCCAGAAAGCTTTCCCAACCAACGCCCTTGATCCAATGTGGGAGACGCACATACCATTGTGTATCTCCGCCAGCAGTTCCTTTCCTCCTTCTCGGTAAATGCACTTCAATTTCAACACGTTGGGCCTCTCTTTGTACAGCGTGTCATCAACGAACTGATACATACTGGCTCTCGCGGCTACTCTTTCAGCTTCTTCTTGCTCTTCGGGAAGTTTCCAGTTTGGAGGAAATGGACTATGTGCTGTGCCCAAGGCGGAGCCTGTGGCTCGGCAAGGAGGACTAACGGCACCTCCCATTCGTGAGAGTGCAATCCTCGACCGCGGGATCGGTGGCTGGCGGGAGGATGTAGCTCAGCGACCGAAGGGGAGTTGTGCCTGACAAGCTTTCTGCCGGGATCCTCGAGGGGTTCTACGGGAGAGGCTTGCCGGAGTCCAGTTTCCTCCTCTTTCTGGCCATTGTTGCCGGGGATATGGAGGGCTGAGTCAGATGGAGAACAAAAGTTCCTGGTTCCACAGGGAGCTTCTACGCATCGCACTTTGACAAATGATCAGCAATGCGTTTTCCGCACGGGTACGTGCTCTGTTTGCAATCCGTCAAAGCGCTCCTCCAACTTTCTCACTTCCTCAACGTATGCCTCCATCAATGGACTTTGGTATCCTTGTTGACTTGTCCACCACAAGTTGTGAATCTCCGCGAATGATCAGCTCCTTGATCCCCAGTTCTGTTGCAATCCTGAGCCCGGCAAGGAGCCCTCATACTCTGCTATATTGTTGGTAGCTTCTTCCCGGGGAAAATGCATCTGGACGACGTACTTCAGGTGCTCTCCAGTGGGAGCAACGAGAAGCATGCCAGCCACTGCACCTTGTAGGGAGAAGGCACCATCGAAAACATGATCCATTCTTGGGGTGCTTCTTGCCGGGGATAACTGTCTCCAATACCTCTTCATCAGGAGTTGGCGTCCATTCTGCAATAAACTCTGCCAATGCTCTGCTCTGAATGGTTGATGTGCTCTCAAACTTCAAACCAAAGCTGGATAAATCCAAATCCCACTCCAATATCCTGCCAGTAGCCTCAGGGTTTCGGCGTATCCGTGCACAGGGAAACGGGTGAAACTGTGTGATCCCAGGGCTTGGAAGTAGGGCGCAGTTTCCTTGAGGCGATGACAAGGCCAAAGATCAATTTTTGCACTGCAGAGTACCTGGATCTAGCCCCCTGCAATAGGGAGCGACGAAGTATACTGGGCGCTGCACCACTTTCTTCTTTGTCGTGACCAGAGAACTGCTCCACGTTATCCTCTTCTCTAACTTGATCTGCATCTGACCCTGCCAGGGTGTGTTCGCTTTCCTCCCTGGAAGGGACACCAGCTGTGTCTGCTACTTCATCCAATTCCTCTGCGCCACCACTGCTGCGCTAACCACCTGATTAGTTGCCGCCAAATATAGCAGCAACGACTCTTGAGGTTTTGGAGCAACCAAAGGGGCACAGATGAAAGGTAGGTCTTCAAATCTTGTTGTGCGGCGTCTGCCTCGGGGGTCCACTCCATGGGCCCTGCCATTTTCAAAACCTTGAAAAATGGCAAGGCATGCTCGGCAGACTTGGAAATGAACCTGCAAGCGCGGCAACACATCAGTCAAACGCCTCACGTCCTGACTGTCTTGGGTGCTTGAATCTGCTTGATAGCCTTGATCTTGTCGGGGTTGGCCTCTATCCCTCGGTGGGACACAAAGAAGCCAAGTAGCTTGCCGGAAGGAATGCCAAACACACACTTCCCGGATTTAGCTTCAAGTTGATCTTGCGCAGATTAGCAAACGTCTCTTCCAAATCCTGGATGAGGGTTGATCTGTCCTTGGTCTTGACCACAATATAGTCCATGTAGGCCTCAATGTTCCTGTGCAACTGTGACTCAAAACCAATCTGGACGCTCTTGCGAAAGTAGACCCGGCGCTCTTTAACTCGAAAGGCATCCACAGGAAGTAGTATATGCCACATGGGGTGATGAAAGCGGTTTTCTCTTCGTCTTCCTTGGACATGAAGATCTGATGATATCCAGAGTGGCATCCAGGAAGGAAAGAGTCGCACCGGAGGTGGAATCCACAATCTTGTCAATGCGCGGCAAGGGGAATGGGTCCCTCGGGCATGCCTGTTCAGATCCGTAAAATCTATGCACAGCCTCCACTTCCCATTGGCCTGCGTACCACCACTGGATTTGCTAACCACGTTGGATGTAACACTCCTCTAACCAGACCAGTGCCTCAAGTTTATTGATCTCCTCGACAATAAACTGCTGCCGTCCAAAGCTTGCTTCCGGACCTTCTGCTTGACGGGTCGGGCATGTGGGCAGACAGCAAGGTGGTGCTCGATTACCTTCCTGGGAACACCGGGGATGTCAGATGGTTGCCAGGCAAACACATCGACATTCGCTCGCAGGAAGGCAATGAGTGACTTTCCTATTTGTCATCGAGGGTGGCGCTGATGGTGAAAGTACCACCACGCCATCCAGCCCTGCCGGGACCTATTTCACAGCGGGTGTAGAGGCCTTGGATCTCTTGCTATTGGAACCCTCCGGCGAGTCATCAACAGGCGAACATACCCCGGAGAGGTGGGCTTCCCGGATTCCTTGTGGGGCGCCCCGGCTCAATCGTAACTAATCATGCACGCAAACGTGTACGATCAAGATCAGGGACTCACGGAAGAATATCACAACACAACTCTAAAACATAAATAAGTCATACAAGCATCATAATACAAGCCAGGGGCCACGAGGGCTCGAATACAAATGCTCGATCATAGACGAGTCAGCGGAAGCAACAATATCTGAGTACAGACATAAGTTAAACAAGGTGCCATAAGATGGCTAGCACAAACAGGGATACAACAGATCGAACAGGCGCAGGGCCTCCTGCCTGGGATCCTCCTACTACTCCTGGTCGTCGGCGTCCGGACGTAGTAGTAGGCTCCCCCTGGTGGTAGTAGTCGTCGAAGGTGGCGTCTGGCTCCTGGGCTACACCTCTGGTTGCGACAACCAGCAAGAAGGGAAAGGGGGAAAGGAGGGGGAAAGCAACCGTGAGACTCATCCAAAGTACTCGCAAGCAAGGATCTATACTACATATGCATGGTATATGTGTAAAGAGGCAATATCGGTGGAATGAACTGCAGAATGCCAGAATAAGAGGGGAATAGCTAGTCCTGTCGAAGACTCGCTTCTGGCAGCCTCCATCTTGAAGCAATAGAAGAGATTAGTTGGAAGTTAACCCAGCAACAACGCATAGCAAATCCTACCCGTATCCTCTCGTCGCCACCATGCGAAGAGAGCGACCACCGGGTTATATCTGTCACTTTGTAGGGTGTGTTTTATTAAGTATCCATTTCTAGTTGTCATGAGGTCGGCATACAACTCCGGGTCGTCCTTTTACCGAGGGACACGGCTATTCGAATAGATAAACTTCCCTGCAGGGGGGCACCACATATTCCCCAACACGCTCGATCCCCTTTGGCCGGACACACTTTCCTGGGTCATGCCCGTCGGAAGATCCACACGTCGCAGCCCCACCTAGGCTCAACAGAGAGGTCAGCACGCCGGACTAATCCTAGGCACTCTGGGGTCTGGGCCATCGCCCAGTGCGCTCCTGCACGTTGCGTACGCGGCCGCGAGCAGACCTAGCAACCCACACGATACGGCGGTTACGTTTACGCGGTCCACAACACGGCGCGCGCCGCTCAGTCGCTGACGTCAAGAAGGTTCAGCTGATACCACGACGCCGGGATACCCATAACTACTCCCGCGTAGTTGGTTAGTGCGTATAGGCCAGTGGCCAGACTCAGATCAAATATCCAATCTCGTTAAACGTGTATTATGAGATCAAGCGGACGACGACCCGGGCCAGGCCCACCTCTCTCTAGGTGGTCACAACCTGCCCTGGCTCCCACAACAAAGAGTCACTTAGGGGGCCGTCGAGGAGGCCAATCCTTTCAGCCCCGTTCATGAATCACTGCGGGTGCTCCACGAGCCGACCCGACTTTATTCCATCTGATGTCACATGTAATAAGTAGTATTCATATCCGCAATCGCCACCCGTGGCGAGCACGGCCCAATAATGTAGCATAGCAGACAGACGAGAATGTAGGGCCACTGATGACAAACTAGCATCCTACACTAGGCATTTAGGATTGCAGGTAAGGTATCACAAACAGTAGCAACAATGACAGGCTATGCAGCAGAATAGGATTAACCGAAGCAGTAACAGGCTACACTACTCTAATGCAAGCAGTATAGAGAAATAGGCGATATCTGGTGATCAAGGGGGGGGGCTTGCCTGGTTGCTCTGGCAAGTAGGGGTCGTCAACAACGTAGGCGGTCGGGGCACCAGCAGCTGCGTCGGTCTCGTAGTCTACCGAAGAGAAGAGGGGAAGAAACAGTAAACACACGGCAATAATGCAACAGGGATGCAGACATATCTAAACGCAGGGCCAGGGTGATATACAGCGCAACTAAGCGATTTAGTTAATTTAGGAATTTATTCGGATTTATTTAATTAGGGTTGGACACTATTCATTTATCGAAACGGCCTCAATTGTTCAACGTTCTCATAGCTGCGGGCATCTGACGGGAATACGGAGGATGTATTCGGGTTCGTATCGTCGTTCTGAGCAAGTTTCATGTATAAAATATTTTCATCGGAGTTACGGTTTATTTAATATGATTTCTAAAGTTTTTATAATTTCTGAAATTTTAATTAATTATTTAATTCAACATTATCCGAAACAGTGATTGATGACGTCAGCATACACATCATGCTGACGTCAGCAGTTAATTAAGTTAATTACTAATTACTGTTAATTAACACTAATTAGCTAATTAGATTAACCTAATCAGGATTAATTAACTAATAATTAACTAATAATTAATTAATTATTTAATTATTTATTTTATTTTTTATTTTATTTGGGTCATGGGCCCACATGGTCAGTGGACCAGGGGCGGACACGTCCGGGGCGTGCCCCTTTTGGGACCGGACATGTCCGGTGCCCAAAGGGGGGGGGGGAGGGCCAGGGGCTGGGGGCCGGTGGGGCGCGAGGGAAGAGTGGGGAGGGAGGAGAGGGGAGGGGAGGGGGGGGAGGCGGGGGGAGGGAGGGGGGGACCCGGAAGAGAGGGGGGAAGGGGGGGGAGAGGGTAGAGGAGACAGGGGAGGGGAGGGGAGAGGAGTAGGAGGTGGGACGAGGAAGGGGAGGCAGGGTGGTGGTCGCGCGGCAGTGGCCGGCGCGGATGCGTGGCGGCGAGGTGCGGGAGCAGAGAGGGGGGAGAGGCCGAGGCTCAGTGATCCGTAGGGACGGGGCAGCGGGGGTCGGGGTGGTCGACGGGGACGACGGCGATGGGGAGGCAGGCCGGCGGGGACGAAGAGGCGAGTAGAAGAGGAGACCGGGAGGGAGAGCCGGGCGGTGGGTCGGCGGGCGAGGCGAGGCGGCGCGGTGTCGCAGCGACCGAGGGCGACGGGGTCGTTCCCGCGATTCGATCCGATTGGATCGGGAGGTGGGGGCTGACGAGGGGAGCAGGCGGGGGGAGGCGCGGGTCCGGGCGGCGGCGAGCGGCGTCGGCGACGGGGCGGACGGGATCGGGGGATCGCCCCGATCAAGATGGGGGGGGAGAAAGCGAGGGGGAGGGGGATCGGGGGTAGGGCTAGGGTTGGGCTCCTGGGGGAGGCCATATAGAGAGGGGGGCGCAGGTGGGCCGGCCGGCTGGGCTTCGGCCCAGTTGGGCCGGGGGGTGGGGGGGGTGTTGCTTTTTTTTCTTTTCTGTTTCTCTTTCCTTTTCTTTATTCTCTTTTCTCCACTGTTAAATGTTTAGGCCTCAAATGGTTTTGTAAAAAGTGTGACCTATTTCATAAATACCAGTGCATTATTCCTTAACACCTAAAAAGTTAGTTGGACAAAAAATAATTCCATATTTATTTCAGATTTAATAAATGGTTACTAAATATTATCTTTATCCACTGTTTGAGGTTGTTCGAGTCACTTATCCAATTCCAATGATGTTGGTTTCAATTTTAGAATAGCCTCTGGAATATTGCTATTTATCTGACATTTCAGTTTTATGTTGGACAACTTTTATATTCCACTTCATTAAATGTGATTTGACTTAGGAGTTGAAATGCAAATATGATGCTAATGATGATTATGCACTATTAATCATGATGACATGGCCTCATCAAAAGGGTGATCACTGTAGCTTAATACAGGGGGTGTTACAAATCTCCTCCACTACAAGAAATCTCGTCCCGAGATTTAGGAGGTAGAAAGAAACAAAGCGGGGTATTCATCGCGAAGACGACCCTCGCGTTCCAAGTGGCTTCATCCTCAGAATGGTTTGACCAATGAACCTTGAGGAACTTGATAACCTTCTGGCGTGTGCGACGCTCGGCTTGATCAAGAATGCGGACCGGATGCTCTTTATAGAGAGGTCTGTTGCAGTTCAAGCAATTCGTGATTCACTCCGTGGATAGGGGTTTGAAGAACGGCGGAGTTGTGATACGTGGAACACATCGTGAACCTGAGAAAGGTTCGGTGGAAGTTCCAACTGATATGCCACTCTACCACGCCTTTCAAGAACAGTGAAGGACCAATATAGCGAGGAGCTAGCTTGCCCTTGATCCCGAACGGTGTGTACCTTTCATCGGTGTGACTCGAAGATAAGCCTTTTCGCCAGGTTGATAGACCATATCTTTGTGTTTGCGGTCATACTGACTCTTTTGACGTGACTGAGCAGTCTCAAATGCTCGCGGACAACGCGAACTTGATCTTCGGCAAGTTGGATAATATCCGGACCGAAGAGTGGACGTTCCCCAGTTTCTGACCAATTTAGAGGGGTTCGGCACTTTCGTCTGTACAATACTTCGAGGGGGCCATCTTCAGACTGGCTTGATAGCTGTTATTGTAAGAGAATTCGGCATATGGGAGAGATTCTTCCCATTTCCTTCCGAAGGATAGACACAAGCTCGAAGCATATCTTCGAGAACTGGTTGACTCGTTCAACTTGTCCTTGAGACTGAGGGTGAAAAGCGGGTGCTGAAGGACAGAGGAGTTCCCATAGTTCTTGGAAACTTGCCCAGAATCTTGAAGTGAATAAGCTGCCACGGTCTGAACGAAACCAGTGAATACCGTGAAGTGAAACAATTCTGGACATGTAGAGAGTTGCAAGCTGACTAGCAGGTGATCGTCTCTTTGACGGCTAGAAAATGTGCAACTTTGGAAAGTCGGTCAATGACGACAAGAATAGCATCATTACCTTTCTGGGATTTGGGAAAACCAGTAATGAAATCCATTTGGACCTTGTCCCATTTCCATTCAGGAATTTCCAGGGGGTTGCAGAGTTCCTGCGGGCCTTTGATGTTCTGCTTTGACGCGACGGCAAACATCACATTCAGCAACATAGCGAGCAATGTCTTGCTTCATGTTTGACCACCAGAATCTTTGACGGATGTCTTGGTACATTTGGTACTGCCGGGATGAATAGACAACGGAGTGTCGTGAGCTTCTTGCATGACCTCCTGAGTCATACCCAGGTTACCTTTAGAGGGACCACTAGACGACTTTTAAAGAACAAGGTGCCAGATCATCAATAGTGAAGAACGAGGGCCTTCCTTCAGCGAGATAGCGCTTAATCTTGTGGGCTTGAGAGTCATAACCCTGCAGCGTCTTGATGCTGTCCACGAGATCTGGTTTAGCAACCAGGGTATTAAGAACCCTGGGAAACAACGTGGGTTCATTTGTAGGAACTTTAGGAGGGGAAGCGAGTGCTCCAGGAGGAACAATGTGGAGATTCCAGCTTTCTGATCTTCAATAAGCGAAGTTGAACTTCGTGAACTGAGGTGACTGCAATAAGACTTGCGGCTCAGGCATCGGCATTACATTAGCCCTTGCCAGGGTATAAGAAATACCCAAGTTAAAATCCGCTAACGGTCTCATCCACTCTGTTGACGGAGGTTCAGGTCTGGCTGAGTGAACAGATACTCAGACTTTGATGATCGGTGTAGATCTCGCAACGATTACCGAGAAGGTAATGTCGCCACGTTTTAGTGCATGGATGGCAGCAAGCTCGAGGTCATGTACTGGGTATTCTCTTCGTGCGGACCCAATTGACGCGAAGCATAAGCAATTACTCCGCGGTGCTTGCATTAGGACACCGCCAATCTTGACGGAATGCATCACAATGATGACAAAATCCCTCTGGGAATCAGGAGGGGCAAGCACTGGGGCAGAAGTCAGCTTTCTTTGAGCGTCTGGAAACTTTCCTGACACTTTTCCGTCAATCGAACTTTGACGCCTTTTTAAGCGGTTTAGTCAGGGCTTGGCGATCTTGGAGAAGTTCTCGACAAATCGACGGCAATAGCTGGCGAGTCCGAGAAACTTCGAACTTGCTTAACGTTCTTTGGAGGAGAGCCCAATCAAGAATAGCCTGAACTCGCTCGGGGTTTGACGGCAATACCATCCTTGGAGATGACATGCCCAAGGTATGTTACTTCGGGAAAGCCAGAATTCCACACTTGGAAAACTTAGCAATATAGTTGATGCTCTCGAAGTTTTTCCAGAACAAGTCGAAGATGTTCAGCAGTTTCCTCTTTGTTCTTGGAGTATACTAGGATATCATCCAGGTAAACCCACACGAACTTGTCAAGGTATTCCATGACTATATAATTCATCCAGCGGGAGAATGTGGCGGTCATGGGTTCATCCGAATGACATGACAGTGTACTCGTATGAGCCATATCGAGTAACGAAGGCGGTCTTTGGGATATCCCTCTTCACGAACACGGATCTGGTGGTACAACTTAGTCGAGTTTAGAGAACACTGATAACCCGCCATTTTGATCATACAGATCGTTTATTCCGAGGAAGGGATATTGTTCTGGATAGTTGCTTGTTAATAGGACGGTAATCTTGGACGCATCGGTTTGATCCTCTTTTCCTGCAAAGAGAGAGGTGATCTCCCCAAGCATAGGAACTTTGGGAAATGAAACCCTTACGAAGTGAAGCGTCGAGTTACCTCTTAGTTCAAGGGTCTGCGTCGTGCATCTTTGTAGGTCGCTTGGCGATAGGAGTGCATTGCGTTTCAAGTCGATGGACATTCGAACAAGTGAGCAGGGGTATCCCTGTGACTTCTGTCTGGAAAACACCTGGAGAATTCGCAAACAACGGAATGTTCGCAATGCCTTCAAGGGGTGATGCGTTTAACGCATTACAAGGCATAAAGCCTCCCTCGGCATTTTGTTATTTGAGCCTGGTACTTATTATTTCATCAGAAGGTGTAGATATGCGCGATCTCTCGTGCCCAATATAGAAGCAAGTAATGCGCTTCAACCATCCATTCCTAGTAATGAGGTCGATATACCAGACTTTAGTATGAAAGGGGAGGTGAAACTCCAGCCTTCAATTTCAACGGTGACGTCGTTGCTACCCATGGAGGTTTGACCCTGACCCTCGGGGGTGGTATTTACATTTGCAAGTGTTCATACCTCACATTTTAATGTCGTGTTGTGTATGGCATTCTTCGGACATGAATGAATGCATGCTCCCGAACAAATAAACAGAAGCTGTGGTACTAATTAAACAAGGAGAGTACACCATCACGGGGCAGGTGGTCCTGAGCTTCATGAAACGGTTGTGGTTGGCCTGAATACGCCCATAAGACTTGGCATTGTTGTTGCGAGGCTGATTTGTTCCTAACGGTCAGTTTGCAGGAATGTGCCAGTTGGTTCTGGTTTGAATGCAGTTTCCTGGAAAATGACCTGGCTGCCCACACTTGTAGTGCACAGACTATCATTTGGGATGGGGAGGCAGGAGCTCGGGGTGGTGGAGCCTGAAGTCCTGGCTGCCTAAGGTGGTGGAGGCAGACGTGTGGCAGTATAGGACCCGTCTTGGAGCAGTGCAGACTGGAACGGTACACGCTGTTTGGAATCCAGATCCGACGCTTTCTGTGCAGGCTGGCTCGAAGATGAACCAGTGTCACGGTTGCGCCTAGAGATTCCCTGGGTGCCTGCAGACCAGTCTCGACCTGGATAGCCTTGTTTACCAATATGGAGAAATTATCAATTCATGGCACAAGGAGCGCTATCTTGATGTCAGCTTGAAGTCCTTTCGCGAAAACTTTCCTGGCGGCGAGCATCAGTGGGAATGTCTTTCTTCAAGCATAGCGGGATAATTCCAAAACTCCCGCTGATAGCTTCCACTGTCTTGTTGCCCTGGGTGAGGTTGCGGAACTCTTGCTTCTTCGGTCATGATTCCCTGAGGAATGAAACGGGCCATGGAAGGCAGCTTGGAAATCCGGCCAAGTGATGACTGTGCCAGCTGGTTGAGTGCGCCGTGGCTGTCCCACCATTGAGCAGCGGGGCCCTTGAGAAAGAAGGAGCGAAGGTGACGTAGTTTTGCAGGGGCAACGCCACCAGATTCCAACTCATAGTGATGTCGCGCGAAAGCCAGTCATCCGCATCCAGGGGCTGAGTTGGAGCGCGGTAGACGGTTGGTTGAGGCGCATAAAGTCCTGCAGGGTCCCTGGGCCCGATACTGGTTCATATTGGGACGAGGAACTGATCCATGATCCCTTGCATAACTGACGTTGCAGTTCAATTTGCTGCATCATTCCAGCCATAGTTCGGCGGTGGTTGGATCGTTGGCACCCCACGGCCACGACCACGACCAGCGGTCTAACCATGCCTGCTAATTTACAACAGGGGGTAGTTTAGTAAAAGCAAGCGTGAGTGCTATGACAAGCATGATGTAACACGACTACTCCAAGCAGTGTTATAGATACATAACAGTAGTCGATTAAGACATACATCATCAACAAACGTCGGGTACAAGCGGACAGCATAACGGCGCAATTTCATAAACTGGACATGCTAGCGGCGCGCAGGCACGCGGTAATGAAGTACACAACAGAACAAAGCAAAGGCTACATCAACGTCGGGGAAACTGTGGGTGGGGCGAGGAATCTGCAAGTGAACACACAGGGTGCCCTCGTAAAAGGATCCTGTAAGCAGAACCTGGCCCACAATCTCGAAGCAAGGGGGGAAATTTTCGACTCCGGTGGATGTGATCACGAGACCCTAAGTGTCGTCGTTAGTAAATTCATTTAACCCGAGTAGAAGAGAGATCAAGAGTCCCAGAGTAAGACGAGGAATAAAAGATCCTAATACCACCAGTTGCAATGTGGGCCCGTAAGCCACACAGCCAAGTTAGTAAACCGGTTTTTTTTTTTCTGTCTACCTCACACTTCGCCAAGGAATTGGAAAGGGGATTCCTCAGGCAAGTCGGCTCTAATACCAACTTGTGGCGCCCCCGCTCAATCGTCACCTATCATGCACGCAAACGTGTACGATCAAGATCAGGGACCACGGGAAAATATCACAACACAACTCTAAAACATAAATAAGTCATACAAGCATCATAATAGCCAGGGGCCACGAGGGCCCGAATACAAATGCTCGATCATAGACGAGTCAGCGGAAGCAACAATACCTGAGTACAGACATAAGTTAAACAAGGTGCCATAGAATGGCTAGCACAAACAGGATACAACAGATCGAACAGGCCAGGGCCTCCTGCCTGGGATCCTCCAACTACTCCGGTCGTCGGCGTCCTGGACGTAGTAGTAGGCTCCGCCCTGGTGGTAGTAGTCGTCGAAGGTGGCGTCTGGCTCCTGGGCTCCAATCTGGTTGCGACAACCAGCAAGAAGGAAGGGGGAAAGGAGGGGGAAAGCAACCGTGAGTACTCATCCAAAGTACTCGCAAGCAAGGATCTATACTACATATGCATGGTATTGTGTAAAGAGGCAATATCGGTGGACTGAACTGCAGAATGCCAGATAAGAGGGGAATAGCTAGTCCTGTCGAAGACTACGCTTCTGGCAGCCTCCATCTTGAAGCAATAGAAGAGATTAGTTGGAAGTTAACCAGCACAACGCATAGCATAATCCTACCCTCGCTCCTCTCATCGCCACCATGCGAGAGAGCGACCACCGGGTTATCTACTGTCACTTGTAAGGGTGTGTTTTATTAAGTATCCATTTTTAGTTGTCAGAGGTCGGCATACAACTCCGGGTCGTCCTTTTACCGAGGAGGACACGGCTATTCGAATAGATAAACTTCCCTGCAGGGGTGCACCACATATTCCCAACACACGCTCGATCCCCTTTGGCCGGACACACTTTCCTGGGTCATGCCCGCCTCGGAAGATCCACACGTCGCAGCCCCACCTAGGCTCAACAGAGAGGTCAGCACGCCGGACTAATCCTAGGCACTCTGGGGTCTGGGCCCATCGCCCAGTGCGCTCCTGCACGTTGCGTACGCGGCCGCGAGCAGACCTAGCACCCACACGATCACGCGGTTACGTTATCGCGTGCCAACACGGCGCGGCGCCGCTCAGTCCGCTGACGTCAAGAAGGCTTCAGCTGATCAACACGCCGATACCCATAACTACTCCCGCGTAGTTTTGTTGTGCTTATAGGCCAGTGGCCAGACTCAGATCAAATATCCAATCTCGTTAAACGTGTTATTTATGAGATCACCGCGGACGACACCAGGCCGGCCCACCTCTCTCCTAGGTGGTCACAACCTGCCTGCCGCCCTTCCACAAAAGAGTCACTTAGGGGGCCGTCAGGAGGCCAATCCTTTCAGCCCCCGTTCGTGAATCACCTGCGGGTGCTCCACGAGCCGACCCGACTTTAGTATCCATCTGTGTCACATGTAATAAGTAGTATTCATATCCGCAATCGCCACCCGTGGCGAGCACGGCCCATAATGTAGCATACACAGACAGAATGTAGGGCCACTGATGACAAACTAGCATCCTACACTAGGCATTTAGGATTGCAGGTAAGGTATCACACAACATTAGCCAATGACAGCTATGCAGCAGAATAGGATTAACCGAAAGCAGTACAGGCTACACTACTCTAATGCAAGCAGTATAGAGAAGAATAGGCGATATCTGGTGATCAAGGGGGGGGGGCTTGCCTGGTTGCTCTGGCAAGTAGGGGTCGTCAACAACGTAGTCGTCGGGCACCAGCAGCTGCGTCGGTCTCGTAGTCTACGAAGAGAAGAGGGGGAAGAAACAGTAAACACACGGCAATAATGCAACAGGGATGCATGACATATCTAAACGCGGGCCAGGGTGATATACAGCCTAACTAAGCGATTTAGTTAATTTAGGAATTTATTCGGATTTTATTTATTAGGGGTTGACACTATTCATTTATCGAAATCGGCCTAATTGTTCAACGTTCTCATAGCTGCGGGCATCTACGGGAATACGGATGTGTATTCGGGTTCGTATCGTCGTTCTGAGCAAGTTTCATGTAAAAAATTTTCATCGGAGTTACGGTTTATTTAATATGATTTTCTAAAGTTTTTATTAATTTCTGAAATTTTAATTAATTATTTAATTCAACATTATCCGAAACAGTGATTGATGACGTCAGCATACATCATGCTGACGTCAGCAGTTAATTTAGTTAATTACTAATTACTGTTTAATTAACACAATTAGCTAATTAGATTAACCCAGGATTATAACTAATTATTAACTATTAATTAATTAATTATTTTAATTATTTATTTTTATTTTTTTATTTTTATTTGGGTCATGGGCCCCACTGGTCAGTGGACCAGGGGCGGACACGTCCGGGGCGTGCCCCTTTTGGGGGGACCGACATTCCGTGCCCAAGGGACGCACGGGCGGGCGCGGGCGGTCGGGGGCGGCGCGAACGTGGGCGCAAGGCGAGCGCACGCGGGGCCGGAGGCGGGGCGGCGCGCGGTGGCTGGAGCGGCCGCGGGCGGCAGCGCGGTGGCGAAGCGGGGGCCGTAGCGGGTCGAGGCGACCGCGGGACGGCGCGGGGAGCACGGCGTCAGGCGCGAGGACGGGGAGCACGGGTGGTCGCGCATGGCCGGCGCGATGCGTGCGGGCGAGGTGCGGGAGCATAGAGGGGGGGAGAGGCCCGAGGCCTCACCGTGATCCGTAGGGACGGGGCAGCGGGGGTCGGGGTGGTCGACGGGGACGACGGCGATGGGGAGGCAGGCCGGCGGGGACGAAGCGGCGACGTGACGAGGCAGACCGGCGAGGGAGCGCTCCGGCGGTGGCGTCGTGCGGCGAGGGGAGGCGGCGCGGTCGTCGCGCGACCGAGGGCGACGGGTCGTTCCCGCTTTCCTTTTCTTTATTCTCTTTTCTCCACTGTTAAATGTTTAGGCCTCAAATGGTTTTTGTAAAAAGTGTGACCTATTTCATAAATACCAGTGCATTATTCCTTAACACCTAAAATTAGTTTGGACAAAACATAATTCCATATTTATTTCAGATTTAATAAATGGTTACTAAATATTATCTTTATCCACTGTTTGAGGTTGTTCGAGTCACTTATCCAATTCCAATGATGTTGGTTTCAATTTTAGAATAGCCTCTGGAATATTTGCTATTTATCTGACATTTTAGTTTCTATGTTGGACAACTTTTATATTCCACTTTCATTTAAATTTGAATTTGACTTAGGAGTTGAAATGCAATATGATGCTAATGATGATTATGCACTATTAATCATGATGACATGGCCTCATCAAAAGGGTGATCACTGTAGCTTAATACAGGGGGTGTTACACCTTGCCAGCATCCCTGTTAGCCTTCTTCTTTCCATTACTTTCCTTGGCGGGGATTGCAGCTTCAGTGGCCTCTGCCGCGAATGCATCCCGGTACATCTTGTCCACGCAAATAATTGCGTCCTTCTCGTCTGATGGAATGAAAATGACGCCCACCGGCCCTGGCATCTTTAAGGTGTTGTAGGCATAGTGGGATGCCGCCATGAACTTGGCCAAAGCTGGGCGACCAAGGATTCCATTGTATGGTAGGGGGAGGTCAACCACATCAAACACGATCTTCTCAGTCCGGTAGTTCAACTCTCCCCCAAATGTCACTGGTAATGTGATTTTCCCCTTAGGACGACTCCTGCCGGGGTTGATCCCTTGAAACGTACCTGTAACTTTGAGCTCTTCTTCTGCTATCTGGAGTTTGCTGATGACCTTTGAAGAAATCAGATTCAACCCGGCCCCGCCGTCAACCAGCATCTTTGGGACTTTGAGGTTGCGGATTGTTGGTGATACCAACAATGGCAAGCACCCTACCGCGGTGGTGCGGTCTGGGTGGTCCTCTTCGTCGAAGATGATGGGTGTGCGGGACCACTTGAGCGGCCTTTGAGAGTCTGCCGCTGGCTCCACGACATTGACTTCACACGCCCACCATTTAAGTTGGTGGTGAGAGGAGTGCGAAGATGCACCCCCATCAATGCACAGGGCGTCAGTGGCCTTCTGGAATTCCTGCTCGCTGGTCTCCTCTTCATCTCCTCCATCACTCTCATCATTGCAATCCTCCTTCTCACGGCCTCTGGCGGGTTTCCCTTGGTTCGTAGGAGCCTTGCCGGGGCGGCTTGCTCCGCCACCCCGGCCCTTTTCGCCAGGGCCATTCTGACCTTTCTCTTTATCTCGCTTCTCATATTGAGCCATCTGCTTCTTGACAAGCTGCTCAACCTGATGACACTCCTGGAGATCGTGGCCCTTGGTCCGATGGATCTTGCAATACGGGCCATCGCCTTTCCCAGCCTTCTCGACAGCCGCGGCTTCCCGGTAGTCAGTGCATGCGGCAACCTCCTTGCCGGGTATCTCAGCCTTGGCTTTCTTGCCGGTACTAGGCAGGCCCAATCCCTCAACGGTCATCACTGCCTTATCCTTACGCCTTTTGTTGCGCTTCCTGTTCTTCTTCTTTTGACTGGTGGCCTCGTCATCATCGTCTGAATCGATGTCGACACCATCCTCTTCTCCGGGGAGCTTCCTCCCCTCCTCTATCCAAGCACACTTATGCACCAGAGTGTAAAGCTCCTTCACAGTCTTGGGCAATCGAACGTTCATCTTGGAACATATCCGACGATTGCGCACGTTGGACTGGAACGCAGCTATCACAGCTGCCGGGTGGATGTCTGGAATATTCCTGTGGACTCTGCTGAATCTCTGCATGTATTTCTGCAGGC
The DNA here is from genome assembly GCA_011799875.1 of Thinopyrum elongatum. NCBI lineage: Eukaryota > Viridiplantae > Streptophyta > Magnoliopsida > Poales > Poaceae > Thinopyrum > Thinopyrum elongatum. Next base: position 501,520,403 of record CM022298.1, read on the forward strand.
TCTCACCTTCCTTCTACGGGAGGAGCTGCAAGTCGCTAGGCCGCCCTGGTTCTTGATGGCAGCCCGTGAAGGCGCCAACGAACTCATGGCATAGGTCAGCCCAGGTCAAAATGGAGTTCTCCGGCAGGTGCATCAGCCAAGCCCTCACATTTGGCTTGAGTGCGAAAGGGAAGTAGTTGGCGAATACCTTCTCATCTCTTCCCCCGGCAGCTTGAACAGCCATGGTGTAGATGCTCAAGAACTCTGCCGGGTTTAGTCTTCCGTCATACTTCTCTGGTATCTCTGGCTTGAACGTGCGAGTGGATGGCCAACGGACTTGCCGCAGCTCGCGGGTGAAGGCAGGGCACCCAGCCTCGAAAGGCAGGTACCCGCCGTCAGCGAGTGCGGGCTCGTCGACGTTGGGGCCATCACGCTTGTCGGACTGGCGGTGGGCGTCGCGGTGTCGCTCGGTGTTGACACGCGCGCCTTCCCTACGCCTGTCCTCCAGGACTCACCGTGGGCCTTGACGCGCTCGAGGGTCGGACGAAGCCATCGAGACATCATCAGGTTCTTGGTCGCGCGGCTCCCGTGCTAGCTGCCGCGGAGGGGACTGCACCGTAGGAGTGGCCCCATCCGCATGGCCAGCAGCGTGGGCCGTTGCTGCTGCCTGGGGAGGCCGTGGCAGGCCAGCTCGCTGCGATCCTCCCGCCTCGGCGAAGCCAATCAGACTCTGAATGGTGGCTCTCCACTCATCCATCTGATCGGCTGCCGGTGGAAATTTCAACAGTAGCTGAGCTCGCGCCATGACCTCAAAAGCGGTGCTTGGCATGGATGTTGATGAAGACCGTAACGTCGCTCGGCTCCTGACGGTGCCGGTAGCGGTCGCGCCGTGCTCTCGTCGTCATAAGCCAGCCGCCTGGATGGCGTGTGGACAAGGTGGAGGCGCTTGAGGGCTAGCGGCTCTGTTTGGTGTAGCGGCTGGGTCGGCTCGTTCCGGGGGTGGCGCATGTTCTACGGCCGCTCCCGTGGTGGGAGCTGTCGGGGAGTTGCGATTCCCTCCCAGAGCGAGTACCCCCACTGCGGCTGTGCCCTTCGGCCGGACGAGGAGGTGCAGATGGAATGATCTCTCCTCCCATACCTCATGGGACGCGGCCGCTGGAATGTAGTTGGTGCTGTCCTTCTCCGGTGCCTCCTGCTCCTGCTTCAGCCGCAGGGGAGGTGGTAACGACGTCGCCCGCGCCGACCACGTCCCCCGCAGCGTCCGCACTTCCAGGCGTCCCCGTAGCCCCAGCGGCGTCGGCGGGCGCGTGTGGCAGGGCCTTCGAGGTGGATGGATGAGCTGCGGCGCCGGGCTTCTTCTTGGGTGCCATGGACGATGGAGCCGTTGACGAAGAAGATGGCGGTGAAGATGACGCGCTTCGTACACTTCTCGGGTTTGCGCAAGCGCAGGCCCCTACCTGGCGCGCCAAAGATGTCGTGGGAAACCACGGCCACCTATTGGGCCATGGGCCCCTTTTGGTTCGGCAGGGGGACTAAGCGCATTGCACAAAGAGCGGAGGAGCGCAGCGTCGCGCGACAGAGATCACACGGGCAGTTTTTACCCAGGTTCGGGCCGCCGCGAGGCGTAAAACCCTACTCCTGCTTTTGTGGATTGATGGTGGGTGGTGGTGGAAATGCAGCGCTCTTGCCCGGCAGGGTTGCCTCGGGGCGAGAGCAGCTACGCGCGTATGGGTGAACAGGGGTCCGAATCCTTTCTATGGTTGCCATGGGCCTCCTTTTATAGATTAAGGGGTCACTATAGTGGCAAATCAGTCATTGTGTACTGATTAGATAGCGAATAGTGCTATCATATCTCCTCTGCAGATAGAGCAGTACGCATTAAATGCGCCGCTCAGTGTCACATCATGGCCTGTCCCGGCATGCCTTGCCGGGCTGTTTGGCCACCTTCTCTCCTGTCTGCATGACACATTGCAGGACGGGTGTCATCTGGAGGTGATTCCTGTAGGAAATGGCTGCCATGTGGCAAAAGGCAGCCACTTAGTCATCTCGGGGCTTGACACCGCACTGATCGGTGACTTGCGTCGCCGTGAGGTGGGGCGGTGAAGTCTTGGCGGGGCGTTTTGCCTTCGTATGCCCCGGCAGGCCTGCCGGGGCGGCCTTGAGGCTTGCTTCCGGGGCAACCTTGACCTCGCCAGGCTCTTCTGCCCGGAAAGGGAGGTTTTCCCTTAGCGGTGTCTTGCTTCTTGGCTTGACTTGGTCTTCTCAACTTGCCCTTTGATTCCTCAAAGAGCCTATCCCTTTACCTTGGCCTTGTCTTGGATGTTGCAATCTTGATCTTGGGCCTGTGCACGGTCTGGGCAACAGACACAGGGTTTGTTGTACCGACACTCTCGATGAGAGGATCGTTGGTGATGACGATGGCTTCGATTTCCCCCTCACGGGAGGAAGTTTCCCCGACAGAATTGCCCCGCCGAAGCCCTAGATTGCTTCTACCCAGGTTCCGCCTCGAGACGGTGGTGCTTCGTCCCGAAAGCTTCCTTATGATTTTTCCAGGTAAAAACCCTTCATATAGCAGAAGATGGACACCGGAGACCTACCAGGGGGCCCACAAGCCCTAGGGGCATGCCCAGGGGGTAGGGTGCACCCCCAGGCTTGTGGCCACCTGGTGCGTCCCCTCTGGTATTTTCTTCGCCTAATAATTCTTATATGTTCCAAAATAATTCTCCGTAAATTTTCAGGACTTTTGGAGTTGTGCAAAATAGGTATCTCAGATTTGCTCCTTTCGAGTCCAGAATTCCAGCTGCCGGCATTCTCCCTCTTTGTGTAAACCTTGTGAAATAAGAGAGAAAAGGCATAAGTATTGTACCATAATGTGTAATAACAGCCCATAATGCAATAAATATCAACATAAAAGCATGATGCAAAATGGACGTATCAACTCCCCCAAGCTTAGACCTCGCTTGTCCTCAAGCGAAAACCGAAATGGATAATCATGTCCACATGTTTAGATATAGAGGTGTCGATAAAATAAAATACGGACATGAAGGCATCATGATCATCTTTAGAACAGCAACATATTTTGTCATATAATTACTTATGTAAAAGTAACAATTCGTTCACAAGGTAAAGTATGAATCAAGAACTTTATTGAAAACCAACAAACTATGATCTTGGTCATTGAAACAATTGCAATTTATCATAACATCAGAAAGAGTCAATGTAAGAGCTTTCATATAGAAAGTTTCACATACTCAACCATCTTTTAGTCTTTCATAATTCTAACACTCACGCGATACTTATGAGATCAAAGTTTCAATCGGACACAAAGAAAGATAGGGGCTTATAACTTTGCCTCCCAACCTTTTACCTCAAGGGTAACGTCAACAATAATAGCTTATGAATATCTACATCTGAGTGGATATATATATCTGGATCTTCCCCCAACATATACTGCTTGCCAAAAAGAAAAAGTATAAAAAGAAGAGGTGATGATGATCATGACTCTTGTATAAAGGTAGGAAGTAAAATAAAAGGAAGGCCCTTCGCAGAGGGAAGCAGAGGTTGTCATGCACTTTTATGGTTGGATGCACAAAATCTTAATGCGAAAGAACGTCACTTTATATTGCCGCTTGTGATAAAGAACGTTATTATGCAGTTCGTCGCTTTTATTTCTTCCATATCACAAGTTCGTATAAAGCTTATTTTCCTCACACTAAAAGATCATACATATTTAGAGAGCAATTTTTATTGTTTGCACCGACGACAACTTACTTGAAGGATCTTACTCAATCCATAGGTACGTATGGTGGACTCTCATGGCAAAACTGGGTTAAGGGATTTTGGATGCACAAGCAGTATCTCTACTTGGTGCAAAAGATTTTGCTAGCATATGATGAGAAGCAAGCTCAACATATTGGAGGATCCATGACAATATAACTTCTATTCGGATATAAAGAAACATAACCCATTATGTTGTCTTCCTTGTCCAACATCAACCTTTTAGCATATAATATTTTAATGAGTGCTCATAATCACAAAAGATGTCCAAGATAGTGTATTTATATGTGAGACCTCTCTTTCTTTATTACTTCCTATTAATTGCAACAATGACCAAAACTATGTTTGTCAACTCCCAACAAATTTCATGCGACATACTTCTTATATGTGAAGTCATCACTTCCCATAAGATCATTATATAATTCTTTTATTTCTTTTATTCTTTATTTCTTTTACTCAAGATCATAACAAGAAACCAAAGCCCTCAACTCAAAACTAATCTTTATTATATAACTCTTGGACTCGATTACATAGAAGGAACACAAAGCAAAACTCAAAGCTAGATCATACTAAAACTTTATTCTACTAAACCGAGATATAACCAAAAGGATCAAACTAAGAAAAACAATAAAGGTAAATATGTGATGGTGAAACGATACCGGGGCACCTCCCCCAAGCTTGGCAGTTGCCAAGGGGAGTGCCCATACCCATGTACTTAGGTCTCTTTCTTCAGAGGTGGTGATGATGGAGTTGATAATGTTGTGGGCTTTTCCTCCATCTTCCAGGGCATAGGTTCACCATCATAGAAAGATGAACGAGTCTCCGGAATCCTCAAATCTGCAGCCAAACTCATCCTCTTAAATCTATATTCATACTCACAGTTTTGGTTCTGCAGGTCATAGATCTGGGCTTGGAGATGCTTGTTTTTCTCATGAGATTGAAGATGGCCTTCCCAATCTCACTAGCATCCAGCTTGTGGTCACGGGTAAAATCCGTGATCATGGAGTGATTGGCGTTGAGTCCACGCTCCACCATCCCTTTGCACTTGAACACCTCTTGCTCCACCGCTTCGAGCATGGACTCCACGCTTTTTGTCCTCCTTTGACCTTGAACATCACGGATGTGAAGCACACCCTCATGCATCTCGATGGTTTGAGGGTGTTGCAGCACCTCCGCAAGGTAAGGGTTGATGACCTTCTTGAAAAACTTGTCCTTGGGGGCGCTTGGAGACGTCATGGCGATCTAGATCTGTTAGGAAAAACAGCTCAAAACAAGAACAAAGGATATTGTCGTGGTTCGGTGGTCAAAACCTTCAGGAGATTATATAATGAATGTTTATCGACCGAAAGGAGTGTACTACAAGAAAACGAAGTCCAGAGGGCACACGAGGTGGACACAAGCCTGGGAGGTGCGCCCAGGAGGTAGGGCGCGCGCCCAAGGCTTGTCGCCTCCTCATGCACTTTTCGGACTAATTTTTATTTTCTTGATTTTTTAAATATTCCAAAACGGAGAAAAATTGCTTTTGGAAAAGTTTTGGAGTCGGTTTACTTACCGTATCACATACCTATTCCTTTTCGGAGTTCTGGAGCATTCTGGTAGATATTCCTTATGTACTCCTCCGGTGTTATGGTATTAATAATATTGGTTTCAACATTTAAGGGAGTATCTGAGATATAATGTTTGATTCTTTCCCTGTTTACCACCTTCGGGTTATTGCCTTCAGCGTTGTTGATCTTGATGGCACCGGAACAATAAACTTCCTCGATAATGTAAGGCCCTTCCCATTTAGAGAGAAGTTTTCCTGCAAAAAATCTTAAACGAGAATTGTATAGCAAGACATGGTCACCTACATTAAATTCACGCTTTTGTATTCTTTTATCATGCCATCTTTTAACTTTCTCTTTAAACAATTTGGCATTCTCATAGGCTTGGGTTCTCCATTCATCAAGTGAGCTAATGTCAAATAACCTCTTCTCACCGGCAAGTTTGAAATCATAGTTGAGCTCTTTAATTGCCCAATAAGCTTTATGTTCTAGTTCAAGAGGTAAGTGACATGCTTTTCCATAAACCATTTTATATGGAGACATTCCCATAGGGTTTTTATAAGCAGTTCTATAAGCCCATAGTGCATCATCAAGTTTCTTAGACCAATTCTTTCTGGATCTATTAACAGTCTTTTGCAAAATCAACTTAATTTCTCGGTTACTTAGTTCTAATTGACCACTAGATTGAGGGTGATATGGAGATGCAATTCTATGGTTAACATCATACTTAGCAAGCAATTTACGGAAAGCACCATGAATAAAGTGTGAACCACCATCAGTCATTAAATATCTAGGGACTCCAAACCTCAAGAAAATAACTTCTTTAAGCATTTTGATGGAGGTGTTATGATCAGCACTACTAGTTGGAATAGCTTCTACCCACTTAGTAACATAATCAACAGCAACCAAAATATGTGTATACCCATTAGAGGAAGGAAAAGGTCGCATATAATCAAATCCCCAAACATCAAATGGTTCAATAACAAGTGAATAATTCATAGGCATTTCCTAGTGTCTACTAATATTACCAATTCTTTGACATTCATCACAAGACAAGACAAACTTACGAGCATCCTTAAAAAGAGCAGGCCAATAAAAACCAGATTGTAATACCTTGTGTGCAGTTCTATCACCAGCATGGTGTCCTCCGTAGGCCTCGGAGTGACACTTGCGTAGGATCTGTTCCTGTTCATGCTCAGGTACACAACATCTAATAACACCATCTACTCCTTCTTTATAAAGGTGTGGGTCATCCCAGAAGTAATGTCTTAAATCATAGAAAAACCTTTTCTTTTGTTGGTATGTGAAACTAGGTGGTATAAATTTAGCAACAATATAATTAGCATAGTCCGCATACCATGGAGTACTATGAGAAGCATTTATGACAACTAATTGTTCATCAGGAAAGCTATCATCAATAGGTAGTGGGCCATCAAGAATATTTTCTAACCTAGACAAGTTGTCTACTACGGGGTTCTCAGCTCCTTTTCTACCGATAATATGCAAATCAAATTCTTGCAACAAGAGAACCCATCTAATAAGTCTAGGTTTAGCATCTTTCTTTTCCATAAGATATTTAATAGCAGCATGATCAGTGTGAACAGTTACTTTGGAATCAACAATATAAGATCTAAACTTGTCACAAGCAAATACAACTGCTAAAAATTCTTTTTCAGTAGTAGCATAATTTCTTTGAGCACTGTCTAGAGTTTTACTAGCATAATGGATAACATTTAATTTCTTATCAACTCTTTGTCCTAGAACAACACCAACAACATAATCACTAGCATCACACATAATTTCAAAGGGTAGGTTCCAATCAAGTGGTTGAAAATAGGTGCAAAAATTAAGGCTTTCTTAAGTATTTCAAATGGTTCTACACATTCATCATCAAAAGCAAATGGAACATCCTTTTGCAAGAGATTAGTAAGAGGCCTAGAAATTTTAGAGAAGTCTTTAATAAATCTCCTATAGAAACTAGCATGGCCAAGGAAACTTCTTATACCTTTGATATGTTTAGGACAAGGCATTTTTTCAATAGCATCAACTTCAGCTTTATCAACTTCAATACCTCTTTCGGAGATTTTATGCCCCAATACAATACCTTCATTAACCATAAAGTGGCACTTCTCCCAATTCAAGTCAAGATTAGTTTCTTCACATCTCTGCAAAACTTGATCAAGGTTGCTTAAGCAATCATCAAAAGAAGTTCCATAAATGGAGAAATCATCCATGAAAACCTCAACAATCTTTTCACAAAAGTCAGAGACTATAGCAGTCATACATCTTTGAAAAGTAGCAGGTGCATTGCATAAACCAAAAGGCATATGTCTATAAGCAAAGGTACCGAAAGGGCAAGTAAAAGTAGTTTTTTCTTGATCCTCTTGTCACACAGGTATTTGGGAAAAACCAGAATAACCATCTAGAAAGCAGAAGTGTGTATGTTTTGATAGTCTTTCTAGCATTTGATCAATAAAAGGTAGAGGATAATGCTCTTTCCTAGTAACTTTGTTTAACTTTCTAAAATCAATAACCATTCTATAACCTCTGACAATTCTTTGCGGAATCAATTCATTTTTATCATTTGGAACAACGGTAATACCTCCCTTTTTAGGGACACAATGAACATGACTTACCCATCTACTATCAGCAATAGGATAAATTATACCTGCTTCTAGAAGCTTTACTATTTCATTTCTTACCACTTCCTTCATTTTTGGATTCAACCGTCGCTGATGATCAATAACTGGTTTAGCATCAGGTTCCATATTAATTTTGTGCTGACATAGAGTGGGACTAATGCCCTTAAGATCATCTAGAGTATATCCAATAGCTGCACGGTGCTTCTTCAGAGTTTTCAATAATTTCTTTTCCTCATGCTCTGAAAGGTTAGCACTAATAATAACAGGGTATATCTTCTTTTCACCGAGATAAACATATTTCAAAGTATCAGGTAATTGTTTAAGATCAAATACATGATCACTCTTGGGTGGTAGAGGATCTCCAAGAGTCTCAACAGGCAAATTGTGTTTCAAAACAGGCATTTGTTTAAAGAAAATCTCATCTAATTCCTTTCTTTCATTCATGAACATGTCATTTTCATGGTCTAGTAGATATTGTTCTAAAGGATCAGTAGGAGGCACGACAATAGAAGCAAGACCAATAATTTCATCTTTACTAGGCAATTCTTTATCATGGGGTTGTCTACGAAATTTGGAGAAATTAAACTTATGAGACACATCCCCAAAACTTACACTAATAGTTTCTTTCTCACAATCTATTTTAGCATTAACAGTGCTCAAGAAAGGTCTACCAAAAATGATGGGACAAAAATCATCTTGTGGGGAACCAAGAACTAGAAAATCAGTAGGGTATTTTATTTTCCCACACAAGACTTCAACATCTCTAACAATCCCAATTGGTAATATAGTATCTCTATTAGCGAGCTTAATAGTAACATCAATATCTTCTATTTCAGCAGGTGCAATATCATTCATAATTTCTTGGTATAAAGTAAAGGGAATTGCACTCACACTAGCACCTAAATCACATAAGCCATGATAACAATGATCTCCTATTTTAACAGAAACAACAGGCATGCCAACAACATGTCTATGTTTATCTTTTTCATCCGTTTTAGCAGTTCTAGCAACTTCATCATAGAAATAAATAACATGCCCATCAATATTATCGACTAAGAGATCTTTAACCATAGCAATACTAGGTTCAACTTTAATTTGTTCAGAGGGTGTACGTGTTCTAGTATAACTCTTACGAAGCACAACTGAAGCTTTAGCATGTTCTTTTATCCTAACAGGGAAAGGCGGTTTCTCAATATAAGCAGTAGGAATAACAGGATCAACATTATAAGTAATAGTTTCCTCTTCAGCTTTAATGGGTTCTACTATTTTTACTTGAATGGGAGGATGATATTTAAACCACTTCTCCTTAGGGAGATCAACATGAGTAGCAAATGATTCACAAAAAGAAGCTACTATCTCAGAGTCAAGTCCATATTTAGTGCTAAATTCATGAAAAGCATCGGTATCCATAAAAGATTTAACACAATCAAACTTAAGGTTTATACTTGACTCCTTACCTTCATCGAGCTCCCAATCTTCAGAGTTGTGTTTAATTCTTTCCAAGAGATCCCATTTGAATTCAATAGTTTTCTTCATAAAAGAGCCAGTACAAGAAGTATCGAGCATGGATTGATCATTACGAGAAAACCGAGCATAAAAATTATGAATAATAATTTCTCTTGAGAGCTCATGATTGGGGCATGAATATAACATTGACTTAAGCCTTCCCCAATCTTGAGCGATACTTTCTCCTTCACGAGGCCAAAAATTATATATATAATTCCGATCACGATGAACCAGATGCATAGGATAAAACTTCTCATGAAATTCCAATTTCAATCGGTTGTAATTCCAAGTCCCAATATCATCGCATAGCCCATACCATGTCAATGCCTTCTCCTTCAAAGATAAAGGGAAGACGTTCTTCTTTACTTCATCCTCGTGCAAACCTGCAAGCTTAAATAATCCACAAACTTCATCCACATAGATTAGGTGCAAATCAGGATGTAGTGTTCCATCTCCTGCATAAGGATTAGCTAGCAGTTTCTCTATCATACCCGAAGGAATTTCATAATAAATATTTTCAGTAGGTGTAGTAGGTTGAGGGGAAACTCTTTTCTCTTCCGATTGAGGTGAAGATACCCCGAACAAGCCCCTCAAAGGATGACTTTCCATAGTGACAAGTGACAATAAATTTCAGCACATAATATAAATGTTTCCTTACCAAATTCCACTTACCAAAGGCGCTTCACTCCCCGACAACGGCGCCAAAAAAGAGTCTTGATGACCCACATGTCTTGGGGATCTATCATAGTCCTTTCGATAAGTAAGAGTGTCGAACCCAACGAGGAGCAGAAGGAAATGACAAGCGGTTTTCAGCAAGGTATTCTCTGCAAGCACTGAAATTATCGTTAATAGATAGTTTTGTGATAAGATAATTCATAATGGGTAACAAGTAACAAATTTAACTAAGGTGCATCAAGGTGGCCCAATCCTTTTTGTAGCAAAGGATAAGCCTGGACAAACTCTTATATAAAGCAAAACGCTCCCGAGGACACATGGGAATTATTGTCAAGTTAGTTTTCATCATGCTCATATAATTCGCGTTAGTTACTTTGATAATTTGATATGTGGGTGGACCGGTGCTTGGGTGTAGTCCTTACTTGGACAAGCCTCCCACTTCATATTAACCCCTCTCGCAAGCATCCGCAACTACGAAAGAAGAATTAAGAAAAATCTAACCATAGCATGAAACATGTGGATCCAAATCAGCCCCTTACGAAGCAACGCATAAACTAGGGTTTAAGATTCTGTGACTCTAGCAACCCATCATCTACTTAGTACTTCCCAATGCCTTCCCCTAGGCCCAAATCATGGTGAAGTGTCATGTAGTCGATGTTCACATAACACCTCTAGAGAGAAGACAACATACATCTCATCAAAATATCGAACGAATGCCAAATTCACATGACTACTTATAACAAGACTTCTCCCATGTCCTCAGGAATAAACGTAACTACTCACAAAGCATATTCATGTTCATGATCAGAGGGGTATTGAATATCATTAAGGATCTGAACATATGATCTTCCACCAAATAAACCAACTAGCATCAACTACAAGGAGTAATCAACACTACTAGCAACCCATAGGTACCAATATGAGGTTTTGAGACAAAGATTGAATACAAGAAATGAACTAGAGTTGTTTTTATTTATTAGTTCTTTAGATTAGCCCCTGGTTACACCTTGTAATCCTTGTATTTGTATTTCCTTTTTATTAATAAAGCTTTTGATATGGTGTGGGGGTTTTGCCCCACAGTTTCCAGTCAAAAAGAAAAAAGATGAACTAGGGTTTGAGAGGAGATGGTGCTGGTGAAGATGTGGATGGAGATTGACCCCATCTCGATGAGAGGATCATTGGTGATGATGATGGCTTCGATTTCCCCCTCCCGGAGGAAAGTTTCCCCGGCAGAATAGCCCCGCCAGAGCCCTAGATTGCTTCTGCCCAGATTCCGCCTCGAGACGGCGGCGCTTCGTCCCGAAAGCTTCCTTATGATTTTTTCCAGGTAAAAACCCTTCATAAAGCAGAATATGGAAATCGGAGACTTGTCAGGGGGCCCACAAGCACTAGGGGCGCGCCTAGGGGGTAGGGCGCGCCCCCAGGCTTGTGGCCACCTAGTGGGTCCTCTGTAGTATTCTCTTCGCCCAATAATTCTTATATATTCCAAAATAATTCTCCGTAAATTTTTAGGACTTTGGGAGTTGTGCAGAATAGGTCTCTCAGATTTGCTCCTTTCTAGTCCAGAATTCCAGCTGCCGGCATTCTCCCTCTTTGTGTAAACCTTGTGAAATAAGAGAGAAAAGGCATAAGTATTGTGCCATAATGTGTAATAACAACCCATAATGCAATAAATATCAACATAAAAGCATGATGCAAAATGGACGTATCATTTACCACGGACCTATGGGTCCATAGTTAGTAGCTAGATGGCTTCTTCTCTTTTTGATCTTCAATACAATGTTCTCCTTGGTGTTCTTGGAGATCTATTTGATGTAATTGAAAGTGCGTTATATCGACTAGAGGGGGGGGGGTGAATAGGCATTTTTTACAAATTCATCACTGAGTAATTACTACTTGAGGAATTTGCTAAGTGACATAATACAAGCAGCGGGTAAAGTACTCAAGTGCAAGCATAACATGGCAGTAACATAATCATCATGATGAGATGAAGCATACACAGAGCACAAGTAGTGTGTAAACAGGATAAGCAGGCAGAAGACAAGATGACTGAAGAATTTAGGTTGAGGAAATTGAGAAAGTCTTCAGTCAAAGTCTTCGAACAGTAACGATCAACTTCAACAACAAGTAAATGAGGAATGGAAAGGGTTGAGGAGATAGAACCAGTAGCTCGGTGAAGACAGTGATTTGGTAGACCAGTTCCAATTCTTGTGACAGTTGTATGTCTGGTTGGAGCGGCTTGGTATTTAAACCGAAGGACACACAGTCCCAGGACACACAGTCCTTACCGTATTCTCCTTGAGCTAAGGTCACACAGACCTCGCCCAATCACTCGTGGTAAGTCTTCAAGGTGACTTCCAAACCTTCACAGACTTGGTCACCCGGCGATCCACAATTCCTCTTGGGTGCTCTAGACCGTGACGCCTAACCGTCTGGAAGATGCACAATCTTCAAAGGTTAAAAGTGTCGGTTCCACATAGGAACAATCTCTTCAGTGATGCTCAATCACTTTGGGTTTTAGGTGTTGGGGTTTTGTGTTTTTCCTCACTGATGATTTTCTCTCAAATTCCTCAGAGGATGGGATGCTCTAAATGACACTTGTCAATCTCTCTCGGAGCAGCGAACCAGCTAGTGGTTGAGGGGGTCGGCTATTTATAGCCAGGGTGCAACCCGACATGATAAGACATAAATGCCCCTAATGATGCAACCATTGGATGGATAAGATATTTGGCCAGCTGACGCGAAGCACAGGAACGGTCAGAAATTCGAACCATGAAATTCCTCAGGGCCATCATGTTCCTCACTATAGGCAATTCACACTGGCGAATTCCTAACTCCTCAGTCAGAACAAATTCCTTAGAGATCAAAAGAACTTCGTCTCTGTTACTGAAGAACTTGACTGAACTGCAAGAGATTTCCAAAGGCTTCACTCGAAGGATTGGGTATGTGTACGCTTTGAGATGAGCATCACTTGGAAAATTTTCCTTAGTATTACCTCGACCCCCTTTAACAGTACAGTGTTTCCTATGACTCAAAAGAAGGAAATGAAAGTATGAAAACAAAAGTCTTCATGCTTCATAGTCCTTGCATCAATATCTTCAAGGTCACACCAATTTCTTCATTTTCAAAATCTTCAAGAGAAGCACAAAGTCTTCAGATGAAGACATTCATTTTTAGGGGTCGACATTCTTCGGATATATCAAACTCCTCAGAGACTTATAAGATCTGTGTACTGATATGTCCATTTTGCATCATGTTTTATTACTGTTATTTATAATATTTTATGCATAATAATGCTTTATGGAGTAATTCTAATGTGTTTTCTCTCATAATATGCAAGGTTTACACAAAGAGGGAGAATACCGGCAGCTGGAATTCTGGACCTGAAAAAGCTATGTCAGAGATACCTATTCTGCACATCTCCAAATGAGCTGAAAATTTACGGAGAATTATTTTGGAATATTTAGTAAATACTAGAGAAAAGAACCACCGGAGGGGGGCCACCTGGTGCCCACAAGACACCAGGGTGCTAGGCCCCCCAAGCGTGCCCTGGTGGGTGCTGGGCAGCCCAGCCCACCTCCGGTGCCCATCTTCTGGTATATGAGGTCTTTTAACCTAGAAAAAATAAGGAGAGGACTTTCGGTACGGAGTGCCGCCGTCTCGAGGCGGAACTTGGGCAGGAGCACTTTTGCCCTCTAGCAGAGCGATTCCGCCGGGGGAACTTCCCTCCCGGAGGGGGAAATCGAAGCCATCGTCATCACCAACAACCCTCTCATCTTTGGGAGGCTAATATCCATCAATATCTTCAACAACACCATCTCCTGTCAAACCCAAGTTGATCTCTTGTGTTCAATCTTTGTACCGGAACCTCAGGTTGGTACCTGTGGGTGACTAGTAGTGTTGATTACATCTTGTAGTTGATTGCTATATGGTTTATTTGGTGGAAGATTATATATTCAAATCCATTATGCTATTTAATACCCCTTTGATCTTGAGCATGAATATCATTTGTGAGTAGTTACTTTTGTTCTTGAGGTCACGGGAGAAGTCATGTTGCAAGTAATCATGTGAATTTGATATGTGTTCGATATTTTGATGATATGTATGTTGTGATTCCCTTAGTGGTGTCATGTGAGCGTTGACTACATGTGTTGGGGATATAACCCCGTGGTGTGACCCGCCCAGGAGGGGTCGGTTTACACTGTTGGCGACTCAGAGATAAAGTCCAAGTAGGCCCAAGAGGCCAGATGGAGAACCCGGAGGGTGACTTACGCGGTGAGCCGCCAGCGGCCCAAGCCCAGAGGATGGTGCGAGACCCGGCGCTTGTAACCCGCTCGACGATGGCTTGTCTAGAAAGGCAAGGTGATTTAGAACCCATATCGGTCACGTTGTGTGATCCGACTTGGACTCTTGTAAGCCCAGAGCCTCGACCTGTGTATATAAAGGCGAGACCCTGCGGCGGGTTATCTGAAGAAACAATCAATCGATAGCTAGGTCAAGCGATTCCGCTCCCTTGTAATCGATATCCAATCAATACAACACAAAGTAGGACATAGGCTTTTACCTCATTGTGAGGGGCCGAACCTGGGTAAATCGTGTCTCTCGTCCCGATCAACCCCTTTAAGCTAACCTACATTGCGATGGCTCCACGCTTAAGTCCTTTCACAAAGGACATCTGCCGTGACAAACCATGATAGTTGGCGCCCACCGTGGGGCCAGTGCACGGTGGTTTCGAGTTCTTGGAGGGCTCTTTCCCAGGGATCGAGGGATACGCCATTGGCAGGATGACTAAGAGTCGCCGCGGCAAGCTCTACATAGACGACGTTGGCTGGGGCCCGGAGACCGACTCAATCGAGTACGGGTACCGGGTCCCCTTCGGCGGGATTCATGTCTTCATTGGCAAGATTGGCGGATCAAAGCCTGAGTCGGACTTCTGCACTGACATCGTCGAGGCGGCTCGGCGTGCGCGACCCGCCAGGGTCCAACCCGGCCGAAAGCATGTCTTCGTCGGATTTGTGCATGGCATGAACCTTGTAGAGGATTCTGTGTCCAGAGGGGAGACTCTCAGCTATTCAGGTGATGACTCCTCGACTGGAGAGACGGAGTCAATCTACCAGCTTCAAGACGGCGGGCTTGGGGGCTATTCCGATGGCGACAGTATTCCGGATCCCTATGAGCCGCCGTATCGAGCTCTTATCTTCATGGCTGGTATAGGGCCGGCTCTCAACTCATCAACGGCGGCGGCTATGATGCCTGGATCGACTGCTGCTATGACAGCTGGGGCTGGCGGCTTAGCCCGGCCGTCGGCTCAGGTTTTGTCTGAGCTCTTGGGCACTTTGACGACTCTCTTAGCAACAGAGGTTACTACGGTGAATCAAGCACAGCATAATGCAGAAGTTACAAAGATGCGAGACGAGGTGGCCAAAGCCCAGGAGAATCTTAATGCAGAGAACGTCAGAATGGTAGAGGAACGAGCCTAGATGGATGCTGAGTCACAGCGTATCAGGGCGGAGGCTTTTCGCTTACGTTTGGATCAAAATGCCTCTAATGCTGTTCTTCGTAGGAGGTACCAAACCCGCCTGCCTTTGCAGTATGAGGTGGGGAACCTTTTCAACACGCCTGGTACAGGGCCAAGTAACCCGCCAGGTACAGCCCGGGCGGCTGAAGTCCCAGGGAGCGGGGCGGCGGCTTAGCCCCGATTACCAGACCCGCCCCGCAGGGATCAGACCCCGCCACGACATTTTTCAACACCATCTAGCCATTATTCTAACCCGGTGGATAACATGATTGCCATGGCTACCCTGCTTAATGCAATCCCTATTACGGATGAGACACCTTTCGCAGCTGAGGCGCGGATTGCAATTGAGCTCTTACAGACAACGGTTGCACAGCAGGAGAAGTACACACACAGTCGTGGGAGGGTGCACTCAACCCCCCCTCCCAAGCCGCAGTTACAGCCGACGCGTTGAGTCGCCGGTGATTTCCAGTAGCGAACGACGTCATCGAGTGAATCAGGATGACCCGCCCCGTGGGAATAACCTGCCCCTTACTCATGCTCAGGCGATTGTGAACGATGTCAGAGCTCGTCGAGAGGCGGAGGCTCAACTGGGGGCTTATCAGCAGCCTCCGGTGACCCCTTCGGCGTCAGTAGGGGCTGGTGTAATTTCCAGGTCTGTTGGAGTGCCTTGTTTAGTACTAGCTTTATGTAATGAACGTCTGCCTAAGGATTTCAAGGGTCCTCATAAGGTGGCTAACTATACAGCTGATCTCCCCCCTGAGGCCTGGATTTAGAGTTATGAGTTAGCCATAAATATGTTGGATGTCAATGATGCAGTATGTGCGAAATATTTTACAATGATGTTGGATTGGCTAGCTTGGACCTGGTTAAAAGGATTGCCTGCTAATTCCATCAGTTCATGGGCAGAGTTGAAAGCATGATTCATTCAAAACTTTAAAGGAACATGCAAGCAGCCTCTGACGATTATCGATCTGGATAATTGTGTGCAGCGTGAGGATGAGTCGGCCCATCATTGGGTCCGGCGGGTCTCTGCTATTATTCATTCATCGGATAGTATTGCAGCGGGTCAGGCTGTTCTGGTTTTGGAGAAGAATTGTCACTTTACCCCCCTTAAGCAGAAGCTTGGGCGACTTAAACGTCATTATAATGACATGGGTGAGCTTGTGGTGGCTCTCATCAAATATGCCGACTCTCATACCACCAAAGATCCTGGATCTGATGATGAGAAATCCAACAAGGGCAAGAAGAACGTTAATGGTAAAGGTCAGCAGCAGAATGTGGCAGCACATAATGGTAATAACCAGGGCAATGGTGGTAAGCGCAGACACCCCGAGGGCGGGTCAGATCTCGTAGCTAACACCAACACTGGATATAAAAACTGGCGCTATAATGGTAATGGTAAGCCGTCCTTTGGAGGGAAAAACTTTAATATTGAGGCAATGATGAATGAACCTTGCCCAAAACACAGTTTGCTTGATAAGCCGGCGACTCATGCCTGGAAAGACTGTTTCATCATGCGAGAGTACAGGAATTACAGTTCTAACCAGAATCATGGTAACAATAATGGCCCGCCCGCCCGGCGGGTCAGGATCAGGTTCACAGGGGCCCAGCTTTTGGGGCGGCGGTTCAAATTCTGGTTATCAAGGCCAGGGCAGTTAGGGTGGTTATAACCAACAATCTGGTCAGGGTAACCAACAACAAGGTAATCAGTCAGGGTATCAGAGTAATCCAAAACAGCTCAACATTGGCCAATATCATGTTTTCACCACAAGTCTTTGCAAGCGAGATCAGAAGGTTCATAAGCGTGCGGTTAGTACAATTGAGCTGGCGGTGCCTCAATACTTGCGGTGGTCAGAGTATCCAATCACATGGAGTCAGGAGGATCACCCGCCCCGGGTTGAGAATCTGGGTCATCTGGCATTGGTGGTAGCCCCTAAGGTCAGGGGTTATAAATTCACTAAAGTACTCATGGATGGTGGCAGCAGTATCAACATCCTGTATTATGACACCTTTCGCCAGATGAACTTAACTAACAAGGATCTTAAGCTGTCTTCTACAATTTTCCATGGTGTGGTGCCTGGTAAGTCGGCGTATCATGTTGGAAAGATTGCCCTGGAAGTTGCTTTTGCTGATGACTATGACTACAGAGTAGAGACGCTATGGTTTGAAGTGGTTAAGACCAAGAGTCCATATCATGCTCTGTTTGGGCGGCCGGCTTACGCCAAGTTTATGGCTCGGCCTTGTTATGTCTATTTACCGCTTAAGATGCCAGGGCGTAAGGGCATAATTACAGTCCATGGTGATTGGAAAATCGCTCTGGAATGTGAGGAAGGAGATGTGGTTTATGCAGAGTTGGCTTGTGCCACTGAGGAGCTTAAATTTTATAAGGATAATGTTGACTCGGCTGATATGACCCCTTTGAAGAAGCCCATCACTGAGCAAGACCCTTTGTTGATGTTTAAGTCGGCTGATGATACTAAGCAGGTTGACTTTGTCCCTGGTGACTCATCTCAGCAGTTCACAGCGGGGGCTAATATGGATCCTAAATAGGAAAGCGCGCTCATCGAGTTCATCCATGAGAATCGGGACATCTTTGCATGGAAACCTTCTAACATGCCGGGTGTACCAAGAGAATTCGCTGAGCACACTCTTAATGTGGATCCTAAGTTTAAGCCGGTTAAACAATTCCTTCGTCGTTTCAATGAAGAGCGATGTAAGGCCATTGGAGAGGAGGTAGCCCGACTCTTAGCAGCTGGGTTTATTGTGGAAGTTTTTCACCCTGAGTGGTTGGCTAACCCTGTGCTTGTACTCAAGAAGAATGGCACATGGCGTATGTGTGTTGATTACACATATCTTAACAAGGCTTGTCCAGCTGATCCATTTGCTCTCCCTCGTATTGACCAGATTATTGATGCCACGACGGGTTGTGAGAGTTTATATTTCCTGGATGCTTATTCTGGTTATCATCAGATCAAGATGGCAGTTAAGGACCAAGAGAAGACGTCTTTTATCACCCCTTTTGGAGCCTTCTGCTATGTTTCTATGCCTTTTGGGCTTAAGAGTGCTCAGGCGACTTATCAACGCTGTGTTCAGAATTGCTTTCACAGTTAGATTGGGCGCAATGTGCATGCTTATGTGGATGATATTGTGGTCAAGTCTAGAAAGAAGGAGACTCTCCTAGATGACTCGAAGGAGACTTTTGACAATCTCCGGGTCTATAAAATTATGCTTAACTCGGCCAAGTGTGTCTTTGGTGTCCTGCAGGTAAACTGTTGGGGTTTCTGGTTTCAGAACAAGGTATTGAAGCTAACCCAGAGAAGATTAAGGTCATCACTTCACTTGCTAAGCCGGCGTGTGTCAATGACGTCCAGCGCATGGCGAGTCGTATCGCGGCTTTGAGCCGGTTTATAAGTCGCCTGGGAGAGAAGGCAATTCCTTTATACCAGATGATGAAGAAGACAGATCACTTTGTCTAAAGTGATGCGGCTAATGAGGCATTTGAGGCACTCAAAAAACAGCTAGTTGAGCCGCCCGTCCTTGCGGCTCCCATTGAGAAAGAGCCTTTGCTCCTGTATGTGGCGGCTAATAGCAAGGCTGTCAGTGTGGCAGTTGTTGTGGAGCGCAAGGAGGCGGGTAAGGAGTACCCGGTCCAGCGGCCGGCTTATTATGTCAGTGAGGTGTT
Source organism: Thinopyrum elongatum (assembly GCA_011799875.1). Lineage (NCBI taxonomy): Eukaryota > Viridiplantae > Streptophyta > Magnoliopsida > Poales > Poaceae > Thinopyrum > Thinopyrum elongatum. Next base: position 501,539,726 of record CM022298.1, read on the forward strand.
GATTGAGTCCAAGCAACAATATCCACATTGGCAGAAACTGGTATATGGGGTGTTCATGGCGAGTCGCAAACTAAAGCATTATTCTCTTGGTCATCCTATTACTGTGGTCAGCTCTGCTCCCTTAGGAGACATTATTCAAAACAGGGAGGCCACAGGCCGGGTTGCTAAGTGGGCGATCGAACTTGGACCTCATGGTTCGAAATATGTGCCAAGAACGGCCATCAAGTCTCAGGCTCTGGTGGATTTCATCAATGATTGGACAGAGTTGCAGACACCTGAGGAAAAACTTGACAACACATATTGGACAATTCATTTTGCTGGGTCCAGACAGTTGGAAGGCTCGGGGGCTGGAGTTATTTTGACTTCCCCACAAGGTGACAAATTTTGTTATGTTTTAAGGCTAATGTTTCCTTGTACTATCAATGCAGCTGAATATGAGGCTTTACTCCATGGCCTTCGTATGGCCAAAGAGATGAATTTAAGCCAAGTCAGGTGTCTGGGCGACTCAGACCTTGTGGCTCAACAAGTCTCAGGCACGTGGGATTCCAAAGACCCGCTCATCGTGGCTTATCACCGGGTGGTTGACAATATTGCTGGCCACTTCAAGGGTTATCAGGTGGATCACCTTGATCGACGGAAGAATGAGGCAGCTGATGCCTTAAGCCGGCTTGGATCTCAATGTAAGCTGGTGCCTCCTAATGTGTTTCTTGATGTATTGCACAATCCCTCGGTCAAGTTGCCATCCGAAGAAGACCTTGTTGTCCCTGACCCGGAGGTGCAGTTGGTGGCGGCTCTCCATGCTATTCCTGATTGGATGCTTCCCTACTTGGCCTATATGACCCGGGGTGAGTTACCTGAGGATGAAACTTTGGCAAGGGAAATAGCCAGGAGGTCTAAGTCTATGACTATCGTCAATGACGAGTTACACCGATGCAATGTGACAGGCGTGTTCCAACATTGTGTTTCTCCTGAAGAGGGCCGTGAGATCTTACGAGAGATTCATGAAGGTGATTGTGGTCATCATGCCGGCTCTAAATCTTTAGTGGCTAAAGCTTTTCGTCACGAGTTTTACTGGTTGACAGCTCATGCTGATGCAGAGGATATCATTAGCAAGTATGGCGGGTGTCAAAAATTTGCAAGACAGGCTCATGTGTCGGCTCAAGAATTGCGTATGGTTCCAATAACTTGGCTGTTTGCAGTTTGGGGGCTTGATATGGTCGGACCGTTCAGGAGGTCTAAGGATAAAAAGACCCACCTTTTGGTGGCAGTTGACAAGTTTACCATCTGGGTTGAGGCGGAGCCAGTTAGTAATTGTGAGGCAGCTACAGCTGTTCAGTTTGTTAAAAAATGATTTTCTGTTTTGGATACCCTCATAGTATCATCACTGATAATGGCACTAATCTTTCTAAGGGTGCTATGAAGGAGTTCTGTCAAAGAGAGCATATTCGTCTTGACGTTTCGTCAGTGGCTCATCCACAGTCTAATGGTCAGGCAGAGTGAGCTAATCAAGGAATTTTGAGAGGCATCAAGCCTCAGCTCATGGTTCCTTTAAAGCGAACACCGGGTTGTTGGGTTGAGGATTTACCTTCAGTGCTTTGGAGTATCAATACCACCCCCAACAGATCAACAGGCTATATGCCTTTCTTTATGGTTTATGGTGCAGAGGCAGTTCTCCCAAGTGACATTCGTCATGACTCGCCTAGAGTGGCGGCTTATGTTGAAGCTGATAATGAGACGGCACGTCAGAACTCACTTGATGCTTTGGATGAAGAGCGTGACCTTGCGGCGGCTCATTCGGCGATATATCAGCAAGATCTACGTCGCTATCATAGCCGTAGAGTTCGAAGTCGGACCTTTCAAGAGGGCGACTTAGTGCTTCGTTTGATTCAAGATCACATAGTGATGCATAAGCTTTCTCCTCCTTGGGAAGGGCCTTTTGTGGTTAGCAAAAAATCTCAATAATGGGTCTTACTACCTCATTGATATACGAGAGCATAAGAATTCACGCAAGTCGGAATAGGAGACCCGCCGGCCATGGAATATTGCTCATCTTTGGCCTTACTACACTTGAGCCACCGGCTCTTATCCTTGTACATACATTTGTCAATGTATATATCTTTTGATCAATATAATAAAGTCAGCATCCCTAAAATTCAGGGCCTCTGTCGTTTCATTTCTGCGCATCTGAGTCTTTGTTATTTGATCATAAGGTCACTTGGGGGCTTCCAACCCACCGGGTTTAGCTTTCATACCCTCTTGACTGGCCTGAGTTGCCACATTATGAGTTACACCTGCCTGTTTGCAACTTGCTACTCCTCCAGGTGACCTGCCGAACTCTTAACAGTCAGTCTTTTTTAAGACCCTGAACTTGTTAAGGTTAAAACGACGGCTTGTGTCATGTGAGAGCCGGCATACAATGAGCTAGGATAAACTCAACGGCTATGTGGTGTTGAAAGCAAAAGGCCTGTGTGCCAACTTTTTTGGTTGTGTCTTGAAAGCCAGCCTAACAAAAATTTGAGATTTTTTGTATCTCTCTCTTTTGGATTTTTTGGATGTTTTTATCTCAAGGCTTTTTATGCAAATTTTGATTACCCGGGTCATGAGGCTCCGGATTATGTTGCTCATGTTTGAGTATTTCGGGTTGTCACCCGCCCTGGCTTTTGATTTTAAGTCGCCAGTATGTTTTGGCTTGAATAGCCGTGATTATGATTTTCTTCAGTAGTCATATAAGGCTACCTATCTTTGGGTTGTCACCCGCCCTGGCTTTTGACTTTAAGTCGCCAGCACATATGTTGATTGGTCTTCTGCAGGATATGCAAGACTGTAGAAGAAAACAAGAGTCGTGGTATGGCACATATATATGATCACATCAGCCATGCAATAAAGTTCAGCTGCCAAATCAAAAGTTGAGATCAACATGCATGAAGGCATGATAGGGCAGATCATTGTTTTAAGCTATCCTATTACAAGGCTTCAAATTTAGCCCAAAAGATTTTGAATCGAGTGTTTTCGCCGAGCTGCACTCCTAGAACCCGGCCTCAGAGCCGTTCGGCTTATGATCACCCCAGCTCAGTTCTCTTCTGGACGCTTTGAAGATTCCGGGTCACCTCACGCCGGCTCTTCCTCGTCGACCATCTGGAGGTCAACCACTGTCCAGTCGATGCCGGTTAAGGCCTCGACGATGGCTTCATCATTAAGAATAATGGAATGATCAACATCAGGGGCGAAGGTATGCTTACTCCTTGGAGGAATAAGGTCCGTGACATCATGAGAAGGCGGCTTAATCTTGTTGTTGTTCTCATCATAAGCCGGCATGTATTTGTTCAAATTCAGCTCCTCTATGAGCTTGCATGCCACGGGCCGCATCCCCCTGACGCATTGGTTGAAGTCTTGCTCTTCAAAGATTGACCCGTCATCCTTGAATTCTGGACATCCGGTCGCTATTTCCTCCGGGTCAAGTTCTGACTGCCACGCTTTGGCCCGGCCTAGAGCAACCATAGCTCCTGCACGGGCGGCTGATAATTTGTGTTCTTCAATTTGAGCCGGTGCAGTTGAGAATTGCTCCAGCACAGTCTTGATCTGGGTCGGAGGCTTTTTCCCACTTGACAAGGCGACAAGGCTGCGAAGGGTGCCAGTGTACAAATGTTCAGTCAAGGAATAAATCACCTTCAGTTTGAGCAGCATATTCTAACCAAGACTAGCACTTCTAGGGCCTGTTCAATTTTTTGCACGAGAGTTGCCAGGCGGGTTAAGAAGTATATGTTATGAATTGCAGACATGTTAAGGAAATATTAAATAAGTAATGAGTTGCATATGAAGCTTACCAAAGATGGCGGCTGACATTTGAGAAATATGTTCTTTTAAGCCGGCTAACTCTTCAGTTACCGGCTTAAGCTCAGTCTTAGCATCTTCTGCTCTCTTCAGCAGTGCAGCCTTGTCAGTCTCCCAGGCGGTTCTCTCAGGATCAAAACCCGCCTTGATTTTCTCAATTTCTTCCAGCGTAGTCTTCAACTTTAAGTCGGCCTTGGAAGTCTCTACTTGTTGCAATTCTATATTTTTCTTTAAGTCGCCAAGATGCGACTCTTTCATGTTCAACTCCTCCTGCAATACAATATTGAAGCAATGGTTAGCATACAAGGAGCAACTTTTAGTGATACAATTACATTAAAGTCCCAAGCACGTTGCAAGCAATATACTTGGCACTTGGGGGCTAATGTAGGTCATTTCAATTTCTGGTTGAGACCCGGCTCATCATGTCAGCTTAAGCCGGCCCATGGGGGCTACATGTTTGATTCTATTAAGGTCAGTGAGACCCGGCTCATCTTGTCAGCTTAAGCCAACCCTTGGGGGCTACATGTTTGATTCTATTAAGGTCAGTGAGACCCGACTCATCTTGTCAGCTTAAGCCGGCCCTTGGGGGCTACATGTTTGATTCTATTAAGGTCAGTGAGACTCGGCTCATCTTGTCAGCTTAAGCCGGCCCTTGGGAGCTACATGTTTGATTCTATTAAGGTCATTGAGACCCGGCTCATCTTGTCAGCTTAAGCCGGCCCTTGGGGGCTACATGTTTGATTCTATTATAGTTATCAAGACCCGGCTTCTCTTAACAGTTTAAGCTGGCCCTTGGGGGCTACACTTTGGAAATTTTACAAGTCCAAAGCATAGTCAGCATTTTTCCTATACTTCAGACTTGGGGGCTAGTATGGATATGTGTATATGCACAAGACTAAAGAGAGGTTGGATATTTACCTCATACTTTTGTTTCATCAACTCAACCAGCCTGGCTTCCATATCCCGGCTTGTGTTAAGGCGCTCAGATAGCCCGCGTACACGTCACTTGCACTGAAGGAGGAATAGCTCTCCAGGTCCAGCTTAGCTTTGCCTTTCTCCAGTGAAGGCGTTTATTCCTTGGCTGAATGCTTGGCTAGGACTCTGGAAGCCTCGGGCGGCTTAAAAGCTGACCCGGTAACAGTGACATCATCAGCGTCAGTAGCAGTGCTCTTGACAGTGGACTTGGCAGGACTGGGCGGCTTAGGGCTCGACGGGTCATGACTGGCAGCCGGGTTAATATCAGTGTCCATTTGTTCAAGGACGGTAGCATCAATTGACAGTGGCGGGTCATTGACAGGCTCTTCAAGATCTTGAATGAGGGCCTCAGAAATTTCTGCCATCTGCTTCTCTGGTTCAGCGGCTTTGGGATCCTTTGAAGACCCGCCCATGCCCGCTTTGGAAACACCTCTGCGACAAGGATACAAAGTTCATAAGTATATCACTACAAGTCATTTATGAACAAATGAAAATACTTACCCCTGGGCGATCTTGAAAGTGGGCATTTAAGTCCCAGTAGAGTCGTCGGATAACAGAGGCGTCCCCTTATAATTTGAGTCAGAAGGATTAAGAGGTTGACGAATGAGACCAGCCTTTGGAAAGGAAAGAGTCGGGCTATGAGGCACCTCATTTCGACGCTTTCGAGGAGCTGGGGTGTTGGGTAAGCCGGACACCAGATCTTCAGTGCCATCACTCCGGGTCTTACGCCTCAATTCATGTTGCTGTTTCTTCAAAAGAAAGTTGGGATCCAAATAAGCAAGAGTGTGAGAAAACCTTACTTTTTGGGTGACCCGCCGAGTTTTTTTTGGCAAGGGTTCTAAGTCGGAGGAAATTATAGTTACCTCTGCTGCATCTGCATGACTGGTCTCTGCTGCTTCCTGAGACGAATCAACGTCAATAAGTTGCATGAAAAGAAAGCCAAGGGAATCAAGTTCTACCTCTGACTCATCATCAAGATGGAGCAGCTCTTCGGCTGAGGGTTTCTTGCGATGACCTGGGCCATGAGTTTTTGTTTTGGGCTTCTTGGCTAGGGCAGCGACTTGAAGTTTCTTTCTCCAGAAAGGATAGTCGGCCTGCATACATATGAGCAAACAGTTAAAATAAGGTAAAAATTAAAGAGATGAGTAAACAGGATGAAGTTTGGTCTGATTGCTTACAGGAGGAGCCGGGTTAAGTGTGCAGAAAGGGTTCAATCCCACTTTGCTGTAGTTCTCCAGAGATTCGCCGAGCAGCATCTTGACCATCTCATTGATCTCTTTATCAGTTAGATGAGCTTGATTTTAGCACTGTGAGTCTTTGGGGTCACCGATGTACTGGCACATTAAGCTGTTGCGCCGGCTCAATGGCAAAATCCTCCAAGCAATCCAGCAGTGGACCAGATCAACTCCGGTTAGGCCATAAGTGAGCAGGGCCCTTATCTTTGGAAAAGTGGTAGCAAAGGGGGTGCACTCGGCAGCAGTTAAACGACCTGGAAGCTGGCCGGTGGTGGTGAGCCGGTAGGAACGGAAACCCGGCAAGGGGTTCTCTCCATCCGGGGAGGTGTCTCTACAGTAGAACTAGGTAAAATTCCAGTCCTTGGGATGACTGGGTAGGGCGGCTGAAGGAAAGACTACGTCTCTTCGTCTTTGGATGGAAACACCTCCTAGTTCAATACTGGGCCCATCTGACATCTCAGTCTGACGGTTGATATAAAAATAGTCTCTGAATAGATAGATAGAGGGTTCTTCCCCAAGATACACTTCGCAGAACACTTGGAAGTTGCATATGTTGGAAACAGAGTTGGGGCCGATGTCTTATGGATGAAGATTGTAGTAGTTCAGAACATCTCGGAAGAATTTTGAGCCGGGCGATGAGAAGCCATGGAGTAGAAGGTCTGTGAAAACCACAAGTTCACCCTCTTGGGGCTGAGGGGGGCATTCGGAGCCTGGAACCTGCCAGTGGATGACCTCTTTGGCAGGCAAAACCCCCATGGTCACAAAATCATTGAGTGTGCTCTCGGTGACTTTGGAGACGATCCAGTCACAGGAGGTGGGGGTCTTAGTCATGATAGGTGAGTTAAAAATTATAGCCTGAGAATAAAAATATGGTGGGTCAATATTATGATGGTAAGCCGCCTAAATGGTTACAATGACAATTTAGTAGCTGCAGACAGGTTATGGATATAAGGATTAATCATTATTATGGAGTATGGAGAAATCATAAGTCGCCCTTGTGAGGGGATAACACAACTCTTAGGTTGATTGACATATGGCGGGTCAAGTTGTGGCAGTTTAAACCGGTTAGATGTTGGCGGGTTACAAGTTTATTGATAAGCCGGCCAGGTGCTAGCGGGTTATAAGTTCATGATTAAGATCAGTCAGGTGCTGGCAGATTACAAAGTTACCATTATAAGCTGCCCAAACAAAGAATGGCAGGTCAATTCTCTATGGATTCAAGATTGCTGAAATTTTGCTAAGTGTTGGGTAAACAAGTTTTGCAGATCGCAGCTACAATTACGGATCTGTGGCAGTATGAAAAAGGAAGCATAATTTTTGACCTAGAGCGTGACAGTGGAAGAACTACACAAGCTATATATCAATTCTGAATAGGAGGAGATCTATCCAGATGCAAGATAAGGGCTAAAACTGCTACCGCCCCATGTCTACTTAGTTTTTGGATTGAACTACGTTCTCTAAGCAGAAGGTGGATGAACTTGGAAGAACCACGATGAACAGGCTGTTGAACTACATGAACCACTATGACCTAATGTAGATCTGAAGCAGAAAAAGAGGAATACCTGATGGAGCTGAAGAAGAGCGGGAGTGCGCCGCAGTTATCTGGTTCGGTCAGGTTGATGCAGCGGCCTTTGTCGGAGTCGCTGGTGAAGAACGGTCAGAGCGGCGGAGCTCTTGTGCGCCGGAAGTCACGAGGAGGAAGAAGAAGTGGAGGTGAAGGGGGTAAAATTGAAAATGGAACCCCCCCCCCCCCCGTGCCTATTTATAAGGAAAAATCGGTAGACAGTAAAATGGCATGCGCGAAAATCAAGGGGACGTCATGATTATCTTAACAAAGGAGACACCTCGATTCTCGGGTGGCTAGTTAATGTGAAAAGATCTATTGTGATGTCATCAGTTCTTTCTGGATTTACTTCACATGACGTCATGGCGGGTTATAAGGATTCGTTCAAAGTTAAGCATTGGAAGGAGTCTAAGGAAAATTCGCCAACCAGAGAATGAAGATTGACATGAACAAGTTCAAATCAATCTGGGGCCTAATGTTGGGGATATAACCCCGCGGTGTGACCCGCCCAGGAGGGGCTGGGTTACACTATTGGCGAATCAGAGATAAAGTCCAAGTAGGCCCAAGAGTCCATATGGAGAACCCGGAGGGCAACTTACGCGGTGAGCCGCCAGAGGCCCAAGCCCAGAGGATGGTGCGAGACCCGGCGCTTGTAAGCTGCTCGACGATGACTTGTCCAGAAAGGCAAGGTGATTTAGAACCCAGACCGGTCATGTTGCATGGTCTGACTTGGACTCTTGTAAGCCCAGGGCCTCGACCTGTGTATATAAAGGCGAGACCCTATGGCGGGTTATCTGAAGAAACAATCAATCGATAGCTAGGTCAAGCGATTCCGCTCCCTTGTAATCGATATCCAATCAATACAACACAAAGCAGGACGTAGGCTTTTACCTCGTTGTGAGGGGCCGAACCTGGGTAAACTCGTGTCTCTCGTCCTGATCAACCCCTTTAAGCTAACCTACGTTGCGATGGCTCCACGCCTAAGTCTTTTCACAAAGGACATCTGCCGTGACAAAACCATGGTGGGCGCCAACTGTCGTGGTTTTGTCACGGCAGATGTCCTTGTGAAAGGACTTAAGCATGGAGCCATCGCAACGTAGGTTAGCTTAAAGGGGTTGATCAGGACGAGAGACACGAGTTTACCCAGGTTCGGCCCCTCTCAACGAGGTAAAAGCCTATGTCCTGCTTTGTGTTGTATTGATTGGGTATTGTTTACAAGGGAGCGGAATCGCGTGACCTAGCTATCGATTGATTGTTTCTTCACATAACCCGCCGCAGGGACTCGCCTTTATATACACAGGTCGAGGCCCTGGGCTTACAAGAGTCCAAGTCAGATCACACAACATGACCGATCTGGGTTCTAAATCACCTTGCCTTTCTGGACAAGTCATCGTCGAGCGGCTTACAAGCGCCGGGTCTCGCACCATCTGTCGTGGGAAAACACGGCCACCTATGGGGCCATCGGCCCCTTGTGGTTCGGTAGGGGGGAAGCGTGCATTGCACAAAGAGCGAAGGGCGCGGAGCAGCACGGCAGCGATCACACGGGCAGTTTTTACCCAGGTTCGGGCTGCCGCGAGGCGTAAAACCCTACTCCTGCTTTGGTGGATTGATGAGAGGACCGTGGTGAAGATGCAGTGCTCTAGCCTGGCAAGGTCGCCTTGGGGTGAGAGTAGCTACGCGCGTATGAGTGTATAAGGGTCCGAATCCTTTCTAAGGTTGCCATGGCCCTCCGTTTATAGATCAAGGGGTCACCAAAATGGCAAATCAGTCATTGCGTACTGATTAGATAGCAAACAGTGCTATCATACTTAACTCTGCAGATAGGACAGAGCGCATTAAATGCACCGCTTAGTGTCACATCATAGCGTAGGCCGGCAAGCCTTGCCGTGCCGTTCGGCCACCTTCTCGCCTGCCTATGTGACACATCCCTGGACGGGTGTAATTTGGAGGTGATTTCCTCTGGAAGCGGCTGCCACGTGCCAAATAACAGCCACTTAGCCACTTGGGGGCTCGACACCTCATCGATCGATGACTTGCGTTGCTGTGAGGTGGAGTAGTGGAACCTTGGTGGGGTAGTCCGCCCTCGGCGTCCCCGGCAAGCCTGCCGGGGCAATCTTGAGACTTGTCTTTGGGGCAACCTTGTCCCCGCTAGGCTCGCCTGCCCGGCAAGGGAGATTTTTCCTTAGTGGTATCTTGCTCCTTTGGTTGGTCTTGGTCTTCTTGATCCGCCCTTTGATTTCTCAAAGAGGTGATCTCTTCTGCTTGGTCTGGTCTCAGATGCTGCAACCTTGTTCTCGAGCTTGTGTACAGTCTGGTCAACACACCTGGGGTTTGTTGCACCGACAGGAGCCCCCGGGCCTGGCCTGAACATGCTGCCGAGCGTCGTCGGGGTAGAACCTGTCCAGTACACAGGCGGGGAGGCTGCGGTAGCTCACCCTTTGAGATCTTCTTTGCTTCTTCATTAATCTGAGTTTGAGTTGGTTTCCGGTTTTCCCGCGTGTCGTGTAACGCCAATTGTAGTGGGGCCATCCCTGTAATGGCCAGTGAATGACTTTAACGCACGGGTGAGTAACTGCCAATTCACTCTTCCCACCACGTTCTTATCCCTTGCCACGTATGCTGCATGCATTGAGTGGGGTAGGTAACGGAGGCGCGTGGTGCGGGAGAGAGCGTCATGGCAGGGGGCCAGTCTTCTTGGGTTGGAGGAGAGGGGCGGCGGTTACCCGCCGAGGGATCAGCCCCCAGCCCCAGCTTGCCTATAAAAAAGGGGGGCGAGGAGGAGCGGAACTGCTCATCCACTCACCTCTTCTCTCCATTCCCTACATTCTTCTTGCTATGTTGAGAGGGAGAGACTGGGGCCAGGCCCCGTGCTCTAGCTTGGGGTCGATGATGTCGAACGCTTGTGTAGCCGCCCGGGGAGTGAGTCTGCTGGTCCGGGGCCGAAGGGGATGCGGTGGTCGAGGATGTGGGTGCCGAGTCGCCCACAGTGTGGGAGGTGTCACGCTTCTCCAAAATGGTGAAACGCTCGTCTCCCCCACATGAGCCGGCTGTCCGGTGAGGAACTCCAGCCCTTTTTGTGGGTCACTGAGGCTCGTTACCCTGACAACGGGGCCCTTGGGGCTTCCGGCGCCTGTCTGGGATGCACCACTTGGGATCCTCGGTAATCCCAGTGCTGTTCCTTCGGGCAGAGTCAGGGCGAACGCTGAAGATGGTGGCACCTTCCTGCCCTCCAAGGTGGGGAGCGGTGCTTCTTGCGCGCCTCGGACGTCGCCATCGCCCGCTGTTTCTCCGGGGGAGGTGACGGCCCGAGGGGCTGGCGTCCTCCCGGAGTGGTGGTGATGGAGAAAGAACGAGGGAAGATGGAGAAGGCGGGTGGCAGGCCGTCAGGTCGGAGTACGATGGCACCGACGCCTTCGTCTCGTATTGTCGGCCCGCTGCCTCATCTTTCCGCTCTTCCCCTCCCTCCACGACACCATCAACACCGGCCTCTTTAGGACGATTGCCGGGGAGGGGGGCTCTCTCTTGGTTCCTTCACCTCCTCCAGCTGTCTTCCAGCTAAGCTCCGGTGGTTCCCCCTGCCAGTGCTTGCGCTGGGGCTTCTTGCTCGTCCTAGAGGTGGTGACCAGGGCACCACCGAGCTGCTCCTTCCACCCCTCTCCTACGCAGCCTCGTCACTCTCGATCTTGTCAGGCTGCGCCCGGCAAGCCCTAACGGAATCGGGTTGTGCTTTCGCTCAGGCACTCCTTTTGCCCTCTTCATCTTCCACCGCAGTGCCTAGGAGGAGAGGGACAAGAAAGGGTTTACGGGGCACTTATCTTTTTTCAGTTTAAAATGTGTAGGCATCGGCCAAACTTTAGTCTAAATAATGTAAACTTCTTTATCCATGTTTGTGTTCTGTAAGATATGTACTTGCTTATCAGCATATTAATGAAAAAGACAAGCTTTGCTGGGCACTTGTGCATGTATCATATCCATGCAGAGGTGAGATGCCTCTATACATTCAAGTAAACAAGTTTTCCTCGGCAGGTTATCCTGCCGGTGCCCTCAGTTTGTTGCCGCGGGACTAGGCCTGCCGGGCACAAAACCATAAGAAGGGACCAGCCACCCGCTGAACCTTTTCCGTCAAAGGCCACTGCGACCACCCTGACCGAAGCAACGTTCGAGTCAAAGGGTAGGAGCACCTATGTTTCGAAGGTGGCGGGGTTTTCATATGCGCAAGTTTTCAAATTACAGAACATGTATGGATAAGAAGGAACTTATCTGTTTGGTCTGCCGGGGATCGTCACATAGACTCGCCTTCATTTCTTCTCTTTGGGATCAAGTCCACGGCAAGAACCCTGCAACTTAGTTCAGATGAAAACAATGCCACATGCGACCTCATCTACATGATCATGCTATGCTCATGATATGCTTATGCATGCATGCAAGTTTCGGGGGGCCCCCAGCGCTTCGTTTATTTCTCTGTTGCTCAGGGTCTGCGCCTAGCTTTGTACAAAGGGTTACATGCAACTTCGGCAAAGCTTGTACAAAAGGGTGGCTGCCGGGCAGGGCCCGACAGCTGCGCCTTACAGGTAGAACTTACGGAGATGCTCAATGTTCCATGAGTTTTGCAATTGAATGCCATCTCCGGTCTCCAAACGAACTGCGCCAGGTCTGGTGACTCGTACTACCCGGTAAGGGCCTTCCCACTTCGGCGTCAACTTGTTTGCACCCTTGGCGGACTGAACACGCCTAAGGACAAGGTCGCCTTCCTCAATGCTCCGGGCATGAACCCTACGGCTGTGATAGCGACGCAGGGCTTGCTGGTAGCGTGCAGCACGCGTAGCAGCCTAGAGACAGTTCTCCTCAAGTACCACAGCGTCGTCACGCCGGTGCTGTTCCTGCACTACTTCATCATAGGCAAGCACTTGAGGAGACCCGAATATGAGTTCTGTGGGGATAACTGCCTCTGCCTCATAGACTAGGGAGAAGGGAGTCTGCCCGGTAGCTTGATTTGGTGTCATACGGAGGGACCAAAGAACCACCGGCAGCTCATCGATCCATCGCCTGCCGCACTTCTGCAGCCTATCAAAGGTTCTTGTCTTGAGACCTCACAGCACTTCAGTGTTAACCCTCTCAGCTTGCCCGTTGCTTCTGGGATGGGCCACAGAGGCAAATGAGACCTTGCTTCCGAGGGCATGAACATATTGCATGAAGGCGCGGCTTATGAATTGGGTGCCATTGTCGGTGATGATTCGGGCAGGCACACCGAAGCGGCACACCAATCCTTTCAAGAACTTGATAGCTGACTGTGCGGTCACCTTTCTCACGAGCTCTACTTCCGGCCACTTTGTAAACTTGTCGATTACGATGAACAAGAATTCAAAGCCCCCGGTAGCACGGGGGAAGGGGCCCAAGATGTCGAGCCCCCAGACCGAAAATGGCCATGACAAAGGGATTGTTTGGAGAGCTTGAGCAGGCTGATGGATATTCTTGGAGTGGAACTGGCAGGCTTCACACTTGGTGACTAGCTCAATTGCGTCTTGGAGGGCTGTGGGCCAGTAGAAACCTTGCCGGAAAGCTTTCCCGACCAAGGCCATTGATCCGATGTGGGAGCCACACATACCCTTATGTATCTCTGCCAGCAGTTCCTTTCCTTCTTCCCGGTAAATGCACTTTAATTTCACACCGTTGGGCCTTCTTCTGTATAGCGTGTCGTCAACAAACTGATACATACTGGCCCTCGGGGCTACTCTTTCTGCTTCTTCTTGTTCTCCGGGAAGTTCTCCTGTTTGGAGGAAATGAACAATGTGCCGCGCCCTAGTTGGAGCCTGGGGCTCAGCAACAAGGACTAGCGGCACCTCCTCGTCGATGGGAGCGCATGCCTCGACTGCAAAGACTGGTAGTTCGGCGGGAGAGGGCAGCTCACTAATCGAAGGGGAGTTGTTCCCGCCAAGCTCTCTGCCAGGGGCTTCGGGAAGCTCTGCCGGGAGAGGCTTGCCGGAGTTCAATTTCCTCCTCTTGCTGGCCATTGTTGTTGGGGATATGGAGGGTTCAGTCGAATGAAGAACAAAAGTCCCTGGTTCCATAGGGAGTTTTTGCGCAATGCACCTTGACAGATGATCAGCAATGCTGTTTTCCGCATGTGGCACGTGCTCTGTTTGCAATCCGCCAAAGCGCTCCTCCAACTTCCTCACTTCCTTGATGTATGCCTCCATCAATGGGCTTTGATAATCCTTGTTGACTTGCCTCACCACAAGTTGTGAGTCTCCACGGATGATCAGCTTCTTGATTCCCAGTTCTGTTGCAATTCTGAGCCCGGCAAGGAGCCCTTCATACTCTGCAGTATTGTTGGTAGCCTTCTCCCGGGGGAATGCATTTGAACGACGTACTTAAGGTGCTCCCCAGTGGGAGCAACGAGAAGCATTCCAGCTCCTGCACCTTGTAGGGAGAAGGCACCATCAAAATACATAATCCATTCTTGGGGCGCTTCCTTGCCGGGGATGACTGTCTCTAGTACTTCTTCATCAGGGGTTGGCGTCCACTCTGCAATGAACTCTGATAGTGCTCTGCTCTGAATAGTTGACATGCTTTCAAACTTCAAACGAAAGCTGGATAACTCCAAAGCCCATTCCACGATTCTGCCGGTGGCCTCGGGGTTTCGGAGTATGCGTTGCAAGGGGAAGCGGGTGACAACCATGATCTCGTGGGCTTGGAAGTAGTGGCGCAGTTTCCTTGAGGCCATGATGAGGCCAAAAATCAACTTTTGCACGCCAAAGTACCTCGACCTAGCCCCCTGCGGCAGGGAGCTGACGAAGTACACTAGGCGCTGCACCACCTTCTTCCTTGCCGTGATCTTGGAACTGTCTCCACTGCCTTGCTCTTCCTTGTCTTGAACTGCATCTGACCTTGCTGGGATGGGTTCACTTTCCTCAGCAGAGGGGACGGCGGTGGCAGCCGCTGCTTCATCTACCTCCCACTGTGCCACCAGCGCTACGCTAACCACTTGATTGGTCGCTGCTAAATATAGCAGCAACGGCTCTTGTGGTTTAGGAGCGACTAAGGTGGGAACAGAGGAAAGGTAGGTCTTCAAATCTTGTAGCGTAGCGTCTGCCTCCGGGGTCCACTCCACGGGCCCTGCCTTCTTCAAGATTTTGAAGAACGGCAAGGCGCGTTCGACGGACTTGGAAATGAACCTGCTCAGTGCGGCAACAGATCCAGTCAAACGCCTCACGTCTTTAACTGTCTTGGGTGCTTGTATCTGCTCGATAGCCTCGATCTTGTCGGGGTTGGCCTCTATCCCCCTATGGGACACGAAGAAGCCAAGTAGCTTGCCGGGAGGAACGCCAAACACACACTTCTCCGGGTTCAGCTTCAAGTTGATCCTGCGCAGATTTGCAAAGGTTTGTTCCAAATCCTGAATGAGAGTCATTCTGTCCTTGGTTTTGACCACTATATCATCCATGTAGGCTTCAATATTTTTGTGCAGCTGGGACTCAAAGTCAATCTGTACTGCTCTTGCAAAAGTGGATCCAGCGCTCTTCAACCTGAAGGGCATCCGTACAAAGCAGTACGTGCCACATGGGGTTATGAACGCGGTCTTCTCTTCGTCTTCCTTGGACATGAAGATCTGGTGGTATCCAGAGTAGGCATCCAGGAAGGAAAGCAGGTCACACATGGAGGTGGAATCCACAATCTGGTCAATGCACGGCAAGGGGAATGGGTCCTTCGGGCATGCTTTGTTCAGATCTGTGAAATCTATGCAAAGCCTCCATTTCCCATTCGCCTTGCGCACTACCACTGGATTTGCTAACCACGTTGGATGCAATACTCCTCTGACCAAACCAGCTGCCTCAAGTTTCTTGATCTCCTCGGCAATAAACTGCTGCCGCTCCAAAGCTTGCTTCCGGACCTTCTGCTTGACGGGCTGGGCATGTGGGCAGATAGCAAGGTGGTGCTCGATTACCTCCCTGGGAACACCGGGGATGTCAGATGGTTGCCAAGCAAACACATCGACATTTGCCCGCAGGAAGGCAATGAGCGCGCTTTCCTATTTGTCGTCGAGGGTGGCACTGATGGTAAACGTACCATCAGTGCCAGCCAGCGCTGCCAGGACCTTCTTCACAGCGGGTGTAGCAGCCTTGGATCTCTTGCTATTGGAACTCTCCGGCAAGCCATCAACAGGCGCAGCGCACTCCGAAGAGGTATGCTTCCCGGATTCCTTGTTGGCATCCTTGCTGGCTTTCTTCTTTTTCTTGCTTTCCTTGGTGGGAGCAGTGGCTTCCGCGGCCTCTGCAGCGACTGCTTCCCGGTACATCTTGTCCACGCATATGATTGCGTCTTTCTTGTCTGATGGAATGGAAATGACGCCCATTGGCCCTGGCATCTTCAAAGTGGTGTAGGCATAGTGGGATGCCGCCATGAATTTGGCCAGGGCAGGGCGACCAAGGATTCCATTGTACGGCAGGGGGAGGTCAACCACATCAAACACGATCTTCTCAGTCCGGTAGTTTAACTCCCCCCCGAATGTTACCGGCAGTGTGAACTTCCCCTTAGGACGACTCCTGCCGGGGTTGATCCCTTGGAACGTACCAGTAACCTTGAGCTCTTCATCTACTATCTGGAGTTTGCTGATGACCTTCGGAGAAATCAGATTCATTCCGGCCCCGCCGTCAACAACCATCTTTGTGACCTTGAGGTTGCGGATCGTTGGTGAAACAAACAACGGCAAACACCCTACCGCGGTAGTGCGGTCAGGGTGATCCTCCTCATCAAAGATGATGGGCGTGCGGGACCACTTGAGCAGCTTCTGAGAATCTACCGCTCGCTCCACGACATTGACCTCACGTGCCCACTTTTTAAGTTGGCGGTGAGAGGAGTGCAAAGATGCACCTCCGTCAATGCATAGGGCGTCAGTGGCTTTCTGGAACTCCTGCTCGCTGGTTTCCTCTTCATCTCCTTCGTCACTCTCGTCCTCGCAATCCTTCTTTTCACGGCTTTTGGCTGGTTTCCCCTGATACTGAGGAGCCTTGCCGGGGCGACCTGTTCTGCCGCCTCGGCCCTTCCCGCCAGCACCATCTTGGTCTTTCTCCTTATCACGCTTCTCGTACTTAGCCCTCTGCTTCTTGACGAGTTGCTCAACCTGATGACACTCCTGAAGATCGTGGCCCTTGGTCCGATGGATCTTGCAGTATGGCCCATCACCCTTCCCAGCCTTCTCGGCAGCCGCGGCTTCCCGGCAATTAGTGCACACGGCAGCTTCCTTGGCGGGAACCTTGGTCTTGGCCTTCTTGCCGGCACTAGGTGCACTCGATCCTTCAACGGTCATCACCGCTTTATCCTTGCGCTTCTTGTTGTGCTTCTTCTAGTTGGTGGCGTCGTCATTGTCCTCTGAGTCGATGTCGACGCCATCTTCTTCACCGGGGAGTCGTCTCCCCTCTTCTACTCGGGCACACTTATCCACTAGAGTGTATAGCTCATTCATAGTCTTGGGCAACCGAATGTTCATTTTAGAACGTATCCGGCGGTTGCGCATGTTGGACTGGAACGCGGCTATCACAGCTGGCGGGCGGATGTCTGAAATATTCCTGTGCACCCGGCTGAACCTCTGCATGTACTTCTGCAGACTCTCTCCTTCCTTCTGCGGAAGGAGCTGCAAGTCGCTGGGCCGCCCTGGTTCTTGATGGCCGCCCATGAAGGCGCCAATAAACTCATGGCACAGGTCAGCACAGGTCGAGATGGAATTCTCTGGCAAGTGCATCAGCCAAGACCTCACATTTGGCTTGAGTGCCAAAGGGAAGTAGTTGGCGAACACCTTCTCGTCTCTTCCCCCGGCAGCTTGAACAACGATGGTGTAGATGCTCAAGAACTCTGCCGGGTCCAATCTTCCATCGTACTTCTCTGGTATTTCTGGCTTGAACGTGCGAGCAGATGGCCAAAGGACTTGCCGCAACTTGCGAGTGAAGGCGGGGCACCCATCCTCGAAAGGTAGGTACCCACCTTCACCGGGCGTGGGCTCGTCGACGTCGGGGCCATTGCGCCTATCAGACTGGCGTTGGGTTTTGCGGCGTCGTTCGATGGTGACGCGCGTGTCTTCCCTCCGCCTGTCTTCCAGGACTCGCCGCTGGTCTCGTCGTGCTCGAGGATTGGACGAAGCCATCGATACATCGTCGGGTTCTTGGTTGCGTGGCTCTGGCTACGGCCCCTGCGCTGGCTGCCGCGGAGGAGATTGCACCGTGGGGGTGGCCCCTTCGGTACGGCCAGCGGCTCGAGCAGTTGTCGCCGCCTGCAGAGGCCGTGACGGGCCCACTCGCTGTGATCCTCCCGCCTCGGCGAAACCAATCAGGCTCTGAATGGTGGCTCTCCACTCATCCATCTGATCAGCCTCCGAAGCAGTGCTCGGCATAGACAACGACCTAGACCGCAACGTTGCCTGGCTTCTGACGGTGCCGGTAGTGGCAACGCCGTGCTCTCATTGCCGTGAGCCAGTTGCCAAGGTGGCGTGGTGACGAGGTGGATGTGCTTGGGGATCGGCGGCTCCGTTCGGCGCATCGGCTTGGCCAGCCCGTCCCAGGGGTGGCGCGTGCCCTGCGACCGCACCCGCAGCGGTGGCGGCCGGAGGGTTGCGGTTCGCTCCAGGGCGAGCGCCACCGCTGTGGCCGCGTCCTTCGGTGGGGTGGAGAGGCGCAGACGGGATGATCTCCCCTGCCGCACCTTGTGGACCGTGGCCGCTGGGATGTTGTTGGCGCTGTCCTTCTCCGGCACCTCCTGCTCCCGTTTCGGCCATAGGAGAGGTGGTGACGACGCCGCCTGCGCCGGCCACGTCCCCCACAGCGTCCACGTCCCCGCATGCCCCCGTAGCCCCCACAGTGTCGGCAGCCGCGTGCGAAGGGGCCTTCAAGGTGGACGGGTGAGCTGCGGCACCGGGTTTCTTCTTGGGCGCCATGGATGATGAAGCCGTCGATGAAGAGAACGATGATGAAGATGATGCGCTACTTGTACTCTCAGGTTCGTGCAAGAGCTTCCCCCTACCTGCCGCACCAAAGATGTCGTGGGAAAACACGACCACCTATGGGTCCATCGGCCCCTTGTGGTTCGGCAGGGGGAAGGGCGCATTACACAAAGAGCGGAGGGCGCGGAGCAGCACGACAGCGATCACGCGGGCAGTTTTTACCCAGGTTCGGGCCGCCGCAAGGCGTAAAACCCTACTCCTGCTTTGGTGGATTGATGAGAGGACCGTGGTGAAGATGCAGTGCTCTAGCCCGGCAAGGTCGCCTCGGGGCGATAGCAGCTACGTGCGTATGAGTGTACAAGGGTACGAATCCTTTCTAAGGTTGCCATGGCCCTCCTTTTATAGATCAAGGGGTCACCACAATGGCAAATCAGTCATTGCGTACTGATTAGATAGCAAATAGTGTTATCATACCTAACTCTACAGATAGGACAGAGCGCATTAAATGCACCGCTTAGTGTCACATCGTAGCATAGCCCGGCAAGCCTTGCCGTGCCGTTCGGCCACCTTCTCACCTGCCAGCGTGACACGTCCCTGGACGGGTGTCATTTGGAGGTGATTTCCTCTGGAAGCGGCTGCCACGTGCCAAATAACTACCACTTAGCCAATTGGGGGCTCAACACCGCACCGATCGATGACTTGCATTGCTGTGAGGTGGAGCGGCGGAGCCTTGGCGGGGTAGTCCGCACTCGGCGTCCCCGGCAAGCCTGCCGGGGCAATCTTGAGACTTGTCTTCGGGGCAACCTCGTCCCCGCCATTCTCGCCTGCCCGGCAAGGGAGGTTTTTCCTTAGTGGTATCTTGCTCCTTTGGTTGGTCTTGGTCTTCTTGATCTGCCCTTTGATTTCTCAAAGAGCTGATCTCTTCTGCTTGGTCTGGTCTCGGATGCTGCAACCTTGTTCTCGAGCCTGTGTACAGTCTGGACAACACACCTGGGGTTTGTTGCACCGACACCATCCTCTGGGCTTGGGCCTCTGGCGGCTCACCGTGTAAGTCGCCCTCCGGGTTCTCCATTTGGCCTCTTGGGCCTACTTGGACTTTATCTCTGAGTCACCAACAGTGTAACCCGGCCCCTCCTGGGCGGGTCACACCGCGGGGTTATATCCCCAACAACATGGCACTTCACAATCTTTGGGCCTAAGGGAATACATTGTGGAGTAGTTATTAGATGATGGGTTGCTAGAGTGACAGAAGCTTAAACCCTAATTTATGCGCTACTTCGTAAGGGACCGATTTGGATCCATATGTTTAATGCTATGGTTAGATTTTATCTTAATAATTTTCTCATAGTTGCGGATGCTTGCGAGGGGGTTAATCATAAGTGGGAGGCTTGTTCAAGTAAGAACATCACCCAAGCACCGGCCCACCCACATATCAATCTATCAATGTAGCGAACGCAAATCAAACCAACATGATGAAAGTGACTAGTTGAAATTCCCGTGTGCCCTCAAGAATGCTTTGCTTATTATAAGAGACCGTTTTGGCCTGTCCTTTGCTATAAAAAGGATTGGGCTACCTTGCTGCACTTTATTTACCATTACCGTTACTTGTCCGTTACAAATTATCTTGCTATCAAACTACCTGTTACCCATAATTTTAGTGCTTGCAGAAATTACCTTGCTGAAAACCACTTGTCATTTCCTTCTGCTCCTCGTTTGGTTCGACACTCTTACTTATCAAAAGGACTATGATTGACCCCCTATACTTGTGGGTCATCAAGACTCTTCTCTGGCGCCATTTCCGGGCAGTGAAGCACTCTTGTTAAGTGGAAATCGGTAAAGAAAAATTTATATTACGTGCTGAAATTTATTGTCACTTGTTATTATGGAAGATAATCCTTTGAGGGGTTTGTTTGAGGTATCTTCACCTGGAGCAGAAACACAAAGAGTTTCCCCTCAACCTACTGCACCTACTGAAAAAATTGGTTATGAAATTCCTTCGGGTATGAAAGAACAACTTCTAGCTAATCCTTATGCAGGAGACGGAACTGAGCATCCCGATATGCATCTTATACATGTGGATGAAATTTGTGGATTGTTTAAGCTTGCAGGTTTACCCGGAGATGAAGTCAAGAAGAAGGTTTCCCCTTTATCTTTGAAGGGGAAAGCATTGACATGGTATAGGCTATGCGATGGTATTGGATCTTGGAACTGGAATCGATTGAAATTGGAATTTCACCAAAAAAATTATCCTATGCATCTAGTTCATCGTGATCGGAATTATATATATATATATATATATATAATTTTTGGCCTCATGAAGGAGAAAGTATCGCTCTAGCTTGGGGGTGGCTTAAGTCAATGTTATATTCATGCCCTAATCATGAGCTCTCAAGAGAAATTGTCATTCAGATTTTTTATGCTTGGCTTTCTCATAATGATCCGTCCATGCTCGATACTTCTTGCACTGGTTCTTTTATGATGAAGACTACTAAATTCAGGTGGGATCTTTTAGAAAGAATTAAACGCAACTCTGAATATTGGGAACTCGATGAAGGTAAAGAGTCAGGTATTAAGGTCGAGTTTGATTGTGTTAAACCTTTTATGAATACCGATGCTTTTCACAAGTTTAGCACTAAATATGGACTTGACTCTGAGATAGTAGCCTCTTTTTGTGAATCATTTGCTACTCATATTGATCTCCCTAAGGAGAAGTGGTTTAAATATCGTCCCCCTATTAAAGAAGAAATTAAAGAACCGGTTATAGCTAAAGATGAAACTATCATTTACAATGTTGATCCAGTTGTGCCTACTACTTATATTGAAAAACCACCTTTCCCTGTTAGGATAAAGGAACATACTAAGGTATCAACCGTGGTTCACAAAAGTAATATTAAAGCACCTAAACCCTCTGAACAAATTAAAGTAGAACCTAGTGTTGCTATGGTTAAAGATCTCTGGTAGAAAATATTGATGGGCATATTATTTATTTCTGTGATGAAGCTGCTAGAATTGCCAAACCCGGTGAAAAAGATAAACATAGACCTGTAGTTGGCATGCCCGTTGTCTCAGTGAAAATAGGAGATCATTGCTATCATGGTTTACGTGACTTAGGTGCTAGTGTGAGTGCTATTCCTCTTACCTTATACCAAGAAATTATGAATGATATAGCACCCGCTAAAATAGAAGACATATACGTTACTATTAAACTTGCCAATAGAGACACCATCACACCACTTGGGATTGTTAGAGATGTTGAAGTCTTGTGTGGGAAAATAAAATACCCTACTGATTTTCTAGTCCTTGGTTCCGCACAAGATGACTTTTGTCCCATAATTTTTGGTAGACCTTTCTTGAACACTGTCAATGCTAAGATAGATTGTGAGAAAGAAACCGTCAGTGTTAGCTTTGGTGATATTTCTCATGAGTTTAATTTCTCCAAGTTTCATAGACAACCTCATAATAAAGAATTTCCTAGTAAGGCTGAAATAGTTGGTCTTGCTTCTATTGTTGTGCCTCCCACTGATCCACTAGAACAATATTTGCTAGACCATGAAAATGATATGCACTTGCATGAAAGAAATGAAATAGATAAAATATTCTTTGAACAACAACCTCTCTTGAAACACAATTTGCCTATTGAAACTCTAGGAGGTCCTCCTCCACCTAAAGGTGATCCTGTGTTTGAATTAAAGCAATTGCCGGACACTTTGATGTATGCTTAACTTGATGAGAAAAATATATATCCTGTTATTATTAGTGCTAACCTCTCAGAACACGAAGAAGAAAGATTATTAAAAATTCTGAAGAAGCACCATGCTACTATTGGATATACTCTTGATGATCTTAAGGGCATTAGTCCCACTCTATGTCAGCACAAGATTAATATGGAACCTGATGCTAAACCCGTTGTTGATCACCAACGAAGATTGAATCCTAAGATGAAAGAAGTGGTAAGAACTGAAATACTAAAGCTTCTGGAAGCAGGTATAATCTATCCATAGCTGATAGTAGATGGGTAAGTCCTGTCCATTTGTGTCCCTAAGAAGGGAGGTATTACTGTTGTTCCTAATGATAAAAATGAACTTATCCCACAAAGAATTGTTACTGGCTATAGAATGGTAATTGATTTTAGAAAATTAAATAAAGCTACTAGAAAAGATCATTACCCTCTGCCTTTTATTGATCAAATGCTAGAAAGATTATCTAAGTGCACACACTTTTGTTTTCTTGATGGATATTCTGGTTTCTCTCAAATACCTGTTTCACAACCTGATCAAGTGAAAACAACTTTTACTTGTCGTTTTGGAACCTATGCTTATAGATGTATTTCCTTTGGTTTATGTAATGCACCCGCTACCTTTCAAAGATGTATGACTGCTATATTCTCTGATTTTTGTGAAAAGATTGTTGAGGTTTTCATGGATGATTTTTTTGTTTACGGAACTTATTTTGATAATTGCTTAAGCAACCTTGATCGAGTTTTGCAGAGATGTGAGCAAACTAATCTTGTCTTGAATTGGGAGAAGTGACACTTTATGGTTAATGAAGGCATTGTCTTGGGGCATAAAATTTTTGAAAGAGGTATTGAGGTGGAGAAGGCTAAAGTTGATGCAATTGAGAAAATGCCATGTCCTAAAGATATTAAAGGTATTCGCAGTTTCCTTGGTCTTGCTAGTTTCTATAGGAGGTTCATTAAAGACTTGTCTAAAATTTCTAGGCCTCTTACTAATCTTTTACAAAAGGATGTTCCATTTGTTTTTTATGATGATTGTGTAGAAGCCTTTGAAACACTTAAGAAAGCCTTAACTACTGCACCTATTGTTCAACCACCTGATTGGAACTTGCCTTTTGAAATTATTTGTGATGCTAGTGATTATGTTGTTCGTGCTGTTCTAGGACAAAGAGTTGATAATAAATTAAATGTTATCCATTATGCGAGCAAAACTCTAGATAGTGCCCAAAGAAATTATGCTACTACTAAAAAAGAATTTTGAGCAGTTGTGTTTGCTAGTGATAAATTCAGATCTTACATTGTTGATTCCAAAGTAATTGTTCACACTGATCATGCTACTATAAAATATCTTATGGAAAGGAAAGATGCTAAACCTAGACTCATTAGGTGGGTTCTCTTGCTACAAGAATTTGACTTACATATTACTGATAGGAAAGGAGCTGAGAACCCCGTAGCTGATAACTTGTCTAGGTTAGAAAATATTCTTGATGACCCACTACCTATTGATGATAGTTTTCCTGATGAACAACTAGCTGTAATAAATGCCTCTCATAACACTCCTTAGTATGCTAACTATGCTAATTACATTGTTGCTAAATTTTTACCGCCTAGTTTCACATACCAACAAAAGAAAAAAATCTTCTATGACTTAAGACATTACTTTTGGGATGACCCACATCTTTATAAAGAACGAGTAGATGGTATTATTATACGTTGTGTACCTGAACATGAACAGGAACAAATCCTACGGAAGTGTCACTCCGAAGCCTATGGAGGACATCATGCAGGAGATAGAACTGCGCATAAGGTACTACATCTGGTTTTTGTTGGCATACTCTCTTAAAGGATGCTCGTAAATTTGTCTTGTCTTGTGATGAATGTCAAAGAATAGGTAATATCGGTAAGCGTCAGGAAATGCCTATGAATTATTCACTTGTTGTTGAACCATTTGATGTTTGGGGTTTTGATTATATGGGACCTTTTTCCTTCCTCTAATGGGTATACTCATAATTTGGTTGTTGTTGATTACGTTACTAAGTGGGTAGTGTGACGCCCCCGGCTTAATCGTGCCCTAACCATACACACAATTGCACACGATCAAGCCTGAGGACTCACTTGAAAAATATCACAACACAACTCTAAAACATAAATAAAGTCATACAAGCTTTATATTACAAGCCAGGGGCCTCGAGGGCTCGAATACATAAGCTCACTTACAAGCGTCAGCGGAAGCATCAGATATCTGAGTATAGATATAAAAGATAAAACAGATAGGCCTTAAAAGGCGGGGCAAAAGAAAACACTACGATCGAAAAGGCGCAGGCCTCCTGCCTGGGACCCTCCAAACCTACTCCTGGTCGTCAGCCAACTCGTAGTAGTAGCCATCCTCGGGGTAGTAGTAGTGATCGTCGACAGGGGCAGCTGGCTCTGGGGCTCCATCCTCTGGTTGCATCAAACGGATATGGGGAAAAAGAGGAAGCAAAGCAACCCTGAGTACTTATCCGAAGTACTCAGCAAGCAAGGATCTACACTACATATGCAACATTATCAAAGGAAGGCTGTATATGTGGACTGGGCTGCAGAAATGCCAGAATAGAGAGAAGGCCTAGTCCTATCGAACACTAGCATCTTCAAGCATCTTGCAGCATTTAGAAGAGTACAGAAAACCATAATATAAAGTAATAGTAGTGTTATCAACCTCACCCAGAGATCCTTCCTCGACTCCCTACGAGAAAGCAATCCCAGAGCCATACTATCCATTATCAACCTCGCCCAGAGATACTTCCTCGACTCCCTGTGAGAAAGCAATCCCAGAGCCATACTATCCATTTCTCATCACAAGTATCCAGTTCTAGTTGTATCGATCGGGATACAACTCCGAGCATCCGTTACCGAGGATCCGGCTATGCATAGATTAGTTCTTCCCTGCAGGGGTGCACCAACTTACGCACCATGCTTGCTTCACTCCGGCCGGACACACTTTTCTGGGTCATGCCCGGCCTCGGCCAAACGACACACCGCAGCCCTACCTAGAGCTCAGCAGAGAGGTTCCCACCGGTCTACATCCTAAGCGCTCAGGGGTCTTGGGCCATCGCCCTGTGCACTCTGGGTCGTTGCGTGCAGGGTGGATACCAGTGCCATCGGCTCAATCCGACCTAGCCACCATGCTGAACTGGACGTCTGACAGAGCTTTCGGCTGATGCATATGATGCAGAGTGCCCATAACTTTCCCGCGTGATGGTTAGTGCTATCGGGCCAGAGGCCCACTCGAATCAAATATCCAAATCGTTAGTGTTTTGGTAGTGCGGTAACGAGCAGAGACTCACGATCGATGTGACCCCGTCGCCCCGTCTCGAGGACTTGCGGCAAGGGCTAAGAATGCCCGACCACACCTCATAATTATCTCACGGGCACCCTCCAGGTCAACCCGTCTCCACATCACTTGCATCACATGCTCGCGCGGGTACCCCTCAGGGTCGACCCGACTTATCATGGTTTATGGTTAAAGTCATAGTAACTGTGTGTCCAAACACCAGGGAGAAACCTGAGGAATCACCCTCGATGGATTCCATCTGATGTAGTCGTCAAGGTGAACTTAGGAGGAATCACCCTCGATGGGTTCACACTTGAGGTGTTGCACGACAGCGTCGTTATCGGGTGTGGTGAAGGAGGAATCACCCTCGATGACCACGACCAAATAGCTTCTCTACAGAATTAACATCAGAAGTGCTATACGAGGTATCACCCTCGGCACTCAATAGTAACATTGCAGTGTCGTACAATTAAGGGGGTGATGTGCGGTGCTGGGGCTTGGTCATCGAGTCTTCCGATGATCCAGCGGGGCAACTGGGACAAGTGGGGTTACTGGGGTTCACTAACCAGCCTATTCTAAGCAGTTTAGGATAAGCATGTAATTATCAAAAGTAGGTTACAAAATCAGGTCATGCATCAGAATAGGTAAAGCAGTAACAACAGCAATTCTAATGCAAGCACAAGAGAGAAGAGAATATGCGATATAGGCATGCTCAAGGGGGGGTGCTTGCCTAGAAGCTCTGTGGCAAAGGCCTGGTCTACAGGGGCGTAGTCGATCTCCGGAGCTACGTCGGTCTCGGGAACTACGTCGGTGTCGGGGTCTACCGACAGAGAAGAGGGGGAGGAAACAAATAAATACACATCAAACATATGCAACACAGAGCATGCTATGCTAAGATGCGGTGCAGGGTTGCCTAAAGACATGTTTAAGTCATTTTAGTTATTGTAGGATTAAAGTTGGAATTATTAACCGATGTATATGCACTATTCATCTATCGGAAACAGGCTAAAAGTTGCAGGTTCACCTCCATAGAGGGTCCCCTCACGGAAACAGATGGCACGGTGAGATTCGTCTCGTCGTTCTGAGCAACTTTCATATATAAAGTTTTTTCATCCGAGCTACGGTTTATTTTCTATGATTTTCCGAAGTTTTAATAGCTTTCTAGAATTTCTGAAATTCTACTAAGTCTTAGAATCTGTTTATTGACTAGCCAATTTGTGAGGGCTATAATGGGTTATTCATAGCTCTAATGGGGATGACTCCTATAGATGATTTACTCTACTCCAAGAGTACTACCAAACCATGCCATCTGATGGCATGAACATTGCATGTAGCTAGTCGAAATACAGCCCCAAACTAGCTTAGTTAGTAATCTGTTTCTTCAGTTTTCTCTGTTAATAGAAGATGCACTTTTGTCATTTTTGTAGCAATTAATCCATGCACCTAATGGACTTGTTCCAGTGAGATGAAATGGAGTTGGTCAAGTGTACAAACTATTCCCATCATTTTTATTTATTTTCGAAGTGATTTGCTGTCTGTTTTGTTGAAGCAAAAGGGGCTAGTGAGTAAGCAGCAGCAGTACAAAGCTAGCTACTGCTACAATAACTGAATGTTACTGTAGCATCGCTGCACTAGTAGCAGCAGGCAGCGAGCAACGCAGCAGTATGAGCAGCTAGCGGCAGCGACCGCAGGCATAAGCAGTGCAGCAGCGGGCGGCGGTAGCAGCGCTAGCAGCAGGCGGCAGCGGGCGGCTGTGGTGCGGTGCGTGACGCAGCAGGCACAACGAGGCGAAGGGACGCGGGCGGCCAAGGGCAGCATGCTCGCGCGGCAGCGAGCGGATGCAGCAGGCAGCAACTCACAGGCACGGCGGGCAAGCGACTAGCCCGGGCGAGGCCAGGGGAAGGTGGGTGCGGGCGCGGGGCGCCTGCGGGAGCTGCGGGTGTGCACATGGTGAGCATGTCTAGGGGAGCGTAGAGGGCGCGAGCAGGGGCGCGGCGACCGTGAGCTCGATAGGAGCTCGGGCGCGGTCGGGCGACGGCCTCGGACGAGCTCGAGTCCGAGCGTACAGGGCACGGCAAGATGCGCTGGAAGTGGCGTTGGCTAGCTAGGAGCTCGGGAGTTCGACACGTGGCACATGCGCGAGCTTAGCATGCAGTGGCTGCGGCGGCGGCGCGACCAACGGCGGCAAGCTTCGGCAAAAAAAAATGCCGGCAGGCCTAGAGGACGCGCGTGAGAGTAGAGACAGGGGGAAGACGAGCGGTGCTTACCGGGTGAGCACACGGAGGCTCGCTGGTGGCCGGGAGCAGCAGATGGCGTCAAGAACATCGACGAACGCCGGCGACAGCATGGGAGGGGATCGGCTCGATCCGGCGACATGGTGCTCCCCGGATCAATCCGAAGGGAGGAGCCGACGTAGACGACGACGGTGGTCCTCCTGGGCGTCTCCGTGCGGCGTGGGGTGCTCGGTGGTTGTGGTGGTGGCAAGCGGCAGCGACGGCAGCTATCGGGTGTGCGCAGGGAGAGGCAAGCGAGCGAGGGGAAGAGGAATGCGGGGGTCTAGGGTTCGAGGGGGGGCCGAGGTGGTACTTATCCATCAGAGGAGACCGTAGATGGGCGACGCGTGCGGCGGCAGCAATCATGGCGGTTTCGGTGCTGCCACGGGAGAGGGAACATGTGCGGAGGAGTGAGAAAATTCTGGTGGGCTGGGTCGTCGCTACAGTGACGAGCAGGCCGAGTGCACAGGAGGTGTTTTCCTTTTTCTTTTACTGTAAAAGAAGAGAGCTCCTGTTTGCAAATTGTTTTGGCACCAAAAGAATTTTGTCCGAGTGGAAACTTGGCACATAATTTGCTAACAAAATACTAAGATGGTACAAAAAGTTTGGGGCCATCAGGAGTTGTCCAAGCATTTTTAGAAAATGAAGAGGCCATTTAAAATGCTGCTGGACCAGAGAATAAATTCCCAGGGGCAAATTGGGAATTGCAAAAATGTTGATTTCAACATGACAAATATTTAGAGATTATTTGCCATGGGATGAACTATTTTTTTGCATGACAGATGAAATAAATATTTGACATGCATTTGAATTTTGAATTTGAAGCAGATTTTAGACAAGTGGCATTTGGCTTAGTAAAGCATGATGTCAATGCCACCATAAGAGGGGGATTACTATAGTGTGAGGCTGGGGATGTTACAGGTCGAAGCTATTCCAACTAGTAGTGCTGATCATAACACCTCCATTAAAATGCTTAAAGAAGTTATTTTCCCAAGGTTTGGAGTCCCTAGATATTTAATGACTGACAGTTGTTCACACTTTATTCATGGTGCTTTCCGTAAAATGCCTGCTAAATCTGATGTTAACCGTAGAATTGCATCACCCTATCATCCTCAATCTAGTGGTCAAGTTGAAGTTAGCAATAGAGAAATAAAACTAATATTACAAAAAGCTGTCAATAGGTCCTGAAAGAATTGGTCTAAGAAATTAGATGATGCACTTTGGGCCTACAGGACAGCTTATAAAAATCCTATGGTTATGTCTCCTTATAAAATGGTTCATGGAAAAGCTTGTCATTTGCCTCTTGAGTTAGAACATAAAGCATACTGGGCAATCAAAGAACTCAATTATGATTTCAAACTTGCCGGTGAAAAGAGGTTATTTGATATTACCTCATTAGATGAATGGAGAACCCAAGCTTATGAAAATGCCAAATTGTCGTGGAATTGTCACGGCAGATGTCCTAGTGGAAGGACTTAGGTGTGGAGCCATCGCTACGAGGTTAGCTTGAAGGGGTTTAAAATGGGACAAGGGACACAGAGTTTACCCAGGTTCGGCCCCTCACAACGAGGTAGAGGCCTACTCCTGCTTTAGGTTGTATTGCTTGGGTTTCGATTACCAGGGAGCGAATACGCTTGACCTAGTTCTCGACTTCTTGTTTTCTTGCCCTAACCTGCCGCCGGGTCACCCCTTTATATACACAGGTTGATGCCCGGCGGCTTACAGAGTCTCGGCCGGCTCATACACAACATGTCCGGCTCGGTGACAGAACTACACTTTCCTTAACGTTCAAGTTAAACATATAGCGGTTTACGCCCACGGGCCTCAAGTCTCCTCCGGGTCTTGGGCTTCCAGTAAGCTTGCTTCATGAACCGCAATCTTCTTCTTGGGCCTCTTCATTATGAAACGCCAGTGGCATGACCCGGCCCCTCCTGGGCGGGTCATACCCAATAGCCATATCCCCAACATTAGGCCCCTGGTTGATGTGGACTTGTTCATATCAATCTTCAACACTTAGAAAAAATCCTTCCTCATCTATCCTCACGGGATCTTATAACCCGCCGTGATGTCATCTCCTAAAATTGTGGTAACTCGTCGTGATGTCATCTCACATTAATATCACACGAGGCCCAAATCTTAATATGTCGTCACTTTAATGAATCTCCGAAGATCAAGGCGTCTGTGTTGTCACATATCCATTTTGCCTTATAAATATAGCAAGGGGTCCCTTTCACTTTCCCCCCTTGCCTCCTCGTCTTCATCTTCTTCCTCACGACGCTTCCAGCACCCGAGCTCCGCCACCGCCATCAACTTTCGTTACTTCCTCAACTGCGGTCGCTGCATCAACCTGAACCGACCAGAATTCGTCCTCACGCCTCCGTTGTTCAACAGCTCCGGTAAGTTTGTCCCTTTCTCTCACCGTAGATCCCATTAGGGTTTCTGCGAGTTCATCGGAGTTCATCTATGTTCTTCCCTAGATTATGTAGTTTTTGATCCAAGTGTAGTACCAATCTTGTGCGGTAGCAGTTTGGCACTTGTTTTTAATATCTAAACGCCTCCCCTCCATAGAAGATCTCATCTGAGCATGTGAACTGTCCTGCTGCAGCCACTTTATTTTTAGAATTTTCTTCATTATCTGAACTGCTGTAGATCCAAAATTATAACATCGATCTGTGAAAACTGTTTGTCCAACACTTAGCAATTTTTCCACTTCACAGATCTGAAAATCGATAACTGTGCGGGCGGCTTAACTCATAAACCGTAATCTGCCAGGTACCATTAGTCCCCTC
The DNA here is from genome assembly GCA_011799875.1 of Thinopyrum elongatum. Taxonomy (NCBI): domain Eukaryota; kingdom Viridiplantae; phylum Streptophyta; class Magnoliopsida; order Poales; family Poaceae; genus Thinopyrum; species Thinopyrum elongatum. Next base: position 501,570,369 of record CM022298.1, read on the forward strand.
TTAAGCCGTCAATAGTTTACCTTTATAACTCCAATGCTATCCTCCGGCTTAACACATTCGCATGCATGTTTCATCATTGTTTACCCTTGAACCAACAGCCGGTTTAACCACGTAATCTTAAACCGGCATAATCTTCTTTTCAGATCATCAAAAATGACTAAGACATTCACTGCTTGCAACTGGGTCCCATCCCAGGTCACTGAGGAAGACCTGAACAACTTTGTTGCAACTGGCACCTTAGCCAAGAAAGAGGACATCCATTGGCGAGTCCCAGGTCTTGAAAATCCTCCTGAGCCCAAGGACGGAGAAGTGATTGTCTTCACTGACCACATGATTCGGGGGTTTAGCCCACCCGGCTCAAAGTTCTTCCGAGACGTACTTCATTTTTTTCAACTTCATCCTCAAGACATTGGGCCAAACTCCATCTCCAATATTTGCAACTTCCAAGTCTTCTGTGAAGCTTACCTTCAAGAAGAACCAACCGTTGAACTGTTCAGAGAGTTTACTACTTAAACCGTCAGACAGAGTTTACTGACGTGCCCAGTTTGGAAGTCGGTGGAGTTTCCATTCAGAAGAGGAAAGAAGCCAGCTTCCCCTACACCAAGCCGCCCAGTCATCCCAAGGACTGGAAGCAGACTTGGTTCTATTGCCAAGACACCTCTCCAGCAAGCGAGAATCCTCTGCCGGGTTATCATGACCACCGGCTTAGCAACACACATCCACTCCCACCGCGGCTCAGTACGAAGGAACGGGCCAAGTACGCATCCACCTTTTCAAAGCTCAGAGCCTTCATGGCTAACGGCTTGACCGGCATTGACCTTGTTCGATGCTGGGTCTCTTGGAGGATCCTACCATTAAGCCGCCGCCCCGGTTTAATGTGCGAGTACACCGGCAACTTGAGGGATCCCCAACGCCACTGTGAAATCCAACTGTCTGATGCCGAAATCACTGAAGCAACCAAGGCTTTATTGAACGAACCTTGGGCAGAATGCTGTAAAACCGGACTTAGTCCTTATTGCACTTTCAACCAGCCGCCTGCTGTAAGTGTTGCACATCATGCTTCAGTTTAAATCATGTTTTCATTAACACTATCCACTTATGATCATTTGACCTCCACAGGCCGATTCTCCGTTTTGGAAGAAGAAGCCGCAAGATAAGCCGACCCGGACCAAGACCAAGGCCACAAAAAGGCCTGCCAAGAAGAAGACCACCAATCCCTTCGAGTTAAACTTGGATGACGACGATGATGATGATGAGTCGGAGGTAGAACTTGACTTTCTTGGCTCATTTTTTGTACATCTTATTGACAATAATTGTTATCAGGAGGAAGCCGAAGCTAGGCGTGCGGGTGACGAAGAGGTAATTGTTCTTTCCTTCATCTCAGGATCTGTGCCAAAACAGAAAACTCACCAAGCAAGCCGGAAAGTAAGGTTTTCTCATCCTTTAGCTTATTTGGATCCCAACTTTATTTTGAAGAAGCAGCAACATGAAGCTCGCTGCACAACTCGGAACAGGGGAGGCGGAATCCTTTCTTCTGGCTTATCGAACACACCAGCCCCTCGCAAACGTCGTCCAGAGGTCTCACCAATTTCCGACTTAGCTTATCCCAAGGCTGGTCTTTTTCGACCACCTCTTAATTCGTCTGATTCAAACTATCAGGGAACATCTCACTCCTCCTCCGACGACTCAACGGGAACTCAAATCCCGGCCTTCAAGACCGTGCCTGGGTAAGGGTGCATTCCATTAGTCGAAACTTCATGCTTAATCAATATGCTGACATCTTTGTATTTTATTTTCCAGTGGTATGGCCAAACCCAGCAAGAAGGCGAAATTGAGCAAGCCGGCTGAAGACTCCAACCCTTCTGAACCGGAAAAACAATTGCCAGAGACCTCTTATCCAACCGCTGAGGCCACCATTGATGACCCGCCACTAGAAGAGCATGACGTTACCATCGATCGTATGGACGTTGAACCAGTCATCCCTAATCCACCTAGTCCCATCAAGCCTACTGAAGAAAAGGCTGATGATGTTGTCGTCACCGGGTTTGGTTATACAGCGCCGGGTAACCCCACTATTTTATCCAAGCACAGCGCCAAGGAAGAAATTACTGCTGCTGGTAAAGGCAAGTCGAAGGTAGACTTAGAAAGCTACGCCCAATTTGGTGCTCAAGAAATCCATTCCGGTTATTTGAACCGTTTATATACCAGCCGTGATTTTGAAGCCGGCTTGGTTAATCTGATGAAGGAATGTTATGAGGTAATTCAATCAACTCTTCCTCATAAGTATATTGCTATCAGCCGCCAAGTCTATAGAGTATGATAGGATTGAATACTCTGTAGACTTTCAAATAGTCGTAAAAATAGAAGAATATCATCACTAGTAGCTCCCAAGGGCCGGCTTAACTATTATGTTAAGCCGGGACTTCAATTAGCAGTAATCAACTTTGCACCTGTAGCCCCCAAGGGCCGGCTTAATCAACATGAATAAACTGGGACTTATCACCATGCCTGAAACCAATATCCCAACATGTAGTCTTTATAAACCGGATCATATCATTTTGTCCGAGTCAGTAGATAAATTTGTCTTAAAAAAGAGCAATAGGCATTAGCCCCCAAGTGCCAAGGAAAATACTTGTATTGTGCTTGGGACTTCAAAAATAATCATGATCATAATACCTTCCCTGTTTGTTCATGTCACAGGCTGAACTGACTGAGAAAGATTTGCAGCTCAACGATCTGAGGGCCACCGTTAAAACTCAGCAATCCGAGACATCCAAGGCCAAGTCAGAACTGAAGACTGCTTTGGAAAACATTGAGCAGCTTAAACAAAGCTTCAATGCTGATAAAAACGGCTGGGAGACCGAGAAGGCGACTCTATTGAAGAGAACAGAGGATGTTGAAGCCGCGCTTAAACTGGTGACTGACGAGTTGTCTGATTTAAGGCAGTAGATCAATAACATGTCATCAGCCATCTTTGGTAAGTAGTAAACATGACTCTTGTCATCCCAATAAACATATTATAAACATCTGCCGGCTTATTAACAAATTTACTGATACAGGCTCCCGGAGCGTCAAGTTGGGCTCAGATATGCGCATCAGGCTTAAGGCTGTCTACACTCTTGTAGAACAACTATATACCGGTGCTCAACAGACCATTGCTGCTGCAATTCATAAGAAACAGCCGCCCACCCTTATCAAGGAAACATTGGAGAAGTTGTCAGTGCTGCCCCAAAGGATTGGAGAGTTGAAGTGAGCCTCTGCCAGAGCCAGTGCTTTGACTGCTTTAAGCCGGGCAAAGGCGTGGCAAGCAGATCTTGATCCGGAAGACTTGGCCAATGGTTGCCCAAGTGTAAAAGAGGATGGGTCACCCTTCAGTGCTGATGACTTTGCAGAAATAGCAAGAGCAATGCGTCCATTAGCAACCCGGCTGGCTGAAGAGACCAATCTATCTCAATACCAGGCGGCTTATGATGCCGACAACAAGAAGATGAAGGCGCCGGTTCATCCAGAAGTGGATCTGATCCCACCGACGTGAAAGCATACCTTCGCTCCTGACATTGATCCATCCCACCTTATTGATGATGAAGCTGTGTTTAGAGCTTTGATCGGCATCAACTGGTCTACGCCTGACTTCCAGCAAATGGATAATCAAGGAGCTGTAGACGAAGAAGCGCAGGATGACCCGGAGGCTACAACCCGCCAAGAATAAAAATCTGAATTCATGAGCCGGTGCTAGTCATGGCATTCTGACGCTATATATCAAAAACACTTGTCCTTTTGGGCCTTCAGATGCCTTGTAATAGGCTAGTTTAAACAATTCTGCTCTGTCACGCCATCGTGCGTGTTTTATTTGCATAATACTCCTGATCCATCATTTAAAGATCCGCCACTTATGCTTCATAGCACCATCAATGATGCAAGGCAGTTTAATCATTTGTTCCTGCACATAAACAGATAACAAGTGCCCTGGCGGTTTACCCCAGGGCGGGTGACAATACCCTTTTATAAAAACCACTGATGGCTAAATAGTCCATGATCAGGGCCGGTTTATCAAACCTCATATAATCATAACAAAATAAATATCATACCTGTGATACTTATGTGTATTGCCAGCTTACCAGGCCATACGCAATAAGGGCAATAGTCCCAACACAGAGCCCAGCGCTCTGTGTAATTTATTCATGCATCTGGCTTACAACGCCTTAGACAGCAAAGGGTATTATCCCCCAAATTTGAGAGTACAGGACTCCAAACATATGATCATCATATACTGGCGACTTAACGTCCAAAGCCAGGCCGGGTTAACAAAACACCGGATGTTATGAAACAAAGATCCACGCATCATGGCCTGAATCAAATTTCAACCATATATTAATATGGCACAAATATAAACCACCAAAAAGATTCAAAGACAAAAGAAAACATAAGATCAAGGCATTTAAAGGCTGCCAAGCCTCAACATCAAGTGCTATTCAAGGGCTGCACAGCCACTGAGTTATTCCTTAATTCAAACCTGTTAGTCGGGCCTCACATGACCAAATCGCCACTTTAACTTTGACAAGTTCAGGGTCTTTAAAAGATTAACTTTCAAGTGTACGGCGAGTCATTCCAGGATTACCTGGCTGGAGTGGCAGGCTTTACAAAGGCAGGATATCCCGAATTTTTGGTGAATACACCTGGCGTCCAAGCCTATTACGAGGGACAACAAGGCTTTTGTTCATTTAACAAAAAGCCCCCAAGTAATATTGTGATCCAGGCGTACAAGCCGGATCAAAAGGGTCATAGCTATGCTCAATGAGCAGGAAGCCCCCAAGTGACCTTAGGAAGTAAATAAAGGCTCAGATTCTCAGAAATGAAAAGACAGAGGCCCTGAATCATCAGGGATGCCGGCTTTATTATACTAATCATAATATATACATTAGCATAAGTATGTACATCACAAGAGCCGGTGGCTCAGGTGTAATAAGGCCGAAGATGAGCAATATTCCACGGCCGGTGGGTCTCCTCCTCCGACTTGCCCAAGTCCTTGTGGTCTCGAATATCGATAAGGTAGTATGACCCGTTGTTCAGATTTTTACTGACCACAAAGGGTCCTTCCCAAGGTGGGGATAGCTTGTGCATATCAGTTTGATCCTGGATGAGCCGGAGCACCAAATCTCCTTCTTGAAAAGTCCTGGTTCTAACTCGGCGGCTGTGATAACGACGCAGATCTTGCTGGTAAATCGCCGAACAAGCTGTCGTAAGGTCACGCTCTTCATCCAACAGGTCAAGTGCATCCTGATGTGCTTTTTCATTGTTAGCTTCCACATAAGCCGCCACACGGGGCGAGTCATGACGGATGTCACTAGGGAGAACCGCCTCTGCTCCGTAGACCATGAAGAAAGGCGTTTAACCTATAGATCTGTTGGGAGTAGTATTGATACTCCATAGCACTGAGGGTAACTCCTCTACCCAACAACCCGGCGTCCTCTGCAAAGGGACCATAAGCCAGGGTTTGATACCTCTCAAGATTTCTTGATTTGCTCTTTCAGCTTGACCATTAGACTGGGGGTGAGCCACCGACGACACATCAAGCCGGATATGCTCTTGTTGACAGAATTCTTTCATTGCACCCTTAGACAGATTAGTACCATTATCAGTAATGATACTATGAGGGTATCCAAAATGAAAGATCACCTTTTTGATGAATTGAACCACCGTCGCCGCATCACATTTACTGACCGGCTCAGCTTCAACCCACTTTGTAAACTTGTCAACAGCTACCAGGAGATGAGACTTTTTGTCCTTGGACCTTTTAAAAGGCCCAACCATATCTAGCCCCCAGACTGCAAACGGCCAAGTGATTGGAATCATCCTCAACTCTTGAGCCGGCACATGAAGTCGTCTTGAAAATTTCTGACAGCCGTCACATTTACTGACCAGATCTTCCGCGTCAGCGTGAGCCGTCAGCCAATAAAACCCATGACGAAAAGCTTTAGCAACTAGAGATTTAGAGTCGGCATGATGGCTGCAATCTCCTTCATGAATCTCCCTGAGAATTTCATGGCCCTCCTCAGGAGAGACACATCGTTGAAACACCCCTGTAACACTGCATCTGTGTAACTCACCATTGACAATAGTCATTGACTTAGACCTCCGGGTTATTTGCCTGGCCAAGGTTTCATCCTCGGGTAACTTGCCCCGGGTCATGTAAGCCAAATATGGAACAGTCCAATCAGGAATAACATGGAGAGCTGCCACCAACTGTGCCTCCGGGTCAGGAATTGCAAGATCTTCCTCCGTAAGCAATTTAACTGATGGGTTATGCAAAACATCAAGGAAAACATTAGGGGGTACTGGCTTACGCTGAGACCCCAGTCGGCTTAAAGCATCAGCAGCTTCATTTTTCCTATGATCAACATGCTCCACCTGATACCCTTTGAAATGACCAGCAATAGTGCCAACCTCTCGGCGATAAGCCGCCATGAGTGGATCCTTTGAATCCCAAGTTCCTGACACCTGCTGAGCCACCAAGTCTGAGTCGCCAAAACACCTCACCCGGCTTAGATTCATCTCTTTTGCCATCCGAAGTCCATGGAGTAAGGCTTCATACTCAGCTGCATTGTTAGTACAAGGGAACATCAATCTTAAAACAAAACAAAATTTATCACTTTACGGGGAAGTCAATATAACTCCAGCCCCCGAGCCTTCCAGCTGCCTGGACCCATCAAAATGAATAGTCCAATATGTATTATCCGGCTTATCCTCAGGCATCTGCAGCTCTGTCCAATCATTGATGAAGTACACCGGTGCTTGAGATTTTATAGCCGTCCTAGGCACATACTTCAAGCCATGGGGCCCAAGCTCAATGGCCCACTTAGCTACCCGACCTGTGGCTTCTTTGTTTTGAATAATATCCCCCAAGGGAGCAGAACTAACCACGGTGATGGGATGACCAAGGAAATATTGCTTCAACTTGCGACTGGCCATGAACACACCGTAAACCAATTTCTGTCAATGTGGATATCTCTACTTAGATTCAATGAGTACCTCACTGACATAATAAACCGGCCTTTGAACCAGATACTCCTTGCCTGATTCCTTCCTTTCCACCACAATTGCCACATTGACAGCCCGGCTATTGGCAGCCACATACAACAATAAGGGATCTTTATCAATGGGAGCAGCAAGAACCGGCGGTTCAGCCAACTGTTTCTTCAAGGCTTCAAATGCTTGATCAGCAGCATCACTCCAGACAAAGCGATTTGTTTTCTTCATCATCTGGTATAAAGGGATAGCCTTTTCTCCCAACCGGCTTATGAACCGGCTCAATGCCGCGATACGACCCGCCAGACGCTGAACATCATTGATACACGCCGGTTTAGCTAAGGAAGTAATAGCCTTGATCTTTTCCGGGTTAGCCTCAATGCCTCTTTCAGAAACCAGAAAACCCAAGAGTTTGCCTGCTGGTATGCCAAAGACACACTTGGCCGGGTTAAGCATCATCTTGTAAACCCGGAGATTATCAAAAGTTTCCTTCAAATCATCTATCAAGGTCTCTTTCTTCCTGGATTTCACAACAATATCATCCACGTAGGCATGAACATTGCGTCCAATCTGGTCATGGAGGCAATTCTGAAGACACCGTTGGTAAGTCGCCTGGGCACTCTTGAGCCCAAAGGGCATAGACACATAGCAGAAGGCTCCAAAGGGAGTGATGAAAGCTGTCTTCTCCTGGTCCTTAACTGCCATCTTGATCTGATGATAACCAGAGTAAGCATCCAAAAAGCTCAAACGCTCACAACCCGCAGTAGCGTCAATAATCTGATCAATACGAGGGAGAGCAAAAGGGTCTGCCGGACAGGCCTTATTAAGGTCTGTATAATCCACACACATACGCCAAGTGCCGTTTTTCTTAAGCACCGGCACCGGGTTAGCTAACCACTCAGGATGAAAAACTTCAACAATGAACCTAGCTGCCAAGAGCCGGGCCACTTCCTCACCAATGACCTTATGCCTCTCTTCATTAAAACGACGAAGAAACTGCCTGACCTGTTTAAACTTGGGATCCACATTAAGAGTGTGCTCAGCGAGTTCCCTCGATACACCTGGCATGTCAGAAGGCTTCCATGCAAAGATATCCCGATTCTAACGGATGAACTCGATGAGCGCGCTTTCCTATTTCGGATCCATTTTAGCACTAATGCTGAACTGCTTGGATGAGTCGCTAGGAACAAAATCGACCATCTTAGTGTCATCTGCCGACTTAAACTTCAATAGTTGGTCATTCTCTGTAGTGGGCTTCTTCAAAGGTGTCATATCCGCCGGGTCAACATTATCTTTATAAAACTTCAACTCCTCGGTGGCACAGGCCGACTCAGCATACGCAGCATCACCCTCTTCACAATCCAGAGCAATCTTCCTATCATCGTGCGCCGTGATGGTGCCCTTATGACCCGGCATTTTAAGCTGCAAATAAACATAACAAGGCCGTGCCATGAATTTGGCGTAAGCCGGCCGCCCGAACAAAGCGTGATACGGGCTTTTGATCTTGACCACCTCAAAGGTCAATTTCTCAACTCTGGAATCATGGTCATCTCCAAAGGCTACCTCCAGGGTTATCTTACCCACTGGATACGCCGACCTACCAGGCACCACCCCATGGAAAACAGTAGAAGATGTCTTAAGATCTTTGTCAGCCAAATTCATACGACGAAAAGTATCATAGTAAAGGATATTAATACTACTGCCCCCATCCATGAGCACTTTTGTAAGCTTATATCCTCCTACCTGAGGAGCCACCACCAATGCCAACTGACCTGGATTGTCAACCAGGGGCGGGTGATCCTCACGGCTCCATACAATAGGCTGCTCAGACCACCTTAAATAACGAGGCACCGCTGGCTCAACCGAGTTCACCGCCCGTTTATGGATTTTCTGATCTCGCTTGCATAGGCTTGTGGTGAACACATGATACTGACCACCATTCAGCTGTTTTGGATTACTCTGATAACCAGACTGCTGCTGCTGATTCCCTTGACCAGATTGCTGATTGAAACCACCTTGATTCCCTTGACTAGAGCTTGAACCGCCGCCTCCAAACCCAGGTCCATGAGAGCCAGACCCTGAACCACCATGCGGGCCATGATTATTCTGGAAAAAGTTAGAGTTCCTATACTCTCTCATAATAAAACAATCCTTCCACAGATGACTGGCCGGCTTATCCGGGGTTCCATGTTTTGGGCAAGGCTGATTCATCATGGCCTCAAGGTTGAACTTTGGCCCTCCAAACCGGGGCGCTTGTGCTTTCCCCTTACGACATTGGTTATTACTCTGCGTGTTGATGTTAGCTACAAAGTCTAAACCGCCGTCCGCCTTACGTTTACCATTACCACCTTGACCCACCGTGTTATGCTGTCCCTTTGCATTGCCACCCTTCTTCCCCTTCCCGGCCTTCTCCTCATCAGACTCAGGATCTTTAGTGCTATCAGAGTCAGCATACTTGACGAGAGCTGCCATGAGCTCCCCCATATCATTACAATTACGCTTAAGCCGCCCCAATTTCTGCTTAAGGGGAAGGAAGCAACAATTCTTCTCTAACATCAGGACTGCCGAACCGGCGTTAATACTGTCCGATGAGTGTATAATGGCTGAGATCCGGCGCACCCAATTGGTTGTTGACTCACCTTCACCTTGGACACAAGAATCCAAATCCAGAATCGACATAGGCTGCTTGCACGTGTCTTTAAAATGTTGAATAAACCGCCTTTTCAACTCTACCCATGATCCAATGGAGTTAGCGGGCAGGCTCTTCAACCAAGTACGGGCCGGCCCATCCAACATCATGGTGAAATACTTGGCACATGCAGCATCACTGACATCCAGCATCTCCATAGCCATCTCATAGCTCTCGATCCAAGCTTCAGGGGGCTGATCCGCTGTATAATTAGGCACCTTATGAGGGCCCTTAAAATCCTTAGGCAAACGCTCATTACACAGAGCCGGCACTAAACATGGCACACCCAATGTTCTGGAGGTCACACCCGCCTCCACCGAAGCTGATGGATAAACGGAGATGGTTGTTGAGCCACTAGCTGAGCCGCCAGCTCAGCCTCCCGATGCGCTCTGCCCTGATCCACCAAGGTCTGAGCATCACCACCACCGCGCGCCGGGTTATGCCCACGAGGCTGGTTACGGCGTTGTTCACTGCTTGAAACCGCTGGCGACTCAATATGTCGGCTATAACTCCGGCTTGGCCGAGGGGTTGAGTGAATCCTTTCGCAACTATACGAATAAGCCGCCTGCTGATCCAACACTGTCTGAAGAAGCTCTCTAGCCCTCCGTGTCTCTATCGCAGCTGGAGACTCGCCTTCAACTGGTAGGGCCGCCAATCGCATTGCCGCAGCAATCATATTATCCAAAGGGTTAGAATAATGACCCGGAGGTGTCGGAACATGCTGAAGTGGAGTATTATTCAAGCGAGGCTGAACCGGCGCTCCGGTCACAGGTGCTTCGACCGCCCGATTCACCACCGGCAGGTCACTGGTTCCTGCTTCGGGTGTGTTAAAGAGGTTCCTTGCCTCATAAACCGGGGGTAGACGACTCTGGTGCCTCCTCCTGATGATCTCGTTTGAAGCGTTCTGATCTAGTGTGAGCCGGAAGGAGTCTGCCTGAATCCGTTGTGCCTGGGCATCCAAAGCAGCCTGCTCTGTAGCCATCCTAGCGTTCTCAGCCGCCAGTTCCTCCTTGGCTTGAGCGATCTCATCTCGCAACTTCGCCACATCAACCTTATGTTGTTCCTGAGTGTTCGGGGTTATCTCCACCCCCATTAGAGTCGCCAAAGCTTCCAACAATTCTGTGAGAACTTGAGCCGGCGGGCGCGCAGAACCGCTAGCACCAGCCGCCGCCACAGCCGTTGAGCTGGAGGTCATAGCCATGGCGGTTGTCAAACCAAGAGCCGGCTGTGTACCGGCCATGAAGATCGCGACCCTGTTCGGTGGCTCATAGGAGTCCGGGATACTGTCACCATCGGAACAGCCCCCAAGCCGGCCGTCTTGCAATTGATACATTGAGTTGGTCTCGCCGGTTGATGACTCACCATCAGAGTAGATGGCCGTCTCACCACCAGACACAGATCCTCCTTCCAGATCTACTCCTTGAGTAAAGCCAACAAACACATGCTTCGGGGCGGCTTGAACCTTGGCGGGTCGCGCGCACTGAGCCATCTCGATGATGTCGGCGCAGGTGTCCGGCTCAGCTTCCGACTCACCAATCTTGCCGATGAAGACATGAATTCCGTCGAAGGGGACCCGGTACCCGTACTCGATTGAGCCGGCCTCGGGGGCCCAGCCCTCATCATCGATGTAGAGCTTGCCGCGACGACTCTTAGTCATCCGGCCCACAGCGTATCCCTTGAGCCCTGCGAAGCTGCCCTTCAAGAAATCGAAACCACCGTGCACTGGCCCCACGGTGGGCGCCAACTGTCGTGGAACTGTCACGGCAGATGTCCTAGTGGAAGGACTTAGTTGTGGAGCCATCGCTATGAGGTTAGCTTGAAGGGGTTTAAAACGGGACAAGGGACATAGAGTTTACCCAGGTTCGGCCCCTCACAACGAGGTAAAGGCCTACTCCTGCTTTAGGTTGTATTGCTTGGGTTTCGATTACCAAGGAGGGAATACGCTTGACCTAGTTCTCGACTTCTTGTTTTCTTGCCCTAACCTGCCGCTGGGTCACCCCTTTATATACACAGGTTGATGCCCGGCGGCTTATAGAGTCCCGGCCGGCTCATACACAATGTGTCCGGCTCGGTGACAGAACTACACTTTCCTTAACGTTCAAGTTAAACATATAGCGGTTTACGCCCACAGGCCTCAAGTCTCCTCCGGGTCTTGGGCTTCCAGTAAGCTTGCTTCGTGAACCGCCATCTTCTTCTTGGGCCTCTTCATTATGAACCGCCAGTGGCATGACCCGGCCCCTCCTGGGCGGGTCATACCCAATAGCTATATCCCCAACACAAATTATTTAAAAGAAAAAGTTAAAAGATGGCATGACAAAAGAATACAAAAGCCAAAATTCAAAGTGGGTGAACATGTTCTATTATACAACTCTAGTTTTATTATTCAAACTTGCCGGTGAGTACCTTCCCCTGTTTATGGCTCATGTTCTATTATTCAAACTTGCCGGTGAGTACCTTCCCTTGTTTATGGCTCACAGATGAGGAGGATACCGATCTGGAGGAAACGGAGGATGCATCCTCAGATGAAGATGAAGCCCCACTACCTCAACCTAGAGATATGCACGCGGAGTGCAAGAAGTCAAGTTTCCCCAACAAAGCAAACAAAACTAAGACTGAATCTATCCCTTCTCGTTTTCTGCAGGAAAGCAAGGCAGCATTATGCAAGAGGATATTAAAGCTTGAGCAAGAGAACAATGATTTGAGGGAGGATAATTTTAGCCTCCGACGTAAGCTGGAGAAGAAGAATGCATCACCACCACCATCATCATCTTCCCCACCAAAGGATACTTGAGTACACGGGTATGGGCACTCCCCTTGGCTTCTGCCAAGCTTGGGGGAGATGCCCCGGTATCGTATCACCATTACTTTTATTGCATTTACCTATCTTAGTTTGATCTTTAGCTATTTCATGATTTAGTTGAATACAAGTTTAGCATGATCCATTTTTGAGTGTTAGTTTCGTTATCTATCTATCCATGTAATCGAGTGAGAGCTTTACAATAAAGTTTAGTTTGAGTCTTTTGCTTCTTTACCTTTTTGTTTCAATCAAAATAAAAAGAAATGATGAAAAAGATCATATGCTAATATTATGGTAAGTAATGACATCACATAAGTGGTAAAATTTGTTGAAAGTTGACAAACATAGCATTGGTCAATGATGCAATTCATGAAAGAATTAACAAGGGAAGATAAGATTCACATGCAAATACACTATATTGGACATCTTTTATGATTGTGAGCCCCCATTAAATATTATATGTCAAAACTGTTGGCGTTGGACAAGGAAGACAACGTAATGATTTATGTTTGTTCATATTCACATAGAAGTTATATTGGCATAGATCCTTCAACATGTGGTGCTTGCTCAATATCCTTGCTAGCCAAAAATTCCGCACTAAGCAGAGATACTACTTGTGCATCCAAAAACCTTAAACCCAAACTCATGTTTTGAGAGTCCACCATACCTACATATGGATTGAGTAAGATCCTTCAAGTAAGTTGTCATCGGTGCAATAAGGCAATAAAATTGCTTCTAAATGTGTTTGATCATTTAGTGTAAGAGAAATTAAGAGTTGTACGAACTTGTGATGGCAAAGTAATAAAAGCGACGGACTACAAAATAAAGGTTGCTATCATAAGGGGCAATATAACATGACATTCTTTTGCATTAAGAGATTGTGCATACAAACCAAAAAGTGGATGACAACCTCTGCTTCCCTCTGCGAAGGGCCTATCTTTTACTTTATGTATTTACTTTTTATGCAAGAGACAAAGTATTCTTCTCTATTCTTTTTTATTTTTCTCTTTGGCAAGCATCATGTATTGGGGAAAGATCTAGGAACATATACCCAGTTGAATGTGAGCGGTCATGAGTTATTATTGTTGACATCACCCTTGAGGTGAATAAGTTGGGAGGCGAAACTATAAGCCCCTATCTTTCTATGTGTCTGGTTGAAACTTTTTGCTCATATGTATGATGTAAATGTTTAGCAATCATAGAAGATTAAATGATGGTTGAGTTGTGGACTTGCCAAAAGGCTCTGATACGAGACCCTTCCTGAAAAGATGATGAATTGTAGTTGCAAAGTTGACTGAGAACATAGTTTGTTGTTTTTCAATAAGGTTTATGCTTTATACTTCGACGTTGTGATGAATTGTTACTTGTTCATGAGAAGTTATATGATGAATTTTTATGATAAAGTTTGTTGTTGTTATAATTATAAGCATGATGCTACTATGTCCATTTTTTGTTTTTATCGACACCTCTCTCCCAAAACATGTGGACATGATTTTCGATATCGGCTTTTGCTTGAGGACAAGCGAGGTCTAAGCTTGGGGGAGTTGATACGTGCATTTGGCATCAGGTTTTACTACTATTATTTATAATGTTTTTATGCATAATAATGCTTTATGGAGTAATTCTAATGCATTTTCTCTCATAATATGCAAGGTTTACACAAAGAGGGAGAATATGGGCAGCTGGAATTCTGGACCTGAAAAAGCTACGTCAGAGATACCTATTCTGGACATCTCCAAATGAGCTGAAAATTTACGAAGAAATATTTTGGAATATTTAATAAATACTGGACAAAAGAACCACCGGAGGGGGGCCACCTGGTGCCCACAAGACACCAGGGCGCGCCAGGCCTCCCAGGCGCGCCCTGGTGGGTGGTGGGCAACCCAGCCCACCTCCGGTGCCCATCTTCTGGTATCTGAGGTCTTTTGACCTAGCAAAAATAAGGGGAGGACTTTCAGGACGGAGCCCCACCGTCTCGAGGCAGAACTTGGGCAGGAGCACTTTTGCCCTCCGGAAGAGCGATTCCGCCGGGGGAACTTCCCTCCCGGAGGGGGAAATCGAAGCCATCGTCATCACCAACAACCATCTCATCTTTGGGAGGCCAATCTTCATCAACATCTTCAACAACACCATCTCATCTCAAACCCTAGTTCATCTCTTGTGTTTAATCTTTGTACCGGAACCTCATATTGGTACCTATGGGTGACTAGTAGTGTTGATTACATCTTGTAGTTGATTACTATATGGTTTATTTGGTGGAAGATTATATGTTCAGATCCATTATGCTATTTAATAACCCTATGATCTTGAGCATGATTATCATTTGTGAGTAGTTACTTTTGTTCTTGAGGTCACAGGAGAAGTCATGTTGCAAGTAATCATGTGAACTTGATATGTGTTCGATATTTTGACGATATGTATGTTGTGATTCCCTTAGTGGTGTCATGTGAACGCCGACTACATGGCACTTCACCATCTTTCGGCCTAAGGGAATGCACTGTGGAGTAGTTATTAGATGATGGGTTGCTAGAGTGACAGAAGCTTAAACCCTAGTTTATGCGCTACTTCGTAAGGGAATGATTTGGATCCATATGTTTAATGTTATGGTTAGATTTTATCTTAATACTTTTCTCGTAGTTGCGGATGCTTGCGAGGGGGTTAATCATAAGTGGAAGGCTTGTTCAAGTAAGAACAATACCCAAGCACCGGTCGACCCACATATCAAATTATCAAAGTAGCGAACGCAAATCAAACCAACATGATGAAAGTGACTAGATGAAATTCCCGTGT
Organism: Thinopyrum elongatum; assembly: GCA_011799875.1. Taxonomy (NCBI): domain Eukaryota; kingdom Viridiplantae; phylum Streptophyta; class Magnoliopsida; order Poales; family Poaceae; genus Thinopyrum; species Thinopyrum elongatum. The sequence goes on from CM022298.1 coordinate 501,585,671, forward strand.
GCCTTCAACAACGCTTTGCTTATTAGAAGAGACCATTTTGGCATGACCTTTGCTACAAAAATGATTGCGCTACCTTGCTGTACTTTATTTACCATTACGGTTACTTGTCCGTTACAAATTATCTTGCTATCAAACTACCTGTTACCGACAATTTTAGTGCTTGCAGAAATTACCTTGCTGAAAACCACTTGTCATTTCCTTCTGCTCCTCGTTGGGTTCGACACTCTTACTTATCGAAAGGAGTACAATTAAACCCCTATACTTGTGGGTCATCATGTACACTCACAAGCACATTAGTCCCTTAACCTATAAGTCTTCAATACACCAAAATCACTAAGGGGCACTAGATGCACGTACAATCTCCCCATTTTTGGTGATTGATGACAAATAGGTTAAGTTTTCAACGGGGATAAACATATGAAATGTAAATACTGATTTTTAGGAATTTGATTGCAAGATATAGAGAAAATCCCCCTAAAGATGTGCATATTTGAGGAATTTGCTTTGGACTGCAAATGCACATGGTAGGATAAAATCTTCGAGATCTCCCCCTATATCTTGTAATCCATTCACGCATTTAACTTATAGTATGAAGAATTTGAAATGCATTATGGAAAATGGTGTCTGACGAAATTCAGCATGCGTGCATTAAATAACGTGAGGAAATAAGCATGCAGGAAGCAGTTCAAAATAGCCAGACCACCATCGGACTTCAGTTTACAACTCATCAAACAAACACTTCAGAAGAGCGAGAGTTGTAACTTAAACAAAAACAACCCTAATATAGAGACCCGCTTGAAGACTAACTCAAATTTCTCCCCCTTTGTCATCAAGTGACGAAAAGGGACGAAAATTGAGGACTAACGCCCCTGAAGAATTTCATCTTGAAGGTGGTGGAGGAGGGCCAGTGTTGTTGTCGGGGTCGTTTCTTGGTGTAGGGCTTGCCGCAGTGTCATCAAGATCCTCAGCTTCATCCGTTGCACGCGATGAAGAAAATGAACTCATGACCAACAGAGGAACTTTTACTTTCTTGAATTTCTTCGATGGAGGATGTGACCAGTCAAAGTCCTGATGAAATTCCATCTTCTTGAGATCTTCATCAGAGTAAAGATGTGAAAGTATGGCCCAAGTGCGGTCGAAGATTTCATGCACATAATAGTGATTTTTCTTCACAGTGTTTTGTGTGACAGACATGTTCTGAAGAATTGAACCAAATTGACGCTTAACCCACTTGTGATTTCGATCGACTTTCTGGTGAAGACTTAGAAGGAGTTCGTGATCAGTCATCACACACGGGGCAGTGGCTTGAGGATTTTGCCCTGTGGCTTTTGCAGCAGAGTACTGTGTGGCAGAGTCATCATTGGTGGAGTAAGATGCAGCCTTACAAAATTGACCATCCAATGGAAGAGTGTCTTCATCAACAACAGCAGCCTTTCCTTTTTCATCAACTGAGGAAAATGTCTTTTTGAGGACTTTAATCGGAGGTAGAAAGCTGAAGTGATTCTGAAAGTCAGCCTTGTATTGAATTGAAGACCTGGTTCGGATGAACCTCATAATCCAAGGAGCGTAAGGCTTCAAGTCAAAAGGTGATAGTGCAACATTAGCCAAAGTCATCATGAAGAAATCATGATAGTTTATGGGAATCCCATGAATGATGTTGAACAGCAGATTCTTCATGATGCCAACAACTTTTTCTTGTTCAGAATGGTGGCCTTTGATAGGACTGAGGGTTTTGGTCAGAATGCGATAGATGGTTCTGGGTACATACAGCAAATCCTTCACTAGGAAGGTGGTTCTTTGAACTTGGCCTTGACGCAAAGGCTTCATCAACACTTGCATGAGATGATTTGGAAGTTCATATTCCTCATATATGAGTCTTGCACCTTCTGATGGAGGACTGACTAGAAGAGCATGAAGCGATTCAGAGGCTGGGGCCTTGTAGTGAGTGTTGTCAGTCATCCAGTCCAGTACCCATGAGTTGATGTCTGAGACATTTCCAGAAATGTGCAAAGTCGAATAAAATTGAAGAATTAGCTCTTCATTCCAATCACATATATCAACACAGAAGGAGAGGAGCCCAACTTCGTGAAGAACAGTCAGTACTAGAGTGAAGCATGAAATGGATTCCATGTCCACATGAGGAATTTGCCTATGTTGGAAGACTTTGTCCTTCCCAAATAGAACTGAGGCATAGAAATTCATCTGACTTGCAGTCCAGAACTTCTTGCGCCTTAGTCTTGCTGGGTCATAAGGATTTTCATCAGTGAAGAAATGATGCTCAACGAAGAAATTGACATTGTTGAATGTTGGCCTTCTTGCGCCAGAGTGAGGATTATGGGCTTAGGCTGAAGATTTGTAGTGAAGGGCCCCACAACCTTTCTAGGAACAACTTCGGTTGCATCAGACTGAGGAACTGGACCGGCAGGTTCTTCAATGGCAGTTTGGGTGTTGATTTCTTCAGCTGATGCAGCTTGACTTTCTTCAGGAATGGATTTGACTGGAATTGGATGTCCTTCAGATCCAGTCAGTATTTCCTCAGTCTATGCAGGGGACTATGGAATTTGAGTGAGAGGTGTGGTGATTGGTGAATTTGGGTGAGCTGTCTCCCAATATTCGTCATTGATAAGTGGAGTGGTTGAACCAATGTCCACATCCTCATCAATTTCTTCAACACCAGCCTCTTCAGCAGTGAACTGGGGCTGGGGCGATGATACCTGTGGGGTTGAAGCATTAGCTTCCATCTCTATCTCTTCATCAATCTGCTCTAAGGAAGCAGCAGAATGAGTTTCTTCATCATTGTCGTCATCTGGAATGACATATTCTTCACTAAATGGAACTATCTTCTTTGATGGCACAACAGAAATAGGAATTGCATCTATTGGTTTGCTTGAGGAACTTGTCAAAGTCCTCGGTTTCTTGGGAGCTGAGGATTCTGCAGATGTTGCTGCTTTCCTTTTCTTTGCGGCTTCCTTCTCCGCAGCCTTTGTTTTCTTCACTTCTGATGCAGAAGGAAGTGTGACTTTCTTCAACTTTGAAGATTTTGTAGGAGGATCAGAGGATGAAGTTGGTGCAGTTTCTTCAGACACGACTGATACAGTCGCCCTGGTGTTTCAGATTCTTCAGGCACAGTAGATTCTTCAGCTGACCTGGATTGTTCTTCAAGCGCAACATTGAGTGTTGCCCTGGCAGTTTCTTCAGGAGCAGGAATTTCTTCATCTGCCCCGGTAGATGCTTCAGCAGCCTGAGCAGATGATCTAGCCTGAGGAATTTGTGGTTGCGATTGAGCAACAACACTTGTATTGTGGTCCTTGATGGTCTTGTTGGCAATGTTGATGAATCTGACCTTGGCACCTAACCAATCAGCATGATAGCGGTCAAATTCATCACCGAGGTTTTTGATTTTTGTAGTACCATGACAAGTTCTTCAGGAGACAAAGTCAGAATATTGTTCCTCAAAAAGCGCTCTTTCTTGTAATGATCCTTCTTGACCTTTCTAGCATTTTCAAACTTCCATTTTTCTTCACCTATGAAGGCAGTCAACATATGACTTTGACCAGGAGTCAGATTCAGGTCAGGTAGTGGGGTATTTGGATCCTTGTGCCAAATATCAATGAAATCGAGGATCTTCTTTGGATCCAGCATAAGAGGAACAGGGCTGCCCTTGGCTCTTGCAGCCCTTTGTTGCCTGTCTCTGATGATTTTAGCAAGTTCATCATCATTAGATGGAACTTGGAAAGCCACTTGTTTCTTGTGGGGACTTGACCTCTTGCCATGTCCAGCAGTGGCCTTCACCTTCAGCAGTGTTGGACCGCTTGAGGGGTGTGGTTGAGCTGAGGAAGAAGCAGATGCCCCTGAGGTAATTGAAAATCCAGCAGTCCACTGACATGTTGCAAGGTGCACAAGTGTTGACAACTTGGTGGCAGCGGCTGAAGATTGTGCAGCCACAGAGGGAACTTGAGCTGCCCTTGAGGAAGTTGCCCTAGGAATTTGCTCTGAGGGCTTTGCAGTTGAAGAACTGGGCCGTGAGGGCACAGAGCTTGAGGTCTTTGGCTTCACAGCTGATTTCTTCGGCATAGCCTTCTTTGGTGCTGATTTACTGGCAGAGGCCTCAGCAGCAGCAGCAGCTTGAGAATCCTCATTAAATTTCCTCACTGCCTCAGCTGCAGTTTTTCTCCGTTTAGCTTGTCGTTTAGCCCATTCTTTGGGAAATTCCTTACCATGCCTGATACTAGTAGGATCAACCTCTTGGTCAGCAGCTGGAGGGGGCCTAGGGCATGGAGGATTTACAGCAAATTTCTTCATGTACTTGGAAGTGACATACCGATATTTCTTCCATTCCTTAGCCCATCTCCTCTCAATTCTCTATATGCGCGTCTTGCGCTGCTTCTTGGTCTCCTTCCCATAGGTTTCCTCATTAGGAGTACAATATTCATCATATATGTCCTCAGGAATTACAAATGCGGTATTTGTCTCATGCTTCTTTCCTCCTTTCTGAGGTCTTTTCCCTTCAGCCATTTTCCTCACTTGAGGATCTTGAACTTTCGAAGATTTTGAGGAAGTATATAGTTTTTCTTCGAGGAACGCTGCAAATGAGTTAAGTTGATGAGAACCTAGAGATTCATTAGCAGACATTTGTACATGTGAACAGAGTATAGGTGCGAAGAATTTGAAGAGGTCATATGCGTTCTCAAAAAAAATTCAAATATATTAAGTTAAGGAATTTGACCATAGATGTCTTGAGAAATTTCACTAAGTGTTCTTGACTCAGGTTCCAGAGTTGTACAGATTTGATAATCCACACAATTGAGGAATCTTGAGGAAAATCATATCTTAGAGAAATAAATCAAGGGAAAGAAGCTTTGCGGTGTTTAAGAAATAGATTGTTGAATAATAAACACCTTTTGAGGACTTTGTGGAAATCATAAGGATCAAAATAGGGCAGTAAAATCATATTTTAATTACCCTTTATGAAGAACATGATGAACTGGGAGTTAGAGTTGAGAAGTTCATCTGTTCAGATCTTCCGCGCTCTAACTCGGCGGTCGAAGACAGCTACGGCGGCGGCGGAGTGAAGATTTCCACGCCCGGCGCGAGTATGACGGCGAGGAGGTCAGGCAGTGAAGCTCTTCCACTCCGGCGATGATGAAGCTTAGCGGCAGCGCTAGGTCAGAGCTCGAGCGAGGTGAAGTGAGGTCGAGCGGAGTAAATGAAGGCAGTGAAAGGGGAGGGGTATTTATAGTGGAGGTGGAAAACTGAACGCCCGAAGAATTTGGACATCCATACCCTTGACCTTTGCTATCCTTTCGACATGTATCACCCACATAATGAGTAGTTGAGATCGTGGGGGAATATAATAATCCAGACATGGGAAGTAGGATAGGTTTGACTGACAACTGCCAAAAATTTGATAAGAAAATTTTAATGTTTCGTTCGCAAGATCTTCAGCTGACAAGGACACAGTGAAGACTTTGAACGGGTAACGCATATGAAGAATTTGTGAACACACTGGGTTGAGTTTAGCATAGAGGTGGAACGGGTCTGATCATATTCACTTAGAGGAAAAAAACAACTTGAAGAATTAGCAATAAGTGAATGATGTTGAGGACATTGAAAACTCAAATAGATTTTGCAAACTTGAGGAATTTGAAATTTTGAAGAATTTGCAAAATGACGAAATACTCAATTTTGAAGAATCTCAACTATGGTTGGTGGCATGACCCACCGTATAAGAATGATGATTTCAGACACCGCGTACAATTGTCGTAGGGTTTTGAGAATCAAATTCTTCATTAATTTCTTCACACTTAGAGAGCAAGTCTTCATTGATTGAAGAAAAACATTACTTCGTGTGTTGCACATCAAAGTCATCAATTTTGCATAAGTGTTAGGATGTGTGTCTTTTCAAAGAACATTAGAAGATTATAAGCTATTTAGCTCACACCGCAACTTGCAAAATCTCTTTTCATCCAAGGGCTTTGTTAAGATGTCAGCCAGTTGTTCTTCAGTCTTCACGTGGTCGATGAAGTGTCACCCTTCAACACATGATCTCGAAGAAAGTGATGACGAATCTGGATGTGCTTAGTCTTTGAGTGCTGAATTGGGTTGTGAGCAATCTTGATGGCACTCTCGTTGTCACAGTAAAGGGGCATGTTCTTCACATTAATGCCATAATCCTTGAGGGTTTGCTTCATCCACAGCAATTGAGCACAGCAGGAACCAGCAGCAATGTACTCAGCTTCAGTAGTAGAAAGTGACACGTAGTTCTGCTTCTTTGAGGACCAACATACTAAGGATCGTCCGAGGAAATGGCATGTGCCTGATGTTGACTTGAGATCCACCCGATCACCGGCATAGTCAGACTCAGAATATCCAATGAGATCAAAAGCCGAGTCCTTGGGGTACCATAATCCAAGTGTTGGAGTGTGAGCTAGATATCGAAGAACATGTTTCACGGCCTTATGGTGTGATTCCTTCGGTGTAGCTTGAAAACGGGAACACATGCAAACACTAAGCAATATCTGGCCTAGATGCACATAGGTATAATAAAGAACCAATCATGGAGCGGTGTACCTTTTGATCAAAATCTTTACTATTTTCGTCAGTGCAGAGTTGGCCATTTGTGGGCATTGGAATTTTGACGCCTTTGCAATCTTGCATGCCGAATATCTTTAGGACATCCTTGAGGTATTTCTCTTGAGATATGAAGATGCCATTGCGTTGTTGACGAATTTGAAGACCTAGGAAGAATTTCAATTCTCCCATCATAGACATTTGATATTCTTCACTCATCATATAAGCAAATTCGTCACTGTAATGTTTGTCAGTATAGCCAAAGATAATATCATCCACATATATTTGGCACACGAATAATTCATCATCGTAAGATTTTCTGAAAAAGAGTTGGGTCAAGTGAACCGAGTTTGAAGCCTTTCTTCATGAGGAATTCCTTTAGTGTGTCATACCACGCCCGAGGGTCCTGCTTGAGACCATAGAGGACCTTGTTGGTTCTAAGGACTTTGTCAGGATGCTTAGGATCTTCAAAACCTGGGGGTTGAGCAACATATACTTCTTCCTCAAGCTTACCATTGAGGAATGCACTTTTCACATCCATTTGATATAAGATGATATTGTGATGGTTAGCATAAGCAAGCAATATGCGAATAGGTTCAAGACTAGCAACAGGTGCAAAAGTTTCATCAAAGTCAATGATAACACACAAGTATAGGTGATCAATCGTAGTCCCTGCGATAAGTAAGAGTGTCGAACCCAACGAGGAGCAGAAGGAAATGACAAGCGGTTTTCAGCAAGGTAATGTCTGCAAGCACCTAAATTTTCGGTAACAGGTAGTTTGATATCAAGATAATTTGTAAAGAGCAAGTAATGGTAATGGTAAATAAAGTGCAGAAAGGTATCCCAATCCTTTTGTGGCAAAGGACAGGCCAAAACGGTCTCTTATAATAAGCAAAGCGTTCTTGAGGGCACACGGGAATTTCATCTAGTCACTTTCATCAGGTTGGTTTGATTTGCGTTCGCTACTTTGACAATTTGATATGTGGGTGGACCGGTGCTTGGGTGTTGTTCTTACTTGAACAAACCGCCCACTTATGATTAACCCCCTCGCAAGCATCCGCAACTACGAGAAAAGTATTAAGATAAAATCTAACCATAGCATTAAACATATGGATCCAAATTAGTCCCTTACGAAGTAGCGCATAAACTAGGGTTTAAGCTTCTGTCACTCTAGCAACCATCATCTAATAACTACTCCACAATGCATTCCCTTAGGCCCAAAGATGGTGAAGTGCCATCTACTCGACGTTCACATGACACCACTAAGGGAATCACAACATACATATCATCAAAATATCGAACACAAATCAACTTCACATGATTACTTGCAACATGACTTCTCCCGTGACCTCAAGAACAAAAGTAACTACTCACAAATGATATTCATGCTCAAGATCAGAGGGGTATTAAATAGCATAATGGATCTGAACATATAATCTTCCACCAAACAAATCATATAGTAATCAACTACAAGATGTAATCAACACTACTAGTCACCCATAGGTACCAATCTGAGGTTCCGGTACAAAGATTGAACACAAGAGATGAACTAGGGTTTGAGATGAGATGGTTCTATTGAAGATGTTGATGAAGATTGGCCTCCCAAAGATGAGAGGTTTGTTGGTGATGACGATGGCTTCGATTTCCCCTCCGGGAGGGAAGTTCCCCCGGTGGAATCGCTCTGCCGGAGGGCAAAAGTGCTCCTGCCCAAGTTCCGCCTTGAGGTAGCGGCGCTCCGTCCCGAAAGTCCTCTCTTTATTTTTTCTAGGTCAAAAGACATTAAGCACCAGAAGATGGGCACTGGAGGTGGGCTGGGCTGGCCACAACCCACCAGGGCGCGCCTTGGGGGCCTATCGCGCCCTAGTCTCTTGTAGTCACCAGGTGGCCCCCCTCTGGTAGTTATTTGCTCCAGTATTTTTTATATATTCCAAAATAATTCTTCGTAAATTTTCAGCTCATTTGGAGATGTGCAGAATAGGTATCTGTGACGTAGCTTTTTCAGGTCCAGAATTCCAGCTACCTGCATTCTCCCTCTTTGTGTAAACCTTGCATATCATGAGAGAGAAAAGGCATTAGAATTACTCCATAAAGAATTATTAAGCATAAAAACATTATAAATAACAGTAGGAAAACATGATGCCAAATGGACGTATCAACTCCCCCAAGCTTAGACCTCGCTTGTCCTCAAGCAAAAGCCCATATCGAAATCATGTCCACATGTTTAGAGAGAGAGGTGTCGATAAAAACAAAATATGGACATAGTAGCATCATGCTTATTATTATGACAGCAACAAACTTTATTATAAAGTTTTATCATATAACTTCTCTTGAACAAGTAACAATTCATCACAACATCGAAGTAAAAAGCATAAACTCTATTGAAAGCCAACAAACTATGTTCTCAGTCAACTTTGCAGCTACAATTCATCATATTTTCAGGAAGGGTCTCGTATCGGAGCCTCCTGGCAAGTCCACATACTCAACCATCATTTAATCTTCTATGATTGCTAACACTCACAACATACATATGAGCAAAAAGTTTCAACCAGACACATAGGAAGATAGGGGCTTATAGTTTCGCCTCCCAACTTATTCACCTCGAGGGTGATGTCAACAATAATAACTCATGATCACTCACATTCAAATGGATATATGTGCCTAGATCTTTCCTCACCACATGATGCTTGCAAAAGAGAAAATAAAAAGGAATAGGGAAGAATACTTTGACTCTTGCATAAAAGTAAATACATAAAAGTAAAAGATAGGCCCTTCGCAGAGGGAAGCAGAGGTTGTCATGCGCTTTTTGGTTTGTATGCACAATCCCATAATGCAAAAGAACGTCACGTTATATTGCCCCTTATGATAGCAACCTTTATTATGCAGTCCATCGCTTTTATTACTTTGCCATCACAAGTTCGTACAACGCTCAATTTTCTCTTACACTAAATGATCAAGCACATTTAGAAGCAATTTTTATTGCCTTATTGCACCGATGACAACTTATTTGAAGGAACTTACTCAATCCATAGGTAGCTATGGTGGACTCTCAAAACATGAGTTTGGGTTTAGGGTTTTTGGATGCACAAGTAGTATCTCTACTTAGTGCGGAATTTTGGCTATCAAAGATATTGAGCAAGCACCACATGTTGAAGGATCTATGACAATATAACTTCTATGAGAATATGAACAACCATAAATCATTACGTTGTCTTCCTTGTCCAACGTCAAATTTTTTGGCATATAATATTTAATGGGGGCTCACAATCATAAAAGATGTCCAAGATAGTGTATTTGCTTGTGAATCTTCTCTTCCCTTATTAATTCTTTCATGAGTTGCATCATTGACCAATGCTATGTTTGTCAACTATCAATAAATTTTACCACATATACTTTTCCTTATGTGATGTCATTACTTACCATAAGATTAGCATATGATCTTTTTCATTTATTTTCTTTTATTTTGATTGCAACATAAAAGTAAAGAAGCAAAAACTCAAACTAAACTTTGTTATATAACTCTCACTCGATTACATAGATAGATAGATCACGAAACTAACACTCAAAAATAGATCATACTAAGCTTTTATTCAACTAAATCACAAAATAACTAAGGATCGAACTAAAATAGGTAAAGGTAATAAAAGTGATGGTGATACGATATCGGGGCATCTCCCCCAAGCTTGGCACAAGCCAAGGGGAGTGCCCATACCCGTGTACTCAAGTCTCCTTTGGTGGGGAAGACGATGAAGGTGGTGTTGATGAGGTAGTAGGTTTGTCCTCCGGCTTCCAGGGCAAGGGCTCACCATCAAAAGAAGATGCACGAGTCTCCTGAGTCCTGCAACTGGCAGCTAAACTCATACCTTTAAATCTTGCTTCATACTCGAAAACTTGCTTTTGAATAATTTGGCATTTTCATTAGCTTCGGTTCTCCATTCATCTAATGAGCTAATATCAAATGACCTCTTTTCACTGGCAAGTTTGAAGTCATAGTTGAGTTCTTTAATTTCCCAATATGCTTTATGTTCTAACTCAAGAGGCAAATGACAAGCTTTTCCATATACCATTTTATATGGAGACATACCCATAGGATTTTTATAAGCTGTTCTATAGGCCCAAATTGCATCATCTAGTTTCTTAGACCAATTCTTTCGGGACCTATTGACAATTTTTTTGTAATATTAATTTTATTTCTCTATTGCTAAGTTCAACTTGACCACTAGATTGAGGATGATAGGGTGATGCAATTATATGGTTAACATCATATTTAGTAAGCATTTTTCGGAAAGCACCATGAATAAAGTGTGAACCACCATCAGTCATTAAATATCTAGGGACTCCAAACCTTGGGAAAATAACTTCTTTAAGCATTTTAATGAAGTTGTTATGATCAGCACTACTAGTTGGAATAGCTTCTACCCACTTAGTAACATAATCAACAGCAACCAAAATGTGAGTATACCCATTAGAGGAAGGAAAAGGTCCCATATAATCAAAACCCCAAACATCAAATGGTTCAACAACAAGTGAATAATTCATAGGCATTTCCTGACACTTACAGATATTACCTATTCTTTGACATTCATCACAAGACAAGACAAACTTACGGGCATCCTTGAAGAAAGCAGGCCAATAAAAACCAGATTGCAATACCTTATGAGCAGTTCTATCTCCTGCATGATGTCCTCCATAGGATTCGGAGTGACATTTCCGTAGGATTTGTTCCTGTTCATGCTCAGGTACACAACGTCTAATAATACCTTCTACTCCTTTATAAAGATGTGGGTCATCCCAAAAGTAATGTCTTAAATCATAGAAGAATTTTTTTCTTTTGTTGTATGTGAAACTAGGTGGTATATATTTAGCAACAATGTAATTAGCATAGTCAGCATACCAAGGAGTGTTATGAGAAGCATTTATTACAGCTAGTTGTTCATCAGGAAAGCTATCATCAATTGGTAGTGGGTCATCAAGAATATTTTCTAACCTAGACAAGTTATCAGCTACGGGGTTCTCAGCTCCTTTCCTATCTGTGATATGTAAATCAAATTCTTGTAGCAAGAGAACCCACCTAATGATTCTAGGTTTAGCATCTTTCTTTTCCATAAGATATTTTATAGTAGCATGCTCAAGGTGAACAATTACCTTGGAATCAACAATGTTAGATCTGAATTTATCACAAGCAAACACAACTGCTAAAATTCTTTTTCAGTAGTTGCATAATTTCTTTGGGCACTGTCTAGAGTTTTGCTAGCATAATGGATAACATTTAATTTCTTATCAACTCTTTGTCCTAGAACAGCACCAATAGTGTCGGCGCAACAAACCCCAGGTGTGTTGACCAGACTATACACAAGCTCGAGAACAAGGTTGCAGCATCCGAGACCAGACCAAGCAGAAGAGATCAGCTCTTTGATAAATCGAAGGGCGGATCAAGAAAACCAAGACCAACCAAAGGAGCAAGATACCACTAAGGAAAAACCTCGCTTGCCGGGCAGGCGAGCCTGGCGGGGACGAGGTTGCCCCGAAGACACGTCTCAACATTGCCCTGGCAGGCTTGCCGGGGTCGCCGAGGGTGGATTACCCCGCCAAGGCTCCACCGCTCCCCCTCACAACAACGCAAGTCATCGATCGGTGCGGTGTCGAGCCCCCAAGTGACTAAGTGGCCGTTATTTGGCACGTAGCAGCCGCTTTCAGAGGAAATCACCTCCAAATGACACCCGTCCAGGGACGTGTCACGTAGGCAGACGAGAAGGTGGCCGAATGGCACGGCAAGGCTTGCCGGGCTACGCTACGATGTGACACTAAGCGGTGCATTTGTCTGCAGAGTTAGGTATGATAGCACTGTTTGCTATCTAATCAATACGCAATGACTGATTTGCCATTGTGGTGACCACTTGATCTATAAAAGGAGGGCCATGGCAACCTTAGAAAGGATTCGGACCCTTGTACACTCATACGCGCGTAGCTGCTCTCGTCCTGAGGTGATCTTGGCGGGCTAGAGCGCTGCATCTGCACCACGGTCCTCTCATCAATCCACCAAAGCAGGAGTAGGGTTTTATGCCTCGCGGCGGCCTGAACCTGGGTAAAAACTGCCCATGTGATCGCTGTCGTGCTATTCCACGCCTTCCGCTCTTTGCGCAATGCGTCCTTTCCCCCTACCGAACCACAAGGGGCCGACGGCCCCATAGGTGGTCATGTTTTCCCACGACATCTTTGGCGCGCCAGGTAAGGGGAAGCGCTTGCGCGAACCCAAGAGTACAAGAAACGCGTCATCTTCATCGCCCTTCTCTTCATCGACGACTTCATCATCCATGGCGCCCAAGAAGAGACCCGGTGCCGCAGCTCATCCGTCCAACTCGAAGGCCCCTTCGCACGCGGCCACCGATGCCGTGGGGGCTACGGGGGACCACGGGGACATGGACGCTACGAGGGACGTGGCCGGCGCAGGCGGCATCATCACCACCTCCCCTATGGCCGAAACTGGAGCAGGAGGCACCAGAGAAGGACAGCACCAACAACATCCCAACGGCCACGCTCCACAAGGTGCGGGAGGGGAGATCATCCCGTCCGCGCCTCTCCACCCCACAGAAGGACGCAGCCACAGCAGTGGCGCTCGCCCTGGAGCGAACCGCAACCCTCCGACCGCCCCGCTGCGGGTGCGGCCACAGGGTACGCGCCACCCCCGGGAAGGGCTGGCCAAGCCGATGCGCCGAACGGAGCCGCCGATCCCCAAGAACATCCACCTCGTCACCACGCCACCCTGGCGACCGGGTCATGGCGACAAGAGCTCGGCGCTGCCACTATCGGCACCGTCAGAAGCCAGGCGACATTGTGGTCTATGTCATCGTCTATGCTGAGCACTGCTTCGGAGGCCATGGCGCGGGCCCAACTCCTGTTGAGATTTCTGTCGGCGGCTGATCAGATGGATGAGTGGAGAGTCACCATTCAGAGCCTGATTGGTTTCGCTAAGGCGGGAGGATCATAGCGAGCGGGCCTGTCACGGCCTCCGCAGGCGGCGATAATGGCCCGAGCTGCTGGTCGTACCGAAGGGGCCACCCCCATGGTGCAATCCCCTCTGCGGCAGCTAGCGCAGGGGCCGCAGCCAGAGCCACGCGACCAAGAACCCGACGACGTATCGATGGCTTCGTCCGATCCTCGAGCACGACAAGACCAGCGACGAGTCCTAGAAGACAGGTGGAGGGAAGACGCACGCGTCACCATCGAACGACGCCGTGAAACCCAACGCCAGTGTGATAGGCGCAATGGCCCCGACGTCGACGAGCCCACGCCCGATGAAGGTGGGTACCTACCTTTCGAGGTTGGGTGCCCCGCCTTCACTCGTGATCTGTGGCAAGTCCGTTGGCCATCTGCTCGCACATTCAAGCCAGAAATCCCAGAGAAGTACGATGGAAGATTGAACCCGACAGAGTTCTTGAGCATCTACACCATCGCTGTTCAAGCTGCCGGGGGAAAAGACAAGAAGGTGTTCGCCAACTACTTCCCTTTGGCACTCAACCCAAATGTCAGGTCTTGACTGATGCACTTGCCAGAGAATTCCATCTCGACCTGGGCTGACCTATGCCATGAGTTTGTTGGGGCCTTCACAGGCGGCCATCAAGAACCAGGGCGGCCCAGTAACTTGCAGCTCCTTCCGCAGAAGGAAGGAGAGAGTCTGTGGAAGTACATGCAGAGGTTTATCTGGGTGCACAGGAATATTCCAGACATCCACCCGGCAGCTGGGATAGCTGTAGGGGATATCATGCGACATATGCCAGGGGGTGGCTTATCGTGGATGGGGACAAGAGTACGTCGCCGGGCTCTAGAAGCGGGAGTGAGCGAGACCGCATACGCCTGCGAATCTTACCCAAGTTCGGGGCTCTCCTCGGAGATAACACCCCTAGTCCTGCTCTGCGGGGTCTCCGCATGATGACTATGATCAACAAGGTAGCTACAAGCTTGCTCCTTGAGTTGTTTTGGCTAGAGGAGGAAGAAGGGCAAGGCTATCTCTACTCTTCTCTCTACGTGCGTGAGTGTATGGTGTGGGTGCAGAACCCTTTGCATGGGTGAGCCTGGGGGGTTTATATAGGCCTACCCCCCAGGGGTACAATGGTAATCCGGCCGGGTGTAGGACCCAGCCGTCAGTGTCTCTGGTCGCCGGCTTCTCCGCCGACCGCTGGGGCCCGCCGCCTAGTGGGCCCCGTCGACCGCCATGATCTCAGCCGACAAGTAGGGCCCGCCGCCTGTGGGCCATGTTGACTGCTTTATACTATAGCCTCATCCTTGATGACGAAGGCTTTGTCGGGGGGAGCGTGGCTACAGTCCCGCCGCCTGACGGGCGCTCATTGTAGCCATACCCCGTCTCATCTGGTTAATGGCGCACGGACTCCAAGGGGGAGAAGGGCCGCCTGCTAGAAGTCGGCCCTCCCTTGTTGCCGCCTGCTTGAGGTTTGTCGCCTACTGGTGGCTCGCGGACAGGTAGGGCCCACCGCCTGCGGGCCGTACCGACCGCCCGTCGTGGGAGCGTGGCTTCCTCTGGCGCTAGTGATGTCACGGATTGCATGGCAACAGTGCCGCGCTGGGCGGGGGGTGTCCGCCCAGTACGCAGCTCTGTGGCCACGTTCCATCCTGGATTTAGGGGTGGCAGGCTGCACTGTAGCCATGCCTTGTCTTGTCGTGGCGATGTGGTGCTAACTTCGAGGGGACGAGGGGCCGTCTGCCAGGAGTCGGCCCCCTCTCGGCCGCCTTCCATGGTCTTGCCGCCTTATAGCAGCCGGCCTCTTGGACCAGCCGGCCCAAGAAGGCGGTCGTCCTTCCGGAAGGTGTGAGGGGCGCAGCCAGCCCCGATGTCTCGAAATACCATGGGGGACTGATGAGGCTACCCATAGTCATTTACTCCGATAGTAGTCCCCGAAGCTAGTGGTGCACCGCGGCTGGAAAACGAGGAGCCTCAGCAGCTTCCTACTCTGAGTGGTCTGGTAGTTGGGCTTCGTCCGTCTTCTGAAGAGGCCGACTGCCAGGAGCCAGCAAAGGCCAGGCCGGCCGCCTGGCGAGTTCGAATCATCATGGTGGAGGCCGGGTAGAGTGCCAGCCGGACGATAGGCTTGCCACCCGTTGCTCGCTTGCCATGTGGCGCCAGCAGGCCAGGCCGCGTGCGTGATGGGATGTCGTCGCAGGCCTGGGCCCGCCACTACAGAGCCTCGGCACGCGCGCGGATCCGCTGCGGCCGAGGCGGGCGGTTGCGCTTCCCAGGTGCAGTTAATACACGCCATTACGGCACGGTAATCACGGGGTCGTGGGGAGAGTGGGCGCAGTTAATCTTGCGCCTCCCATGTCTCGCCCCCTCGGATCCGCCGCCAGCGGGCTATAAGTAGGGGAGGAGGGGGGCGGCAGAACGTACGCGCACCCTCCTCTCCCTTCATCTTGCCTTTCTCCTTCCTCTTCTTCTTGCTGCCGCCGCGGCCTCTCCTCTTGCCGGGGTGCCGCCGCAGCCTGCCGTTGCCGGACCTCCTCGCGCCGCAGCCACCTTGCGCCGCTGCCGAGCACGTAGCCCATGGTGCACAGCGGCCGCGCGGGCGACTGGGACGGCTCCAATGTCCATGACGGGCACTTGGAGTTCCTCCGCCAGACGTGGCGGCTCCCTCATGCGTCGAACGTCAAGGTGCGTGTCCCCCCCGAAAGGGAGATCTCGCCGGCGCCGGAAGGCGGTGAGCGCGTTGTCTTCCGGTCGCATTTCCTCCGTGGCTTCGGCCTTCCGGCGAGCGGATTCCTTCGCTTGTTTTTTGATTTCTACGGAGTGCAGCCCCACCACCTCACTCCGAATACAGTGGTGCTGCTCTTCGCCTTCATCACCCTGTGCGAGGGCTACCTTGGCACGCTCCCCACACTCGAGCTGTGGGGAGACCTCTTCTATCTCAATCTTGGCACCGCTGCCAAGAACGAGGCGGCCCAGTGCGGAGCCTGCATCGCGATGCGGCGCACGGGATCTGGGGTCCGCTTACCAGCTCTCGCCCTACTGCAGTCGGCCAAACTGTGGCAGAAGTCATACTTCTACGTTAAGAGTATCCACTCGATGCGGGACTACGTCAACCTGACGGCCTACGCAGCCGGCCCGCCTGTTGGGCCTCGCACCAACTGGAAGTTCCGGCCGAGAACCCCGTCGGCCGCCTGCACCACCGCGCTCCTCCGGCTCCAGGAGATGACGGCGTCGAAGGGCCTCAAGGCCTCGGACCTGCTGGCCGCGTTCGTGAAGCGCCGAGTGCTGCCCCTTCAAGCCTGGCCTCACTTGATCAGCGACATGAGCGGGCGCCGGGACCCGTGCCGGCTATCCACCAAGGTGATGCCGGACGTGGAGGTGGTCCGCATGGTGAACTTCTTCTCCGACTGCAAGCTGTCGGAGACGGAGTGGCGATTCGGCAAGCCGCCGTACAGCCGGGCCAACCCGCCGCCTCCGGTAAGTCTTCTAATTCTTTTTCCTTTGTTCGCCCGGGCTCTTTCTTGCCGCCTGACCAGTCGGCATTGGTGCAGCGCTTCCCGGGCCAGACGGCCACTGATGCACTGGCCCCGGGTCACCAGTACATGGCGGACCGGGCGGCGAGTGACATGGACGACCCCGACTTGGGGGCGGCCGCTCAGGAGGAGGACGATGCCACAGGCGGTGGCGGCGAGGGAGCAAGTGGCTCCTTAGGAGGCGGCCTCGGGGATTAGCCGGATGACGACGAGCCGCGTAGTACCCATGGCGCCGACAGGGCGGGCGCCAGCTCCTCTGCCGCGCCGACTGCAACAGCCGGCGCGCCGAAGCGCCGGGCCGACGCCGGGTCGTTCGGTAGCCGGCCCAAGAAGGCCAGGACCTCGGCCGCCACGACCAAGCGGCAAGAGGCTGCTGCGAAGGCGGCCCTCTTCCAGAAGGCCCCAAAGCGGCTCCCGCTGGTGTTCGCATAAGCGCCTTGTCCTTTCTTGCATCTTGCTTTGCGTTTGCTTTTCTTCTAGCTTTGCAATCTTTTTATTCTCTTCCTCCTTTGGTGCGTAGTGTCCCACTTTCCTTGTCGCGAGCCCCGTCTGGCTCAGTGATCGGGGCGGCAGACGGCCTCGCGGGCCCCGGTCGTGTGGATCCGCTCGCCACCCTCCAGGAGGCGACGGAGAGGAACGTGCGGGAGGCGTGAGAGGAGCGGGAGGCTGCGGCCTGGGAGAAGGCGGAGGCCGACGCGGCGGCCGAGGCCCAAGCCAACGCCGCAGCCAAGGAGCAGGCAGACACGGCCGCCAAAATGCAGGCGGAGGAGGCGTCCCGCAGCCAGGCTCCGGAGTCCATCGGTCCGCAATCTGCGAGCCAGTGGTGCTGGAGGGCCAGGCTCCGGTTGGAGGGGCTGGCGATGACTAGCCGGCCCTAGAGAGGGGAGGGGACCCTGTTGTCCCGGAGGTGGAGGTGCCCCTGCGCACGCCGGCTGTCGACGGCCAGGGCAGTCGGCCTGATGCGTCGCTGGTGCCACCAGCCGGCGGCGAGTTGGTGGTGGGTCCGACTCCTGCAATTCGTACCCCGGTGCGCCGGCGTGCGGCGAAGGCAGCCTCAGCACCGCGGCCATTGGAGATCGGGGCCGCTAGCTCGTCGGCCCCCGACACCGAGGCTACCAGCGCCACCCCACCGGATTGGACGTCTGGGGGCGGTACGGGTGTTTTGAACGCGGCCTCGCAGGAAGTCCTGACCCGGCTCAACGCCCAAGGTGCCACTCTCCAGCAATACACGCAGGAGTTCCTGGCGACACGGGCGGCTGTCCGGGTACGGCTCTTGTTTTTGTTTCTTGTCATCTTCCGTGGGGGCGCGCCAGCGCACCCACTGGGTGTAGCCCCCGAGTTCCGGGTCGGCTGCTGAGCAGGCGACTCAAAACTTCAGGTTGAGCTCCGAGTACTGACTCGTTACCTTCTTCTGTTGTCCTTGTTGCAGGATTACCACAACCTCCGTGCGGCCGCCTATAACTCTCAGCTCCGGGAGCTGACCAAGCGGACTGCCGATCTGGCGAAGAGCCGAAGTAAGTCTTTGGTCTTCTTCCTTGCGGGGGCGCGTCAGCGCACCCGCTGGGTGTAGTCCCCGAGATTCGGGCCGACTGCTGAGCAGTCGGGCCGGATCTCCCGGCAACTACTTTCCATTGGTGTTGATGGTTTTCTTTTTTCTCCGTTTTGGCAGAGGCCGCCACAGATCTGCAGCAGCGCCTGGGCGAGGCCGAGTCCGCGCTCCACACCAAGGAGCAAGAGCGCAGCCAGGCGGCCCAGGAATGCGACCGCCTGGCCAAGGAGCTGGCGGACCAGGCGGAGCGGCACAAGGCGGAGCTCCAGAAGCTGAAGGAGGAGGAAGACTCCCTCAAGGCCGAGTTCGAGACTCCACGCTCGAACTGGGCCGAGAAGGAGAGACTCCTGACCGACGGCTACGGCGAGATCGAGGACATGATCGATGGTAAGTTACTTCTTCTTCTGAACAGCCGTCGACTGCTGTAGGAGTCAGCTTCTGGCTTCTAATCTTTGATCTTCTTCTTGTGCAGAATACTTTCCCGGTCACTCCGTCGCCGTCAGCCAGGCCATCGAGGCGCGTCATGACGTACGGAGGAGGGCGGGCGTGGGCATCGCGCCCAACGCGCCCTGAAATCTCGGCGAGCAGCTCCTGGTCGTCAAGATGCGCCTGCAGCCGGCTCGCAGGATGCTCCACCGCCTGCAGCGCGCCGGGGCTCAGGTGTTAACCACCTTCTGGCCCGACGCTCAAATTTCGCGCACCCCCAGTCGGACTACCGACTGGCTGGAGGTAGCAGTCGGCCGCTTCGAGGCTTGGAAGGGCGCCGCGGCTCGGGCGGGTGCGCGGACGGCCTTGGAGTTTGCCAAGGCGTGGTATCCTAGGCTGGACCTGGCCCAGCTGGCCACCTTCCGGCAGGAGGCCGGACCGGAGCTGGCGGTGGTGGGCCCTGCGCTTACTCAACGCGCGGCGGCGATCGCCGAGTACGCCGACACCATCATTTTCACCCCCGAGCTGGACGAGGAAGGCGCTGAGGTGCCGCCCAATTGGTTCGGGCTGAACCCGGGGTTGAGGAGGACTCGGCAGAAGAGATCGCCTCCAGCAATGAAGGCGAGGACGAAGAGGACGAGGACTGTGAAGACGATGCACCGGACGACAGAGCGGATAGCCGGCCTCAGCCCGACCAAGCCTCGACCAACGAGCCGCGTGCTACCGCACTGACTGCTGCCGGGGGCGATCAGGCCGAGACCCCTCAGTCGGCCGCACCACCATCCGGCGCCGCTGCCTCCGCCAACCTGTCGGACCTGCCTGCTGCTCCCCTAGCCTAGACGGCCACTTTATCTTATCTTTCCTGTTCTTGTAATCTTTTGAACAAGTATGTTAACTTCGCGCTGGGGGTGTATTCAAACTTTGTTGAATGCTGGCTATGAGCTCTTGCTATGTAAATTAACTTCATTCGCACAAGTTGTGCTCTGCCGGGTTCTGACTTTGTCTTGCTTTTCTGCTCTTTTTTGGCTTTTTCCTTTGCTGCCTTCCTTTGGCTACCGCCCTGCCAGCCGGACAACCGCTCTGCGGTCTGTGGCTGGGTCTGGTACTTGGCCGTTTAGGAAGACAAGTACTTTGGCCGTTTAGAACGTAGCAAGTCAAGTGGGAAGCCGGCCGGCCGGCTGCTCAGCAGCCGGATGGAGAGGCGAGGAGCCAGCTTGGCCTATGTTGATGCTTTTTCCTTAGTCATTTTTCATGTGGACACCATTTCCTGCCTTTAGCTCTTGCCAGCCGGACAGTCGCTCTGCGAGCTGCGGCTTAAGGCAAGAGAGGGCTTAGATGTCATCACACTACTTGTCCGACTGCAGGTGGCACCAACATAGGACAAGGAGGCGAGCCCCCGGGCCGACTGGTCAGACCCGGTGCCAGGCGGAGGAATGAAATAACACATTCTCAGGCATAAACTTATCATACAGATAAAAAGGGTAGCCCCCGAGTGCTCCTCGAGGGACCCGATGTCTTTGCTCTTAATACAAAAGGTAGCATGGTACATACTACATTAACTGTAAAATCTTCGGAGGAGATTTGCGTTCCATTGGCACTCTGTTTCCTTCTCGGAATCATCCCTCTTGTGTGCCCTGGGCTTCTGCGCGTCGATGAGGTAGTAGGAGTCATTGCCCAAGGCTTTGCTGGCGATGAAGGACCCTTCCCAAGGGACCGAGAGCTTGTGATGGTTGGCTGTTCGCTGGATCAGCCGGAGCACAAGGTCCCCCTCTTGGAAGGATAGTGGCTTGACCTTCCGGCTGTGGTAGCGGCGCAGGCCCTGCTGGTAGATAGCGGACTGGCTGAGTGCCAGCAGCCGGCCCTCTTCCAGCAGGTCGACGCCGTCTTCTCGCGCCTCCTTTGCCTCCGCCTCCGTGTACATGATGACGCGAGGCGAGTCAAACTCAATGTCAGTTGGGATGACGGCCTCGGCCCCGTACACGAGGAAGAAGGGAGTGAAGCCGGTCGATTTGTTCGGTGTGGTCCGGAGACTCCATAGGACGGCCGGCAGCTCCTCGATCCAGCAGCCGTCCGAGCGCTTCAGCGGCTCAACCAGTCAGGGCTTGATGCCGGACAAGATGAGGCCGTTTGCTCGCTCGACTTGGCCGTTTGACTGCAGATGGGAAACGGACGCTAAGTCCAGTCGGATGCCCTGCGTCACGCAGAAACAGGCCAAGGCGCCTTTGGCAAAGTTTGTGGCATTGTCGGTGATGATGCTGTGCGGTATGCCGTACCGGACGGTGATATCTGTGATGAAGGTCACCGCAGTCGGACCGTTCAGCTTCTTAATTGGCTTTGCTTTAATCCACTTGGTGAATTTATCCACGGCGACCAGCAGATGGGTCATGCCGCTGCGTGCTATTTTGAATGGGCCCACCATGTCCAGCCCCCAGACGGCAAATGGCCAAGTGAGGGGGATGGTCTTGAGTGCAGAAGCCGGCAGATGTTGCTTGGAGCCGAATTTCTGGCACCCTTTGCACTTCTTGACCAAGTCCTTGGCGTCGTCCAAAACAGTCGGCCAGAAGAATCCATGGCGGAAAGCTTTGGCGACAAGGGATCTGGAGGCCGCGTGGTGGCCGCATTCACCTTGATGGATGTCTCTGAGGATTGCCTTGCCTTTTTCTGGCTCAACGCAGCGCTGGAAGACGCCAGTCACGCTGCGTCTGACAAGCTCTCTGTTCACTATCGTGTATGCTGCTGCCCGGTGTTGCACTTGCCGGGCCAAGGTCTCGTCGGTTGGTAGCTCTCCGCTTACCAGGAAGTTGAGGATGGGCTGCGCCCATGATGGTGCTTCGACCACTGTCATCACGGCCACTGGGACCAGGGCGGTTGGGTTGGTAGGAGGCGGGTTGGGGTCGGCCGCCGCTTGTTGTGTTGTTCAAGTCCCCGGGTCGACTGCTACAGCCCCCGGGCCGGGTTCTGAAGTCCCCGGGCCGGGTGCGACTGCTGCAGTCCCCGAGCCGCCTGTCGACGTCCCCGGGCCGACTACCGCAGTCCCCGGGCCGGGTTCTGAAGTTCCCGGGCCGGGTGCGACTGCAGCAGTCCCCGAGCTGCCTGCCGAAGTCCCCTGGCCGGCTGTTGCAGCCCCCGAGTCGGATCCGACTGTTCCGGGAGCAGCCGGCACGAAGATGGACTCTGATTCCTGCGAAGGCTTGCTAGACGGCTTGTGGAGGCATTGGAGGGAGACGCCGGCTGGTATCGCCTGGCGGGTGGAGCCAATCCGTGCCAGGGCATCAGCTTGCTCGTTGTCGGCTCGTGGCACGTGAAGGAACTCGCACCCGTTGAAGTATCCACTGATCTGCTGGACGAGGAAGCGGTAGCTCGCCATGTTTGCATCCTTGGCGTCCCAGTCGCCAGACGACTGCTGGACTACCAAGTCCGAGTCGCCATAGCACAGAATCCGGCGGATGCCAATCTCTTTGGCTAGTCAGAGCCCGTGGACGAGTGCCTCGTACTCGGCCACGTTGTTGGAGGCGGCAAAGTGAATTTGCAACATGTACTTGAGCTTGTCGCCTTTGGGAGAGGTGAGGAAGATGCCGGCTCCCAGACCGGTGCGCATCTTTGAGCCATCAAAGTGCATCCCCCAATCGGTAGAATCCGGCGCCGGCGGCAGGTACTGGGTCTCGGCCCAGTCGACGAGGAAGTCGGCCAACACTTGGGACTTGATGGCGGTGCGGGGCTGGTAAAGGATGGTGTGGGGAGCTAGCTCGATGGCCCACTTGGCCACCCGGCCTGATGCATCTTTGTTGCCCATGATCTCGGCAAGTGGGGTAGTGCAGACAACCGTGATGGAGTGCTCTTGAAAGTACTGCTTGAGCTTCTTGGTGGCAAAGTACACGCCATAGCACATCTTCTGGTAGTGGGGGTAATTCTGCTTGGAGGCCGACAGCACTTCACTCAGGTAGTAGACGGGCCTCTGGACCGGCTGCGCCTTGCCGTCTTCTGGGTGCTCGACCACGATGACAGTGCTGACCACCCGGCTGGTGGTGGCGATGTAGAGGAACATGGGCTCCTTAGCAGCCAGAGCCGGCAGGACAGGCGGCGTAGTCAGCATTTTCTTGAGCTGGAGGAAGGCCTCGTCCGCCTTGTCGTTCCACTCGAAGTGAGTGGTTTTCTTCATTAGTTGGTACAGAGGAAGAGCCTTCTCGCCCAGCCGACTGATGAAACGGCTGAGGGATGCTAAGCACCCGGTGAACTTCTGGACGTCTCGTAGCTGGGTGGGCCTCTCCATCCGCTCAATGGCCTTGATCTTCACAGGGTTGCACTCGATGCCGCGTTCTGAGACAAGGAAGCCAAGGAGCTGGCCGGCTGGGACTCAGAAGACACACTTTTCTGGGTTGAGCTTGATTTGAAAACGGCGCAGATTGTCGAAGGTCTCCTTGAGATCCTCCAGGAGGGTGCCACGCTTCTCCGTCTTCACCACAATGTCGTCTACATAGACGTGGGCATTTCTGCCGAGTTGCTTGAGGAGGCACTTCTGCATGCAGCGCTGAAACGTGGCACCGGCATTTCTCAAGCCGAATGTCATGGTCAGGTAGCAAAAGGCTCTGAATGGTGTGATGAAGGCGGTCTTCAGCCGATCGGCCGGGTTCAGCTTGATCTGGTGGTAGCCAAAGTAGGCATCCAAAAAACTCAACAGCTCACATCTGGCTGTGGAGTCAATCACTTGGTCTATCCGAGGCAGAGCAAACGGATCTTTGGGGCAGGCTTTGTTGAGGCTGGTGTAATCAATGCACATGCGCCACTTGTTGTTCTTCTTCAGTACAAGGACTGGGTTGGCAAGCCATTCTGGAAAGAACACTTCCATGATGAAGCCGGCTGTAAGAAGCCAGGCGATCTCTTCACCAACAATTCTTCTCTTCTCTTCTGATAGGCGGCGGAGGGGTTGCTTGATTGGTTTTGCATCTGATCTAACATGTAGCTTGTGCTCGGCGAAATCCGTCGGAACACCCAGCATGTCCTTGGGAGACCATGCGAAGATGTCCCGATTCTCACGGAGGAAACCGACGAGCTCGCTTTCCTATTTACTGTCGAGGTGGGCCCCTACGACAGCGAACCTCTCCGGGTGCTCAGGGTCCAAGGGAATCTTCTTGGTTTCTTTGGCCGGCTGGAAGGAGCCCTGGGCCTCCGACTCCTTGGGATCTGGTGACAGGTCCGGCTGCTTGCCGGCCATGGCCACAACCCGGTCAAGGAGCCGCCTCTCTGTAGCGATGACAAGGGACTCGGTCAGCTGACTGCTGGTAGCAGCACATTTGGTCGACTTCTGGTAGTCGTCGGCTACGGTGATAATGCCCTTGGTGCCCGGCATCTTCATCTTGAGGTAGGCGTAGTGCGGCACCGCCATGAACTTGGCTAGAGCAGGCCGGCCAAGGAGCGCATGGTAGGGGCTCTCCAGGTCCACCACCTCGAACCAGATTGGCTCGCGGCGGAAGTGATCTTTGTCTCCGAAGAGGACATCTATCTTGATCTTGCCGATTAGAGAGCAGGAAAGGCCAGGTACAATGCCATGGAAGACAGTCCGGCTGGGCTGGAGCTGCTTCTCCTTGATGCACAGCTTCTCCAGGGTGTCACGATAGAGGATGTTGATGCTGCTACCGCCGTCTATCAGAACTCGGGAGAAGCGACAGGCTCGCTGCTCCGTTGAAAAGGTGGCATCCAGCACCAGGGCATGGGAACCCGGAGAAGGCATAACTTCTGGGTGGTCAGCGCGGCTCCAGCTGATGGGCCTCTCGGACCAGCGCATGAACTCTAGGACCTCAGAAGTGACCGCGTTCACCTCGCGGTGCTGCTGATGCTGGCTATGCCTGTCGTCGACCACACTGGTGAAGTCGACGTAGGCTCCGTGTTCTTCGGGGAATTCATCTTGGATTGCGTCGACTGGGCGGGCCACCGGCTGCTGAGGAGGCGGAGCCGGTGGGCCAGCGGGCGGAGGGGGCAGTCCTTCGCCTTTGGCAATGCGGGCGAGCCAGAGGCACTTTCGGGTGGTGTGGTTGGATGGCTTCGCGCCGCTGTGGAACTTGCAGGGAGCATCAAGGGTTTGCTCGAAGGAGAAGGCGGGCAACCAAGCAGTCTTGCCACCTTTCTGACGCTTGGGGCCGGGCTGCCCCTTCGGCTGCTGGTCTTCAATTGCTACCACCTGCCGGCTGGTGGAAGCCGGCTGCTGGGCCTTGTGCTTGGTGTTGTTTGACTGCTGGCGCCGACTGGAATCACCAACCGGCGTCTGAGGGGCCGGAGGGAGCATCTTTCCAGACGCGTCCACTCGGAGCTCCAACCTCATGGAGGAGTCGGTAGTGGCGTACTTGTCCGCTATGATTAGCAGCTCATCGAGTGTGGCCGGCTCGTCGCAGCGGAGTCGGTGCTTGAGTAGGGTGCCCTCTCGGCACCCGATAGTGAAGTACTCTATGGCTTGCACCTCGTGCACCCCTTCGCAGGAGTTGCGCAGTTCGGCCCACCGCGTCAAGTACTCGCGGGTGGACTCGGTCGGGCCTTGGACGCACAGGGAGAGCTGGCGAGGCTTGGGCGGCCGCTTGTAGGTGCTGGTGAAGTTGCGGATGAAAACTTCGGTAAAGTCCAGCCAGCTGTTGACGCTGTAGGGCTTGAGGCTGTTCAGCCATGTCCGGGCCGTGCCCTGGAGCATGAGCGGAATGTACTTCACGGCAACGCGCTTGTTGCCATTTGCTATGTTGACGGCAGTGGAGTAGTCAACCAGCCAATCCTCCGGCTTCACGGAACCGTTGTACTTGGGAGTGTCTCGAGGAAGTGAGAACCCTTTGGGGAAGGGCTCGTCGCGAATGCGGGGGCCGAAACAAGGCGGGCCGATCGCATCTTCTTCTTATAACGCCAGGGATCGAGTCAAGCGGTCGATCCGGTGGCGGGCGTCGTTCTCTCTGACTCCTTCACGGGGGCCCAGCCGGCCTCCGAGAGTCGGATGCTCAACAGGCGGCGGGGAGGCGCGCCTCTCCCTCTGCGGGGGAGGCGGATGATCGTCCCGCCGTTCCATTGCTCGTGGGCGGGCGTCTTGGTCGCGCTCGATAGCGATGCGTGTGCGGCTGCGGCTAATAGCCGGCTCTTGGTCTCCTCGGTCGCGGGCGCCGCCTGTTGGCGTCCAGGAGGTCGCACCGTGCTCTCGACGAGGGGGAAGGTTCTTGGCCTGCAAGCCGGGTTCCACCATGCGGCGGTCGGCTTCTTGCTGCGTGGCAGCCGCGTCGATGAGCTGCTTGATGCACTCCGTCATGCAGCGACAGTCGTCGCCCTCCAGGCGGTCCAGCTCGTCTGCGGCCGCCTGGGCAGCACGTAAGTTCTCCATTGGCGTGGCGTAGACTGGGCAGTCGGCCCCCAGCATGCTGGCGATGGCTGCGCTGCGCTGCCGGACCTTGCCCACGCAGCTGGGTTCGCCAGCAGCCAGCGTGCCGCAGACGGCGCGGTCGATCTCGCGCTGGTAGGCCTCGATGAGGCGTCTCATGGTTGCCAACTTGTTGGCGCTGTCGAGGAGTGCAACACGGCACGCTTCCAGCGTTTCGCTGTTCACACCGGGCGCTACGGGCGTGGACAGGTCCCGCATTGCCGCCTGCAACGGGTCCCGGCCGGCCTCGTCGGAGTCTCCATCATGGCTGATGACCAGCACCTCGGTGACGGTGCTGGTGCTGGCGCTACTGTCAGCAGCAGGGAGCGGGTCATCGAAGATCACCACGTCACCGGGGAAGGCATCAGAAGGAGCGGCGTCGGCGTCGATGACCATGTCGACGGGCGGGTCTGTGGAGCCAACGGACTCCAGATCGGAGGCCGGCTCATTGGCGATGTGAAGCTTGCCGAGGGGGTCGACAAGACAGCTCCCGGAGCCGGCTGCGCCCGCGTCGGGTGTGGGCTCGTCGGAGAGGCGGATCCGCCGATGGAATCAGTGAGGCAGCTCACAGCGCAGGCGGCTTCCACGCCATGCAGCGTGTTGGCGAAAACGCCGTCGGGCGTGCCGGGCAGGCTGCACTCGCCAGGAAGGAAGAGGGTTCCCGTCCAGAACGTGTTTCCGGACGACGGTGCACCTCGCCCCACAGTGGGCGCCAAATGTCGGGGATATCGTGCGACATATGCCAGGGGGTGGCTTATCATGGATGGGGACAAGAGTACGTCGCCGGGCTCTAGAAGCGGGAGTGAGCAAGACCGCATACGCCTGCGAATCTTACCCAGGTTCGGGGCTCTCGTCGGAGATAACACCTCTAGTCCTGCTCTGTGGGGTCTCCGCATGATGACTATGATCAACAAGGTAGCTACAAGCTTGCTCCTTGAGCTGTTTTGGCTAGAGGAGGAAGAAGGGCAAGGCTAGCTCTACTCTTCTCTCTATGTGTGTGAGTGTATGGTGTGGGTGCAGAACCCTTTGCATGGGTGAGCCTGGGGGGTTTATATAGGCCTACCCCCCAGGGGTACAATGGTAATCCGGTCGGGTGTAGGACCCGGCCGTCAGCGTCTCTGGTCGCCGGCTTCTCCGCCGACCGTTGGGGCCCGCCGCCTGGTGGACCCTGCCGACCGCCATGATCTCGGCCGACAAGTAGGGCCCGCCGCCTGCGGGCCATGTTGACTGCTTTATACTGTAGCCTCGCCCTTGATGACGAAGGCTTTGTCGGGGGGAGCGTGGCTACAGTCCCGCCGCCTGACGGGCGCTCACTGTAGCCATACCCCGTCTCATCTGGTTAATGGCGCACAGACTCCAAGGGGGAGAAGGGCCGCCTGCTAGGAGATGGCCCTCCCTTGTTGCCGCCTGCTTGAGGTTTCCGCCTTCTGGTAGCTCGCGGACAGGTAGGGCCCGCCGCCTGCGGGCCGTGCCGACCGCCCGTCGTGGGAGCGTGGCTCCCTCTGGTGCTAGTGATGTCATGGATTGCGTGGCAACAGTGCCGCGCTGGGCGAGGGGTGTCCGCCCAGTACGCAGCTTTGTGGCCACGTTCCATCCTGGATTCAGGGGTGGCAGGCTGCATTGTAGCCATGCCTTGTCTTGTCATGGTGATGTGGTGCTAACTTCGAGGGGACGAGGGGCCGTCTGCCAGGAGTCGGCCCCCTCGCGGCCGCCTTCCATGGTCTTGCCGCCTTATAACAGCCGGCCTCTTGGACCAGCCAGCCCAAGAAGATCGCGGTGTCGGTCGTTCGCCGGTGCGAGCGCACGCGTCCACAGCGGCGTCGACACGGGGAGGAGGGAGACGACAATGGGACTGTTGGGCTGGGCCTGCACACTGTGCACTAAGGCCCAGCCAGCAGTGGCCCTTTTCTTTTTATTTATTTCTTTTCTGTTTTTCTTTTTATTTAATAAACAGAGATGGGTAAGAGAATATTCGGGCACCCTATTCACTTAGGAAAAATATGGGAAGTGGCCCTTTAATTCCCTGGTGATTATAGACAGTGCCACAAATATTTTTGGAGACCAGAAGAATTTATTTGTATTTTTCATAAATGAATTAGCAATAAAAATTGCTGGAATAGCATTGTTTTAAATGCTACTGCCCATTTTTGCATAAGGGTGATGTTGTATTCCTTAACAAATAAATGTTATGGAATATTGGCTATGAGATGAACATTTTTCTAGCAACTTTTGGGCAACTTTATTTTGCACTTGAATTTGAATTGATTTCAGAGTGGGAAATTGAAATGAGTTGAATTATCACTGTGATCTTGCATTGCAAATGATGATGACAAGGCATGATTAATTAGGTGATCACTGTATTTGATACATGGGGGTGTTACAATCATGATGACTTCATGTTCGTATTTTATTTTGTCGACACCTCTATCTCTAAACATGTGGACATGATTATCGATTTCGGCTTTCGCTTGAGGACAAGCAAGGTCTAAGCTTGGGGGAGTTGATACGTCCATTTTGCATCATGCTTTTATATTGATATTTATTGCATTATGGGCTGTTATTACACATTATGGTACAATACTTATGCCTTTTCTCTCTTATTTTACAAGGTTTACATGAAGAGGGAGAATGCCGACAGCTGGAATTCTGGACTAGAAAAAGAGCAAATCTGAGAGACCTATTCTGCACAACTCCAAAAGGCCTGAAAATTGACGAAGAATTATTTTGGAATATATAAAAAATATTGGGCGAAGAAAATACCAGAGGGGACCCACCAGGAGGTCACAAGCCTGGGGGGCGCGCCCCTGTGGCTTGTGGGCCCCCTGGCAGGCCTCCGGTGCCCATCTTATGCTATATGATGTGTTTTGACCTGGAAAAAACCAAAAGAGAGTTTTCGGGATGAAGCGCCGCCGTCTCGAGGCGGAACCTGGGCAGAAGCAATCTAGGGCTCCAGCGGAGCTGTTCTGCCGGGGAAACTTCCCTCCCGGAGGGGGAAATCGAAGCCATTGTCATCACCAACGATCCTCTCATTGAGAGAGAGTCAATCTCCATCAACATCTTAACCAGAACCATCTCCTCTCCAAACCCTAGTTCATCTCTTGTATCCAATCTTTTTCTCAAAACCTCAGATTGGTACCTGTGGGTTGCTAGTAGTGTTGATTACTCCTTGTAGTTGATGCTAGTTGGTTTATTTGGTGGAAGATCATATGTTCAGATCCTTATGATAATTATTACTCCTCTGATTATGAACATGAATATGCTTTGTGAGTAGTTACATTTGTTCCTGAGGACATGGGAGAAGTCTTGTTATAAGTAATCATGTGAATTTGGTATTCGTTTGATATTTTGATAAGATGTATGTTGTCTTTCCTCTAGTGGTGTTATGTGAACGTCGACTACATGACACTTCACCATTGTTTGGGCCTAGGGGAAGGCATTGGGAAGTAATAAGTAGATGATGGGTTGCTAGAGTGACAGAAGCTTAAACCCTAGTTTATGCGTTGCTTCGTAAGGGGTTGATTTGGATCCATATGTTTCATGATATGGTTAGATTTATCTTAATTCTTCTTTCGTAGTTGCGGATGCTTGCGAGAGGGGTTAATCATAAGTGGGAGGCTTGTCCAAGTAAGTACAGCACCGGTCCACCCACATATCAAATTATCAAAGTAATGAACGCGAATCATATGAGCATGATGAAAACTAGCTTGACAGTAATTCCCATGTGTCCTTGGGAGCGCTTTGCTTTATATAATAGTTCATCCAGGCTTGTCCTTTGCTACAAAAAGGATTGGGCCACCTTGCTGCACTTTAGTTACACTTGTTACTTGGTACCTATTACGAATTATCTTATCACAAAACTATCTGTTACCGATAATTTCAGTGCTTGCAGAGAATACCTTGCTGAAAACCGCTTGTCATTTCCATCTGCTCCTTGTTGGGTTTGACACTCTTACTTATCGAAAGGACTATGATAGATCCCCTATACTTGTGGGTCATCACAAAGCTTATCTGGGATAGGTTGTCCAAGGTCAACGAAGGAATCTCAACCCAACGTTATTCTTGAGTTGACGTTCTTCGCATTCTCTTCAACCGCTTCAAAAGACTCGACAACAAAAATGTTCAGCAAACCTTCGATCATCTTACTGATATCTCCAATGAGCTCCAAGCTCTTGGTGCCACTGACATCAACGACCATGAGGTGGTGAAGAAACTGCTGAGATCTCTTGATTCCTCATTCGATACACTGGCACTGATGATTCAATAATGTGGAGACTACAAGTCACTGGATCCTACTGATATTCTCGAGAGACTAAATACTCATGAGTTCCAACAAGCTGAGAAGAGAGACCTCTATGGGCCAAGCTATGGAAGATCACGTGCACTGAAGGCCAAGACAATTTCCTCATCTGAAGGGGAAGACTCTGACAGTAGCCTTGGTGATCCTGAAGAGCTAAGTCATGAGCTAGCAATGCTCGTGAGGAAATTCCAGAAGTTCTCAAGACAAGGCCGGTTTGGAAAATCTTCAAGAAGTGATGACATGATATCAGATTCTTCATCCTGCGATTACAAGAAAAGGACTTGCCACAAATGCAAGAAGGCTGGTCACTACATTGCTGATTGTCCTTTGTGGGTGAAGGAATCAAAGAAGAAGAAGTACACAGATGACAGTTCAGATGACTTGAAGAAAAAGAAGAAATCTTCAAA
Source organism: Thinopyrum elongatum (assembly GCA_011799875.1). Taxonomy (NCBI): domain Eukaryota; kingdom Viridiplantae; phylum Streptophyta; class Magnoliopsida; order Poales; family Poaceae; genus Thinopyrum; species Thinopyrum elongatum. The sequence continues at coordinate 501,616,807 of CM022298.1, forward strand.
ATACTCATCTTCCAAATCTTCAAAGTCCTCATCTCACAAGAAGAGCAGTTCTAGAAAGGCTCAGGCATTTATTGGCAAGGAAATGGATTCTGAAGCAGAATCTGAGGAAAATAGGGAAGAGGAGGAATCTGAGGAGGAGTCAGACTCTAGTGTGGCGAGCCTAGTTCTCGCTACTGCATTCGTCAGCAAGTCCATCTTCAACACCGAGAAGGATGACATCTCCAACACTGCTGACGACAGCAATGATGACTTTGCTCCCACCTATTACTTCATGGAAAAAGGTGCCAAGGTACTCAAATATCCTTCCTCCTCTGAATCTAGTGAAGGTGAATCTGATTAAAATCTCAAACCTAGCTGCCGTGGTTTTGTCATGGCAGATGCCCTTGTAAAAGGACTTAGGTGTGGAGCCATAACAACGTTGGTTAGCTTGAAGGGGTTGAACGAGATGAGAGACATGAGTTTACCCAGGTTCGGCCCCTCACTCACGAGGTAAAAGCCTACGTCCTGCTTTGTGTTGTATTGATTGAGTATCGATTACAAGGGAGCGGAATCGCTTGACCTAGCTATCGATTGATTGTTACTTGAGTTAACTCGCCGCAGGGTCTCGCCTTTATATACACAGGTCGAGGCCCTAGGCTTACAAGAGTCCAAGCCGGATCACACAACGTGTCCAACTCGGGTTCTAAGTCGCCTTGCCTTGCTAGGCAAGCCGCCATCGGGTGGCTCACATCTCCAGGTTACAGCGCCGTCGCCTGGTCTTGGGCCTTCAATAGGCCCGCTTCATGAGCTGCCTCTAGTCTTTATGTCGCCTTCTTGGGCTTACTTAGGCTTTCTCCAGTGAGCCGCCAATGGTGTAACCCAGCCCCTCCTGGGCGGGTCACACCGCGGGGTTATATCCCCAACATTAGGCCCCAGATTGATTTGAACTTGTTCATGTCAATCTTCACTTGCTTCTGGTTGGCGAGTCTCCTTTTGCCCCTCTCAACATTTAATCTTGAATAAATCACCGTAACCCACCATGACGTCATACAAAAAAAATTCAGAAAAACCTATGACATCACAACGGATCTTTTTGCATTAACTAGCTGTCAGAGAATCGAGGCGCCTCCTTAGTAAGATAATCATAACGCCTCCTCGATTTCCATGAATGCCATTTCACTGTTTCACCTTTTGCTTATAAATAGGCACGGGGGGTCCCTTTTTCACTTTTACCACTGTCGCCCTTCTTCTTCTTCTTCTCCTCGAGCCGTCCGCCGTTGTTGGAGCTCCGCCGCCGCAACCGATCTTCACCAGCAACTCCTTCAGGGCCGCTGCATCAACCTGATTACGACCAGAAATCGGCGGTGCTCATCCACTCGTCATCAACATCATCAGGTATCATCTTGCCCCTTTCTTAGATCCACATTAGATACCCTAGTTCTTCGAGTTTGTCAGTGTTCGACCAAGCTCATCCAAGTTCATCCAATTTTTGCTTAGAAAACGTAGCTCAATCCGCAAAGTAGGGAAAACAGAAGCGGTACCTGCCTTAGCTCTTATTTTGCATCTTGCACAAACCCCCTCTTCTTCAGAGTCCATACACAGCTTACCACTTTTTCCGCTACAGTACCTTACGTTTAGCAATTATTCTTCATTTCTTGAATGGTTGTAGATCCAAAATCATAGGCATAACTTCTGAAACCTGTTTATCGCATACTTAGCGAAATTCCATCACCTTTGGATCTGTGGATAAGTAATCCGCCCCACATTGTTGAGGCGGCCTAATAACAAATGTGTAACCCGCTAGCATCCAGCCGGCTTAAATCACTATAACTTGACCTGCCATAGCTCAATCATCCTAAGAGTCGCCTTAACCTCGTACAAAGGCAACTCATAACTCTCTATTCTTCACCATAATGATAAACTTTATAATCATAACCAGCTTGCAGCTACTAAATTGTTAGCAACCATTAGGCGGCTTATCACCATAATATTAACCAGCCATACTTTTATTCTCAGGTCGTAGCTTTTAACTCGCCATCATGACTAAGACCCCCACCTCCTGTGACTGGATCATCTCTAAAGTCACGGGGAGCACACTCAATGACTTCGTGACCATGGGGGTTTTGCCTTCCAAAGAGGTCATTGAGGACCCACAAGTATAAGGGATCTATCATAGTCCTTTCGATAAATAAGAGTGCGAACCCAACGAGGAGCAGAAGGAAATGACAAGCGGTTTTCAGCAAGGTATTCTCTGCAAGCACTGAAATTATCGGTAACAGATAGTTTTGTGATAAGATAATTCGTAACAGGTAACAAGTAACAAGTGTAACTAAAGTGCAGCAAGGTGGCCCAATCCTTTTTGTAGCAAAGGACAAGCCTGGATGAACTCTTATATAAAGCAAAGCGCTCCCGAGGACACATGGGAATTACTGTCAAGCTAGTTTTCATCATGCTCATATGATTCGCGTTCGTTAGTTTGATAATTTGATATGTGGGTGGACCGATGCTTGGGTGCTGTCCTTACTTGGACAAGCCTCCCACTTATGATTAACCCCTCTCACAAGCTTCTGCCACTATGAAAGAAGAATTAAGATAAATCTAACCATATCATGAAACATATGGATCTAAATCAGCCCCTTACGAAGCAACGCATAAACTAGGGTTTAAGCTTCTGCCACTCTAGCAACCCATCATCTACTTATTACTTCCCAATGCCTTCCCCTAGGCCCAAACAATGGTGAAGTGTCATGTAGTCAACGTTCACATAACACCACTAGAGGAAAGACAACATACATCTTATCAAAATATCAAACGAATACCAAATTCACATGATTACTTATAACAAGACTTCTCCCATGTCCTCAGGAACAAACGTAATTACTCACAAAGCATATTCATGTTCATAATCAGAGGAGTAATAATTATCATTAAGGATCTGAACATATGATCTTCCACCAAATAAACCAACAAGCATCAACTACAAGGAGTAATCAACACTACTAGCAACCCATAGGTACCAATCTGAGGTTTTGAGACAAAGATCGGATACAAGAGATGAACTAGGGTTTGGAGAGGAGATGCTACTGGTGAAGATATTGATGGAGATTGACCCCCTCTCGATGAGAGGATCGTTGGTGATGATGATGGCTTCGATTTCCCCCCTCCGGGAGGGAAGTTTCCCTGGCAGAACAGCTCCGCCGGAGCCCTAGATTGCTTCTGCCCAGGTTCCGCCTCGAGATGGCGGCGCTTCATCCCGAGACCTCTCTTCTGATTTTTTTACAGGTCAAAACACATCATATAGCAGAAGATGGGCACCGGAGGCCTGCCAGGGGGCCCACAAGCCACAGGGGCGCTCTCAGGGGGGTAGGGCGCCCCCAGGCTTGTGACCTCCTGGTGGGTCCCCTCTGGTATTTTATTCGCCCAATATTTTTTATATATTCCAAAATAATTCTCCGTAAATTTTCAGGACTTTTGGAGTTGTGCAGAATAGGTCTCTCAGATTTGCTCTGTTTCCAGTCCAGAATTCCAGCTGCCGGCATTCTCCCTCTTCATGTAAACCTTGTAAAATAAGAGAAAAAAGGCATAAGTATTGTACCATAATGTGTAATAACAACCCATAATGCAATAAATATCAATATAAAAGCATGATGCAAAATGGACGTATAAACTCCCCCAAGCTTAGACCTCGCTTGTCCTCAAGCGAAAGCCAAAATCGATAATCATGTCCACATGTTGAGAGATAGAGGTGTTGATAAAATAAAATACGGACTTGAAGGCATCATGATCATCTTTAGAACATCAACATATTGTTATATAACTTCTCATGCTAAAGTAACAATTTATTCACAAGGTAAAGTATGAAACAAGAACTTTATTGTAAACTAACAAACTATAATCCCAGTCATTGAAGCAATTGCAATTTATCATAACGTAAGAAAGGGTCAATATAAGAGCTTTTTAGCTAGTTCACATACTCAACTATCATTTAGTCTTTCACAATTGCTAACACTCACGTGATACTTATGAGATCAAAGTTTCAATCGGACACAGAGAAAGATAGGGGCTTATGGTTTCGCCTCCCAACCTTTTACCTCAAGGGTAATGTCAACAGTAATAACTTATGAATATCTACATCCGAGTGGATATATATATTTGGATCTCCCCCAACATAAAGTGCTTGCCAAAAAGAAAAAGTGTAAAAAGGAATAGGTGGTGATCACCATGACTCTTATATAGAGGTAGAAGAAAAAAGTAAAAGATAGGCCCTTCGCAGAGGGAAGCAGAGGTTGTCATGCGCTTTTATGGTTGGATGCACAAAATCTTAATGCAAAAGAACATCACTTTATATTGCCGCTTGTGATAAAGAACTTTATTATGCAGTCCGTCGCTTTTATTTCTTCCATATCACAAGTTCGTATAAAGCTTATTTTCTTCGCACTAATAGATCATACATATTTAGAGAGCAATTTTTATTGCTTGCACCGATGACAACTTACTTGAAGGATCTTACTCAATCCATGGGTAGGTACGGTGGACTCTCATGGCAAAACTGGGTTAAAGGATGTTTGGATGCACAAGTAGTATCTCTACTTGGTGCAAAAATATTTGGCTAGCAAAGGGTGAGAAGCAAGCTCAACATGTTGGAGGATCCATAATAATATAACTTCTATTCGGATATAAAGAAACATAACCCATTACGTTGTCTTCCTTGTCCAACATCAACTCTTTAGCATATAATATTTTAATGAGTGTTCACAATCACAAAAGATGCCCAAGATAGTATATTTATATGTGAGACCTCTCTTTCTTTATTACTTCCTATTAATTGCAACAATGACCAAAACTATGTTTGTCAACTACCAACAAGTTTCATGTGACATACTTCTTATATGTGAAGTCCTCACTTCCCATAAGATCATTATATAATCTCTTATTTCTTTTATTCTTTATTTCTTTTTCTCAAGATCATAGCAAGAAAGCAAAGCCCTCAACTCGAAACTAATCTTTATTATATATCTCTCGGACTCGATTACATAGAGGGAACATAAAGCAAAACTCAAGGCTAGATCATACTAAAAACTTTAATTCTACTAAACTAGGATATAACCAAAAGGATCGAACTAAGAAAAATGATAAAGGTAAAGATGTGATGGTGATACGATACCGGGACACCTCCCCCAAGCTTAGCACAAGCCAAGGGGAGTGCCCATACCCATGTATTTATGTCTCTTTCTTCGGAGGTGGCGATGATGGAGTAGTTGATGATGTTGCAGGCTTGTCCTCCATCTTCCAAGTCATAGGTTCACCATCGTAAAAAGATGAACGAGTCTCCGGGATCCTCAAATCTGCAGCCAAACTCATCCTCTTATATCTGTATTCATACTCACAGTTTTGGTTTTGCAGGTCATATATCTGGGCTTGGAGATGCTTGATTTCCTCATGAAGCTTGAAGATGGCCTCCCCGATGTTCTTGGCATCCAGCTTGTGGTCACGGGTAAATTCCGTGATCATGGAGTGGTTGGCGTTGAGTCCACATTCCACCATCCCTTGGCACTTGAAGACTTGCTACTCCATTGCTTCGAGCCTTGCCTCCACGCTTCCGGTCTTCTTTGGCCCTTCAACATCACGGATGTGCAGCACCCCCTCACGCATCTTAATGTATTGAGGGTGTCGCAACACCTCCGCAAGGTAGGGGTTGATGACCTTCTCGAAGAACTTGTCCTTCGGAGCACTTGGGGACGTCATGGCGATCTAGATCTGAAAGGAAAAACAGCTCGAAACAAGAACAGGAGATATTGCTGTGGTACGGTGGTCAAAACCTTCGGGAGATTAGATAATGAATTTTTACCGACCAAAAGAAGTATTCCACAAGAAAACGGAGTCCGGAGGGCACACGAGGTGGCCACAAGCCACATGGGCACGCCCAGGGGGGTAGGGCGCGCCCCCAGGCTTGTCGCCTCCTCATGCACTCTTCGGACTAATTTAAATTTTCCTAATTTTTGAAATATTCCAAAACAGTGAAAAATTGCCATTTGAAAAGTTTTGGAGTCGGTTTACTTACTATACCACATCCCTATTCCTTTTCGGAGTCTGAAACGTTCTGGTAGGTCTCCCTTATATACTCCTCCGGTGTTATGGTATTAATTATATTGGTTTCAACATTTATGGGAGTACCTGAGATATAATGTTTGATTCTTCGCCCGTTTACCACCTTCGGGTTATTGCCTTCGGCGTTGTTGATTTTGATGGCACCGAAACGATAGACCTGCTCGATAATATAAGGACCTTCCCATTTAGAGAGGAGCTTTCATGCAAAAAATCTTAAACGAGAATTGTATAGCAAGACATGATCACCTACATTAAATTCACGCTTTTGTATCCTTTTGTCATGCCACCTTTTTAACTTTTTATTTAAATAACTTGGCATTCTCATAGGCTTGGGTTCTCCATTCATCAAGTGAGCTAATGTCAAATAACCTCTTCTCACCGGCAAGTTTGAAATCATAGTTGATCTCTTTAATTGCCCAATAAGCTTTATGTTCTAGTTCTAGAGGTAAGTGACATGCATTTGCATAAACCATTTTATACGGAGACATACCCATAGGGTTCTTATAAGCAGTTCTATAGCCCATAATGCATCATCAAGTTTCTTAGACCAATTCTTTCTAGATCTATTAACAGTCTTTTGCAAGATCAATTTAATTTCTCTATTGCTCAATTCTACTTGACCACTAGACTATGGATGATAAGGAGATGCAATTATATGGTTGACATCATACTTAGCAAGCAATTTGCGGAAAGCACCATGAATAAAGTGTGAACCACCATTAGTTATTAAATATCTAGGGACTTCAAAACCTCGGGAAAATAACTTCTTTAAGCATTTTAATAGAAGTGTTATGATCAGCACTACTAGTTGGAATAGCTTCTACCCACTTAGTAACGTAATCAACAGCAACTACAATATGTGTATACCCATTGGAGGAAGGAAAAGGTCCCATATAATCAAAACCCCAAACATCAAATGGTTCAATAACAAGTGAATAATTCATAGGCATTTCCTGACATCTACTAATATTACCAATTCTTTGACATTCATCACAAGACAAGACAAACTTACGAGCATCCTTGAAGAGAGTAGGCCAATAAAAACTAGACTGTAATACCTTGTGTGCAGTTCTATCTCCAGCATGGTGTCCTCCGTAGGCCTCGGAGTGACACTTTCATCGGACCTGTTCCTGTTCATGCTTAGGTACACAACGTCTAACAACACCATCTACTCCTTTATAAAGGTGTGGGTCATCGCAAAAGTAATGTCTTAAATCATAGAAAAACTTTTTCTTTTGTTGGTATGCGAAGCTAGGTGGTATAAATTTAGCAATAATGTAATTAGCATAATCAGCATACCATGGAGCACTACGTGAAGCATTTATGACAGCTAATTGTTCATCAGGAAAGCTATCATCAATAGGTAGTGGGTCATCAAGAACATTCTCTAACCTAGACAAGTTATCTGCTACGGGGTTCTCAGCACCCTTTCTATCAAAAATATGCAAATCAAATTCTTGTAGCAAGAGAACCCATCTAATAAGTCTAGGTTTAGCATCTTTCTTTTCCATAAGGTATTTAATAGCAGCATGATCAGTGTGGACAGTAACTTTGGAATCAACAATATAAGATCTGAACTTATCACAAGCAAACACAACTTCTAAAAATTCCTTTTCAGTAGTAGCATAATTTCTTTCAGCACTGTCTAGAGTTTTACTAGCATAATGAATGATGTTTAATTTCATATCAACTCTTTGTCGTAGAACAGCACAACAGCATAATCGCTAGCATCACACATAGTTTCAAAGGGTAGGTTCCAATCAGGTGCTTGAACAATAGGTGCATAAATCAAGGCTTTCTTAAATATTTCAAATGCTTCTACACAATCATCATCAAAAACAAATGGAACATCTTTTTGCAAGAGATTAGTGAGAGGCCTAGAAATTTTAGAGAAGTCTTTAATAAACCTCCTACAGAAACCAGCATGACCAAGGAAACTTCTTATACCTTTGATATCTTTAGGACACGGCATTATTTCAATAGCATCAACTTTAGCTTTATCAACTTCAATACCTCTTTCAAAGATTTTATGTCCCAAGACAATACCTTCATTAACCATAAAGTGGCACTTCTCCCAATTCAAGACAAGATTAGTTTCTTCACATCTCTGCAAAACTCGATCAAGGTTGCTCAAGCAATCATCAAAAGAAGTTCCATAAATAGAAAAATCATCCAGGAAAACCTCAACAATCTTTTCACAAAAGTCAGAGAATATAGTAGTCATACATCTTTGAAAGGTAGTAGGTGAAAGTACATGTAGTCCCCATGTGTGGTTTTGGTAATTAAATAACAATCTTAATGGACTAATGTTTGCATTGAGGTATACATTTGAAGGAAAGTTTCATTTGCAATGCATGAAGAATATTGGATGAATTGATGGATGAAATCCATCAACATAAATATATGCATTGAGACTTGATAATGAATGATAATTCCTATGAAGAAACAATGACATCAAGTTATATAGGAAGGTTTGTTCCATGGGCGATGCAAGAAGGATATTGAATGGATTCGGAATGAATGCCATATACATATTATTGAGCATCAAGATTAATCATGGAGCAAAGATAAATGTTGACCAAGATGAAGGTCGAAGATTAAATTCAAAGATGGTCAACACACATGCGCAAATCATGTGCCACATGAGACCTTGTGGTATGGTAAGAATTTGTCAATTGCGCTTTGTGTACTAACCCATTCTATGTGTTTTCTATGTCTATGTGGGTTAGGTGATTCTCATGGACTTATATCAAGAGAAAGATTTCAAGTGCCCATGAGAGGATGACATCAATTGATGATGATCATGGTTTACAAGGGCAAGTTTCAAGATAGGCATTCTGAAGAACTACATGCTTGAAGCTTGCAGATGATCATGTGATGGACACGTGAAGATGAATACAAAGTGAAGCTCCCCACATGACTTATGGAGGAGCTTATTTGAAGTCTTCATCAAGTGTAATGATCAAGATCATCGTTCTGACTTGAGCCAAGCATAAACGTCAACACCAAGCTCAAATGGAATGCTTTAGTCAAAGGTATTAGTTCCTTTGGCTTTAGTTGTGAGGATCGATGACCATCGAAAATGATAAATGCTCAAGAATGAGTTTCCGGAAGCTATCTAGTATAGTTCTTTTATGATTCTTGAGTTATAGGGATCCCGCACTATTAAGAGGGGATCAAAGGGGTTAGTGATAGATTTGCTCAAGTCAACATCTTCTATTTCTATTTCCTCACGTCATATTCCAACATAGGCATATTTCACTCCTATCCAATACAAATACAATATGCCTATACATCTATCAAAGAAAATCCAAAGCCAAATAGGTTACCCAACTACATGATAAAACCTTTGCATAATTTTCATCCTCCATTTTGATTGATCTTGGGTGGTTCTCTATGTGAGGACCTGGGCTTTTTCCATAGCTTCAAAACGAGCCCAAGATCATCAAAATTGGAGTCCGGATGTGAAAGTTGTGCATGTTTTAGTTTTGGGTTTCCTACTGTTTTTTTAATGGCCGGACATTCGGGACTTGGCCGGATGTCCGGGCTGCCGGGTCGCCCCGGATGTCCGGGATCCTCCCGGAAATCTGGCTTGCTATGTCCAGAACCTGTGTGTATTTGTTGGTTGTGCTCGCCGGATGTCCGGCACTTGGCCAGATGTCTGGGGCCTGAAGGTTGGCCGGATGTCCGGGCCTTCCCCGGATATTCGGGCACCCTGTTTTTCCTACTCGTATGTGTTCTTCGTATGGATTTTCTTCAGCCGCCGGATGTCCGGCCCTTGCCCGGATGCCCGGCCCGTCTCAGCCACTTACACTAAAACGGCTAGATTTCACGTGGCACTATATATACCCCTCTACCCATCCGGTAGAGGGTTGACCACTCCACTAAATAGAACACTAGAACACCTAAGTGGCTCCCTCTCACTCTTCCACACCAAATCCTAGATCCCGGAAGCATTCATGAGAGTTCTTGAGAGTTGTTTCAATCAAAACATAGATCCACTCCCTCTCCCTCTTGTGACCAAAGGAATTCATGATTTGAGCAAGTCTTGAGCATTTCCCCCTTGATCTTGTTACACTTGAAGGTTGGAGACTCCTAGGCGGTAGGAGTGCTCCGGTGAGGAATCAACTTGTGATTTGTCCCCCGGAAAGTTTGTGAAGGTTTGGAGGCCGCCTCAAGGTCTACCACTAGTGGTTGGGAATCGCCTTCATGGTGATATCTCAAGGGAAGAATAGGGTGAGCCTTCGTGGTGTTGGTGTGCCTTCGTGGTAACATCCATCCCTCCAACGGTGACTAGCTTCCCTCCAAGGAAGTGAACATCGGGATACATCCTCGTCTCCGTGTCTTCGGTTATTTCTAACCCTAGCCACTACTTGTGGTTTACTTTGGTCACTTGACCTTGCATTCACTATATATATTGTTGTCCTCATTATATTGTGTTGGTTACCATATCGTAGAGAATATTTAGGCCAACACTTTATAGTCCGCAATTCATGCTTGCTACTATTGATATATCTTATGCTTAGTGTGAATTGCTAGCATGTAACATTCATTTCCATATCTTGTGACATAACTTGTGTAAGCTTGTAGTGCTTACTTGAGTTTGCTTGTATCATTCAATTCCATATATTGTGATACAATTTGTGTAATCTTGTATTGCTTACTTGTGGTTGTGTGTATTATTCATTTCCATATCTCGTGATATACATTGAGTAAGTTTGTGTGACTTACTTGTGCTTACTCATATCCTCATCTTGTTTATCCTAAGTTGTTGGTGCACTTAGCAAGCCTAGTATATTTAGGATTTGTGCTTGAAAAGTATCCGCTTAGTTTATTTCCGCATTAGGATATAGCCAAATCCGTAAAAGATTTTAAAACGCCTATTCACCCCCCCTCTTGGCGACATCGTGGTCCTTTCAATTGGTATCAGAGCTAGGTCTGTCCTTATTATGCTTTACCGCCTAGAGAGTATCAATGTCGACTAGTGATTTAGTGCACCACAACACTTTTGATTTGGATGGCACAAATTATCACCTATGGAGAATTCGCATGCTTTGTCACTTTCGGGCCATGGGTCCAAATGCTTTGCGCATTGTTCTTGTAGGAATTTCTATTGCAAAGGATGGGCTTTCTCCATCTATTGAGGATATGTATCTTGATTGTGATACTTCTCTTGTCATTCATCAAGCTTTAACCTTTGATGTGTTTAAGGCAGTCACGACTTGCAAGTCGGCTCATGAGACTTGGACCAAACTTGAAGATATATATGGTGGGTCCAATCTTGATGAAGATAATATTCTGTTGGGGGAGTTGATGGAGGAGTTCTCCACATTTTTAAATCATGAAGAGCTCTCTATTGCTTCCACCTCTGATTACTTGCACACTTCAATATCTTCCACTTCACCAACATGTGGCGTGCCACAAGGTAATGACATGGTGAGTGAAGAAATATCTTGTGATGATGGTGTTAAGCTCATTAGTGATGATATGCTTGATCTCCCGTGTTGCCATGATAGAAATGCTTTGGTTTCCTCTAGTTGTTCTATGACTAACAATGTAGAGGAAATCAAGAAATATGAGGCACGCTTGATTGAAGAAGAACCCTTTTCTCCAAAAGAATCATCATCAACCTCCTTTGTTCACTTGTGCCTCATGGCAAAAGGTAATGATGAGGTATCATCTTCTCTTAGTGATAGCGATGATAGTTGTAATTAGGATGATGATGATGATGACTTGACTCAAAATCTCTACGAGATTGGGAAAACTCTTTATAGAGCTAAAAATAACACTTATAAAAGGTTCCAAGATGTTCTTGCTTGCTTTGAAAAATGTAATAATTCATTTCTTAATGAGCAAGCTAAAAGTGAACAACTTGAACATGAACTTGCTAAGGCTTATCAAACGCTTAGAGACTTAAGATCTTCAAAAGGAGAGATTGAAATTACTCATGGTAAACTTAAAGAGGATTTTGAGCTCCTTCTCCTTGAATGCAATAATGTCAAGGGAGAGCTCATCAAACTCTCTAAGTCTCATGAGGAGCTTCAATCAACTCATGAGAAGTCTCTAATTGCTACTTACTCCTCTCATATTGAAAATGATGCTTTTGCTACTAACTCGATTTCATGTGAAGCATCAATTTTGAAGGAGAATGTTGAGCTAAGGACTCAACTTGATTTGCTAAATAGCAATTATGGGAAATTGGAAGAAAGTCTTGAAAAGCTCTCGGGCACTTATAAGGATCTTCTAATCTCCCATGATGGGCTAAAGTTAGCTCATGAGGCTATGGTCACCAAGGTAAAATTGTGTGAGTCCCATGTGGATATTAGCACATCTTCTACTCGAAATGCCTTATTGACATGTGCTAGTCCTTGCAATTCCTCCCTACATGATATTGGTACATCTCATGATGAGTTGCTCACCTTGTCTTGTTGCTCTAACCTCGAAGTTTCTACTTCCACTAATCCTCTTGTTTCTAGTGTTAAAATTAACCATGTAGAGGAAATTAATGAGCTCAAGGCCCAAGTCACTAGTTTGAAGAAAGACTTGGAAAAGTGCGATGATGGACATAGTTTGCACTCCAACAAGAAAAGGGGACAAGATCGAGCCAAGAATGAGTCCAACATTTCTTGCTTTAAGTGCAAAAAGATTGGACATCATGTGAGATCTTGTCCATTGAAGAAAAGGGCTTATAATGAGAAGCTACATGGGAAGCGGCCTCAAGCTCAATCTCAAGTTGAAGAACGACCACTATCCATGATGAAACATGTTATTGCTCCCCAAGTTGAGAAAATAAAGAAGAGAAAAGGGAGGAAATGTTGCTATGTTTGTCATCAAAAGGGACACATAGCTTCATCATGCCCCAATGGTAACATACCTAAGCCTCCTATAGTCAATAATCATTATTCGCTAAGGAAGGATATTGTTGGCAATGTGTTTGCCAAGTTTGTGGGTGCCCAAAGTGGTTTGGAAGTGGATAAGACCATTTGGGTTGCCAAGCCTATTGTTACTAACTTCTTAGGACCCAACTTGGTTGGGGACCATCAAGCTCAAACTTGATCAATAGGTGTGTGGAGGGCATTGGAGACTTGGCTAGTTCATGAAGAAAAATGATTTTCGCCTTTAATTATGGTTCAAGCCAAGTCAAGAAAATTATCATCACATTTGTCATTCCAATGCCTCTCTTGGCGGTAACTTTTATATATTGTCTACATTGAAAGTTACTAGCCCCTCTCATGTTTAGGTTTTGTACCTAGCATGTGTTTGTATATGTTGTGCCTCCTAATATGCTTGATTTGTGTTATCTAGCATGTGTAGGTTGCTATGCACGTCATATAGTGTGTGTAGCTTTGAGCCTTTATTGCTTCATTAGTTGAATCTTCTTTGGCTCTTTTGAGATATTTATGGAACTTCACATTATGGGGGAGTGCTATGTTTTACGCATATCACAAACCTTAAATGTGTATATATGTGGGATACCACCTAGTATGGTTAGTGCAATACTATCTAGTTACTAGGTGGTATGTAAAGTTCATTTGAAACTCAAATTCTCATTCATTAATTATCCTTAGTTGGGTTTCATTTGCCTCTTCTGGACAATACATGGATTATCACATTATGGGGGAGTGATATTCCTTGTGCATACCGCAATCCTTGCATATGTGAATAATTGAGGAATGACACTTAGAATTTATATTTGAGATTATCTTATATCTCTGTGGCATGCAATGCTTTGTTTGAGGGTGATATTCTTGTGCGGTGTTATGAATGGTTTATCTTATAAACCATACTTGGAAAATGTTTGATTGAAGCCATTCCAATTGTTGATTTACGTGATCACCTACCTAATTGGAATGTTAAGAATATGTTATCCAAGCATTGTGCTGATTGCTAAACTCTCATGGTAATGCTTGTGTGAGTATAAATCATCATGTACTTATTTGTTTTCTACACCGAATGATAACTCGAAATACCATTTTGTTCGAGTTCATCTTATTGGTTTGTATGGAGTTATGGGAGTTTGTTATCTCATTATTTATAGTGTCCTATATCTACTTGAGTGAGATATTCCTATGAGTATGTGTGTAATGCATATCTTATATGCTCATTGTTTTTGCTTGGTTCATGTGTTGAACTTTGTGTGCTATCATGTGTTGATTTTTCACTTTGATTCATTTTGGACAACATGAATGACTAGTGATGTTATTGGAAGTATTGACGGTTATGTGTTCATTTGTCAAATTTGTATCTCCCTAGATTTTGGTAGGCTTGTGCATGCATATTTACTATGTGTAAATTCGCATGCCTTGTTTGCTTTATTTAATCCAATATATATGGTAAATTCATCAAATTCTTAATAGCTAAGGTGTGCATAAAATTCAAATTCATATCGATATGCACATATTTAAGTGGTTTTACCCTATGTTTTGTAATTATACTAATTACTTCGGACCCAATAAGTTTGGGGACCATATTGTACTTAAAAGTGATTTAGGTACATTGAAGAAGCATTGTGTGCTTGGCTTATTCATGAAGAAGGTGGTGTCACCATGAGGAAATTAGAGCCAAGCTTGGGTGACTCATTGATCTGCTACTTCATGTCAATGCTTTCTCGGTAACAAGTATTTACTTCATGCATACATTCCTTGCATTCAACCTTGTGTAGGTTGCATAATGGCATGAATTCCTTGACTCGTTCTTGTGATACTTGTTTCCATTCTCAAAGCATCTCAACAATGATCTCTTGTTGCTAGTTGTGATGTCTTTGATGGTTGTGTGTTTGGAGTTCATTAATATACAATAGGATAATATTAAGCCATGTGCTATACTTTCAAGCAAATATCTCATTGGTATATTTTGTGACTCCAGTTTGGATATCTTATTCTTTCCTTTTGTAACTATTTCATGTGTACATCCTTGTTTGTGGATATATATCATCATGATTGTCATCTACCTAGAATCTTATACACGTGAGAGAAGTTACATCTCTAGTTGATATCCCTATTTTTTCATGTCCACCGTTTCATCCTCTTTTTATATCTTTGGTGGCTCCGTGGAAGCATTTGTCGTATGAGTGCATGTCTTACCTCTTTGCATCTTAGTGCACTCATGTTTGGTGAAGTTTGTTGTCCTCGTGCTTGTCTTGATAAGCCTATTATTTCCTATCTTCATCATGGGTTGTCACAAGCTTTGATTTTTAAATTTGCATATTAGTGAGCTTGTGAACCCATTTGCTTGATGTGTGTGTGACCTGCTTAACTTCGTGTGAGTGGGAAGGACATGTCTGGCACCTTATATCTCATTTACTCAAGACTATGTTGATGCTTAATTCTCATCCTTATATTAGTCTTATCAAGTGCTTTGACGTGACTCACACACATCGTTTTGGTTGTGCCTATTATTAGGTTGCCTCATTTACATGTTGCTCAACCATATGTTTGTTGCAAATTCTAGGCTTCATTTCTTATCTATGCTTGCTTGCAATTGTTTTGTGTTCCTATTAATTTTGGGGGAGTGATGATCCTATTTTGTGCAATTGTATCCAAATAAAAAAAATCTAAATAGTGCACAAATCATGGGGAGCTTCTCTATTTTCCTTAGAACACTCCTTTGCCCAAATCATAATATTCTTTTATCCTTCTGGCTCGTCGGATCTTTTGATTGCTTGCATCACTTTGTGTTATGCAAATGAGATCAATTTGTGCCATGTGCCTTGCTCTTATGCTAGGCTCAAAGTTGTATAATAGTGGATTCACCTATGGATATCATGTTCTTATCAATTACAACCTCTTTGTGTATACGGGTTTCTTTGTGGATACATATCATGATTATTATTGACCACTAAGAAATTTTTATACATAAGAAAGTTCATATCTTTCCTTGATATCATTTATTCCTTGCCGGCCACTTTGTGTGTTCCTTTTATTCGTATAGTGGCTTCGGTAAGAGGTTGTGTCATGAGTGCTTGTATGCATTGCATATATCCTTGCGCACTTATGTGTTTTGGATGTATTTTGGACCCATACTTGACATGATGATCACATTGGATATTCCTATTTTATCTTGTCCAAAATATGTTCTTTGGATCTTTTGAATGTTTTCCTCCCATGTTTAATCTTATTTTCATATCATACTATCTTGTTGCATTCTAGATCCTAAATATGGGTTGAGCTCCTCAAATTTTTCATCATTGAATATGTGCATTTGATTTCACTCACATTTTCGCGATATGCACACATTAAGGAGGAACTCATACTATATTAGTCTTCTAGATTTTTTTTCGTCCATTTTGGCATTTGTTGCCAATGGGGGAGAAGTTTAGAGGGTTTAAGATAAGTATTTTTTGTAGTGCTTGTTGTCACTCATGCATATCTACCCTTGTTATATATTCTTGTTGCATGGATGAGCATTGTATATAGAGAAAATCTTCTCCTAGTTTATGTCAACCAATATATGCAATGACATTCAAAGTTCATTCACACATGCATGTATTTTGGGGGAGTTTGCTCTATATACTATGGGTGTACTATCATCAAATGCTTGTGTAGTGTCTTGATGATAGTACAACCATCCCAAGTATATAGTTTATCCTCGGATAAATTGCATGCTTGTTTAAAAATTCATTATATAAACCCTCTTGTTGAGATTGTCATCAATTACCAAAATGGGGGAGATTGAAAGTACATGTAGTCCCCATGTGTGGTTTTGGTAATTAAATAACAATCTTAATGGACTAATGTTTGCATTGAGGTATACATTTGAAGGAAAGTTTCATTTGCAATGCATGAAGAATATTGGATGAATTGATGGATGAAATCCATCAACATAAATATATGCATTGAGACTTGATAATGAATGATAATTCCTATGAAGAAACAATGACATCAAGTTATATAGAAAGGTTTGTTCCATGGGTGATGCAAGAAGGATACTGAATGGATTCGGAATGAATGCCATATACATATTATTGAGCATCAAGATTAATCATGGAGTAAAGATAAATGTTGACCAAGATGAAGATCGAAGATTAAATTCAAAGATGGTCAACACACATGCGCAAATCATGTGCCACATGAGACCTTGTGGTATGGTGAGAATTTGTCAATTGCGCTTTGTGTACTAACCCATTCTATGTGTTTTCTATGTCTGTGTGGGTTAGGTGATTCTCATGGACTTATATCAAGAGAAAGATTTCAAGTGCCCATGAGAGGATGACATCAATTGATGATGATCATGGTTTACAAGGGCAAGTTTCAAGATAGGCATTCTGAAGAATTACATGCTTGAAGCTTGCAGATGATCATGTGATGGACACGTGAAGATGAATACAAAGTGAAGCTCCCCACATGGCTTATGGGGGAGCTATTTGAAGTCTTCACCAAGTGTAATGATCAAGATCATCGTTCTGACTTGAGCCAAGCATAAACATCAACACCAAGCTCAAATGGAATGCTTTAGTCAAAGGTATTAGTTCCTTTGGCTTTAGTTGTTAGGGTCGATGACCTTCGAAAATGATAAATGCTCAAGAATGAGTTTCCGGAAGCCATCTAGTATAGTTCTTTTATGATTCTTGAGTTATAGGGATCCTGCACTATTAAGAGGGGATCAAAGGGGTTAGTGATAGATTTGCTCAAGTCAACATCTTCTATTTCTACTTCCTCACATCATATTCCAACATAGGCATATTTCACTCCTATCCAATACAAATACAAGATGCCTATACATCTATCAAAGAAAATCCAAAGCCAAATAGGTTACCCAAATACATGATAAAACCTTGGCATAATTTGCATCCTCCATTTTGGTTGATCTTGGGTGGTTCTCTATGTGAGGACCTGGGCTTTTTCCATAGCTTCAAAACGAGCCCAAGATCATCAAAATTGGAGTCCGGATGTGAAAGTTGTGCATGTTTTAGTTTTGGGTTTCCTGCTGTTTTTTTAATGGCTGGACATCCGGGACTTGGCCGGATGTCCGGGCTGCCGGGTCACCTCGGATGTCCGGGATCCGGCCAGAAATCCAGCTCGCTATGTCCAGAACCTTTGCGTATTTGTTGGTTGTGCTCGCCGGATGTTCGGCACTTGGCCAGATGTCCGGGGCCTGAAGGTTGGCCGAATGTCCGGGCCTTCCCCGGATATTCAGGCACCCTGTTTTTCCTACTCGTATGTGTTCTTTGTATGGATTTTATTCAGCCACCGGGCATCCGGGCCGGATGTCCGGCCCTTGCCCAGATGCCCGGCCCGTCTCAGCCACTTACACTAAAACGGCTAGATTTCAGGTGGCACTATATATACCCCTCTACCCATCCGGTAGAGGGTTGACCACTCCACTAAATAGAACACTAGAACACCTAAGTGGCACCCTCTCACTCTTCCACACCAAATCCTAGGTCCCGGAAGTATTCGTGAGAGTTCTTGAGAGTTGTTCCAATCAAAAGATAGATCCACTCCCTCTCCCTCTTGTGACCAAAGGAATTCGTGATTTGAGCAAGTCTTGAGCATTTCCCCCTTGATCTTGTTACTCTTGGAGGTTGGAGACTCCTAGGCGGTAGGAGTGCTCCGGTGTGGAATCAACTTGTGATTTGTCCCCCGGAAAGTTTGTGAAGGTTTGGAGGCCGCCTCAAGGTCTACCACTAGTGGTTGGGAATTGCCTTCGTGGTGATATCTCAAGGGGAGAATAGGGTGAGCCTTCGTGGCGTTGGTGTGCCTTCGTGGTAACATCCATCCCTCCAACGGTGACTAGCTTCCCTCCAAGGAAGTGAACATCGGGATACATCCTCGTCTCCGTGTCTTCGGTTATTTCTAACCCTAGCCACTACTTGTGGTTTACTTTGGTCACTTGACTTTGCATTCACTATATATATTGTTTTCCTCATTATATTGTGTTGGTTACAATATCGTAGAGAATATTTAGGCCAACACTTTATAGTCCGCAATTCATACTTGGTACTATTGATATACCTTATGCTTAGTGTGAATTGCTAGCATGTAACATTCATTTCCATATCTTGTGACATAACTTGTGTAAGCTTGTAGTGCTTACTTGAGTTTGCTTGTATCATTCAATTCCTTATATTGTGATACAATTTGTGTAATCTTGTATTGCTTACTTGTGGTTGTGTGTATTATTCATTTCCATATCTCGTGATATACATTGAGTAAGTTTGTGTGACTTACTTGTGCTTACTCATATCCTCATCTTGTTTATCCTAAGTTGTTGGTGCACTTAGCAAGCCTAGTATATTTAGGATTTGTGCTTGAAAAGTATCCACTTAGTTTATTTCCGCATTAGGATATAGCCAAATCCGTAAAAGATTTTAAAATGCCTATTCACCCCCCTCTAGGCGACATCGTGGTCCTTTGAGCAGGTGCATTACATAAACCAAAAGGCATACGTCTATAAGCAAAGGTACCGAAAGGGCAGGTAAAAGTAGTCTTTTCTTGACCTCTTTTGACACAGGTATTTGAGAAAACCCAGAATAACCATCTAAAATGCAGAAGTGTGTATGTTTGGATAGTCTTTCTAGCATTTGATCAATAAAGGGTAAATGGTAATGATCTTTCCTAGTAGCTTTGTTTAATTTTCTAAAATCAATTACCATTCTATAACCTGTAACAATTCTTTGTGGGATCAATTCATTTTTATCATTAGGAACAACAGTAATACCTCCCTTCTAAGGAACACAATGAACAGGACTTACCCATCTACTATCAGCAATATGATAAATTATACCTGCTTCCAGAAGCTTTAGTATTTCATTCCTTACCACTTCCTTCATCTTGGGGATTAACCGTCGTTGGTGATCAACAACTGGTTTAGCATCAGGCTCCATATTAATTTTGTGCTGACATAGAGTGGGACTAATGCCCTTAAGATCATCAAGAGTATATCCAATAGCAGCACGGTGCTTCCTTAGAGTTTTCAATAATTTCTTTTCTTCATGCTCTGAAAGGTTAGCACTAATAATAACAGGATATATCTTCTTTTCATCAAGATAAACATATTTCAAAGTATCAGGTAATTGTTTAAGCTCAAACACGGGATCACCCTTGGGTGGAGGAGGATCCCCAAGAATCTCAACAGGCAAGTTGTGTTTCAAAACAGGCGTCTGTTTAAAGAATATTTCATCTATTTCATTTCATTTCTTTCATTCATAAACATATCGTTTTCATGATCCAGTAAATATTGCTCTAAAGGATCAGTAGAAGGCACGCCAATAGAAGCAAGACCAATAATTTCATCTTTACTTGGCAATTCTTTGTCATGGGGTTGTCTACGAAATTTAGAGAAATTAAACTCATGAGACACATCCCCAAAACTTACAGTAACAGTTTCTTTCTCACAGTCTATCTTAGCATTAATAGTGTTCAAGAAAGGCCTACCAAATATAATGGGGCAAAAATCATCTTGTGGGGAACCAAGAACGAGAAAATTAGTAGGGTATTTTATTTTTCCACACAAGACTTCAACATCTCTAACAATCCCAATCGGTGATATAGTATCTCTATTAGCAAGCTTAATAGTAACATCGATTTCTTCTATCTCAGCAGGTGCAATATCATTCATAATTTCTTGATATAAGGTAAAAGGAATTGCACTCACACTAGCACCCACATCACATAAACCATGATAACAATGATCTCCTATTTTAACAGAAACAACATGCATGCCAACAACTGGTCTATGTTTATCCTTCTTATCGGGTCTAGCAATTCTAGCAGCTTCATCACAGAAGTAAATAACATGCCCATCAATACTATCGACCAAGAGATCTTTAAACATAGCAACACTAGGTTCAACATTAATTTGCTCAGGAGGTGTAGGTGTTCTAGTATAACTCTTACGAACCACAGTTGAAGCTTTAGCATGATCCTTTATTCTAATAGGAAAAGGTGGTTTCTCAATATAAGCAGTAGGAACAATAGGATCAACATTATAAGTAATAGTTTCTTCTTCAACTTTAATAGGTTCTACTACTTTCACTTCAATGGGAGGATGATACTTAAACCACTTCTCCTTAGGGAGATCAACATGAGTAGCAAATGATTCACAGAAAGAAGCTACTATCTCAGAGTCAAGTCCATATTTAGTGCTAAATTCACGAAAAGCATCAATATCCATAAAAGATTTAACACAATCAAACTTAAGGTTTATACCTGACTCCTTACCTTCGTCGAGTTCCCAATCTTCAGAGTTGCGTTTAATTCTTTCCAATAAATCCCATTTGAATTCAATAGTCTTCTTCATAAAAGAACCAGTATAAGAGGTATCGAGCATGGATTGATCATTACGAGAAAGCCGAGCATAAAAATTCTGAATAATAATTTCTCTTGAGAGCTCATGATTGGGGCATGAATATAACATTGACTTAAGCCTCCCTCAAGCTTGAGCGATACTTTCTCCTTCACGAGGCCAAAAATTATAAATATAATTCCGATCACGATGAACCAGATGCATAGGATAAAACTTCTGATGAAATTCCAATTTCAACCGGTTGTAGTTCCATGATCCAATATCATCACATTGCCTATACCATGTCAATGCCTTCTCCTTCAAATATAAAGGGAAGACCTTCTTCTTGACTTCATCCTCGGGCAAACCTGCATGCTTAAATAATCCACAAACTTCATCCACATAGATTAGATGCATATCAGGATGTAATGTTCCATCTCCTGCATAAAGATTACCTAGCAGTTTATCTATCATACCCGAAGGAATTTCATAGTAAATATTTTCAGTAGGTCCAGTAGGTTGAGGAGCAACTCTTTGTTCTTCCGGTCGAGGTGAAGATACCCCGAACAAGCCCCTCAAAGGATTATTTTCCATAGTAACAAGTGACAGTAAATTTCAGCACACTATATAAATGTTTCCTTACCAAATTCCACTCACCAAAGGCGCTTCACTCCCCGGCAATGGTGCCAGAAAAAAGTCTTGATGGACCACAAGTATAGGGGATCTATCGTAGTCCTTTCGATAAATAAGAGTGTCGAACCCAATGAGGAGCAGAAGGAAATGACAAGCGGTTTTCAGCAAGGTATTCTCTGCAAGCACCGAAATTATCGGTAACAGATAGTTTTGTGATAAGATAATTCATAACAGGTAACAAGTGTAACTAAAGTGCAGAAAGGTGGCCCAATCCTTTTTGTAGCAAAGGACAAGCCTGGACGAACTCTTATATAAAGCAAAGCGCTCCCAAGGACACATGGGAATTACTGTCAAGCTAGTTTTCATCATGCTCATATGATTCGCGTTCATTACTTTGATAATTTGATATGTGGGTGGACCGGTGCTTGGGTGCTGTCCTTACTTGGACAAGCCTCCCACTTATGATTAACCCCTCTCGCAAGCATCCGCAACTACGAAAGAAGAATTAACATAAATCTAAACATAGCATGAAACATATGGATCCAAATCAGCCCCTTACGAAGCAACGCATAAACTAGGGTTTAAGCTTCTGTCACTCTAGCTACCCATCATCTACTTATTACTTCCCAATGCCTTCCCCTAGGCCCAAACAATGGTGAAGTGTCATGTAGTCAACGTTCACATAACACCACTAGAGGAAAGACAACATACATCTTATCAAAATATCAAACGAATACCAAATTCACATGATTACTTAAAACAAGACTTCTCCCATGTCCTCAGGAACAAACGTAACTACTCACAAATCATATTCATGTTCATAATCAGAGGAGTAATAATTATCATTAAGGATCTGAACATATGATCTTCCACCAAATAAACCAACTAGCATCAACTACAAGGAGTAATCAACAATACTAGCAACCCACAGGTACCAATCTGAGGTTTTGAGACAAAGATCGGATACAAGAGTTGAACTAGGGTTTGGAGAGGAGATGGTGCTGGTGAAGATGTTGATGGAGATTGACCCCCTCTCGATGAGAGGATCGTTGGTGATGACGATGGCTTCTATTTCCCCCTCCGGGAGGGAAGTTTCCCCGGCAGAACAGCTCCACCGGAGCCCTAGATTGCTTCTGCCAGGTTCCGCCTCGAGACGGCGGCGCTTCGTCCCGAAAGCTCTCTTCTGATTTTTTTCTAGGTCAAAACACATCATATAGCAGAAGATGGGCACTGGAGGCCTGCCAGGGGGCCCACAAGCCACAGGGGCGCGCCCAGGGGGTAGGGCACGCCCCCCAGGCTTGTGACCTCCTGGTGGGTCCCCTCTGGTATTTTCTTCACCCAATATTTTTTATACATTCCAAAATAATTCTCCGTAAATTTTCAGGACTTTTGGAGTTGTGCAGAATAGGTCTCTCAGATTTGCTCCTCTTCCCGTCCAGAATTCCAGCTGCCGGCATTCTCCCTCTTCATGTAAACCTTGTAAAATAAGAGAAAAAAGGCATAAGTATTTGTAACACCCCCGGTGATTAGCAACAGTAATCACTTTTGATAATGACATGTTAGCATGATCAACAGTGCATAATCATCATTAGCATCACATTGCATTTCAACTCCTAAGTCAAATTCAAGTTTAAATGAAAGTGGAATATGAAAGTTGTCCAACATAGGAGCTAAAATGTCAGATAAATAACAAATATTCCAGAGGCTATTCTAAAATTGAAACCAACATCATTGGAATTGGATAAGTGACTCGAACAACCTCAAACAGTGGATAAAGATAATATTTAATAACCATTTATTAAATCTGAAATAAATATGGAATTATGTTTTGTCCAAACTAATTTTAGGTGTTAGGGAATAATGCACTGGTATTTATGAACTAGGTCTCATGTTTTACAAAAACCATTTTGAGGCCTAGCTGTTTACTAGATTGAGAAAGGAGAATAAAGAAAAGCAAAAAGAAAACAGAAAAGGATAAAGGAGCAACCCCCCCCCCCACGGCCAACTGGGCCGAAGCCCAGCCGGCCGGCCCACCTGCGTCGCCCCTGGCCTATAAGGCCCCCGCCCAAACCCTAGCCCCACCGACAGCCCACTCCCCCCCCCCCTCCTCACTCGTTCGCCCCCCCCCCCCCCGATCCAGAAACTGATGGGCCGACGACGCCGCGACGCCGCCCGCTCCCGCGCCGATCGGCCAGCGCCGACGCCGCCGCCACACCGACGTCGCCCCGTCCTCTCTCTCCCCGACCAGCCGCCTAGCGCTCGGCGCCCCCACCCCGCTCGCCGCTCGACGCCGCCACCGGATCGCCCTCGCTGCGTTCGCCGGGTCGCACGCCACCCTCGCGGCGCCGCATCCCCGACGGACTGCGTCGTCCTCGTCCCCTCCTCGAGCCGCTTCTCCGAGCCACGCCGCCCGTTCCCCCTGCTGCGTGGGTGAGGAGCCCTCTCGACCCGCCCCCTTCTCCGCCCGGTCACCGCGGCCGAGCCACGCTCGCCCATCCCTGGACCACGCGCGCACGCACTCGGCCACGCCGGGCCTCGCACACGCGCGCGCGTGCCCTGCCTCGCTACTGCTCGCGGACCTTGCCCCGCCGTGCCCGCTGTGCCGCGCCGCCTCTCGCTGCTGCTCCGGCCACCCCGCTGCCGCTGCTACTCTGCTCCGCCGCGCTCCGGCCCCGGCCGCGCCCAGCGCCCGCTCGCCCCCTGCCACGCTCACCGCGCCCGCCTGGGCCGCTCGCCCGTGCCCCGGGTTCGCCCGACGGGGCGCCGCGCCCGCACGCCTGTGGCCCCCCTGGGCCACTGCCCAGTGGGGCCCGAACCCCCTGTGACGCTGACGAATGGGGCCCACGGCCCAGAAACGATTTTAAGAAAATAGAAATAAAAATAAATAATTAAAATAATTAAAATAATTAAATAATTAATTAGTTAATTAGTTAGGTTAATTAACCCTAATCAGACTAATTTAATTAATTAATTAGTTTAGTTAATTGTTAATTAGTTAATTAAACCTAATTAACCTAACAGCCTATGACAGGTGGGACCCACCCTGTCAGGTGGCTGCTGACGTCAGCATGATGTCATGCTGACGTCATCAATCACTGTTTCGGATAATGTTGAATTAAATAATTAATTAAATTTCAGAAATTAATAAAAACTTTAGAAAATCATATTAAATAAACCGTAACTCCGATGAAAATATTTTATACATGAAACTTGCTCAGAACGACGATACGAACCCGGATACGCCCTCTGTATTCCCGTCAGACGTCCGCAACTATAAGAACGTTGAACAATTAGACCGATTTCGATAAATGAATAGTGTCCAACTTTAATTAAATAAATCCAAATAAATTCCTAAATTAACTAAATCGTTTAGTTAGGCAGTAGAACACCCCGACATATCATTTAGGCATGTCATACATATTGTTTGCATTATTGCCGTGAAATTTATTGTTTCTCTCCCCCTCCTTCTCTCTCGATAGACGCTGAGACCGACGACGCTGCACCAGGTTACGACTACTCTACCGACGAGCAGCCCGTTGACGACCTCCCTCTCTTGCCAGAGCAACCAGGCAAGCCCCCCCCCTTGAGCATTCCAGATATCGCCCACTCTATTCTCCTGCTTGCATTAGAATTTCGCTACTGTTAATGTATGCTCCTATTCTGATGCATAGCCTGCTGTTGTAACCTGTTCATTGCTACCTTACCTGCCTATGATAAACTGTTTAGTATAGGTTGGTATGAACCATCTGTGACCCCACCACCTTACTTTGTCGCCCCTGCTTGTTCATCGACGACTCGATCAACGTGATCGTCGATCAGAGACAGACGCCTCACTTCACACCCCCCTTAGTTGTACGACTCTGCGTAGTAACTATCGAGTGCCGAGGGTGATCGCACTCACGATGAATACTCTGCAGTATAGCTGTTCGGTCGTGGTCATCGAGGGTGATTCCTCCTTCTCCATGTCCGATACGACTCTGTCGTGCAACCCCTCAGTGTGAACCTCGAGGGTGATACCTCATACGTTCACCCTGATGAATATGACCACACGGTTACTTGACCTTTTTCACAGGCGGGTCCACCCTGGTGGGTACCCGCTGGGGATCTATGATTTCGGGTGTGCCGGAAGGGCACTCGAGTGTGACATTGTGGCGGAGCATCAGAGACTCTGATTGTCTCCGCTTGATACTAATTGAGCCTATTGGATGTGGGTGTGTGATCTGAGTGGGTCGACGTGCCCTATACGCACTACCACCACGCGGGATTATGGTTATGGGGCCCTCTGCGATGTACGTTTCTCCGAAAGCTTATCAGACATCACGATTCATCGTGCGGGCTGATCGTCGGGATTGGGCTGGATACTTCACTGACGAGTTCAGTGTCGCGCCTGCACCCCGGCCAGCCACGCAACGCGCAGGGTGCCCAGGGCGATGGCCCGAGACCCCTGGGTGCATAGGTTAGTCCGGCGTGCTGACCTCTCTGCTGAGCCTAGGTAGAGCGCTGCTTCGTGTTGATCTTCCGAGGACGGGCATTACCCAGCAAGTATGTCCGGCCAGAGTTGATCGAGCGTGTTGGGTAACAGTAGTGCACCCCTGCAGGGATGAATCTTCTATCGATAGCCGGTCCTACGGTAAAGGACGCTCAGTTTGTGTATCCCGATCTACTACTTAAACTGGATACTTGTTACTTAATTGAAGCTTCGGGATTACTTTCTCGCTGGGAGTCGAGGAAGGATCTTTGAGCTGTACTTCAACATGTTTGCTAAATAAAATGCTATTCTACTCTCTTCTACTGCTGCAAGATGATGGCTTTGAGAAGATGTTTGAAGATGCTAGTCTTCGATAGGACTAGGCCTTTCTCTCTATTCTGGCATTTCTGCAGTCCAGTCCACATATACAGCCTTTTTCTCCATTGATAATGTTGCATATGTAGTATAGATCCTTGCTTGCTGAGTACTTCGGATGAGTACTCACGGTTGCTTTATTTTCTCTTTTCCCCCATATACCCCACCTTGATGATACACCAGACGATGGAGTCCAGGAGCCAGACGCCACCACCGGAGCCTACTACCAGGCGGGTCCAGAGGGCACGTACTACTGGATCGAGCCAGCTGACCAGGAGTAGGATCGGAGGCTCCCAGGCAGGAGGCCAACGCCTTTCGATCTAGTGTCGCTGTTTGTGCTAGCCTTCTTAAGGCAGAACTTGTCTAACTATGTCTGTACCCAGATATTATTTGTATGACTGACTTATGTATTCGGATCTTCGGATCCCTGGTCTGTAATATTGTGGACCTCCGTTTATTTGTGTTTAGAGTTGTGTTGTGATATCTTCCCGTGAGTCCCTGGGCTTGATCGTACACGTTTGCGTGTATGCCTAGTGTACGATTGAACCGGGGGCGTCACAGTATTGTACCATAATGTGTAATAACAACCCATAATGCAATAAATATCAATATAAAAGCATGATGCAAAATGGACGTATCAGTTATCCACTGGCGGGTTCCAGGTTCCGAATGCCCCCTCAGCCCCAAGAAGGTGAGGTTGTGGTTTTCACGGATCACCTTCTCCGTGGCTTCTCACCACCCGGGTCAAAAAAATTCCGGGACATTTTGCATTTCTACAATCTTCATCCACAAGACATCGGCCCCAACTCTGTCTCCAACATATGCAACTTCCAAGTGTTCTGCGACTTTTAACTGCTGCCGAGCGCGCCCCCTTTGCTGCCACTTTTTCAAAGATAAGGGCCTTGCTCGCCAATGGCCTAACTGAAGTTGATCTGGTCCGCTGCTGGGTCGCCTGGAGAATTTTGCCATTGAGCCGGCATAGCAGCTTAATGTGCCAGTACACCGGTGACCCCAAAGACTCACAGCGCTACAATCAAGCTCGTCTGACTGATAAAGAGATCAATGACATGGTCAAGACGCTGCTCGGCGAATCTCTAGAAAACTGTAGCAAAGTGGGATTGAATCCTTTCTGCACACTTAACCCGGCTCCTCTTGTAAGCAATCAGATCAAACTTCATCATGTTTTCATCCATCTCTTGAACTTTCACATTATTTCAATTTTCTTTTGCTCATATATATACAGGCTGACTCTCCCTTCTGGAAAAAGAAACTTCAAGCCGCCGCCCCAACCAAGAAGCCTAAAACAAAGACTAAGGGTCCAGGTCGTCGCAAGAAACCATCAGCCGAAGAACTGCTCCATCTCAATGATGAGTCGGAGGTAGAACTTGATTCCCTTGGCTTTCTTTTCATGCAAGTTATTGACACTGATTCATCCCAGGAAGAAGAAGAGACCAGTCATGCCGACGCAACAGAGGTAACTATAACTCCCTCCGGCTCAAAACCTTTGCCAAGACAGAAAACTCGGCGGGTTATCCGGAAAGTAAAATTCTCACATCCTCTTGCTCATTTGGATCCCAACTTTCTTTTGAAGAAACAGCAACATGAATCAAGGCGTATGACCCGGAGTGATGGTGGTCAAGATCTCGTGTCCGGCTTACCCAACACACCTGCCCCTCACGAATGTCGAAACGAGGTGCCTCATAGTCTGACTCTTTCCCTTCCAAAAGCTGGTCTCATCCGTCAACCTCTTAATCCTTTCGACTCAAATTGTCAGGGGACGCCTCTGTCATCCAGCGACTCTACTGGAACTCAAATGCCCACTTTCAAGATCGCCCAGGGGTAAGTATTTTCATTTGTTCATAAATGACTTGTAGTGATATACTTATGAACTTTGTATCCTTGTCGCAGAGGTGTTGCCAAGGTGGGCAAGAAACAAAAGCTGGGCGGGTCCTCAAAGGACCCCAAGGCTGCTAAACCAGAGAAGCAGACGACAGAAATTTCTGAGGCCCTCATTCAAGATCTTGAAGAGCCTATCAATGACCAGCCACCATCCTTGAACAAATGGACATTGATATTAACCCGGCCGCCAGTCATGACCTGCCGAGCCCTAAGCCGCCCAGTCCTGCAAAGTCCACTATCAAGAGCCCTGCTACTGACGCTGATGACATCACTGTTACCAGGTCAGCTTTTAAGCCGCCTGAGGCCTCCAGAGTCCTAGCCAAGCATTCAGCCAAGGAAGAAACGTCTTCACTGGAGAAAGGCAAAGCTAAGCTGGACCTGGAGAGCCATTCCCCCTTCAGTGCAGGTGACATGTATGCGGGCTATCTGAGCCGCCTTAACACAAGCCGGGATATGGAAGCCGGGCTGGTTGAGTTGATGAAACAAAAGTATGAGGTAAATATCCAACCTCTCTTTAGTCTTGTGCATATGCATATATCCATACTAGCCCCCAAGTCTGAAGTGTAGGAAAAATGCTGACTATGCTTTAGACTTGTAAAATTTTCCAAAGTGTAGCCCCCAAGGGTCGGCTTGTCTTGAAAAGATGAGTCGGGTCTTTATTGTCTTTATAGAACCAAATATGTAGCCCCCAAGGGCCGGCTTAAACTGATAAGATAAGCCGGGTCTTGATGATCTTAACAAAATCAAATATGTAGCCCCCAAGGGCCGGCTTAAACTGAGAAGATGAGCCAGGTCTCGATGACCTTAATAGAATCAAACATGTAGCCCCCAAGGGCCGGCTTAAGCGGACAAGATGAGCCGGGTCTCAATCAAAAATTGAAATGACCTACATTAGCCCCCAAGTGCCAAGTATATTGCTTGCAATGTGCTTGGGACTTAATGTAATTGTATCACTAAAAGTTGCTCCTTGTGTGGTAACTATTGCTTCAATATTGCATTGCAGGAGGAGTTGAACGTGAAAGAGTCGCATCTTGGCGACTTAAAGAAGAATATTGAGCTGCAACAAGCTGAAACTTCCAAGGCCGAGTCAAAACTGAAATCTTCACTAGAAGAGATTGAGAAAATCAAGGCGGGTTATGATGCTGAAAGAACCGCCTGGGAGACTGATAAGGCTGCGCTGCTAAAAAGAGCAGAAGACGCTGAAGTTGAACTTAAGCCGGTAACTGAAGAGTTAGCCGGCTTAAAAGAACACATCTCTCAAATGTCAGCCGCCATCTTTGGTAAGATTCATATGCAACTCATGGCCCACTTTAATAGTTCTTTAGCCCACCTGGCTATTCATAATATATAATCTTTAACCCGCCTGGTGACTCTTATGCAAAAATGTTAACAGGCCCCAGAAGCGCCAGCCTTGGTCAGAATATGCTGCTCAAGCTGAAGGCGGTTTATTCACTGAGTGAGCAGCTGTATACTGGAACACTTCGCAGCCTTGTTGGCTTGTCAGGTGGAAAGAAACCTCCAACTCACATCAAGACGGTGCTGGATCCTCTCTCAATAGTGCCGGCTCAAGTGGAGGAGGTCAAACTATTAGCCGCCCGAGCCGGAGCCATTGTTGCTCTAGGCCGGGCCAAGGCATGGCAATCAGAACTTGACCCGTAGGAGATAGCCACCAGATGCCTAGAGTTCAAGGATGACGGATCAATCTTTGAAGAGCAAGACTTTAACCAATGCGTCCTGGGGATGCGGCCCGTGGCATGCAAGCTCATAGAAGAGCTGAATTTGAACAAATATACGCCGGCTTATGATGAGAACAAGAACAAGATTAAGCCGCCTTCTCATGATGTCACGGACCTTATTCCTCCAAGGCGTAAGCATACCTTCGCCCCTGATGTTGATCATTCCATTATTCTTAATGATGAGGCCACATTCGAAGCTTTAACTGGCATCGATTGGACATCGGCTGACCTCCAGATGGTCGACGAAGAAGAGCCGGCGCGGGATGACCCGAAAACTTCAAAGCGTCCAGAAGAGAACTGAGCTGGGGTGATCATAAGCCGAACGGCTCTGAGGCCGGGTTATTGGAGTGCAGGTCCAGAAAAACACTTGATTCAAAATCTTTTGGGCTAAATTTGAAGCCTTGTAATAGGATAGCTTAAAACAATGATCTGCCCTGTCATGCCTTCGTGCATGTTGATCTCAACTTTTGATTTAGCAGCTGAACTTTATTGCATGGCTGATGTGATCATATATATGAGCCGTATCATGACTCTTGTTTACGCTTACGGTCTTGTATATCCTGCAGAAGACCAATCAACATATGTTCTGGCGACTTAAAGTGAAAAGCCAGGGCGGGTGACAAC
This sequence comes from Thinopyrum elongatum, assembly GCA_011799875.1. NCBI lineage: Eukaryota > Viridiplantae > Streptophyta > Magnoliopsida > Poales > Poaceae > Thinopyrum > Thinopyrum elongatum. The sequence continues at coordinate 501,647,854 of CM022298.1, forward strand.
CCAAAGACAGGTAGCCTTATATGACTACTGAAGAAAATCATAATCACGTCTGTTCAAGCCAAAATATACTGGCGACTTAAAGTCAAAAGCCAGGGCGGGTGACAACCCGAAATACTCAAACATGAGCAACATAACCCGGAGCCTCACGACCCGGGTAGTCAAAATTTGCACAAAAGCAAAAACTTAAGATAAAAACATCCAAAAAATCCAAAAGCTAGAGATACAAAAAATCTCAAATTTTTGTTAGGCAGGCTTTCAAGACACGACCGACAAAGTTGGCTCACAGGCCTTTTGCTTTCAAGGCCGCATAGCCGTTGAGTTTATCCTAGCTCACTGTAAGCCGGCTCTCACGTGACACAAGCCGTCGTTTTAACCTTAACAAGTTCAGGGTCTTAAAAATGATTGACTGTTAAGAGTTCGGAGGGTCACCTGGCGGAGTAGCGAGTTGCAAACAAGCAGGTGTAACTCATAATGTGGCAACTCAGGCCGGTGAAGAGGGTATGAAAGCTAAACCCGGTGGGTTGGAAGCCCCCAAGTGACCTTATGATCAAATAACAAAGACTCAAATGCACAGAAATGAAACGATAGAGGCCCTGAATTTCAGGGATGCCGGCTTTATTATGTTGATCATAAAAGATATATACATTAACAAATGTATGTACAAGGATAAGAGCTAGCGGCTCAAGTGTAGTAAGGCCAAAGATGAGCAATATTCCATGGCCGGCGGGTTTCCTCTTCCGACTTGTGTGAATCCTTATGCTCTTGTATATCAATGAGGTAGTAAGACCCATTATTGAGAGTTTTGCTGATCACAAAAGGCCCTTCCCAAGGAGGAGAAAGCTTATGCATCCCTGTGTGATCTTGAATCAAACGGAGCACTAAGTCGCCCTCTTGAAAGGTCCGGCTTCGAACTCTACAACTATGATAGCGACACAAATCTTGCTGATATATCGCCGAACGAGCCGCCACAAGGTCACGCTCTTCATCCAAAGCATCAAGTGAGTTGTGACGTGCCGTCTCATTATCAGCTTCAACATAAGCCGCTACTCTAGGCGAGTCATGACGGATGTCACTTGGGAGAACCGCCTCTGCACCATAAACCATAAAGAAAGGCGTATAGCTTGTTGATCTGTCGGGGGTGGTATTGATACTCCAAAGCACTGAAGGTAACTCCTCAACCCAACAACCCGGTGTTCACTTCAAAGGAACCATGAGCTGGGGCTTGATGCCTCTCAAAATTTCTTGATTAGCTTGCTCTGCCTGACCATTAGACTGTGGATGAGCCACTGAAGAAACGTCAAGACGAATATGCTCTCTTTGACAGAACTCCTTCATAGCACCCTTAGAAACATTAGTGCCATTACCAGTGATGATACTATGAGGGTATCCAAAATGAAAAATCAGTTTTTTAACAAACTAAACAGCTGTAGCTGCCTCACAATTGCTAACTGGCTCCGCCTCAACCCACTTGGTAAACTTGTCAACCGCCACCAAAAGGTGGTTTTTTTATCCTTAGACCTATTGAACGGTCCAACCATATCAAGCCCCCAAACTACAAACGGCCAAGTTATTGGAATCATACGCAATTCTTGAGCCGGCACATGAGCCTGTCTTGCAAATTTTTGACACCCGTCGCACTTGCTAACGATATCCTCTGTATCAGCATGAGCCGTCAACCAGTAAAACCCGTGACGAAAAGCTTTAGCCACTAAAGACTTAGAGCTGACATGATGACCACAATCACCTTCATGAATCTCTCATAAGATCTCATGGCCCTCTTCAAGAGAAACACAACATTGGAACATGCCTATCACACTGCATCGGTGTAACTCGCCGTTGACAATAGTCATAGACTTAGACCTCCTGGTTATTTGCCTTGCCAAAGTTTCATCCTCAGGTAACTCGCCCCGGGTCATATAGGCCAAGTAGGGAAGCGTCCAATCAGGAATAGCATGGAGAGCCGCCACCAACTACGCCTCCGAGTCAGGGACAGCAAGGTCTTCTTCAGATGGTAACTTGACCGAAGGATTGTGCAACACGTAAAGAAACACATTAGGAGGCACCAGCTTACGTTGAGATCCAAGCCGACTTAAGGCATCAGCCGCCTCGTTCTTCCTTCGATCAAGGTGATCCACCTGATAACCCTTGAAGTGACCAGCAATATTGTCAACCGCCCGGCGATAAGCCGCCATGAGCGGGTCTTTAGAATCCCACGTGCCTGAGACTTGCTGAGCCACAAGGTCTGAGTCACCCAGACACCTGACCCGGCTTAAATTCATCTCCTTGGCCATACGAAGGCCATGGAGTAAAGCCTCATATTCAGCTGCATTGTTAGTACAAGGAAACATTAGCCTTAAAACATAACAAAATTTGTCACCTCGTGGGGAAGTCAAAATAACTCCAGCCCCCGAGCCTTCCAACTGCCTGGACCCATCAAGGTGAATTGTCCAATATGTGTTGTCAGGTTTTTCCTTAGGTGTCTGCAACTCTGTCCAGTCATTGATGAAATCCACCAGAGCCTGAGATTTGATGGCTGTTCTTGGCACATATTTCAAACCATGAGGTCCAAGTTTGATTGCCCACCTAGTAACCCGGCCTGTGGCCTCCCTATTTTGAATAATGTCTCCTAAGGGAGCAGAGCTGACCACAGTAATAGGATGACCAAGAAAATAATGCTTCAGTTTGCGACTCGCCATGAACACCCCATACACGAGTTTCTGCCAATGTGGATATTGTTGCTTGGACTCAATCAACACCTCAATGACATAATAATCTGGCCACTGAACCGGGTACTCCTTACCCGCCTCCTTGCGCTCCACAACAACTGCCACACTGACAGCCTTGCTATTAGCCGCCACATACAGGAGCAAAGGCTCTCTCTCAATGGGAGCCGCAAGGACGGGCGGCTCAGCTAGCTGTTTTTTGAGTGCCTGAAATGCCTCATTAGCAGCATCACTCCAGACAAAGTGATCTGTCTTCTTCATCATCTGGTATAAAGGAACTGCCTTCTCTCCCAGGCGACTTATAAACCGGCTCAGAGCCGCGATACGACCTGCCAGGCGCTGGACATCATTGACACACGCCGGCTTAGCCAGTGAAGTGATGGCCTTAATCTTCTCCGGGTTAGCTTCAATACCCCTCTCTGAGACCAGAAAACCCAATAGTTTACCTGCAAGCACACCAAAAACACACTTGGCCGGGTTATGCATCATTTTATAGACCCGGAGATTGTCAAAAGTCTCCTTCAGATCATCCAGGAGAGTCTCCTTCTTTCTGGATTTGACCACGATATCATCCACATAAGCATGCACATTGCGCCCAATCTGACTGTGAAAGCAATTCTGAACACAGTGTTGATAAGTCGCCTGAGCACTCTTAAGCCCAAAAGGCATAGAAACATAGCAGAAAGCTCCAAAAGGGGTGATAAAAGACGTCTTCTCTTGGTCCTTAACTGCCATCTTGATCTGATGATAACCAGAATAAGCATCCAGGAAACATAAACTCTCACAACCCGCTGTGACATCAATAATCTGGTCGATACGAGGGAGAGCAAATGAATCAGCTGGACAAGCCTTGTTAAGATTTGTGTAATCAACACACATACGCCATGTGCCATTCTTCTTGAGTACAAGCACAGGGTTAGCCAACCAGTCAGGGTGAAAGACTTCCACAATAAACCCAGCTACTAAGAGTCGGGCTACCTCCTCTCCAATGGCCTTACATCGCTCTTCATTGAAACGACGAAGGAATTGCTTGACTGATTTAAACTTAGGATCCACATTAAGAGTGTGCTTAGCGAATTCTCTCAGTACACCCGACATGTCAGAAGGTTTCCATGCAAAGATGTCCCGATTCTCACGGATGAACTCGATGAGCGCGCTTTCCTATTTAGGATCCATATTAGCCCCCACTGTGAACTGCTGAGATGAGTCGCCAGGGACAAAGTCAACCTGCTTAGTATCATCAGCCGATTTAAACTTCAACAAAGGGTCTTGCTCAGTGGTGGGCTTCTTCAAAGGGTCATATCAACCGAGTCAACATTATCCTTATAAAATTTAAGCTCCTCAGTGGCACAAGCCGACTCTGCATAAGCTGCATCTCCTTCCTCACATTCCAGAGCGATTTTCCGATCACCATGGACCGTAATAGTGCCCTTACGCCCTGGCATCTTAAGCTGTAAATAAACATAACAAGGTCGAGCCATAAATTTGGCGTAAGCCGGCCGCCCAAACAAGGCATGATACAGACTCTTGATCTTAACCACTTCAAACCATATCGTCTCTGCTCTGTAGTCATAGTCATCACCAAAAGCAACTTCCAAGGCAATCTTTCCAACAGGATATGCCGACTTACCAGGCACCACGCCATGGAAAACTGTAGAAGACGGCTTAAGATCCTTGTCAGTTAAGTTCATCCGGCGAAAGGAGTCATAATACAGGATGCTGATACTGCTGCCACCATCCATGAGTACTTTAGTGAATTTATAACCCCCGACCTGAGGGGCTACCACCAATGCCAGATGACCCGGATTCTCAACCCGGGGCGGGTGATCCTCCCGACTCCATGTGATTGGATACTCCGACCACCACAAGTATTGAGGCACCGCGGCTCAATTGTACTGACCGCGCGCTTATGAACCTTCTGATCTCGCTTGCAAAGACTTGTGTTGAAAACATGATACTGGCCACTGTTGAGCTGTTTTGGATTACTCTGATATCCTGTCTGATTACCTTGCTGCTGGTTACCCTGACCAGATTGTTGGTTATAACCACCCTGACTGCCCTGTCCTTGATAACCAGAATTTGACCCGCCGCCACCAAAGCTGGGCCCCTGTGAACCGGATCCTGACCCACCGCGCGGGCCATTATTGTTACCATGATTCTGATTAAAACTGTAATTCCTATACTCTTGCATGATGAAACAGTCCTTCCAGGCATGAGTCGCCGGCTTATCAGGCAGACTGTGTTTTGGGCAAGGTTCATTCATCATTGCCTCAATATTAAAGTTTTTCCCTCCAAAGGATGGCTTACCATTACCATTGCGGCGCTAGTTTTTATATCTAGTGTTGGTGTTAGCTACGAGATCTGACCCATCCTCAGGGTGTCTGCGCTTACCACCATTGCCCTGGTTATTACCATTATGCGCTGCCACATTCTGCTACTGACCTTTACCATTACCATTCTTCTTACCCTTGTTGGATTTCTCATCATCAGATCCAGGATCTTTGGTGGAATCAGAGTCGGCATATTTGATGAGAGCCGCCATAAGCTCACCCATCTCATTACAATGACGTTTAAGTCGCCCAAGCTTCCGCTTAAGGGGGGTAAAGTGATAGTTCTTCTCCAAAACCAGAACCGCCTGACCCACCACAATACTATCCGATGAGTGAATAATAGTAGAGACCCACCGGACCCAATGATGGGCTGACTCATCCTCACGCTGCACACAATTATCAAGATCGATAATCATCACAGGCTGCTTGCACATTCCTTTAAAGTTTTGAATGAATCATGCTTTCAACTCTCCCATCCAACATCATAGTAAAATATTTAGCACATACAACATCATTGACATCCAGCACCTCCATGGCTAACTCATAACTCTCAATCCAGGCCTCAGGGGGGAGATCAGTTGTATAGTTAGCCACCTTACGAGGACCCTTGAAATCCCTAGGTAGATGCTCATTACGTAAGGCTGGTACTAAACAAGGCACCCCAACAGACTTGGAAATTACACCAGCCCCTATTGACGTCGAAGGGGTCACCGGAGGCTGCTGATAAGCCCCCAGTTGAGCCGCCACTGCCGCCTCCGCCTCTCAGCGAGCTCTGGCATCGTCCATAATCGCCTGACCATGAGTAAGGGGCGGTTATTCCCACGGGGCGGGTCATCTTGATTCAGTCGACGACGTCATTCACTGCTGGAAACCGCCGGTGACTCAATGCGCCGGCTGTAACTGCGGCTTAGGAGGGGGGGTCGAGTGCACCCTCTCACGACTATGTGTATACTTCTCTTGCTGTGCGACCGCTGTCTGTAAAAGCTCAATTGCATTTTGTGCCTCAACTGCGAATGGCGTCTCATCCGTAATAGGGATTGCATTGAGCAGGGTAGCCGCCGGTATCATGTTATCCACCGGGTTAGAATAATGGCCAGATGGTGTTGAAAAACATCGAGGCGGGGCCTAATCCCTGCGGGGCGGGTCTGGTAATCGAGGCTGAGGCGCCGCCCCTCTCCCTGGGACTTCAGCCGCCTGGGCTGTACCTGGCGGGTTACTTGGCCCTGCACCAGGCATGTTAAAAAGGTTCCGCGCCTCATACTGCAAAGGCAGGCGGGTTTGGTACCTCCTCCGAAGAACAACATTAGACGCATTTTGATCCAGACTCAGGCGAAAAGCCTCCGCCCTTATCCGCTGTGACTCGGCATCCATCAGAGCTCGTTCCGTTGCCATCCTGGCGTTCTCTGCATTAAGCTCCTCCCGAGCCTTGGCCACCTCATCACGCACCTTTGCAACCTCTGCATTATGTTGTGCTTGATTCGCCGTAGTAACCTCTGTTGTTAACAGGGTTGTCGAAGTGCCCAAAAGTTCAGACAAAACTTGAGCCGGCGGTCGAGCTGAGCCGCTAACCCCAGTTGTTACAGTAGCAGTTATTCCAGATGTCATAGCCGCCGCTGTTGATGAGTTGAGAGCCTGCCCTGTACCAGCCATAAAGATAGCAGATCGATACGGCGGCTCATAGGGATCCGGAATACTACCACCATCGGAATAGCCCCCAAGCCCGCCATCTTGAAGCTAGTAGATTGACTCCATCTCTCCAGTCGAGGACTCATCACCTGAATAGATGAGGGTCTCTCCTCCGGACACAGAATCCTCTGCAAGGTCCGTGCCATGCGCAAATCCAACGAAGACACGCTTCCGGCCAAGTTGAAACTTGGCGGTCGCGCATGTCGAGCCGGCTCAACGATGTCGGTGCAGATGTTCGGCTCAGGCTCTGATCCGCCGATCTTGCCAATGAAGACGTGAATCCCGCCGAAGGGGACCCGGTACCTGTTGTAACACGGCAGATGACCTTGTGAAAGGACTTAGGTGTGGAGCCATCGCAACGTAGGTTAGCTCAAAGGGGTTGAACGGGACGAAGGACACAGAGGTTTACCCAGGTTCGGCCCCTCACAACGAGGTAAAAGCCTACGTCCTGCTTCTAGTTGTATTGCTTGAGTATCGATTACAAGGGAGCGATCACGCTTGACCTAGCTATCGATCCATCGTTTCTTGAGTCAACCCACCGCCGGGTCTCGCCTTTATATACACAGGTCGAGGCCCGAGGCTTACAAAAGTCCGAGCCGGATCACACAATGTGACCGCCCTGGTTTCTAAGTCGCCTTGCCTTAACAGGCAAGCCACCATATGGCGGTTCACATGTCCGGGTCTTGGGCCACCACCAGGCCCGCCTCTATGAGCGGCCGTCTTCACGCTTCGTCTTCTTGGGCCTTCTTGATGTTAAACCGCCAACGGTATAACCCAACCCCTCCTGGGCAGGTTATACCTCGGGGTTATAACCCCAACATTAGGCCCCAGATTGATTTGAAGTTGTTCATGTCAATCTCCACTGCTTCAGTTGACGAATTATCTTCCAAAGCTTGACCTTGAATAAACCACTATAACCCATCATGACGTAATGCAAATTAAATAATTATAACCCGCCATGATGTCACACGTACTAAATATACAAAAAACCCGTGACATCATAACGGATCTCTTATATTAATTGGTTGTCCGAGAATCGAGGCGCCTGCACCATTGAGATAATCATGTTGCCTCCTCGATTTCCGCGCATGCCATTTTACCGTTTCCTTATAAATAGGGATGGGGGTCCTCTCCTTTCACTTTTACCCTGCCCCTCTCTCTTCTTCTTCTTCCTTGTGTCAACCACCGCTGCCGGAGCTTTGCTGCCCCAGTCGACCGTCATGAACAACTCCATCCAGGCCGCTGCATCAACTTGATCGGATCAGAGCACGGCAGCGCAACCCCGCTCTTCATCAAAACTTCCAGGTACTCTTCCTCCCCTTTCTCAGATCCACATTAGATCAATCTTGTTCATAGGGTTCATCGGAGTTCTTCAGAGCTCGTCCCAATCCAGCCATCTACTACTTGAGAACATATAATTTGCCCAAAAACCAAAACAAAAGTAGTACGGCGGTAGCTTTTAGCTTTTCATTCATATCCTGTGTGGATCCCATCTCCTTAACCAACCAACGATTAGATCTCTAGTTCTTCCACTGCCATGCTTTAGGTTTAGCCATTTTTCACCTTTTTCTGAACTGCTGTAGATCCAAAATTATGGGTAAAAATTGTGAAACTTGTTTTTCTCAGACTTAGCAGAATTTCGTCAATCTCAGATTCGTATATGACCACCCTACCAATGCAATTCAGGCACCTTAAATAATAATCTCATAACCCGCCAGTCTTTAAACCGGCTTATCTGTGACATGTAATCCGTCTGGAGCTCCGAACATGTTTCTGTAATTTGACTCATCAATATGCTGCTCATAACTTGATAATCACACCTTATAATTAAGGCATCTCTTAGTTGTAGCTGACCCGCCCTTCAACACATAAACGGCTTGTGATGTACTCATAACCATGACCCGTCATGTATCCATAGTTAATTTGTAATCATTTAAACTGTCATCTTCATCATTAATCAATAGCATAGCATCAGCTCACCACTTTATACTTCCAGGCCGTAATTTTCAACTGCCAAAAAAAATGACTATCGTCAACTGGGAACGGTCCTTGGTTACCAAGCAGATCCTTGATGATTTTGTAGGCCAAGGCCTATTGGCGAGTCAACAAGAGATCGGATGGCGGGTCAGCAATGGAGAAGTAATTCCTACCCCTGCTGAAGATGAGATTGTAGTCTTTACTGATCACATACTCAGAGGGTTTACTCCACCCGGGTCTAGGTTCTTCCGAGACCTCCTTCCTTATTTCAATCTGCACCCTCAAGATATAGGGCCAAACTCGGTGTCCAATATTTGCCACTTCCAAATCTTCTGCAAGGTTTATCTTTAGACAACACCCACAGTCCCCCTCTTCAAAGAGTTCTTCTATATAAACCGCCAGACTGAATGCAAAAACGGCCCGAGTCAAGAATTAGGTGGAATTTCAATTCAGAGACAGAGGGACAACAGCTTTCCCTCCACCGTCTTACCCAGTCACCCCAAGGGATGGGTAACCACCTGGTTTTACTGCAAAAACACCGCACCAGCCACAAAAAACCCTCTGCCCGGGTTTAGAGCTGAGCGTCTTCCACTGAACTTTGAGCCGCCAAGCAAGATTATTCCAGAAGAGCATGCCGTGGCTCTCCCATTCCTTTCCAGGGCTAAAGCCATATTGGCTCACAGGTTACTTGGGGTTGATTTAACCCGGTGCTGGGTCTCTTGGAAGATACTCCCCTTAAGCCGCCGTCCCGGCTTAATGTGTGAATATTCTGGTGAACCAAGTGATCCTCAGCGGTTCACAATAGACAACTTCACCGCTGAAGAGGTCTTTAAGACCATGAGGACCCTGCTTGACGAGTCTCAAGAGAACTGTAACAAACTGGGCCTGCCACCATTCTTTAAACAGAACCCAGCTCCACCTGTAAGTATTTACCTTTATCTGTTTCAATATAAGTTAACTTCGATGTTATACCTTGTTTTAATCTCTTTTTGCACTTATGCAGGCTGACTCCGCCTTCTGGATCAGGAAACCACAAGCCGCCGCCTTGGTTAAAAAACCTAAGGCCAAGACCAATGCTCCAGTTCATCGTAAAAAACAAACAGCAGAAGACCTTCTCAAGCTGGATGACTCAGAGGTAGAACCTGATTCCCTTGGTCGTCTTTTTATGCAACTTATTGATGCCGACTCTTCACAGGATGACACGGAGACAAGCCAGGCAAATGCAATAGAGGTAATACCTGTCTCCTCCGACTCAAATCCTTTGCCAAGAAAGAAAACCCGGCGGGTCATCCAAAAAGTAAGATTTTCTCATCCCCTTGCTCATTTGGACCCCAATTTTCTTTTGAAGAAACAGCAGCCTGACTCCAGACGTATGACCCGGAGTGATGGTTCTCAAGACCTTAACTCTGGCTTACCCAATACTCCTGCTCCTCGCAAGTGTCGGAATGAGGTGCCTCATAACCCGACAATTTCTCTTCCGAAGGCTGGTCTTTTTCACCAACCTCTTAACCTTTTTGACTCAAACTATCAGGGAACCTCTCCATCATCCGGCGATTCTACAGAAACTCAAATGCATGTCTTTAAGGTTGCCCATGGGTAAGTATATCACTTTGTTCATAAATGACTTGTAACAATGCACACTCATGATCTCCTGTATCTTTGCTATAGGGGCGTAGCCAAAGCAGGCAAAAAGCAGAAAGTGGGCGGGTCTTCAAAAGATCCCAAAGCTGCTGAACCGGAAACACAAATGACTGAAGCCCCTGAAGCTTCAGTTCAAAATCCCGAGGGCCTTATTAAGGACCCGCCGCCACAGGCTGATACCACAATCTTTGACTCAATGAATATTGAGGTTGACCCGGCCATCACACATGACCCGCCAAGCCCTAAACCGCCAAGCCCTGCCAAGCTTACTGAAGAAATTCCTTCTGACAAGACCATTGAAGATGTCCTCATCACTGGTATAGGCTATAACGAGCCGGGGAATCCTACTGTTTTAACCAAACATAGTGCTAAAGAAGAACCGCCAGCCGCAGACAAGGGCAAACTAAAGCTGGATCTACAGAACTATGCAGATTTTAGCGCAGGCGAGCTGCATGCAGGTTACCTAAGCCGCCTGCACACAAGTCATGACATGGAGGCTGGCCTGGTCAATCTGATGAGGCAGAAATATGATATCCTACCTAGACCCTTTTCCTCCTGTTTATATGCATATAATTATGTAGCACCCAAGGGCCGGTTTATCCTAATAAGGATGAACCGGGTCTTCAATAGCCTTTAATCAATTCAAACACGTAGCCCCCAAGGGCCGGTTTATCCTAACAAGGATGAACCGGGTCTTCAATAGCCATTAATCAATTAAAACACATAGCCCCCAAGGGCCGGTTTATCCTAACAAGGATGAACCGGGTCTTCAATAGCCATTAATCAATTAAAACACGTAGCCCCCAAGGGCCGGCTTAATCTGACAAGATAAGCCGGGTCTTCAATAATCTTTGTAGCAAAATCAAACCTGTAGCCCCCAAGGGCCGGCTTAATCTAACAAGACAAGCCGGGTCTTCAATAAGAATTGAAAAGGACCTACATTAGCCCCCAAGTGCCAAGGATATTGCTTGCAATGTGCTCTGGAACTTAAATATCTGTATGTCATTAATGATGCCTATTGTATAATAACCATTTCTTCAATACTATATTCCAGGAAGAGGTGAGCATGAAAGAGTCACAGCTAAGTGATTTGAAGAAAAACATTGAACTTCAACAGGCTAAAACTGCCAAGGCCGAGTCACGGCTAAAGACTTCATTAGAAGAGTTTGAGAAGGTCAAGGCGAGTTTTGACACCGAAAGAACCACCTGGGAAGCTGATAAAGCTGACCTGCAGCAGAGAGCCGAAGATGCTGAAGCTGCACTTAAGCCGGTGACTGAAGAGTTAACCGGCTTAAAGCAACACATTACTCAAATGACATCTGCCATCTTTGGTAAGATTCATACTCAACTCCTCATTAGCTTCTGTATTTATTTGATCCGCCTGGCGACTTATAACATGCAAAGTGTTTAACCCGCCTGGCTACTCTTATGCCTCAATTGAACAGGCTCCAGAAGCGCCAGCCTTGTGAAAGTATGTTGCTAAAGTTAAAGGCAGTGTACTCATTGACCGAGTAGCTATACACTGGGACTCTGTGCAGTCTTGTTGCCCTATCAGGTGGAAGAAAGCCTCCAACATTTCTCAAGACTGTGCTAGAGCAGTTCTCAACAGCGCCGGCTCAAATCGAAGAGTGCCGATTGTCAGCCTCCCAAGCTGGAGCTATCGTCACTGTAGGTCGAGCCAAGGCATGGCAAGCGGAACTTGACCCGGAGGAGATAGCCACCGGATGCCCCGAGTTTAAAGATGACGGGTCAGCCTTTGAAGAACAAGATTTCAACAAGTGCGTGAGGGAGATGCGGCCTGTGGCGTGCAAGCTTATTGAAGAGCTGAATCTGAAGCACTACACGCCGGCTTATGATGATCAGAACAACAAAATTAAGCCGCCCACCCATGAAGTGATGAATCTTGTTCCCACCAGGCGTAAGCACCTCTTTGCCCCTGACCTTGACTCTGCTCCCATTATAAATGATGAAGCCATATTTGAGGCCTTAACCGGCATCGACTGGACGTCACCTGACCTCCAGATGGCCGAAGAGGAAGAGCCGGCGCAGGATGACCCGGAGTCGTCAACTCGCCATGAATGACACCAATGACGAAAAAGGCGGCTCTCAGGCCAGGGTACAAGAGCGCTCTTTCAGAAAACACTCTGCTTCAAACCTGTGGGCTCATGATGGCCTTGTAATAGGCTAGTTTAAAGCAATGATCTGCCCTATCATGCCTTCGTGCATGTTGATCTTAACTTTTGAAACACCAGTTTTAATCTTTGATGATGATGTACCTGATGTACTCACTCATATGGGCCATGCCAGTACTCATATTTCCATTGAAAGTTTTGCATGTCCTGCACAAAGTTTAAACAACGTATGCCCTGGCGACTTAACGTCAAAAGCCAGGGCGGGTAACAACCCAAACATAATATAGTCTTATGCAATTACGGAAAAGACTAGAATTAAGGCCATTCAAGCCAAAACATACTGGCGACTTAAAGTCGAAAGCCAGGGCTGGTTACCAAACCTTGAATATTCATATAACAATTGAAAACATACCTGTAGATTTGCATCATACTGCCGGCTTACACCTCAACATCCAGTGCGGGTAATAACCCAAACACTTGCAATCGCATGACCTCAATTGTTCAAACCAAAGCATACTGGCAACTTATAGCCAGGGCGGGTTACCAAACCCAAAATACTCAAACATGAGTCACACAATCAGAGCTTCATGACCCGGATTGTAAAAGATGCACTTAGCAGAAAAAATCTTTAGGAGACACAAATCCAAAAGGCTCAAAAGAAAAATTCAAAAAAAATCTCAAATAATTGCCTGGCCGGCTTACCAAAGCACAACCAAACAAATTGGCTCGCAAGGCCATGTGCTTTCAAAGGCCGCACAGCCTTTGAGTTAATCCTAGCGCACTGTAAGCCGGCTCTCACGTGACACAAGCCACCGTTTTAACCTTAACGAGTTCAGGGTCTTGAAAAAGATTGACTGTTAAGAGTTCGGCGGGTCACCTGGCGGAGTAGCAAGTTGCAAACAGGCAGGATAACTCATAATTCGGCATCCATGCCTGGTCAAGAGGGTATGAAAGCTAAACCCGGTGGGTTGGAAGCCCCCAAGTGACCTTATGATCAAATAATAAAGACTCAGATACACAGAAATGAAACAACAGAGGCCCTGAATTATTAGGGATGCTGGCTTTATTATATTGATCATAAAATATATATACACTGACAAATGTATGTACAAAGACAAGAGCCGGTGACTCAGGTGTAATAAGGCCGAAGATGAGCAATATTCCAGGGCCGGCGGGTCTCCTCCTCCGACTTGCGTGAGTCCTTGTGTTCTCGTATATCAATGAGGTAATAAGACCCGTTATTCAAGTTTTTGCTGACCACAAAGGGTCCTTCCCAAGGTGGGGATAACTTGTGCATATCTGTTTGATCTTGGATCAGCCAGAGTACCAAGTCGCCTTCCTGAAACGCCTGAGTCTTGACTCTGCGGCTATGATAGCGATGCATGTCTTGTTGATATATCGTTGAACGAGCCGTTGCAAGGTCACGCTCCTCATCCAAAGCATCGAGTGCTTTTTGACGTGCTATTTCATTATCAGCTTCAACATAAGCCGCCACACGAGGCGAGTCATGATGGATATCACTTGGAAGAACCGCCGCTTCACCATAAACCATGAAGAAAGGCGTATAGCCTGTTGATCTATTGGGGGTGGTATTAATACTCCAGAGTACTGAAGGTAACTCCTCAACCCAACAACCCGGTGTTCGCTGCAAAGGAACCATATGCCGGGGTTTTATGCTTCTCAAAATTTCCTAGTTAGCCCTCTCAGCTTGACCATTAGACTGTGGATGAGCCACAGAAGAAACATCAAGACGAATATGCTCTCGTTGACAGAAGTCCTTCATAGCACCCTTTGACAAATTAGTGCCATTATCAGTGATGATACTATGAGCGTAACCAAAATGGAAGATCAGTTTTTTAACAAACTGGACTGCAGTCGCTGCATCACACCTACTGACCGGCTCTGCTTCAACCCACTTGGTAAATTTGCCAACCGCCACCAAGAGGTGGGTTTTCTTATCCTTAGACCTTTTGAAAGGTCCAACCATATCAAGCCCCCAGACTGCAAACGGCCAAGTAATTGGAATCATCCTCAACTCTTGAGCCAGCACATGAGCCCATCGAGAAAATATCTGACATCCGTCACACTTACTGACGATATCCTCTACATCAGCGTGAGCCGTTAGCCACTAAAATTCATGACGAAAAGCTTTAGCCACTAAGGACATAGAACCGGCATGATGACCACAATCACCTTCATGGATCTCTCGTAAAATCTCACTGCCCTCCTTAGGAGAAACACAACGTTGAAACGCACCTGTCACACTGCATCGGTGTAATTCGCCATTAACAATAGTCATGGACTTAGATCTCCTGGTCATTTGCCTTGCCAAAATTTCATCCTCAGGTAACTCGCCCCGGGTCATATAAGCCAAATAGGGAAGTGTCCAATCAGGAATAGCATGGAGAGCCGCCACCAACTGCACCTCCGGGTCAGGAATAGCAAGATCCTCTTCTGATGGTAACTTGACTGAAGGATTATGCAATACATCAAGAAATACATTAGGAGGTACCGGCTTACGTTGAGACCCAAGCCGGCTTAAGGCATCAGCCGCCTCATTTTTCCATCGATCAAGGTGTTCCACTTGATAACCCTTCAAGTGACCAGCAATATTATCAACCGCCCGGAGATAAGCCGCCATGAGTGGGTCATTGGAATCCCATGTACCGGAAACTTGCTGAGCCACCAGGTCTGAATCGCCAAAACACCTGACCCGGCTCAAATTCATTTCCTTGGCCATACGAAGGCCATGGAGTAAAGCCTCATATTCAACTGCATTGTTAGTACAAGGAAACATCAACCTTAACACATAACAAAATTTGTCACCCCGTGGGGAAGTCAAAATAACTCCAGCCCCCGAGCCTTCGAGCTGCCTGGACCCATCGAAGTGAATTGTCCAATATGTGTTATCCGGCCTCTCCTCAGGTGTCTACAACTCCGTCTAGTCATTGATGAAATCCACCAGAGCCTGAGATTTGATAGCTGTCCTTGGCACATATTTCAGACCATGAGGTCCGAGTTCTATTGTCCACTTAGCAATCCGGCCTGTGGCCTCCCTATTTTGAATAATGTCTCCTAAGGGAGCAGAGCTGACCACAGTGATAGGATGACCAAGAAAATAATGCTTCAGCTTGCGACTCGCCATAAACACTCCATATACCAATTTCTACCAATGTGGATATCGTTGCTTGGACTCAATCAATACCTCACTGACATAATAAGCCGGCCTCTGAACTGGATACTCCTTACCTGTCTCCTTGCGCTCCACCACAATTGCCACACTGACAGCCTTACTATTAGCCACCACATACAGGAGTAAGGGCTCTTTCTCAATGGGAGCCGTAAGGACGGGCGGCTCAACTAATTGTTTTTTGAGCGCCTCAAATGCCTTATCAGCAGCGTCACTCCATACAAAATGATCTGTTTTCTTCATCATCTGGTATAAGGTAATGGCCTTCTCTCCCAGACGGCTGATGAACCGGCTTAGAGCAGCAATACGACCCGCCAGGTGCTCGACGTCATTGACACACACCGGCTTAGCCAATGAAGTAATAGCCTTAATCTTCTCCGGGTTAGCTTCGATGCCTCTCTCTGTGACCAGAAAACCCAAGAGCTTGCCTGCAGGTACACCAAAAACACACTTGGCTGGGTTAAGCATCATCTTATAAACTTGGAGATTGTCAAAAGTCTCCTTTAGATCATCCAAAAGCGTCTCCTTTTTCCTAGACTTGACCACAATATCATCCACATAAGCATGCACATTGCGCCCAATTTGACTGTGAAAGCAATTCTGAACACAGCGTTGATAAGTCGCCTGGGCACTTTTAAGCCCAAAAGGCATAGAGACATAGCAAAAAGCTCCAAAAGGGGTGATAAAAGACATCTTCTCTTGGTCTTTAACTGCCATCTTGATCTGGTGATAACCAGAATAAGCATCCAGGAAACATAGACTCTCACAACCCGCTGTGGCATCAATAATCTGGTCAATACGGGGAAGAGCAAAAGGATCAGCTGGACAAGCTTTATTAAGATCTGTGTAGTCAACACACATACGCCAAGTGCCATTCTTCTTAAGCACTAGCACTGGGTTAGCCAACCACTCCGGATGAAAGACCTCCACAATAAACCCTACTGCCAAGAGCCGGCCCACCTCTTCTCCAATGGCATTACGTCGTTCTTCATTGAAACGACGAAGAAATTGCTTGACCGGCTTAAATTTAGGATCAATATTAAGAGTGTGCTCAGCGAGTTCTCTCGGTACACCCGGCATGTCAGAAGGTTTCCATGCAAAGATGTCCCGATTCTCACGGATGAACTCGATGAGCGCGCTTTCCTATTTAGGATCCATGTTAGCCCCTATTGTGAACTGCTGAGATGAGTCGCCAGGGACAAAATCAACCTGCTTAGTATCATCAGGCGACTTAAACTTCAACAGAGGGTCTTGCTCTGTGGTGGGCTTCTTCAAAGGGGTCATGTCAGTCGGGTCAACATTATCCTTATAAAACTTAAGCTCCTCAGTAGCACAGGCTGATACAGCATAAGCAGCATCCCCTTCTTCACATTCCAAAGCAATCTTTTGATTACCATGAACCGTAATAGTTCCCTTACGTCCTGGCATCTTAAGTTGCAAATAAACATAACAAGGTCGTGCCATGAATTTGGCATAAGCCGGCCGTCCAAACAAGGCATGATAAGGGCTCTTGATCTTAACCACTTCAAACCATAACGTCTCTACTTTGTAGTCATAGTCATCGCCAAAAGCCACTTCCAAGGCAATCTTACCAACTGGATATGCCGACTTACCAGGTACTACACCATGAAAAATTGTAGAAGATGGCTTAAGCTCCTTATCAGTTAAATTCATCTGACGAAAGGTATCGTAATAAAGGATGTTGATGCTGCTGCCACCATCCATGAGCACTTTAGTGAATTTATAACCCCCAACCTGAGGGGCCACCACCAATGCTAATTGACCCAGATTATCAACCCGGGGCTGGTGATCCTCTTGACTCCATGTGATTGGCTGCTCTGACCATCGCAAATACTGAGGTACCGCCGGCTCAATTGTATTGACCGCGCGTTTATGAACCTTCTGATCTCGCTTGCAGAAACTTGTGGTAAAGACATGATATTGACCCCCATTGAGCTGCTTTGGATTACTCTGGTATCCTGACTGCTGCTGCTGGTTACCCTGACCAGACTGTTGATTATAGCCGCCTTGGTTGCCCTGTCCTTGATACCCGGAACTTGAGCCGCCGCCACCAAAGCCGGGCCCCTGTGAGCCGGATCCTGACCAGCCAGGCGGGCCATTATTGTTGCCATGATTCTGACTGAAGTTGAAATTCCTGTACTCTTTCATGATGAAACAGTCTTTCGAAGCATGAGCCGCCGGTTTATTGGCCAGACTGTGTTTCGGGCAAGGTTCATTCATCATCACCTTAATATTAAATTTTGGCCCTCCAAAGGCCTGCTTACCACGGCGCTGGTTTTTATATCCAGTGTTGGTGTTAGCTACAAGATCTGACCCGCCATCGGGGTGCCTGCGCTTACCACCGTTACCCTGGTTGTGACCATTATGCCCTATCACATTCTGCTGCTGACCCTTACCATTACCACTCTTCTTTTCCTTGCTGGACTTCTCATCATCAGATCCAGGATCTTTGGTAGTATCAGAGTCGGCATACTTAATGAGAGCCGCCATGAGTCAGGGTGAAAGTGGTAAGGATAATTTCCGTCTGAAACCGTTTCCGAATCCGTTTTTATAGGATACGGTAAGAGATTTTTCACATCCGACAACAATCCAATCCGAATCCGAGTCCGATTGATAGGATACGGTATAGGATATGGTATTGCTAATATACGATGCATTAGGATAATCCATTTTTTTTGCCGGATAATCCGACCTTTTAATTTTCGAATCCGATTTATGGGTGAATTTGTAAGTATTAAATAGCAATATATGAATGTTATCTTTACTTATAGGACGAGACATATGTTTATTAGTGATTTATTTGGCTTATTTTAATACCATCTAGTGCTTTATGTGTTCTTAACGTGTATAAGTATTAAAATTTGCTCATTGTGTATGTTTACTTTTAGTTTGAAGCATTTATATCTTCCTCGTATATGAATATGGTAAATGACCGTTTCCGATCCGACGCCGTTCCGTTACCGTACCGTGTCCGAATCCGCATAATCCGCTATTCGAATCCGCATCCGTTCCGCTTCCGAATCCAAAAATAAATATGTAATATGATATGGTATAAGGATTATCCGTCCGAATCCGATCTGGTTTCACCCCTAGCCAATGAGCTCCCCCATGTCACTACAATGACGCTTGAGCCGCCCGAGCTTCTGTTTGAGAGGGGTAAAGTGACAGTTCTTCTCCAAAATCATAACAGCAGAACCTGTCGCAATGCTATCTGATGAGTGGATAATAGCCGAGATCCGGCGAGCCCAATGATGGGCTGACTCATCCTCCCGCTGCACGCAGTTGTCCCGGTTAATAATCGACAGAGGCTGCTTACACATTCCCTTAAAGTTCTGAATGAAGCGCTCCTTCAACTCAGCCCATGAATTGATGGAATTGGCATGTAATCCTTTCAACCAGGTACTAGTCGGTCCATCCAACATCATTGTGAAGTATTTGGCACATACAACATCATTAACATCCAGCATCTCCATAGCTAGTTCTTAGCTTTCAATCCAAGCCTCAGGTGGAAGATCGGCTATGTAGTTAGGCACCTTACGAGGGCCCTTAAAATCCTTGGGCAAACATTCATTGTGTAGAGCCGGTACCAGACATGGCACACCAACTGTCCTGGATGTCATCCCCACTTCAAGTGAGGCCGAAGTGTTCACCGGGGGCTGCTGATAAGCACCCAATTGAGCTGCCAATTCTGCCTCACGACGGGCTCTAGCCTGATCCACAAGGGCCGAAGCGTTATTATCATCACGGGGCGGGTTATGTCCACGGGGCGGGTGATCATTACGAGGCGGGTTACGATGCCGCTCACTGCTGGAAACCGCCGGCAACTGAATGCACCGGCTATAGCTTCGACTTGGGCGAGGAGTTGAATGAACACGCTCACGACTGTATGAATAAGCCGCCTGCTGTGCTACAGCCATCTGAAGTAGCTCCACCGCGTTCCGGGTCTCTATCGCTGCTGGAGACTCTCCTTCGATCGGGATAGCCGCCAGCCGTGTAGCCGCCGCTATCATGTTATCAACCGGGTTAGAATAATGGCCAGAGGGTGTTGGAACCCGTTGAGGCGGGGTCAAATCCCTTCGAGGCAGGTCTGGCACACGAGGCTGGGCCGCCGCTCCTGTCCCTGGTGCCTCAGCAGCCCGGGTTATGACAGGCGGGTTACTCGTTCCTGCCCCGGGTGTATTAAAAAAATTCCGTCCCTCGAACTGTGAAGGTAGGCGGCTATGGTGTCTCCTTCAAAGGATAGCATTGGACGCGTTCTGATCTAGACTCAGACAAAAAGCTTCTGCTCTTATCCGCTGTGACTCGGCATCCATTGCAGCTCGCTCCGTCGCCATCCTGGCATTCTCCGCATTCAGATCCTCCTGGGCCTTAGCCACCTCGTCTCGCACCTTTGCAACTTATGCATTATGTTGTGCTTGATTCGCTGGAGTCACCTCCATAGCCAACAAAGTCATCAAAGTGTCCAAGAGCTCAGACAAGACTTGAGCCGGCGGCCGAGCTAAACCGCTCGCTCCAGCCGTCGCAGCAACAGTTGAATCAGATGTCATAGCAGCAGCTGTTGATGAGTTCAGAACCGGCTACGTACCTGCCATAAAAATAGCAGCCCTGCTTGGCGGCTCATAAGGGTCCGGAATACTGTCACCATCGGAATAGCCCCCAAGCCCGCCATCCTGAAGCTGATAGATTGACTCGGTTTCTCCGGCCGAGGACTCATCACCTGAATAGATGGCCGTCTCACCAGCCGATGCAGAACCTTCCTCAAGATCCGTCCCATGAACAAAGCCAACAAAGACGTGCTTCCCGCCGGGTTGAACCCTGGCGGGTCACGCGCGCTAAGCCATCTCGATGATGTCGGTGCAGGTGTCCGACTCAGGCTCTGACTTGCCGATCTTGCCGATGAAGACGTGAATTCCGCCAAAGGGGACCCGGTACCCGTACTCGATTGAGTCAGCCTCGGGGCCCCAGCCAACATCGTTGATGTAGATCTTGTCGCGATGACTCTTAGTCATCTGACCCACGGCGTATCCTTCGATCCCTATGAAGTTTCCCTTCAAGAACTTGAAACCATCGTGCTCTGGCCCCATGGTGGGTGCCAACTATCGTGGATTTAACATGACAGATGCCCTTGTGAAAGGACTTAGGCGTGGAGCCATCGCAACATAGGTTAGCTTGAAGGGGTTGAACGGGATGAAGGACACAGAGGTTTACCCAGGTTCGGCCCCTCACAATGAGGTAAAAGCCTGTGTCCTGCTTCTAGTTGTATTGCTTGAGTATCGATTACAAGGGAGCGATCACACTTGACCTACCTATCGATCCGTTGTTTCTTGAGTCAACCCACTGTCGGGTCTCGCCTTTATATACATAGGTCAAGGCCCGAGGCTTACAAGAGTCCGAGCCGGATCACACAACGTGACCGGCCTGGTTTCTAAGTCACCTTGCCTTAACAGGCAAGCCACCATATGGCGGTTCACATGTCCGGGTCTTGGGCCACCACCAAGCCCGCCTCTATGAGCCACCATCTTCACGCTTCGTCTTCTTGGGCCTTCTTGACATTAAACCACCAACGGTATAACCCGACCCCTCCTGGGCGGGTTATACCTCGGGGTTATATCCCCAATAGTACCCGTACTCGATTGAGTCAGCCTCCAGGCCCCAGCCAGCGTCGTCGATGTAGAGCTTGCCGCGGCAACTCTTAGTCATCCTGCCAACAGCGTATCCCTCGATCCCTAGGAAAGAGCCCTTTAAGAACTCGAAACCACCGTGCACTGGCCCCACGGTGGGTGCCAACTGTCGTGGTTTTGTCAGGGCAGATGCCCTTGTAAAAGGACTTAGGTGTGGAGCCATCGCAACGTAGGTTAGCTTGAAGGGGTTGAACGAGACGAGAGACACGAGTTTACCCAGGTTCGGCCCCTCACTCACGAAGTAAAAGCCTACATCCTGCTTTGTGTTGTATTGATTGAGTATCGATTACAAGGGAGCAGAATCGCTTGACCTAGCTATCGATTGATTGTTACTTGAGTTAACCCACCGCAGGGTCTCACCTTTATATACACAAGTCGAGGCCCTGGGGTTACAAGAGTCCAAGCCGGATCACACAACGTGTCCAACTCGGGTTCTAAGTCGCCTTGCCTTGCTAGGCAAGCTGCCATCGGGCGGCTCACATCTCCAGGTTACATCGCCGTCGCCTGGTCTCTTGGGCCTTCAACAGGCCCGCTTCATGAGCCGCCTCCAGTCTTTATGTCGCCTTCTTGGGCTTACTTAGGCTTTCTCCAGTGAGCCGCCAACGGTGTAACCCGGCCCCTCCTAGGCGGGACACACCGCGGGGTTATATCCCCAACACTAGCTATTCCAAACTTTCTAATATTGCCACTAAACAACAAAAAGCTTTGGAAAAGGTTCATAATTTGCTAGAGAAAAGCAATGACCTGTTGAGTGAGGAAATGGATCGATCTCAAACTCTGAATGATGATCTTCAATGTCTTCAGTCTAAGTTTGATAACCTTCAAAGTCGTCATGAAACCCTCTTAGCTGATCATGAGAAGCTTTCTTATGAATTTCTTCAAAGAAAGTGAGATCTTGAGAAACTAAGGGTGACTCATGATGTTCTTCAAAGGGAAAATGATTCTTTGCTTGCTCAACAGATCAGTTCGGCTCAGGAAGAATCCATTCCACCTTGCTCGAAATGCATCGAACATGAAACTGTTAATTCTTCACCTGAGAGTTCAAATGCTTCTATTGCTGCAACTTCTTCAACTATTTCTGCGGTCACAAATTCCTCATCTGAGGATACCACAAGTATCACTGATGAAAATGCAGGGTTGAAGGAATTGTATGTGACAGGCATGTACAAAAGCTTCAAAGGGCATCAAACCCTTTGTGATGTGCTTAAAAAGCATATTCTGAACAGGAACCCTGGGAAAGAGGGTATTGCATTTGAGAGGAAACTCAATGCCGCTGGAACCTACTAGAAACCTGCGCAGTATCCCAAAACCTCATGGGTTGCTGCAAAAGGACCTCATGTAGATCCATCTACTTTATCTGGCTTTACATGTGAATCTTCATGTTCATCTGATGAGTAATTTGACTCCAACTATAAACTATTCAAAAATCAGAATGGTGAAGTATTTGCCAGATATGTTGGAACTAACTGCAGGAACGGTCCGCCTATGAAGAAAATCTAGGTTCCCAAAAGGTGCCTTGAAAGTCTTTAGGTGAATGTCCTCATGACACTACCCATGAAGAACAGGAACCCCAGTTCTTCATATGGACCAAATTCCTCATATGGTCAAAACTATACTCATTCTCGAGCTAATGCTTCTGTTTCACAGGGAAAATCTAAGGATCATGAATATGTGCATTATTCTTCAAATCATTATGTTCATAAGTCCCCGAAGAATTTCTATGCTTATTCATATGCACACTCTAACCCCTCTCCTGTGAAACAAAGTGCAATGGCTTCAATGCCACCTTTCTCATATGGAGCTCACAGAATGATGAACTCTTTGCCACCCCTCCAGATGTGGGTGGTGAAGAAAGTGAACTAATCTCTCATGCAGGGTCAGGTCACCAGACGAACTTGAACATCTGAATAATTTGCTGGAGACCTGAGAGTGCTTTAAAGGACGCAAGCTAATCATGAAGAAATGAATTACTCATTTCTCACGTCCTTATATTGTTGTATCTATTGTACTGCTTGATGAATTTCTATCTGAAGAATTTGATGTCATATTCTTCACTCTGAAGTATATGAGTTCATAAGATGCACTAATTTGCCTGCCGGATGAATCGCCCAAAGCTACTGAGTGGTTCCTCGACAGTGGATGCACAAATCATATCACTGGTGACAAGAACTTAATGATGGACTCTGTACTATCTCCATGGCATCTAAAGCATATCACCTACACTCACAAAGGAAAAAAGCAAGGTATTGGGTCTAGGTAGGGTTGCAATCTCAAAGGATCGACACATGGACAAAGTCATGCTTGTCGAATCTCTCGGATTCGACCTCATATCTTTCTCAATGGTTTGTGATCTTGATATGGTTGTTGTCTTTGGCAAATCTCGTTGCATAGTACTCATGGAATCTGACAATTCCAAAATCTTCGAAGGCTTTAGGAGAGGAGACTTGTATATTGTTAATTTCTCTGCAGGACCATAGCCTGCCACATGTCTACTTGCAAAAGCTTCAGAAGGCTGGCTATGGAATCGATGACTTGGTCATGCTGGCATGAGGAACTTGCACACACTTGTGAAGAAGAAGCATGTCAATGGCATCGAGGGTGTCAAATTCCTCAAAGATCATCTTTGTGGGGCTTGTAGGCTGGCAAGATGACCAGATCCAAGCATCCCACAAAGACTATCCTAACCACCACTCGTCCTTTTGAATTGCTTCACATGGACCCCTTTGGCCCCACTCATTATGCCACACTAACAAATGCAGCATCATTATATGGCTTTGTTATTGTTGATGATTATTCTCGTTACACCTGGGTGCATATCATCACGTACAAAACTGAAGTGCAGGAAGTCTTCAGGCGATTTTCTTCAAGGGCCTCGACGAATTTCGGTGTGAAGATCAAGCATATCAGGAGTGACAATGGGACCGAGTTCTAGAACACTAGTCTTGATGACTATCTTGATGAACTTGGTATTACTCATGAGTTATCTGCCCCATACACTCCTCAGTAGAATGGCGTCGTGGAGCACAAGAACAGGACTCTTGTTGAGATGGCTCGCACTATGCTTGATGAATACAAGACACCTTGTCACTTTTGGCCAAGGGCTGTTGATACTGCGTGCCACATCATCAACAGGGTATATCTTCACAAATTCCTCAAGAAAACCTCATATGAGCTCCTCATAGACAAGAAACCCAATGTGAGTTATTTCAAAGTTTTCGGTGCTAAATGTTGGATTAGAGATCCTCATCATAATTCTAAATTTGCACCAAAAGCACATGAAGGTTTTATGCTTGGTTACGAAAAGGACTCGCACACCTACAGAGTCTTCAACACCCATCACCACAAGGTTGTTGAAACTGTAGATGTGTGGTTCGATGAGACTAACGGCTCACCAAGAGAGCACCTACCTCCTGTGCTAGATGAAATACATCCTAAGGAATCCATTAAGCTCAAGGCTACTGAGGATATCATACCCACTGAAGAACCGGCTGAAGAAGTTATCCCAGATAATGAAGACTTTCATGCTGGTGCACCTGAGGAAAATGGCGCTAAAGAAAATGCTCAGCCCAATCAAAGTCGTCAACCTGCTCATCCTTGCGTGGCTAATGAAGTGTAGATTGACAAAATCCTCAACAACATAAATGCACTAGGTCCTCTCACACGCTCAAAACCTTCACATTTGTCTAACTTTTGTGGGCACTTCACTTTTGTCTCTATCACAGAGCCCACCAAAGTTGATGAGGCATTTCTGGAGCCTGAGTGGATTCAAGCAATGCAAGAGGAATTGCATCAATTCGAGCTCAACAATGTGTGGGAACTTGTCAAGCGACCAGATCCTCACAAGCACAATATCATAGTGGATATACCGCAACAAGCAAGATGAAAATGGCCAAGTGGTGAGGAATAAGGCCCGTCTTGTAGCTCAGGGCTACACACAGGTTGAGGGAATTGACTGATACGTCCATTTTGCATCATGTTTTCCTACTATTATTTATAATGTTTTTATGCTTAATAATGCTTTATGGAGTAATTCTAATGCCTTTTCTCTCATAATATGCAAGGTTTACACAAAGAGGGAGAATACCGGTAGCTGGAATTCTGGACCTGAAAAAGCTACGTCACAGATACCTATTCTGCACATCTCCAAATGAGCTGAAAATTTATGGAGAATTATTTAGGAATGTATAAAAAATACTGGAGCAAATAACTACCGGAGGAGGCCACCTGGTTACCACAAGACACCAGGGCGCACCAGCCCCCCCAAGCGCGCCCTGGTGGGTTGTGGCCAGCCCAGCCCACCTCCGGTGCCCATCTTCTAGTACTTAAGGTCTTTTGACCTATAAAAAAATAAGGAGAGGATTTTCGGGATGGAGCGCCACCGTCTCGAGGCATAACTTGGACAGGAGCACTTTTGCCCTCCGGCGGAGTGATTCTGCCGGGGGAACTTCCCTCCCGGAGGGGGAAATCGAAGCCATCGTCATCACCAACAACCCTCTCATCTTTGGGAGGCCAATCTTGATCAATATCTTCAACAGCACCATCTCATCTCAAACCCTAGTTCATCTCTTGTGTTCAATCCTTGTACCAGAACCTCAGATTGGTACCTATGGGTGGCTAGTAGTGTTGGTTACATCTTGTAGTTGATTACTATATGGTTTATTTGGTGGAAGATTATATGTTCAGATCCATTATGCTATTTAATACCCCTCTGATCTTGAGCATGAATATGATTTGTGAGTATTTACTTTTGTTCTTGAGGTCACGGGAGAAGTCAACTTGCAAGTAATCATGTGAAGTTGATATGTGTTCGATATTTTTGATGATATGTATGTTCTGATTCCCTTAGTGGTGTCATGTGAACGTCGACTACATGGCACTTCACCATATTTGGGCCTAAGGGAATGCATTGTGGAGTAGTTATTACATGATGGGTTGCTAGAGTGACAGAAGCTTAAACCCTAATTTATGCGCTACTTCGTAAGGGACTGATTTGGATCCATATGTTTAATGCTATGGTTAGATTTTATCTTAATACTTTTCTCGTAGTTGCGGATGCTTGCGAGGGGGTTAATCATAAGTGGGAGGTTTGTTCAAGTAAGAACAGCACCCAAGCACCGGTCCACCCACATATCAAGTTATCAAAGTAGCGAACGCAAATCAAGCCAACATGATGAAAGTGACTAGATGAAATTCCCGTGTGCCCTCAAGAATGCTTTGCTTATTATAAGAGACCATTTTGGCCTGTCCTTTGCCACAAAAGGATTGGGATACCTTGCTGCACTTTATTTACCGTTACCGTTACTTGCTTTTTACAAAGTATCTTGATATCAAACTACCTATTACCGACAATTTCAGTGCTTGCAGACATTACCTTGCTGAAAACCGCTTGTCATTTCCTTCTGCTCCTCGTTGGGTTTGACACTCTTACTTATTGAAAGGACTACGATTGATCCCCTATACCTGTGGGTCATCAAGACTCTTTTCTAGCACCATTTCCGGGGAGTGAAGCGCTCGTGGTAAGTGGAAATCGGTAAGGAAATATTTATATTATGTGCTGAAATTTATTGTCACTTGTCACTATGGAAAACAATCCTTTGAGGAGTTTGTTTGGGGTATCTTCACCTCGACCGGAAGCACAATTAGTTGCCCCTCAACCTACTGCACCTACTGAAAATATTGGTTATGAAATTCCTTCGGGTATGATAGAACAACTGCTAGCAAATCCTTATGCAGGAGACGGAACTGAGCATCCCGATATGCATCTGATACATGTGGATGAAATTTGTCGATAATTTAAGCTTGCAGGTTTACCCGGAGATGAAGTTAAGAAGAAGGTTTTCCCTTTATCTTTGAAGAGAAAAGCATTTACATGGTATAGGCTATGCGATGATATTGGATATTGGAACTGGAATCGATTGAAATTGGAATTTCAACAAAAAAATTACCTATGCATCTAGTTCATCGTGATCGGAATCATATATATAATTTTTGGCCCTGTGAAGGAGAAAGTATCACTCTAGCTTGGGGGAGGCTTAAGTCAATGTTATATTCATGCCCCAATCATGAGCTCTCTAGAGAAATTATCATTCAGAAATTTTATGGTCGTCTTTCTCGTGATGATCAATCCATGCTCGATACTTCTTATACTGGTTCTTTTATGAAGAAGACTTTTGAATTCAGGTGGGATCTTTTAGAAAGAATTAAACGCAACTCTGAAGATTGGGAACTCGATGAAGGTAAAGAGTCAGGTATTAAGCTTAAGTTTGATTGTGTTAAATCTTTTATGAACACCGATGCTTTTCACAAGTTTAGCACTAAATATGGACTTAAATATGAGATAGTAGCCTCTTTTTGTGAATCACTTGCTACTCATGTTGATCTCCCTAAGGAGAAGTGGTTTAAATATCATCCCCCTATTAAAGAAGAAATTAAAGAACCGGTGATTGCTAAAGATGAAACTATCATTTACAATGTTGATCTAGTTGTGCTTACTGCTTATATTGAAAAACCACCTTTCCCTGTTAGGATAAAGGAACATGCAAAGCTATCAATTGTGGTTCGCAAAAGTAATATTAAAGCACCAAAACCCCCTGAGCAAATTAAAGTAGAACCTAGTATTGCTATGGTTAAAGATCTCTTGGTCGAAAATATAGATGGGCATGTTATTTACTTCTGTGATGAAGCTGCTAGAATTGCCAAACCTGATGAAAAAGATAAACATAGACCCGTAGTTGGCATGCCTGTTGTCTCAGTTAAAATAGGAGATCATTGCTATCATGTTTTATGTGACTTGGGTGCTAGTGTGAGTGCTATTACTTTTACCTTATACCACGAAATTATGAATGACATAGCATCCACTGAAATAGAAGACATAGATGTTACTATTAAACTTGCTAATAAAGATACCATCACAGTACTTGGGATTGTGAGAGATGTTGAAGTCTTGTGTGGGAAAATGAAATATCCTGCTGATTTTCTAGTCCTTGGTTCCCCACAAGATGACTTTTTTCCCATTATCTTTGGTAGACCTTTCTTGAACACTATCAATGCTAAGATAGATTGTGAAAAACAAACTGTCAGCGTTAGTTTTGGTGATGAGTCGCATGAGTTTAATTTATCCAAGTTTCGTAGGCAACCTCGTAATAAAGAATTACCCAGTAAGGATAAAATAATTGGTCTTGCTTCTATTGCCATGCCTCCTACTGATCCAATAGAATAATATTTGCTTGACCATGAAATTGATATGCACTTGCATGAAAGAAATGAAATAGATAAAATATTCTTTGAACAACAACCTATCCTAAAACACAATTTGCCTATTGAAACTCTAGGAGGTCCTCCTCCACCTAAAGGTGATCCTGTGTTTGAATTAAAACAATTGCCTGACACTTTGAAGTATGCCCATCTTGATGAGAAAAAGATATATCATGTTATTATTAGTGCTAACCTTTCAGGAGATGAAGAAGAAAGATTATTAAAAATTCTGAGGAAGCATCATGCTGCTATTGGATATACTCTTGATGATCTTAAAGGCACTAGTCCCACTCTCTGTCAGCACAAGATCAATATGGAACCTGATGCTATACCCGTTGTTGATCACCAACGACGATTGAATCCTAAGATGAAAGAAGTGGTAAGAACTGAAATATTAAAGCTTCTAGAAGCAGGTATAACCTATCCCATAGCTGATAGTAGATGGGTAAGTCCTTTCCATTGTGTCCCTAAGAAGGGAGGTATTACTGTTGTTCCTAATGATAAAAATGAACTTATCCCTCAAAGAATTGTTACTGGCTATAGAATGGTAATTGACTTTAGAAAAATAAATAAAGCTACTAGAAAATATCATTACCCTCTGCCTTTTATTAATCAAATGCTAGAAAGATTATCTAAGCACACACACTTTTGTTTTGTTGATGGATATTCTGGTTTCTCTCAAATACCTGTATCACAACCTGATCAAGAGAAAACCACCTTTACTTGTCCTTTTGGAACCTATGCTTATAGATGTATGCCTTTTGGTTTATGCAGTGCACCTGCCACATTTCAAAGATGTATGACTGCTATATTCTCTGATTTTTGTGAAAAGATTGTTGAGGTTTTCATGGATGATTTTTCCATTTAAGGAACTTCTTTTGATGATTGCTTAAGCAACCTTGATCGAGTTTTGCAGAGATGTGAACAAACTAATCTTGTCTTGAATTGGGAGAAGTGCCACTTTATGGTTAATGAAGGTATTGTCTTGGGGCATAAAATTTCTGAACGAGGTATTGAGGTGGTTAAAGCTAAAGTTGATGCAATTGAGAAAATGCCATGTCCTAAAGATATTAAAGGTATTCGTAGTTTCCTTGGTCATGTTGGTTTATATAGGAGGTTTATTAAAGACTTCTCTAAAATTTCTAGGCCTCTTACTAATCTTTTACAAAAGGATGTTCCTTTTGTTTTTGATGATGATTGTGTAGAAGCCTTTGAAACACTTAAGAAATCCTTAACTTCTGCACCTATTGTTCAACCACATGCTTGGAACTTGCCTTTTGAAATTATGTGTGATGCTAGTGATTATGCTATTTGTCATGGGAAAACACGGAAACCTATGGGGCCATCGGCCCCTTGTGGTTCGGCAGGGGGGAAGGGCGCATTGCACAAAGAGCAGAGGGTGCGGAGCAGCACGACAGTGATCACACGGGAAATTTTTACCCAGGTTTGGGCTGCCGCGAGGTGTAAAACCCTACTCCTGCTTTGGTGGATTGATGAGAGGACCGTGGTGGAGACGCAACGCTCTAGCCCTCCAAGGTCGCCTCGGGGCGAGAGCAGCTACGCGCGTATGGGTGTACAAGGGTCTGAATCCTTTCTAAGGTTGCCATGGCCCTCCTTTTATAGATCAAGGGGTCACCACAATGGCAAATCAGTCATTGAGTACTGATTAGATAGCAAACAGTGCTATCATACCTAACTCTGCAGACAGGACAGAGCGCATTAATTGCACCGCTTAGTGTCACATCGTAGCATAGTCCGACAAGCCTTGCCGTGCCGTTCGGCCACCTTCTCGCCTGCCTGCGTGACACGTCCCTGGACGGGTGTCATTTGGAGGTGATTTCCTCTAAAAGCGGCTGCCACGTGCCAAATAACGGCCACTTAGTCACTTGGGGGCTCGACACCGCACCGATCGATGACTTGCGTTGCTGTGAGGGGGAGCGGTGGAGCCTTGGCGGGGTAATCCGCCCTCGGCGTCCCCGGCAAGCCTATTGGGGCAATCTTGAGACTTGTCTTCGGGGCAACCTCGTCCCCGCCAGGCTCGCCTGCCCAGCAAGGGAGGTTTTTCCTTAGTGGTATCTTGCTCCTTTGGTTGGTCTTGGTTTTCTTGATCCGCCCTTCGATTTATCAAAGAGCTGATCTCTTCAGCTTGGTCTGGTCTCAGATGCTGCAACCTTGTTCTCAAGCCTGTGTACACTCTGGTCAACACACCTGGGGTTTGTTGCACCGACAGGAGCCCCCGGGCCTGGCCTGAACGCGCTGCCAAGCATCGTCGGGGTAGGCCCTGTCCAGTACACAGGCGGGGAGGCTGCGGTAGCTCACCCTTTGAGATCTTCTTTGCTTCTTCATTAATCTGAGCTTGAGTCAGTTTCCAGTTTTCCCGCGCGTCGTGTAACACCAACTGTAGTGGGGTCATCCCTATAATGGCCCGCGAATGAGTTTAACGCACGGGTGAGTAACTGCCAATTCACTCTTCCCACCACGTTCTTATCCCTTGCCACGTATGCTGCATGCATTGAGTGGGGTAGGTAATGGAGGCGCGTGGTGCGGGAGAGAGCGTCATGGCAGGGGCCTGGTCTTCTTGGGTTGGTGGAGAGGGGCGGCGGTTACCCGCCGAGGGATCAGCCCCCAGCCCCAGCCCGCCTATAAAAAGAGGGGGTGAGGGGGAGCGGAAGTGCTCATCCATGCACCCCTTCTCCCCATCCCCTGCCTTCTGGCGTCGTGTCTTCGTCATGGCGAGGGGAGGGGAAGAAGGGCGCGGCCGCGCCTTTCTCAAGATAGGGTCCCCTCCCCGTCCCTACACAAAGCATCCGGCTTGGAGTGGCAGCACGATGCTTAGTGTGGGTGAAGAAGGCCTTAGGTGGGCGTGTGGACAACGCGGCGGTAGCACCGGGGGTAGCGACTCTGGCGTGCTCGCCACCGGGCCGTCCGCGGTCCCAAACTTAGTAAGAGTGCACGTGGGCGACACCATGCCGAAGTCCATAATAGGCACAAAGCATGGTAGTCGAATGTGGCCTATCCTCCCTTCGCTCGTGATGTTGAAGGGAGACCGCGGAAGTGGTTCGCCATTGGTTATCGTAGATCTCCCCTTTTTGGGTACTGCTTATCTTGCGTACGGGCGGGTTTCTTGTGCTCGTGCATGCTTCTTCAGGGGACGGCATCTTTCTAGCTTCGGGTTGACGGAGACGACCACGCTCTCTATGGGATCTCCCGGGGCCGTGACGGGGGCTTGTGCGATGGTAGGTGTGTCTCTTCAAGTGACAGTGACGAGGAGGGAGGCGGCAACCCACGACGCGTCAAGAGCGAGGACGACCACTCCGACGTGGCGTGACTGCCGGCAGCATCGTCATCACCGGCTGGGCCTCTGCAGCGTCACCATCTGCACCTGCCCTCCGGTTTCTTCCTCCGAGCCTGGGAACGGTGCCCTCCTGATCCTGGGCAGGCGCCGAATCCCAGCCAGGCCTTCCCTCCGTCTTCTTCGTCTTCCCCTGTGGTTTCGAGGAGGAGAGGGATGGAGCAAAGGCATCATGGGGCACTTATCTTTTTTCAGTTTAAAATGTGTAGGCATTGGCCAAACTTTAGTCTAAATTATGTAAACTTCTTTATCCATGTTTGTGTTCTGTAAGATCTGTACTTGCTTATCATCATATTAATGAAAAAGACAAGCTTTGCCGGACACTTGTGCATGTATCATATCCATGCAGAGGTGAAATGCCTCTATACATTTAAGTAAACAAGTTTCCCCGGCAGGCTATCCTGCCGGTGCCCTTAGTTTGTTGCCGCGGGGCTAGGCCTGCCGGGCACAAAACCATAAGAAGGGACCAGTCCCCCGCCGAACCTTTTTCGTCAAAGGTCACTGCGACCACCCTGACCGAAGCA
Organism: Thinopyrum elongatum; assembly: GCA_011799875.1. Classification (NCBI taxonomy): domain Eukaryota; kingdom Viridiplantae; phylum Streptophyta; class Magnoliopsida; order Poales; family Poaceae; genus Thinopyrum; species Thinopyrum elongatum. The sequence continues at coordinate 501,680,365 of CM022298.1, forward strand.
GCGTTCGAGTCAAAGGGTAGGAGCACCTATGTTTCGAAGGTGGCGGGGTTTTCATATGCGCAAGTTTTCAAATTACAGAACATGTATGGATAAGAAGGAACTTATCTGTTTGGTCTGCCGGGGATCGTCACGTAGACTCATCTTCATTCCTTCTCTTCAGGATCAAGTCCATGGCAAGAACCCTGCAACTTAGTGCAGATGAAAACAATGCCACATGCGACCTCATCTATATGATCATGCTATGCTCATGATATGCTTATGCATGCATGCAAGTTTTGGGGCCCCCCCAGTGCTTCGTTTATTTCTCTGTTGCTCAGGGTCTGCGCCTGGCTTTGTACAAAGGGTTACATGCAACTTCGGCAAAGCTTGTACAAAAGGGTGGCTGCCGGGCAGGGCCCGATAGCTGCGCCTTACGGGTAGAACTTACGGAGATGCTCAATGTTCCATGAGTTTTGCAATTGAATGCCATCTCCGGTCTCCAGACGGACTACGACTGCGCCAGGTCTGGTGACTCGTACTACCCGGTAAGGGCCTTCCCACTTCGACATCAACTTGTTTGCACCCTTGGCAGACTGAACACGCCTAAGGACAAGGTTGCCTTCCTCAAAGCTCCAGACATGAACCCTGCGGCTGTGATAGCGACGCAGGGCTTGCTGGTAGCGTGCAGCACGCATGGCAGCCCGGAGATGGTTCTCCTCAAGTAGCACAGCGTCGTCACGCCGGTGCTGTTCCTGCGCTACTTCATCATAGGCAAGCACTCAAGGAGACCCGAATATGAGTTCTGTGGGGATAACTACTTCTGCCCCATAGACTTGGGAGAAGGGAGTCTGCCTGGTAGCTCGATTTGGTGTCGTACGGAGGGACCAAAGAACCACGGCAGCTCGTCGATCCATCACCTGCCGCACTTCTGCAGCCTATCAAAGGTTCTTGTCTTGAGACCTCGCAGCATTTCAGCGTTCACCCTCTCAGCTTGCCTGTTGCTTCTGGGATGGGCCACAGAGGCAAATGAGACCTTGCTTCTGAGGGCATGAACGTATTGCATGAAGGTGTGGCTTGTGAATTGGGTGCCATTGTCGGTGATGATTCAGGCAGGTACCCCGAAGCGGCACACCAATCCTTTCAAGAACTTGATAGCTGACTGTGCGGTCACCTTTCTCACGGGCTCTACTTCCGGCCACTTTGTAAACTTGTCGATTGCGACGAACAAGAACTCAATGCCCCCGGTAGCACAGGGGAAGGGGCCCAAGATGTCGAGCCCCCAGACCGAAAATGGCCATGACAAAGGGATTGTTTGGAGAGCTTGAGCAGGCTGATGGATATTCTTGGAGTGGAACTGGCAGGCTTCACACTTGGTGAGTAGCTCAATTGCATCTTGGAGGGCTGTGGGCGAGTAGAAACCTTGCCAGAAAGCTTTCCCGACCAAGGCCCTTGATCCGATGTGGGAGCCACACATACCCTTGTGTATCTCTGCCAGCAGTTCCTTTCCTTCTTCCCGGTAAATGCACTTGAATTTCACACCGTTGGGCCTTCTTCTGTATAGCGTGTCGTCAATGAACTGATACATACTGGCCCTCCAGGCTACTCTTTTAGCTTCTTCTTGTTCTTCGGGAAGTTCTCCTGTTTGGAGGAAATGAACAATGTGTCGCGCCCAAGTTGGAGCCTGGTGCTCGGCAACAAGGACTAGCGGCACCTCCTCGTCGATGGGAGCGCATGCCTCGACCGCAAAGACTGGTAGTTCGGCGGGAGAGTGCAGCTCACTAATCAAAGGGGAGTTGTTCCCGCCAAGCTCTCTGCCGGGGGCTTCGGGAAGCTCTATCGGGAAAGGCTTGCCGGAGTTCAATTTCCTCCTCTTGCTGGCCATTGTTGCTAGGGATACGGAGGGTTGAGTCAGATGGAGAACAAAAGTCCCTGGTTCCATAGGGAGTTTTTGTGCAGCGCACTTTGACAGATGATCAGCAATGTTGTTTTCCGTACATGGCACGTGCTCTGTTTGCAATCCGTCAAAGCGCTCTTCCAACTTCCTCACTTCCTCAACGTATGCCTCCATCAATGGGCTTTGATAATCCTTGTTGACTTGCCTCACCACAAGTTGTGAGTCTCCACGGATGATCAGCTTCTTGATTCCCAGTTCTGTTGCAATTCTGAGCCCGGCAAGGAGCCCTTCATACTCTGCAGTATTGTTGGTAGCCTTCTCCCGGGAGAAATGCATTTGAACGACGTACTTAAGGTGCTCCCCAGTGGGAGCAACGAGAAGCACGCCAGCTCCAGCACCTTGTAGGGAGAAGGCACCATCAAAATACATAATCCATTCTTGGGGTGCTTCCTTGCCGGGGATGACTGTCTCCAGTACTTCTTCATCAGGGGTTGGCGTCCACTCCGCAATGAACTCTGCTAGTGCTCTGCTCTGAATAGTTGGCGTGCTTTCAAACTTCAAACCAAAGCTGGATAACTCCAAAGCTCAATCCACAATTCTGCCAGTGGCCTCGGGGTTTCGGAGTATGCGTTGCAAGGGGAAGCAAGTGACAACTATGATCTCGTGGGCTTGGAAGTAGTGGCGCAGTTTCCTTGAGGCCATGATGAGGCCAAAAATCAACTTTTGCATGCCAGAGTACCTTGACCTAGCCCCCTGCAGCAAGGAGCTGACGAAGTACACTGGGCGCTACACCACCTTCTTCCTTGCCATGATCTTGGAACTATCTCCACTGCCTTGCTCTTCCTTGTCTTGAACTGCATCTGACCTTGCCGGGACGGGTTCACTTTCCTCACCAGAGGGGACGGCGGTGGCGGCCGCTGCTTCATCTAGCTCCCGCTGTGCCACCAGCGCTGCGCTAACCACTTGATTGGTCGCTCCTAAATATAGCAGCGACGGCTCTTGTGGTTTAGGAGCGACTAAGGTGGGAATAGAGGAAAGGTAGGTCTTCAAATCTTGTAGCGTAACATCTGCCTCTGGGGTCCACTCCACAGGCCCTGCCTTCTTCAAGATTTTGAAGAACGGCAAGGTGCGTTCGGCGGACTTGGAAATTAACTTGCTCAGCGCGGCAACACATCCAGTCAAACGCCTCACGTCTTTAACGGTCTTGGGTGCTTGTATCTGCTTGATAGCATTGATCTTGTCGGGGTTGGCCTCTATCCCCCGATGGGACACGAAGAAGCCAAGTAGCTTGCTGGAAGGAACGCCAAACACACACTTCTCCGGGTTCAGCTTCAAGTTGATCCTGCGCAGATTTGCGAAGGTCTCTTCCAAATCCCGAATGAGAGTCATTCTGTCCTTGGTTCTAACCACTATATCATCCATGTAGGCTTCAATATTTCTGTGCAGCTGGGACTCAAAGCCAATCTGTACTACTCTTACAAAAGTGGATCCAGTGCTCGTGAACCCGAAGGGCATCCATACAAAACAGTATGTGCCACATGGGGTTATGAACGCAGTCTTCTCTTCATCTTCCTTGGACATGAAGATCTGGTGGTATCCAGAGTAGGCATCCAGGAAGGAAAGCAGGTCACACCCGGAGGTGGAATCCACAATCTGGTCGATGCACGGCAAGGGGAATGGGTCCTTCGGGCATGCTTTGTTCAGATCTGTGAAATCTATGCAAAGCCTCCATTTCCCATTCGTCTTGCGCACCACCACTGGATTTGCCAACCACGTTGGATGTAATACTCCTCTAACCAAACCAGCTGCCTCGAGTTTCTTGATCTCCTCGGCAATAAACTGCTGCCGCTCCAAAGCTTGCTTCTGGACATTCTTCTTGATGGGCCGGGCATGTGGGCAGACAGCAAGGTGGTGCTCGATTACCTCCCTGGGAACACCGGGGATGTCAGATGGTTGCCAAGCAAACACATCGATATTCGCCCGCAGGAAGGCAACAAGTGTGCTTTCCTATTTGTCGTCGAGGGTGGCACTGATGGTAAACGTACCATCAGCATCAGCCAGCCCTGCTGGGACATTCTTCACAGCGGGTGCAGCAGCCTTGGATCTCTTGCTATTGGAACTCTCCGGCAAGTCATCAACAGGCACAGCGCACTCTGAAGAGGTACGCTTCCCGGATTCCTTGCTGGCATCCTTGCTAGCTTCCTTCTTTTTCTTGCTTTCCTTGGTGGGAGCAGTGGCTTCTGCGGCCTCTGCAGCGACTGCTTCTCGGTACATCTTGTCCACGCATATGATTGCGTCTTTCTTGTCTGATGGAATGGAAATGACGCCCATTGGCCCTGGCTTCTTCAAAGTGTCGTAGGCATAGTGGGATGCCGCCATGAATTTGGCCAGGGTAGGGCGACCAAGGATTCCATTGTACGATAGGGGGAGGTCAACCACATCAAGCACGATCTTCTCAGTCCAGTAGTTTAACTCCTCCCCGAATGTTACCGGCGGTGTGATCTTCCCCTCAGGACGACTCCTGCCGGGGTTGATCACTTGGAATGTACCAGTAACCTTGAGCTCTTCATCTGCTATCTAGAGTTTGCTGAGGACCTTCGGAGAAATTAGATTCAACCTGGCCCCGTCGTCAACCAACATCTTTCTGGCCTTGAGGTTGCGGATCGTTGGTGAAACCAACAATGGCAAACACCCTACCGCGGTAGTGCGGTCAGGGTGATCCTCCTCATCAAAGATGATGGACGTGCGGGACCACTTGAGCAGCTTCCGAGAATCTGCCGCTGGCTCCACGGCATTGACCTCACGCGCCCCTTTTTTAAGTTGGCGGTGAGAGGAGTGCAAAGATGCACCCCGTCAATGCATAGGGCGTCAGTGGCTTTCTAGAACTCCTGCTCGCTGGTTTCCTCTTCATCTCCTTCGTCACTCTCGTCCTCGCAATCCTTCTTCTCACGGCCTTTGGCGGGTTTCCCCTGATACTAAGGAGCCTTGCCGGGGCGACCTGTTCTACCACCTCGGCCCTTCCTGCCAGCGCCATCCTAGTCTTTCTCCTTATCACGCTTCTCGTACTCAGCCCTCTGCTTCTTGACGAGTTGCTCAACCTGATGACACTCCTAAAGATCGTGGCTCTTGGTTCGATGGATCTTGCAGTACGGCCCATCACCCTTCCTAGCCTTCTCGGCAGCTGCAGCTTCCCGGCAATCAATGCACGTGGCAGCTTCCTTGCCGAGAACCTCGGTCTTGGCCTTCTTGCCGGTACTAGGTGCACTCGATCCTTCAACGGTCATCACCGCTTTATCCTTGTGCTTTGTGTTGCGCTACTTGTTCTTCTTCTTCTGGTTGGTGGCGTCGTCGTCGTCCTCTGAGTCGATGTCGATGCCATCTTCTTCACCGGGGAGTCGTCTCCCCTCTTCTACTTGGGCACACTTATCCACCAGAGTGTATAGCTCATTCACAGTCTTGGGCAACCGAACGTTCATTTTAGAACGTATCTGGCGGTTGCGCATGTTGGACTGGAACGCGGCTATTGTCGGAGTAAATGACCACGGGTAGCCTCATCAGTCCCCCATGGTATTTCGAGACATTGGGGCCGCGGAGGGGATAAGGCCGACCTCCTCAGCCTCCCTGTCGACCTCATCCATTCGCCCTCTCTCCCGCCCTCTCTCACCCGCTCGCTTCCTCCCCTCTCGCCCGAGCGCTACCGCGGCTGTGCCGCTGCGCCCGCACAGCCACCGTCGTCGCCTCGCCCCTCCGTGGTGTCCTGCGTCTCCGCCATCATCGACTGCCTCATCCCCGTCCATGAGCGCAAGCCACGAAGCATCGTAGCCCGCGGATCGGGCCGCCTCCTACTTCGGCATCTCCGGCGATCACCGGCGAATACGGCTCCCCCTGCTGCTATTAAGTTACCACAGGCCACCATGAGCCACTGCGGTGAGCTCCATTTCCCCTCCCTCCTTCTTTTGCTCGTTCCGAGCCCGAACAGAGCCACCGTCGTTCTGATGCTCTGGTTGCCGCCGACGTCGGTGAGCTGCTTAATGCAGCACCGCACGAGCCTCTCCGACTTGTCCATAGGGCTTCTGGCACTCGCAGTAGGCCGCCTAGCCGCGCAGCTCACTCGGGAACAGCCCGAAGCCGTGATTCCGACCACGCCCGAATGCCACCGCTGCCTCCACTCGTCGCCGGCAGCGTTCCAGCCACCCCCGAGTCGAACCATTAGCACCACACGACGCGCGGCAGCTCTAGCATTCGAACGCAAGTCGCGGCGCACAAAATGGTGGACCTTGGCGGTTTTCCGGCCATCTCCGGCGAAACAGCCATCAAGGAGAGCTCGCCGGAGCCGCTCCGGTCGCCGACCGCTGACCTGGCCTGACCGGTGGGCCACCCCGAGTCGCTGGCAGCTGGGTCCCACAGGGCCAGTTGACCCAGTCAACGCCGCTGATGTGGCGGCTGCTGACACTGACCAGTGGGCCCCCTATGATTAACTAAACTAATTAGTTTTTAAAACTAATCTAGTAATTAATTAGACACTGACATGTGGGGTCCACTCACTAATTAGTCTGTTAAATTAGTTTAACTCACTGTTAGACTCATAGTGGCTGACAGGTGGGTCCCACCTGTCAGTTTGACCAGTCAGCAGCCCAGTTGACTGCTGATGCAATGCTGACATCACTACTAATGTAATAATTCATTTCTGTTAATTTGAATAATTCCAGAAAATGTTTTAATCTTTTAAAATCTGTAGAAATTAAACCGTAGCTCGGATCGAAAAACTTTCTATATGAAAGTTGCTCAGAACGACGAGACGAATCCAACCGTGCTATCTGTTTCCGTGTCGGGACCCTCTACAGAGGTGAACCTGCAACTTTTAGCCTGATTTCGGTAGATGAATAGTGCATACATACTGGTTAATAAATCCAACTTTAATCCTAAAATAACTAATATGATTTAGACATGTCTTTAGGCAACCCTGCACTGCACGTTAGCATAGCATGCTCTGTGTTGCATATGTTTGCTGTGTATTTATCTGTTTCCTCCCCCTCTTCTCTCTCGGTAGACCCCGGGACCGACGCATCTCAGGAGCCCAACGACACCGTTGATGACCTTGCCTTTGCCGCAGAGCAACCAGGCAAGCACCCCCCCCCCCTTGAGCATGCCTATATCACCTATTCTCTTCTCTCTTGTGCTTGCATTAGAATTGCTACTGTTACTGCTTTACCTATTCTGATGCATGACCTGGTTTTTGTAACCTGCTTTTGATAATTACCTGCTTATCCTAAACTGCTTAGAATAGGCTGGTTAGTGAACCCCAGTGACCCCACTTGTCCCAGCTGCCTCCGCTGGATCATCGGAAGACTCGACGACCAGGCCCCAACACCGCACATCACCCCCTTAGTTGTACGACACTGCAGCGTTACTATCGACTACCGAGGGTGATACCTCATTTAGCACTTCTGATGTTAACTTTGTAGAGTAGCTATTTGGTCGTGGTCATCGAGGGTGATTCCTCCTTCACCACACCCAATAACGACGCTGTCATGCAACACCTCAAGTGTGAAACCATTGAGGGTGATTCCTCCGAGTTCACCTTCATAGATACATCGAGTAGGAATCCAAGGAGGGTGATACCTCAGATTCCCCTGATGTTATGGACACACGGTTACTTGGACTTTGCAACTGTTACTTGGAAAGGCGGGTCGACCCTGAGGGGTACCCGCGAGTGATGTGGAGACGGGTTGACCTGGAGGGTGCCCGAGATATAATTACAAGGCGTGGCCGGGCATTCTTAGCCCTTGCCGCAAGTCCTCGAGACGGGGCGACGGGGTCACATCGATCGTGAGTCTCTGCTCGTTACCGCACAACCCCAATACATTAACGGTTTGGATATTTGATCCGAGTGGGCCTCTGGCCCGATAGCACTAACCATCACGTGGGAACAGTTATGGGCACTCTGCGTCGTAAGCTTCAGCCGAAGCTTAATAGACGTCAGCGACTGAGCAGCGTGCGCCGGGTTGGACCGCGTAACGCAACCGCCTTGATAGTGCGGGTTGCTAGGTCTGCTCACCGGCCGCCCTCGCAACATGCAGGAGTTCCTGGGGCGATGGCCCAAGACCCCTGGGGGCATAGGTTTAGTCCGGCGTGCTGACCTCTCTGTTAAGCTTTTGGTCGGGTTGCGGCTTATCGTTTGGCCGAGGCCAGGCATGACCCAGTAATGTGTGTCCAGCCGGAGTTAATCAAGCGTGGTGGGTAAGTTGGTGCACCCCTACAGGGAAAAACTAATCTATGCATAGCTGGATCCTCGGTAACGGACGCTCGGAGTTGTATCCCGATCGATACAACTAGAACTGGATAGAAATGGATACTAGGGCTCTAGGATTGCTTTCTCGCAGGGAGTCGAGAAAGGATCTCTGGCCGAGGTTGATACTTAATACTGCTACTACTATATACTGTACTAATCTTCTAATGCTGCAAGACCGCTGAAGATGCTAGTCTTCGATAGGACTAGGCCTTCTCTCTATTCTGGCATTTCTACAGCCCAGTCCACATATACAGCCTTTCTTTGATAATGTTGCATATGTAGTGTAGATCCTTGCTTGCTGAGTACTTCGGATGAGTACTCACGGTTGCTTTGCTTCCTCTTTTTCCCCATACCCGAATGATGCAACCAGATGACGGAGCCCCGGAGCCAGCTGCCCCCGCCGACGACTACTACTACCACCCCGAGGGTGGTTACTACTTCGAGTTGGCTGACAACCAGGAGTAGGATCGGAGGGTCCTAGGCAGGAGGCCTGTGCCTTTTCGATCGTAGCTTTTGTTTTGCCCCGCCTTTCTAAAGGCTTATCTGTTTTTGTTTTATATCTGTACTCAGATATCTGATGCTTCCGCTGACGCCTGTATGCGAGCTTATGTATTCGAGCCCTCGAGGCCCCTGGCTTGTAATATAAAGCTTGTATGACTTTATTTATGTTTTAGAGTTGTGTTGTGATATCTTCAAGTGAGTCCTTAGGCTTGATTGTGTGCATTTGCGTGTATGATTACACTAATGGAATCAGAATCTTTGCCGTCAGCCGCCTCTTTGCCGTCTGCTAGCTGATGGCACAGATGGTCTTTGCCATCAGCTTACAGAAAGCTGACAGCAAAGAAGGACCAGACGGCAAAGATATTGTTTGCCGTCAGCCGTATCTTTTCCGTCCGCTAGCTGACGGCATAGAAGCTTTGCCGACAGCTAGCGGACGGCAAAGAGGGAGGGTGGCCCACTAGCGAGAGCCACCTAACGGCCACTTTCTTTGTCGTCCGCTAGCCGACGGCAAAGCTTCTTTGCCGTCTGCTAGCAGACAGCAAAAAAGCTGGCCAAACTAACGTCCATTAGCTAGGCTCTTTGTCGTCTGCTAGCAGACGGCAAAGAACCGTGCCCTAACTAAAAAGCCAACGCCCGCGCCCCACCCCTCTTTCTGTCCCCTCTCGATCTCTCGCCGCCCCGTGCCCTAGCCCCCGCCGCCCCGCGCCACCCCTGTCGCCGACCGCCCCGCCCCCGTGCAGCCGCCACCCCCGTCGCCACGGCACCCCCGTCGCCTCGGCGACCCCCTCCTCCGCCCCGCGCCACCCCCGTCGCCGCCCCGCCGCTTAGGCGCCACCACCGCGGCCGCCACACCGCTCCGGCGCCCCCTCCTCCACCCCGACCGCCCCGGCGCCCCTCTCCTCCACTACCGCGGTCGCCCCGGCGCCCCTCTCCTCCACTACCGCGGCCGCCCCGCCGCTCCGGCGCCCCCTCCTCCACCCCGGCCGCCCCGGCGCCCCTCTCCTCCACCACCGCGGCTGCCCCATCGCTCCGGCGCCCCCACCTCCACCCCGGCCGCCGCGACGCCCCTCTCCTCCACCCCCGCAGCCGCCCCGCCGCTCCGGCGACCCCTGCTCCGGTGAGAACTTGTATCTTTTTTCTATTTTTTTAGATTTAGTTTAGGTTTAGTTTAAATTAGGCTTGGTTTAGTTTAGGTTTACTTTAGATTTTGATTCTGTTTTTTAAGTTTTGGTTTACATTTAGTTTAATTTAAATATTTAGTGGACATCATGTCTTTGTGCCTTCTGTTTTCGCTAACATTCTTTTATTCGAATTACTTGTATGTGATGTTTAACATACATATCAGTTTGGTTCGAGTGAGACATGCTGATCTGTTGGATTTTTTATTAGTTAATCAAGATTATTTTGTTGATTGTCCTTAGGCTATACATATCTCCTAGTGCTAGAAACTGTAGAATACCAGCGCCACATAACCAAAATATGCATGGTAAGTAAGTATTCACTGTGATGGCCGTGTTGAGAACATGGGAATGTTTTCTTTAAATAAAACCTAGGTGCGCTCAAAATTTTGTACCCATTAATTAAAGTGTGCTATAGAAAAGGGGTAAAATCCTAATGAACAACATACATGTACAGCAATGTATAGGTTTTTGTCAGGAGTGTTTGTTGAATCTCCTGATTTTCATGTTTTATACAAATATTATAATAACAATTAATTGTCAAAAACGGCAATTTTTATGTGATATGGAGTGAGGAACTGATCATTCAATGATATTTTTTTAACCCTATGTGAACTGCTGTCCATTTTAATTCCGCAACGTAATTGTCACTTGGCAAAAAAAATATTAAATGAATTATGATATTGGTTGAAGTGTGATAGTAGAAGACATAAGGTCCATGGCATGTCATGCAGAATTGTAGTTGTCTATATTTCACCAAATTTCAAATAATTTTTCTACCAAAAATAAATGAAAAAATATTGGTTACACTTGAACCTTGTGTTATCTTTGAATATCACCATCAATATCGTTGGTAGTGGTAATGTTTTCTTATTGGTATCACCATCAATTTGGTTTACATTTTCAGTTTTGTTTCATGTCTAAAGAAATCCCTAGTTTTGAAGGGTTCTAGCTGTTGCCATCATATGTCCACAAGTGCATTGCTTTTTTAATATGAAATGATGACTCGGTGTAGTTGATTATCTACTGCTCAAAACTTCTGCTGCTGTAATGTTGTTTGATAATGTTGTAAGGGTAGTAATTGGTATCTTCTGCTACTTATCAGAGATGGGGGGAGGCCGCCACCGTAGGCTGCGCTCTGCCACACCGGAGTACGACTTGGAAGGTTTCGAGTTCTTCACGATCGTACTTGAGAATTCCTCCAGGAGGCAGGTATATAAAAGGAGAGATCTCCCCTTCACCCATCTCTTTATCATAACTCAGTTGTTTGCTACATCACTCCTTGACCCACGCTGCAGAGGCTGCCTGACACTTTTATGAAGATGCTGGACGGCCATCGGCCAAAGAATGTGAAGCTGCGACAGGCCGGCAGCGGACTTCGCAGGCTTTGGGACGTGGAGGTGGTGATCAGGAACGACCACATGTACCTGTATCGTGGCTGGGAGCAGTTCGTCCGTGCCTACGACCTGCGCCACGGGTACTTCCTTGTCTTCAGGTACGACGGCGGCGCCATGCTCACCGTGAAGGTGTTCAACATGACTATGTGCCGCATGCACTACCAGGACGACGACGATGCCAGTACGCTCTGCCTCTTCTTCCTCTCCATTTGGCTTTGTCTCACACTGATTGTTAAAAAACCTTTGTTGCATTTGGTCAGGCAATGGGAGCAGCAGCAGCGACTCTGGCTACAGCAAAAGCAGCAGCGAGTCTGGCTACAGCGAAAGCAGCAGCGTGGATGATCCGGAATGGAGTGGGGAAGAAGAGGAGCAGAGTGGGGATGAGGAGGTGCAGCCTATTCTGTATGACGTAGACCTCACGATGGTGGTGGCTGACGATGGCCAAGCGATGGTGGTGGCTGACGATGGGCAAGAGATGGTGGTGGTTGAGGATGACCTAGCGATGGTGCTGCCTGAAGATGGCCTCGCGATGGTGGTGGTGCCTGACAATGACCTCGCGATGGTGGTGGCACCGGCGATCCCACAGCCGGGCGACATGACCATGCCAATTGTGGTAGAAGAGTACATCCCACTGCCTCGCTGCTCTAAGCGCATCAGGATGATGAAGGAGAAGGAGAAGAAGGAGGAGTGAAGTATGTCAGGTATGTCAGATCTCCAAAATGATCTATACTTAGCTTTGTTTCCTACGAAATGACCTAAGTTAGCTCTAATATGCTAAGTTAGCTCTAAGTTAGCTCTAAAATGCTAAATTAGCTCTAATATGCTTAGTTACCTGGGTTAGCTCAAGAAAGACCTATACTTAGCTTACTTATGTCAAAAATGGCATAATATGCTTAGTTAACTCAAAAATGGCATAATTAGCTAGGTTAGCTCCAAAATGACCAATTTTACCTAGGTTAGCTCCAATATGATCCATTTTACCTAGGTTAGCTCCCAAATGACCAAGTTTACCTAGGTTAGCTCCAATATGATCCATTTTACCTAGGTTAGCTCCAAAATGACCTATTTACCTAGCTTAGCTCTAAAATGACCTACACACTTAGAATTTTTACCTAGCTTAGTTAGAAGAAAAAGAAGATAAAGAAGAGGAGAGGAGAAAAAGAAAGAGAATATAAATTCTTCTTCTTCTTCTTTTTCTTCTTCCTTTTCTTCTTTTTCTTCTAGCTAGTCTTATTCTTCTTCTAACTTTCATCTTTCCCAATTTGCAGATTTGCTTTAGATGAGGAAGCTTGCATTGATGGAGTGTACTCTTCTCCTTGTGCTTCCTTTTTGTTTATGGAAACTTGTTGGAAACTTCTTTTGGATATGTATGTATATATGGATATGTTGTTGAAACTTCTTTTGGATATGTATGTATATATGGATATGTTGTTGGAAACTTCTTGTTGGAAATCATTGTATGTTGGATATGTTGTTGGAAACTTGTATGTTTCTTATGTTGTTGAAAACTTATTGTTGGTATGCTTGTTGAAATTATTTTGAAATGTGTGTATATATATATGTATATCTGTGAAATTCTGTCAAATTGAATGAATTTAAGAAAAAACAGGGGCTATACATGCACTTTGCCGTCTGCTGGCAGACGACAAAGAGCCCAGCTGACGGCAAAGCTACCACGTGGCAGCTACCTGTGCAACCTGGGGGGCACTTGGCTGGCCTATATTGTTTCTTTGCCATCCGCTAGCAGACGGCAAAGCACGCCGTTAACCCCTTAACGGCCCTAAGCTACCACGTGTGCCGTCCAGGTCCTTTGCCGTCTGCTGGCGGATGGCAAAGACCATTTCATCTTTGCCGTCCGCCAGCAGACGGCAAAGAGCCCTTCGCCGTAGCCTATTCAGCCGGACCTGTTGCCGTCTGCTAGCTGACGGCAAAGGCCTTTGCCGTTCGCCAGGCATGCCTTTGCCGTCAGCCATGGCAGAAGGCAAAGTGCACGATTAAGCTGGGGGCGTCATAGGTTGGTATCAGAGCCGACTGCCTGTAGGATCCCCCTTTCCAACTCCTTTGCCGAAGTTGAGTCTAGTCATCCAAAACTGTTTTACTAACTTGGTTGTGTGGCTTACGGGCCCACGTCACCGAATGGGTGGTATTAGGATCTTTTATTCCTCGTCTTTACTCTGAGACTCTGATCTCTCTTCTTTTCGGGTTAAATGAATTTTACTAACGCCGACACTTAGGATCTCGTAAATCTTGTCTACCCGGAGAGCTGGATATCTGTGCTTATTCCTTACCATTGATCTGGTTAGTCTGATAATCATTTTCCTTTCCATTGGTTTGTTTAACCTTTTCTCTCCGAGTTGTATTATAATTCTCATTGTCTTTTGACAATCCTGAATTTCCTCTGTTTCAGATGGATCGTTTGTTTCCACCACGCCCTGCGACGCAGCTTGTGCTTCGCACTTGGGCTCATGATGCCCCTGGTTTTCCAGCTGTCCTGATCGCCCTCCTGACCAGACTGGGCTACCGCTGGTACCCCGAGTACATGGTCTACGAGGATTACCGCGAGTTCAACCAGGAACAGTACCATGCTGATGTTCATATCTATGATCAGCATGATGACTCAGACACTCAGCTGCACCTTTTCCACGGTATCGGCGTGATGATTGAGATGGCAGTCCATGATTCCGCCTACTCTGCTGTCGCACGTCTCCGAGGAGAGCTCACCATTAGCTTGGATGACTCTGAGTTCCGATACATTCTGTATGCCCCTGCTGGAGATGCTACTGGGTACTACACAGCTATCTGTGCCCCATACGAGCGTCGTCGTTACGACCCGCAGGTTCTGATTCAGTGCACTAAGGCTCTGGATCGCACTGTTCGGGCTCTTGCCGTAGATTTGTTTGCCACTTGAGCACGTCTCTACGATGCTATGACATAGTTGCTACCAGTTGTTCGAGCAGGGATACATCCGAAGTACATCCTTTACCCACGCAGGACTCAAATGTATGCTGGTATTGATTGGCCTACTGTTGGAGGTCACACACCTGCACGTGGGCCTCTTCTTCCAGCTCGATACCGGATTCTACATCAGAGTGCACATGGAGAGCAGGATTTTCCTGCGACGGCCATTCGTCGTCCGCACTTGCAGTTACCCCGTTACAGAGGTTTTCCTCGACATTGATGTAGCATGTCGCTATGTCGCGTAGTTGCATCCCTCCACCGCGTGCCTGCATGCCGCCTAAGTTGTCTAGCTTACCTTCATGCTGTTATAACGCTGGTCTGTAACCGTGGATCTGTATGTCTTAATTGGCTACTCTTAAGTATCTATTACACTGCTTAATTGTTGTCGTGACCGGTAAGATGTCACCGTTCTCCATACTTTTGATCGACACCCTCTTCACAGTTCCACAGGATCGGAACCTGACTCTCCTGTATATCCTTGAATTCAAAGTATCATTTGCTCTTGGCCTTGTGTGATATCACGAGCCACCCTCCGAGAGATGATCTATTCCCGATGCCCTGAACCCCTTTTCACACTTTGTTCAGGTATCGATCGGATGTCCATTCGCTTGAAACCTCTTATTGCAACGTCTTACTTTGCTCTCGATGTTTTCTTAAGTTCCAACTCGAGAGATACTTCCACCACATTCCTTGAATTGCTCCCCAGATAATCGACCCCACAAGGGTCAGTTCTCCCGAAGTTACTCTTTACTCCCTCACTTAAATCTCGGGACGAGATTTCTTGTAGTGGAGGAGATTTGTAACACCCCCCATGTATCAACTACAGTGATCACCTAATTAATCTTGCCTTGTCATCATCATTTGCAATGCAAGATCACGGTGATAATTCAACTCATTTCAATTTCCCACTCTGAAATCAATTCAAATTCAAGTGCAAAATAAAGTTGCCCAAAAGTTGCTAGAAAAATGTTCATCTCATAGCCAATATTCCATAAAATTTATTTGTTAAGGAATACAACATCACCCTTATGCAAAAATGTGCAGTAGCATTTAAAACAATGCTATTCCAGCAATTTTTATTGCTAATTCATTTATGAAAAATACAAATGAATTCTTCTGGTCTCCAAAAATATTTGTGGCACTGTCTATAATCACCAGGGAATTAAAGGGGCACTTCCCATATTTTTCCTAAGTGAATAGGGTGCCCGAATATTCTCTTACCCATCTCTGTTTATTAAATAAAAAGAAATAAAGAAAAAGAAAAGGGCCACTATTGGCTGGGCCTTAGTGCACAGTGTGCAGGCCCAGCCCAACAGTCCCATCATCGTCTCCCTCCTCCCCGTGTCGACGCCGCTGTGGACGCGCGCGCTCGCACCGGCGAGCGGCCGACACCGCGATGCCACAGTGGCCGCGGAGGGGATAAGGCCGACTTCCTCAGCCTCCCTGTCGTCCTCATCCATTCGCCCTCTCTCTCCTGCCCTCTCTCGCCCGCTCGCTTCCTCCCCTCTCGCCCGAGCGCTACCGCGGCTGCGCCACCGCGCCCGCGCAGCCACCGTCGTCGCTTCGCCCCTCCGTGGTGTCCTGCGTCTCCGCCGTCGTCGACTGCCTCGTTCCCGTCCACGAGCGCAAGCCACGGAGCACCATAGCCCGCGGATCGGGCCGCCTCCTACCTCGGCATCTCCGGCGATCACCGGCGAATACGGCCTCCCCTTGCTGCTACTTAGTTACCACAGGCCACCGTGAGCCGCTGCGGTGAGCTCCATTTCCCCTCCCTCCTTCTTTTGCTCGTTCCACTTAGTTTTGGATAGATAAAGGAATAAGGAGGAGCAAGATCCTAAGCTCGAGGGTGCCCAAGGCACCCCAAGGTAATATTCAAGGAAGACCCAAGCATCTAAGCTTGGGGATGCCCCGGATGGCATCCCCTCTTTCGTCCAGAATTCATCGGTATGTTACTTGGAGCTATATTTTTATTCATCACATGATATGAGTTTTACTTGGAGCGTGTTGTACCATAGTTTTATTTTGTTTGCTTGTTAATTTGCCGCAGTCATTGTTTGTTGAACACACCTTTTGAGATAGGACACACATTCATCATAATTTGTTATAATACTCTATGAGCTTCACTTATATCTTTTGAGCTATGAAGTTGCTCTTGCCCTTCACTTATATTCTTAGAGCACGATGGTGGTTATATTTTATAGAAATGATTGCACTCTCATGCTTCACTTAGATCTTTTGAGAGTCTCTTAAATAGGAAGTGGTAATGTGCACGGGTTATAAGACTAGTCTGAAAATGATAGGTATATTAGAGTGATATAATAAACACTTTCATGTAGATCAATAAATATGAAATGTATGATTTAATTATATTGATGTCGTAATATGAAAGGATATTAGTTCATGATCATTGGTTAGTAGAAATATCAATATTAAATCTTGTTATTAACTACTCATTTAAGTGTCGGTCATGGCATGGTGGGGAGGTTTGAGCATTTTTATGTCTGATTGAAATCCTCGAGTGTTGTTTGAATCGGGGGCGCGAGAAACCTCCTCCCTAGAGGCATGCGAGTAGTACTTTGCTTCGAGGGATAATAAAACTTTCACAATAAGTATATGAGTTCTTTATGACTAATGTTATTTCATGGACTAATACAGCACTCCCACCTATCCACATATTGCTAGCCTCTTCGGTACTGTGCATTGCCCTTTCTCACCTCGAGAGTTGGTGCAAACTTCGCCGGTGCATCCAAACCCCGTGATATGATACGCTCTATCACACATAAGCATCCTTATATCTTCCGCAAAACAACCACCATACCTACCTATCATGGCATTTCCATAGCCATTCCGAGATATATTGCCACACAACTTCAAACGTTCCGTCTTATGACATGTGTGTTCATCATCATATTGCTTTGCATGATCATACAGAGCTGACATGATATTTGTGGCAAAGCCACCATTTCATCATTGTAATACATGTTACACTAAATCATTGCACATCCTGGTACACTGCCAGAGGCATTCAAATAGAGTCATCTCGTTTCAGTTTATCGAGTTGTAAGTAAAATAAAAGTGTGATGATCATCATTATTAGAGCATTGTCACAGTGTGGAAAAGAATGATGGAGCCTGATGAGTCCTCCAAAATGTGGGGATGCGGTTCATGATATTGTTCTAAAAAATGAGAGAAAAAGAGAGAAGGGGCAATACTACTGTCCTTTTACCACACTTGTGATTCACAGTAGCACCATGTTCTTCATATAGAGAGTCTCCTGATTTGTCACTTTCATATACTAGTGGGAATTTTACATTATAGAACTTGGCTTTTATATTCCAATGACGGGCTTCCTCAAATTCTCGAGGTCTTCATGAGCAAGCAAGTTGGATGCACATCGACTTAGTTCAGTATTGAACTTTCATATATTTATAGCTCTAGTGCATCCGTTCCATGGCAATCCCTACTCCTCGCATTGATATAGATTGAAAGGCCTGTCCATTGCCTATCGATCTGCCAAGTTAATGCGGGACTTTCTTCCTTTTTGACTTCCCTTATATACCCTACTACCGCATTATATTCCGCCCATAGTGCTATGTCCATGGCTCACGCTCATGTATTGAGTGGAGTTGAAAATGCTGAAGCGCGTTAAAAAGTATATATGATCCAGTTGCTTGGGTTGACACCAGGGTGATCATGATTTATCTTAATGCGGTGAAGGCGGAGTCATGCCATGCTTACATAATTCAACGAGTAGGGATAACATTCGTTAAGCATTGTATATTTTGAAAACATAATGATTATGTTCTTGTATTCATGGATTTATTATGTTGATATCAATTACTTCATTGTTTATGAATATTTATACCGTAAAAGATTACATGATAGACATGCTAGGTAGCATTCAACATCAAAAATTCTATTTTTATCATTTACCTACTCGAGGACGAGCAGGAATTAAGCTTGGGGATGCTGATACGTCTCCAACGTATCTATAATTTTTGATTGTTTCATGCTATTATATTATAAATCTTAGATACTTTATATGCAATTTTATACCATTTTTGGGAACTAACCTAATAACTCGGTGCATAGTGCTAGTTCATGTTTTTGCCTATTTTATTGTTTTGCAGAAAAACTATACCAGACGAAGTCCAAAAATGATGAAACTTTACGGTGATTTTTCTGGACCAGAAGGGACCCTAGAAGCTCCGGGAGGAGGCCAGAAGATGTACGGGAGAGCCACAAGCTCACACGGCACGCCCCCAAGAGGGGCGCGCCACCTGAGGTTGTGGGCCCCACGTACACCCATTTGACCTAATTCCAAGCCTATAAATTTCCATAAATCCGAAAACCAATAGAGAGCCACCCGAAACAATTTTTCTGCCACCGTAAGCTTATGTTCTTCCGCGATCCCATTTGGAGGCCTTTTCTGGTACTCTGCCAGAGGGGGAATCGATCACGGAGGGCTTCTACATCAACCTTGTTGCACCTCCGATGATGTGTGAGTAGTCGACCATAGACCAACGGGTCCATAGTGATTAGCTGGATGGCTTCTTCTCTCTCTTTGATCTTCAATACAATGTTCTCCTGGGAGTTCTATCTGATGTAATCTTATTTTGCAGTGTATTTGTTGGGATCCGATGAATTGTGTGTTTATGATTGGAATATTCATTGAAAGTACTTTAGTATTTTCTGAACTTTATTATGTGTGATTGTTATAGCTATGTAATGCTTTCTGATCTATGTGTTTTCTTTGGCCAAGTTGATTCGTTGATCTTCAGTGGAAGTGGTGCATAGTAGTAGGTTCAATGTTGTGGTATCCTCACCTAATGACATAAGGGGTAACGAGGCACGTATTGTGTTGTTGCTACTAAGGGGAAAACGACGGGGTTTAATCATATTGCTTGGTTTTATTTTGTCTACACTATGTCATCTTGCTTAAAGTGTTAGTCTGTTTGTCATGAACTTAATACCATAGATGCATCCTGGATAGCGGTCGATTGGTGGAGTAATAGTAGTAGATGTAGGAAGGAGTCGTTCTACTTGTCACGGACGTAATGCCTATGTACATGATCATGCCATGAATATCGTCATAACTATGCAATTTTCTATCAATTGCCCAACAGTAATTTGTCTACCCACCGTATGCTATTTTTATGAGAGAGAAGCCTCTAGTGAAACCTATGGCCCCCGGGTCTATTTTAAACATATTACAAAAACCAAAAATACCTTGCTGCAATTTTCTTTCTTTTATTTTACTTTACAATTTATCTATCACCTATTACCAGATTTAATCCTTGCAATTAACGAGTACAAGGGTGTTGACAACCCTCTTGCCCGCGTTGGGTGCAATTATTTGCTCTTGTGTGTGCATGTATTGTTGACGGGTGTTTGCGTGAGTCTTCTATTGGTTTGGTAACTTTGGTTCTCTACTGAGGGTAATACTATCCGCTACTATATTGCTTCACCCTTCCTCTTTGGGGAAATCCCAACTCAGCTCACAAGTAGCACTGTGTGCATCTTCACGATGCGGCTCTGCACGGAACCAGTTAGTTGTGGAGTCGGGGTGGCGCGAATGCTAGTGAAAATCATGTCGACTTCGGTCATGGTGGACGATATTGGCGTCTTTGATGATGTTTCCTTATCGAGGTGTCGTCTTTGCAGTATACATCACCTTGCTCGGGCTGGTCTAGGGGAAACCCTAGATCTGGATCTCCCGGATCAGATGATGCCAGCGCCTTTGGTGTCGTCCCCTCCTCCCCCCCCCCCCCGAGGGCATCATTGAAGCAGGTCTTGGCTAGAGGGGCCAAGAGGTGGAGCGGTGTTACATCGACGACAATGGGTCTCAATGGTTTGGCGCTATGGAGTCTCGACGCTTGACGTGTGTGGATGGACGCGCGCAAGGTGGTGGCGCTATCAGGCATCATGGTGGAGTCGATGACAGTTGGGCCTGGCAAGGTCAATGCGTTGATCCCTCCTGAATATGCGACGACGGAAGATGGCGGTGATGAATTCTAGAACATGCGCATGTGGTGTGCATTGATGGTCTGTTCAAGGTAGTCAGAGTCGGGATTCAGAGTTGGAGTCATGGAATCGAGGATTCTACTAGATTTACCCAAATAAGATATTTTGTATACACGCTAGAAATTTATATGGGCTCTGTATTTTTTAACACTAAATATAGAGAAAAAATCATACACATCAATGCTAGTTGTATTCCACTTCTTTTCATAGGCGACCTTCTATCTAGCTTGCATTTATGGAACATATATGAGGAAAATATATAGAACATTTAAATCTCCAATGCATGAAATTTACTTAGGAGGTTTTTTAGAGTACGTGAATAGCCAATCACTTGTATAGCTGACCTGTAGTGCTAAACCTTGAAGGGTCTTGCTCTCCTTCTCCGATCAATCTTGACGCATCCTCCTTCTCACGCCAATTCCACCCGTCGACAAGCTCGACCCTCAGTATTGATCTAGGCTTTCTGAGAGCCAGATCAAAGGTGTCGGCGGTTGACCGTTTGGTCTTGGGAGATGAATAAAGTGCCATGAGGCATGTGTAAAAGGGTTTGGACTTTGGATGATGCCATACTATTATGCTACAACTAAACAAATGGCTTAGATAAATTAGTAGAATTAGACATAGTCCATAGCATAGTTGGGATTCTACAATTTTGTATAGGATTCTATGATTTGGATCACGACTCAACATGAATTCTGCCTGATCTGGATTCATAGTGGGACTTGGATCAACATGCTTCTGTAGGGTTGTGAAATCGTAGGATTCTAGGAGTCGAGTCGGAATTCTAACTACCTTGGGTCAGCTAGACCGATTGGTGCTCTTGGCTCGCCGTGGGGTGGCTTGGCGAGGCCACTTGTTTAGATGATGTGTGTTGGTGCGTAGTCAGGGCACATAATCAAGTTTGTAGGTGTAGCGATAGAGGTCGCCAGGAAGGTGGCTTTGGGTTGATCAATGTATATGTTTTGTCATGCTCTATTGAATAATTTAATAAAGATGACTATGTGCGTCCTTGGATGCAGAGGTTGGCGATTTCAACCTCCTTCTAAAAAACATATTCCCCCTCTGTTTAGTTTCGAGTGATATGCATAGCCCGATTCTCAAATGAATTGGAACTTGCACGTGATCTTGAAGAAGAAAGAGGCACACAAAAAGCACAACTGTAGCAGACTATTTCAGATCAGAACATTTCATTTGGTGGAGATCAACAAATTAATGAGAGATCAAACTATATGTGGAGTAGAGCGATTAAACATTCCAGGGACGCCACCACAACGATTAAATTGGCTTGATGGCCTGTGAGTCCGTTAGAGCAGTTACCCTCAACGGCTTTACAATAAGAAATGCTACATATATGTAAGAATTCATACAAATATATGTACCCAAATCGAGTGCATCCATATGAGTGGAAATTCAAACAAAGCTAAGCATATATCCTATACTTTACATGTAAATCACACAAGACAACATTTTATCACCCAGATCATGTCCTCTTCCATCACTTGTAAAATTTACTCCTCCAACTAGTACTACCCTTTGAATGCAGCTTCCAAAATGATGCATATCAAATGTAATACAACATGGAGAAACACATCGTCATGAACAAAGTGTCGAAATCCTCTCCATCGTGACTGCCTAAGGAGGGTTCCTAGCTCTTCGCCTAATGCATCATCTGCTAGCTTAATTCTAGTTGTTCTTAGGTCATTGTTACTAAGATCAGCTTCATCATGAATAATGACTGTCGTAAGTTGAGAGTTGACAGCAGCTACCTTCTATTGAATAACAACATTTAAGAATGTGCAATTTCAACAAAAAACACTTCAATGATATTTTGCACTTCACACCTCATGTGTGGAGGGCGCTCTTCCAAATACCATTCTTGGGATTACAACATGATTGGATTTCTTCTTGCATTCGTCCCTTTTACCAAAACCCTTTCTCTTAGTTGTGGCACAGTTTATTATGCAAAAGAGTTAATAGTTTACAAACATACAATTACTACAAACATCCAATTACTACCAACACAAATAATCCTTTGTCGAGGTTGGTCCTGCTGGTGGTTGTGTGTAGGATCGGTCAATAATATTTCAGACCTGGGGCAAGTTAAAATAATTCTTTTATACTAAATTTTATACTTAATAAAGTTCATTTCACCATACCATAGTTTCGTAACCAAAAGTATCATAATATAATTTCAGTGAGCATAATTTTCTAGTACTTATCTATATAGTTAACCAAACAATAATGTTACTAAATACAACCTCTCTAACTTAATGTAAGACATTTTTGTAGTTTAATTTGAACTGCAAAATCGTCTTACATTAAGTTATAGAGGGAGTAGTAGATGTAGTGTAAATTGTTATACAAATATAATGTATGTCAACGGAAAATTTGCTTTTGCTATATTCGAATTGTACAATGTACAAATCTTTTTCAAACATTGAATAAATTACATATTGTAAAAATATATATTTGCGTGTATGTGGGTGTGTTCATATATACTTTCTCCGTCCGGAATTACTTGTGTACAAATGGATAAAATGGGTGTATCTAGAACTAAAATACATCTAGATACATCCATTTCTCCGACAAGTATTTTCGGACGGGGGGAGTATTTTATTATCATTAAATATCATGATAAAGAATACCAAATCATACTCTCTAACAAATCTCATAATAATCGTTCATAGTGCAAAACTAGGTAAGCGTATCTATAGAAACTTCTTGGGTATGAGATTCTTTTTGCAAGTTGGGTTCATTGGTTAACATGTCCATGTTCTGTTGTTGTATTTACAATATCAGTGTTATTGTAATAATCAAAGAACATAAAATATTGTTGATTCTATTTTTGCGTTTATATGATCAGGTTATTTGATATGCTCATATGGAATGCACTTGGTTTGACTTGTTGTACATGAAAGCTCATGTTAGTATCTCAAACGAAGAGTTGCATATTAATTTAACATGCATTTCAAAATATTATGACATCCAGCGGGAGGGAGCTCCGCCGCCGCCGCTCGATCTCCCTCCTCCGGCCACCTCCTCCACAACAAAGATCAGATCCGGAACCCTCTCACCATCCTCTCTCCATCCCATCTCAACCCCCGCGACGGTCCCGCTCAGGCGACTCGGGTGGTGCCGCAACCATAGCCGTTGGGGGCGTCACCTCCTTCCTCCTCTCCCTCCATCGCCGCCGGGGGACGCCGTCGAGCTAAGCCCACGGGCCGACGACGGTGGCGGGGGTCTCCCTCTCTCCCGCGACATGGGGGTGGTGCGGGGCCCCTCGGCATGAGGAGGCGCAACTGTTCGGGTCTTGGTGGAGCGGCGGTGGGTATGTAGCGGCATCTGACCTCGGATGGTCGGCGGCGGTGTGGAGGGCCTGGTGGACGGGTCGACTGCAAGCGTGGTTGACCTCCAGTCAGATCTAGTCTAGTTGGTGTGGCCTGCTCGCTGCGCGGCGGCGGAGATCGGTGGCGGTCCCGTGCACACAATGTTGGATGGAGGTTCGTCGAGCACATCCAAGTGAAAACCTTGCTCACGGCTAGTTGCCAAGGCCGGCGATGGCGGCACTCTTCTATATTGTCCCCTTCTTGAAGGCATAGCCATGGAGAAGCTCCAGACATCTATCCGCTATCAGATGGCGACGGCGCTCTTGTATCATTTCTCCTTTGGGGGCGTCATTCTTGGAGGTGTGCATTGACAGGGGACGGTTTCAGCGGTGGAGCGGCGTTTCATGTGACGCATCGACGGCGTGGAGCATCGGCAGCATGGCGCTGCAGGATCTCAGCGAGAGATGCGTGATGACGGACGCGCGTAGGGAGGTGGCATTGTCTGACGTCGTGGTGGCGTCGACGGCAAGACTGATAAGGTCGATGTGTCGATACCTGCTCTGAAGATGGATTTGTGGAAGACGGTGGCGGCGGCCTCTGCTGCGTGCGCATGCGGTGCCCGCTGAGAGTGCGTTGGACCGGTGTGTGCCCTAGATCCGGCGATTGCGGCTTGGTTGAGGCCTCCGATTTTAGATTTTGGACTTTAGTGTGAGGTCTGGGTAGGCGACCTAGACAATATACACCCTTCATCAAATTGATACGAGTAGCGACAGATGTTGTCAAGATGGTGGCTTTAGACTTATTGATGTATTACGCTGTAAGATCTTGATAAATAATTAATAAAATGACCATATGCAATGCCCAGACGCAGAGGCTAGGGTCATCCTCCTTTTCGGAAAAAAACACGAGAGAAAGACTAGTGGCCTAATTAAATTCAACTTTGCTGATCAAATTTGTTTGTTCCCACGTGGTGAACACTGTTAGCGTGTCACATGAACGTGTGTTTCTTCAAATATAGAATATTCTTTATGAGTCAATAATATTTTCTACATAATGTATAATAGTATGGTTATAACTATACCGTGTACCGCCTCGTCGGCCTGGCCACGATCCACCCGAGTCCTGCCGGCCGGTGACTGCTACTTATATAGTTCGTCAGAATTTCCCTGAAGAAGAGGAGTGATACAGCACAATAGCGAAGTATTTTCCTTAGTTAAGAATCAATGTTTGAACTAATAGAGAACTCCACGAGAAATAGATAAACGGTATCTACACACGCAGAGCAAATACTTTTACTCAACGAAGGCAAGGGTGTGTGTGGGTCGTATGATCGACTTGCATGGATTGTATGGATTTGAGGCTTCGCATTTGAGGTGTGTGAATGTGCGGCAGCCCATATGACGGGCCGCGGCGCTGTCCGCGAACGCGTCGGCGGGCGTATAGGAGGCCGGATTTGTCAAGTCCGAATGTAGATGCTCTA
The DNA here is from genome assembly GCA_011799875.1 of Thinopyrum elongatum. Classification (NCBI taxonomy): domain Eukaryota; kingdom Viridiplantae; phylum Streptophyta; class Magnoliopsida; order Poales; family Poaceae; genus Thinopyrum; species Thinopyrum elongatum. The sequence continues at coordinate 501,705,394 of CM022298.1, forward strand.
ATATTTAAATAAAAAAATCGCACCCCAACAGCTAGATACAGCGGCCTCACTAGCGTGTCATGTGCCTTGCTGAACCTATCCAGCACGGCTACAGGAGTTGGGCTGCGCAACAGCGCAAGGTCCCGATCGCTACAAAAGCAGAGGGGCCGCCTAGAAGCTACTCGCTGAAATGCCCATGGAAAGTGAACGAAGAAGTAAACAGTATCCATATATGCATGGCATATCACCCTCACATGGGGGGCCTTAGTGAGTGGTCAGGTTAGTCGTCAAAGCACCATCAGTTGCGAATTAGTGCTACTACCTGATAAAACGCTGTTGTCTTAAACATGATGGTCTTTTGTGATTTAATAAAATGGTGGTTCAGTAATACCCTAACCTAAAATACTTAGTAGTATGGTTTTGTGTAATTTACTCGTTACAAATATGGAGGATGCTACGTGTCGGCCGGCGGATCTTTTTAAAAGATCCACAGCCGAGCGTCGTCCTCACTTTTTCAACAGGAGTCGTGTTGCGACAGAAGTGGTGCTATGAGAATCTTTTTGCAACACGGGTCTTGTTGTAAAAACATTTGTAACAAAGGTTGTGTTGCAGAATATTTTTTGAAACAGAGCGCTTGTTGCAGATTTTTTTGCAACAAAGCTCGTGTTGCATTTTTTTTTTGCAACGGAGGTGTTATTGTGGAGGAATTTTTGCAACACAGAGGATGTTACAAAAAATATTGCAACAAAGATGATGTTACAGAATCGCTGCCGTAGTTGGCGACAGCATCGCCACCGCTCGCGCGGCCGGTGATGGCCAGGGACGACATGGAGGAGGTGTCACATGCGACCGCGGTTCCCTGAACCACCCCGACGCGGCGGAGGGAAGTGAGGTCGGACGTGAGCGGGGCTCGCGCGGCTCATAGGGAGGCGGAGCTCGAAGGGTGGGGAGAGGAGAGGAGCAATAGGGTGATGGTCAAGCCGCCGAAGCAGACACAAAATAGGCCGGCCATGGCGCGCGAGGGAGAGATGAGGGCCAGCGGCGGAGGATCTCACCGACAGTGGCAAGGTCGCCAAACCTATGGTGCTGTCGTTGACTGGCTGTAACAGAGGCGAGGCGAGGCGAGAAGAAGATAAGGGCATCTCCAAGGCGGACCCGCAAACCGCCTGCATCCGTCCGGACCGCTCTGTCCGAATCACTAAAGCCATTTAACGCGGCCCTGTATCGGTCCGTGGGGCGGTCCAGACGCTTTTTCTCCCGCAAATTGGGGACAAAATGGGGGGAGGTTTGCGGGAACCCGGACACCCGAAATGTAGGACCCAGACACCCTGGCCTACCCAATCCCCCCTCCCGGTCCTATTTCCTTCCACTCCGCCCCTTCTCCCCATTGCTTTGCATCCGCACCCTCTACGTCTGCCGCCGCTGTTGTACGTCTTCGGCCGCCACAGAGGCATTGCCGGACCCCCGCAACCAGCACCGACGCGCCCGCTCACCTTTTACGACTGAGTTGTCCACCCTAGAGCCGTTTGTACCCAGGTACACTCCGTCCCCTATCGACGATCTCCATGGAGGACACCACGCCCGGCAGGTGTTTGGTCAAATGCCATTGAGCTTATTTCAAATGCTATGTCGTTTTTTGGAGTACGGAGGATGGTGAGCTACTCGACAATGAAGGATGAGTTGTTGTGTGATTCGTGGTAGGCTGTATCCACGGATTTTGTAGGCAGGAGCAGAGGGGATCCCTTCTGGGAGCAAGTGCATGAAAAGTTACGCACGAAAGCGCATTGCGCCCTACGACATGTACATCATTGACCCACACAATGTGAAGTCGTTGTCGTATCGCTGGCACGCTATCCAGATCAGCATCACCAAGTTTTGCGACATGGTTCGTCACCTCGAGGCAAGGTGGCCATTGCACGCGGCAGAGGACGAGATCGTAAGTTTTACTTCCTCTTGCTCAACTTGTTGATTGATTCATTCACTCAATATTGGTCTACACGTCATATGTAGCCCGCACGTGCTACCGTGGTGTACCACAGGACAGAGGGACGGGTATTTTTTTTGAGCAAAAGAGGGGGGCACCCCCTCTGATTTCATTAACGAAACCATCGCACGGATCCAGGTTCATAACAAGGTTATCCTAGATCTAGAACCAAGCTACCAGTCTAAGCAGTTTAAAGTATGACATAGAGCCTTCAACAGCATCAGGGCCACAAGCGGCAAGAGATCAAGAGGGCGCAGCCTCATCAGAGAAAAGCAAAAAGATAAAAAACAAGCTTCAGGAAAGGAAGTCGATCCGCTTCAGCCTGTCAGCCGTAGCACCCCAGTCCTCCATCCCTGCGATGCTTTGTAGATCTCACTTGCTACTCGTTCGATTAACTTTGCCCCCAGCGTTAGTAGGTTTTGTTCTGGGTTTTTTTTTCTGCAAAACAGACCAATCCACAATCCAGTTGCATGTCAGTTTAATCAAGGTCATAGGATCATTGATCTTTTTATCACGAAAAAATATATCATTTCGACACTTCCAGATGGCCCACATAATTGCCGAGATCCCAACTAGCACTAGTTTTTTCTCTCTATCAGCAAAACTTCTGATCCAAGGTCCCAGACAATCATCTACTCCATTTGGAGATGTTTTCAGATTGAAGGAGCATTTTATTAAGCTCCACAATAGTCTAGCAGCAAAGCACGTAAAGAACAGGTGGTCTATGGTTTCATTTTGTCCACAGTATACGCAACCCTGTCTCCCTCTCCACCCCTTTTTGATTAGATTATCTTTGGTCAACACACTTTTTCTAGCAATGAGCCAGAAGAACATTTTAATTTTTGCTGGAATTTTAATTTTCCAAAGGAATTGTGTGGGAATCCCACCTCAATTTTGATCAAGGAGTGATAGAGTGATCTAACTGAGAATTGTCTATTGGCTGTCAGCATCCATTGTGGCTGATCTTTGCCCTCATACATTCTCACCCTCTCACATCTAGCTCTCAGATTGTCCCACAAAATATGCTTATCATCAGTTAAATTCCTTCTGAATTTGAACCCAGCCCACCCCATATTAATGGCCTCAGCCACTGAAATGTCATGGTTCAAACTGATGAAATACAAGCTTGGGTAGGCCTCTTTTAGAGGTTTAGACCCCACCCACCAGTCCTCCCAGAAGCGAGTATTTTTACCATCCCCCAGTTTTTTCTTCACATTTTTGAAATAAATGTCTTTGATCTGCATGAGGCTCCCCCAGAAGTGAGAGTCTCCTACTTTCTTTTTTATACCAGATGTACATCTCCCTTTCACATACTTATTAAGAAGTATTTTAATCCACATCCCATCCTCTGTCTCCAGCTTCCACGGCCATTTGGCCAATAGAGCTTTGTTCATTAATTCTAGATTTAAAATTCCCAGCCCCCCAAGTCTTTTGGGAGACAACATGTTTTCCAGTTAACCAGGTGATATTTCTTCTTATCCTCACTTTCCTACCATACTAATCTAGCTCTAAAGAAGTCAGGCTTTTCCCTTATTCCCACTGGCAGGGGATAAAATGACATCATATACATGGGCATATTTGATAAGCAGGTTTGTACCAAGGTGACTCTCCCTGCCATATTTAATAACCTCCCCTGCCAACATGCACATCTTTTTTCTATTTTTTCTGTGACATTTTTCTAGAATTTATTTCCCAACCTCACATTAGTTACAGGCAATCCCAGATACTTGAAGGGGACCTCCCCTCTTTTACAGGTAAATATTTCTTGATATATCTCACTCTTGTTTCTGGCCTCTCCAAACAAAAAAACCTCACTTTTGTGAAAGTTAATGGTCAAGCCAGACATTTGTTCAAAAGCAGTAAGTATGAATTTTAAATTTTTTGCACTCTCCTCATCATCTCTAAGTAGGAAGATGGTGTCATCTGCATATTGCAGCATGTTCACACCATCATCTCCTAACTCAGTCAGAACCCCCTCGACATATCCTGCATGTTTAGCTTTATCTAAAATAATAGCCAAAGCATTTGCAGCTATATCAAACAGCAGTGGAGACATAGCATCCCCCTGTCTTAATCCTTTGTAGGTTTTAAAATATGGACCAATTTTGTCATTTACTTTAATCCCAACTTGCCCCCTTATCATTGTGTGCATAACCATATCACACCATTTATCAGGGAATTGTTTCAGTTTCAGCATCTTATACACAAAAGGCCATTTTATTTTATCATATGCTTTTTCAAAGTCCACCTTAAACAGGACTGCACTTTGTTTCTTATGATGTATGGTATTAAGAGCTTCATGTAACACTACAATCCCCTCCATTATATATCTCCCTTTTATAAAGGCAGTTTGTGTTGGTAGGATTATAGGTTTAATAACCGCACTTAATCTGTTCATCAGAACTTTAGTAATAATTTTGAAGCTGACATTAAGTAGACAAATTGGTCTAAATTTTTGGATTTGTTTGGCATCATCAGACTTGGGGATCAAAGTGATGATTCCATAATTGAGTCATGTTATATCTAACTTCCCAGCATGAAATTCATTCAGTAACTTCATAAGATCCCACTTAACAGTCTCCCAAAAATGTTGGTAGAAGTCAATGGGAAGTCCATCAGGGCCAGGGCTTTTGTTTTTTTTTCATTCCAAAGACTACTGAGTGCAATTCTTCCATTGAAAAAGGTTTAATTAGCAAATCTGCCTGTTCCCTAGTAATCCTCTGCTCTCCTAAGATATTGAGATTGATTGTAGATATGTCTGGTTGTACAAAAAGTTTTTTGTAAAAATCAGTGATGTATTTAATGAGGTTGTCATCTCCCTCAATCACCCCTTCCTCTTGATCTAAAGATAATATTCTATTTTTTTCTTCTCCTCCCATTCACCTTAGCATGGTAGTATTTTGTATTACAGTCACCCTCTTTAATCTCCCTATCTTTATATCTCTGTAGCCACTTCATCTCTTCCTGTCTAAGCAGTCTATGTAGTTGAGATCTAAGATCTTTTTGTTCCTCTCTATCATGAGCAGAGAGTCCCATAATTTCTTCACCTTAGCATGGTAGTATTTTGTATTACAGTCACCCTCTTTAATCTCCCTATCTTTATATCTCTGTAGCCACTTCATCTCTTCCTGTCTAAGCAGTCTATGCAGTTGAGATCTAAGATCTTTTTGTTCCTCTCTATCATGAGCAGAGAGTCCCATAATTTCTGCATTTTTATCTAGAGCATCCAGTTTCATCAGGATTTCTTTCTTTACTTTCCTATACCATGCATCAGAGTTTATAATCCACCCTCTCACTTTCTGCCTAAAGGTTCTTATTCTGTTTTGCCACTATTCCATGGTATCCCCATGGTACTTGGCTGACCAAATTTTAATCACAAATTCTCTGAAATCTTCCCTCATCATCCAAGAATTTTCAAATCTAAAGATGGGGTGTGTGTATGTTTTTCCCCCTGTATCCAGTACAAGAGGTGTATGATCAGACAACTCTCTTTCCAATGCATATACCTCAGTCAGGGGATAATGATCTTCCCAATCTGGGCATATAAGTATTCTATCTAATTTCTCATATGTGGGGTCTTGGAGATTATTTGCCCAATTAAATTTTCTACCATTCAAAGGTAATTCTCTCAAGCCAGCTTGTTCAATGATAGCATTAAAAATAAAGCTCCAGTGATCATATCCACCAGGTTTATTTTTTTATCACTTTTTCTGATAATATTGAAATCTCTCCCCATGAGACAAGGAACAGACGCATTATCATGATACATTCTGGATATTTCTGCCATATAAGCAGCTTTACCCACATTTTGAGCATCTCCATCGACAATAATGAGATTCCACTCAAATTTGGCTTTTTTATCTAGGAGGAGAGTCCTAATGCAATAAACACCTTTTTCTACATTGAGTATCTCAAAGGAGTCATTATTAATACCAACCAGTATCCCTCCTGATTTTCCTCTAGATTGTATCCAGTTCCAGCTAAAATTCCTACCACCACACATATTATGAAGTTCATTTTTAGTAAAATCATTATTGATGGTCTCTTGAAGACCAATGAAGTCAATTCTCTTATCATAGATACTTGATCTAATAAAAGATCTTTTAATATCAGGCCCAATCCCCCTAACATTCCAAATCATACCTATCATCTCTTCTTTCCTTTTCTGCCTTTTCTTCCCCTTATATATATACAGCAGGCTTCACACTGGTGATTCCAGGGGAGCCTATACTGTTCTTTTTTCCACTAGCAAATATGTTTTTCAGATGGGAATAATAATCCATTTTCATCTCTGCATCTGAGTGATCATCCTCAGAGCACAGTTCCTTCAGAGTGATGTCACCAGTGTCAATGAGAGATATCTCATTTTGCATTGGTTTATCCTCTTTTTGTTTAAGATGAGTAAAATAAAAGTCTTTTCTGCTTTGCTCCATTCTTTCAATGATCTCTAAATTTTGACTAACCATATCAATAGTGCATCCTAAATCTATACCAATTTTATCAGCCATGAAAAGAAGAGAGGAGTTATCCTCATCTAGATTGTAATTCTTACCATAGTTATCCTTGTCTGCTGCTCTCTGTTTGGCCAGCTCCTCAATCTTTGCATCTTGCTTATCAATCAGCCTGCCACATCTTCTCAAATTGTCTTCCACGGTGTTATCATTATCTTTTTCCTCCTTTTGTTCACCACGTTTCAGACCCAGTCTAGTAGCAAAGAAGTCAACTGATTCCTGGCTAGCCCCATAATCAACAGGCTCAACATAGGTGTCATCGTCCTCATCTTTGTTTTCCTCTTCTATCTTTTTTAATTCAGTTTCAGTGATATCCTCCATTTATTTTTCCCTTTCTTCCCATCTCTCAATTTTCTCCACACATCTGGCAATCATGGTTTGTTGTTGATGGACCAGATCCATCAGGCTTTTTCTTTCTTTCTCCATGTCCAGAATCCTTTTCTCATCTTGAGTTTTGAGAGCCATTTGCCTTGCTTTTTCTTCTTCAATCTCCTGCATCTTCCTCATAATCATTTCCAAGTCAGCCTCCGCTTTTTTCCTGGCATCTCTCTCTTTGTTGTGCTCCTGTTGGGCCAAAAGGATTGCATCACTTCTTTTTTTCTTCTTCAAATTGCATCAAGTTCAAACTGCCCAAGGTCACAGCCTCTCTGTTGTTATCTCCTGTATTACTGATGTTTTTCTGTCTCTTCCTTATTTCATCACCCACACAATCCATTCCAGCCTCTTCTAAATGTTGTCTCTTGTGTTCACCATACCAGCCTATCTCAACTACCTTCTCTAGGCTTGGCATAACTCTGTATATGTTCAACTCCCTGTCAGTGATTTCAGTGTATCCTGGGATTTTTTTCAAAGTCTCTCACCCCCACTTTTGCCCTGATTTTCTCATGAGTTATGGTATCCATGTCAATCTCCAGCACTGGCCCTAAAGATGCTGCCACCTCACACATACCAAAAAAATGTCTGAAGCATTCTGGGACTTTTTCAAATGTAACCCAAGTTGTGTGAAGTTTCCCAACTGCTTGTGAATCAAAGGCCCATTTTCTGATATTAACCACAGCTCCAGTACCCAGAAGAGTGAAGTCATCATAGTTGATAAGCTTCATTAATCTGCTTTTGCTTCGGAATCTCATCAGGAATGCATTATTTCCTTGTTTCTTACATCTCCATTACCAGTTCCAATTGAACATATAATTGAATCCCTCCAGAAGTTGGGTTTCATTTATCACACCAGACCTGACTGTCACTAAAGCCATTGGATTGGGGTTCTCAAAATCCGAGGTGTCCTTGGAGCTTTGCACCAGCAGCACTCCCAAACCTCTTGCAGCATATCCTACAAACTTAGGGACAGCTTTCATCTGCTTTAGCCAAGTGCAGTCATCAGTAATATGGTTCCTTTTTCCACAAACTGCACAGTGGTCAAGTTTGCAATCTTTTGTAGCATGTCTAGTATCTTTGCACTTGTTGCACATCACTCTATTGGCACCTCCCATGATCATCTTGTTGCCCTCTTTCATCTGTCCTCCTTTTCCAGGCTCTCTCCCTTGGTTGTCCTCCACCCATGGCCCATCTCTCTCGAATGTGTTTGCAGGTCTGTTGTTCCATTGATTCCTCTGATTTTCCCCTCCTTGGACATAATTGTTCTCCCCTCTAGCCACTTCTCTTCCTATGTTTTGTTGCAACATGTTAGCCCCTCCTTGCAGGTTCACATTGCTCCCCCCCTCCAATAGTGGATTCCCTTGGGTTAGCTGAGTCAGAAGTGCTGAAAGTATACGCTGCTGTTGCATAATCTCAGCTCCACTCACTGAATTACTAACAGCTTTTCCACTTGCATCGATCGTACCTGTTTTAGCTGCTCCTTGCATTTCTTTCTCCTTGTCTGTCTTCATCATTCCTGTGTTTTCCTCCTGGCGTTTCTGATCTTGTTGTAGATCCTGCCTCATCTGCAAATTGCTACTGCTCCCTCCTTGCCCCCATTCCTTCTTGCCCTCTCTATTGTTGTAGCTTCTGAATCCATCACCTCCTTCCTCTTTCTTCCTATACTGCCAGCTCTCCCTGCCCCCTCTGTTGAATCTCCCCCCTCCTCTGAAACAACCTCCAAATCTGTCCATTTCACTATCTTCTATCGGCGGCCGGGTGGGAAACCCTAACTCGCTTTCTTTGTTATCAGTAAACCCTAAAGAGAGGGTGGGGGTGAGTTTATATAGGCAAATGTGTGACGCCCCCGGCTCAATCGTGCACTAATCATACACGCAAATGCACACGATTAAGCCTAAGGACTCACGGGAAGATATCACAACACAACTCTAAAACATAAATAAAGTCATACAAGCTTTATATTACAAGCCAGGGCCTCGAGGGCTCGAATACATAGCTCGATGGCATACAAGCGTCAGCGGAAGCATCAGATATCTGAGTACATATATAAAAGAAAACACAGATAGGCCCTTAGAAGGGGGGGCAAAAGAAAACACTACGATCGAAAGGCGCAGGCCTCCTGCCTGGGACCCTCCGAACCTACTCCTGGTCGACGGCAAGTTCGAAGCAGTATCCGCCCTCGGGGTAGTAGTAGAAGCGATCGTCGGCGGGGCAGCTGTCTCAGGGGCTTCGTCATCTGGTTGCATCAAAAGGGGTATATGGGGAAAAAGAAAGCAAAGCAACCGTGAGTACTCATTCGAAGTACTCAGCAAGCAAGGATCTACACTACATATGCAACATTATCAAAGAGTGGCTGTATATGGGTACTGGGCTGTAGCAATGCCAGAATAGAGAGGAAAGCCTAGTCCTATCGAAGACTAGCATCTTCAGAGGTCTTGCAGCATTAGAAGAGTGTAGATTAGTACAATATAAAGTAGCAGTATCATTAAGTCTCATCCTCACCCAGAGATCCTTTCTCGACTCCCTGCGAGAAAGCAATCCCAGAGCCATACAGTCATCAACCTCGTCCTGAGATCCCTTCTCGACTCCCTGCGAGAAGCAATCCCAGAGCCATAGTATCCAATTCTAGTTGTATCGATCGGGATACAACTCCGAGTGTCCGTTACCGTAGGACAGGCTATCGATAGATGTTTTTCTTCCCTGCAGGGGTGCACCAACTTACCCACCACGCTCGCTTAACTCCGGCCGGACACACTTTTCCCGGTCATGCCCGACCTCGGCCAAATGACACACCGCAGCCCTACCTAGAGCTCAGCAGAGAGGTCCCCGCCGGTCTACATCCTAAGCGCAAGGGGGTCTTGGGCCATCGCCCCTCCCCCTCCGGGCCGTTGCGCACATGGCTCAGATCCAAGCACCACCTCTGTCGTGAATGGCGCCAATCACTCCATGCCGCACTGCTGAACTGGACGTCTAACAGAGCTTTCGGCTGATGCATACGATGCAGAACGCCCATACTATGCCCACGTGATGGTTAGTGCTATCGGGCCAGACGCCCACTCGAATCAAATATCCAAATCGTTAGTACCTTGAGGGTGCGGTAACGAGCAGAGACTCACGATCGATGTAACCCCATCGCCCCGTCTCGAGGACTTGCGGCAAGGGCCAAGAATGCCCGGCCACGCCTCGTATTCATCACTCGGACACCATACAGGCAACCCGTCTTCACATCACACGCGGGTACCCCTCAGGGTCGACCTGCCTTTCCAAGTAACAATAGTACAGTCCAAGTATCCGTGTGTCCATAACATCAGGAGAATCCGAGGTATCACCCTCGTTGGATTCCTACTCGATGTATCCGTCAAGGTGAACTCGGAGGAATCACCCTCGATGGGTTCACACTTGAGGTGTTGTACAACGGCGTCGTTATCGGAAGTGGGGAAGGAGGAATCACCCTCGATGACCATGACCGAATAGCTACTCTACAGAGTTAACATCAGAAGTGCTACAAGAGGTTTCACCCTCGGCACTCGATAGTAACGTTGCAGTGTCGTTACAACTAAGGGGGGTGATGTGCGGTGCCGGGGCCTGGTCTTCAATCCCGAAGATCGGGTCTTCAGATAATCCAGCAGGGCAGTCGGGACTAGTGGGGTCACTTATAGGTCTCTACCCAGCCTATACTAAGCAGTTTAGGATAAGCAGGTAAGGTATCAATAGTAGGTTACTATAAACAGGCTATGCATCAGAATAGGTAAAGCAGTAGCAGCAGCAATTCTAATGCAAGCATGAGAAAATAGAATGGGCGATATCGGGATGATCAAAGGAGGGGCTTGCCTGGTTGCTCGGCGGCAAGGGCAAGGTCGTCAACGGTGGCGTCGGGCTCCGGAGCTGCGTCGGTACCGGGAACTGCGTCGGGGTCTAACGAGAGAGAAGAGGGGGAGGAAACAATAAATACAAGCAAACAGATGCAACACGATGCATGTCATGGCAATACGCAGTATTAGGGGTAGTCTAGCGCAGTACTACACGTATCAGACGGAGCGGGAGAATATCTGACGATATTTCCCGGGTCTTTGGATTTATCGGGCAGACGATCCGGAGAGGGAAGTTCCATATTCATCATGCTAGGAGCATGTGACAGATGAAAGGAGGGCATATTCGAATTCGTGGGATTTTTCTGATCAACTTTCATATATAAATTATTTTCATCGGAGTTACGGATTAAAAGATATGATTTTCTAAAGTTTTTATTAATTTCTGAAATTTCTGGATTTAATTAAATCAACATTATCCAGAACAGTACAGGGCTATGTCAGCATGACGCATTGATGACGTCAGCAGTCAACAGGGGGCCGGCCAGGTCAAACCTGACCAGTGGGGCCCACATGTCATAGACACAGGGCTAATCCAGGGTTTAAATTTAACTAAAACTAATTAACAAGGGTGTGGCCCCACCTGTCAGTGAGTAATTAGTGATTAATTAACTAATTAATTAATTAACATTTTAATTAATAGTTTATTTATTTTTAAAATTGATTTAACCGCGCGGGACCCACATGTCAGTGGCCCACGCTGCCACGTCGACGGTTGACCCAGTCAACTGGGCCTGCGGGGCCTAGTGTTCAGCGACACAGGCGCGGGACCCACCGGGGCCAGGTCAGCGCCGGCCGTCGGAGCTCTCCGGCGAGCCCCGAGCGGTGGTGGAACTCCGGCGAGCTCGGAATTCTCCTGTGGTGCACCAAAATGGCCGCGGTTTCCTGCTCCCGAACGGCCTTTCCACGCCGCGTCGAACGGCGGTGGCCACGGGAGCTGGGATAGCCGGAGTCGTCGCCGGTGAGCACCGCAGCGGACAGCGAGTTTCGGGCGCCGTCGGATTCAGGGCTACGATGAGCTATACGGGCTGCGCTAAGTTCTTACGGTGTCTACGCGATGCGGGGAGTCCAACTGACGCTAGCCCGTGACCATATGGTCATCGGAGCATCGCCGGCGACGAGCCTTGCGGAGGCGAGCTCGGGCTCGAGGGGGGAACGACGGTGCAGCGCGTCCTAGCGCTAAGCGAGGGGTGAGAGGGAGGAGCTGGGGCTTACAGCGCGGCACATGAAGGCCCTCGGTGGTCGGTAGCGCAGAGACGAGGCAAATTCGACGGTGATCGCCGGAGATGCCGTATACTGGGACGGCTCGATCCGCGAGTTCCGGTGCACCTCAGCTCTTGCCGTCCGTCGATGAGGAAGAGGCGGTCGGTGGGGCATCACCCAGACACATCCGTCGGGCTCGGGAACACCGGTGGCCGCGGTGGTGACGACGGCGCGTCGGCAGTGGCGCTCGGGTGAGATGGGGAGGCGAGGGAGAGCGCGAGCGGAGCGGCTAGGGTTTGTCCGCGGGGTTGGGGACGGGCGTATAAAGGCGTCCGCGGCGCGAGGGTGGCCGTTGTCGATCAGGGATGAGGGGGGCCGGCGCGCGTGCGCGTTTGACAGCGAGGGCGAGGAGCAGTGCGAGAGGTGGGGGACGGAGTTGCGCAGGCTGGGCCGGCACTGTGGCCACTTTGGCCCAGTGTTGTGGGCCTTTTCCTTTTTCTCCTTTTCTCCTTTTCTTTTCTTTTCTGTTTTGTCTTTTGTTTTTACTCCAAATGACTTTTGTAAAATATGAGACTGGTCCAAATAGTAACAGTGCAAAATCAGTCACCGCTAGAAATTGGTTTGGTGTCCATATCTTTTTATTTGGATTTTATTTAATTGAAAAAGGATTAAATAGTGCTATTTTGCTGCTGTTTCTTATTGTTTGAGTCCTTCTACAATTCCAATAAATGTTGCAATCATTTTTATAAATGCTATGGGAATATTTGCAACATGATGCACATTTTTGTTTTCCAATTTGAACATCTTTTACTTCCACTTAAGTTTGAATTTCCATTTTGAATTTAAATTGAAAAGAGATATGATGCTAATGATGATTAAGCACTGTTAATCATGATGACACGGCATAATCAAAAGGGTGATTACTGTAGCTAACCACTGGGGGTGTTACAAAATGCCACCAGAGCCCTCCCCCCCCCCCCCCCCCCCCCCGAGATCCTCTTCTCTATTTGGGCTGGGCCTTAAGCCTGCCCATCCAATCAGATCTTCAGCCCAATCTTCTAGTATCTTATTCTCAGAGAGAATTATTTTTTGTCAGTCAGTGTAATTCTCCACTACACAGTCAGACATACATAAAATGTTTTCATCATGCCCAATTTCTGACCAATAATCAGGTATTTTGGGATTCATTTCCATCATCTCTTTCACTATCCACCCCTCTAAATAAGTCTTATTGGATTTATTCTCCTCTATCACCCGCATATCATCCTTGCAACTTATGTTTGCAGGATTTTTCCCACCATTTCCACTAACTTTTCTATCTTTTTTAGCTTTTTTCCTTTTTGTGTTTCGTCTAAATCCACATCCCTCTTCCTCATTGAGCAAATAATAAGAGAATTTATCATTAGTCAGCAGCTTACCAGCATCATCTGACGAGTTCCCAGCCTCCTTGTTAGCATCATCCCCAGCCAGCAACCAGAATCGGTTGCCGGCGGGGGAGACGCCTATTCCGCCGCCGCAGATCGAGAGAGGCTGAGGAGGCGTGGTGAACGACGGAGGAAGCGTGGAGAGCGACGAGGAGTATGGTTCTTCTGCTTCCTCTTCCCCCCTCTCCACCTCCAGTCAGATCTGCCTCTGCCTCCCGATCTTCGATGTATGTCTCCTTCTCCTCCTCGATGTCCTCGATCGGAATCGGCACCCAGTGCGTCCCCAGAGTGGGGATGGCCATCACCGCCCCCACCACAAACTCTTCCGGCCCTGCCGGAAAGCGGCGGCGGGAGCGAAAGCCCCACCACTTCTCCCTCTGCGCAGGATTTCCGATCTCGGTCTCCTCCATAGCCCAGACCAACGCCGCGAGGGAGCTCACCGGCGCACCTGACGGGGTGGTCATCCCGTTTGGTGTGAGCCTCTCATCTTCCTCCACCGTCAGGATCCTGAACACCATCTTCGCTGCACGCCGCATCTCCTTCCTGGTGGAGAACTAGGAGACGATCTCCCGCGCCCTCTCTAGCTTCTCCTCGTCGCCGCTCGCGAGCTCCACCATGGCTTGCTCCATCCTCATCCTCCAGTCGGCCATCGGTGGCAGGTTCGACTTCCCCTCTCTCTGGATTGGGTCGCTGAGCGGTGTGGTGGGTGATGGCGGTTGGAATGAGATGCGTCGCCCTGCCACCGAGCGGGGGGGATTTATTGTCCTCCTCCCGCTCGCATTCATGGCGGCCATTCGCATCGGGTTTCCCCCCACCACCTCCGCTCTCACAATCAATCGTACTCCCAACGTACACCACATGACACGGAAACCAAATCCTCGAGCGCCATGAAATTCGCTCTCCGTCGTGCAAGCTCCGGCTATCCACCACCCGATCCTCGTCGTCAAGTAGCAGAAGCCTACGAATCAGTGGCGGCGCCAGGTTTTAGAGGGTGGGTATTCATTTTGGAGGAGGGTATTCATTTTGCCAAAATCATCACTGTTTTGCAAAAAAAAACGCCTGTTTTATATAAAATTTCAATGGTTTGTCAAAATCTTGGGTATTCAGCCGAATACCCAAGAATACCCTCAGCGCCGCCCCTGCTACGAATCGTACCTTGAACGAGCAGAGACCCCTTCTGGTAGCAGAGGAGTCCAGCCGCGAGGAGGCCGGGGATGTAGAGGACCGGCCAGCTCCTGTCCACCGCCGTCGCCCTCCCCTCCGAGGCCCGCTCGTCGGCGGGGAGCCCCTCGCCTGAGCTGTCACCCGACTCACGTGGGCTGTCGCCCAAATCGCCTATCGCCATCCGCTTCCGCAGCGCTCGAGGGACGGTTATTTACGTACACACACTATTGGATGAAGTTGAAGGGGCAGTATGTGTGGGACGACATGATCCGTTGATAAAAAACTTGTTGAACATCTGGTTAATCTAGTCGAATTTAAGACAATTTTGTACTAGACTTATTTGCATGTTAAGTGTGGATGATTTGTGCTATTTTCTATCCGAATTTCGATAAATATCGGCCAGTTTGCATGAATTTCGTTCGGTTAGTTAAAATACGGTTTGAAATGTATGCGTCTATGATTGGATGACGTCCTCCCGCATCTGTGTTCGAGGAAATTTAGGGCTCACCGTTGGAGATGCCCTAAGGTTGGAAGGTGTGAAGTGGAGCCGCGTGGGTCCACGTCCACGTGGCGAGGGGAGCAGGCGATCGACGCGAGCGGCTGATTAGAATCATTTCCTAGAAATATGGCCTCCTCACCAGAACCTTGGGCTTCATTCCGGTTCGGGCTGAGACGTCTCCAATCCGACACGCCCTTAATCTCGTCTGTATCCGCCAACTTAAACGCATTCGTGGTAGAGCACCACACTCACACAGCGATGAAGACAAGCTCCCCATACTGACAGCCAGCAGTGCCCGGATTAAGCTCTATAAATGAAATTAGCCCTCATTTATGCAACTCCCCATCACTTGCTCTATCCCGAGTTAGTGACACAAGAATACTTCCCTGTGCAGTGTTGTGATAGCTACCGTGTCTGCCGGGAATGGCCGACGGCGTCCTTCTGACAACCGCGCCGGCAGCGCTAACAGTGGTGTTCTTGCTGTTCTTCGGCGCCGCGCACGGTCAGCTCCAGATGGGGTTCTACTCCGACTCCTGTCCCGGCGTCGAGGACATCGTCACCGCCGCCGTCCAGGAAGCCGCCGCCTCGGACGCCACCATCCTCCCCGCCCTCGTCCGCCTCCAGTTCCACGACTGCTTCGTCAGAGTGAGCGCAGATAGCTAGGCTGAATGGCCGATGCAGTTAGCCGTGTCCATGTCAGGGTAGCAGTGAGCGAGTGATTGAAGTGCGTGGCTGATGCAGGGATGCGACGCGTCGGTGCTGATCACGAGCGCGGGCAACGCCGCGGAGGTGAACAACAACAAGCACCAGGGCCTCCGGGGCCTGGATGTGGTTGACCGCGCCAAGGAGGAGCTCGAGGAGCAGTGCCCCGGGGTCGTCTCCTGCGCCGACATCATCGCTCTCGCCGCACGCGACGCCATAGCCATGGTACGTACGTCATGTTAACACGAGGTGTTCCTGCCGCATGCACGCTGTGTTTGTTTCTAGTCTTGTCGGGAACTCTATCGTGATGCGCGGTGCCACTGGCGATCGAGATGCTGCTTGTCTGACCTGACGCGTGCCATGGCAGACCAACGGGCCGTCGTTCGAGGTGCCGACGGGGCGGCGCGACGGGCTGTCGTCCAACGTACGCGACGCCGACGTGCTGCCGGACGTGAGCGACTCCATCCAGGTGCTCCGCTCCAAGTTCGCCGCCAGCGGCCTCAACGACCGCGACCTCGTTCTCCTCACAGGTACGTACCCCACTTATTAGTACTCCGCGACATGCACGTCATACGCTGACACGCGACGGCGTCCTCCGCCGCGACATGCATATGCAGCGGCGCACACGATCGGCACGACGGCGTGCTTCTTCGTCAAGGATCGGCTCTACAGCTACCCACTGCCGGGCGGCCGCACGGGGTCGGACCCGTCGATCCCGGCGGCGTTCCTGTCGGAGCTCAAGGCCCGGTGCGCGCCCGGCGACTTCAACACGCGCGTGCCGCTGGACCGCGGCAGCCAGGGCGCATTCGACGACTCCATCCTCCGCAACATCCGCGCGGGCCTCGTCCCCATCGCCTCCGACGCGGCGCTCGAGGCCAGCAACGCCACCGGCGCGCTCGTCGGCGCCTACCTCGGCGCGGCGTCCTCCAGCTTCGCGCAGGATTTTGTCGGCGCCATGATCAAGATGGGCACCATCGGCGCCATCACCGGCGACGCCGGGGAGATCAGGGACGTGTGCTCGGCGTTCAACACGAACTGATCGACACGTCATTGCTATAAATCATACGAATGGTCGCATTCAAATTAGCACTGTACATCTCTTGCGGAAACATGAATTCGTTCCTCTTTATATATACTCGAATATTGATAATCGAGAATGGTGGTGGGATTAAGATTACATCGTCATTGGATTGACGAGTTGTTAACAACTTGTTTGATTTCTAGTGGCAAGAACATGCAGCAATGAATGTGCAATGCAAAGGAAACAAATTAAATTCGCAGAAAAGATGAGAATGGGAGTACGTACTCTGGATTAAGTAGTAACGTGTTGGTTTGAGCTGTCTATATTCGGTGCCGATTTAATGGTCTCAAGGAAAATATGGCGCCCATGCATGCATGTGATTGCACTGTGTACTCCAACTGTGTCATATCAGTATCAAGCGATCTACTACTGTGTTACTCGCATCGCACAGTACTACAAAAGGATTACAGGAATAGTGGAAAGAGTACCAAATGGCGGTGAGTGAATGTATTGTTACTACTGACTTATCTGACTTATCTCCCTTCAGTTAATCACCGTCGGAGTACCAACGGGTCCACATTCATTTCATAAAAGCATTACATTTCATGTTCACATGTTTAAAGATAGAGTACTCTTAGAGATAACATAGCCAGCAAAAAATCCCGTAAAAAACAGGGATAAGTATATTTTTCGTACTCAAACTCTAGCAATAATATAGAAATCGTCCCTCAACTCCGAAACCAGTAAAACTCAGTCCCTCAACTATTTAAACCGGATACTTTTCGTCCCTGACGACACTTAAAGTGGTTTTGCAACTATTTAAACCGGATATTTTTCGTCCCTGATGACACTTAAAGTGGTTTTGGTATGACGTGGACCCGGTTTTGACTAAAATCGTCCATGTGGCCTGGTTTTGACTATTGTATAAACTGAATCGTATTCATAGCAGATTGTTCACATGATTTCAGGCTATTGTGTAAACTGAATTCATGGCCAGATTGTTCATATATGATTGGACAGATTACTGAACTGAACAGATTATATAACAAATTTCATTCATTCATAGTCTGACAGACTACTGAAATGAATTGTCATGCAAGCAAGCACAAACAGGAATTCTCAGTGTCTGATATAACCACAAATATAGTACTGATTTGTCTTACAAGCAAGCACAGATAGGAATTCATTAGTCTTACAAGCAACCACAAATCTGAGAAAGTAAATGATAAATGGTACTGATTAGTCTTACAAGCAACCACAAATGAGAAATGCACTACTCCAGTAATTTTGCTGGCACTTTCTTTGCTCTTTTATTTCCTCCAACTTGAGAACTTGCAGCACCAGATGTAACATTTACTATAAATGATGAACTGGACTTCACATTTACTATCACATTTTTTACAGCAATATTTGGGAAAGCCTTCCAACAGCAACACAATCAGTAATCTGCTTGCAATCAGTGTCTAAAGCAACCATTTTCAGACCACAAACCATCTCTCTTCCAGGATATAACCAATGAAACATCTTGTCATCCTTTGTTTGGCAGTGCATACCAAAACTCTGAACGAGATCGAAAAAACAGAAGTTCTTGCGATAAACGAATGACATGGCCTCTTTTCCCCCACTATCAAGTGATTTCCCATCTTTCAAAAACTGCCCTTCAAAATGAAATCTGATGAACAGCACGTCTCCAGGATCCATTTGACTACCCTATGTCCCTATGTTCATACAAGAGAGACACAAACAGAACGTGAGGCGTGCCCTTACTCCTGAATGTAAGATTGCAACGAGTGCAAACACAAATTACCTCCGGCAATCGAGCTCGTTGTCGTGGGTCAAGGGCATCGCTCCCGTGCCCAGCCAGGCAGCAACCGCCGCGCCTCACAGGCCACGCCGCCCGCCGCCGAAGTCACACCTCACTGCCCGCCGCCGCCGCCATAGCCGTAGTCCATGAGCGAACCGCCGCCGCCGCCACCGCCCATGACTTAATCGCTGCAGCCGCCGCCTGCTCTAGGTTTAGGGTTCGTGGGTGAGAGAAGGGGATCGGGAGAATGCGTGGGGAGAGAGCCCGTAGGTGCACTTAGTCACTTAAATGGCGTGGCAGTCAAAACCAGGCCATGTGGATGTTTTAGTCAAAATCGGATCCACATCATACCAAAACCACTTTAAGCGTCGACGGGAACGAAAAGTATCCTGTTTAAATAGTTGAAGGATTGAGTTTTACTGGTTTTAGAGTTGAGGGATGATTTCTATACTGTCGCCAGAGTTTAAGGACGAAAAATATACTTATCCCAAAAAAAAACATAGCCAGCAAAAAAAACCCGCAAAATTAGCTTAGACTTCCAACAAAATGATTGATGGCGACGGAATCTTGGCGTTGTCGCTGATAAGATTTCTAACCGAGTGAGCAAATTTCACTCTAAGAAATTCAATAATCGACCTTCCATTTCACCATTTTGAGGTTGACAGAGAAGATAGTTACGTCAACGCATCAACGGGAAGGGGAATGCGGCGACTTTTTCAAAGCTTTTACACACATGCATATTGTACAAGAGGATGGAATCCATAATGAATAACAAGTTGATAAATGAAAAAAAAATAGAGTAAGTGGTAGACTTACAATTGTTTCAAAATAGCCAAGAAGACCTAACTCAAGCCACAGTCGTTATGCGATTTGGTTGAAATTTTTTGTGTAGTGCACATAGAATAGAGTAGTGTCCCCTCTGTGACATTTTTAGTTTGCCGATTTTAAGTTTTCCAGTACCTGCATTACCATTACCTTTATCATTATTCTTATATCCCTTTGGATCCCTCTTTGGTGGAATGGTTCATGCCGGCAATTGCTCATACTTTTGAACCAAACCTCCTAGCGTAGACGTGGAGCCCTCCGACGGTGGCAGAACTAGCAACTCCCTCTTCCTCTTCTATTAGCGCCCGACCCCAGCCTCCGAGAGACCCCACAACAGATCGCCAAGGCTGGGTAGCGTCCCGGAGGACGCCCCTTGATCGGCCCGAGCAAGAACTACCGTCGGGGAAGATCAGGTGGGGACAGATTGCTCGATGCCGACTACGGTGGTGCAAGGAGATAAGCCCAGGCGAGAGGGAAAGATAGATGATTGTTGAGCTATAAATTTATGGTAGTATTATTTGATAGAGATAGTGAAGGGCCATCATATGAGAATCTAATAAACAGTGATGTTGATTGAACCAAACATAAATGGAAAATCCAGCTGCATACGCAATGGATGGGCGCTCAAAACTCAAGGAGTTGTGTATCGATCCAGTAACCATTTTCTCCAAGCCACCCTTTACATAGTACAAACAAAATAATTGTGTTTAACTTTCACCAAAGTTAAGGCTTTAAATAGTGCAATTTTTAGGCATGGTACTCTCAACTTTTAGGTGGCCGTGATTCATCAAAAATTCACAAAAATGTACAAAGAAGTGATGAACAATATAATGAGCGCATGCAACTACTGGTACCTCAATTGACCGTTCGGAGCAAAAATTGAGTAACAACACTTGAGGCTCTGGAAACCATTTTTAAGTTGTCTGTACTTTTTTACATTTTACATTTTATTACTAGCGCATGAGCAGGATTTGCGGCCGCAGCTTACTAGTGCACGTCCCGCGTGGATGTGTAGCACGTCCATCCAGTGGTGCACGCACACCGATGACCGGGTGCATGCATGGTTGCCGCCGGCCGCTGGCTGACGGCGCTAGAGGCTGCCCTGTCGGTGGCAAGTTGCGCGCTCCGGTGTGCTCACGGTCACGGGGCTCGGCATTTGCAGACAAAGCGACACGGCCGGCTTCACGGGCGGGAGGGATCAGCCGGCGATGGAACGGCTCCCAAGCTCAAAACTTCAAACTACTAATAAAAAATAATCAATGATGGCAGATGCAGGCTTCAGGGACGCGCTTGTCTGCATCTCTGCTCCGTGACGGTTTTTTGAGCAACTGGAGATCATACATTTCTCTCTAGCAGCCACAATAAAGTTGGAGGCGACGCAAGTGTTTTTTTTTTTTCGACGGGTAAATGCTGCACTTTGTTGCTCAACGTGTACAGCATCATGGGGCTCAAGTAGCTACCTAGATTTAAAGACAAAAAAAACTTTGCCAAACTATCCGCTTCGTAATTTCTTCTACGCGTCCAAAAATAATAATCTTCTAGGCAACGAAAGTGACGATGGCTGCACGACGCGAGGTGCAGGAGGTGGGCCGTCGGTGAAGTATCCACCAATAATCCTACACCTACGGTGGCTATGAAAGGTGCTACGTAGGCTTACTTCATCTTTCATAAAATTTTCTCCTCCCCCCTGATTTGAGCCCCAGCTGCTAATCCTGGACCATTTAACGACCCGCACATCAGCTTTTATATAAAATCTGAACGTAAGATTACGTATGTCTAGCATTGCTCACCATTCGCGGTCTATCTGCCCAAGGAAAAATGGTCAATTTCTATTTGTTGTTCACTGCCAAAATTACGAGACCACCTATTGGGCACTGAAACCTCTCTAGCGCCCGCAGCTCCCCTTCATGGCCGCGGCCCAGTGCTGCTGTCACACGCTTCATCGTTTTTTTTTTCATTTAACCGTTAGGTCATTGATGAGTTGATCAATTGACATTTAAAAAAACTTCGTACATTTGGAAAACGTTCACTTATTTGAAAACAGTTCATTATTTTGAATTTGAATAAAGTACATGAATTCATAAAAAAACATGACCTTGAAAAAATCCAAGATTTTAAATTTAAAAAAACTACGAATTCAGAAAAAGTTTGTGAATTGAGAAAAAGTTCACGAATTTAAAAAAGTTCACGCATCTGAAAAAGGTTCACTAATTTGAAACGTTCATGAATTTTGAAAAATGTCCGCGCATCTGAAACAAAGTTCACTAATCTGAAAAGTTCATGAATTTGAATAAAGTTCATGGATTTGAAAAAAATGTTCACAGATTTGAGAAAGATCATGAAGTTGAAAATGTTCATGATCTGAAGAAAAGGAAAAGGAAAAAGAAAAAAAACTAAGAAAACACGGCCAAACAAACACATAAAACCAACAGAAAAAAAAGGCTGGAAGCTACTAGAAGCTTCCTTAAAAAGAAAACAAAACAATCCGGGAGCAAGCTATAGCTATAACGGGCGCCACAGGCGCCAGATAGGAAATGCGCAAAACTACCGTGCAATCGCAAGGGCTGGCTTCGTATGGCAGGCCCAATGGGAAGTAGAGAGACCAATGATTTTTCCAGGTTATTGGTAGTGGTTTTTTAAGCCCCTTCTTCCGTTTTGTATCGGGGTGATTTTTTCTAGTCTTTCTTTCCATTTTATTCCACCAGATTTCTTCATGTTGTTCTTTTATTCCTTGTTATTTATTTTTCATTTTTATTTATTTCCTTTTCTTTTTAGTTTTTTCTTTATTTGGAAAATGTTGACGAGTACTTTTTAGATGTTCAAGATTTTTGAACAAATGATCTCCTATTTGAAAAATGTTACATTCAAAAAAATATCAAAATTTATATTTTCTAAAATAAAAAGTGTTTACATTTAAAAAAATTAAATTACAAAAAATCATAATTGTTAGAAAATTTATGTTTTTTCTAAATAATGTTCACAAATTTGTAAATTTACAACTTTTATAGAATGTTTGCATAATGTTCTTACATTTTTTTTAAAGTTCACACATGTGGATAAAAATATTCATTTACTTTCAAAATCTTCACACACTCTTTCTAAAAAATGACCATGCAACGCAATAAGTGAATGGAGTAAATGGAGAAGAATATTTAAAACCCAAAAGAGTACATTGCTCGATAGTAGAAACAATGATAAACGCCTAACATATGAGAGGCCTTGATGGCGCAGAGGGTGCGTCATGGGCATGTCATTTGGATTCACCCGTTTCTTTCAGATGGAGTGTTTTTTCTTGTTTTGCTCTTGTTTCTTTGTCAGTTTTTGAAAATGCAACAAATATTTTTAAAATTTGAACAAACACTTTTTAACATATTTTGAACAAACATTTATAGAGAAATGGCAAATGAAACTACCATGGCACATACAA
The DNA here is from genome assembly GCA_011799875.1 of Thinopyrum elongatum. Lineage (NCBI taxonomy): Eukaryota > Viridiplantae > Streptophyta > Magnoliopsida > Poales > Poaceae > Thinopyrum > Thinopyrum elongatum. The sequence goes on from CM022298.1 coordinate 501,728,181, forward strand.
TAGAAAGTACAATTCTGCTTCGACATACAACAACCATGTCCTAATGAACGAAATTACCATGAGCTTTGATAATTTTTTGATGTTTTTTTGCCACGGCAAATTATGATTTTGATGCCATGGCAACTTTTGTGTGTTTCTTCAAAAACATGGCACTTTTGGATATTGTTTGCATGTTTATTATAGATAGTTTTTTGCCAACGCTTTTTCCCATGTTTTGAAATTGCTTGTTTTAGCCATTGCAAAAGAAAAGAGAGAAGTGTTCTGAAAGCCATGACAATTGTTTTGTAAATTGCATGGCATTTTTGTAAAAGTAACATGGCATTTCTTTAAAGAGCATGGCAACTTTTATTAAAAGATCAGCATTTTTTATCTATAGCACACTAAATTTATTTTTAATGGCATGGCAATTTTAATTTTCTATTCATGGCAAATTGTTGCTATTTGTGATTTATTTTTGAGAAAGAGAAATACAAAGTATGGAAATTTTAATTTTTGTATCATGGCAATTTTATTACTTGAGAGCATGGTATTTTTACTATTAAGAGCATGGAATTTTTCTTATCTATAGCATGGTAAATATATTTTTATATGCATGGAAATTTTAATTTTTGAATCTTGAAAATTTTATTTTGTGTGTTTTTTGTTTTGACAAAGAAAACACACACCATGGCAATTATAATATTTGTATCATGGCATTATTTTAAAAGTTGGGACATTTTTATTGTGGCAAATATGATAATTTAGTTGTCTCATACACGACAAATTTACACTAAGTTTTCTTAATAACAAAAGAATTTTTTGCCTTATCTTGAAACTGTTTGTTTTTATCCCGTGGCAAAAATAAGAGAGAAGTGTTCTGAAAACCATGGAATTTTTCTGTAAATTGCCATGGCATTTTTGTAAAAATAACATGACATTTTCATTAGGATCATGGCTTATTAAAAAGAATGGAAATTTTATTATTAAGATCATGACATTTTTATTGTAAAGAGAATGGCATTTTTATTATTAAATGATCATGGCATTTTTTATCTATAGCATGGTAAGAAATTTAAATTTTTGAATCACGGCAATTTTTACTTCTTTGTGATTTGTTTTGACAAAGAGAAATACAAAGCAACACAATTTTAATATCTATATCATGCTAAATTTATTATCTATGAGCATGCATTTTTCCCTATTAAGAGCATGTCATTTTCCTATCTGTAGCATGGTAAATTTCTTTTTTTAATGCATGGCAAATGTAATTTTCTAATCACAGCAATGTTTTTTTTGTGTGTTTTTGTTTTGACAAAGAAAATACACACCATTACAATTTTAATATTTGTATCATGTTATTTTTATTTTTAATGTTATCATATTTTTATTGTGGCAAATCTGGGAATTCTTGATCTCATACACGACAAATTTACACTAACTTTGTCATCATGGCAAATTTACATACATTTACTTTTAGGAAACAATTTTCCCTAAATTTGCCATGTAATTTTTAGTTTTTCTGCAAAAAAATTTGCCAAGTAAGAGACCATTTCACAAACAAAAAAATTGCCATGTTGTAGAGCAACTTAAAGTGGCAAGCATCACATTTTTTCCCCATAATATGCGGTAGTCTTAATCACTAGAACATAGCAAAAAATATCGTGTAGACATACATTTATGAATTTCCTGGTTTTTAGGGATTTTTCTTTTGGCGCAATGCATTTTTGCCTTTTTTTAGGGTAGCCTTTTTTTCCTCTATTCTTTTTATGTCGAGACTTTGTTTTTCCCTGGGTCTTTTGATAGACAGTGGCCCAAAATGGGGTCGCGCAAGGAGGTATATACTAGCGAACACAATCGTTCGATGATGGCTTTCCCAGGGCTTCTGTTAGCCAGTTATTAGGATCCCATTTAGTATATATGACATCAGCCTTTGTCTTTTATGTGCATTGAACATATAAACCTTCAAGAACTCCTAGGCAGAACCGTTGCCTCCATGTCGCTCTATAAACGCTATGAACAGTGCTGCTGCCACCGTCTGTAATTTTCGTGCCCCGCCAAGGGCATCTTAGTAATTTCACGTACAGATGTATAAAAGCCAGCCGCCTATGGAGAAGATCTAGCCGCCCGCCACTCTCCTCTTTCCGCCGCCTCCCGCGTCTCCCCCACTCCTCCCAAGCGTCGTGCACCCAATCCTCCCTCGAACCCTAGCCGCCTCCACGCTCGCTTCCTCCTCCATCCTCCCGCGTCAGTCGCACCCCCTCCTCCCCTCCCGCATCTCGTCCACCCTGGGATCCGAGGGTTGCCTCAGGAGCACACCCGCACAGGGGCTGGTCCCGCCGTCGCCAGAGCAGAGCGGAGGGGGTCGATGCAGGGTGGAGAAGGGGCGCGAGCGAGGGTCATGCCGCACGGGGGAGAGATGGGGTGGCCGAGGAGCGCGCGGCGTCCGGCGAGAGAAGGCGACTCCCAAGCAGAGGATGCAGCGACGTTGGCCTCTCCTCTCCTCCCGCCGGCGTGCGCCCCTCGCCGGCGCCCTGCTCGTCCTCCGGTGAGCCCTCCTCCTCTCTTTTTCCTCCTCCCCCAGCCCTCTTTTCTTCCTAACTGCTGCTCCTCCTCTGATCTCTCCCACCAGGGCTTCAGGCTGGAAGCTTGCACACGCGAGGTGCACAGGGCAAACAGCCAGCTGCGGAGGAGCTCGAGGACATCTCTCAGTTTGTGGAGGAGACGCCAGCACAGGTGAGATTCTTCGTATTTTTCTTCCTCATGTCGTGATGCTGCTGCAAGGTGTTGAAACAGAGGAGATGTGCTATTGTGACTTCTTGCGCCAACAGCTTCAGTTGTTGCTATAATGCTTGTGTTGTTTTTGACAGGTTGGTGGAGAAGGAAGCATAGAATCTCACATAAGACTGGACGGTACTATGCCATAGTTTTTAATCTCTTTATTTTTCCTACTGCACTTGCATAAATCGAGCTGACTCAGCCCAAACTGCAGGCGGCATCCCTCGAAGTTCAGCTATGACAGTTCCTTCAGTTGATCAGCACACATGCTACACTGAATCTCTCTGACAGCCATGTGTCTTGTCAAGAATGATTTGGCATATGGTAGAAGGTACATGCACATCTATTTCATCTCCAATATAAGTGTCTATACCAGTTTAATAAGGTAGTTTTTACAGCTTATAGGCTAAATAATAGTTTAATAATTGTACAATCACTCGGGCTGATTACCTGACGGGACAACGGCGGTGAAGAAGCTTAAACGGTCTGCTCTCACAAGGAAAGGCAAAACCAATTTCGCCGGAGAAGTGGAGGCGATGGCCAGGCTCCGGCATGGCAACCTTTTATCCTGCTTGCTTACTAAGATGAAGGTGATTTGCGGATACCTTTTTTTCTAGAACAGTTATGTGGCTACTGTCTACATCTGCACGCCACACAAAAGATTGAATCTTTGTAGTGTGTCGCCATATCCGTGGATATTACATAGTAGGTAGTGTGGACACCACAATATACTATCTTCTTACTTTAGTCTTTTCTTTTAGAATATATAAGTAAATTTCAGTAATATGTCTCTTGTTTTACTTTTGTCCGCGGTGACTGGCTGTGTTCTCGGCTCTGGTTATTATGTTTGAGTGTAAAATAGGTTGTTGACCTAATGAATATGCTAATACTTCACTTGTCTCATTCCTTCTTGCAAATAGTTTACAATTTTTTTTAGCATGCCAAATAGTTTGTGCTTGACGTGGTTATGAGCAGCAATTTTTTTCCCAATTAGAAGTGCCCTTTACTTAATGGTTGATTTTCTTTTGCTCACAGCAACTTGCTCGAGGCAAACCTGCATGTCCAGTGGAAAACACTAGAAGCCGTGGAGTCGGCCAGTGTTGAAGAGCTGAACTTGAATGAGTCTCTTCAAAATTTCCTGGAGGGATGTCTTGTTGAAGTCGTAAGAGGAGTATGTTCTGCACTATTATAGTTACATGCTAACATTTGTTAACTGCCATGGATGTTTTTGGTGCATCTTTCTCAGAAATTTGCAACTGCGAGAGCTTTCACGCCAAAGAATTACACCATCATATAGTTATTATATACATACATTTCCTCCACCTTTGTTAATTTTTTGGAACTTCTTATAGGTTAAAGATGTGCGCCCACTCTGTGACATGATGGCAATTACATTGGAGAATTTACCTTCTATGCCTACTGTTGCCAGAGGAACTATTGGAAGTTCGTTTATACTTTGCCACATAATCTCTTTGACATCAGTATCTTCGGACGCTCCTATGGTCAGTTCTGAATTTATACTATGCTCTCATCAAATAATTTGTAATTTGATAAAGAGGGATGCAATACAGTTCAGAAACTGTGTATTCTCTTCTACACATTAAATAATTTATTGCACTGCCTGCCTGCTGTTCATCGTTTGCAGAATTCTACTCCGTGGTTAGTTGGCTACTTCTGCCAGGCAGATGCGTGAGGAGGAGGAGGGCGTGGCCACCGGCTCCTCTCCTCTCCCCGTCGGCGCAGATGCGTGAGGGGGAGGAGGACCAGGCAGCGGCGCGCCCGCCGGATCCGAGGTGTGCGGGCGCAGAGGCGAGCTTCTCCGGCGGTAGCGGCGGTGACCTGTAGGCAATGGGCAACAGCGGCGGCGCTCGATTCGATGCAGCGCCATGGATCGGTCCCTGCAGGAGAGAGAGAAGATGAGAGGGAGAGAGAAGGAATGAAAGGAGGGAGCAAGAGAGAGGGAAGAGGAGAGGAAGTCACCGGCCGGCGTCGGCCTACGCCGGCGAGGTCAGGCGCAACCTGGCTGTTGGTGGCGGCTCGATCCGCTCCTGGATCGCTCGCTTGCTTTGTCCTCTCCTCGCCCCGAGCAGCCGCTCTCCCACGTCCTGGCTGCTGCCACTGCCTCGACGCCCTCTCCATCGACCTCCCCGAGCTCTCTCTCTCTGTCTCCATTGAAGCTGCCGGCCGTGATCTGGAGGCGCATCCTGGTGGTGGCTCAAGCGATGCAGGGCGATGGCGAGCACCGGTGAGTGCAGCGCATGGTGCAGCAGCCTAGACAGGCGAGGGGAGCGGCGGTCAATATTGTTGGTACCAGTAGGCCTTTTCCCAGCCCCAGGTAAATATCATGACTTCATGAGGCTACCTGTAAGTTGGAATCCTACAGCTGCCACCCATGGCTCATTTCAAGTAGTAATTTCAGAGTTAATTTTCCTATTGGAGGTGGGATTTCTGTTGCCGTTTCTACAGCATGAATGTTCTGTTTCTATCATGGCCATGGTGTTCATGTATGTTTGGAAGAAAACATATTCCATCTTCCTATCTTAATAAAACCAGAACCATCCATATAATAGTCACTTGTGCCACAACAGTTTAGGTTCACACAGTTTCTAATTTCTAGCTACACATATTTCATAAGTATCCACATCACTATGCTATGCAGCAAACTGAATACAATTTGATATGGTGCTATCAACATGTTCCTTGCAATAAGTTCTACTTCTGCTAATATACTGCAGCAAACAATGTTGTATATTTAACAAAATTGCCTAGGTGATGATATGATCTCTGACAGTGATTGATGATACATCAAGGATTACGAAGTTCTGCTTTTCCTAATATACTGCAGCAAACAATGTTGTATATTTAACAAAATTGCCGAGATGATGACATATGATCTTTGATAGTGATTGATGATACATCAAGGATTACAAAGTTCTGCTTCTCCTAATATGCTGTCGCAAACAATGTTGTATATTTAACAAAATTTCCTAGATGATGATATGATCTTTGACAGTGATTGATAAGGATTACAATGGTCTATATAGATTATCCAATCAGTACATGTGGTCCTCTACTCTGGTTGATACACGCTTCCACTCCCATCAAAGGATGACTGATGCCAAGGTGAGTTTCTCCCAATCTTTCTCCCTCTTCGCTCCTGATCTCACTCACTCTCTCATTGTGCCCATTTGACAACCCTAAGGTGACACCATTAGAATGGATCGATTGCATTGGTGATGCTAGGCACAAAGCCGTGAATCCATCACCCTTTCCTATAGACCTCTCTTTTTTGTTTATTGGTTGGGTGTAATAATCGTCTACAATCATTTAGCTTAAATACAATCTGATGCAGAGTTAATTTTTAGTTCTCATAGTTCATCCATCATATGTTTGCTTTAAAAAAAAAGAGAAATCAGATAGACATATAAGAGAAGAATGAATGACTTGGCTTATGAGGTGTAGAGTATATTTGCAAACATGTAAAAAACGAAAAAAGTGTGAATGATAGTAAGTGTTCTTCAGTACCTGTATGGTGGTACATGTCAGAATAATAATGCTACTTAAATATGATAATGCAGTATGAAGACCTCCCACAATGACCACAGGGGCATCAGTTCTACTGGTTTAGGATCTGCAGCGTTGAGGTCTTTAGCTAATGCTCTGCTGTTTGGTCGAGGGGAGAGCCGCCAGAGAGCACAATATTAGGTTTCTCCCCCTGATGTGATGCTTTCGGGATAATGATAGCAACATGAATGTGATCTTATTTGCAGGGCCAATGATGTGCGCACGGATGGAAAGATACAAATGGTCAACGCCGAAGTTGTCTTCAAGTTGCCCGATGAGATTAAGTTCCCAATGTTTTTAGAGCCCCTCATCGAGGACTGCATTGGAAGGTCAGTGTGGTTGTCTACTTGTCTCCATTCTGTTACAGTCCATTGTTCTTGCTCAGTTGTGAACATCAACCATATGTTCTTTGAGTAACACAATTGCTTAAGGTGACATTTTGGTAATTGTGTAAGCTGAACCATGATGCTAATGTGAACAATTTTCTCTCTCTTTTTCCCATGAGATCACATTCTGGTAGTTGCATAACCTAAACCATGATGCTTTCTTATTGCTGCTGTAGTCTCTAATGAAATTGTGAGATAATGTAGTTAAGCTCAGTTTCTTCTGTTTCAATAAAACAGAGATCGGTAGTCGCGTAAGCTGAACCATGATGCTTTCTTGCTGCTGATGTGGTCTCTAATGGAATTGTGGGATAATTTAATTAAGCTGATCCCATTGGTATGCATTCTCAAAAATCATATGAGGCATTCAGAAAAAGGTAGGGTGCTATTAGAAATTGGCCATGTAATGTACAAATTCAGATGACTGACTAAAAATTTAACTGTGACACTACAGATTTTTTGAGTTCTTTGCTTTTAAAATTTCCTACGGGATTTATGGAAGGTTTGTTTATCTCTCCTTATGTTCCAAATTCCAGTTTCACATTTTCTAGCACTGACATTTCTTCTCAAAATATTTTTTGTTGCTTTGGTGGGTAAGCATACTGAAGGTAGTATTCCATTATTACTAACATTTTTAGGTTAAATGTAGTTCTAATTCAGTTTCTACAGAAATATGGTTTGAGTATCATATTTTTTTTTACTAGAAGGTACTTATGCCACTGAATCGACTGAATACTATTTTTGTTCACAAATGTAGTAAAGCTTCAGTTCATGATCAAACCTGCAGTACCTTCACTATTTTGACTCACAAAAAGCATCTATGTTAGTACAGTTAATAACAAGATTTTCAATTTAATCAACAAATGTTGTATATGCTTGTTAAAGTCCATGGTCTATCTCTTAATTAAGGCATGCCTCTAACAGCAATGAGGATCTGCTACGCACTTACAATTCATGCTCTTGCCGGATGGTGTTGCCCATTTCTTTGGCTTCTTCACCTCCTCATTCTCTTGACGCTGGCCTTCGAGTTTCCATCCTATTCTGCATCCTTCTACTATGTGTTGGTGCAACTCACATCTCCTTTGGTTTGAATTGGTTTGTGGTAACATGTTAACTGCACATGTAGCGTGTTACCATCTCCACTCAAAGATCATTTTCTCCATGTTTATCTACCGGTAGGTGATAGCAAGGTCGTAGCAACACAAATGCGTAGATTTTCTCTTTTTTGTGAATTAATGCAAATGCATAGTTGCGAGAACGCCATTGTCATTAATGTCTTACCTTCCATCCCTAATAAAACCTCAAGTACCTCGCTGTTTTGACTTTAGAAAAAACATTTGCTTGTCCAGGATACCTTTCTATATAAGAAAATATGTAATGACCACATAATGCTCTTTTAAACTGGGAATTACCAACAAACATTAGTTATTAACTATGCTCTTTTGTAGTCACTAGAATTTGACTTGAACACTGTTACGATGATTGTTGTTGTCATTTTGTTACATAATAGCAGTTCTCTCATGGTGTTTTCTATTAGTTGTGTTGCCCATTGCCTGTAACCCCGAGGAATGTTGGGCTAGCTTTTGTTGAAGGTCTCCATGCTGCAAATCAAGCCAGAACCACACAGTAGCTCCTTCCCCATTTCGATGGCTTTGGATTTAAGGTCCCAAATCAAGGTATGGTCTATATTGGTTATCTCTTGTTTAGTTGCTTTCTGTTACTCTGTTGTATTTGCTAGGACATGTTGCCTGTTACAGTAATATAGTTACCGAATGTAATTTAGAAGCTGGTTTGGACCTGTTCAAATGGTGCAGCGGTGCATAAAAGTTTGGCCACTGCCCACTGGATTTGTAGGTGGTGTGTGAAACAATTTATTAAGAAGGGGTTTAGGTTGTACTTTGCATGGGAAACAATTTCTCCAATAGGTTTAGCTGCTTGTTAATGTATTTTGTTACTTATTTCTTGATGATTTGCGAGGTTCTATGTATAACACGACAAGTTGCTGGTATGATTCCGAAGGCAACACTGATTTTTTTCCTGCTGATTTTGCGGACAAGTTAACATAGAAACAATGTGAAAAATGGTGATCCCCCTATCGGGGTATTTTTGAAGCTTTGTTATGCTTCCTTTCCCCCCTAACAATCAGTAATCTAGCCACGGGTGCATCAGGTACTAGATCATAGGAGAAACTTGAGCACTCGCTCACGAGACATCAATTTCGCTCACATATATCATGCTTTCACACTCACAAATAAGTACTTGGGCATTGGCTCTATTATATATTCTGTGCCTTAATTGTAACTGATAAGCATGCTATTTTATAATACCAGTATCACTATTCAGTTTGCATATCAACATTTTTATTTCAGGTTCATCTGCTATAGTCTTGTGAAATGATGGCCTTTGTTTGCTCGATTGGTCAGTTCTTGATTGAAGATGGGAGCTTCCTTCTCTCTAGCTTTTTCATTGGTCATAATACCACATTTGCGGCGACACAACAGAGTCGATTTAGTTCACTAGCAACATTGCAAAGGCGAGGTGATTGCCAATCTGACAATTAACTGCACATTTTCCTATCCTCAAGGGCTGCTCTTTGATTCAGAGTAAAATCAGGTTCTTAATCTATAGATAAGGGGCTGCCATATTTCTCTCATCAACTAGAAGAGATATTTAGTACAGATCGATACCAAGCATATACATTCATCAGGATCTGCTAAATGTGCAATCATGATGCTACCAGCTCCACTGTAATGCCATTTGTCTCTCATCAAGTAGAGAGAGTTTTAACAAATATTCCCTTCGTTCACAAATATAAGATGTTCTGACTTTTTTGTGAACCAGATGTATATATACATGTTTTAGTGTGTTTGTTTAGGAATTATATCAATAGCAAACAGCCACATTATTAAGAACATTAATAAGAGCCTGCTGTAAGAAATTGTCACCTATAAAACTATTGTGTTCCCTTGCGTCATTGCTACTACCTTATTTAAAAACTCTACACCCATACAAGTACATATTTTAAATTGAATTAGCTCTCCTTTCCTCGCCGCCGCCACCCCATCCTAGCCGCCTCCTCTCCTCGTCGAACCAGCCGCCTCCTCCCCATCTTCACGCGCAGCCTCCTCTCCCTCAAGCCCCGCCTCCTTCCCACCCGGGCTTCGCCTCTTCGGGCAGCGGGACACAGTGGCTGTGGTGATGGCAGATGGGGCGACAATGACGGCGCTCCTCCTCTCCCATGGCGGTCGGCGGCGCTCTGGCCGTGGAGGCCTGCTCCTCATGCTCCTCCTCTGGTATGCCTCTTCGCCCCTGCCTCTCCTTCTCTCTTTTTTCCTCTCGCTCTAGGGTTAGGATTCCATCCTCTTTAAGAGAAAAAATAACCCAAGTGTAACTGATTCCTCTCTCTTCTTTGTAGGATCTAATTCTCTCCCATGGCGGTCGGCGGCGCTCTGGCCGTGGAGGCCTGCTCCTAATGCTCCTCCTCTGGTATGCCTCTTCGCCCCTGCCTCTCCTTCTCTCTTTTTTCCTCTCGCTCTAGGGTTAGGATTCCATCCTCTTTAAGAGAAAAAACAACCCAAGTGTAACTGATTCCTCTCTCTTCTTTGCAGGATCTAATTCTTGATTCTTGTGTCGGTCTGAACTGTGCGATTTACGTTTCGTCAGAGGTGAGCCACTTTTTTCCCGCTTGCTTTCTACCTGTTCGATGAAATGCGGTCGTGCTTAGAATCCTTTTCCTGTTTTGGGTTAAGATCTGTCCTATTCCCTTCTGCTCGTGCTGTTGTATATACTGTTTTTAGCATTCTTGGTAGAAGAGTTTCCTTGTGGGTAGAAAGCTTGGTTGTGTCCTGATTTATGAACTGTTTTCTTCCAAGTCTGTTCTTGGGATTCTGGTGCTGTTGAACTCGTCAAGGGCCTCATCTGCTTTCTTTCATCTTGTGAAGGTTCCATCCTCTGACCTCATGCTTCCTTGTGTGCACTTGGTGATTATTATTAGTACTTTCGCTGCTAATTGTTTACTGTTTCAATACATTTTGTTCCTCTCATATAGTGTCTTTAGCGTTCTTGGTAGAACGGTTTTCTTGTGCATGGAAAGTTTTGTCCTCTTACCTCATACTCCCTCCATTCCTTTATCTAAGGTGTATTATTTTCAGCACGTTAACCAAGGCACATAATTATGGACTATTTAGGACGAAATTACCCTTGTCTAATTCCTAGATTAGCGGCAGTTAAATCATTTAGGCTAGAAAGAAAGAGATACACGCAATCAGGAGAGAGATAGTTTCCTTTTCTTTCTCTACAAGGAGAGATACATGCAATCAGGGGAGAGATACTTACATTTTTCTGGAGGGCCAAGATCGGAATTACGAGGAATTAGAACAAATGCACCTTACATTGTGGAATTTTATCAAAAAACAAATACACCTTATATAAAGGAACGGAGGGAGTATTTATTTGTGTGCTCTTGGTAATTATTGTTTGAGTCCATTTTGTTTGTCTTCTGTCGCTTATTTCCTTTCCATCTGTAGGATATGCACATTTGTATGTTTTGTTTGTATGCTGCTTGCACCTTTTCCCTACGCTTTAATGCTCTTGTTTCTGACTTTAATGTTGGCCTGAACTATTTGTGTGTCGTATGTTTGCTTTTCTCTTTCCATTTGGCATATGTGCTTGGTCTTGCTCTACGAGAGTGAGCTCTCATATTTTCCTGCATCTACATCTGTTGCAGGGTTTCTTTTCTACGGTTGGTGTCAGTAGTCAGCTCATCTCCTGGTTCATCGTCCAGTATTTGCACTCCTCTGATCAACTTGCTAAGGTTCCAACTTCCTCCTTTACTTATATTCTTTATACTTGTTGCAAATCAAGTAATTTAACCGGTTCTAACTGTGTGTGTAACGTGTGGTGTGACATTTTGCTTTTTTGTGTTCTTATTGCTGCTATTGCCTACTGTTATTTCTGCTTACATATATTCTTTCCTGCTTCGTATTGTGTAATTACTTCGTTTACCTAGAATGTGTGCTCTGGTGTCCTTTGTTCTTCCAATTTTGGAAACTGTGGCAGCACAATGTGCATTGCCTCCGCCTTGCTACTTGTGTGAGATCGACGGTAATGGTCATGTGCTTGCTGGTGTAGAGATTGATGTTCCTGGGGATGGCCTTTTAACCATGCCGCATAAAGTTTTCTTCTGGAGCTCTAGGTCTCAGGGTTGCACGGCTCCATATGAGCAGGCTGCTCTGCAGGCAATCAGATTCTTGCAAGGGTTGTATGCTTTAATAGTTAAGGACTACAATTACGAATGTGTTGTCTCCTATAGGAATTCAGGGAATGCTGCGGTTGCTGTTGCTGCATCGGCTGTTCGCTATGCGGCTTATTTAGAGAGAACCCTTGCTTGCATGCATACATCATCCGTAAACACCTCGAATAATGTTCATAACTTCCAGGCCCAGCCACCTCCTAACCTGGCTTTTTTGTACTCACGTCTTTTAGCGTCTTTGTTCTCCATCTAGACGTTAGGCAGCCCACGCTGTCATTGTTTAGTTGTCACCGCTATGTTCGGTTAAATGCATGATATTCCCAGTTTTCCCTGGTTCATAGTTAATATTCTTTATCCGGCTTACGGTCGTCGCTTCTTAACTTTTCCCTACACAGTGCCTCCCTGTGTCGTTCCATGTCTTCTTCATACCTTAGTTCTTTTGTTCAGTTATCGTAGCTAGCCTAAAATATAGCCATTACGGCATGCCTCCGCGCCGTGCTGTACCACCGCGGTGTCCTGGCTTTGTCGCGGCTGTTTTACCTGCTATGCCACTCGCTGCTGACCCACTTGTTTTTCGGAAGAGGAAACATACGTCCTTTCCTTTTTCTCCCTTATGTGGTCCCTTTCAAATGTATGTTGGCCCCTAGGTCTTTTCCTCTTAGCATGTTCTTAATTTTCTATTTCCCCGTAGGAGATGGATTTTCCCCATTCCTTAGTCCTGTTGACACAGCAAGGAATCGTAAACGGTGCAAATTTCTGTTGGAAAGGCTACGTGCTCACAACAGGGGTGGTTAGTTCTTCGTATTCCTCTCTATCATTGGTTGGAATGTACCTCTGGTTTCTCTATGTAAGCTTCGCACCTTCTTGTTCTACCTGATGCAGAACACGTGTTTTCATCACCTACAATAGTCAGTTGTTTTTGGCACTCTGTGCAAGTGGTACATCATCGATAGGCATTGGATCGCTGTTTTCTTATTTCAACGATTTTTGTTTCAGCTACCCAATTTTTGTCTTGATCGTTGTCTAAGATGAGTTTCACTTCCTTGTTCAAATCATCCCTGTAGTAGAAGCCATGCAAGCGCCATGTAAAATGGTTTTGAATCGGAACCAAAGCCATCTGTTGGAAGTAACATCTGTAGGGACTGAACATGTATGCCACTCCCAGTAATATAGAGTGAAGGCAATAATAACAACATTGTTTGTTTTGTTGTGTACCAGGGTTGCTTTTCTCTAGCTCGGCCCCGTTGATCGCCATAGCTATAAGCACAACAAGAGCGTCTACCATGTTAACCGCCAACACTACCCAAGAAGAAACCCTCCCCGGCGGTGGTGAGAAACATGACGAAGTTGTCGGTGCATGAGTGTCTCTACGAGGTGAGGCCGGTGGGCTATAGCTTAGTGGTGATGTTTTAGTTGTAGCTTCGAAGTTTTCTCCCCCTGCAAAAGAAGCGGAGCAAGCCTTCAGTCCCAAAGAGCCTATATATTATTTTTTGTCAAATACCAGACATTTGTTCATTGTTTTCCTAATTCTTTTACGAGAGTTAATTTACCGAGTAAAACACTAAATTTAGGCAATATGTCCCGCAACAACGCGCGGGGAATGAGTTCCTACTCCTTGGATTCACCTGTTTATCGCCTGCATACCTTGGCTAGGATATGTTGTTTCTTAATATTACCTGCAAGTCTGAATCTTTTAATTATTTGTACAATATTTTTCATTATAGGAGTATTGGCCATCGTTTATTCTTGGTATGCACATTAAAGTTTCAGATATTTTTAATTGTGGATGTACCTTTAGGCTTTCGTGAAATAGATATGCATCATATATTGATGCGTGTCCTAAGCAGCATATCATTACTATAGTTTATGTAGTGTCAAAACCTTACATTATGTGTCTTCTTTTAAGTTTTCACATAAAGCTAGGGTGTTTCTCTGTTTAGAGAGTTTAGATAGAAGGCAATACTGAACCACCTCCGTTTATTGTCTCGATATGATCTTTTAACATTGTTTTTCAATTGTGTTCAATCTGGCTTATCAATAAAATATATTCACTGTCATGCGTTCTGCCTTGATCCGTTGGCTACATTTATTTTGTTGGGCTAGTGCGGGTATCTGGCCAAGCTACTTGGCTCACTTTCATTGCCTTTTGCGGGTCCTTCTGTGGGATGTTGTTGTCATTCTGGGCCTTAATGCTCGGAGAAGGGTCAGGGGCATTTCCTGCACGAGAAGAGGGGCATCTGTGGGGGTATTGGCCAGAAGTAGGCAAGGTAAAAAAACTAGGTTCTATCTCTGCTACATCTGATCAGGCAACTAAATTTGGTCCCCTTACTTATTTTTTTTTCACTTACTGTATGTGAAGCGATACAATTTTATTTTCATTACCGCATCTTAATATGTTTTATCGATTGGTGAAACTTGAGCTCATAAACTGGATGGCAAATGCTAATTCTGACGGGGCTTTTGCCATTTATTGTTTTATGGTTGTTTAGACAGATGATGGCATGCTTCTTTCTTGTTAATTGTCAATTCTTTTGTACAGGGTCCCTCAGCTACTTATGTTTTGCTAGACAATGAGGGTATGTAGATAGCATGTATGGTTTTTACATTGTTTTGCGCAGGTTGAGATGCATCACATGATGTTTTCTTTTTACATTTATGGATATTACAGAGTGGCAGATGTTGTGCCATTCGATTCGAAGGACAAAGAGTTGATCACAAAGGGGTAGCATTCAGGATATATACATAAAAGAGTATAGAACCAAATTATATATGTAATTGACCGCTATTTCTCTTAACTTCTCCTGTACACAATGTTCACAAGTTCATGTATTAAGTACATTTTATTGTGTCACTTGTGTTTACTTCTTTTTTAATGCAAGTTTACAGCTACTCGGAGTTCCTAATTACAGACTCAACTATCTTGACCTATCGATGATCTAATTTGTGGCATTATTACCTTAAAAAAATATTTGCATTTAATTTCCTTTATATATAGGGGTATAAGTTCTTACCAAATGTACTCAAATATACAGTTATTGAAAAAATGCAAATATTTTCAACACGAACATGGTTTTAAACGGGTCTTTGCGCCATTTGGCGCAACTGGTCATCTAGTGTGAGGAAGAGATGAGGTGCTTCTATCAGCATAACATTATTCCGTTTGTCCACTCATATCTTGACCTACTAATAAAGCACGGATTGCTTCTGTCTATTCACCGTCCGTAATTTTGCAAAAAAGTGCCTTTATTTTTTGGCATTCAACCCGCACTACACCTCTACCAGCGATCGCTCGCGTTTGTCTCGAGCTCGTGCGCCGCCTGGTAAGGGCCTATATGTTGCCGGCCCATTGCTTGGTTTGGGCCAATAGTTGAACGCACGGAATTTGTTGAGGAGGATTTCGTTCTTCAGTTAAACACATGGGGAATAGTCCCACCTGGTCGATTTACATCTATTCTCAGCAGTTATATGTATGAGAATTATCATGAGTATCAACAAGCCGCAATAGACATTAATTTCCTCCACAAAGAAAACAGAGCGAAGGAAAGGGAACGGAATGAAGGAGGGATAAATTGGAATGGAGCGAAGGAACTGAAGCTACAAATGGAAGGAGCGAAGAAAATGGAACGGAAGAAGCTCCAATCTGCTGGAGGACACACGAGGCGAAGCGGCAGAGGGAGGTAGCCGGAGGTGCAGAGGAGAAGGGCGCACGGGAGAGAGCCCATGGAAGGAGAGGGAGAGGGAGACGGCCCAGGAGGGGAAAGGAAGGGGGCCGGAGGGAGAGGAGGGGCAAGGAGCCCTGGCGGCGGCGAGTGCGGCGTGGGGATCAAGCGGAGGGAGCAAGTTGGGGATCAAGCATAGACGCTCTCTCCCCCTAGCGCTAGGGTTGTTAGCGGGGGTAAAGGTGGACTGCGGCTGGGCCGATTCGGCTAGTTTGACCAATTGCGGGGGCCGGCTGGCACTAATTGGGAAGGCGTGTAGCTAGGAGGGTCGCCCACTTGGCCGGCCCACTGTGAATAATTTTTAATTGAGCTGAAAATTTGCATGTGTGTGTCTTTTTTTAGAGAATAACTTCTACGCGAAATGCTTTTGTTTGAGCCAAGTCCAAATAATGCAAAAAATGGATTTGAATATTGAAAAAAAAATCTCACTCGGTCCGCTAGTAGCACGAACCTCAAGTAGGCCCAGTTGGAGGACATGAATGCGGCTTCGCAATTCTTTTAATTGCGGACGCCAAAAATCCTACCATCGTCTACGACAGTGGCGAACATTAAAAGTGACAGCATAAAGGAGTCACTAGAAATGTGCAGTTATTTGTTTTCCTTTTGGTGCAACACATAAATTGAAAATCTCACTTGGTCCGATAATAGCGCGAAGCTCAAGTAGATGCAATTGGAGGACATGAATGCGGCTTCGCAATTTTCTAATTGTAGACTGCAAAAATCCTACCACATCTACGACAGTGGCAAACATCTAAAGTGACAACATAAAGGAGTCACTAGAAATGTGTGACTATTATTTTTCCTTTTGGTGCAACACATTAAATTGATGTATGCAAAGGTTTAAAAAATAGAAACACGGCATAGATGTAGGCGCTCACAAGTCACAAGCACGTACATCCCTATAAACACACACACGCATATTATACTATTATGAGCACCTCCAAGAGACTGAGTTGGTGAGTCTTGCGATTGATTAAGTCATCACCACAAGCGTTTGATTAAAGAGAAAGTGACTAATACAGGTAACCATTCCTACTTATTCAATGGCCACGCATTCATGGACTACAGTAATAGACATTAAAGCATGATATGTATTTCTTCTATACCTCGGCATGCGCCTCCCTGCCCCTTCGTGATGCGTTGTTGGGTGATTTGGTGGATACATCAATTTTTTCCTCGTTGCAACGCACGGACATGTGTGCTAGTTGAGTAATAAAGACCAAAAATCATGAAAATGGGAAATGATAACCGGCAAATGTCAGATGTTTTGGGCCTCCAGCGAACGCCCCCAAAGCAGTCTCATAACGGTCAAATGAACGTCATTTTCCCTGTGAAACGTGACAATTTTTTCTGCTTCTTTTACGCTACATGGCAATTTTCGCCTTCGGTCATAGTAAACCCTACAAAGTTGCCATGATAACTCCTCCAAAAAAGCAAACCAACCTGTGGTTGGATGGTTAGAGGGACAGTGGTATCCCCAGCCCACCAGGGTTCAAATCCTGATGCTCGCATTATTCCTGGATTTATTTCAGGATTTCCGGCGATGTGCTTTCAGTGGGAGGAGACGTTCCCGTCGACGACGAGACGCCTACGATGACTTCGTAAATCTCAAGATGATATGCCGGCTCAGTCTCTCGAAGGTGCTCATAGGGATAGAGTATGCGTGTGTGCGTTCATAGGGGTGAGTGTATGCGCGTATGTATGAGCATTTGCGTCTGTACTGTGTTAAAAAAACTCTTTAAAAAATGGCATGGCAAGTTTGGTATTCACTGAGTAAAACGCTCCCATATTGCGATGCTAAGGGCATTTTCAAGGGAAACCCGCAAAACTCTGGTATATGTTTGACCAGACACTTTTGTTTACTTTTGGTCCTGCATCAGTCCGTGAAATGGTCAGGCGTTCGTTTTCCGGTAAAGTGAAGACAAATATGGGAGCTATACCGAAATCTGGACATCCACTTGACCAACCAAAAGCCTCCGCGTGGTCCTCATCTCTTCTCTCCGCACATGCCTGATCCCCCTCTCCTCTCTTTCCTTCCAACCGGACACTATACCACACTAGTATCTCACTACATGCATGGTTTCTATCTACCTTTTCTCCTCCAAGCCAAATACTTTGTACTTAGTGTTGGATGGTTCTCTCTCATATCATGTCCGCGGATCTTGTTCGGACAAAAAAACGTACATATACAAAAGGAACTTAGGGATCAACGTGGGAGATGCCTGAAAACATGACTCATATGAGAAAGAACATCCTTAACGCGCCTTGTCAAATTGATCAGGACTAAACAAAACCACACGCTCCTGTGGCGATGATCGATTCGTTTACTCGTCGATCAAAACTGATCTCGTCGTCAAAACCAGCAGGTCGATAAAAACTGATCTCGTCGTAAAAACCAGCAGCGTAAGCTTTTGACAACCGTACGTGTCCATGCGTGGCATGCACGTGCACGTGACTCCGGCAAGTCGAAATTACCAAAACCACGCGCGGTGGCTAATCCATACGTTTAGAGTATCTACAACCGGACTTTACAAATTCGATCCCTCAAAGACCCGTGGACGCGACTAAACGCGTTTGCGAACAGTGACTGGTCACGTCTCAAATTAGGCACTCTGCATCCGAGTCTCTCATATTTCAACCCATAAATCCATACAAAACATGAAAAAAAAATCCTACATACTATATACTACTGACTGCCCTAGCTAATCTTTGTCGTCGGAGATGTCCACGACATCGGTGTCGGGTGCATAGGAGGGCTCCGGCTCATCCTCTTCCTGCTTGACCTCATACATGTAGGGGAGCATCTTCGCCTCCTCCACGGCCTGCTGCGCCTTAATCTCCTGGCGACGACGGCGTCTGGCCTCCACAGTCGACTCCTAGTGGAAAGGAATCGAGGATGACCTGCTGCTCCGTCTGCAGATCCACATCGTCAGTGTCCCCACATCCTCCTCCTCCTCAACCTCCCCCTCCTTCGCGTCTTGCCCGGATTTGCTCAAGGAGCTCCAGCCGGCGCTCCGGCGTTACAAATGGGTGGCTCCTCACCCGGCAGCGTAGGGGCATGGCTACTAGGCGGAAGGGGAGTGGAAAGTGGCGGCGGCGGCGGACAGGCGGAGGAAAATATGGATGGTAGGGTTTCGGTGCTGGCGGTCCACTTAAATAGCCGGGCTAGGCACTACGCGGCCGTCGGAGCGGCGCCACGCGGTGACATCGGTCCGACGAAGGAGACGAGTTTCGGACCGCCGGGTTACCGGGCGATTCTACGTGGGACCCAGCCGTCATTCCGACGTCGCGGGCATGCCCGGACGCGTCTGGATGCTCCCGTATCTGCTCCATATTTAGACTGAATATGAGAGGTGCCGCTTAGCCCAGACGTTTGAACCCCGTTTGAGTTGTCCGTCTGAATCAGATTTTCATGACCGGTCAGTGATCGGGCGGTCCATCCGGACGTTTGAGGCCGTTTGAGACGCCCAGATGTAGACTCTGAGCGCTCCTTCAACTGCCCGCGCTGCCGCATGCAGCGACCGTGGCTGCCGAGACTGGCCACGGCGGTTCGACGGTGACGAGACCGGTTGAGCTCATATATTAAATATTTGGTAAAAGTCTATTTCTCATCCCTAAATTATTGACTTGACTCACTTTTCTCTCTGAAAGACTAGGAGCTCCTAGAACTTGGTCTATGTTGATTAAACGCAATGGAAAACAAATTTCAACTCAGAGAAGACACGTCTGGAATAAGCACCGACCTAGTAGTAAAAGCGAGCTAGTTCTTGTCGCATATATACATACCAGGATTCAGACACAGACTTAAGAAACTTTTTGTTTTTCTTTAGGTGCCCCTGCGTCCATAGACGACGACATGCACGACATGCACTCATCCTCATGAATGCGTATACATACATTTTATCTTTATGACTTTTAAAAGACTGAGCAGAAAGATCTTTATATTAACAACATCATCACAAATATCTCATAGTTAACGGACACGCCATGTTGCTGAAAGAGTTGCACCAACAACAAATAACTGCACTTAGTAAGGTCTGCATGCATCTAATTTTTAGCGTGTGCAAAGATGCACTCGATACTCTAGGCGCGTTTGGTTACCTGCATTGATTTTGGGTACTTTGCATACTTGTCCCAACTGGGCTTGGCTGAGCATATGTAGGCAAAAAACCAACATCTGCATGTTGATTGGTTGCCTGCATTGCATCAAGGCCCAGATGGCTGCAAATTGTTTGGTTGCCTGTGTTTGTGCTTTAGGTGTGAGCAGATGCAAAGCACAACTGTTTGGTTGTGTGCAAGTTTATGATCTGTTCCACCCCTTTCAAATGTGGTGGAGTTACCACCCATTTGACAGCACACAACACACTATGATCAACAGCAGCACAAAAACAACAAGAACAAGCAAAGAACAGGCAGATTATAAGCTACTAGGCATAAGTTTAAAACAGCAGGGCATCCAATGCCCCTGCTGGACCTGAGGGTGCTGCTCCCTGGGCAAAATATGGACATGTTCACAGCAAAAGAGACGATCGGGCTTCAGTTCAAACCTACACTACTTAAGTTCAGAGTACTACGCATGGTTCAGACTAGACAGACGAACTAGAGGGCCTGAGTGATGTCGCCGAGGCAGCTGTGCCTGGTGCACCGGACGGTGCAGATGTTGGAGCTGTTGGCGTTGTAGATCTGCACCTTGAGCCCTAGACCGGAGAGCTTGAAGACGACAAGGTCGCCGGGGACGATCTTGTGCCGACCGCAGAAGTACTCCCAGCCGCTCCCCAGCACCATGTGCCCCTTGAACATCTGCACCTGGACCCAAAACTCGCACCACTTGTTGGCAGAGAGGCTGACGACGTGAGGAGGGCCGCTGACCAGCCATTGCTTCATCACCGGCCTGAACCGCCGCGGGATGATGACCATGGCGATGTCCTCCTGGTCAGCGATCTGCACGTAGAACCTCATAGGTTCCCGTGCACCCTCTTCGTACCCCGTCCTCGGCCTCCTGCCAGCGCCCAGCGGCATCCTCATGAACTCCACCCTGCCAGGGAGCACCACCCTCTTCAGCCACCGGTTGGTGGGGATGAGGTCCTCCGCCCCCTCTACGCCAGCGACGACCTGCGCACCACCGCCGGCTCTGTCCCACTCCGTCTTCATTATCTTGTCAGCAAGATGGCCATCAGTTAGCAACACACAGGACACATGATCAAAGCTAACAAGTAGAACATGATGTATGCTCACTGAACACAGCTTACAATGATCACTACTAAGTACTAACACATTATCAGTGCTACTCTGATCAGTGGTTACAATTATCAATGGTTACAGTTATCAGTGCTAACACTGATCAGATGAAGCCACCGCTCACATGTCCTACTTGCATACTATTTTTGGCATTCAGTTATGTCCTACTTGCATGCCACATGCACTCACGTACCCTAGCAACAAGAGCAACATAACCACAGCAGCAAGAATAGTAGCATCAACAACATCAGCAAAAGAGTAGCATGAACAACATCAGTAACCACTGACAACAGTAGCATATACACTAGTGACAGCATCAAGAACACACAATGTGGCCACTACAAACTAACAATTTGGCAGTAGAAAGTAACAATGTGGCACTAAAACGATGCAAACAACCACTACAATATGAACAATCTAGGCATGTGGGATGAACAAAGTAAGCATGCACTCTTGTTCATCCCCAAAACAGTGGATTATCATCGAATCCGGTCGAATCTAGTAGAATCCAGTCGTATCGGATCGAATCGGGTCAAATGTACGTGCCACAATCTAATCTAGCACACTATGAACTACCCTAAGAACCCTAACTAAGAAGCACAAGGGGATTTGAGAGCTTACAGTGGGGGTTGGCGGTGTAGCGTACGTCGGCCGTGGTGAAAACCCCGGCGGGAAGAGGGGTGCTGCCGCCGCTGATGAAGAGGACCCGGCCATTCCCAGGGCCGCGGCCGTGCACCTCGGCCTGCGCCGGCTCGAAGATGACGCCGGCGTCCTCAAGCTCCCCTCCCCCTGCACCGGACGCAGAGGAGAAAACCCTCCTATGGGGGTAAAAAGACCCCCATAAGAGGGGCCTGCAAAGGACGGCGCCGGCGGGTATTGGATCCCCGCGATGTTCGAGCCGATGGAGAGGACCACCGGCTCCGGTGGCGGAGGCGGAGCGACCGGCGCCGGCGCTGCATTGGCACGGGGCGGCGGCCTGGTACAGAAAGGGGAGGGAGCGCGCAGTGCCGCCGCCAGATCTACTCCGGCCGCGGAGAGGCCGGCAACCCACCTCTCTTGGATGGGATTGCTGCCGGCAATGACCGGAGTGGGTGGGGCGCGGCGAGACGGTGGCGTGGCCATCGGAGAAACTGAACGGGCGGTGAGGTGAGAGAGAGAGGGAGTGGGTGTGAACTGGCGAGAGAGGTGACGGGAGAGGGCGTGAGGAGTTAATAGCAGTCGCATCGTCTCCCGCGTGTCCCAAGGCGTGCAGGCGCTCGCCACGCGTGGCTCGAGCGAGCCTGGCTAGCAAAAAGCGGCCGATTTGGCCGTTCCTCCAGAGCCAGGCTGAGGCCTGCTTTGAGGTTCGTGCGGCCCAGCCAACCAAACGGGCCAAAAACTGTGCGCGTGGGCCTGGCTGGGCCTAATGCGAGCAACCAAACACGTCCTCTATATCAATTCGGAGGTCTTTTCTCTGCATGTTTTGACACTAAACCAACAGACCAGTTGATAGTGGCGGGCAACAACAAAGTACGTTAATTGTCGCAAGGGAATTCATAGTGCATATGGAAAAATTGCCATAAACTTAAATTTAATAGCATGAACATCCGATCATGGTAAGAAACATATATACTCTAGTAGTGATCGCGGGAAATATCTGGTGCACTGGACCTCCGTAGCACATTTTAAAATGTTCTAAAAAATGTGAAAACAATTGAGCACCTTCACACAACATCAATGTTTGTTGTCACAAAATTTCAAATCAAAATTCGAAACATTGCTCAAGATACAAATACACTTAATATTATGTAATATAAGTTGGGTTTTAGATTTGGTTGTCAAATTTATCATTTTTGTTTCTTGAGATGATTCAAATTTTGATTTGAAATTTTACAAAAACAAACACTGATATTGTGTGAATGTGCTCATCTTTTCTTTTACGTTTTTTGAACCTTTTAAAATGTGCAAGGAGGTCCGGTGCATCGGTAGCACCACAAGCACCGGTGCACCGAATACGTTCCGGTGGCATACAAAGTCGGCTACAACACTAGCAACCATGACGAAATCGGGTGAATAGTGCAGACAAGGTAGAATGATGCATCTACTACTCTCTCCGTTCCTAAATATAAGACTTTTTAGAGATTTCAATAAAGATTACACACGGAGCAAAACGAGTGAATTCACACTCTAAAATATGTCTATATACGTCCTTATGCAGTCTGCATTGAAATCTCTAAAAATACTTAAATGGAGCGAGTACATACAAATCTGTTAAATGAGAAAGTAGGGATTGCATGCATCGACAATAATTGATTGTGTGCATGAGCACATATATAGGTACAGGAGGGCCGACCTCTACTTGTCTCCCAAGAAGTACATATATATGAGGGGAGAGAGGAGGCGCGGCAGTACAAAATACACAGACCCTAGTACTATACATGTGCATGGATAACGTATGTTCAACCCTCCCCCCCTCCCCCCCCCCCCCCCCCCCCCCGCGCAGTCGAAGCGTCGCCGGAGACACAGAGACTAGACTGGAACTCCTCGAAGACGGAAGTCGGCAGCCCCTTTGTCATAACATCGGCGAACTGTTGGGTGGTGGGGACATGAAGTACCCGAACACGCCAAAGCGCCACCTGCTCACGGACGAAGTGAATATCGAGCTCTATATGCTTCGTCGGCGATGATGGATGGGGTTGGCGGAGAGGTAGACGGCGGAGACGTTATCGCATTAAACAATCGTGGCCTTGTGAACATCACAAAGCAACTCCTGGAGCAGCTGACGGAGCCAAGAGCATTCGGCAATGGCATTGGCCACTGCCCGATACTCCGCCTCGGCACTCGAGCGAGACACCATGGGTTGTCGCTTGGACGACCACGAGATCAGCGAGGGCCCGAGGTAATCACGGTAGCCTGATGTACAACGACGAGTGTCAGGGCAGCCAGCCCAGTCCGCGTCGGAGTAGGTGACGATGTCGGTGGAGGCGGAAGCCGCCAGCGTGAGGCCCAAGGACATAGTGTCGTGTATGTATCGAAGAATACGCTTCACCAAGGTCCAGTGGGAGTCGTGCGGGGAGTGCATATGGAGGCACACTTGCTGAACAGGTACTGCAGGTCCGGGCGTGTCAGCGTCAGGTACTGCAAGGCACCAACAATGGAGCGATAAAACATTGCGTCGGGCGCGGGTGAGTCCTCCATGGCAGAGACCTTGGCCTTCGTGTCGACAGGCGTGGCGGCAGCCCTCCATGGCTTGAGAAGCTCGTGGGCGTACTTTTGCTGATGCAGAAAAAAGCCATCGACGCGTCGGACCACCTCGAGGCCAAGGAAGTAATGCAGTGGCCCCAAGTCCTTGAGAGCAAACTCATCATGAAGACGAGCCATGAGCTGCTGAAGAAGCTCAGGGGAGGATGCCGTCAGGATGATGTCGTCAACATAGAGCATAAGGTACGTGGTAGCAGCTCCCTGATGATACACGAAAAGGGAAGCATCGGAGCGTGTGGACTGAAATCCAAGCTGTTGTAGGAATGTCGCGATACGCTGGTACCACGCCCGTGGCGCCTGCTTCAGCCTGTAGAGTGAACGGGAGAGCAAGCACACGTGATCTGGATGCTCGGCGTCGACGAAGCCAGTGGGCTGCTGACAGAACACCTGCTCGGCAAAGTACATGTGCCATGAGACATCCAACTGATGCACTGGCCAAGCGCGAGAGACCACCAACTGAAGGACGGTGCGAATCATGCCCGGTTTGACAACGGGGGCGAAGGTGTCGGTGGAGTCCACACCCGCATGATGTCGAAATCCACGGACCACCCAACGAGCTTTATAGCGCTCGAGAGATCCATCCGGACATGTC
The DNA here is from genome assembly GCA_011799875.1 of Thinopyrum elongatum. Classification (NCBI taxonomy): domain Eukaryota; kingdom Viridiplantae; phylum Streptophyta; class Magnoliopsida; order Poales; family Poaceae; genus Thinopyrum; species Thinopyrum elongatum. Next base: position 501,752,922 of record CM022298.1, read on the forward strand.
TTGTGGCGGAACACCCATTTGCCACTGATGACGTTGGCTGGGGAGGCCGCGGAACAAGATGCCACGTGCGGTTGCGCTGCAACGCGTCGAACTCCTCTCGCGTCGCCGCAAGCCAATGAGGATCACGAAGGGCTGCACGAGCGAAGGAGGGAATGGGTGATGGTGTCGATGTCGAAGTGGCACACACGTACTTGTCCGAAGTGTAGCGCGTACTCGGCCGGTGCACACCGGCCTGGGCCCGTGTCATCACGCCAAGGGGCGGTGCAGTAGCCGGGGCGACGGGCGAAGGTGGATTCGAGCCCGTCGCAGAGGAGCTGACAGGCGAGCCAGCAGCAGCACCGGTAGTGGCAGCGCTGGCAGCAGCGCCGGAAGCAGCAACGGAGCCAACAACGATGCTGATAGAGGCGGCTACCGCGACGTCGTCGTCCGCCGATCTCGAGGAAGGGGCGCCAACCGAGGCACCCGAGGAAGACGCCTGGTCCGACCCGACCACGGCAGTGGAACTTGAAGAGGCTGCAGAGGGAGTCGCGACCAGTGGTGGAGGGGGGTGCGGCCGCCGAATCGGAGAGGCGGTGGGGGATCGCGACCGGGACCCGGGCCAGGCTGGAGGTACGGTGAGCGGCTCCGCCGAAGGCGCTGCAGACGGTGGTACCTGGTGAAAAGGAAACACCCTCTCGTCAAAGTACACGTGTCGTGAGCTGTGCACACGGTGGGAAACAGGATCATAGCACTGGTAACCTTTGGTGTTGGAAGGGTAGCCGAGGAAGATGCAAGGAAGTGATCGTGGTGCGAGTTTGTGGGGGGAGGTAGACGCGATGCTAGGATAGCAGAGACACCCGAATGTGCGAAGGCCATCATACAAGGGAGGCGCACCGAAGAGGAGGTGGTGAGGAGCGTAGTTCCAACATGGATGACACGGTCTAATGTTAAGAAGAAGAGTGGCGGTGGCGAGATGTAACACCCCCTTGTAATAAGCTCTGTGACACTCTGTTAAAATTGCCAAGTCATGATCATTTGCAGTGCCAAGTCATATGGGTTAATGATCCACTTCAAATTCACATCTGAAAATCAACTCAATTTCATAAGTGGAATATGAAGTTGATCAAACACTGTTGGAAAAATGTTCATTAAATGGCAAATAATCCAGGAACATTTCTAAAATCATCATCAATAAAGTTGGAGTTAGATAAGTGACTCTAACAAGACGAAACAACACCAAAACAGGATATTTAAATCCATTTAAAATCATTTCAAACACAAATGGTTTCCAACTCTGTCCAATCACTTTTTGGTGAGGGCTAAAATGGCACTGTAATATTTGGACTAAGTCCCACATTTTACAAAAATGCAAAAGTGCTCTAACTATTTCGAAACAGGAAATGAAATAAAGAAAAAGAGAAACAAAAACAGAAAAATAAAAACGAGGCACTGTGCACTGGGCCTTAGTGCACAGTGCCCCGAACCCCGGCCCAGCAGGCCCACCTCACCTCTCTCCCTCGCGCTGTCGTCCTCCCGCTGGTCGAGCACGCGCGCGCCGGCGCGGCGCCGACACGTCGCCGTCCACCGACGATACATGGCGCAGGAGGGGATAAGGCCGAGCTCCACCACTCCCCCTGGCTCCCTCATTCACTTCCCCATCCCCTCCTCGCTCCTCCTTCCTCTCGATCTCGTCGACGCCCGAGCGGAGCTGTTGCCGCGACGGCGAGATCCCGCGGCCACCGGCGCCGTCCCGACCACTCGAGCTATCCCTCGCCTCCGCCGTCGTCTGCTCGATCTCCTGACGCATTCAGGTGAAGCTGAGGAGCCCCGCTGACGCCGCGCGACGCCGTCCCCTTCCGCCTCTGCTCCGATGATCCCCGTCGTCTCCGGCGAGCCTCTGCGGCTACTAAGCCTAACGAGGGCTTTTCTTAGCCGCACGGTGAGCTACGCCATCCCCTGCTCATCCCAGTTGACCCCTCGATCGCCATAGCTACCTCGCCGCCGTTGCCGTGAGCCCGACGCCGCGGTTCGCCTCGCCGCCGTGGCCATGGCCCCTGTCGTGCTTGTTTGAGCACGGCATTTTGTTCCTGCTGCTTCCAGGAGTCGAACGCGCCCGCGCACACGCTCTCCCGTACCCCCTAGCTACGAATCCGACGACGACCGAACTCCGGCGTCTGCCGCGATGCTCGTCGCCGTCGCTACACGCTGTTTCCGGCCGAGCCACCACCAACACTCGACGCGCGAGTTCACTAGCTATCGAACGCACCTAACCACGGCTCGAACCGAGCTCTGTAGCGCGAATCCGAGCAGCTCCGGCGATGCGCCGCCGCGTTTTTGGTCGCCGACGCAACTCCGGCGCCGCCCGCCGACGTGGCTGCCACGTGGGTCACCCCTGGGTCACTGCCAGTGGGTCCCACGGGCCCAGTTGACCACGCTGACCATGGTCAACGTGCTGACGTGGCCGTACAGTGAGGCTGACACGCGGGCTCCACCACTTTTTAGATTAAGAAAAACATTTAAATAAATATAAAGCTGATTAATTAGGCTAATGTCTCACTGACATGTGGGACCCACCCCTCTAATCACTCTGTTAACTGAAATAATCCACTGTTAGTCTTAACAGAGACTGACATGTGGGTCCCACTGGACCCACATGTCATATTTGACTCTGGTCAGTGCCTGTTGACCGCTGACGTCACAGCGACGTCATGCTGACGTCACAGCGACGTCATGCTGACGTCATAATTCATTTTTCTGTAAATAAATAAATTCCAGAAATTCAAATAATCTTTGAAAATTAATAACTTTTAAACCGTAGCTCAGATCGAAAAAGTTAAAACATGAAAGTTGCTCAGAACGACGAGCCGAGTCTGATCATGCTGTCTGTTTCTTCATTGGAACCCCCTACGTAGAAGAACTCGTAACTCCGGACCCGAATCCGGCAGATGAATAGTGCACACACTTCGGTAAATAAATCCCAGATTAATTCTAAAAATAACTAAAATGACTTAGATGCATATTTAGGCAACCCTGCACTGCATCATAGCATCACACGCACCGTATTGCATTTGTTTGCATTATGTTTACCTGTTTCTTCCCCCTCTTCTCTCTCGGTAGACCCCGACGTTGACGTAGCTTCCGAGGCAGACGCAGCTCAGGAGTACGACTACGTCCCCGCCGACACCACCGACGACCTTGCCCTTGCCCCAGAGCAAACAGGCAAGCACCCCCATTTTGAGCATGCCTATATCGCCTATTCTCTTCTCTCTTATGCTTGCATTAGAACTGCTACTGCTACTGTTTTCCTATATCTGCTGCATAGCCTGATTATTGTAACCTACTTTGCTACCTTTCTGGTTATCCTAGACTGATTAGTATAGGCTGGGTAGAGTCCCGGCAGAGACCCCCACTTGATCCCGACTGCCCCGCTGGATGTCAGAAGACCCGCTCATCGGGATTGAAGACTAGACCCTGGCACCGCACATCACTTCCCCTAAGATGCTCGACACTACTGGGTTACTATCGAGTGCCGAGGGTGATACCTCGTCAGCACTTATGATGATAACCTTGTAGGTTAGTTACCCGGTCGTGGTAAGCGAGGGTGATTCCTCCTACACCACCCCCGATAACGACATCGTCGTGCAACCTCTCAAGTGTGGACCTCGAGGGTGATTCCTCCTTCATTCACCTTGATGATAACATCAAGTGGGAATTCCATCGAGGGTGATTCCTTAGGGTTCCTTTCGGTGACAGACACACAGTTACTTTGGATACTATGACTTGACTTTGAAACATGATACTAAAGACGGGTCGGCCCTGAGGGGTACCCGCGCGAGCTTAATGCAAAGTGATGTGGAGTCGGGTTGACCTGGATGGTGCCCGCGAGATAACTACGAGGCGTGGCCGGGCATTCTTAGCCCTTGCCGCAAGTCCTCGAGACGGGGCGACGGGGTCACATCGATCATAAGTCTCTGATCGTTTCCGCGCGATCCTAAACCACTAAACGGTTTGGATATTTGATCCGAGGGGCCTCTGGCCCGATAGCACTAACCATCACGTGGGCATAGTATGGGCGTTCTGTGTCGTATACATCAGCCGAAGCTTATTTGACGTCAGTAAGGAGCGGCGCACGCCGAGTTGGACTGGGAACGCAACCGCGCTTGTATAAGGGGTTGCTAGGTCTGCTCTCGGTGGCCCCGTAACGTGCAGGAGTTCCCGGGGCGATGGCCCAAGACCCCTGGGGGCATAGGTTAGTCCGGCGTGCTGACCTCTCTTATAAGCCTAGGTCGGGTTGCGGCGTGTTGCTTAGCCGAGGCCGGGCATGACCCAGAAAAGTGTGTCCGGCCGGAGTTAAGCGAGCGTGGTGGGTAACTTGGTGCACCCCTGCAGGGAAGAAACTTCTATCGATAGCCTGTCCTACGGTAACGGACACTCAGAGTTGTATCCCGATCGGTACAACTAGAACATGTGATGAGAACTGGATAGTACGGCTCTGGGATTGCTTTCTCGCAGGGAGTCGAGAAAGGATCTCAGGTCGAGGTTGATAATACTACTACTACTACTTTACATTATGTTCATCTGTTCTCTTCTATTGCTGCAAGACTGTCGAAGATTGTTGAAGATGCTAGTCTTCGATAGGACTAGGCTTCCCCCTCTATTCTGGCATTTCTGCAGCCCAGTCCACATATACAGCCATTCCTTTGACAATGATACATATGTAGTGTAGATCCTTACTTGCTGAGTACTTCGGATGAGTACTCACGTTTGCTTTATTTTCTTTTTCCCCCATATCCAATTGATGCCACCAGACGACGGAGCCCCTGAGCCAGACGCCCCAGCCGACGACCAGTACTACTACCCGCCTGGCGAGTACTACTACTACGAGGAGCCGTTTGACGACCAGGAGTAGGATCGGAGGGTCCAGGGCAGGAGGCCTACGCCTTTCGATCGTAGTATTTTATTTTACCCCGCCTCTGTGAAGGCCTATTTCTCTCTCTGTAATATATCTGTACTCAGATATCTGATGCTTCCGCTGACGCTTGTATGCCATCGAGCTATGTATTCGAGCCCTCGAGGCCCTGGCTTGTAATATAAAGCTTGTATGACTTTATTTATGTTTTAGCGTTGTGTTGTGATATCTTCAAGTGAGTCATTAGGCTTGATCGTGCGCATTTGCGTGTATGGATAGTGCACGATTAAGCCGGGGTCGTCACGCGAGAGCATCAGGCCAGAACCTGGGAGGGACATTAGAGTGAAAGAGTAATGTACGAACGCAGTCATTGAGAGTGCGTAGTTTGTGCTCAGCGCGGTCATTCTGCTGTGATGTGTAGGGGCAGGTTAGGCGGAAAATGGTGTCATGAGAGGCAAGAAGATCTCGAACAACAGCATTGTCAAATTATTTTCCGTTATCAGTTTGGAGTGCAAGTATGGGGCGACCGAACTGTGTGGTGACATAGGAATAGAATGCCGTGAGCGTGGCTAAGGCATCGGATTTGCGACGAAGAGGAAATGTCCACACATAATGAGAAAAGTCATCTAAAATCACCAAATAATAGAGGTAGCCCGTGTTACTTGCAACTGGAGATGTCCAAACATCACTATGAAGTAATTGAAACGGAAAAGTGGAAATAGTGATGGACGCACTAAAAGGAAGACGGACATGCTTGCCGAGACGGCAATCCTCACAAGTATGGTCGTCGATCTTATTGCATGAGAATCAAAAACCCTTAATAATTTGACGCAAAACGGTGGAGTTCGGTGTCCCAAACAAGCATGACAAAGGTCGACACCTGCGGCGAGGGCGACTGGAGTGGTGGAGGTGGTGGCAGAGGAGTGCACCGGGTAGAGCTCGTCAGGACTATCGCATCGATGGAGAACCATCCGGGTGCGGGCGTCCTTCACAAAAAAAATGACATCATAAAATTCAACGGTAATGGGATTCTCGCGAGCAAGACGACGAACAGATACAAGGTTCGTGACTAAATCAGGAGAAACAAGAACATTAGACATGGTGATAGGTGTAGATGTGAAAGGAAATGAAGTACGACCAATATGTGTGATAGGTAAAGAGGAACCATTACCAACGATGATGCGAGTAGGAGTATGAATCGGAGTGAAGGAGGTTAGGGTACCGGGATGAAATGTCATGTGGGCGGTGGTGCCCGAGTCCATGTACCAATCTCTGCCGGCGCCGTAGTTGTTCGGTGACGGGGCCGAGTGCAGCGCAGCCAAAGGAGTAGGGTCCCATGGCGGGGAGATCTGCGGCGAGGTGAAGCCGCCACAGGGCTGAACCGGGGCGGGCGGAGCATGGCTGCCGGCCTGATACATCTCCAACGTATCTATAATTTTTGCTTGTTCCATGCTGTTATATTATCAATCTTGGATGTTTTACAATCATTTTATAGTAGCTTTATATCATTTTTTGGGACTAACCTATTGACATAGTGCCCAGTGCCAGTTGCTGTTTTTTGCTTGTTTTTTTACTTCGCAGAATATCCCTACCAAACAGAGTCCAAACGCAGCGAAACTTTTTGGAGATTTTTTTGGGACCAGAAGACACCTTGGAGGCCAAGAAAGCACCTGGGAGGAGGCCCGTGGGGACCATAAGACACCAGAGCGCGCCCTGATGGGCACGCCCTGGTGGGTTGTGGGGCCCACGAGGGTCTCCTGCACCACCTCTTCGCCCTATAAATTCCCAAATATTCCAGAAACCCTAGGGGAGTCGACAAAACACAATTCCAGCCGCCGCAAGTTCCAGAACCACGAGATCCAATCTAACACCATCACAGAGGGGTTCATCATCCTCATTGGTGCCTCTCCGATGATGCGTGAGTAGTCCACCATAGACCTAAGGGTCCGTAGGCAGTAGCTAGATGGCTTCTTCTCTCTTTTTGCTTCTCAATACAATGGTCTCTTGGAGATCTATTTGATGTAAACCTTTTTGCGGTGTGTTTGTTGGGATCCGATGAACTTTGAGTTTATGATCAGATCTATATCCATGAATATTATTTGAGTTTCTTAGATCTCTTATATGCATGATTATTTATAGCCTTGTATTTCTTCTTCGAATCTTTGGTTTAACTAGGCCAACTAGATCGATTTTTCTTGCCATGGGAAGAGGTGCTTTGTGATGGGTTCGATCTTGCGGTGTCCTCTCCCAGTGACAGAAGGGTAGCGAGGCACTCATGTATCGTTGCTATTAAGGATAACAAGATGGGGTCTATTCCTACATGAATAGATCTTGTCTACATCATGTCATCATTCTTATTGCATTACTCCGTTTCTCCATGAACTTAATACACTAGATGCATGCTGGATAGCGGTCGATGTGTGGAGTAATAGTAGTAGATGCAGGTAGGAGTCGGTCTACTAATCTTGGACATGATGCTTATATATTGATCATTGCCTTGGATATCGTCATAATTATTTGATCTTCTATCAATTGCCCAACAGTAATTTGTTTACCCACCGTGTGCTATTTTTCTCGAGAGAAGCCACTAGTGAAATCTATGGCCCCCGGGTCTATCTTTTATCATATTGCTTTCCGATCTATTTTTCATCGCATTTGTTTAGAGATATATTATTCCAAAAACCCAAAAATACTTTGCTGCATTTTTTGCATCTTTTATTTCGCGTTTTATTCAGATCTATTTATCCAATCTCATACAAACCAATCTATCTTTTTACCGGTGAGAGATTGACAACCTCTCTTACGCGTCGGGTTGCAAGTATTTGTTCTTTGTGTGCAGGTACCATTTACATAGTGTTGCTTGGTCCTCCTACTGGATTGATACCTTGGTTTCATAACTGAGAGAAATACCTACCGTAGCTGTACTACATCATCCCTTCCTCTTTGGGGAAATACCGACACAGTTTCAAGCCGCATCACGGCCATCGACGGGGCGGGCAGAGCCACAAAGCCGGCACCAGCCGACAGCTACGGCGTGGCGAAGTAGGCCGGATGATCCGCCGATCATGGCCCAAGAAGACTCGGCGTCGGGGCCCTCGGGATGGGCATGGGGTAGCCCGGCGGCGCGGGGGGTGGGGGCGCGGCTGGGGTGGCGGTGGCACTGGCGACGCGGGTTCGGCGAACGGGTTGGAGGCACCGGAGAAGGAGGAAGCGGGGCAGTCCATGGCAGCTGCGTGAGGAGAGGGTTTGGTGGGGCAGCGGCTAGGGTAGATGGTGTTGGGAAACGTAGTAGAAAACAAAATATTTCGCCCTACGATCACCCAGGAACAATATGAAGATGCATAATAGGTTTTGATCAACGATCGTTACCGACTCTGGGAGTGCACGGAAGTAGACGAGTCGGTGTAGATCGTACTTGAAGTCCCTCGAACATCGATGATGATCCTGCGAACCTCCCATGAATGATTCCTCCAACAGAAGACCGAAAGCACGGCCTCTCTACTTGGTTGCAAGCGTACGGTCTTCACGATCTGGCAGCGCTTTGCCGTCCCGAGCTAATCGTCGCCGGAGAATTAGAGGGAGGAGATTAGAACCACACATGGATTCTAATTATGAAGATTAGAGGTGGCTGGGGCTAGCTCTAATTAGTCAACTAGGACCAACAAGAACTAGAACTAGATCAACTAGAGGAGGCTCCAAAACTTGTGTTATCAATTGGGCACCAAACCTCCACTATATATACGTTAGAGGGGAGAGGGAGGGCTGCCACCAAGGAGGGAAACCCTCCTTGGGGCATCCAAACAAGGGGAGGAGGAGTAGGACTCCTCCCCTACTCCTATTCGGCCCCCTTCCTTAGGGAAGGGGCGCCTCTTTCCACTTGGGCCCTTGTGGCCCAAGTTACCTTCCACCTCTTGGCCTTTTAAGGCCCGTTGATATTTAAATTAAATATAAAATATTCTAAATACTTATAGACCCTTATATATATAATTTAACATCTCCGGAAACATTTTCCACCTATATATAATTAACCGGTAATACCCGGTATTACCCGATATTCACCGAAACCCTTCTAGTGACCCCGAAACGCTTCCGGAACCTCTCGAAACTATTCTGGATATTAATGAAACAATTCCACAAATATATTCTCATCACTCCCGTCCTACTAACACCCAACATATCGTGAATCCTTAAGCTTGTGAACCCGTAGGTTCGGTAACCATAGACATGAACGAAACCCCTTCGCTCAATGACAGATAGCGGAACCGTGGACGTCCATATCGGTCCCTATGATTACACGAATGATATTCGAGTGAACCTTTTGTTATCATGTGATGTTCTCTTTGCTTTGCGATACTTTACAAAAACCCGGTGTGCATCGGTATCCTCCTGAGTCATCACCATGCTCACTATACCGTTGCTCTTGTTACCGGTTTTGTTCTTCTTTCTCGTTGACGTGTTCCGGCATCCCCGTGACGTAGTCACCTGTGTCTGGCCATACGATGATGGATGCCGTCACACCGAGAGGGACCTAAGAATATCTCTCCATCGTCGGAGGAGCAAATCCCACTCTTGAGCTGTCCGGTCACTTGTCAAACTTTCCGGTGAGCCTGAAAGTTGTCGTTATGATCACTTTGTTACAGATGATGTTTGGGCAACCCCAAAGCCCACCGTTTGGTAGGAAGTGACCGAGACACACTCATGGTCTGAGGAACTAAAAACACATGCTAACACTCCATGTTATAACAGATGATTTCAGACGATATGATCACATAGTATAACAGACAAGTATTGGGTCGATTCAATATGATCGTTCTTCTAACTTCATACCCTCAATGTTGTTTTAGGACTATTGTTACACTTAACGATATCCTAAGATCCAGAAAATGTGATCACCAACAACACTTGAGCCGGTCTTAGAGGCAAGACTGGGAACCTATTGTTTACCGTTTATTATTCCACATGTGCATAAGAGTTTTCCACTGAATCGCATATTCCAGGATCATAGCGGTTATAGCATGGAATATAAACTCTTAATTATGAATAATGGAAATATAATAATACAATATTATTGCCTCTAGGGCATATCTCCAACAGTTGCTCACTTGCACTAGAGTCAATAATCTAGTTAGCACTTTTAACTTTTACACCAATGGCAATCCAGTGTTAGTCCATGCTTTGCTTGTGGTATAGACTTCGTCCTATCGAATCTGACAACTTCAGATCCGCGTGTATCATTTGCATTTCTATGCATCTATAATGCTTTCACAAGAATTCATAATTTGTGTGAAACCGACCTTGTATATATATTGAATTACTGGTAGAACCTTTGATTCCTTAGACTGAGTTATGGAACCATTATCAAGAATAGTGTTCCAATGATATAATCATCTAGAAACCATACCAAGCTCATGAATGAACTTTTGATTCATCATCCTTCATTTTTGCTTCTAAAGCAATAATATACTTAGCCTTCTGTTATAGAATTCACCACAGTAATTTTTTGGACCAATTCCAACTTACTGTGCCACCATAAACCACTTTAATTTGAAATCGAAAAATCACTTGGAGCATAGATGAAGATTTTATCGATGTACTACTTACAACGAGCCTTCATTGATGTAACTCTTTACAATAATCTCTTCATTTTCTCCGTGTGTGAGAAACATGTCGTTAATCCTTAATGACATTTTTCATTGTTATCCTATGATCAACAATTTGACCATACTAGTAACTTTTACTTACAACTAGCTTGGAGTATTGAGATATCTGGTTGTTTTACATACCATGGAATACAAGTGTGGTTGAAATCATATTCCCCTCATCAGTATTTCAAGATACCGACTCCTTCCATGTGACATTGAAAAGAAACTCTTCTTGACATTTTACATACTAAACTGCTTTAGTATTCTGTCAATATGTATTTTGCCTAACTCCGATTAGACACTATTATCTCCATAGATCATTATGTCTAATACCAAGACTATTCATTACCTAAGTATTTTACTGAAAAACTAGTTTCAATAAAGTCTTAATCCGTGTCAAGAAATTTATATAACTTCTAATCAACAATATGTCATGTACATATAGTGTTTAGAAATATTATCATGCTCCCACTTACTTTCTTGTAAATACAAGCATCTTCGCTTTACTCGATGAAATCAATTTATTTGACCATTTCATCAGTACGAAGATTCCAACTCCACTATGCTTGCTTCAGATCATTATATGATCTCTTGAAGTTTGCATACTTACTAGCATCCTCTGGATCGACAATATTACCTTGGATCGTATCAAACATACAACCTTGGTTCTATTTCCATCTCATGGAATCATTTTGACATCCATTTGAAATATTTAATAATTGCTAGTTTAACTTGAACTGACTTTAAGTATTGCTATGATGAGACAATCTCGTCATAGTCAATTCTTTGACCTTGTCATAAACTATTTATAACAAGTCAAGCATTATAAAACATTTTTATCTTTGTCAGTTTATAGATCCATTACTATTCTTTAGACTCTAAGTCTTTCGAAGGGTTCATCAAGTTCTAAGCTTGAATTATGTGAATGGATACTATCTCGGATTATGTTGGCATATAGCCCATTTTCGGAGCCAGGGCCCATCAACGCTTCTCTGTGATTTATAGGTTCATTGTTTGCCCAACAATATTTCGTCTGCATACCACAAAGGTCTGCATGAATTTTTCCAACCTATATAGTTCAGCTGCAAGTTTGAATGTAGTCTCTATATCTTACGTAGAGGCTTTTGTATCAGTCGTAGTAAGAAATTCTAGAATTACTTCCAGTGTTTCTTTTCTTTGAGCTGATTACGAAGATTCTGCAATCTTGTGGAGTTGCACTGTCCTCCCACTCACTCTTTTGTAGAAAACATTTTCTTCAAACCTTCTGCACTCTATGGCAACACTTTGCCTCGGCGTAGTGATAGAGGAATACCCAACTATTTGGGATAACCTACAAAGTAGCACTTATTTCAATAAATTTGACGGCATTCCCTTTTCAGTTTGAAATCCACAGTCTCTAAAGCATCACTTTGAAAGTATATTGGCGAAATAATTAATGTCATCTTTGATCTCACCATGTCATACATAGTTTGATTGCATCTACTTAAAACAATCTACTCTCAGTAGTGTTTCTAGGAGGTGCAAGCTATAAAATTCTTTTATAGCTCATCAGACATTTGCTAAATTTGTAACTCAAATATTCTTTTCTGCAATCCAATTATAGAAACATAATTTTCTTATTACAATAATTTCTACTTCATTTCGAAAATCTTTTGAAATACTTCAAAAGATCTAGATTTATGTCTCAATTAGTAAATATAAATATCTACTTGAGTCATCCTTGAAGATAGATAAATCCACTGCTTGCAACAACACTTATTGGACTACACACATCGATATGCATATTGCCAATTATTTTGTTGCTCGTTCTCTATGGCCCGTGAACAGTATTTTAGTTTACTTCACTAATTGGACGAAACTTGCAACTGTCAGATGATTCTCAATCATATGACTTCAAAATTCATCACTATGAAATTTCTTCATGCTAATTTCTCCAATGTGACTAAATACAGTGCCACACAGATGTGGTATTCTTTTAGTCTTGCGACATTTAGCGTCAGTGTTATGGATGTTCAATTTTATTATCAATATTCATAACATACATCTTATTCACAATAAGAGTATGCCTTTTTGTTCATAATATCGAACAACTATTGTTCTATCATGGACAACCTCCTTCATAATATTGAACAACTATTGTTCTGTCATGAAGAACCTCCTTGCAACTTCTATGTAATGGGCTAGAGTGTACAAAACTCTAAAATGAATTATGATAATAAATACAGAGGAAATACACTGATAGAAATATTGTAATCCATCAAAATGTTTTAACCTCATTATTTGTTGGTCATTTAGGCCATTCGAAGTCTCTTGCAACGATTTGCAATAATATGCAATCGAGTTGGTATCCTTGTGATTAACCTTTTAACCACAATACCGAAGAAGCAGTGATCAACAAATTGATCATTTTTCTAAGAACTACACTTTACTTGACCAACCACCTCTGCATCTCATAACTTGTATGGCATTGATACCTGAGCTGGACATTCCAGCCTTCTTTACTTTCTGCCTTTTACTTCGTATAGTTTTACTTCAATATTTCTCTTACTCTCAGAAGAAACAACAACTTTAAGAGTGGCGTGAGCCTCGAACTTCCCTAGGCATGTAAGTCTCATTACATCCTTTGGTTTTGTTCTTTCTCTACAAGTTTTCACCGTCAACTCATGACTGGCTTTCTTCCGGATCTTACGCATATCAGTCTTAAACATACTTGAACACTTCACTAGAATTTGCAAACAAAACACTTCTTTAGATATCGCATATCTTTTAGTGTTTGTTTGTTTCTGAAATCAATTTTCAGTTGCAAGAATATCACATAACTATCCCAAACATTTTGAAGTTCGGGTCTCTTGGAAGCAGGCAGACCGTAATGCAATTCTAGCTTTTGGATCGAAGGACGTGAGTCTCGTCATCCATAGTATCAGCAAGAGAGTATTGTAAACATGCAGTAGGACAAAATCCTTCTTGGCACTTTTAGAGGACGATCCTCTCAAACATAAAGTTTCAACCAGATAAATAACAGTCAATCAATTTCAACAACAAAGGTGGAACCGTGAGCCATAATTCTACAACTATAATGCAAACTACACATAGACATTTTCATAATTAATTTGCACTAGTTATTAAACTTAATTAATACATAATTGTGCTCCCACTCAAATCAATATCTCTCATAATTGATAGTGAGTGATTCAAGATCCAAGCCTAGTTCTCAGCCATTGATGTGGACATCACTGATGACGAGAATTTTGACCGGTGGGCAAACTTTTGCCGATCATATCTCCATATGACTCTTGTTCATCTTTCGATGCTTTGTGCTCCGAGCTCAGAACGATTCTGCTAGAACTTCAAGACAACCGAGTGCTATCTGCAAGCATGGTCTGACCATCCCCGTCTTACACCTCACGTTCCGTTTATGCTCATGTGGACATGACCCACTAGGTAACGCTACATGTTATAGACGGTTGCAACACTGGGAAGAGCACTTTTTAACTTGATATTTACTGTGAGAGATCGCCCTAATAATTGACTACCGTGCAATCAAAGAGTGCAAACAACAAAGGGATAAACATCTCAGGCAATTCATAATAGCATGATATGGTATAGCCCTAGGCGCCGGGAGTTCTCCATGATCGTCTTCAATCTCCAGTTGAAGCGACGTGACGGCCAATATTTCGTTGCCGTGGTAACCGTTTCAAATACGTTGCCATGGCGGTAATCTTAGAAAACGTTGCCGTGGCGTCCGCTTCAGAAAACGTTGCCGTGGCACCAAAATCTGAAATTTCGTCGTGGCACGAAATTATAGCTCATCGTCCCGCGCCTTGGTACACCTTCTCCTCGTCAGGGTCCTCCATGTACATATTGCCACCGTCACCTGTAACCTATCTCTACGATATTTACATTAAGGTGGCAATCTCGTGGCTCCAGCCATCATGCCGTGACGCGTAGGCCACTTAATATTACATCATATAACCATCTCATACATAAACTCATTATTATGACGAAGGCTATACCACATCATATGCAAACCCTGCAAAACCAAGTTAGACGCCCTCTAATCGGTTTTAGCAAAATTTTATTTACATAGTTAACCAGTTTTATCAATTAAGATTAGCTACCTACGCAAGCACAACAAGACAATGTTCTTGATGCTAGATTAAGTTTCACGGTGTGTGAAAGAAAGACTTAATTAAAAGTCTCATCCCCCACACTAAACTTCGTCAATACGCGTGACCCCCTAGAAGATCATCCATCTTCGGCACCCTCTTGTGTATGCGACGATTCACTATTCCCGACTATGATGTAGCCCAAGGAACTGTTAGCAGATCATCGACAGCCAGGGCCGATCGATTGTCAGAACCTTGTAGCAAAACTACATCATTCTGCAGATGAACTGAACCGAAGCAACACTCGTGGGAAGCATAGCAAGAACATCAATCCTCACATATCAGATGTGATCTAGATCGCAACCTGCATCTACTCATAAACCTGCTCATGATGCCACTGCTGAGAAACGTAGTAGAAAACAAAATATTTCACCCTACGGTCACCCAAGAACAATATGAAGATGCATAACAGGTTGTGATCAACGATCGTTACCGACTCCGGGAGTGCAGCGGAAGTAGACGAGTCGGTGTAGATCGTACTTGAAGTCCCTCAAACGTCGATGACGATCCCGCGAATCGCCCACGAATGATCCCTCGAACGGAAGACCGAAAGCACGGCCTCTCTACTTGGTTTCAAGCATACGGTCTTCACGATCCGGCAGCGCTTTGCCGTCCAGAGCTAATCATCGCCGGAGAATTAGAGGAAGGAGATTAGAACCACACAGGGATTCTAATTATGAGGATTAGAGGTGGCTAGGGCTAGCTCTAATTAGTCAACTAGGACCAACAAGAACTAGAACTAGATCAACTAGAGGAGGCTCCAAAACTTGTGTTATCAACTGGGCACCAAATCTCCACTATATATACGTTAGAGGGGAGAGGGAGGGCTGCCACCAAGGAGGGAAACCCTCCTTGGGGCGTCCAAACAAGGGGAGGAGGAGTAGGACTCCTCCCCTACTCCTATTCGGCCCCCTTCCTTAGGGAAGGGGCGCCTCGTTCCACTTGGGCCCTTGTGGCCCAAGTTACCTTCCACCTCTTGGCCTTTTAAGGCCCGTTGATATTTAAATTAAATATAAAATGTTCTAAATACTTCTAGACCATTATATATATAATTTAACATCTCCGGATATATTTTCCACATATATATAATTAATCGGTAATACCTGGTATTACCCGATATTCACCGACCCTTCCGGTGACCCCGAAACGCTTCCGGAACCTCTTGAAACTATTCCGGATATTAATGAAACAATTCCACAAATATATTCTCATCACTCCCGTCACACTAACACTCAATAGATCGTGAATCCCATAAGCTTGTGACCCCGTAGGTTCGGTGAGCATAGTCATGAACGGAACCCCTTTGTTCAATGATCGATAGAGGAACCGTGGACATCCATATCGGTCCCTATGGTTACACGAATGATATTCGAGTGAACCTTTGGTTATCATGTGATGTTCCCTTTGCTTTGCGATACTTTACAAAAACCCGGTGTGCATCGGTATCCTCCTGAGTCATCACCATGCTCACTATACCGTTGCTCCAGTTACCGGTTTTGTTCTTCTTTCTCGTTGACGTGTTCCGGCATCCCCGTGATGTAGTCACCTGTGTCTGGCCAGACGATGATGGATGCCGTCAGACCGAGAGGGCCCTAAGAATATCTCTCCATCGTCGGAGGAGCAAATCCCACTCTTGAGCTGTCCGGTCACTTGTCAAATTTTCCGGTGAGCCTGAAAGTAGTCGTTATGATCACCTTGTTACAGATGACGTTTGAGCAACCCCAAAGCCCACCGTTCGGTAGGAAATGACCGAGACACTCTCATGGTCTGAGGAACTAAAAACACATGCTAACACTCCGTGTTATAACAGATGATTTCAGACGATATGATCACATAGTATAACAGACAATTATTGGGTCGATTCAATATGATCGTTCTTCTAACGTCATACCCTCAATGTTGTTTTACGGCTATTGTTACACCTAACGATATCCTAAGATCCGGAAAACCTGATCACCAACAACACTTGAGCCGGTCTTAGAGGCGAGACCGGGAACCTATTGTTTACCGTTTATTATTCCACACGTGCATATGAGTTTTCCACTGAATCGCATATTCCAGGATCATAGCAGTTATAGCATGGAATATAAACTCTTATTTATGAATAATGGAAATATAATAATACAATATTATTGCCTCTAGGGCATATTTCCAACAGATGGTGGCTAGGGTTTAGGGTAGGGAGAGGAGAGGGCAGCGGCAGGAGAGGGAGGGGCGGCTACGGGATGGCAAAGGAGGTGCGGCGGCGGCAGGTTGCGGCGGCGGCGGCGGCAAGGTGAGGCAGCGGCGACGACAGGAGAGGTCGGGGCGGCGGCGGCTACGACGGCGGCAGGGAGGTCGGGGCGGCGGCGGCAGGTTGCGGTGGCGGCTGCGACGGCGGCTGCGATGGCGGCAGGGAGGTCGGGGCGGCGGCGGCAAGGTGCGGCGGCGGCAGGAGGTGGGCGGAAGCGATGAGGATCGCGTGCTAAACTGATACCATGTTAGATGAGAAAGTAGGGATTGCATGCATTGACAATGATTGATTCTATGCATGAGCACATATATAGGTACACGAGGGTTGGCCTCTACTTGTCTCCCAAGAAGTATATATATACGAGAGGAAAGAGGAGGCGCGACAGTACAAAATACACAGACTCTAGTACTATACATGTGTACAGATAACGTATGTTGAACATATATACTAGGCGAGATAGTAAAAGAGGAAGGCACGCAGGCCATATCCTTTTTCCAGTCTTGAACTTAATTGGTAGAATTAGAACAAAAAAAGGTCTGAAACATGTGAGTCGGCGTGGTTGACCACATGCATGACACGGTTTCACGTACGGCCAGATATTCGTTTTCATGTTTGAACAATTGAGCATCACTGAGAAGAATTTTAATCCTAGGTTGGTGAGGCAAGCATTAATTACATGCACTCGTGTAAACGACACGTACGGTAAACCCAAACTCGGTGTAAAGATTTTTTGATAATTTTGGTGTCAAGTCTTTTGTTCAGAAGTCTTCTCTTCGCGGAATCGTACAAAAAAAACCCTGTCATTTTCATGTAGCTGTGGCTGTGGGCGTGAACCAGTTCCGCACGTTTGTGCCGGCAACGTACGTTCGTTCGTCCACACTGAGCTGACGTGAGGCATTAAAACAACGAAACTTCCGGAAAGTCATTTCTCAGCCCGAGCTTAAATGAGTTCAGGTGAACAGTAAAATCGAAAACATTTTAAAAATGTTCAAAAAATTCTGAAATTTTTTTATGATAAACTTTGACAATTATTCTAACTGCTTGCAAAGTTTCATCTTCAGATCACATTCGTACAAGGCGTGGCAAAAAAAACAAAATCAGTGCTCCAAAATGCTTTGAAAGTAGCATTTTCAGAGTATCGATTTTGTTTTTTTTGTCACGACTTCCACGAATGTGATCTGAAGATGAAATTTTGCAAGCAGTTAGAACATTTGTCAAAGTTTACCAAAAAAAAAATTCAGAATTTTTTGAACATTTTTAAAATGTTTTTTGATTTTACTGTTCACCCAAGCTCATTTGAGCTCGGGTGTAGATACTCCGCTTCCCGAAACTTCTTCATTCCTGCCACTAGCGGCAACAAATGAGTTTTAGGCCCTTTCTAGTGCTCCAAGGTGTACAGGTGCTAAGGACGTCACATAGGTAAAAAAAAAATGATGTGGCAAAGTAATTAAAGAGGAGAGAGAACATTATGGTGACTCAGGAAGAAACGGTGCTAAGCACGTGAATCTATGTAAAAGGACTACCAGCCAATACAAAAGGGAGTTTAATTATTAAACAATTTCATGAGACAAGCTTAGCTACAAAAGCTAAGCACATATGCATTCAAAAGACTAGTTGTTAAGATTTTTAATGCACTTAGCACCTTATCTAAGCACCCATAGAGGCCTTAGTTGACCGGCAAACCTTTGACCGCTACTTTGGATATCTACAGCTTATAGCAAACAAACAGATTAGTTTTTTTTTGAACGGTCACCGGGGGGGAGAGGATCCCCACCTGAATATATTGCTCAAAAAGCTGACAAAGCCAAGAGTCACCCCTTAAGCTTTGGCTGATCCAGTTTATAAGGGAAACCGGATCGAAAACCTAAACAAGTTGACCCCGTTTATGAGGAAAACCGGGCTGAAAACCGTACAGATAACAAGGCTACAGAAGATGAGAAAAAATTGCCACCTAGCAGAAGGCATGACCTAACTAGCAGACAGAAAGACCAACACCACGAGAGACACAAGTAAATGTGGGGTGCTGCCAAGGGATCACAATACCAAGACTCTACAAACAACCTAGCGCATCGCACCGGCGTGCGTACCGAGCCCCACGGCACAACAGAGGATCAACCATAATCAACGAGTGCCAAACTAACACGAACCTTGACTGGGAGATCCGCCACGGGCGGTCGAAACGATTAGCAGGTCGGGGAGGCATCATTGCGCCGTCATTGAGCAAAGGTGAACCAAGACAACACCAAGAGCCCGAAGCTCGCCGCAGCACAACGACAACCATGGGAGGGTCTTGAGCAAGCACAGCAACAGGACGGAGACCACGCGAAGGACAGCCGAAGAGAAACACATGAAGAAGAAACCACCACCGTCGGCCCCAAGCTGGCCGCACCACCACCACCAAACGCATCACCCTCAACCACGCGCAGCAGCAGGAGCCGTCGTTTGGGCCTCCAAGATGACGCCTCCAAGGAGGTAGTGTTGTCGAAGACACAACACCATCATCCGATCCGGCGAGCCTGATCCTAGGTTTTCACCCGGAGGCCACAAAGCAAAGTACCATAGGTGCTGGAGCTCCACAGCGGCACCTCCTGCGAGGAAGACGACGTCCATAGATACCGCTGCCGCCGACATTGACATAGTCGATGCAAGGTTCTCACCCAGAGTTTGAGCACATCCCTACAGCAAGACGGCCGGAACCACGCCGAAGTCGATGCAAGGTGCTGAAGAGGTGCAATGAACCGCCGTCGCCAACCGCACCTCGCGGTGACGAACGACAGCAAAACTTCAGCACCACCACCACGCAACCACCACTGGTCCCTCCGATCGGAGACGAGCAGGGCGGACAGCACACCTAGACGACGTCTTCAAGAAGAGCGCAGCACCCGAGGGCGTTGCCGTCGCCGGCCCCGGCCAACAGCCTGAGGCGGAGCTTTCGCTTGGCACTGCCACACATCCAGCCAGAGTCCGAGCCCGGTCGGACCACCAAGCAGCCTCACGCCACACGAACCCCTCGCCGCCTGCACCCCAGATCCGCCCGAGCCCTGCCAGAACCGGTAGGCACCCGAGCCGGCCAGCAACCTCCACCACCGGGCAGCTAAAGGAGGCGACTGCACCCCACCAGCAAGCACCACGCAGGCGAGCGCCCACGAGCAGGGGGGAGTTCCGCCACCCCTCCTCAAACAGGTGGCCGGATCGGGCGCGAGATTCGTGCAGAGGGCCGCCGCCGCTGCACGCGGGGAGCCACCGCGGTTGCACCAAGGGAAGACCACGGGGAAGCCACCCACTGGAGGAGGCCGGGGCCCCCGGGCCTCCGCAGTCGCCGGGCAGCGGCGAGGACCGGCCGCGGCAAAGCAGAACGAAGCTGCGCTCCCGGCAGAGCCGCGTCTCGGGCGGATGGAGGTCGAGGAAGGACGAGGGAGACCGGCGGAGCCCATCGCGACGAGCGCCGGCAGGAGCCGAGCAGATCGAGGCGGCGCACTGTGATGAAGCTTTTGGATCTTGGGGAGGAGGAGGAAACTTGCGGGCGTGAGAGCGGGCCAAGCAAGGCCCCGCCGCCGCCATCCGTCGCACAGGGCTTAGCCCTGCGACATCCTCCGGCGACGGCCAGGGAAGGGAGCGGTGGTGTGGAGTTGGTTTGGTGGCGGCGGCGGGGGGCCTCCGGAGTCGCCACGAGCGACCCGGGAGGCAGCGACCTCTCGGTTACTGAAAGTTGTCCGTCAGTCGCAAATTTCAACAAACAGATTAGTCGCGTGAACTTTCTGTTGCGCTAGCATCTTCTAGTTCTTGCCCTGATGGCAACAGGAAACTCTATAACTTGATCTAGCAAGCCTCCGTGCCTCACCGGATACGGGTTATGGCATGGAAGGTTGTCTCCGGGGGTCTAGCTACATATGCATGCATGCGCCGCGGGCACCTTGCTCGGCGGCGCTACATGCCCGTTGTGTCACATGGAGGAGGAAGATGAATTCCACGCGTTAATAACATGCAATAATGTAGCACGTCTTTGGGACTATGGCGAAAGTATGGCTGATACCCAAAAAAGAACTGATCATTAACACTGGAGAGGAATGGTTATTACATCTTCTATCCCTGTACTGCAGCTACCTCAGCTCTATCCGTAATGCTCAACTTCTGACTACGGAGTAGATTATCAGAGAAAAGGCCCAGCGGATGTCTCTGTCCAGGCTCAACAGGGTAAGGACCGGCTGCCGGATCCTCCTTGGGTGCCACCACCAGCGAATTGGCTCGCTTTGTCGGTCGATGGGTCATTTTCCCAAGAGGAAGGATCGGTTGTTGGTGCAGGAATGATCATAGAGGTGCTGTTATTTTTGCAGCATGTTAGTTGTTCTTCTTCTGCAATAATGCACTTGAAGCTGAGATCAAGGCACTCATGATTGGAATGTCACTTGCCCTTCATTGGTCGTCGCTTCCGATTCTAGTGCAATCTGATTCGGTGGGTGCCCTCACTGCAATCAAGGATGCTTCTCGACAAATCGCCATACAGTGAACTAGATAAGGAAATCAAGCATTTTATGCTAGATAGGGAGTTTAAACATGCCAAGGTCGCTAGATGTCAAAACAGGGTTTCACGTAGTCTTGCTAATTATGCTCGTACGGCACGTGGCACCGCCTGTTGGTTGCAATATGGCCCCCCTTTCATTCATGATCTTGTGTTACCAAATTGTAACCCTGATTCTATGGAATAAAAATCCCTTTTACTCACAAGAAAAACCAAAATTAGTAGCATGTTTTTTCCTTGACACGGTACCCTTTTCCATAAGAGCGTGTACACTGTTATATTTCCCCACAAAAAGAATAGCATATTATATGTGATCTTATAGATCAAAGAGACAACCACCTAGAGGCTTGAAAGACGGAGATATATGTTAGCAAATATGCGAATAGAACATTGCAGAAAGTAGACTTGCGTTTCTACCACAAGCTCGAACTAAGGCGTGCATTTGTAGGAGTTTTACACTAAAAAATGGCCGGTGTGATAATCAGATTTGGCCCGGGTTGTGTTTGGTAGGCCCGCTTTCTTTCTTTTCTTTTCCCTTTTCTCCATGTTGTCACGCCTTGCACCTTGTATCCCCATCAATGAATTTATCAGCTTTCTTTCGACAATAGAAAGTATTGCTTAATCAGTATACAGGATTTAAAGAAAAATAAATACAAGTCAAGAATATGATTAGTTCCAACTCAAGAAGAAAGCTCAAAAGGAAAATGATTGGTTGCTGCCAGTGGCGTTTCATAGGAAACCCCCCACATGAGTTGGAAACAATGCCGCACGTTGTAAAATAGAAGAAAATTTTCTTAGCTAGATGCAAAACCAATCAATTGGTACTAAAACACACGAGGATAATTGTTCCACAGGAAGCAATTTCGTTGACCAAGCATTATATATTGAAAAATACTCCCTCTTCCATGTCATGTTCCGTCCTTCACACCGTTCAACTCCTTCAACTCATGTGTGCACTTACATGGTTGCATGCGATTATTTTCCACGTGAAGTTAGAGATGGCTATATAGACATGCGCGCCCTTGCAATAATCGCATGCAACCAGTTTCTGTTCAAAGCTACATAGTTCATGTGTTGCTATTGTCGAACCTACTGAACCTTAAAATAAATTAAAAAATCTAAGATAATAACGGCAGAAGAAATTACCACCGTTTTTCTAAGGAAGTCCTACTTTTTTAATTCAAAAATTGCTATTTGTTTTTGCATACATACATAACAAGAAAATAAACAACTCAAAAATAAAAACAGCTGATGTAACAATCAATGACCTACAGAGTTTCTTGAATGTTGGTCACACTTGCCTCGTCAGCACTATAACTACATTTTTCTACTCGTTTGCACTAAAATAATATTACACACACACACACACAACATCACCCGAACTGATCCAAACACTAGTTCAAACATGATCTCACATTATCTTATGTTTTGTACTGATTTGTATACTTGGCAAATGCAAGATCACGTGTGACTACATGATCAATGTTGCTTGCGTGCTGAAGCAAGCTGATTTTTTTTAATGCCAGAGGAGAAAATTAACTGGTAAAAACCTAGTAAATTATTATTTCAGCGCACCATGACAGCAAAATATTTGACTTTACAGATACCTTGGAAACATTCCCTGTCCTATTGTCTTACGTTGAATTTCTAACTTGTCGGCAATTCGGCTGGCGCTTCATTTCTACAATTTCATGTGTTAATCAACAAACTACGTCCGGTAACTTAAATTACTATCCTTTGTGTAGTGGACCCTATGTCAAGATCGATATGAAGTCTGGTGAAGTCGATGGGTACGACGCCGTTTTCTTGAGCCCTCATGAATTTGTCGGGGGACCTGGCACACCGAGCATCCTTCTGATAAACAAATCACTATATAGACTCAATTCTCAGCCTCCGTCGACGATGTGCAGAGGCGGCACATTGACCTATGTCAATGGCTTCAATGAGGAGGTGAGCAAAAAAATAAGTATTAGCGTCAAGTACTTCGTGTGATATGTGCATGATACGTCTCCAACGTATCTATAATTTTTTATTGTTTCATGCTATTATATTATCTGTTTTGGATGTTTTATATGCATTAATATGCTATTTTATATTATTTTTTAGACTAACCTATTAACCTAGAGCTCAGTGCCAGTTTCTGTTTTTTCCTTGTTTTTGACTTTTACAGAAAAGGAATATCAAACGGAGTCCAAACGGAATAAAACTTTACGATGATTTTTCTTGGACCAGAAGACACCTACGAGGCTTGGAGGGAGGGCCAGAAGAGTCCTGAGGAGGCCATAAGCCCTTAGGGCGTGCCCCGGGGGGTGGGGGCGCCCCCTGACTTGTGGGCCCCTCGGGAGTCCCCTAACCCTAATTCCAGCTATATATATTCTCAAATATTTCCCAAACATTAGAAGCATCCACCAAAATACTTTTTCGCCGCCGCAAGTCTCTGTTCCCGTGAGATGGATTGCAACAAGGAAATACAATCTATCAAAGAACAATTATCATAATTAAAATCCTTGAAATCCAAAAGAATGGGTTTATCGCTACTTAAAGTTATGACCTCTCCAATCTCACTTTTATCAATTTTTGCATCAAGATCTATAAACTCCGAATCATTGGGACGCCTTCTAGTTAAAGTTGACTCATCTCCAGTCCCATCTTTATCAAGATTTATATTAGAAAACAAAGATTCAATATGAGTCACACCAATCACTTTAAGATCTTCATTATTATTTTCACAAGAAATCAAACAACACGCTTTAATAAACCAATCTTGCTTAGCACGCATCCTAGCGGTTCTTTCTTTGCACTCATCAATAGAAATTTTAATAGTTTTAAGAGATTCATTAATATCATGCTTGGGTGGCATAGATCTAATTTTCAAAGAATCAATCTCAAGAGAAATTCTATCAACTTTCCTAGCCAAATCATCAATCTTGAGCAATTTTTCTTCAACCATAGCATTGAATTTTTTTTGCGAATTAATAAATTCTTTAATATTATTCTCAAGATCAGAGGGTTATCAACCTACTCTTAGTACAGAAATGGGTTCTTTGCAAGAAAGAATTGCTTCTACTAAAAAGGGATTTATAACTTCGATTCAAGCAGTTTATGTACCTGCAGACGATTTGACCGACCCTGCCCCTGCCACAACATTTGCTCAAGCGTTGATTCTGCTCGCGAGCGTAATGGTATAAGCCTGCCTGACTGTGAGACCGACTGGTGGATAATAAAAGTCATCCCATAAAAGAGAAGTGAGTCCGCATGTCGGCAAATGATTTGAACAGATACCGGTACCGGTCATGAAGGCTTCGCCCTTCTCAAGTCAAGTGCAGAAGCGAAATCCGTTTGAGCTTTCTTCAGGATTTGGCCCGAACTGTTCGGCAGATTCCCACAAATCTTATTATAATTTCCATAAGAATTATTGTCGGAATTACCATAATTATTAGAGGAATTACTAGGAAACGGCCTAGGGTTGAAATTACCTCTATACGCGTTATTACCAAAATTGTTCGTACCAACAAAATTCACATCCATAGATTCATTATTGTTCTAAATCAAAGTAGACAAATGCATATCATTAGGATCAATAGGAGCACTCTTACTAGCAAACAATTTCATAAGTTCATCCATCTTTCCACTGAAAGTATTAATTTTTTTAATCGCATGCACTTCTTTACTAGTAGAAGATCTTTCGGTATGCCATTGAGAGTAATCAGCCATAATATTATCTAGGAGTTTAGTAGCTTCTTCTAATGTGATTTCCATAAAAGTACCTCCCGCGGGAGAATCTAAAAGATTTCTAGATGCAAAATTCAATCCGGCATAAAAAACTTGTATGATCATCCATAAACTTTACCATGAGTAGGACAATTTCTTATCATCAATTTTATCCTCTCCCAAGATTGTGCAACATGTTCATGATCAAGTTGCTTAAAATTCATTATATCGTTCCTAAGGGAGATGATCTTAGCGGGAGGAAAATACTTGGAAATAAAAGCATCTTTACACCTATTCCATGAATCAATACTATTTTTAGGCAAAGATGAAAACCAAGTTTTAGCACGATCTCGTAGTGAGAACGAAAATAATTTTAATTTAACAATATCATTATCCACATATTTTTTCTTTTGCATATCACACAACTCAACGAAAGTATTTAGATGGGATGCGGCATCTTCACTAGGAAGGCCAGAAAATCGATCTTTCATAACAAGATTCAGCAAAGCGGCATTAATTTCACAATATTCCGCACTAGTGGCGGGAGCAATCGGAGTACTAATAAAATCATTATTATTAGTATTGAAAAAATCACACAACTTGATATTTTCTTGAGACATCGTGACAAAGCAAGCAATCTAACACACGAGCAACCAAAAAGCAAACGAAAAGACGAATGAAAGAAGGGCGAATAAAAAGGCAAATCTTTTTGTATTTTTCTGAAAATCCTTTTAGAAGTGGGGGAGAGAAAAACGAGAGGCAAATGGCAAATAATGTAATGCAAGAGAAGAGAGTTTATGGTGGGTACTTGGTAGGCTTGATGTAGATCTCCCCGGCAACGGCGCCAGAAATTCTTCCTGCTACTTCTTGAGCTTGCGTTGGTTTTTCCCTTGAAGATGAAAGGGCGATGCAGCAAAGTAGAGATAAGTATTTACCTCAGTTAAGAACCAAGGTATCAAATCCAGTAGGAGATACAAGCAAGTCCCCAATCTATGCACCTGCACAAACAATCAAACACTTGCACCCAACGCGATAAAGGGGTTGTCAATCCCTTCACGGTCACTTGCAAATGTGAGATCTGATAGAGATAGATATAAAAGATTACTAAAACGTAAAATAAAATAAAAGTAAATAAATTGCAGCAAGGTATTTTTGGGTTTTTTGGTTTATAGATCTGAAAATATATGATGGAAAATAGATCCGGGGGCCAAAGGTTTCACTAGAGGCTTCTCTCTTGAAGGTAAATAATACGGTGGGTGAACAAATTACTGTCGAGCAATTGATAGAAAAGCGCAAAGTTATGACGATATCCAAGGCAATGATTATGCATATAGGCATCATGTCCATGTCAAGTACCCCGACTCCTGCCTGCATCTACTACTATTACTCCACACATCGACCGCTATCCAGAATGCATCTAGAGTATTAAGTTCATAAAGAACGGAGTAACGCCTTAAGTAAGATGACATGATATAGAGGGATAAACTCAAGCAATATGATGAAAACCCCATCTTTTTACCCTTGATGGCAACAATACAAATACGTGCCTCATTACCCCTACTTTGTCGCTGGGTGAGGACACCGCAAGATTGAACCCAAAACTAAGCACCTCTCCCATTGCAAGAAGAACCAATCTAGTTGGCCAAACCAAACCGATAATTCGAAGAGAAATACAAAGATATCAAATCATGCATATAAGAATTCAGAGAAGATTCACATAATATTCATAGATAAACTGATCATCAATCCATAATTCATCGGATCTCAACAAACACACCGCAAAAGAATATTACATCGGATAGATCTCCAAGAACATCGAGGAGAACATGGTATTGAGAATCAAAGAGAGAGAAGAAGCCATCTAGCTACTAGCTATGGACCCGTAGGTCTGTGGTAAACTACTCACGCTTCATCGAAAGGGCAATAGAGTTGATGTAGAAGCCCTCCGTGATCGAATCCCCCTCCGGCAGGATGCCGAAAAAGGCCCCAAGATGGGATCTCACGGGTACAGAAGGTTACGGCGGCGGAAAAGTATTTTGGTGGACGCTTTCGGTCGTTTGGGAATATTTGAGAATTTATAGAGGAAGAATTAGGGTTATGAGAGCTCTGAGGGGCCCAGCCCCCCTCCTAGGGCGCGCCCCTGGCTTGTGGAGTCCTCGGGACTCCCCTGCCTTCAACTCTAAGTTTGCTGGGTGTCTTCTGGTCCAAGAAAAATCATCGCGAAAGTTTTATTCCGTTTGGACTCCGTTTGATATTCCTTTTCTGTAAAACTAAAAAACAAGAAAAAAACAGAAACTGGCACTGGGCTCTAGGTTAATAAGTTAGTCCCAAAAATAATATAAAATAGCATATTAATGCATATAAAACATCCAAAACAGATAATATAATAGCATGGAACAATCAAAAATTATAGATACGTTGGAGACGTATCAACAGGCAGGAGTCGGCCGATGTGTGGACTAATAGTACTAGATGCAGAATCGTGTCGGTCTACTTGTCATAGACGTGATGCCTATATTCATGATCATTGCCTTAGATATCGTTATAACTATGCGCTTTTCTATCAATTGCTCAATAGTAATTTGTTTATCCACCGCATGTTTTCTTTCAAGAGAGAAGACTCTAGTGAAACCTATGGCCCCCGGGTCTATTCTCCATCATATATTTTCAGATCTATAAACCAAAAAATCCAAAAATACCTTGTTGCAATTTATTTATATTACTTTAGTTTCCTCTTCTATTTATCTTATACCTATCTCTATTAGATATCACTCTTGTTCGTGACCGTGAAGGGATTGACAACCCCTTTTTCGTGTTGTGTGCAAGTGTTTGTTAGTTTGTGCAGGTGCATATATTGGAGACTTACTTGTGCCTCCTACTGGATTGATATCTTGGTTCTTAACTGAGGGAAATACTTATCTCTACTTTGCTGCATGACTCTTTCCTCTTCAAGGGAAAAATCAACGCAAGCTCAAGAAATAGCAGTGCAATATTTGTGTTGTGTGCCATATATAGTTTGTCATGATGCCATAATTGAAAATATAAACAAATAATGGTATGATATGTGCAGGATAATTGTACTACGATGATATCGAGGAGCAGGAGGATGTTGGCACATCGCCGATATTACAAAAGGTTCGTGCTTCACTTGCATTTTGGGTGAAGGAGTATGTTAGGTATGACACGATGGACCTTCATGAGCGAGTGTTCTAAGAGATGGCAATGAAAAGGCTTGCCCTTAATCCCAATGTGAGAGTGCTAGGCAACACAGTTGCATATCATCTACCAATCTTCACATTCCTAATCTACCCATCAGTGACTGTGACGGGAAATCCATTTGATGATTTTTGTGAGGCTGGTTGTGATAAACAGTTGGAGATGATGAGGCGCAAACAACTACCCCTCCACGGTCGTTTCGTGACTAGGCTTTTGAACGATCTTATTGACATCCAGGGGAGGGGAGGTTGTGCTTGTGCAGGTCCCTATGGTCACATCTTCCTCGATGTCGACAACGACCTCTCACTCCGCATTCGGCCTGCTGTCCTTGAGGTATCACAAACTTTATAATGAATGATCAAAGCAGCCAGCTTGCTTGTTTCAGTACAAGGTACTAATGTTACTATTTACCATCACAAAAATTTCTGGGTTGTAGTGGACTGAAGTCAAGATGGACCAGGTTGAGCTTTTGTTAGTACCTCTCCACTGAGGAATTTAAATTCATCCTTTCGGCCATCAAGTTCATAGTGACACACGGACACCGCTTCCTCCCTTTGTACAAATACGACTGAATCACCGACGATTGGACCTTCCTGAAACAGGCAGTCAAGTACCAAATCATGAGGGAGGATTATTTATGGGCATAGAGCCATTGAAGCACAAAAATGACCAACCAAAGCTTGTACATAAGATGGATAAGCCTGAGGTCAATCATAAGAAGTTCGAGAGCAACTTAGAGAGTGCCAAGAAAATTGCACTTTCCATGCTGAACATTAGTAATCAGAAGATTGTCAGCTTTCCAAAAGGACTAGACCCTGACTTAGAGTGTATTATTGATATCCGGGCATTAGCCTTAGTTTCAGTGATAAGCTGCCCTCTAACGGAATAGAAAATAAATGTGTAAATAAAATGGATGTCAACTTATGAAAATGCTATTTTCCCGTATATAAGAACAGTTTTGTGTGTGCTGATCTATTTATTTCTCATTGTAAAATTACAAAAGGTCTATATTTTTTAATTTATTTTAATAAAAGTAAGAGACTATGACTATGTTTTGATGTATTTCTTACGGTAACTCGAGATTTTCTTTCTTATACGTACCATTTTATCAGGCAACGGCATTTTATATCGGAGAATACCAATGGTGCACGGGCACCATGGTGCTCGTTTCCAAAAAAAAAATCTACAGCATGAAAAAGTTCAATTTTTTTGTGAACACTCATACACATGTATAGTAGGTATGTGCAAAATTTCATAAAAGTATACCTTCACATGTGGCGTACACAAAAAAGACAAATACGTACTTCCAAAATGGGCTGATTTTTTCTGCTGTTGGGCCAGAAATTTGTTTATTTTATACAGCCAGCAAATCACAAATTTCACAAGTTCGTGCTGAACACATATAAGTTTACATGGAATTTTTTTCAGATTTTTTGAACACTTGCTTCGGTACACCCCCATTGACGGCTGAGATCTCTTTATACTCCTTCATAATAAAGGGTAGGATGGTCTTTTCACCCGCGCCGATACGCGGCCTGTGTGCGAACCAACGTGTGGTTGGATGGTTAGAGGGACTGTGGTATCCCCAGCCCACCAGGGTTCAAGTCCTGGTGCTCGCATTTATTTCTGGATTATTTCAGGATTTCCGGCGATGCGCATTCAGTGGGAGGAGACGTTCCCGTCGACGACGAGGTGCCTACGGTGACTTCGTAAATTTCAAGATGATATGCCGGCTCAGTCTTTCGAAGGTGCTCATAGGGGTAGGGTGTGCGTGTGTGCGTTCATAGGGATGAGTGTATGCGCGTGTATATGAGCGCTTGCGTCTGTACTGTATTAAAAAAAAAAGATACGCGGCCTGTGTACATATACGCGGCGCCCTTTTCTTTCCTCGTGGCGTCTATTTTTTTCTCGTGGCGCCCTCAGCTGTTTTTTCACTTTCTTTTTAAAGGAAAAAAGAGTGCAGGTAACCTGAATCAAACTCTAGACCTCTTTGTCTAAGGAGGACCACATTAACCAATTAGGATATCCTAATGCTGGTGCCTATTTAGTTTTTTTTCTTCTATTCAGTTCGCACCTGGGCCGGCCCATTGTTGAATCGGTCCTTCATAACTTTTTTTTTTCGTTTTTCTATCTTTTTTTTCTTTTTTCTTTTTTGTTTATTTTTATTTTTCAAAAAATAATTACGCTTCTAAAATTTTGTTTAAAATTTAGAAAAATGTTCACTTTTAAAATTTTTGTTCATAAAGTACAAATATTCATATTTAAAAAAATTGTACAACTATGTCAAAAAATTGTTCGTGTCTTTCAAAAATGCTTAGAATGTCATAACACGAACATATTTTTAAAAGAACAAACAAAATTTTGAACATGAACATTTTTTGAAAACACTATGAAATTTGAAATTTCAAGCAAAAATCAGAAAATATGAACAAAAATTTGAAACCAATTTATTTTAAATTTCTGTGAACATTTTTTGTATTCAGGTAGAAACAATTTTAATACAAGATTATTTTCTAAATTGCAAATAAATTTTGAAAGCACGAACATTATTTGAAAATTCAGAATTGTCGAAATCACAAAAACTTGGTATGGTGCTACAAGGCCCTAGAAAAAACTGGTCCACTTGAACAATGTCCAGAAAAGGTACTCTGAGATGGAACATGCCGCCCTACCTGATCTTTTTTTCTATTTAAATTCATGAACATTTTCTTAAATTCGCAAACTTTGTTTTCAAGGTCATGAACTTTTTCCATATCCAGGAACTATATTCAACTTTTACAAATGTTACATAAAAGCCCGTAATTTTATTCAAATTCATAAACATTCCTTTTTCAAATTGATGAAATTTTTTCAAATCGGTGAATGCTTGGGCTGGCCCAACAGGCACCCGACAGAAGCGATGTCATCGCCCGGTTGGGCAAGGAATGGGCGTCTTTTTTTCTATTCTTTTTTTTATTTTCGTTTTTTACCTTTTTCGTTAATTTCATTGTTTTTTTCAAATGAATTATTCATTTTAAAACCTTTTTTAATTTTTAGAAATGTGTTATTGTTTTAAAATATTTTTTAGAAATTATATAAATGTTCTAGATTAAAAAAATGTTCTCATGTTTTGAATTTTTGTTCATAAATTTAACTAGTTTTTGTTTTTTAAAATCTGATAAATTTAGAAGAAAAATATGTGGTTTTTAATTTGTTTACAACACCAATATTTG
This sequence comes from Thinopyrum elongatum, assembly GCA_011799875.1. Classification (NCBI taxonomy): domain Eukaryota; kingdom Viridiplantae; phylum Streptophyta; class Magnoliopsida; order Poales; family Poaceae; genus Thinopyrum; species Thinopyrum elongatum. The sequence continues at coordinate 501,784,509 of CM022298.1, forward strand.
GGAATTTCTTAATTTTTTTTGAAAAAGTGTTCATGTTTATAAAATTTTCATACACAATTTGAAATTCTAAAATTATTGACAAATTTCATGAAATAATTCAGATATAAGAAAATATTCATGTTGATTGATAATGACAGAAATTGTAAATAACAAAAGCCTTGCTCTACTGGCCTACCCGAACAACCACCTTTGAATATGATGTGCTTCTTGACATGCATAAAATGACACCAAATTTTACCGGTGTGTGGGCATGGTGATGGCAGTCCTCCATGCAAAGTTTAAAGAAATTTGGACAACGAATGCATGTTGCGCCATGTTCGGCTAGTGTTTTGGGTTTTTTTCATCGGAAAAATCGTAGAAAATGCATAAAAAATCATAACTCGATGAAATTTACCATGGATGCTTGGCATGGTGATGCTAGTGTGTGGAAAAAATTTAGGCCCATTTTATTGACGTGTAGAAAAGTGCATCCACACTTCTACCAGCCAACCCGAACCACCACCTTTGAACATGATGTGCTTCTTGCCATGCATGAAATGACACCAAATTTTGTCAGCATGTGTGCATGTTCATGATAGGCCTCCATGCAAAATTTGAAGAAATTTGGACACCTAACGCACGTTGCGTTACGTTCGACTAGTGTTTTAGGATTTTTCACTGGGAAACTCTAGAAAATGCACAAAATATCATAACTTAATGAAAATTTTCATGGATGCTTGGCATGGTGATGCTAGTGTGTGGAAAATCTTTGTGTTCATTTTATTGATGTGAAAAAAAGTGCATCCAGACTTGCCCCACTGGCCTACCCGAACCACCACCTTTGAACATGGTATGCTTCTTGCCATGCATGAAATGACACCAAATTTTGCCAGCATTTGGGCAAGCTCATGGAAGGCCTCCATGCAAAATTTGAAGGAATTCGAACACCTAACGCATGTTGCATCACGTTCGGCTAGTGTTTTGGGGTTTTTTCACCGGGAAAACCCTAGCAAATGCCTAAAATGTCATAACTCAATGAAATTTATCATCGATGCTTGGCATGGTGATGCTAGCGTGTAGAAAACATTTGGGTCCATTTTATTGATGTGAAAAGAGTGCATCCAAACTTACCCTAGCGGCTACCCGAACCACCAGCTTTAAACACGGTGTGCTTCTTTCCATGCATGAAATGAGACCAAAATTTTCCATCATGTGGGCATGCTCATGGCAGGACTTCATGTAAAATTTAAAGGAATTCGGACACCGAACGCACACTGCGTCACGTTCGGCTACAGTTTTTGGGTTTTTTCACCGGGAAAACCCTACAAAATGCATAAAATGTCAGAACTCAATGAAATTATCATGGATGCTTGGCATGATGATGCTAGTGTGTAAAAAAACTGGGTCCATTTTATTGTTGTGGAAAAAGTGCACCCAGACTTACCCTACCGGCCTACCCGAACCATCACCTTTGAACATGGTGTGCTTCTTGCCATGTATGAAATGACACCAAATTTTTCTAGCATGTGAGCATAATCATGGCAGGCCTCAATGTAAAATCTGAAGGAATTCAGACACCGAACACACGTTGCGTCATGTTCGTCTAGTGTTTTAGGGGTTTTTCACCGGAAAACCCCTAGAAAATGCATAAAATGTCGGAACTCAATGAAATTTATCATGGATGCTTGGCATGGTGATACTAGTGTGTGGACAAAATTAGGTCCATTGTATTGATGTGAGCATTTTTTGCAAAAAAAAGGAACAAAAATGGAAAAATGAAAAAACAACAAGAATGAAAAAGAAACAAAAAAACAAATAATAAACCGGTCACTGATTGATATATTTTCATTTTTTTCTATTTAATAAATGTTCAGAAATTTTAAAAGTGTTCAATTGTTTTTATGTGAGCATGTTTCTATATAAACGAACAATAAAGTAACATTTTTGTTTAAACGAACAATTTTTCTATTTAATAGATGTTCCGAAATTTAATTATATTGATGTGAGCATTTTTGTATTTAAATGAACAATTTTTTTGACTTAGCTGTACATTTTTAAAAAAATGAGAATATTTATACTTTAGAACAACATTTAAAAAAGCGAACATTTTTTAAAATTTTGAACAAAATTTTATAAGTGTGCGCATTTTTGGAAAAATAGAAAATAAATGAAAAAAGGAGAAAGTAGAAAAGAAAAAATGAATAGAAAAAACAAAAAGAAATAGTGATAAAGGACAGGTTCAACAATGGGCTAGCCCAGTCGCGAAATGAAGTAGAAGAAAATAAAAAAAAAGTAAATAGGCACAAGCATTAGGATGTCCTAGTGGTTAGTGTGGTCCTCTTTAGACCAAAAGGTTTGAAGCCCGTTGGCTTAATGAACAAATGTTTAGCGAAACTGTACAGGAGGCGTGGGACCGAGCTGGTTCGGACCCGACCGTGAATAATATTTACGACAAATTGAACCAGATGCACAACGCCTTTCATGATTCGGACCAGAGAGTGCTTAAGAAGCCAAAGAAAAGATTAAGGAAGGCACAAAGAGAACTTGAGAAAATAATGACGGGACCCATGAATGATGAAACAGAAAGTAAGAAAAAAGAACTCTCTGAGCTAGTGGAGTATCTTCTGGAATTAGAAGAAATCCATTACATGCAAAGATCACGAGCCATTTGGTTGAAGAAGGGAGACAGAAACACTGCTTTTTTTCAAGCATATGCCTCAGCCAGAAGGAAAAGGAATATGATAAATAAGTTGAAAGATGAGAATGGAAATACTTTGGAAGGTATGGCCGAGCTTTCACCTCATATTCAGAATTACTTCACTAATCTATTTGCTTCCGAGGTGCAGCAAGTCAATCCAGAGATCCTTGAGAAGGTTCAGTCCAAGGTAACAAATCACATGAATGACATGTTAATGGCTCCTTTTACTTGTGATGATGTGAGAAAAGCGATATTCAGTATTGGTGATTTAAAGGCGCCAGGGCCAGACGGTCTTCATGCTATATTATTTAAAAAGTTTTGGCATATTCTAGGGGATGAAATCATCCAAGAAGTCCTCTTTGCTATTAACTCGAGGTAGATTCCTGCTGGATGGAATGATACTTCAATTGTTCTTATTCCAAAGGTTGATACTCCAGAATTGGTAACTCAGTATAGGCCTATCAGCTTGTGCAATGTACTTTATAAAATTATTTCTAAAATGCTAGCATTGAGGTTGAAGAGTATTTTACCGGACATAATTTCCCCAACTCAGAGTGCCTTTGTTCCTGGGAGGCTTATTACTGATAATGTGTTGATTGCATATGAATGTGTTCATAAAATTAAGAATAAGAGATCTGGCCAGTCAGGCTTGTGCGCAGTAAAATTGGATATGCATAAGGCTTATGATCGTGTGGAATGGATATTCTTAAAAAGTATGATGCAAAAACTTAGATTTCATGAGCTATGGATTGAGATGATGATGGCTTGTGTCAGCTCAGTCAGATATAAGGTTCGTTTCAATTCTCACGAAACAGAGGTATTTGTACCTACCAAGGGTATAAGGCAAGGGGACCCCCTCTCCCCCTATCTTTTCCTCTTGTGTGCAGAAGGTTTATCTAGTATGTTGCAGTATGAAGAACAAGTTGGTGGCATGAATGGGATTAGAGTGTGTAGAAATGCACCGTCAGTATCACACCTTTTATTTGCTGACGATTCTCTAATTCTCATGGGCGCAGATGTGTTAAATGCAACTTCCTTACAGCATGTATTAGATACCTATTGCCAAAGTTCAGGACAGATGGTTAGCCTGGCAAAATCCAGCATATTTTTCAGTCCAAATACAATTGTGGTTACAAGAACTGAGGTTTGCCAAATTTTGCATATTGATACTGAGGCTCTTTCAGATAAATATCTTGGACTACCAGCTATGGTAGGGACAGACCGGAGTGACTTTTTAAACACTTCCGCGAGAGAATAAGAGCTAGACTTATTGGTTGGATGGAGAAGCAACTATCTACTGGAGGTAAAGAAATTCTTCTTAAGGCAGTGGCACTGGCCATTCCTGTTTTTGCTATGTCAGTTTTTTGTATCCCTAAAGGTGTTTGCAAGGAAATTACAGATGTCATTGCTCAGTTCTGGTGGGGTGATGATGAGGACAATAAAAGAATGCACTGGTATTCATGGTGGAAATTATGCTTCCCAAAAAGTGAAGGAGGTATGGGGTTTTGAGATCTTTACTCATTCAACTTGGCTGTGTTGGCTAAGCAATGTTGGAGATTAATCACAGATCTAGAGTCCCTTTGTGCTCGTGTGTTGAAAGCTAAATATTACCCAAATGGAAGTCTATTACAGGCAACACCAAAACAGGGGGCTTCATACACATGGCAAAGTATATTGAAGGGTCTCGAAACATTTAAAAAGGGTACATATGGAGAATTGGTACAGGAGAGTCAGTGAACATTTGGCATGATCCATGGATTCCTTCAAGCCCGGATAGGAAAGTGATCACCCCCCGTGGACAGTCCCTTGTATCTTATGTTAGTGAACTGATTAATCCAGTTTCAGAAAAGTGGGATGAAGATCTCCTTAGATCAATTTTTATTCCTATGGATGTGACTAGAATATTACAGATCCCTTTGAATCTACAAGTATTTGATGACTTCATAGCCTGGCAGCCAAACAAAACTGGTGTGTTCTCTGTCAGAACAGCCTACAGGTTACAGTGGATCCATACTTTTGGAAGACATGCAAATACGTATTTGGGCCCAGGTGGATCTGCCCCGTTAGCAGTGTGGAGTACTCTCTGGAAGCTAAATATCCCACGTAAAGTTCAGATTTATTATTGGAGGACTCTACATGGAATTATACCTCTTAAGTCTATACTCATGAATAGGCATGTAGGCACTGATGGAGCCTGCCCGATCTGCCACCAAGGACCGGAGGATCTACGCCATCTCCTATTCACATGTACACATGCAAAGGAAATGTGGCATCGTTTGAGAATGATGGACACAATTAACCATGCACTTGCAGTTGATCATTCGGGCTCGGCCATTTTGGAATTCTTACTCACTCTACCGAACAGCCCATACCCTCTTGATCCTAATCTGAATTTTAAACAGGTTGTGGCCGTCTCATGCTGGTATCTTTGGTGGATCTGACGCCGCATAACTCATAATGAAATTGTCCCTCCACTGGTAAGATGGCCTATGTCGGTATTATCAATTACTAGTAATTACCAGAAGGCCTTCTCGAAATCTACTGGGGATCAACAACACAAGTGGTGCAGGCCGGACCCAAAGTTTGTGAAAGTTAACGTGGATGCAGCCTTTCATGAGGATGAAGGAATGGGTGCAACTGCAGCGGTTATTAGAGATGAAAAAGGTAATTTTCTGGCAGCCCAATGCAAGCTAATACCGTATGCTGCAGATGTTGTGACAACCGAAGCATTGGCGATGAGGGACGGGCTCGAATTGGCAAATTCTCTGGGCTTCAACCGGGTCGAGGCAGAGTCTGACTCGTTACAAGTGGTAAACTGTTGCATGGGAGAATCTAGATGGTGGGATTCAGCAGCAGCTATCTTTGCAGAATGTGTGGACACAACTACTTCTATAGGAAAGGTCATCTTCAAACATTGTTTTCGATCTTCGAATCAAGCAGCGCATGTGCTAGCTAGCCATAGTTATTGTAATAAACTTTCTCTTAGCTGGTTGAATGAGCCTCCTGACTTTTTGGTCAGTAAGCTTGTGGACGATGTAACGATTATTCAAGATTAATAAAGCTAGCATTGATGGCCTTTCCTCAAAACAAAAAAAAAAAGAAAAAACAAAAAAGAGGTCTTGAGTTCTATTCCCGTTGCCTGTGCTATTTCTTTAAGTTTGATAAAAAGTGGATACTTTGCCTTGTACGTGTCACACATGCAGACGGATATATGGTTTGATGACATGACCAGCTATTTCTTTAAGTTTGATAAAAAGTGGGTGCTTTGCCTTGTAAGTGTCACACATGCAGACGGATATACGGTTTGATGACATGACCATACTGTACTTATATGGTGGTTTGTAGAGGGTTGGTGTACCACTTTTTTGAAACTTTTAAATATGCTTTTTGATTATTTATTTTTAATTACCGAGCTCAGTGAAGCTCAGCCACCAAAGTCTGCACTCCATTTTATATCCGCTAACTACTTATGCATTGAAAATAGTAAATGATGTCTCAGTTTACAGTCTGTTGTACCAGCTGATTTTTTTAGGGTACTACCAGCTGATTTAACTGTCTTTCTTCCAGATTCTGGACCAACAATAATAATTATGCCAACTGTCAACTCGATTAATTGCCAGTGTGAAATGACCGCGACCTAAGAATGACACTTCATGCTCGAATGCTATCGAAATCTGATGTTGCATATTTGATTGAGGCACCGACGGCATGACTTGATGTTTTGTGGTGAACAATCTAGCCAGCACTTTCGGAAAAAAGAACAATCTAGCCGGCAATTTAAGTTGTCAGATGATTTGACGAGAGATGGATCTTCAGATCATGAATCTTCAATGAGCCAAGATCAAAGAAGCACTGAAGGCGAAGACAGGAAGTCAAAATTAGAGAAAGATTGTTAGGTAATCTTTCTTGGATCTTTCTTAGTCTAGTTGTAATCCTAGCAGTCACATTAGAATTGGCTTGCATGCCAATACGTAGCAGGCCGAGTCTGGTACATGCAAGTCGTGTGCTAGTAGTATTCGGTTTGCACCGTATTTCAATTGGTTAGTCCGTGTCATAGTCGTGTTTTTTTTTAACACAGTACACACGTAAACGTTCATATACATGCGCATACACTCACCCCTACACACATACCCTATCCCATGAGCACCTCCGAAAAACTAGACCGGCATATCATCTTGAAATTTACGAAGTCACCGTAGCCACCTCGTCGTCGACGGGAACGTCTACTCCCACTGAATGCGCATCGCCGAAAATCCTGAAATGATCCAGGAATAAATGCGAGCACCAGAACTTGAACCCTGGTGGGTTGGGGATACCACAGTCCCTCTAACCATCCAACCACATGTTGGTTCGCGTGTCATAGTCGTGCTACGATGTATACGTCGTGGGTTGTTCAGTTCGGATCCGGCTGGTACAAGGGCGGGTTTGGCTAGCGACCAAAACCCTAGCCGCCGCAAGAGAGAGCCAACTTTCCGGCGCCGTTTTCCGGCGGCTCTCCCCCGCCGGCGACCTCTTGTCATCGGTAGTGAGGGGGGGTCGCCGGATCCCGCGCGTGCGGATTGTTTTTGCTTTAGGTTTAGGGCCCTAGTAGCTTAGGTTTTTGGATCGTCCGACGTCTTGGCTTCGGCGGCGGCGACGGCGATGCTGAATAAAGAAGCTCCGGATTCTTCTTTGGTGAGGCGATCGTCTCTATGATTGATGATGGATTTGGGAACCAGTCTGTTCAAGCGGGGATATCGTGGCGTCGATGGCATCCTTGTGGTGGACTTGTGTCCTCGGGCTCCGCCGTTGCGACGGCGTCTGCTCCAGCGTCGGCGCGGAGCTTGGGAGGTACTCCGGGAGCGGATGCAAATTGTGGTCTACATCGACGACATCTGGAAGACAGAACGTGTGCTGGGTTCGTGGTTGATGGATGACATGTATGGTTTCCTACTTCGGCGTCTTAGTCGAGGTGGGGTGTCAGATCTGGAGTTTGATGGCGTGTCCGGAGTGTTGCCCCGGTCTGATTCGTTCAACGGCAATGGATTCATCTTTGATGAGTCATCTTGGAGGTCCGCAAAGCTACATATCAGCAATGGAGCCGCGTCGAACTCGAGTGAGGAAGTGATATGTTATTTTTTTCTTTGGTGGCTGCTGTGGTGGTGCCGGAGGCAGGTGACAGACGTTGGTGTCAAGCTCAGCGATGTTCTTCTATCTTTTCAGTTTTGTCATGTCGATCTTTACGTGACTTGTAATTTGATCTGTATGACATGAAGGAGACATGTATTACCATGAAAAAAAGAAGATGTATACTTCGTGTGCGGATATGATAGTTGAGTCGATGTGTCAATAAATTGTGAAGTTTCAACAAGTCAAATTTAATTGTTGGGATTCGTCTATAGGATCGATCACATCAAAATGAATGAACACACACAAACTTATAGCCGAAGGCCTTTGTCGTCCTTTTTTTTATTTCTGTTCTTCTTTTTTCACGGCACAATCTTGCTTACACGGCCTGGATGCACTGGACTCGGCTTGCAACGTATTGGCATGCAAGCCAACTCCAATGTAGACCACTAGGATTACAACTAGACTAAGAAAGATTACATAACAATTTTTCTCTAATCTTGACTTCCGTCTTCGCCTTCGGTGTTTCTTCGATCTTGGCTCGCTGCAAATTTCCGATTTGAAAAAAATCGACTCATCTGCTCACACCATGATAAGTTAAATTGCTGGCTAGATTGTTCACCATAATCTCTCCCTAATTTTGACTTGGCAAATTTTCGGACCACCTAAAAAATGCATTGGACTACCCAGCCATGCTAGCAATCTTGTGGAATACATCACCCGGTGGACTTCACCATTCACCTTAGCGAGATACATGTCGGTTACCTTATGGATCACACCACCCTATGGACCACACCATTCACTCCGGTCTCATGTAGATATATGGCCTCACGACTTCACTGGTTTACCGCTCCCACTTACTTGAACCTGACCCTCTCATCGAGAAATGTAGACGACTCGGGCACGCTTCATCTACAACAGATCCTCGTAGAGATGAGCACTTCGACACGACGAGGACTACTCACTGACATGGCAAAGACGGAGATGTGCTAAGTCACACAACTCCTTGACTCCCACGGAGGACGATCTCGATGAGATCTGCCAGCACTGCACCTTGGCGCCACCACTCCCATCAATGATCTCCTTCCACCGTCTTATTGCCAACGACATCTTGTCATCTCCCTCCTTGTCGCTCTGCCAATAGACGATCACTTGTTTCTTTCCCTCGCTGCATCACCCAACGACTATATCGCCCGCCCCGAGGCGCAGTTGGGGTCACCTCCCCGGGGCAAGCGCAAGCTCGGATCTTGAACCTTGCTCAGATATCCATTGTTAGGATTCGTCCACAAGATCGATCACATCGAAGTAGATGAACACACGCACACAAAAACATGCAGCCAAGGTCCCTTGTCGTGCCCTTCTTGGTCCTCTTTATTTCTTTTCTCCTTTTTTCACTGTACAATCTTGTTTACACGGCTGCTGCATATAATTAAGGGAGGTGTTGGGGGATAATTAAGGAAGACTTGATGCCCATGTTCCACGATCTGTTCAATGGCCAATTTTAGTCATTTAAGCTTAATTTTGGGACTATTACTTTACTCCATAATAAGGAAGAGGCGGTACACATTGAGTAGTTTAGACTGATTTTCTTGCTCAATCTTAGTCATAAGATTTTCACCAAGGTGGCAACAAATCAACTTACATAGATTGTGCATACTGTGGTTAAGCCGACTCAGACCACTTTCATCCGTGGGCGCCACATTCATGAGGGTGTTGTGGTGTTGCATGAAACTTTACATGAAATTCATTCGAAGAAACTTGAAGGAAGGAGTCATCTTCAAAGTGGATTTTGAGAAGGCTTACGATAAAGTTAAGTGATTGTCGGTGTACTAAGTATTGGGCCATTAGTACCCCGTACTTGTGCACGGGCAGTTGTAGCCATACTCGCGGCAAGGCTTGTCGGGGAACAATTCGAGGTTGACTCAAGCTATCGAAGAAATACTCAGGTCAAAGATCTGAGGATCAGCAGATAAGAAGAGCTGGAATCCGAAAGCCAGCCTCCCCGGCAAGATCTTGCCGGGGTGGCCTGCGAAGCCCGGCAAGATTTCACGCCCGGCAAGGTTCGGCGCCCGGCAAGATTCTGCTACTGTGCCACCGCTTCGGCATAGCAACAAGCCTAACATTCTGGGTCCTTCTCTGGATGCGTGGCAACGCGCCAGTGGAGGAGAGCTTAAGCGGTGCTGATGGGATGGCCCCTTTTTCCATCCCCAAGAAAGTGAGGACACCTAAATAGACACCTCACGGTGCATTAAATGTGTTCGTCCTAATCCGTCAGTGGTTAGGTATGATAACCCTGTAGCTACTTTACACCTCAATGTATGTACATTTTGCCACTGTGGTGACCCATTTGAGCGTATAAAAGGAGGCCCAAGGCAACTGCTACAGGGGAGGAGGATCTTCTGGCCCATTCTGCATGCGTAGCTGCTCTTTGAACATACTATTCATTGCAAGCGCTCCTGGAGCCTGGACTCAAGAACACTCATAATAAAACAAAGCAGGAGTAGGGTTTTACGCTGATCAGCGGCCCGAACCTGGGTAAAATCGCCCCGCGTCGATCGTTGGTTTTGCTCTTTGTGCATACCTCTCTCCCTGCCGAATCGTAAAGGGGTCCCTTGGGGTCCCATAGGTGTCGCACGCCGACATCTTTGGTGCGCCAGGTAGGGGGAGAAGGTTGTGCGAACCTGATCCAGTGATCGGCGCTTTAGTTTCTTCATCATCTTCACCATCATGCCACCCAAGAAGAAGAGTGCCGCAACGGCGCAGCCATCTACATCCGTTTTGCCTGTGCCCTCGCGTACGGGTGATGGCGCAGATGCAGAAGGAAGAGGTTTGGAGCCTCCACGGCGTTCCGGTGATCCAAGCCAGGCGAGCGGCGTCGTCCGCAGCGGCAGTGACAATCCACACGCCGCTGGATCCAGAGATGGAGTTGTGCCGCCCACGGGCGATGCAACGAACTCTAGAGATCGGAGGACGCCTTCTAGGGCTCCCGCGCCGGCGCAAGCGTCACGGCCTTCCCAGGTCGAGTACGATGACCAGCGTCAAGGTGCTGGTGGTTCAGGGCGTCCCCATGAAAAGGCTTCTGCGCATCGATCCCAAGGCGTGCAGGCCCAGCATGCACGTCAAACCGCCGGCGGAAGTGGCGCGCGGTCGCGTGATCGTGACGGTGCTCCTTCTAACATTGTTACGAGTCACAGCACCTCACGTACCTCGCACCTGTCGCCGCCGCCTACGCCAGCGGAAGCTTTGACATGTGCACAGCTGCTCCTCGATTTTCCTCCTGCTCCGGAGAAGATGGAGGAGTGGCGAGCTACTATCCAGAGCCTCATTGGCTTCGCCAATAAAGATGGACCGCAGGAGGCAGGGCCCTCGCAGCGGCGGTCCATCGATCCGGCGTGAGCCGATGTGGAGAAAACCGGAGGTGGTGCGACCACGGTGCACTCCCCTCCACGACACCAGCGGCGGTCGACAACCCGGCGGACTGATGGTCGTGATGATGATTCCACGGCGTCGTCCGATCCGCGGATGCGCCGCGACCAGCATCAAGTTCTCCAGGAACGAAGCAAAGAAGACGCTCGAACTACCATCGAGCGGTGACGGGAAGCGCGCTATCAATCTGATAAGCGCGTAGGGCCAGCTGTCGATGAGCCTGCGCCAGGGGACGCGGGCGACTTGCCTTACGAGGTAGGTACTCCAGCGTTTACCCGTGAGCTGCGGCAAGTCCAGTGGCCCAATTCCCGGACATTCAAGCCAGAGGTCCCGGAGAAATATGACGGCAAGACTCATCCCTCGGAGTTCTTGAGCATCTACACCATTGCGGTGCAGGCTGCCGGGGGCCGGGACGACAAGATACTTGCCAACTACTTCCCGTTGGTGCTCAAACCCAACGTCAGGTCGTGGTTGATGCATCTGCCGGAGAATTCTATTTCTTCTTGGTCAGATCTGTGCCATCAGTTTGTTGGCGCCTTTGTTGGAGGCCACCAAGCTCCTGGCCAAGAGAGTTATTTGCATATCATCCCTCAGAAGGAGGGTGAACCCCTGCGCAAGTTCATCCAGAGATTTAGCCAGGTGTAGTACAATATTCCTGACGTTCACCCTGCCGCTGTTGTTAGCGCGTTTCATCAGAACGTGCGTAACCGCAAAATGCGTGAAGAGTTGGCGATGAACAAGGTCAGGAGTATTGCCGAGTTTTACGCTTTGGCCGACAAGTGCGCTCGGGCTGAAGAAGGGAGGAAACTCCCTGGCGAGGCTGTTGGCGCAGGAGGCGAATTGGAAGATGAAGACGTTGCAACCCCGTCAAGGAAAGGCCGGCGGCGGAACAAGAAGCGCAGAGGCAAGGCCGTGCTTGCTGTCGAGGAATTCGGCAACCCCGGCACCGCCAAGAAGGCCAAGGTTGACGACCTCGGCAAGGAAGTTGCCGGGTGCTCTTCCTGCCAGGCCTTGGCGGCGGCCGACAAGTCGGAAATCTCCGGCAAGCAGTATTGCAAGATCCATCGCACCAAGGGCCACGATCTCCAAAACTGCCGGCAAGTCGAGCAGCTTGTCGAGAAGCAGAGAGCTGAATATGAAAGGCGAGATAAGTAGAAGGCCCATGACGGTGCTGAGGGGTCCAGCAAGAAGCGCGGTGGCCGAGGGGGTCGCCGCGGCAAGGCCAAGCAACAGAGGGAGAGGCCCGCTCGAGGCCGTGATAAAGAAGAAGGTGATGATGATGAAGAGGATAATGAGTCCAGTGAGCAAGAATTTCAGAAAGCTACAGAGGCCATGTGTATCGACGGAGGTGCCTCGTTGCATTCTTCCCACCGTCGACTTAAACAGTGGGTGCGAAAGGTTAATGCAACGGAGCCGTCGTTCGATGCACGTAAGCCCTTGAAGTGGTCCAACACGCCTATCATTTTCGACGCCGAGGACCACCCTGATCGCACAACCGCGGTCGGGTGTTTCCCATTGTTGGTCTCACCGACAATCCGCAACCTCAAGGTGACGAAAATGCTAGGTGACGGTGGGGCCGGACTGAACCTAATTTCGCCAGATGTGCTCAAGAGGCTCCAGATTCCTGATGAAGATCTCGAGGAAACGGGCACGTTTCAAGGGGTCAATCCAGGAAGAACCCAGCCAAAGGGCAAGATTACGCTACCGGTGACATTTGGTAGCGAGCTCAACTACAGAACAGAGAAGGTGGTGTTTGATGTCGCCAAGATCCCCATGTCATATAATGGGATCCTTGGCCGCCCAGCGCTGGCTAAGTTCATGGCGGCATCACACTATGCTTACAATGTGCTGAAGATGCCCGGGCCGTTGAGTGCCATTACTATCCACTCTGACAAAAAGGATGCGCTCATCTGTGCCGACCAACTCTACCGGGAAGCAGTTGCAGCACCTGCCGTCAAGGCATCTGCTCCTGCCGTTGGAACTCCCGGGGGGAAGAAGAAGACCGGCAAGAATCTTGGCGCAAACTCCGGCAAGCGCACCTCCTCGGAGTGCTGCGCTTCCGTTGAGGATGCACCAGAGAGTTCCACCAGCAAGAACAAGAAATCCAAGGCTGCTCCACCAGAGACCAAGAAGGTGCCCGTCAGGGAGGACCGAACGGGAGGAACTTTCACCATAAGTTCCACCTTAGATGACGAATAGGAAAGCACGCTCATTGCCTTCCTGCGGGCGAATGTCGACGTGTTTGCATGGCAACCGTCTGACATCCCCGGTGTTCCCAGGGAGGTAATTGAGCACCACCTTGCTGTCTGTCCTCACGCATGGCCCGTCAAGCAGAGGGTCAGGAAGCAAGCCTTGGAGCGGCAAGAATTCATTGCCGAAGAGATCAGGAAGCTGGAAGCGACAGGATTGGTCAGAGGAGTGCTCCACCCAACGTGGTTGGCCAATCCGGTTGTAGTGCGCAAGGCGAATGAGAAATGGAGACTGTGTATTGATTATACAGACATCAATAAAGCCTGTCCAAAAGATCCTTTTCCTTTGCCGCGCATCGACCAGATTGTGGACTCCACTGCTGGATGTGACCTACTGTCGTTCCTTGATGCCTACTCAGGGTATTATCAGATCTTCATGGCAAAAGAAGATGAAGAAAAGACTGCATTTATCACCCCATGTGGTACGTATTGTTTTATACGAATGCCTTTCGGGTTGAAAAGTGCTGGTTCTACATTTGCCAGAGAGGTCCAAATTGGTTTTGAGCCTCAACTCCATAGAAATATGGAGGTATACATGGATGACATAGTGGTCAAAACCAAGGACAAAGCGACGCTCATACAAGATCTAGAAGAAACATTTGCAAACCTGTGCAAGATCAATTTAAAGCTCAATCCTGAGAAGTGCGTGTTTGGTGTTCCTTCCGGCAAGCTTCTCGGGTTCTTTGTATCTCAGCGAGGGATCAAAGCGAACCCCGACAAGATCAAAGCTATTGAGCAGATTGAAGCGCCAAGACGCGTCAAGGATGTGCGTCGTCTTGCCGGCTGTGTTGCTGCCCTAAGCAGGTTTATTTCCAAATCTTCTGAGCGCGCCCTGCCCTTTTTCAAAATTTTGAAGAAGGCAGGACTAATGAAATGGACTCCGGAAGCGGAGGCTGCGCTGCAAGATTTGAAGAAATACCTTTCTTCTCCACCGACACTAGTCGCGCCTAAACCACAAGAGCCGTTGCTGCTGTATCTGGCAGCGACAAATCAAGTGGTTAGTGCTGCGTTAGTGGCGCAGAGAGAAGCTGATGAGGAGGCAACACTAGCGGCAGGACCGCCAAGCGACGCGGCAGGATCTTCCCCGGCAAGAGTTGATCCCGGTAAGACAGGATCTGCGCAGTCAGAAGAACCAGTGCAAAAGAAAAAGGTGGTGCAGCGCCCAGTCTATTTTGTTAGCTCTCTTTTGCAAGGAGCTAGGTCAAGATACTCCGGTGTGCAGAAGTTGCTCTTCGGCCTCCTTATGGCCTCGAGGAAGCTGCGCCATTATTTTCAAGCACATGAAATTACCGTCGTCACTCGCTTTCCGTTGCAACGGATTTTGCGAAATCCAGAGGCAACCGGCAGGATTGTGGAGTGGGCGTTGGAGTTGTCAAGCTTTGGTCTCAAGTTTGAAAGCACTTCAACAATTCAGAGCAGGGCTTTGGCAGAGTTCATTGCAGAATGGACCCCAACGCCAGACGAAGAGGTTCAGGAAACGACTCTCCCCGGCAGGGAAATTGATCAAGAATGGGTTATGTACTTTGACGGGGCTTTCTCGCTGCAAGGCGCCGGTGCTGGCGTGCTGCTTGTCGCACCCACCGGAGAGCACCTCAAGTATGTAATCCAGATGCATTTCCCCTGGGAGAGTTCGACAAACAACACTGCAGAGTACGAGGGGTTGCTTGCCGGTCTTAGGATCGCGGCAGACCTTGGTATCAAGAAGCTCGTCATCAGAGGCGATTCGCAGCTTGTTGTCAGGCAAGTTAACAAGAATTATCAGAGTCCATTGATGCAAACTTACGTGGATGAAGTGAGGAAAATGGAAGAGCGCTTTGACGGTCTGCAAATGAAGCACATTCCTCGTGCTGAAAACAGCATTGCTGACGACTTGTCAAAGCGCGCTGCCCACAAGTTGCCTGTGGAACCAGGAACTTTTGTGCTCCATTTGACTCAACCATCTATGGCACCATCAATGAGGCAAGAAAAGAGAAGAAAGTTGAATTCTGGACAGTACTTTCCGGCAGAGCTCCCTGGAGCCACCGGCAAGGAACTTGCCGTGATCAGCGACAAACCTGCCGGGGAACGACAGGCTCCGGCGGAACCTCACGCTTTCGCTGTCGAGACAAATGTTCCCCTGGCGGAAGAGATGCCTTTAGTCCTAGCTGTCGAGCCCCAGGCTCCAGCATGGGCACAACACATAGTCCGTTTCCTTCAGACAGGAGAACTCCCTGAGGAACAGGAAGAGGCAGAAAGAGTAGCCCGTCGGTCTGTTATGTACAAGTTCGTCGATGACGTCCTGTACAGAAAGAGACCAAACGGTGTGAAATTGAAGTGCATTCCTCGGGAGGATGGACTAGAGTTGTTGGCAGAGATACATGGAGGCATATGTGGCTCTCATATAGGATCAAGAGCACTTGTCGGGAAGACATTCCGGCAAGGTTTCTTTTGGCCCACCGCTCTTCAGGATGCAACTGCACTAGTAACCAAGTGTGAAGCGTGCCAGTTTCATTCGAAGAAATCACATGAGCCAGCTCAAGCTCTTCAGACGATCCCTCTCTCCTGGCCATTTTCGGTCTGGGGGCTCGACATACTGGGCCCTTTCCCCCGTGCTACCGGGGGCTTTGAGTACTTGTACATTGCAATTGACAAGTTCACAAAGTGGCCGGAGGTGGAAGCGGTGAGGAAGGTGACAGCGCAATCAGCCGTCAAGTTCTTTAAAGGAATAGTTTGCCATTTTGGTGTGCCCAACAAGATCATCACCGACAACGGCACGCAATTCACAAGTCGCACCTTCATGCAGTACGTCCAAGACCTTGGCGGCAAAATTTGTTTTGCCTCTGTTGCTCATCCGAGAAGCAACGGCCAAGCGGAGAGGGCTAATGCTGAAGTGA
This sequence comes from Thinopyrum elongatum, assembly GCA_011799875.1. Taxonomy (NCBI): domain Eukaryota; kingdom Viridiplantae; phylum Streptophyta; class Magnoliopsida; order Poales; family Poaceae; genus Thinopyrum; species Thinopyrum elongatum. The sequence goes on from CM022298.1 coordinate 501,800,840, forward strand.
TGTGCGGTCTCAGGACCAGAACCTTTGACAGGCTGAAGAAGTGCGGAAGACGCTGGATTGATGAGTTGCCGGCGGTTCTTTGGTCAATCAGAACGACACCGAATCGAGCCACCGGCCAGACACCCTTCGCTCTGGTCTACGGAGCGGAAGCAGTTCTCCCCACGGAACTCATATACGGATCACCTCGAGTGCTCGCTTATGATGAGCTTGAGCAAGAGCAGCTGCGGCAAGATGACGCTGTGCTCCTTGAGGAGAATCGTCTTCAGGCTGCTGTGCGAGCTGCACGCTACCAGCAAGCTTTGCGCCGCTACCATAGCCGCAAAGTTCATGCCCGAAGCCTTGAGGAAGGCGACCTTGTTCTTCGACGGATTCAGTCCGCCAAGAATTCAAACAAGTTGACGCCGAAGTGGGAAGGCCCTTATCGGGTAGTACGAGTCACCAGGCCTGGCGCTGTCCGCCTGGAGACCGAAGATGGCGTTCCAGTGAGCAACTCCTGGAATATCGAACATCTTCGCAAGTTCTACCCATAAGACGCGGTTGCCGGGGGCTCCCGGCAACCACCTTTTTGTACAAGTCTTGCCGACGAGGCATGTAATCCTTTGTACAAAGCCAGGCGCAGACCCTGAGCCCAGATGAATAAGTTTAAGTGTTGTGCATTTCCTTATCGATTTCCATGTTTATATATATATATATATATATATATATATATATATATATATGCATGCTTGTCTAAGATGTTGTATGACACTTGTTCCCGGTAAGTTCTAACGAACCGCCAAGGTTCCATATCTTTATTTTCTCTTCTTTCTTTTTCTCAAAAGACAGAAGGATTCCTCGCGTGCACGTTTGCCGGGGGGGAAGGAAGATATGAGTACCAGTTGGCGACGTTCAAAATTGACACCTTACCGGAGGAAGAATAGCGACAGAAAGCTAAGTTCTAAAACTTAAAGCAAGTTTCTTTTATTACAAAGTTATTTCCCTTGGACGATTTCGACTTTTGTATGAAAAACCTGCACGCGAAGGAACCCTTGTCGTAATCGGTTGCGCCCTTATTTTGTTTCGAGTCTGCTCAACAATTTAGGTGGCTGCACTGAGAACGCCAAGGTACCTTGCCGGCCGCTGCACCTCCAGCAGGCTGCTGAAGTCCCGCACTCAGCGCTCGCGGCAGGTTGCGCGCCGGCAAGTTTTCAGTAAGCATAGGGTGTACTCCGTACATAAAGGAATCAGACAAGGGAAATAGCATGCATATACCCAAACACACGCAAGTTATATTACATCAATAAGTTGCCGCAGTTTTAACACAAGACTTGATTGTCTTTTGGCATGGAATGGTGGCGACAAGGAAAAATGAGGCAGCTAGTCCCTGCATCGGCCCTCGATCCTCTTGATTGAATCCACCTTCTCGAGGATGGGCGCGACAAGCTCCTCAAGTGCCCTGAGATCTGCATCCTTCGGCAAGTGGTCGAGCATGTTGGTGAGATCAATGCCAGGGTTATTATATACCACCTTGACGAGTACTTTGCGGAGGACGGCCCGGCAAAGTTTGCGAGATTCATTGGCCAGTTGGGTCGCTCGGTTGGACTGTAAGAGCTTCAAAGCATCAACGATGCTTTCGAAGAACATGGTCAACCTGGCGCTCGAAGATATCCTTTCTTCGGTGGAATACCTGAAGTTTTGCAGGCCATCCTGCCCCATGGTTGACAACTGTGCAGTGAGCCTCTCCGTAGCGTCGACAAGGCGATCAGTCCAGATTTTCACTCCCTTTTCATAGTCAATTTGGGCGGCGGCGGCGCTCTTAAGCAAGTTCCTTTCTTCCTGAAGATCTCTGCTTAGGGCCTTCTCGCGGGCCCTACCGTCCTTGAGGGACTTCTTCAGCGTGGTCAGCTTTAGCTTCAGATCAGCAATGGCATCGTTGGCTGAAGTGAGCTGTTTGGTCTTGTCGGACATGGCAACTTGCATCTCCGCCAGGCTGTGTAGAGTTTTCTCCCTGTCCCCTTTGAGCGTCGAGAGCTCCTTGCCGTGTTCTTCAAGATCCATCTCCAGCTTCTTCACTTTGTCGCTCAGCTCGTTCTTGGCGGCCTCTGCAGTCTCGGCAGCATCGACGGCCTCCTTGAGCTTGCCGGCGTGATCTACAATTAGAGCTTCGAGCGCCTCCTTGTGCTTTTGCTCCAGCTCCTGGATCCGCTGCGCGACAAGCTTATCGATCTCCTCATCCTTGCCGCGAAGCTTGGTGGCGAGCGCCTACTCACGTGCGACAAGATCTTCCTCGTGAGCGTCAAGCGCAATGCGACGCTCCGTCAGGAGAGCATCTTCAGCGGCAGTTCTTTGTGCAGCTTCTTCCTGTGCTTTCTCCAGGTCAGATTGTTTCAAGAGGATCTCCGTCCAGTTTTGGCTCACTTGTTCCCGGCTGGCGGTCAACTCTTGAAGGGCCTCGGTGTACCAGATTTGCATTTGCTCGACGCGCTTCTGAAAATCTGCTTCGGCTGCCTCGACAACTGCCATTCTGGAATCTGCTTTCTCTTTCCGAGCACGGTGGAGTGCTTGGAGCTTGCGGAAATTTTCGCCCATGGCCTGGAGGAGCTGATCCTCTTCAGATTTGCCACTGCTGGCGCTTGGATCATCAATAATCTCGAGCCCGGCAGCGGCGATGATTTCTTCATGAAAGGCTTCCCCTTCGGTCGACGTTTCAGTATTTGCCGTGCCCGGCAGGTTGATGAATAAGTTGTGGCCGACCTTGAGATATTTGCTTGATGAGGGGGCTTCGGACGTCGATGGTTGGTCCTCGGCGTTCATCTCGCCGGTGGCTGGGGGCTCTGTGGCCAATGTAGCGCCTGGCGCTCCTGCGGCAGGAATGCCGTCAGTGCGGTCATCCGTTTCCTCGCCGACCCTCTCGGCAGATTCCTTGGCGGCTTCCTCGGCAACAGTTCCGCCGACCTTGGCGGTGGCGTCTTTGGCGGCCTCGCTAGCGGCGATCCTGTCAGCTTCGGCGGTGGCGTCTCTGGCGGTCTCTTCGATGACAACGTCGACATCCATGTGTTCCATCACAGGGAATTCTGGAGGATGAAAGAAGGAAACCAAATAAGATTAAGATTGAAGTTCAAGAAAACAAAGAGAAAGAAAGATAAAGAAAAGGATAGCAAGCGCTCTAAGGCAAGTAGTTACCTGCATCGAGTTGTTGAGAGGTGGCCTCGCCCCTCCCGGCAATGTTGGTTGCCGGGAAAATGTTGCCGGTATCCATGCATACCGGCTCCTCCTCAACCAAGATAGGCTCGTCGGTGGTAACTCTTGCCGGGGATGCGCTTGTGGGCGGCGCGGTTGACGGGGGCGGCACGATGGGGGCGATTTCCACCTCCCCCTGTTGCTGTTCTTCTCCTACGAGCCCAAAGATATCAGCGGCAAGGGTAAAAATCTCAGCGCCTGCCAGCGGGAAACGAGTGGAGAACTCACGCTGGGGGCTGCATTGAGGGCTGAGCTCCGGGCTGACGACGACAATTTCCGGCGCGCTCGTAGAGCTAGCCGGGGGCTCGTCGCCCGTGGAGGTCCTCAACCTCTTCGCCACCCTTTCCGCCAAAGTTTCTGCATCACTGCGGAGTCGAGACAAAGCAAGATTATGAGATTGCTGAAATTTGGAAGATAAAGGCTATGACAGGGTACTTACTCTTCCTCTTCTCGTTCCGGGCTAAAGCCGGAGATGTCAAAATCGACCTCCGTTGTAGTGGCCGTGTGAGGAGGCGGAGGAGGGGTCCTGGGTCGCTTGGCTGTAGCAGGCGCAGGGGGTTGGCGTGATTCCGCCACCTCAGCCTTCGGTGCGGTTGTGTGAGATGCCCCTGCCGCCTCAGCAGTTGTCGCAGGTGCGGGTCTCGCGCGCCGCGCAGGTTGCTGTCGAACTCCTTGCCGCGGCGCAGTCTTGCCGGGAGCCTTCTTGCCGGGAGCCTCACTTCTCGAAGAAGGTTGGCTCGCCGGGATGCCAGAAGCAGCCTTTCGAAGAACGCGCTTGGTCTTCTTCGGAGCTGGGGGCTCCTCCTGCGGCTCTTCTTCGGCTACGTCCTCGTCGGACGAGCCCTCGGCGGCCGCGCTGCTCTGTTCCCTGGCAGCCTCAGCTTCCCCGGCAAGATTTTCTTCCACCACAACCTCCGCGTCACTGGTTTCCCATTCTGTGAAACCGACGCTGCCGGCCTCCGCGGCAAGATTCGCTTCTTCCACCCTAGAGGCAATATACGCCACTTCTTCGTCAGTGGTGGCGCGAATGAGGCCCGTCTCTTCTCGGATGGCTTTCTCCGACAAGTTGTCGAAGAACTTTTGCGCTTCCTCTTCGGTTGGCTCGGCCCAAGTTGCGTCAAGACCATGGGCGTTGAACATTGGCATGAAGGCAATGATCGACCCCAGCGCGGAGTTGTTGCACAAAGGAACAATTCTTGCCGGCAACCGATGTTTGTCATCGCGCTGGAATAGCTTGTGGCGAAGAGCGCCGAGCTGCATGGTCGTCAGATTGTTGTTCAATCCCGGGCGCAGCCTCATGATGTCCGCTGTGTTCCGGTACTCCCAAGCTGGTCTTCCCCTGCTCTGTAAGGGGGCGATGCGGCGGCGGAGGAAATCGAAGCCGATCATCTCCATTGTAAGCCCGGCAGCTTTCAGGCGAAGGATCCTGGTGGTGGCGATTGTGAGCCTCTCGTCCTCCGCGGCGAGATCGCTCCAGTCACTGCCGCGGACCACCTTCTGCCGTCGAGGCGAACAGAACGGATGAGGATCTTCTTCCTTGATCCAGCACCACTCAGACCGCCATTCGTCCCACTTCTCGCGTTGAACTCCATCTGGATATATCTCCTTATTCCAAGCCCGTCGGATCAAGGCGATAGAACCGGAAAGGGCCTCCCCCTTTTGGATGCGAGGAATAAAATAATGGCGGAAAAGAGCGGTGTTGGGAACTACTCCGACAAAGTTTTCGCAAAGATGAGCGAAGATGGACATGCACATTACGGCGTTCGGCGTGAAATCAAGAAGGTGGAAGCCGTATGTGTACATAATATCGTTGAAGAAATCAGAGAATGGAGGACAGAGTCCGCAGTAGAAATAAGCGGTGAAGAAATGATATCTGTCAGGGCCGCTCTTGGAACAAGAACCTGGAATCACGCGCGTTGCGGGATGAGCTTGTGTCCCCTTCGCCCACATGCACTGGTATCGGTTCTTCAAAGCCCTCACATCGAGCGTCGGAGCGAAGACGACGAACTTCTTTCGCATCTTCACCAGCTCGCTCTCCGGGACATCAGCCTTCGTCTCCTTACTCTTGCCTTTGGCCTTGCTAGCCTTGGGCGGCATGGCGATTGCAAGGGCGGAGGCTGAGGATCGAGCGGGTGCGGAAGCGAAGAGCGGATGGGGAGAAGTCTGGCTCTGAGCTCGGGAGGGGAAGATAATGGCGGAATCCAGATTGAGAAGAAGAAGGGGGTAAATAGGCTGCGCCTCTGCGGTTTCCCTTTTTATGGGGAAGGGGCGAGGCCGCTTCTTTTACTCCCCAATGAAAATACGCCTCTGCAGGCACGCTGCAGTTGCAGCCTTTCAGCGCACGCTTCCCACGTCGCGCATTCAGCGCACGTAGTGGGGGCACAGTAAGCGGGATATTTACGAGCAGTTAATTCCCTACCACGTGTGCCCGTGCACTGTTTGGACCTAGCCCAACAACGCCTCGCACTCGTGTGTGGCCTAGGCCCGGGGGCTCCTGTCGGTGTACTAAGTATTGGGCCATTAGTACCCCGTACTTGTGCACGGGCAGTTGTAGCCATACTCGCGGCAAGGCTTGTCGGGGAACAATTCGAGGTTGACTCAAGCTATCGAAGAAATACTCAGGTCAAAGATCTGAGGATCAGCAGTTAAGAAGAGCTGGAATCCGAAAGCTAGCCTCCCCGGCCAGATCTTGCCGGGGTGGCCTGCGAAGCCCGGCAAGATTTCACGCCCGGCAAGGTTCGGCGCCCGGCGAGGTTCGGCGCCTGGCAAGATTCTGCTACTGTGCCACCGCTTCGGCACAGCAACAAGCCTAACATTCTGGGTCCTTCTCTGGATGCGTGGCAACGCGCAAGTGGAGGAGAGTTTAAGCGGTGCTAATGGGATGGCCCCTTTTTCCATCCCCAAGAAAGTGAGGACACCTAAACGGACACCTCACGGTGCATTAAATGTGTTCGTCCTAATCCGTCAGTGGTTAGGTATGATAACCCTGTAGCTACTTTACACCTCAATGTATGTACATTTTGCCACTGTGGTGACCCCTTTGAGCGTATAAAAGGAGGCCCAAGGCAACTGCTACAGGGGAGGAGGATCTTCTGGCCCATTCTGCATGCGTAGCTGCTCTTTGAACATACTATTCATTGCAAGCGCTCCTGGAGCCTGGGCTCAAGAACACTCATAATAAAACAAAGCAGGAGTAGGGTTTTACGCTGATCAGCGGCCCGAACCTGGGTAAAATCGCCCCGCGTTGATCGTTGGTTCTGCTCTTTGTGCATACCTCTCTCTCTGCCGAATCGTATTGGGGTCTCATAGGTGTCGCACGCCGACAGTCATCGTTTCTGCAACAAGCTCTGCGTATGAAGGGCTTCAACTCTGATCGGTGGAAGCAGGTCGAGGCTTTTGTACAAGGACATGTAGTGTTGGTGTGAAGGTAAATAATGGTGTTGGTCATTATTTTCAGACACAAAAACTCAAAAGGAAAATTATTAAGAAAATTTTCTTTACTCGTAGATAGCTAGACGCAATGTCAATCGATGGTACTAAAACACACGAGGATATTTGTTCCACCGGAAGCAATTTCGTTGACCAAGCATATTGAATTGAAATATACTCCATCTTCCACGCCGTGTTCTGTCCTTCACACCGTTCAACACCTTCAACTCATGTGTGCACTTACATAGTTGCATGCGATTATTTTCCACGTGAAGCTAGCGGTGGCTATATATACGTGCGCGCCCTTGCAAGCGATACACATCGAAACCATTTCCCACATCGCTAGCACTGATTGCCGAGAAGATCTTGTCCATCGCCATTTGCCACTAATACCATCGCTCCATCGCCAACTCCGCTAGCCTGCTAAGGAGACTCAATGCCGTCTCTGCCGAAAGCTGCGGCGTCCATGGATCACGCGGTGGAGGGCGCCATGAGCGCCACCCTGCTGAGCCTTCTCGGCGTCACGGCCAAGTCGGAGAAGGGCGCGGCGGCGGCGGACGACAAGGTGGAGTGGCTCCGGTCGCAGCTCATCGGCAAGGACGTCGAGTTCGACACGCCGTTCGGGCGCCGCGCGCTGACCTACGCCGACCAGACGGCGTCGGGCCGGAGCCTGAGCTACATCGAGGACTACCTCGTGAAGGAGGTCCTCCCGTTCTACGGGAACACGCACACGGAGGACAGCCACGTCGGGAGCAAGACGACGCGGCTGGTTCACAAGGCGGCGCGCTACATCAAGCGCTGCATGGGCGCCGGCCCCGGCGACGTGCTGCTCTTCTGCGGCGCCGGCACGACGGCGGCCATCAAGCGCCTGCAGGAGGTCATCGGCGTGGCGCTGCCGTCCGTCGAGATGCGCGACCGGCTCTCGGCGCAGCTGCGCGACGAGGAGCGCTGGGTGGTCTTCGTCGGGCCGTACGAGCACCACTCCAACCTTCTGTCGTGGCGGCGGAGCCTGGCGGAGGTGGTCGAGATCGGCGTCGACGCTGACGGACTCGTCGACGTGGCCGCGCTCCGCCGCGCGCTCGGGTCGTCGGAGTACGCGGACCGGCCGATGCTGGGGTCCTTCTCGGCGTGCAGCAACGTCACCGGCGTCATGACGGACACGCGCGAGATCGCCCGCGTTCTGCACCACCACGGCGCGTTCGCCTGCTTCGACTTCGCCGCGAGGTGAGTAACACCTGTGATACACTGATATTTGCTTCCTTAGCACTCCTTTTCGTGGATCGCATGTGACCTGCATGGATTTGACAATCTGATTTCCACTCTCTTATGACTAAGCTAACCACTATACTTAGTCCAATTAAGCTCCTACAAGGTGCATGAACGTTCCTTCAAAACAAACTAGTATATCATGTTGTTTCTGTTCCTACATAGTACTAGAATGGATTCTACAAAATTCGTGTACATTCCCAAAAAAACCAAGCCCCTTCCCTCCTTTACTACATGTTTCTGGTCAAAGGCTAAGAACTCTACTTCTGCCAAAACTACATAGGTCATGTGTTGTGTTGTCATTGTCGGACGTACCAAATCATAAAATGAAAAAAAAAATCAAAGATAACAGCAGAAGAAATTACCACCGTTTTCTAAGGAAGTCCTACTTTTTTTTAATTCAAAATTGCTGTTTGTTTCTGCATACATACGTAACCAAGAAAATAAACAACTCAAAAAAAAACAGCTGATGTAACAATCAATGACCAACAGGGTTTCTTGAACGTTGGTCACACCTGCCTTGTCAGCACTATAACTATTTTTTTCTACTCCTTTGCATTAAAATAATGGACATGACACGCACACGACAGCACCCGAACTGATCCAAACACTAGTTCAAACATGATCTCACATTGACTTATGTTATGTGCTGATTTATATACTTGGCAAATGCAAGATCAACTGTGACTACAAGGTCAATGTTGCTTGCGCGTTGAAGCAAGCTGATTTTTTTTAGTACTAGAGGAGGAAATTAGCTGGTAAAAAGCCTAGTTAATAATTACATTAGAGCAGCATGACAACAAAATATTTTGACTTTACAGACCCCTTGGAAACATTCCATATCCTATTGTCTTATGATGTTGAATTTCTAACTTGTCGGCATTCCAGCTGGTGCTTCATTTAATTTCTACTATTTTATGTGTTAACCAACAAACTACGTCCAGAAACCTAAATTACTATCCTCCTTTGTGCAGTGGACCCTATGTCAAGATTGATATGAAGTCTGGTGAAGTCGATGGGTACGACGCCGTTTTCTTGAGTCCTCACAAATTTGTCGGGGGGCCTGGCACACCGGGCATCCTTTTGATGAACAAATCACTGTATAGGCTCAATTCTCAGCCTCCCTCGACGTGCGGAGGTGGCACAGTGGCCTATGTCAATGGCTTCAATGAGGAAGTGAGCAAACAAATTAAGTATTAGTGTCAAGTACTTCGTGTGATATGTGCGGTATTTGTGTTGTGTACCATATATAGTTCATGGTATTGCCATAATTAATAATATAAATAACTAATGGTATGATATATGCAGGATACATTGTACTACGACGATATCGAGGAGCGGGAGGATGCTGGCACACCACCGATATTACAAAAGATCCGTGCATCACTTGCATTTTGGGTGAAGGAGTATGTTGGTTATGACACGATGGACCTTCGTGAGCGAGTATTCTCAGAGGTGGCAATGAAAAGGCTTGCCCATAATCCAAATGTTAGGGTGCTAGGCAACACAAGTGCCCATCGTCTACCAATCTTCTCATTCCTAATCTACCCATCAGTGACCGTGACGAAGAAGCCATTTGATGATTTTGGTGAGCCTGGTTGTGATAAACCATTGGAGACGATGAGAAGCAAGCAACTACCCCTCCATGGTCGTTTTGTGACTAGGCTTTTGAACGATCTTTTTGGCATCCAGGCGAGGGGAGGTTGTGCTTGTGCAGGTCCCTATGGTCACATCTTGCTTGATGTCGACGACGAGCTCTCACTTCGCATTCGGTCTGCCGTCCTTGAGGTATCACAAACTTTAGAATGAATGGTCAAAACAGCCAGCTTGCTTGTTTTAGTACAAGGTACTAATGTTACTATTTGCCATCACAAAAATTTCAGGGTTATAGTGGACTGAAGCCAGGGTGGACCAGGTTGAGCTTTAGTTACTACCTCTCCACGGAGGAGTTTAAATTCATCCTTTCGGCCATCGAGTTCATAGCGACATACGGACACCGCTTCCTCCCTTTGTACAAATTCGACTGGATCACTGGCAACTGGACCTTTCGGAAACAGGCAGTCAAGTACCACCTCATGAGGGAGGAATTGTCTCTTGGAATAGAACCATTGAAGCACGAAAATGAACAGCCAAAGCTTGCAGATAAGATGGACAAGCCTGAGGTCAATCATAAGAAGTTCCAGACCTACTTAGAGAGTGCCAAGAAAATTGCACTATCCATGCCGGACATTAGTAATCAGATTGCCAGCATTCCAAAAGGGGTAGACCCTGACTTAGTTCTTTTCCATATATAGAACTATAGATACATAATGTAACTTTGGTAGAGCATCTCGCCAGTTACCACTGTTAGTTTATTCTTGATATCCAAGCATTAGCCCGAGTTGCCGTGATAAGCTGCCCTTTAACACACTTGAAAATAAATGTGTAAATAAGATGGATGACAATTTATGAAAATGTTGTTTTCTATATCAGAACAATTTTGTATGTGCTGGTCTATTTATTTCTCACTGTAAAACTACAAAAGGTCTACTTTTTTGCTTTTTATAAGAGAAGTAAAAGGCTATGTTTTGGTGTATTTCTCACGGTAACTCGAGATTTTCCTTCTTACGACGTACCATTTTACCATTTTGCCAGGCAACATATTTTTATGTTGGTTAACTAGATTGCACATAGTAAACGATGTCCTCAATTTACACTCTGTTGTACCAGTTGATTTAACTGTTTTGCTTCCAGACTCTGGACCAATAATGATAGTTGTGCCAACTGGCAGCTCGATTAATTACCAGTGTGAAATGATCGCGACCTAAGAATGGCACTTCATGCTCGAGGGCTAACGAAATCAGATTTTGCATATTTGATTATGACGACTGATCGATTTTCCGAATGGTCAAACATGATACATTGGTAGATAAGCGTGCACGTTGGTTTATTTAAGATAACTGAACAGCGACACGAACAAATTAATTGCACTCTCCTTGCCGGAATGGACCTGGAACGGTGCATCCACAAAATAAATCCCGGTGCATACAGCGAAAGGGATGTACTAGTAGGCATGTAGCAATGGAGCATCATCTCTGACAGCTTACGTTCCTTGGTTACCAGGAACCAGCACTGTGGCGGACGCTATCTGCGCACACTCCTCCGCCAGGCAAATGCAATATGAATTATGAATGTGACACTGCTGCGGGTACAGGATGACAGAACGTGAAGTTTTTCCGGCAAACGTTCAAGAGATGCGATAGTGATCGCATGCGGTACGACGGTGCCTTCCCCCGTTTTTCTTCGCGTCCTTGCAGATTTCGCTGTCGCGCTGATCAATCTGAACCCCAGGAACAGTCGCGAGGGAATTTGTAAAGACCGCGACCTCTGGCTGGCATCCCGCGTTCCTATTCCCGGAGGAATTGAGGAATTCCAGCCGGATGCACGTTGGTCATATAGGCATACGCACGCACGCACGCACTCAGGTACAAAGATTCTCGCGAAGTCGGAAATGGATACCATTCTTTATAAAACAAAGGATAGACGCGCAAAATCAACACATATGACTATTGATAGCGCAACTAATACTAAACTAAACCATTGGCATGAGACATGTCTTTTAGGGTGCATTTGGTTGCCTGCATTGGGCCTAATCAGACCCACGCAAAAAAAAAAAGGCTGTTTGGTTACCTGCACGGAACTTAAAGCGTCTCACTGACTCGCTGGACACACTCTGATCGGCAGTTTCTTACGAGCCAGGCTGAGCTGAGCCACAGCAAACTCACATGGGTAGGAGAGAAGCTGGAGGGATGCGAACTCTGTACCTGCTTCTTCCTCTACCTCCACAAATCTGGTCCCTAATCTCCTTTCTTCCTTCTCCCCTCTAATCAACACAACGATGCTTTGATTCAAGATAAGCTCTACACCAAAAAAATACACATCAATGTTACGGTTCCATTCAGACGATCCATTTGTAGTTTCATCGGCCGTAAATGCTCAATTTTGTGTTCACGTTTGAAGCTATTTTGGACGAACTTTGTTAGATTCGTCGTGCACGATCGACCGTTTGAAATTTCCTTTTGACCAGTAGGCTAATCTCGCGGTTCCTTAGGACATTCGTGTTGCAAGTTTCCTGTTGCAAATTTTCTGTTTCGACGATCCTACTCCACTGACATCGCAATTACGCACACACTGTATTTCTTCTCCTCTATCATCTGTCTCAAAACCCTCCTATTCGTCCCTTTCAATGCCGGCACCATTCCTCTTGACCTCCTTGTCTGCATCCTACTACACTGGAGTTGTTTCCGGCATCGGTCATCTTGGCCTCCTCTCTCCTACTGCACTGACGCTGCCATGGCGCGAGCACTGCATTTCTCCTCCTCTGTCCATTGTCTCCGTGTGGACTTTCTCCACGCCGACGAGGCTAGCAACTAGTTCGCCGCGCCGCCGACGGGGTCGCTCGCGCACGACTCCGTGCATGTCGTGTCGGACGCGGCGCCACGACCACCGTCCACCGCACTCGCCATGGTCCGACACACACTGTATTTCTCCTTCCCCGTCCTCTGCCTCAACGCTCCTCCGCATGGACTATCTCTGCGGCAGCGATGCTAGCAACTAATTCGCCGCGGAGCCGGCTGGAACGCTCGCCTGAGACTCCGTGCTCGTCGTGTCGGTCGCGATGCCGCAGTCACTGTCCATCGCAGTCGCGGGGCACGGTGTAACTGTGTATGTTAAGTATAAGTGTCAGCTCTTAATCATATTCCGCGTATACAACCAAACACCGTGTAGTTGCGTGAGCCGAGCCAATGCAGGCAATCAAATACTATGCCAAAATTGCTCCACTAAGAGCAACTCCAACCGGCCGACCCAAACGGACGGCGATTTTGTCCGCTTTTTGTCCGTTTGGGTCGGCCCGACGGATACCCATGTCCGCTTTCGCGTTTGGGTCGGCAATTGCGCCCAACGCTGGCCCGACCCATTTTTTAGGTGGCGCGAAAAAAATACCGCAAATATTTTGAAAATAAAAAACGTTAATTAAACATCAATGCCGACCACAAAGGCTGGCGAGAGTCCACGAGTCCACTTTACATTAAGTAAAAACATTTTAAAAAATAAAAACTAGGAGGAGGCGCGCTGCCCTAGGCGTCCTTGTCGTCGTCGTCGGGGCCAGTGAGGTCAATGAGCGTCGGCACTGGGATCCTCCAGATCCATGTGCCAAGCATGTGGCAGCCTGACATCGGGGTACGGGAGGGGATGCGGTGCTCCGAGTGCCACCTCGCCTGGTGCACTGGGACGCTTACCCGTTGCCGAGGCGGCTGGGAAGACGTCGGCGGAGGCGGGGGGAGCACGCGCGGAGGGTCGGCGAGGGCCTTGCCCTTGTTCTTGCCTGAGAAGAAGCCCATGGTGGCTAGGGTTGTCGCCGACGGGGGAGCGGAGGGGTGGCTAGATGGGGACGGACGTCTGGAAGAGGATGAGGACGCACCCTGTCTGGAAGAGAATGAGGATGCCCCCCCCCCCCCCCCCCCCCCCCCCCCCCCCGCGCGCGCGCGCGCGCGCGGGTTAAAAAAAGGCCGCCCGCAGTCGCTGACGTGTGTGCCCGCGCTCGGCAGTCGTCATTATAAAGACGCGGGCGGTAGTTGACCCGCCGCCATGTGTGGATGCGTCGGACACCGTGAGGACGCGCGGGCCGCGGCGCGTCCGCGCTGACGCATTTCGGGCCCAAATTTGGGCTGAAAATGGGTCCGCGCGGACGCGTTTTGGGAATGGATCGACGCGTTGGACCATCACTTTTGTCCGCGGCGAACGAAATGGATCGACACGTTAGAGTTGCTCTAATGCAAAAGGCCTAGATGCGGACAACCAAACAATACATAGATGTTAATTTTTAGCCTGCATTTCCACACCCAGCCTCCGATGAGCAAGGCTTCGTTGAGCCAAGCTGCACCGGAACGGCTTTGCCAAACACGCCCTTAATTTGCAAACGAAGATTTTCAAATCCAGCTGGTCTACGCGGCGACGGGCCGCGTATATACGACTGGTGAATCAGGGAGGAACGCGTAGCTAAGATGTCGCCATGTCACGTGTCAGCAAGATATGGCATGTGGACTGCGCTTGCACAGTACCAGTATACTTCCAGCGAAATTAATTAATTAGCATGCGCGTGACTGTCGTGGCATGTTCCTGCAACTGCGAGAATGTTCTTTTTCTTGGCATGTGGTTCATATTATTTATTTTTGTGATGAATCAAATAATCAGAAAAAACTTGTTTTTGACTGACAGTGTTGATGGGAAGTTGTCTCATGGAAGCACGGCACATCCTGCTCCGTTGATATTTATTTACTCAGATTTTGTGTGCAAAGCCAAAGCCAAAAGTAAAAAAGATTTTCCATTTGAGCCAGGCACGGCAGAAAACAAACTGGGTAAAGGTGAGATGTTTGGTCTCAACCCTCAAACCCTCCTGTCCACCCATCCCCTGCGGTCCACAACAGCCCGTGTGGAGTATGTATGATGAAGATGAACCGAACACGAGATATAATTCTCTCTAGGCAAAACCAGAAGCAGCGCTACCAAGAACAGCAGGCAGAGCTGAATCACACACCCTGCAGGAGAAGCAGGAAGACTTCTAGCCACTAGCAGAGATGAGCAGCTTGGCCCTCTTCTCGCCAAGCTCCTCCTCCTCCGCCTCACTGTTCCTCACAAAGCAGGCCAACCCTACCAAGGGAAGGGCTCCCGCAGTTGTGAGGTGTGGCAGTGGGCCCATCCTGTCAGGATCACATGAGGAGGAGGAGAGAGAGGGGGTGATGGTGGCCTTGGTAGGGAGGAGAAATGCATTGGCCTCTGCAGCAGCAGCTTGTGGAGTTTCGGTGCTTGGTTTTGCAGGTGATGGCCTGACCGCGGCCAAGCAGGGGCCGCTGGCAGGGAGGATCCCCGGGCTGTCTGGCCCTGATCAGAATGGTTGGATCTTGCTGCCATCTTGATATACTAATTCCATGTGATATAGGATGTTTTTGTTCTTGCTAGTTCAGTTCAGAGCAAGTCTTTCATATTCTCATGGTGCATGTCATAAGGATGTAATTTGTTCAGATAGGTTGGAAAACATACCGCAGGCCGGACGAAAAGTCTGGCGGCCACGGGGTCGGCTGGAGTCCAATCATCCCGTACAGCTTCAAAGTTCCTGATGGCTGGGAAGAGGTGAGAACTGAAGCTACCGACAGAAAATTCGGTTTTCAGAACATGATCAGTCACACACTTTCTGATGCAAAAATCGTGTTCCAATTTAGACACCAGTGTCGATTGCTGATCTCGGTGGCACAGAGATCGACCTGCGGTTCGGAAACCCCAAGGAGGGCCGACTATCAGTCATCGTAGCACCCACTCGCAGGTTTGCAGGTGAGCCCTCAAGAAACTGTTCTTTCCTGGCACATTTCGTAGCGTGGTAAATGTGTCTCACGGTACTGACTAGCATGGTGAAACTGGCAAGATGACCTTGACGATGCAACGATCGAGAAGATCGGCACGCCAGAGAAGGTGATCAACGCCTTTGGACCGGAGGTCATCGGCGAGAATGTGGAAGGGAAGGTTTTGTCCACAGCCACAGCAGAGTATTCCGGAAGAACTTACTACCAGTTCGAGCTGGAACCACCCCATATCTTCATCACGGCTACGGCTGCTGGGAATAGGCTCTACCTGTTCAGCGTAACTGCAAACGGTGAAATAACTGTCCTTATCACAATATGGTGTTGATTTTCATGGTCACCTTTTTCCATCTTGAAAAGAAATTGTGTGATTTTTGCAGGGCTACAATGGAAGAGGCATTACAAGGATCTGAAGAAAATTGCAGAATCATTCCGCGTAGTCTAGGATGGTTCCACTGGGTTCATTCATCACGTAATCTGTTCTATTATTAGAGAAAATGAGGAATGCCCTTATGGAAAGGGAGGGTAAGTACACATCATTTGTAACGATGACTTTTTGGCTGAAGAAACTGAACATTGTATGTAAGCTTCCTCTTCTAGTTATAGAAAGAATTCAGACCTAAAGGTGCCTTCAGGGGCGCATATAACAACTTCCAGGCCTAAACGCATAAATGCACGTTTGAAGTTTCCTTTGCTATAGCCTACTACAGGTCAAATCTATATGACTGGCAATGAACTGATAGACTGATACATGTAGAGTTGTTTCACTACACTTGCCGGCCTCCATGTAGGGTTCTTACATCTAGATCAGGGAAAGAATGATGCCCTTGCCTGACTTGTGTGAACGCGTCATGGAGTATAAGTGTGATTTCAACTTTCAAGGCATCACTAGAGCTCCAGTATATGTGACAGTATGTAGCTGTAAATAAGAACAGTTCAAAGTTCACTCAAATGGTTCTAAGATATGCTAAGGTTTGATGGAATAAAGCAAAACAAATGACTACAGAATGATATGAGCAGCAACTACAACATAAACAAAAAATATATATGGTGTATGCATAATAACCTCATGGGTAACCTAAAAGGAAAATCTCAATCAGTCATAGAAGAACCAGCATTATGCTAGAGTTGCTGAAAGCATTATCATTAAATCAATATTCACAGGCAAGCTAGAACAAATAAGTTAACTCTAGGGTGGGAAGGGGCCTCCCCTCCCAATATCTTAAAAATTGCTCTTAAGTGGTCAACTTTTTCTGTACTTAGGTCTTCATACAACACATACTTTTCATGTAGTTGTCAGAAGGTTGAAAAGACAAATAAAATAACTACTACCTCTGTACCAAAATATAAGACGTTTTTGTAGGCTAAACTAGCCTACAAAAATGTCTTATATTTTGATACGGAGGGAGTATTAGCAAATGACTCACTTACATGATTTAAAGCTACTTTTGACTCAAAAGTAGGTTACCTCCAAACTAACGAGTCTAGTATAATGCTGCTAGAGGACAGTGGCATACCTTTACACCATCATCACATCAATGCTTCCCAGTCAGGCAGATGCACTCCGGGAATGGATTTTCATAAAAGGATTCCTCAGTCCTAAGACGTGCTCTGCCCTTGCTCCCAGGCAAGGACGCATATCTCTTCTTTGGGGTGCCTTGCCTGAAAACAGAGATGCAAACTCAGTACAATCCATAAAGTGTGGAACAGAAGCAATGTGCACGTGATATTTAACATTTTCATATATCAATAAAATCAAATCACCTGTATTTATGCATTTTAGTAACAAGTGAGGACAGCTTAGGACCTTCCATAAGTTCTCCTTTTTCAAGTAAGCCAAAGAGTTCCACCAATCCTCTCCTGAAGATTAAATGCAACAGGACTTAGTCCACATGCACCCATCCACTAGGTCAAGATTCATAGACATCAAACATTAGGAGTATTATTTGTGAGTAATAGGACATAGGTCCACTAAGGATGCATAACTTCACATGCGCAGGTACACACGCCCTGCTGTGGCACCTAAGAGAATCCAGCTGGCTGTTAGATGGGTCCAGTTTAGTGCGGGTGTATCCAGGGTGTGTAAAGAGTTCTATTAGAAGTAAAGAGTCTTAAGTCGGTTTTGTTCAAGTCAGTTTGGAATAGCTCTATAAAAGAGGAATCTTATTATTTCCAGCTGCCGCAAGCTGGAATACTGTTCTGTAAACATTAACCCCCTTTGTAAGGAAAGCAGGCAATGCACCATTTGGTGGCGGCTGGAAACTATTACAAGATTGCTCCTTTATAGAGCTATTCCAAACTGACTTTAACACAACCTACTGAAGACTTGGACTCCTACACACCCTGAGATACTCCTGCACTAAACTGGGTCCATCTAACAGCCAGCTGCTCTTAGATGCCACAACACCCACACATAAAACACACATGCGCAGCCCATCAGGTGCTCTAATTTTTAAATAAGTACTCTTGTATGACATACAAGACCTTCGAAATAATTTTGAAGTGGTCACTATCTTATCACATTAAGTCTTGTTTTGAGGGAAACTATAGGAGGAAAAGAAAAAACAGTAACACGTTAAATAGGAAAATATGTTTACCTATCAGGAGTCAAAGTCTTGCGATGACCCAGAAATCTACGATGGCCCTCAACAGCTCTTGCCATATTGCCGGAGTGTGACGGAATAAACACATCACTTTCCACTGAAATAATGTAGTCAAGGGCTGCGACTTGAGAAGCATGATTCTTAAACTTCTCAAGCTCTTCTTTTGTTGCCAGTACTTCCTGCAGAAGTAAATTAGTTTAGTAGAATGGTGAAGGATGGTGGAGCTAATAAATAAAAGAAGTAACACTGCTAACAACCTTGCTAACCAAGTTTGGAAAGTACGATCTCAATTTTGATATATACTTATCACCACCATAAATTTCACCAGCTGCAATGTAGATCCACGTGGACTTGGTATATCCCATCGCACGTAGAAACATCCCCACCTCGCCTGGAGTCAATGGACAATTACCTCCAGATCTCTGTTCCGTTGAGTTTATGTCCTTCAGTTTCCAATGGCTTGTTTTCTCCCTGTTGAGATACATGAAGCCAGTTAATATAACTTGCATGTAGAAATAAAACTGCACAGATTTGTGTTGCTTGTTCGTACCTCATGATTTTCAATTCGTCCGCTTCGGATTCACTCAGACCATAAGTGCAGCCCGTGAATGCTAGCATATCTTTTTCATATCGTAGATGAAGAGCAATAAACTTTCCACGTGATTTTAGACGCTCCACAAGCTTCTGTTGTGCAAGTGTTATGTTGGCTCAGAACCTAGTTTACAGAGTGTCATAAATCTCCAAGTGCAAATTGAAGACTGTAACACAATCATAGTTAAAGATTTAAGTTATTAAGAGAATGTTCATGCCTTTCCAAGGTCCTCGATTGGATCTGAGAAACGCAATGCTTGGTAAAGACAGCGGCATCTTAATCTCTGGATATCAATTGGAAGACCATTGTTTGCAAGCCGTGAATCAGATTTTGGGATGTGAACTACCTGTACAATATAATTCGGAGGTGATCAGGTGGACTGAAATAAATGAGCTTCAGACCCCAGATCCAGAAGAAGAAGAAAATCAAATTATTCAGATTTTTTTTTTGAAAAACTATATTTTATGTAAGTGTTGCTCAAATAATTTGTGTCAAATTGAGAATGTCTGATGCAAACACCATGTCAAAGAACAGCCATGTTGCTAAGTACAGAAAATACTATGGCTTCTATACGTCATATTGCTTGGAAACATTAATGAAGATGCTTTCCATAAAGAATAATTTCAATAACTGATAACAGTGTAATGTGGTAGCACTTTCAACTCTCCATACCAGAACAAACCAAAAGTTTCAGATCACATCACTCAATATCGTGAAGGATACAAAGAAAAAATGGCAAAAAGGTAGTCCACTAAATCTGTAGTTTAATTGAACAGAAAGGATGCTATATTTTTATGACAAAAGAAAACAGCTACAAGTCGGTACATTGAGGTAGCTAATGGAGTATCTGAAATTGAAGACTACCTTGTGATCCTTCCAAAGTTCTTTCACATCCTCGTAATAGCTCGCACCAGACCATGAAGTAAAGTGCTTCCGAGCTCTTGGAGCAGATTGCAAACTTTCAGGCAAGTCACTAACGATATGGACATCACCTTCCAGAGCTTTAATAAAACCAGGCTCATTGAAGATGTCTTTAAATGTACTGCATGTATTGGTGCGAATTGAATTTTAGATAAACATGAACGAAATTGGATAATCAACCAAATATACAACAGTCAAAACCTGGTATCTTGCCAAAAAGATCGCTTGTCTAACTGAGGAATAACAAGTGTTGCATTCACCAAGCGAGCTACTGCAATCATATCACAGATCTGCAGAGGGGAGATAACAGGATTCAAACAAAGTTTGGTGACCGTAAATGAACAAATCTCAAGAAAATATTAATTTAATGATAATAATCAAGAAGATAACATAATAAAATAGGTAAATACATCAACAAAGGCAGAACTGGATATTCAGAAGAAAAAATGCATATATACATGCAATTATTATTACAGGAGTGCAAAAGTATGAAAGTGTAAGTCGGACAAACCATGAAGCTAAAAGCTAAGTTTTGGTGCACGAACTTACTCCAGTACGCATTTGGTTGAGTCCTCCATTACTTCTAACGGTCATATAGCGGTCTGACTCTATTGGAGCTGGTGATGCAAAAAAAGGGTGTTACTAAACAAAACAATATTGAGGGAAACTTACCAAGAAAACATGTATGTGCACTGAATTCGCATGACAGTGTTTCTACAGCAGAGTAATATAGATACAAGGATACAGATTCAGGGACATTTGACCCTGAAATAAGGACCAGAAGAATAAACTATACCATAATTGTTGTATCACTCCTATTGCACATAAAGCACATATTCTTATTATCAAATGTAAGATACTGCACATCTGCACCTAGATGTTTGATTTACATATAAGAATTAAGAAGATCAAAGGTAGTTACACTAAAGGAGAAATTAGGACCACATATAGAGAGCATATATGTAAAACTGATCTCTGAACAAACGCTATATTTCTGTTTACTCTAATGTTTACTCCTAGTGCAGAATCCTAATTAAGCCATATCACCATTGTAGTCATATACATTAGATTGCTCCGTTTAGACACTAGTTACTCAAAAAGAGAGACGTTCACAAAACAGTAGCACTGTTGAGAAGACATCCTTTATAAATAAAACACATTTAAACCTACTGGAGACTAAATAGTCAAGTAATACTTTCATTAGTAGACAGAAAAACCCCACCAAGCATGGTTGACGATACTAGTTTCCACCAAATTCCAGCTTCATATCGCCAGCAACAAACACTTACCAATTTACAAACAATTAGAGCAACCCAACTTAGTAAACAGAGTAGGAATCACCGTATGTTTTTGGAAAAACTGCTGCATAAGAAAGAAATTTACCAATATATCTGTGGGTTGGTGTGACACAAGCATGATAACCGTAGCCATTAGAACCCCACAGCTGCTCATTCGGCACCTGAACATCAGTTACAACTCCAGTTCAGCAGCAATCAACAACGTACCATGACTACACACCGAGTCAATATTAGTTTCATTTAAATAAAATGGCTGGCCAGCACATGAAGTAATTTTGGATTTCTAAGAAGCTAGGTCTTCTCATTTTCAAACGCATATGTATGGTAAGTTGTTATACAAGAAACGTCCAAGAAATAGAAATTTATAAGGGGATACTGAGCATTACGATAGCACTATATTTCTGAACAACGTACTCCACCAGGTATTTGAGCTTTTCATTTAAAAAGGGTAAAAATAAACAGGCATCTAACTGTATATGACAATTAAATCATACACCATCCTCAAGTTTCGCTGGCTCAACACTCACGGGATGTCGAGATGGTTTGTCTAGCAACAGCATTGCTTTCTCTTAACTACAGCAGTTGGTTTTGACCAACCTTTAGTTTCAACAACACGAAGAATAATTGAACACTTCATCCTGGTCTACCTTGCACAAAAGGCATGACGCACCACAAGAAATGAGATGAAATTACCAGCGGGGGCACATACCTAGAGAAATTTGTGCAAACAAGACCTGCATCGCATCGAAAGCCGAAGCCGAACGCACAAACTAGTGCGGGGAAAATAGTACTAACAGACACAAAAGTGAAGGGGAAGCATCAGGAAACAGGCCTGGTGGGGCAGGTCCGGGCGGGGCAGGTCTACGCGGGCGATCTGGCGAAGTGAGAGGACGACAAGGAGCACCGTCAATGCGATTATGAAGCAAGCGCAGCGAGAGATCGGTGACCGGAGGAGCCGCCGGAGCCGGAGGGACAGCGGAGGCGCTCCGCGGCGGCTCGCCATGGCCGGGGCTTTGGGAGAGAGGGAAAGAGAGCCCACCGCTTTGGGAGAGAGGGAGAGAGAGCCCACAAGCCCCCGCGGCGGCTCGGGCTCGCCTCCTGCGCAGGGCTAGTGGACAGGCCCAATACTGTAGCTACCACTGCGCGAGTTTTTTTGTTTTTCTCTTTCGGTATTGTTCGGTTATTATTATTATTATTATTATTATTATCGTTTTTAGTTTTATTTTTTCTCCAGTTTTTTGGTTTTCTTTGTTTCTTTCACCTTTTTTTGTTTTTTATTTATCTTTGTTTTTAAAAGATGTCTAGTTTTTTTTGTACAAATTGTACATTTATCATATACATCAGAAACATTTTTTATACACGTTTACCTTTTTCAAATACATGATCAACATTTTTTAAATATTTATTATGATGTCATGTTTTCACACATATTATAAATTTTCCATATTCATATAAATATAGTTTTTTGCATGTTTTAAAAAATTTAAATACATGCTTAACATTTTAAAAAATACATGTTTTTGAAGACATTTGGAATATGTGTTAAACATTTTTCGAACACACGCTGAAACTTTTTTTTGAATGATACGTAAAAAAAATATGAGAACATTTTTACATTGTATAAACATTTTTTAAATGTCACAAACATATTTTTTAAATGTGTGAATATTTAAAAATATAACGTAAATTTTTTGAACGGTACAGAATTATGTTTTATATTGTATTAAATATTTAAAATGGCATGTGGCAAATGTGGCTAGTAAAATGGCTCGGACGGCGTGCGTATGTGCGTTTATAGGGGTGAGTGTATGCCCCCTCTCCCCGAGTGCCATTCCCTACTGGACCAACCAACGTGCGGTAAACTGTCTGAACATGTCTAAGTTTTTTGCATTTTTTTTCACTTCTCTTTCTTTCACTGTTGTTTCGTCGTCCTCCTTGTTGGTGGCCAAGTTTTAGTGTTTTGACAGAACAGGGGTCTCAATAAATCCAGAACATGCTGCAGTCCTGAATTGGTGAGGTGTGGTCTCAATAAATCCTGTAATTTCGTAATGAAAACTAACTGAGGGTCCGCTAGCGCTTGGGGTCGTCGTCGCACCCTGCGCTCGCCGCCTACGCCGCCCTACATGTCACGCCAGCTTGGCCGCTTTGCCGATGTCGCCGCACCTTTCGACCCTTTCGTCATGGCGGCACTGGGCGGCTAGGCTACTGCCAGTAATTTCCAGCAAAGTTCACAAGGCGCAGTGATCATCCTGTCTGCCATGCGCCGCTCTAATTCCTTTTCTTTTGAGTCTAGCTGGTACTTTAATCCGTCTGATTGACTCGGGCAGGCGGAGAGGGCCCTTCACCGCGGAGATCATGCAGGCAATGCGACCTCTCGCTTCTCCCGGAGCCACGGGCTTGGAGCTGTTCCTAAACACAACACTGCATGAATATGGTCGCAACGCACCTGACGGTGGATCCGAGCTCTGAAGAGCCATTTGGAGCTCTGGACCCTCTGTTGCTCGATGAGCCCTGCTCTGCGAACTGCATGCCACTGTCTTCGTCTGATAAACTGACCGGAGTGACTGCACATTGATACTGTGCCATGCTGCCAATACCAGGCTTATTTTTCATGAGAGTTAACTGGGATATATTTTGCTCACTCCTCACTGATCCACTAAACTTCACCAGCTCATGACTGAACCTTCTCCTGTAACGAACGAGGATACTTTCAGCGAGGCATCGCTCATCGGCTGAATTGGAGTTGCTCGCTTCACCTGGACCTGGACGGCATGCTGACTGGAGTTTCTTGCTTCTGCAGCTTAATACACTGTTTAATTAGCTCTTGAGAAAAACTAACCTAGCATTACCAGTTTACCACATCGTCAGAGTTCCGAGGAAAGCATATACCAGTGTAACCAGTCAAAGAAATACACTTTGGTACGATGGCACGTACTGGTAGTTTTCACTTCTTGGCGTCTAGGCATGTCATCACAGCACATATGTGCATCTGCCATTTTATAGTTCAGAGAAATCTGTGCGCGCCCTGCCGTATCCACCGAGCAGGAACAAAAATTGACCAACCCCTTCCAATCTCGACAAAATACAGTGACACCGATCCAAGGAAAAAGTAGCCATACGGTTAACATCAAGACACGACGCAACCAGAGGTCAAATTGGTAGTCTACCTGAAGCAGCCGAGCCAGTTCCACAGTGATGAGTAACGTGATTGTATCGAAAACATAGGATATACTAGGAAGTATTCTGGATTTATCTTGTACTCCAAGTAGATCATGTACTTCTGTATATATGTCCACGAGGCTCAAGCAATACAACAACAATTCCACCAAATTCCTCTATCCCTTTTAACATGGTATCAGCCTAATCGATCCTAAAACCCTAGCCACCGCCGCTTTCGCACCCGCGCGCCGCCCCCGGGGCGGCCGGCCTCCATGACCGTAGCCGGGGCCGCACCGCCCGTACCTAGGGTTCGTCCGCCGGTCGTGTTGACCGGCTACCCTAGAGAGTTTTTTTTTCCGAGCCCTTACTTCGGGTTTTTCTCTCTCCCGTCGGTCACCTTGATCGGCGTTTTTCTTTTTGGTTTTCCGATCTATGCTTGATCGGTTTGCGTCGCCCGTCGCCGTCGCCGACCCCCACGCGCCTCTACTTCGACCCCGGCGCGATCAGCCGGCCTCTCCTCCGACCCGGTGGCCACGCGCGTCGAGGCGGCCTGTCAAGGCCAGCCGCCGTCCGTGCGCCGGCCGTCTCCGCCCTGCTCCGACCTGGACTCCTTCATCGCCCCGACCCGGCGGCCTTGCGCCATGCGGTGGCCCATCATAGCCGTCGTTCGTGCGCCAGCCCGCCCATCGATTCACGCCACCCGCCTCCGTCGCATCTGCACGGCGACCCTGTGGTCTGCCTCGCCGGCCTCGTCCCAGGCTGCGTCGGGCCGGCCGCGTCAGGCTCGTCGGCTGCCTCAGCTCGGGCGCCGCTGCTATGTTGGTCGCCCGGGCCTCGCTGCCTGGGCGCCGGCGTTGACGCGCTCGTCCGCACATCGTCCCACGCCGTCCGTCATCGTCGGCCTCATCCTGGACTCCGCCGCCACATGCCTCCACCGAGCGGCGTCCTCGACCTCGCGCGCGATTGGCTTGATCACCCGCTCGCCGCCGCGATCCGCCTCATCTACGCCACGCGACCGACCTGGGCCGTTGGTTGCGCGCGCCTCCGCAGGTCCCGTGAAGATCGTCCCCTAGTTCAACGCGTCCCAACATCGATCGAGCAACGGGCTGCCGCTGCGTTGCCCCGTCGGGCCGCAGTGCCGCCGCCCCGTGGTTCTCCTCGCGGCGGCATCGACTCGCGCGCCGCCGCTGCGTCGCCCCTTCGGGCCGTAGTGCCGCGATACGTGGTCCCCGCCGCCGCTCCGAGGCCGTCCCCGCGGTTGCACCGTCCCGCGCTCAGCCGCTGCACCGCCCCTCCGGGCTGTAGCGCCGCGGCCCGCGGTCCCCGCAACCGCCCTGAGGTCTTCCGTCGTCGCCCCGACCTGCCCGCCGCCGCTGCGTCGCCTCTTCGGGCCGTAGCGCCGTGGCCTGCGGTCCATCGCCGTCCCCGCGCGTCGACCTCTCGTGGTATGCGTCGTGCCGCCTCCCTTGGCGCGGGAACGCCATCGTCTGCGCCAGTCTTCGTCACGCTGTCGAGTTCCTCGCCTACTTCGAGCACCGCCGCCACGCTACTAACCTAGCCGCCGCTGCCGCCAGGCCGCCGTCGCCGCTCTTCTTTGGCCGCCGCCGCCGCTACCTCCGTAGTCGCGGCCGCCGCCCGTCCACCCCCTTCGTCTTCGTCCAAGCACCAGCCCGTCGCCAGCGTCGCCGTCATCTACCCCGACCACTTCGTCTACTCCGACCACCGTTGGTGACATCGGCCCCACGTCGATCGACGCCGAAATCGTCGTCGAATTCTTCTATGCTGGCCCCTCCGACTTCTCCGATATGGCGTACAGCTCGTGTAAGTCCCTCATCTAAGCATGCCCGGTGCTGGCAACACCGATGCGTGCCTTCGTCCATGACATGTCCCCGGGCCTGGCAAGCCTGGTGTGGCGCTTCGTCAACTTCATCTTCGTCCGTTTACGCATGCTCGGTGCTGGCAACACCGACGCGTGCCTTCGTCTACGACGTGTCCCCGGGTTTGGCACACTCGACGCGACGCTTCGTCAACACTGTCTTCTTCCCGGCGCAACACTACTTCACCACCACCGCGCCCATGACTAACTCGGCGCCTCCTTGCGCCCGCGGCTCCACGGCGACTTCCTCGACACCGGCTACCCTGACTCGACATCGACCACGGCATTCTTCGCACGGCTACCTCGACCACGGCTACACCACCTCCGCTCTTGGCTACTTCGACAAATGGCACAAAGGGCTACCGCCTTGCTTGAGCAACCTCGTCGGTTTCCACTCCAACCACGACTTCCGCGATGCATCGACCATTACGACTGTGGGGGGGTGTCTGTCGGTTTGCCTTCGGATTCTTCTCCAGTCTCACCGTCTGCATCGCTACCGTTGTGACTGCGGGGGGATGTTGAGTAACGTGATTGTATTGAAAACATAGGATATACGAG
Organism: Thinopyrum elongatum; assembly: GCA_011799875.1. Taxonomy (NCBI): domain Eukaryota; kingdom Viridiplantae; phylum Streptophyta; class Magnoliopsida; order Poales; family Poaceae; genus Thinopyrum; species Thinopyrum elongatum. Next base: position 501,827,155 of record CM022298.1, read on the forward strand.
GAAGTATTCTGGCTTGTCTTGTACTCCAAGTAGATCATGTACTCCTATATATATATATATGCCCACGAGGCTCAAGCAATACAACAACAATTTCACCAATCCCTCTCTCTCCCTTCTAACACACAGCACTAGCAAGCAGCAACGGCAGCCGGCTAAGAGCATCTCCAGCCGTTCGCCGTGGGGGCGATCGGGTCCCCAGCCGCCGCCCCCAGGTCGCCCCCAGACGCCCTTTTTTAAAACATTTTTAAAAAGATATTCGGCCAAAATTCGGCAAACAAGGACATAGACTCGGCAAACACGACATAAATTCGGCAAACACGACATATATTAGGTGTTCCACAGTTTTTTTACATATAGAAAACATAAAGTCTATAAAAAAAGGCTTGCTGCCGCGCCTACAGGCCAAAGAACTTGTTGAACGGGCCGTCATCGCTGCCGTCGTCGTCCTCCTTCTTCTTCTTCACACGGCCGTCCCTGCTGGACCCCTGCCCGGGGTCGCCCTGGCGGACTGGTGGTGGCGGCGCGTCGTCGTCACTGTCCTCGAGCACGATGACGCCTCCCTTGTCGCGTCCACGGCGGCGCGCGGCGATCTCCTCCAGGGCGCGACGCTGGCGCTCCATCTCTAGCCGGGCCCAATCTTCCCGCGCCCACTTCATGGCGGCCTCGTCGTCGAGCACGTCACCGTGCTCGCTCTTCACGGCGGCGAGCCCCGGCTCCGTCTTCGGCTTGACGAGGCGGGGAGGAGCCGAGGAGGAGGCATGGCCGCCCTCGTTGATGACGAGGACGGCGCTGCCGGTGCGCCGGCCGAGCGGCGTTTCCACGGGCTCGGCCTTGACGCTGACGAGCGCCGGCAACCCGGAGGAGTGGAAGGAGGATCGGGAGGAGGAGGAGGAGGAGGACCCGCCCAGCATTCGCCGCGGCAGCCACGGGCCGACACTCCGGTGGGGGGCCGGGGCCGCCGGGTACTGGAGCGGCGGATCGTTGCCGCCCTCGAGGTACTCGAGGACGGCGTGTAGCGTGCGGCCGGGGGCGCCCCACCACAGGCGGCGGCCGTCGCTGTTGTTGCGCCCCCTAACCACCAGCGCGTTGTTGATGGAGGCGAGCCGCTCCGCCTGCCAGCGTTCGAAGTACGCCGCCCACGCCTCGTGGTTGCCGGCGTCGTACTCCGGGAGGGCCCGCCGCTCCTCCGTCAGGGAGGCCCGCACGCGCTCGATCTTAGCGTGGAAGTAGCCGGGGTGGTGGACGTCAGGCAGCGGGGGGATTGGGACGCCCCCCGGCGCCTCGTGGTTGCCGGCGTCGTACTCCGGAAGGGGGCGGCTTTTATAGCGGCAGGGAGGGGGGCGGCAACGTGTGTACGCGTGGCGGGAGGGGACGCGTCGGCGCACCTCGCCGCGCCGCCCGTGAGGAATCAATGGAAGGCTGACCGGCGGCAGCCTTGGCATTGATTCCCCGCGGGAAACCGAGGCGATGAGGACGACGAGGCGCGCGGGTCGCTGACTCGGCGGGTCCGCCGTTCTTTCGCGCCAAAAACGATTGCCCTGGTGCCCCCGGGTGCCTCCCAGCGCACCGGGTTCGGCCTGGGTTTGCCGGCGCCAGTTTCAAAATTAACCGGCGAAAAATGGGCTTCTGAAGGCGTGACTGGGCCAGCGCTAAAAAAATGATCCTGGGAGGCCTGTTGGGCACGGGGCTGGAGATGCTATAAGGCTAAAGCCGGTAAACCACGTCAAAGTTTCACCTAACGCGCGCAACATACAACAAATGGCCGCCGTTCCCTGGGGAAAGAAAAATCCAATTGCCGCCGCTGCTTGCATCCCTGCTTTGTCCATTGTGTGGAAAATGTACGGCGACAGGCGTACCCGGCCAAGCTGTACTACTAGAGGCGGAGGAAGCCGACAGACAGGGGGAGCAAGTGGCGAAAATGAAATGAATCACGGAACCGGATCACTGTCACGCATCGAACGTTAATAAGTACTGGAGCAAGATTGTTGTCAGCTCATCCATCCATCCATCTGTATCTAACCATATCTCTGTCCCGCTCGGCGCTGCCGCTGCGGCTGCCGGTCCCGTGCCATTAGATCGTCTGAATTCTCGGCCTGGGAAAAAGATTGCGTCTATGTGGAGACGGCGTCCCTGTGATTCGTGCGGCCTCGGATGGTGCAGCAACGGGTTTGATCGATCCATCGATCTTTGCCCGCTTGTTTACGTGTGGACAGTGGCCTACCGGGACGGGACGGGGTATATCCGTGTGTGCGCGGAAAGTGCAGAAGAGATTGCGGGGCTAGGAAGGCTCGCGGGCGCTGCTCGTTCCCGGCGCCCTTTTTGTGGGAGGACAGGAGGAGAGGGGATCAGGCTGACTTTGATTCTCTTTCTTTTCTAGCTTTTGACGACATCGGAGCGGCGCAGCGCCATGCATGCTCGCCACTTTGCGGGGTGCGGGGACGTGGCGGTGTCGATCGGGTCATCTGTCCCCGTCGTCTCCATTGCGTGATGGACTCGTGATACTCCTCTCGTGTGGTCTCTGCACGTAGCCACACAAGTGTGATACTTCTAGCGGTGCAAGTATGTTTTCTGCTGCTTCTTTTTAGGATATGTTTTCTGCTTTTTGCAGCGGAGGGGAAAATGTTATTCGCTGAACCTTCACTGAGCAGCATGAATGCATGGTTAGATGTCGTGGTTTGCGTTTCCAAGAGTAATCTTAAGATGTTTTTTTAACGAAGCAAAAAAAATTGTCATTTTCATTAATTAAAAAGGAGTTTGACGGTTGCCCCGCTAATTACAGAAAACCCGAACATAAACCTAGATTACAAACCCAGCAAGGGATACTGTGGATGACGAGGCCACTAACAAGATCACAACACAACAACGACGCAACCAGATCATCGACATCATCCATCACACCTGACACACGACTTGGACTTGACCTTGAACAAGCACAAACATACAAACGTCGAGAGATTGCTTTTAGTAACAAAGCATCGTCAAACAGTCGAGCGAAGCATCGAGGACATGGCAATTTTGATTTTGCTGAAGAGCTTCACAAAAGAAAGTTGCAAGCCTCACGCCAACCTAGACCAACACAACCTCCGAAGAGCACCATCCGCACACTCAGGGAGTCATCGTTGATGCGGGGGCGTGACGCATGCAGCTCCGACTTCTCTGTCATATCGAGAAACAAACATAGGCGCACCGGACTGTCGGCAACATAAAGCCAAGTCGTGACCCAGTTTTGCTCGCCACAGATACGTCTTCTTCGTATCTATTTTTTCAAACACTTTTGCTCTTGTTTTGGACTCTGATTTGCATGATTTGAATGAAACTAACCGGGACTGACGCTATTTTCAGCAAAACTATCTTTGTGTTATTTTTATGCAGAAATAAAAATTCTTAGAATTGAAAGAAAATTTGCGGTGATTTTTTATGTAATAAATAAAAAATATTAGAGCAAAAAACTAGCGGAGAGGTGTCATCATGGGGCCACAAACTATAGGGGCGCACTGATACGTCCATTTTGTATCATGTTTTTCTACTGTAATTTATTACATTTTGGGTTGTTATTTCACTTTATGATGCAATTCTAATGACATTTCTCTCTTATTTTGCATGTTTCACATGAAAAGGGAGATTGTCGGCAGCTGAAATTTTGGACTTGAAAAAGTTACAACAGAGATAGATATTCTCCACAGCTCCAAATGACCAGATAATTTACGGAGAATTACTTTGAAATATATAAAAAATACTGGCGGAAGAAATACCAGGAGGGGGGACACCAGTGATACGTCTCCAACGTATCTATAATTTTTGCTTGTTCCATGCTGTTATATTATCATTCTTGGATGTTTTACAATTATTTTATAACAATTTTATATCATTTTTTGGGACTAACCTATTGACATGGTGCCCAGTACCAGTTGCTATTTTTTTGCTTGTTTTTTACTTCGCAGAATATCATTACCAAACGGAGTCCAAACGCAGCAAAACTTTTTGGAGAATTTTTCTGGACCAGAAGACACCTGATGGGCAAAAGAAGTACCAAAGGGGGGCTATGAGGGGGTCACAACCCACCAGGGCCCGCCCAAGTGGGTTGTGCCCACCTCGGTGGCCTCCCGTACCGTCTCTTCGCCCTATAAATACTCAAATATTCTAAAAACCCCAGGGGAGTCGACGAAACACAATTCCAGCCGTCGCAAGTTTCAGAACCACGAGATCCAATCTAGACACCATCAAGGATGGGTTCATCTCCTCATTGGTGCCTCTTCGATGATGCGTGAGTAGTTCATCATAGACCTACGGGTCCGTAGGCAGTAGCTAGTGAAAGAACATGCGGTGCCCCCATGTTTGGTTTTGGTAATTAATGACAATCTCTATGGACTAATGGTTGTCTTGAGTTATATTTGAAGGATTTGTCCATAGGAATTTCTTGAAGTCCATTTGTTGGTTTCAAGGAGTTTATTTGTTGACCAATGTTCTATTCAAGGAATTATCCAAAGAGTGGTCATGTAGAAGACATGATACAAGCTTGATCAAGACTAAGTCAAGAGTGAATCAAGTTGATCAACACACAAAGCGTACAAGATGTACCGAGAGGGATCAAGTGATCCCATGGTATGGTAAGCATTGTCCATTACGCTTTGTGTACTAACTCATGATCTATGTGTGAGTTCTATGTGGGGTTAGGTTTGTTTACATGGGTTTGCATCAAAAGGAAGATCTCATACAACACATGGAGGATGACATCAAGTGGTGATCGTCATCAAGATTGCGGTGTGCAAGTTCAAGTGGAGCATCACGAAGAGATCATCCTTGAAGCTTGCCGTCCATTGTGGTGTCAATGGACTTGTGAAGATGTGCCAAAGAGTGGCTCACCCATAGTGGAGTATGGGGGAGCAATCAACTAGTCTTCATCGAGCCAACGCAATCAAGAAAGGTGGTCCAACTTGAGGGAGTTAAGATCGTCATCATCTAGCTTAAGTGGACTATGTGCAAGGCAAAGGTTTGCCCTTGATAGGTTTTCTATTTTCCCGGTCTCATGGTGGTAGTTGGGAGACCGGGTTATAGGATCGATTGTCGTACTATCAAGGGGGGCTCTCGATGAGTAGCTTGATCGTATCGTTTGTAGAGAGCTCAAACCATTGCATCCTTGCATCATCTTTATTGGTTCTTATTTGGTTCTTCTCCTTGTGAGATTTGGAGCTTATGGTCATTTTCATGACTAGCTCGAGTTCATCGAAAATAGAGTTCACATGCATCTTCTATGATGTTTTCGATGTTGGGGTTTTTGCCGGTTCTCTTTGTGAGTCTTAGAGCTTATGGTCATCTTGATGACAAGCTCGAGTTCAACGAAAACGGAGTTCACATGCATCTTCTATGATGTTTTCGATGTTGGAGGTTATGTCGGTTCTTCTCTTTTGGAGGTTTCACTCCTCTATATCTTAGGCATACCTCCCCTGCCTCTTCTTATTATAATCAGTCGCTGTTGGATGCTACTTGTCGTCATCTATCCAACTAGTTTGAGTTTGCTCAATTCGGAGCTCATATGCAGAAGTTGTGGCAGTTTAGGGTTTATTGCATCCTCTGTTTTCTCTGTTGTGTTCCTGAAAGCCTCAAGCGGTAGTACTGCTCTCTAGAGCGGTAGTACCGCTTGTAAGCGACAATACCGCGGCCCTGTGCCGCGCGTAGTACCGCTGCTTCTGGGGATGCATCTTTTCGTGTCGGGTTTCGCGGTAGTAGAGCGGTAGTACCTCTTATAAGCGGTAAGCGGTACTACCTCTCCACCCGAGCGGTAGTACCTCTTATATGCGGTAAGCGGTACTACCTCTCCACCCGAGCGGTAGTACCTCTTATAAGCGGTAAGCGGTACTACCTCTCCCCAGAGCGGTACTACCTCTCTAGCAGAACTACAACTCATGTTTTTCTCTCTCGTTGGGCTGTTTTGACTGTGCTAAGCGGTAGTACCGCTCCTCAAAGCGGTAGTACCGCTTGTGCATGACCTGAGTGCATAACGGTTGGATTCGGGGGTGCCTATAAAAGGGGGTCTTCTTCCCATTGAACCTGTATATCTTGAGCTCGTGTTCTTCCCCCATTGTTGACCTTCTTTGAGCTTGCTTTCTCTCAATCCCTCCATGGATTCTTGCTAGTTTTTGGGGAAAAAGAGAGAGGAGATCTAGATCCACATTTCCACCAATCACTTTCTCCTCTATGTGAGGGGAACCCCTTGGATCTAGATCTTGGAGTTCTTGGTGTTCTCCTTCTTGTTCTTCCTCTCTTTTTCCTCCATAGCTTTCGTTGCTTTGGTGGGATTTGAGAGTGAGGGACTTGGGCACTCCGTGTGCCCTTGCCATTGCATTAGTTGCATTGGTTTGAGTTCTCCACGGTGGTACGTGGAAGTTACAAGTTGAGAAGCTTATTACTCTTGGGTGCTTGGTACCCTTGAGCTTGTTCCTCTTGGGTGCTTGGGCGCCCTAAACGGTTGGTGGTGTTCGGAGCTCAATAATTGTGGTGTAAAGCTCCGGGCAAGCGTCGGGGTCTCCAATTAGGTTGTGGAGATCTCCCCGAGCAATTTGACGGGTTCGATGACCGCCCCCAAGGGTTGCCAAAGTGTACGGGTTCGGTGACAGCCCCCAAGGGTTACCATTTGTACGGGTTCGGTGACCGCCCTCAAGGGTCCCTTAGTGGAATCATGGCATCTTGCATTGTGCGAGGGCGTGAGGAGATTACGGTGGCCCTAGTGGCTTCTTGGGGAGCATTGTGCCTCCACACCGCTCCAAACGGAGATTAGCATCCGCAAGGGTGTGAACTTCGGGATACATCGTCGTCTCTGCGTGCCTCGGTTATCTCTTACCCGAGCCCCTTTACTTATGCACTTTACTTTGTGATAGCCATATTGTTTCATGTCATATATCTTGCTATCACTTAGTTGTTTATCTTGCTTAGCATAAGTTGTTGGTGCACATAGGTGAGCCTAGTTGTTGTAGGTTTTGTACTTGACAAATTAAGCGCTAGGTTTATTCCGCATTTGTTCAAGCCTAAACCATAATTATTTTAAAGCTCCTATTCACCCCCCCCTCTAGGCGACATCCTCGATCTTTCAATTGGTATCAGAGTCTCGTCTCTCTTTGTTAGGCTTAACCGCCTAGAGAGTAATGATGTCGACTAGGGGTTTAGGATTCTCTGACACTCTTAGTTTCGATGGCACAAATTTTGACGTTTGGGTAATTCGCATGCTTAATCTCTTTAGGGTCATGGACCCAAACTTAAAGCGAATTGTAGATATGGGTTTTTCTCCTCCAAAGGATCCCCAAAGATTATCTTTAGAGGATGAGAAAAACTCTTATCTCAATGCTCAAGCTTCTAACGTGCTTTTCGATGCTTTGAGCAATGTAGTTATATTTCAACTCATGCCGTTTCGGGATGCTCATGAGTTGTGGACAAAGCTTCAAGATAAATATGGCGTGTCCAAGATTTGTGGGGATAATTGTCCTCCCTCCACCTCTGGTCATATAGTGTTCTCAACTTCTTCTACTTCATCTACATGTGGTTTGCCACAAGGTAATGACATGGTGAGTAGTGGTGTTCATTGCAATGATGATAGTGGGCTTATTGTTGATAATCCTTCATCACTTTCTTATTGCAATGCTTCATCTTTGGACTTTAGCACTTTGAGCACTCCAAATGTTTCACATGCTTGTGTTGAGAGTCCGTGCATATCATGTAGAAATTGCTTGACTAAATCTCATGATGACATGCTTGCTATATCTTGTTGCCATGATAAAAATGCATGTATTTCCTCGAGTTGTTGTGCTAACAATGTAGAGGATGTAACAGCCTGGATTTTGCCCATTTTTTTCCTTTTGATTTTGGTTTGGATTTGCCTTTCTGTGGCTTAGTAGTTTTGCAACCTGAGGGATCACCCGTGATTTCTCTTCCCGAGTGGCTTGCCAACTCCAAAACCATCCCAAGACCATGTCATTTCCATCTTGGACAAACCCCAATATTCTTTTCCTTGGGAAAATTCCTTCTTCTATTAAAGGAATAACCCTGTTTGCTCTGGGTTGCGAAGCAACCCACACTTCCATCATTCCAAAGATTCCCAAATAATTCTCATAAATTGTTTGGGTCATATATTCCTCAGATATGTCAAAATCCTTCCTTGCCATGTTCAAAAATCTTTCACCAATATTCTTTTTCTGATTCTGCCCCAGCTGTCAAGTTGAGAAGCAAGTACTCTTTATATTTGCTTTCTTGATCTCAAACTTTTTGGGCATTCTTTACTATCCATATCATTGCCACATGCCAAAATTCAACTTCATTTGGATACTAAATCTCCCTTGGCTAATTTCCAAAGTTTCTGGTCAACTGGAAGCTTTGTGAAAGCAAGTGCTAGCTAAGAGTATCCAAATGAGTTGAAATTTTGCAAGCATCTTCCTATGATCAAATCATGATTCTCCACCAAGTTTCAACCTTATCCAATCATCTATGTGAGCACAGCCTCAAATCTTGGTTTCTGGTCAGATTTTCACATTGTGAAGCAACTATATTTTATACTGCTCCATAATTGCTAAAAATTTACCAAAGCATTCTCCTACACATATAACCTATCTCCACAAAATTTGGGCTCATTTCATCTTCCCAATAATTCCCTAGAATGTTTCTAAGATTCTGGTCAGAGAGGATAGCTGTGAAGGAAGTGCCATTTTGTCTTGTCCAAAGGGCATGAAATTTTATGGCACTCTCATATGACCAAATCATCATGCTATACCAAATTTCAGCCCAAGTTGCTACTCCATGTGAGTGGCACATCAAGATTGAGTTCCTGGACCAGATTGGTCAGTTGCAAAGCAACTATATTAAATCTTGGTCCATTTCTCTCCAAATTTCACAGGATTGTAGTCCTTCCTACTCTAAACCTCCCAGACATCATCTTTGGTTCTTATCATCTTCCTGTTGAGCACAGATGTGTGGACAAGTTTGCTACAGCAAACTTCAGGTGACCACTCCCATCTAACCACAGTTCCCCTCATCGATCCATCACCTCCATGAGACTGTAGCTTCGAGGGACTACCCACTGGACATGATTTGGCCAGTCAGTGTGCACAGCGTGTGCCAGTGCATGCGGTGACCACGCGTTTGGCATGCCATGCACGCGCTCTGTGCATTGGGGCCCTCGGTCTCGTCCGTTTCCTCACTCCCTCGACACCTAGCCGTGTCCAGGAGCTTCCCCTCGTCATCGCCTTGGCCCTGGATAAGTCTCCCCCTCTCAGGTCACCTCCTACGCGGTGCGGCAGCCGCGCCCGCGACGTGGCCGTCTCTGCCGCCGCCACGTCCGGTGGCCGGAGCCCTCCCGAACCCTCCCGAGCACGCCCGAGCCCTCTCTACTTCTCCTTGACCTCTCTGGATGCCTCACCCCTCCTTCAAGCGTGTTCCCGAAGCTCCGGCGCGCGGCACACGCGTCGCCACGGCTGTGCTCGGACACCCGCGCCGTCCGGCTATATATAGCCTCTCCCGAGCCCGTTCGAGCTCACTAGCAGCCTCCCCGCGCTCCATTAGCCCTCCCCAACCTATCACCCGAGCTCCGGAGCCACTCCTCGCCTCGGTTGGCCGCCATGGCCGCCGCCCCTGCCCTCTCCAATTCGAGTCGGGTGGAGCTCCTCCCCTCCTCCTTTCCACTCCATAGCTTCCCTTCGACCTCCGCTAGCCGCCCCATCTGCTCGCAACATCTCCAGGAAGCCGTGCCCTCGCCCCCAAGTCAGGCCCTCGCCCTCCGCCGTGGCACCTGAAGCCGCCGTCGCCTGGACCCTCCTCGGCGTCTGTGTCCAGCCGGGATGGATGCGGCGATCCATCCTGACGCCGCCGGTGGCCAGACCTCGGCCGGAAGTGGCCCCTGCCGCCGGGACGGGCGCCGGCACCGAGTCCCATCTCTGCTTCGGCCGCGCGCAGGCGTGAGGTAGAAGACGAGCTGGGTCAGCGCGGGGCCCGCCTGTCGGTCTCATGGCGTTGACCAGCCCCGGGCCCGCGTGGATAAGTGGAGGCGTAAACAGCGGTTTACATTTTCACTTACCGAAGGCGTACTTTGGTTGCTCTTCGGGCCATATTACGCTTTCTCCACTAGAAAGCGTATTTCTGAGAAAGGCACGACCGGTTTAATCAGCCAGTGACCCAGAAGTAAATACTTTTCTTACAGAAAGGCCCTTGGCAGTCAAACCCTCACATCTTTTTGCTCGTAACTTCGATCGAGGTGATTCCAACGCCCACGTCTTCGTCTCGTCGACTGTGCGGGCCCTTCCTCCGTCTGTCCAACTTCATGCCTCAAGCTCTCAAGCTACTGCAACTGATACACCGACTGCACCTCCCACCGCCCATCAAGTCCCAGAAGACCAAGTGAGTGCTGCCAAGGAGGCTATACGCCAGGCTGGCGTTTTGATGGAGCAGGTGAAGGTGGTGCGCGAGGCCAGTCAAGCTGCCTATGATGCCAGCTCAGCACTTCAGGCCAATGTCCAGGTTAGCTTACTTCCGACTGAACTCCATCTTGACGCCTGTTCTGTTGGGATATGATATTTAGGAACTGCTGCTTTATCCGCAAGACGTCCGTGGATGAGCGTTTTGGAACCTTAATTGCACACCCATTGTCAGTCTGTACACCCACTGGGTGTTTTAATTTCTGTTGAGTAGTTTTTCCACTTGAGTCGACTAGGTTGTGCTGATCGAATCTCTGAACCAGTGGGGGCACGCTGAGTGCACCCACTGGGTGTAGTCCCCGAGACCGCCGTCGAATGTTTGATTCGGCGGGGGTCTTTTAACAGATCTTTTCCACTCGGGCTGGGCAGATCATGCCGAGTGGAACCTTTACTAGTGGGGGCACGCTGAGTGCACCCACTGGGTGTAGTCCCCGAGACCGCCGTCGAATGTTTGATTCGGCGGGGGTCTTTTAATAGATCTTTTCCACTCGGGCTGGGCAGATCATGCCGAGTGGAACCTTTACGAGTGGGGGCACGCTGAGTCCACCCACTGGGTGTAGTCCCCGAGACCGTAGTCGACTACGGGCAGTCGGCTATGGTCTGAGTTTTTTTTTTGACTGGACGGACCAAGTCGATTGAAAGAGTCGGACCAGTGGGGGCACGATGAGTGCACCCACTGGGTGTAGTCCCCGAGACTATTGGCGAATATTTGATTCGGCAGTAGTCTTTGTGTCTGCCGACTGACTATCTTCTGAACGCAGAAATCTTGTGATCTTGGAGCCCGGTTTGCCGACTTGGAGAAGAAGCAAACTCAGCTCAATCTTGACCTGGAGTTGGCTCGAAACAACTTGTAGAAGGCTAAGGATGACGCTGCTGGTAAGGAAAGTTTGTCGACCGGTTCCCTTGCCACCTTTTCTCCTCCTTTTTCTGATTTGAATGTTATTCTTTCTAGAAACAATGAGACAAGCTTTGGAGAAGAAGGACCTTGACCTTGCTGTTGCGAAGAAAACCGCCGAAGACAAACTGGCGCTTGCCGACCAAAAGATGGCTTCAGTCGGACAGCTGGAGGGAGAGAATGCCAAGCTGAAGGCTGCTCTTGACGAAGCCAACAAAGAAGTGACTCGTCTGAAGAAGGACAAGCGAACCCTGACCGACAAAGTAGAAGACATCACCCGCAGGAGGGACGAGCTGGAGAACTACCTGGGAGGACTCGCCAAAAAATTATTCCTCATGCTTGAAGGTACTTTTCTCTCTGCGATTGGTTTGCTTTCGTCGACTCATCATACCGCTGTTGACTCATTATTTCTCTGCAAGTGCAGAATTCTGTCAAGACTTTGAGGAAGAAACTGGGCGAGTCGAGACGAACTTGGACCCAATCAACTCCCCTGTCAAAGATGAAGCAGCCATGAATGTGCTCCGACTGGAGTCTCGCCTCGCCAGTGCCTTGGAATATCTTGCTAGACTCAAGGTTGCAGTTTCGCGGATCGACACAGCGCTCTGGCCAGGGGACACACTCCGAAACGATCTCGAGTCTCTGATGACTCGACTTAACGAGATTCCTGGTCGAGTGCAGGAGTGGAAGAAGTCCGCTGCTCGATGCGGTGCTGACGTAGCTTTGTCCCTGGTTCGCGTCCACTGCAAGGAAGCCAGAGAAGAAAAGCTAGCGGCAATCAAGGTCGCCAACACCAAGAAACTAGACTTCCAGTCTTTCACGGAGACCTTCATTGCTGCTGCTACTCGAATCACTGATGGAATCGACCTGGACGAGTTTGTCGAGCCTGCCAGCCCCTCTGTGGAGTGAATGAAACTTTTATGATCTGATTCAATTTGCCTCGGTATGCCGAGTGATTCTGTAACCGTAAAACTCTTTCGGGCCTGATGCCCGAGTACTTTGAGCTCCTTCGTCCGAACTTTTATGATCCGGTTCAATTTGCCTCGGTATACCGAGTGATTTTGTAACCGTAAAACTCCTTCGGGCCTGATGCCCGAGTACTTTTAAGCTCCTTCGTCCGAACTTAGTTTGCCCTTAAATATGCTTGTTTTTATTTCTGAGTGGAACTTGTATCTTCACTCGGAACAGACGCAATTCTGAGGAGAGGATCGCGGACGACCTGCACCTCGTCGTCCTTGCAGATCAGGATGGAGCATGTTTTACACTTAGGCGAGTACAGGACTGCAGCTAAGCCTCCGAGTGAGAGGGTTGCTCGTCACTCGGTAGGATTTTTTAAACTTAGGCCAGTACAGGACTGCAGCTAAGCCTCCGAGTGAGAGGGTTGCTCATCACTCGGTAGGATTTTACAAACTTAGGCGAGTACAGGACTGCAGCTAAGCCTCCGAGTGAGAGGGTTGCTCATCACTCGGTAGGATTTTACAAACTTAGGCGAGTATAGGACTGCAGCTAAGCCCCCGAGTGGGAGGGTTGCTCCTCACTTGGTAGGATTTTGTAAACTTAGGCGAGTACAGGACTACAGCTAAGCCCCCGAGTGAGAGGGTTGCTCACCACTCGGTAGGATTTTTTTGCTAAACGTAGGCGAGTACAGGACTGCAGCAAGCCCCCGAGTGGAGGGTTGCTCCTCACTTGTGGGATTTTAAACTTAGGCGAGTACAGGACTGCAGCTAAGCCCCCGAGTGAGGGGGTTGCTCCTCACTTGGTAGGATTTTTTAAACTTAGGCGAGTACAGGACTGCAGCTAAGCCCCCGAGTGGGAGGGTTGCCTCTCACTTGGTAGGATTTTTTAAACTTAGCGAGTACAGGACTGCAGCTACGCCCCGAGGGAGAGGGTTGCTCCACTCGGTAGGATTTTTTTAAACTTAGGCGAGTACAGGACTGTAGCTAAGCCCCCGAGTGAGAGGGTTGCTCTCATCGGTAGGATTTTTTTAAACTTGGCGAGTACAGGACTGCAGCTAAGCCCCCGAGTGAGAGGGTTGCTCCTCACTTGGTAGGATTTTTAAAACTAGGCGAGTACAGGACTGCAGCTAAGCCCCCGAGTGAGAGGGTTGCTCACCACTCGGTAGGATTTTTTTAAACTTAGGCGAGTACAGGACTGCAGCTAAGCCCCTGAGTGAGAGGGTTGCTCACCACTCGGTAGGACTTTACAAACTTAGGCGAATCGGATTCGCGGCTAAGCCACCCACTGGGGGATTTTGGACACATGTATTAGCAACAACAATCATTTAGGAGACTGTAAAACCATGTCTTTGATACACGAACTGAAAGGTACTCTTTATTACATCTCATCAGTCTGAACACTTAAGTATAAAAACGGCGGAGTAGCTCCGCATTCCAAGCGCGTGGCTCGTCTTTATTATGCTCCACATTGTAGAGGTGATACGCTCCGTTGTGGAGCACCTTGGTGACGATGAAGGGACCTTCCCAAGCGGGGGCAAGTTTGTGAGGCCGTTGCTGGTCCACTCGGAGCACAAGGTCCCCTTCCTGAAATGCTCGACCCTTCACATTTCTGGCATATAATCGACGAAGGTCTTGCTGATAAATGGTCGATCGGATCAAGGCCATCTCTCTTTCTTCTTCCAGAAGATCAACAACATCTTCTCGAGCTCGTTCTGCTTCAGCTTCTGAAAAAAGTTCTACTCGGGGTGCATTGTGAAGCAAGTCACTCGGCAGCACAGCCTCAGCCCCATAGACCATGAAGAAGGGGGTTCGACCAGTCGACCGATTTGGTGTTGTTCTTAATCCCCAAAGGACTGACGGTGGCTCATCTACCCAAGAGCCGGCCGCATGCTTGAGGTCGCGCATCAATCGAGGTTTCAGCCCTTTGAGAATCAAACCGTTCACTCTTTCTGCCTGTCCATTCGACTTAGGGTGGGCGACTGAAGCATAGTCGACCCGAGTACCTTGGGACGCACAGAAAGCTCGAAACTCATCAGAATCAAAGTTCGACCCATTATCTGTGATGATGCTGTGTGGGACTCCATATCTAAATGTTAACCCTCTGATGAAGCTGACCGCAGTACTTGCATCCAGGTTTTTGACAGGTTTAGCTTCGATCCACTTGGTGAACTTGTCGACTGCTACAAGCACATGGGTGAAACCACTCCTGCCAGTCTTCAGAGGTCCCACCATATCCAAACCCCAAACAGCGAATGGCCAGACGAGTGGAATGGTCTTCAGGGCTGAAGCGGGTTTGTGGGACATGTTGGAGTAGAACTGACAGCCTTCACATTTGTCAATTATCTCCTTTGCCATCTCATTTGCCCGTGGCCAATAAAACCCTGCTCGATACGCCTTGGCCACGATGGCCCGAGAAGACGCATGGTGACCGCAGGTTCCCGAGTGAATATCATCGAGGATCATTCGGCCTTCTTCCGGAGTGATGCATTTCTGAACGACCCCAGTGACACTTTCTCTATAGAGTTGCTCCCCCATTACTGTGAAGGCTTTGGATCGACGGACAATCTGGCGAGCCTCTTCTTCATCCTCTGGAAGCTCTTTCATGAGAATATATGCAATGTACGGCACTATCCAATCTGGAATAACAATCAAAACTTTCATGATCAAGTCGACCACAACTGGGATTTCAGCTTCAGTCGGATCAGTGGAACTTTTAGGCTGTGGGGGCTCTTCTGTGAAGGGATCTTCTTGAACTGACGGTGTGTGAATATGCTCCAAAAACACATTGCTGGGAATAGGCTCCCGCTTGGATCCTATCTTCGCCAAGTCATCAGCTGCTTGATTCTTCAGTCGGGGTATATGGTGGAGCTCTAGCCCCTCAAACTTCTTTTCTAACTTTCTCACCGCATTGCAATAACCAGTCATAGCTTGGCTCCTGACGTCCCACTCCTTCATCACTTGATTAACCACTAAATCTGAGTCACCGTAAACCATTAGGCGGCGGACGCCGAGTGAAATGGCCATACGCAACCCATACAAGAGTGCCTCATATTCAGCTTCATTGTTGGAGGAATCAAAGTGAATCTGGAGAACATATCTGAGGTTGTCGCCTCGTGGAGATATCAGGACCACTCCAGCACCTGAACCATTCAACATCTTGGACCCGTCGAAGAACATAGTCCAATGTTCCGACTGTATCCGGGTCAGTAACTGTTGTTCAATCCACTCGACGAGGAAATCTGCTATCGCTTGAGACTTGATCGCTTTCTTTGCCTCGAACTTGATATCCAGCAGAAGGAGTTCAATCGCCCACTTTGCCACTCGGCCAGTTGCATCTCTGTTGTTTAGAATTTCTGACAACGGAGCGTCACTGATGACTGTAATCGAATGATCTGAGAAGTAATGTGCAACCTTCTTCGTGGTCAAGTAGATTCCATAGACAAGCTTCTGATAATGTGGATATCTCTGCTTGGATGGAGTTAAGACTTTAGAAATATAGTATACTGGGAGTTGAACCTTGTAAGTTTTGCCTTCTTCTTCCCGCTCGACCGTGAGTACTGTACTGACAACCTGTCCAGTGGCTGCTATATAAAGCAGTAGAGGCTCTTTGCTGATTGGAGCAGCAAGCACCGGCTGGGTGGAAAGCAGGGCTTTGAGCTCTACAAACGCTGCGTCAGCTTCGGGAGTCCACTCAAACTTATCAGATTTCTTCATCAGTCGGTAAAGAGGCAATGCCTTTTCACCGAGGCGAGAGATGAATCGACTCAAAGCGGCCAAACAACCAGTAAGCTTCTGAATGTCGTGTACACGCACAGGGCGTTTCATTCGGAGGATTGCACCAACTTTCTCTGGGTTTGCATCGATCCCACGTTCGGAAACGAGGAAACCGAGTAACTTTCCACCTGGAACTCCAAATGTATACTTCGACGGATTAAGCTTGATATCATATCTTCTCAAATTGGCAAAGGTTTCAGCAAGGTCAGTCAGCAGGTCGGGACCTTTGCACGACTTAACCATGATGTCATCCATGTATGCTTCCACATTCCGACTGATTTGAGTTAGCAGTCACTTCTGTATCATGCGCATGAATGTGGCACCAGCATTCTTGAGACCAAAGGGCATGGTGACATAGCAAAAGCACCCGAATGGGGTGATAAAAGCTGTTTTTATTTCATCAGGTCCATACAGTCGGATCTGATGGTACCCGGAATATGCATCCACGAAGGACAATCGCTCACATCCCGCAGTCGAGTCGACTATCTGATCGATGCGGGGGAGAGGAAAATGGTCTTTCGGGCAGGCCCGGTTGATATGCTTGAAATCAATGCACATACAGAGTGAATCGTCCTTCTTGGGAACCATGACAACATTGGCGAGCCACTCGGAGTGGTAAATCTCGAGGATGAACTCAGCTGCCAAAAGCCGAGCCACCTCCTCGCCGATTGCCTTTCTCTTCTCCGCAGCGGACCGACGGAGATGCTCTTTCACGGGTTTTGCCTTTGGATCGACTCGCAAACGGTGCTCAGCCAGCCCCCTGGGTACACCCGGCATGTCAGATGGCTTCCATGCGAAGATGTCCCAGTTCTCACGGAGGAACTGGATGAGCGCTTCTTCCTATTTGCTGTCGAGTGTTGTTGAGATATGAGTCGATGCAGCACTGGGATCGGTCGGGTGAATGTGAACAGGCTTTGTTTCACCGGACGACTGAAATGCAGACTCGGAAGCAGGCTTCTTAGTGCACAACAAATCACTCGGATCTGCAGTCTTCTTATACTCTTCCATTTCAATCGCTGCCATCTGTTCATCGGCAATCTTAGAGCCTTTCTGGAGGCACTCTTCTGCTCGTTGCCGATTGCCAGTGACCGTGATCACGCCCTTGGGGCCAGGCATCTTCAGCTTGAGGTATACATAACACGGTCGAGCCTGAAACGGGCATATGCAGTTCTGCCCAGAATAGCATGATAGGCACTGTGAAAATCCACAACTTCAAATGTCAGCTTCTCCTTGCGGTAATTCTTTGAGTTACCGAAAACCACGTCAAGAGTGATCTGTCCGAGTGAATCAGCTTTCTTCCCTGGAAAGACACCATGGAACCGCATGTTGCTCTCACTGAGCCTGGTCATCAGAATGCCCATCCCACGAAGAGTCTCAGCATACAAAATGTTCAAGCCGCTGCCACCATCCATCAAGACTTTGGTCAGTCGGGTGCCCCCAACGACCGGGTCGACCACCAACGCTTGTCTCCCGGGGGTGGCGACGTGCGGTGGGTGGTCAGATTGGTCAAATGTGATGGGAGTCTTTGACCATTTCAAGTATGTCGTCGTTGCCGGAGCAACCATGTTTACCTCTCTGTTGATGACTTTCAGTCGACTTTTACTCTCAATGTCAGCAAAAATCATCAAAGTGGAATTGACGTTAGGGAAACCATCATCATCTTCTTCCTGATCACCATCCTTGTCAGTCTCTTTTTCCTTTTCATTGGGTTGTTTCTCTCGGAACTGCTGGATCAGGAGCCGACACTGTCGAGTGGTGTGTTTGGGATAAATCAGATTTCCCTCTTCATCCTTCTTGGTGTGAATGTGACATGGCAAGTCCAACACATCGTTCCCAGCCTGATCTTTCACCTTCTTGTGGATCCAGGGTCCCTTGGGCTTTCCTTTGAATTTCCCTTGAGTTACAACTGCAGCTTCACCTGGACCTGCTGGCTTGGCTTTGCATTTCTGCTTCCGACCCACTCCGGTGTCTTGGGCGACTGGCTTGCCCTTCCCACTGCGGAGTCGGTCCTCTTCTTCACCATTAGCGTACCGGGTGGCTATTTCCATCATTCGGGTCAGAGACATATCTCCTGTCCGACCGAATTTCAAGTCAAGCTCCCGATACCGAACGCCTTCCTTGAAGGCACAAACTGCTTGGTGTTGGGATACATTCTCTACCGTGTGGTGTAATGTGGTCCATCTTTGGATGTAATCCCTCAGAGTTTCATTCGGCTTCTGTACACAATGCTGCAATTCTGTCAACCCCGCAGGTCGTTTGCATGTGCCCTCAAATATCCTGACAAACACTCGGGCTAACTCCTCCCAGCTGAATATACTGCCTGGAGCCAACTGATTCAGCCATGCTCTGGCCGACCCTTCCATCATGAGAGGAAGGTGTTTCATAGCTACCTCATCAATTCCACCACCGATCTGGACAGCCACTCGGTAATCTTCCAGCCAAGTATCAGGCTTCGACTCACCGGTGAACTTACTAACCCCAGTCGCCAACCTGAAGTTGGGGGGGATCTCAGCGGCTCTGATAGATCTGCTAAAACACTCGGGACCCGAAACATGAATCCTGCTTCCACTCGGGCGAGCCCTGCCTTGCCCCTCTCTGTGTGCTCGGTTCCTGTCGACCAAACCTTGCACTAAAATTGACCTCGCATCAAACCCTGGCTCCCTTGGGTCGACCGGCGTCCTCCGCCCTCCGCTGTACGGGCGCCTGTCATCATAGTGCCGGGGCACATATGATCCGCTTCTCGGAGGGGGTGTAGGCGCTCGACGGCGGTCATCACGGCCGAGTCGATGATCGTACTGCTCGTGGATCCGACCCAAATGCTGATCCTGGCAATGCACCCGCCCTTCACGCCGCGGAGGCGATCTTGGGCTGTGAGCCGACTGAACTGTGTCAGCCACCACAGATCTGCTATGGATTCTGTCACGCGACTGTGATACTGCAGTGTTTTGGTCTCCTGCCGCCCGGAGCAGAGCCCGGATCTGCATCAAACCTCGTCTAGCTTCTGACTGGGATGGCTGGATGGATTCTGCTATACGAGCTGTGGCTGCAAGATTCTGAATCGGAGTGCGGTATACCTGAGGTTCAGGAGGGAATAATTGCCGCCGTCGACTGGACACAGGAATCCGCTGCCGAGCACGTTCGTCGAGTGCATGCTGAAGATTTTCCAGTCGAGTGCGTTCAGCCAAAGTGGCCAAGCGCGCTGTCTCCAAGGCCCGAGCCTCAGAGGTCTCTCCGACGATGGGCGTGTGGAGTGCTTCTTCGTTACAGCGGTGAAGTTCCTCCCTCCGCTGTGAAGAGAGGGTTTCGGGGTGGTATTCCTCGTGAACACGCGACGGATCGCCACCGCCGTCGCTGCCTCCGTTGCGACGCATGCCAGGCGGGCTACGCGGCGTGTCGACCATTAGGACCTCCGCCGCAGGATCGCTGCTGTCGCACTCGGACAGAGTCTCGACGGAGCCAGACGACAGATCGAACAGGCCGTAGAGAGATTCATCGGGCTCGATTGCCGCGACTTGAGGGGTGGCCGATTGACGTGCCACTGCATGCTTCACCCACCGCTGAAGCCGCGATCGACCAGATCGCTTGCGACGGCGAACAGCGGGGAACGAAGACACCGTAGGAAACGACCGATATTGGGTCGATGGCTGCCGCAGAAGGACGCCGGGGACACATGCGAAAGTGCGTCACACCGCGGACGGGGAACGTCTCGACGTCGAGGGGGGCCTCCTGGAGCCAGGCGGAGTCGTCGGCGATGAAGACGAGCGCGCCGAGACGGATCTCGTGGCCCTCAGCCAAACCTCCACCCGAAACCATGATGATGGGAATCGGAAAAAATCGCAACCTCACCGGAAAGTCGCTAAGACACCGGCCCCACGGTGGGCGCCAACTGTCGTGGTTCTAAGTCTGACAGTAGAAGGGGGGTAGGTATGAGGAGGCAAGATCCTAGCTACGGTGAGGTTGTGCACGCAAGATTTACGAGTTCAGGCCCTTCTCGGAGGAAGTAACAGCCCTATGTCTCGGTGCCCGGAGGCTCGGTCGATTGACTTATGCGCGAAGTTACAGGGGGTGCGAACCCTTGTGCCTGAAGAGGGGGGTGGCTTATATAGAGTGCGCCAAGACCCCAACCGTCCCACGTTACAAGGGTTTCAATGTCTATAAAGACAGGACGTTACTGGTAACGCCAGCAATAAAGGCAAATAAATGATCATTAAGGCTACGGAGTGAACGCCTGACCGTTGCCATTCTGAGTGACTTTAGATCTTCTGTCTTCCGAGTGATTTCTGATGTGGTCGAGTGAGTACACCCCGGTCGAATGGAATTGGGTTATCCGAGTGAACTGTTGGTCGAGTGGGTTGCACCCTGTGGCGATTTCAGTCGGTAGATGGTGCTATCCTTTGAATGTCCTTGGCCTTAGGGTAGTGACCTCGGGTAAGGGTGTCTAGGTCAGGCCTATTACCCTACCCTAGGTACATGTCTTCGTCAGATGCTGACTTTTATTTCTCTTGTCAACAACTGGCCCGTGTTCTGAGCTGCTTTTCGGCCGTCTCGTGTAACACCCCCAGTGGTTAGCCACAGTAATCCCCCTGTTGATAATGCCATGTCATCATGATCAACAGTGCTTAAATATCATTTGGATCATATCTCTTTTCAAATTCAAATTCAAATGGAAATTCAAACTGAAAGTGCAAATAAAAGTTGTTCCAAATTAAAAACTAAGATGTTCATAATATTGTAAATAATCCAGAGACAATTCTAAAATTTTAATCAACTTATACTAAATTAATTAAGTGACTCTAACAGCAACAAAACAGAAGTATTTAATCCATATTCATTTAATTAAAATCCAATTGAAATTCAATTGCCTCCAAACCAAATTTCTAGCAGTGACAAATATTGCACTGTAAATATTGGACTAAGTCACATATTTTGCAAAACTTATTTGGTGGCTAAACTAAATTGCAAAGCAGAAAAGAAAATGGAAAACAAAATAGAAAAACAGAAAAGGAGAAAAGAAGAAAAAGAAAAGGGCCTACACGGCTGGGCCTAAGTCAGCCAGCCGGCCCAGCCCACCCCGCGCTTTCCCCTACCTCACTGCTCACCCGCGCGCTCGCTATCGCTGCGCGCGCGCACGCCGCGCCTGGCCCCCCCTCGCCTCTGCTCGACACCGCGCGACCCCGCGCCCGCCGTGGAGGGATATGGGCAAGCCCTGGCCCCCCTGGCCTCCCTCTCCACTTCCTCTCTCTCTCTCCCCCTTCCCCTGTAAATCGCGCGCCCACCGCGTTCCTCCCGCCTCGCTGCTGTGTCTTGGAGCACCGCCGTGGACGGCTACATCGACGACGCCTCTGGATCGGGATCGGGAGGCCACCACAGCGCCGCACTCTTCTACTTCTTCCCCTACGGCCTACCAGCTCCACCGCGTCGATCCGCCGCCTCTGCGCTCCTAAACTCCCCGATGAGCCTCCGTGAGCTCCTACGTGAGCTCCCCCTACTCCCCCCTCTCCGTTTGAGCTCCGTTTTGGGCTCTAGTAGCCGCCGCCGTCGAGCCCGAGCTGAGCTCCGCCGCAGTCAGTGCCGCCATCGCTGTAGTTGTTGTTGTGCGCAAATGAGCACTCCGGCGTGCTCACTACGCTGCTAGGAGTCGAAGGTGAGCAGCCGCGCTAACTCGTCGCCGTTTTGCCCGAACCCGAACGGTGACCGATTCCGGCGTCCGCCACGGTGGTCGCCATCGACGCTGTAGCCCTCCCCGCGTCCAATCGAGGCCACCATCGAGTGCGGGATCGAGTGGGCATTCGAATGAGCCGCCCCGCGCTTTGAACCGTGGTCGGACAGCCGTTTCCGCGCGACGTCGCCGTCTCTGGTGGTCGCCGGAGCGCGCGCCGGCGATGAACATCGGTGAGCCGACGTGGCGCCGCTGGGGCCACCCCCAGGGTCACTGCCTGGTGGCCCCCAGGGCCCAGCTGGCCCCGTTGAGTGAAGTCAACGCTGACTGGGCAGCCCCAGTCACTGACCTGCGGGCCCCAGCGCCTAATTAACTCTAATTCAAATTTAAACTAATTGTAATTAGTATAAGACACTGACAGGTGGGTCCCGCTAGTTGATTAGGATTAGATTAGTTAATTTAACTCTGTTAATTAGTCCAGTCACTGACCAGTGGGACACACTGGTCAGGTTTGACTGGTCAGCCCGTCTGTTGACTGCTGACATCAGCATTACGTCAAGATGACGTCACCCTGTACTGTTCTGGATAATGTTGGATTTAATAATTTAAATAATTCTAGAATTTAGTTTAAACTTTAGAAAATCATAGAAAATAATCCGTAACTCCGATGAAAATACTTTGTACATGAAAATTGCTCAGAATTTCAAATCAAGTCTGAATTCGCGGTCCGTTCGTCCATCACACGTCCCTAACTACCCGAACATGGAACCGTTCCCCTCCGGTCATCTGTCTAACAAATGTCCGGAACCGTAAAAACATTCCCGGATGGATTCCCCCTTCCTCGGTGATGTGCAACCATACGTTAGGACACACCCGGCACTGCATATTGTCATGTCGTACATTGTGTTGCTCATGTTTGTTGTGTATTTATACTGTTTCCTTCCCCTCTTCTCTCTCGTTAGACCCCGACGCAGTTCCCGGTACCGACGCAGCTCCGGAGCCCGACGCCACCATTGACGACCTTGCCTTTGCCGCCGAGCAACCAGGCAAGCACCCCCCCTTGAGCATACCGATATCGCCTATTCTTTCTCTCTCATGCTTGCATTAGAATTGCTGCTGCTACTGCTTTACCTATTCTGATGCATAGCCTGTTTATTGTAACCTGCTATTGATACCTTACCTGCTTATCCTAAATTGTCTAGTATAGGCTGGGTAGAGACCTATCAGTGACCCCACTTGTCCCGACTGCCCCGCTGGATTATCAGAAGACCCAATCGACGGGATCGAAGACAGGCCCCGGCACCGCACTTCACCCCCTTAGTTGTAACGACACTACAGCGTTACTATCGAGTGCTGAGGGTGATACCTCGTGTAGCACTTCAGATGTTAACTCTGTAGAGTAGCTATTTGGTCGTGGTCATCGAGGGTGATTCCTCCTTCTCCACTTCCGATACGACCCTGTCGTGCAACACATCAAGTGTGAACCCATCGAGGGTGATTCCTCCTACGTTCACCTTGACAGTTACATCGAGTGGGTATCCATCGAGGGTGATACCTCGGATTCCCTTGATGTTATGGACACACGGATACTTGGAATTTACACTGTTACTTGGAAAGGCGGGTCGACCCTCAGGGGTATCCGCGTGTGATGTGAAGACGGGTTGCCTGGATGGTGCCCAAGTGATGAATACGAGGCGCGGCCGGGCATTCTTGGCCCTTGCCGCAAGTCCTCGAGACGGGGCGACGGGGTCACATCGATCGTGAGTCTCTGCTCGTTACCGCACTACCAACACACTACGATTTGGATATTTGATTCGAGTGGGCCTCTGGCCCAATAGCACTAACCATCACGCGGGAATAAATATGGGTACTCTGCATCGTGGTATCAGCCAAAAGTTTTGTCAGACGTCCAGTTCAGCATTGTGGCCGGGTCGGATCATGCCGTTGGCGCTGGTATCCACCCTGCTCGCAACGACCCGGAGTGCACAGGGCGATGGCCCAAGACCCCTGAGCGCTTAGGATGTAGACCGGCGGGGACCTCTCTGCTGAGCTCTAGGTAGGGCTGCGGTGTGTCGTTTGGCCGAGGCCGAGCATGACCCAAAAAGTGTGTCCGGCCGGAGTTAAGCGAGCGTGGTGGGTAAGTTGGTGCACCCCTGCAGAGAAGAACTAATCTATGCATAGCCGGATCCTCGGTAACGGACACTCGGAGTTTTATCCCGATCGATACAACTAGAATTGGATATGTGGCTCTGGGATTGCTTTCTCGCAGGGAGTCGAGAAAGGATCTCTGGATGAGGTTGATGACCGTATGGTTCTGGGATTGCTTTCTCGCAGGGAGTCGAGAAAGGATCTCTGGGTGAGGTTGAGACTTAATGATACTGGTACATTATATTGTACTGTTCTACTCTCTTCTATTGCTGCAAGACCGCTGAAGATGCTAGTCTTCGATAGGACTAGGCTTTCCTCTCTATTCTAGCATTTCTGCAGCCCAGTCCACATATACAGCCTCCCCTTGATAATGTTGCATATGTAGTGTAGATCCTTGCTTGCTGAGTACTTCGGATGAGTACTCACGGTTGCTTTGCTTTCTTTTTCCCCATATACCCCTTTTGATGCAACCAGATGACGGAGCCCCTGAGACAGCTGCCCCCGCCGACGATCGCTACCACTACTACCCTGAGGGTGGATACTAC
Organism: Thinopyrum elongatum; assembly: GCA_011799875.1. NCBI lineage: Eukaryota > Viridiplantae > Streptophyta > Magnoliopsida > Poales > Poaceae > Thinopyrum > Thinopyrum elongatum. The sequence goes on from CM022298.1 coordinate 501,851,580, forward strand.
TATGAGCTGGCCGACGACTAGGAATAGGTTCGGAGGGTCCCAGGCAGGAGGCCTGCACCTTTCGATCGTAGTGTTTTATTTTGCCCCGCCTTTCTAAAGGCCTTTCTGTTTCCCTTTTAATATCTATACTCAGATATCTGATGCTTCCGCTGACGCTTGTATGCCATCAAGCTATGTATTCGAGCCCTCGAGGCCCTGGCTTGTAATATAAAGCTTGTATGACTTTATTTATGTTTTAGAGTTGTGTTGTGATATCTTCCCGTGAGTCCTTAGGCTTGATCGTGTGCATTTGCGTGTATGATTAGTGCACGATTAAGCCGGGGGCGTCACATCTCGGGCAGCTGTTGAATTTCTCTCCGTAGCAGTGACCCTATGCTCTGAGCTGTTCTTCGGCCGTCTTAGGGAACTACTACTTTCTTTTTATCGACACCGTCTCATGCTCAGAGCTGCTTTTCAGCCGTCTTGAGTCGGGGTTTAGTTATTCCAGTAATGTCCCAGATCTGAGTTGTAAAGACCGTTCTATTGGCTACTGGTTTATTTGCCGGTTTTATCCAAGGGTTCAGACGGTCGTTACCCTACAGCTACAACTTGTAAAGTAATATGCCTGGTGGAATATTGTATCTAACAGCACCCATGGTCACCCGAAGAATCAAGAACACATAAGGCCAAGTTCTTTCAGCAAAGGGTCTAGGCAAAGAGAATTATAATGAAAAGAGCATGGTTGTCCAAACAGGTAAGGTAATGGTACAAATACTCTGGACAGTCTGGCTCGGTACCAGTCACCATGGGTACACACCCACGGGGTCTATTCCGTTTGCAAGGACCCCATATCGTGTCAACCCGCCCAGCCAACCAGATATGCTCAGAATTGTCAGAAGAGGGCAACCAAGCTGGTCAGGTCAGCCAAAAGATTAACCTAGCAGTTCAAATTCAGCAACCATGCTAAAGCATTACACGGCCTACCATCCATATAGAGATACCGACAGACTGAGTAATCAGAAGGATGAACAACAGTCTCGAAGCATGTGTCCTCATAGATGGGCATCAGTTAAAGACTAACCTGCCGTGAACAAGATTCTGCTGCCAGGACCGCTGTCAGTCAAGTCTATGGATAACATCACAATAAGACCGTACACCTTTATGCTGGTCACGACAAGTGACAGTCAAATATTTGGTAGGAGCCTTATACCCAAGACAGTGAAGATAACCAAGATGACTCAGCAATCCGTGCGAGAAGTCAGATTCCGCCAGGAGAACGATATGATTCACAGTACTATTTTGAACCAGGAGGACACATAGCCATTTAAAGTCACCCAATGCAATGAGTAAAAGATTTCGTGTCCACCAAGAGAATCTGTTCACAACTCAGTGAACGCTCGTTCGTATTGGACCTCGTCATGACACGTCCATGAGGAACCACTCTCGAACTTACGAGCAGGGCACATAGTTTGGTTAGGATAATTTATTACCCCAGACAGGATAGCAGACATAAAAGGATTGAAGTTGGAGTAACATATGAGGTAAGATTTGCCAAAAAAAGGTTCCAGTGAAGCAAACCACCCCGAAGCAAGGCAGTCAATCATATGAAACTCAGTGGGAGCAATATACAAAGGTAAAAAGGAAACCCGAGTTGGAAACAGTTTCCTCAAGTGGAAATATTCATGTTTGATCCCTGAGCAACCAAATCTCGAGGACGAGATTTCTTTAAGGGGGGTAGGTTTGTAACAGCCTGGATTTTGCCCATTTTTTTCCTTTTGATTTTGGTTTGGATTTGCCTTTCTGTGGCTTAGTAGTTATGCAACCTGAGGGATCACCCATGATTTCTCTTCCCGAGTGGCTTGCCAACTCCAAAACCATCCCAAGACCATGTCATTTCCATCTTGGACCAACCCCAATATTCTTTTCCTTGGGAAAATTCCTTCTTCTATTAAAGGAATAACCTTGTTTGCTCTGGGTTGTGAAGCAACCCACACTTCCATCATTCAAAAGATTCCCAAATAATTCCCATAAATTGTTTGGGTCATATATTCCTCAGATATGTCAAAATCCTTCCTTGCCATGTTCAAAAATCTTTCACCAATAGTCTTTTTCTGATTCTGCCCCAGCTGTCAAGTTGAGAAGCAAGTACTCTTTATATTTGCTTTCTTGGTCTCAAACTTTTTGGGCATTCTTTACTATCCATATCATTGCCACATGCCAAATATCAACTTCATTTGGATACTAAATCTCCCTTGGCTAATTTCCAAAGTTTCTGGTCAACTGGAAGCTTTGTGAAAGCAAGTGCTAGCTAGGAGTATCCAAATGAGTTGAAATTTTGCAAGCATCTTCCTATGATCAAATCATGATTCTCCACCAAGTTTCAACCTTATCCAATCATCTATGTGAGCACAGCCTCAAATCTTGGTTTTTGGTCAGATTTTCACATTGTGAAGCAACTATATTTTATACTGCTCCATAATTGCTGAAAATTTACCAGAGCATTCTCCTACCCATATAACCTATCTCCACAAAATTTGGGCTCATTTAATCTTCCCAATAATTCCCTAGAATGTTTCTAAGATTCTGGTCAGAGAGGATAGCTGTGAAGGAAGTGCCATTTTGGCTTGTCCAAAGGGCATGAAATTTTATGGCACTCTCATATGACCAAATCATCATGCTATACCAAATTTCAGCCCAAGTTGCTACTCCATGTGAGTGGCACATCAAGATTGAGTTTCTGGACCAGATTGGTCAGTTGCAAAGCAACTATATTAAATCTTGGTCCATTTCTCTCCAAATTTCACAGGATTGTAGTCCTTCCTACTCTAAACCTCCCAGACATCATCTTTGGTTCTTATCATCTTCCTGTTGAGCACAGATGTGTGGACAAGTTTGCTACAGCAAACTTCAGGTGACCACTCCCATCTAACCATAGTTCCCCTCATCGATCCATCACCTCCATGAGACTGTAGCTTGGAGGGACTACCCACTGGACATGATTTGGCCGGTCAGGGTGCACAGCGTGTGCCAGTGCACGCGGTGACGACGTGTTTGGCATGCCATGCACGCGCTCTGTGCATTGGGGCCCTCGGTCTCGTCCGTTTCCTCGCTCCCTCGACACCTAGCCGTGTCTAGGAGCTTCCCCTCGTCGTCGCCTTGGCCCTGGATAAGTCTCCCCCTCTCAGGTCACCTCCTACGCAGTACGGCAGCCATGCCCGTGACGTGGCTGTCTCTGCCGCCGCCACGTCCGGTGGCTGGAGCCCTCCCGAACCCTCCCGAGCACGCCCGAGCCCTCTCTACTTCTCCTTGACCTCTCTGGATGCCTCTCCCCTCCTCCAAGCATGTTCCCGAAGCTCCGGCGCGGCGCACGCGTTGCCACGGCCGTGCTCGGACACCCGCACCATCCAGCTATATATAGCCTCTCCCGAGCCCGTTCGAGCTCACCAGCAGCCTCCCCGCGCTCCATTAGCCCTCCCCAACCTCTCACCCGAGCTCTGGAGCCGCTCCTCGCCTCGGTTGGCCACCATGGCCGCCGCCCCTGCCCTCTCCAATTCGAGTCGGGTGGAGCTCCTCCCCTCCTCCTTTCCACTCCATAGCTTCCCTTCGACCTCCGCTAGCCGCCTCATCTACTCGCAGCATCTCCAAGAAGCCGTGCCCTCGCCCCCAAGTCAGGCCCTCGCCCTTCGCCGCGGCACCTAAAGCCACCGTCGCCTGGACCCTCCTCGGTGTCCGCGTCCAGCCGAGAAGGATGCGGCGATCCATCCTGATGTCGCCGGTGGCCGGACCTCGGCCGGAGGTGGCCCCTGCCGCCGGGACGGGCGCCGGCACCAAGTCCCGTCTCTGCTTCGGCCGCGCGCAGGCGTGAGGTAGAAGACAAGCCGGGTCAGCGCGGGGCCCGCCTGTCGGTCTCACGGCGTTGACCAGCCCCGGGCCCGCGTGGATAAGTGGAGGCGTAAACAACGGTTTACGTTTTCACTTACCGAAGGCGTACTTTGGTTGCTCTTCGGGCCATATTACGCTTTCTCCACTAGAAAGCGTATTTCTGATAAAGGCACGACCGGTTTAATCAGCCAGGGACCCAAAAGTAAATACTTTTCTTACAGAAAGGCCCTTGGCATTCAAACCATCACATCTTTTTGCTCGTAACTTCGATCGAGGTGATTTCAATGCCCACGTCTTCGTCTCGTCAAGCCCGTCATGTTGGTATCATTTTCACTATGTGGTCCCACTGTGAAAATGACCATTTTGCCCTTGCCTGTAAATAGCCCCCTCTGGGAGAGAACTGTTTCCGCAACTCCTTCCGCGACCATTCCGCACTCCTTCCCGATGGTCCCTTTATCCCCAGGCAAGCCACAACTCTCATCTGCATAATCGCATTACAATGTCATAGTTTAACTATTCACTTTAACAGCAAATATGAGTTATTTGTGAAATGAATTGGATTATACAATGCTTGAGTTAATTCTTGGATAGGTGACTACCATGTTGAGTACCGGATTTTTAGTGACTAGTAGTTTACCCACTCGTTGATGCCATGATGTTGAGATTACCGTCTATGATTATTCTGGATTTCATCCGGCAGTTCGTGGAGATGAGTTAGTAGCAGTGGCTTAAGCATATTGGTTATTGGATTGCTACGATATCGGAGTGTCAGCCATGACAGAGATTGTTCGGAGATTAGATACTTCATGGTTGATCCAGAGTCACCTGTCCGGACTTATCCGTGCAGCCACATTTGCCGGTATGGGACGGCCTTGACTTGGTCTAATCGCGTGCTCTTTCACCGGTACCGCCCGACAGGGAAGGTTATGCGTGCGCGCTACCCTGGCCCGGTAGGCGGCGATAACTTTGTGAGCCCAGTTGAGTTATATGGTACCAGGTCCCCATTTGGGACAGTTTGTTAGCCACGACGGTGGCAAGTGTCACGCGATGACACAGGGACCACCCAGGGCAGGACTCCGGGGGAGGATGATCGCCGGTGGTACGATGGGAGAGTCACGGGTCAGGCGGGTTTCGTTGGAGCAACGCTGGTCCACCCGAATGGGATCACGAGGTCAGGTGCTCCATGGTGTGGGTAAAGTGCGCAACCTCTGCAGAGTGTAAAATCTATTCGAATAGCCATGTCCATGGTATTGGACAGTCCGTCCAGACCTCTTTAGGTGGTCAACCATAGTAGTGATAATGATGGAAGAACTCGTTGTAAGATCGGAAGTACTCGGTGGATCGTGAGTATTCTGAGGGTTGTGAGGCAACCCGGAAGAGAGTAAGTTTGTCAGACTTGCAGTGCAGATGGTATCAAGAATATGATATGTTAGCCATGGGATGGCTATGAGATGAGTGGTCGGATGACCACATGATTTGGATTGGATTTGGAACAGATTCAGATTGGATCCTGAGATTATTCGGAGTATGGATTAAACTACTTAATATGCTTTACCTTACTGCATCTACTCAGTAGCTATCTTGCTATGATGTTGTCTTGCCTTAATGCTGATGTTTGCTGTGAGCTTGCAAGTACATTCAAAGTACTCACCTGGCGTGTCCTGCCAGTTTGCAGGTCATGTCGTGATTGCTTGCTTGTCGAGGATTCCGAGTTTGCGACCTAGGATACGCGTTCTAGCCAGAGTCCCTGCGGACTGGAGTCCATCACCGCCGTCGTTGTTCCGCTGCCGAGAGAGTTACTCCGCTGTTAGCATAGAGCTACCCCGGGCAGGCGTAGTGTTGCCGTGCCGATGTAATCCACGTACCCTTTGTAACCATATCCATTGTAATAAAAAGCTGATTTGTACTATGCAAATTGCCAACAGTGCTGTATTCCAGAGGACTTGTCCCTGGGCTAGAATACGGGGCGTTCCGGTCTTCTCTGAGCCGGGGTACCACAGGCGAAACCCAATACTCCATGGAACAAGATGTGGTCTTGAACGGTGCTTCAAGGGATCCTACATCGTCATCTATTGCTTTTTGCCTTATGGCTAAGGCTTCAAAGGTATCTCCTACTTTGAACCCCAATATGTCTCTTGATGATGATGTTAAGGCTAATAATGATGAGGATAATGATGAAGAGAGTGATAATGTTGCCTCCTTAAAAATTAAGGGGGAGATGGTTTTTAAAGCTGTTCATAAAAATAAAATTGCTCGTTCCAATTTCATGGAAATCATGTCCATTGCCATTGAGGGCAAGAAATATATTGAGGAGTTGGAATCTCATCTCGAGGAGCATGAGGTCACCATTGAGAAAATGGAAGGTCATGATCGTGATTACGCTAATGAGATTGCGGACCTCTCCCAAGCTCTTGAACTTGAACAAACCACCAAGGAATCTCTTGAGGAGACTTTTGCTCTAGAATTATCTAGAGTGAAGGAATCTCATGATAGAGCTCTTGAGGTGGCCAATGATTTTGAAACTAAAAATGAGAAGCTTGAAGTTGCGCATGCTAAACTCCGTGAGGACTTTGGGCACCTCGAAAATGGCTCAAGGGTCATTAAGAGTGAGCTCATCAAACTCACCGAGTCTCATGCTCAACTTAAAGCTTCATATTCAAAAGAGCTTGCAAAGTTGCCTTCTCCTCTTGTTGTTAATGATGATGCTAGTGCTACTAACTCTATTTCTTGTGAAGCATCCATTTTGAAGGAGAATGTTGAGCTAAGGGCTCAACTTGCGTTGCTATCTAGCAATTATGGGAAATTGGAAGAAAGTCATGAAAAGCTCTCAAGCTCTCATGATGATCTTCTAGTATCCCATAATGTGCTAAAGATAGCTCATGAGGCTATGATGGCTAAGGTAACATCTAGTGAGCCTCATGTGGATACTAGCACTATTTCAAGTCTAAATGCTATATTGCCATGTGCTAGTCCTCATAATTCATCCACTCATAATGTTGCTACATCTTGTGATGAATTACTTTCCTTGCCTTGTTGCTCTAACGTTGAAGCTTATACTTCCTCTAGTACTTTTGTTGAGACTAACCATGTAGAGGAAATCAAAGAGCTCAAGGCCCAATTCACTTCTTTGAAGACTGACTTGCAAAAGTGTCATGAAGGGAAGTCCACACTCAACAATATCTTGAGTGTGCAAAAATCCCCCAATGACAAAGGTGGACTTGGATTCAACTCCAATAAGAAGAAGAAGTCCAAGAGCAACAAGAAGAAGGGCCAAAAACAAGTCAAGAATTCGGCCAAGATTATTTGCTTCAAGTGCAAAATTGAAGGGCATCATGTTAGATCTTGCCCATTGAAGAAGAAGGCCATTAGTGACAAGCAACAAGGGAAGCGGCCACAAGTTCATTCTCATGCTGAACCTCAACTTGAAGAAAGGTGTGACGCCCCCGGCTTAATCGTGCACTAACCATACACGCATATGCACACGATCAAGCCTAAGGACTCACTTGAAGATATCACAACACAACTCTAAAACATAAATGAAGTCATACAAACTTTATATTACAAGCCAGGGGCCTCGAGGGCTTGAATACATAAGCACGCATACAAGCGTCAGCGGAAGCATCAGATATCTGAGTACAGATATAAAAGAGAAACAGATAGGCCTTGAGAAGGCGGGGCAAAACAAAATACTACGATCGAAAAGGCGCAGGCCTCCTGCCTGGGACCCTCCAAACCTACTCCTGGTCGTCACCTAACTCGTAGTAGTAGTCATCCTCGGGGTAGTAGTAGTGGTCATCGACAGGGGCAGCTGGCTCCGGGGCTCCGTCATCTGGTTGCATCAAACGGATATGGGGAAAAAGAGGAAGCAAAGCAACCGTGAGTACTCATCCGAAGTACTCAGCAAGCAAGGATCTACACTACATATGCAACATTATCAAAGAAAGGCTGTATATGTGGACTGGGCTGCACAAATGCCAGAATAGAGAGAAGGCCTAGTCCTATCAAAGACTAGCATCTTCAGCGGTCTTACAGCATTAGAGGAGTGTAGATTAGTACAATATAAATTAGTATTAGTATTAAGTATCAACCTCGGCCAGAGATCCTTCCTCGACTCCCTGCGAGAAAGCAATCCCAGAGCCCTAGTATCCATTTCTATCCAGTTCTAGTTGTATCGATCAGGATACAACTCCGAGCGTCCGTTACCGAGGATCCGGCTATGCATAGATTAGTTCTTCCCTGCAGGGGTGCACCAACTTACCCACCACGCTCGATTAACTTCGGCCGGACACACTTTTCTGGGTCATGCCCGGCCTCGGCCAAACGATACGCCGCAACCCGACCTAGGCTTAACAGAGAGGTCAGCACGCCGGACTAAACCTATGCCCCCAGGGATCTTGGGCCATCGCCCCGGGAACTCCTGCATGTTGCGGGGCCACCGAGAGCAAACCTAGCAACCCACAATATCAAGGCGGTTGCGTTACGTAGTCCAACCCGGCGCGCGCCGCTCAGTCGCTGACGTCCATTAAGCTTCGGCTGATGCATACGACGCAGAGTGCCCATAACTGTTCCCACGTGATGGTTAGTGCTATCGGGCCAAAGGCCCACTCGGATCAAATATCCAAATCGTTAGTGTGTTGGGGGTTTGCGGTAACGAGCAGAGACTCACGATCTCGACCCCGTCGCCCCGTCTCGAGGACTTGCAGCAAGGGCTAAGAATGCCCGGCCACGCCTCGTATTTATCTCTCGGGTACCCTCCAGGTCAACCCGACTTCCCATCACTCGTAGGTACCCCTCAGGGTCGACCCGCCTTTCCAAGTAATAGTTGTAAAGTCCAAGTATCCATGTGTCCATAACATTAGGGAATCTGAGGTATCACCCACGTTGGATTCCTACTCGATGTATCCGTCAAGGTGAACTTAGGAGGAATCACCCTCGAGGTTCACACTTGAGGTGTTGCACGACGGCGTCGTTATCGGAAGTGGTGAAGGAGGAATCACCCTCGATGACCACGACCGAATAGCTACTCTACAGAGTTAACATCAGAAGTGCTAAACGAGGTATCACCCTCGGCACTCGATAGTAACGTTGCAGTGTCGTACAACTAAGGGGGGTGATGTGCGGTGCCGGGGCCTGGGCCTGGTGGTCGATCATGTTGATCGAGTCATCTCATAATCCAGCGGGGTAACTTGGGTCAAAGTGGGGGTCTCTAGCCAGCCTATACTAAGCAGTTTGGCATAATCAGGTAGGTATCAACAGCAGTTACAAAAACAGGCTATGCATCAGAATAGGATAAACAGTAGCAGCAGCAATTTCTAATGCAAGCATAAGAGAGAAAGAATAGGCGATATAGGCATGCTCAAGGGGGGGTGCTTGCCTGGAAGCTCTGCGGTAAAGGCATGGTCTGCAGGGGCGTAGTCGATCTCCGGAGCTGCGTCGGCCTCGGGGACTACATTGGTGTCGGGGTCTACCGAGAGAGAAGAGGGGGAGGAAACAAATAAATACACAACAAACATATGCAACACAGAGCATGACATGCTATGGTGCAGTGCAGGGTTGCCTAAAAGCATGTCTAAGTCATTTTAGTTATTTTAGGATTTAAGTTGTAATTATTAACTGGTATATATGCACTATTCATCTACCGCAAACGGGCAAAAAGTTGCGGGTTCACCTCCGTAGAGGGTCCCGACACGGAAACAGATAGCACGGTCGGCTTCGTCTCGTCGTTCTGAGCAACTTTCATGTATAAAGTTTTTCCATCCGAGCTACGGTTTAAATTCTACGAATTTTCAAAGATTAAAGCATTTTCTGGAGTTATTTTATTTACTAAAATCAACATTATCCAGAACAGCAGCAGTGACATCAGCATGATGCAATGATGACATCATCAGTCAACAGGACGACCGACCAGGTCAAACCTGACCAGTGGGCCCAACTGGTGAGTGACTGTGTTAATTAACAGAGTTTGATTCAATCTAATTATCCTAATTAACTGGTGGGCCCGCACTGTCAGTCACTGCTTAAACTAATTAATTTCTATTTAGATTTAAATGGGATTAATTAGGCGCGGGACCCACACGTGAGTGGGCCACTATGAACAGTTCGCACGCGTTGACCAGGTCAACTGGTCAACGGGACCCACCGGGCCCACCCGTCAGCCTCACAGAGGAGGCCACGTGGGCGCCACGTCGGCGGCGGCGCCGGAATACGCTCTGGCGAGCGCCGGGCGCGGCAGAGAGCTCCGGCGAGCTCGGACTTCTCTTGTGGTGCACCAAAACGGCCGCGGTTTCTTGCTTTCGATTGGGCTCTTCACGCCGCGTCGAACGGCGGTGGCCACGCGAGCTACGGTGGCCAGAATCAGGCGGTGTGACGTCGGCAGCGACGGCGGTTTCGGGAGCTCTACGGGAACGGCGAAACGGACGCGCTCGAGCCAAATGGCTAGGCCAGAGGGCATCTACACGCGTGGGCGAACATGAGGAGCAGCGCCACATAACCATTTGGTCATCGACGGCTCGCCGACGACAAGCTCTACGGCGAAGCGTTCGGGCGTGCTAAGCACGGTAAGCACAGAGGCAGATCCGCACGAGGAAGAGGGGGAAAAGGCGGCGACTGCTCACCGGGCCCTGCAGGTGTGCTCAAATGGGCTCGGGGAAGCTTGCCGTCCCCGGAATCCTCGCCGGAGTCAAGGTGGCCGAAGGAGGAGGACGAGGTCGCCGGGTTCGACTCGGTGGCTCTCATCTTGAATGGCTGGGCGTAGCCGACAGAAAGGGCTGCGGCAAAGCTTCATAACCTGTCGGCGGAGCTTGAGGACGTCCGAGAGCGCGGGATCGATGGGGTACGGCGGCGCACGCTCGGGACAGAGAGGGGATCGAGCGAGCGCGCGTGGGGGAGAGAGGAGAGGAGGAACTGGGGGTTAGGGTTCGAGGGGGGCCGAGGTGGTACTTATCCACCTCCATATGCCGGCGGATGCCCGATGCGTGCGGCGTCGTCGGCGTGTCAGCGCGGGCGGCCGACAGCGCGCGAGATAGGGGACGAGCGCGGTGGTGGGCTGGGCTGGTTACTATAGCCCAGAGGCTTGAGTGCACAATACGTCAAGCCTTTTCCCTTTTTCTGTTTCTGCATTTCTTAACAGTAGCTATTTGCATTTATTTTAAGCCATTGAATGAATTTGCAAAAATGTGCCACTGGTCAAAACAATTACAAGGGAATATTGTGCACTGCCATGATAAGTTTGAACCTCATTTGAATTTTATTTAATTAGAATTGGATTTAAATAGCTGACTTGGGTGCTGTTTTCTGGAAGTTAGGGTCTTTTTAGGATTTCAATTAATGTTGATTATATTTTTATAATTGCTCCTGGATTATTTGCAATATTATGAACATTTTAGTTCCTGGATTTGAACAACTTTTATTTTCACTAAAACTTTGAAAATGCATTTGAATTGGAATTTGAAATGAGATATGATGCTAATGATGATCAAGCACTGTTACGCCTGGTGAATTGGCATTATCAGAGGGTGGTCACTGTAGTGTGATGCTGGGGATGTTACAAATCTCCTCCACTACAAGAAATCTCGTCCTGAGATTTAAGTGGGGAAGTAAAGGGTAATTTCGGGAGGACTGACCCTTATAGGGTTAATTATCTGGCGAACAATTCAGGGAATGTGGCAGAAGCATCTCTCGAGTTGAAACTTAGGAAAACATCGAGAGCAAAGTGTGAAGGTACAATAAGAAATTTCAAGCGAATGGACAAACGATCAATACCTGAACAGAGTGTGAGAAGGGGTTCAGAGCATCGGGAATAGATCATCTCTCGGGGGGGTGGCTCGTGATAACACACGAAGCCAAGAGCAAAGGATACTTCGAAATCAAGGTTGTATCGGAGAGTCAGGTTCCGATCCTGTGGAACTGTGATGAGGGTCGATCGAGAGTAGGGAGAACGGTGACATCTTATCGGTCACAACAACAAGGTATGCCAGAGAATAGTCTGTCTGTTATGTTGGCAACAATGTTGGTACCAAGGGCGAGGGACGAAGAGAACCGTTTTCCTGCTCGTTAAAACGAGGCGGACCAATAGGCAAAGTTCTCATCCATCGGTGGTTACCTGAATGTCATCAGCAATAGTAACAGGGTCTCACTGACAAGGTGGTACATCGGGGTGTTTTATAAGCAAGGAATTATTTCTGCTTATAACATATATATCACAAGAAAGGTTAAACAAACCAATGGAAAGGAAAATGTGTTTATACATAAGAATTTGGAGTGTAACTTTTCCCAAGGAAAAGTAGAGCATGATATACATGTCAGATCAACAAGTACTTCACCATTTGGATAAAGGGGCAAGGGAATTCATGATGTTATCCATACAACGGTCTTTGGATAATAGAGCAAGAAACATTTGGCAATGTGCTTCCAATGTTCTTGTTGATATTCGGAATACCACAATCATGCTTCAAGGTAGCGATGATATGGTGTTTAAAGAAAAGGTTGGCTCTGAAGGCCACAAGAATACACATAGAATAACTTCAGTAATAGCAAAGAAAACAAGGTATGAGCAAAACATAACCAAGTTTGTGTTGGCAGGGATACAAGGAGGTTGATGATGATATCACAAATCATCGAGGGGCAGGGATGGTATTTCTAGCCATAAGTTCAATTGACATCTCTGAAGAAGCCAAATTGTTGATGGTGATCACGACAAATTTTGTCGAGAGACTCTATGAAGATGCCATCGAGCAGCGACGACATCAAGCAAAAGGAAGGATGAAGTGAAAGGCTATGAGAACCACGGATTCGACACAAGCTCGAAGTCAAGCTTGTTGTTCGAGGTGAAATGATAAGATGGGGAAGATCGGCGTAAGCTTCGCTCATCGTCGGAAGTTGTGCTCCGTGAATAAGGACCAGGTAGCATAATTAAAAAAAATCGATACGATAATGATATAGCCGATCGGGCTAGGAATGATGTGATGGGAGTATCATTCCAATAAAAATTCATGAGAGGTAGTGCAATGACATGATATCCATGAGATATCATGGTGCAATACTTGAAGGTAGATCAGAATTAGAGGCTGGACAGGTGAAATGATCTACAAAAGACAAGTAATTCTAACTTGTCCGAGAAATGGGATCAAAGAAGAACAATCATGGTTGGAACCACGATTGCAAGGGATCAATTCTCAGATACAAGATGAACTTATACCAAGGGGAATTATTTTTACGAGCAGCTTCCATGATAAGTTCTACATCGGGTCCATGGGCATGAACACAAAGGTTCAAGGTCGACTCCCACTTCTTCAATGCATAACCTTTCATTCACTCCTCATTTTCGAAGAATTTGTAGTGCGGAAGATTTATCTGATGAAGCACCAGAAGAGTATGACTCGCATAACTTTCTAGCTCACACGGATTAGGAAAAGCATAGGTTCAACCCGTAGGGGTATCTTAGGAACATATACCACTAATTTCCAGAGCATATAACATCAGCTCAATAGCAGAGCATGGTTGACAATAAGCAGAGGATACAATTTACCGAAGGCAATATGTATCAGGGGAAGAGCGCACAAGATTTTGAATATGAAGGACACTAACGGATAATAATCCAACAAAGGATTCAACGGTCCTCAATGGATCTGATATGAGTATCAGTACTCAATCAGAAGAAGGAAAGAATGCAAAGGCATCAGATTATGGAAACAGCTGAATAATTCGGCGTTCAACTTGAAGGGAACTAGGTGGACAATCAATTGCAACATGATTGGCCGAGATCCAACTCATGTCCAGAATGACGTCTGAGCAGGAAGGTCAAATTTCAGGGTTCGACTGATGATTGCGAGCATCCGCAACATAATGAATCAATAGGCTCAGGATGACAATGACAAAGGATGTTATTCACGGGGATTGTTGGCGGTCAGGAACTGCAAAGCAGTGGGCACAGGGTCTCGGAAAACATCGAGATGTATCTGCAGAATCTTCTGGCGAAGCAAGCGATCATCTGAAGTGAAGGGGCTCTCCGGGATGAAGTGGTTACGAGAACCTAATGTCAGAGTTAGTAAAATCTTTAACCCGAATAGAAGAGAGATTCAGAGTCCCAGAGAATAGACGAGGAATAAAAGATCCTAATACCACCCAATTGGTGACATGGGCCCGTAAGCCACACAACCAAGTTAGTAAAACAGTTTTTGATTACTAGACTCAACTTCGGGCAAGGAGTTGGAAGGGGGGTTCCTACAGGCAATCGACTCTGATACCAACCTATGACGCCCTCGGCTTAATCATGCACTAACCATACACGCAAATGCACACGATCAAGCCTAAGGACTCACTTGAAGATATCACAACACAACTCTAAAACATAAATGAAGTCATACAAGCTTTATATTACAAGCCAGGGGCCTCGAGGGCTCGAATACATAAGCTCGCATACAAGCGTCAGCGGAAGCATCAGATATCTGAGTACAGATATAAAAGAGAAACAGATAGGCCTTGAGAAGGCAGGGCAAAACAAAATACTACGATCAAAAAGGGGCAGGCCTCCTGCCTGGGACCCTCCGAACCTACTCCTGGTCGTCAGCCAACTCCTAGTAGTAGTCATCCTCGGGGTAGTAGTAGTGGTCATCGACAGGGGCAGCTGGCTCCGGGGCTCCGTCATCTGGTTGCATCAAACGGATATGGGGAAAAAGAGGAAGCAAAGCAACCGTGAGTACTCATCCGAAGTACTCAGCAAGCAAGGATCTACACTACATATGCAACATTATCAAAGAAAGGCTGTATATGTGGACTGGGCTGCACAAATGCCAGAATAGAGAGAAGGCCTAGTCCTATCGAAGGCTAGCATCTTCAGCGGTCTTGCAGCATTAGAAGAGTGTAGATTAGTACAGTATAAAGTAGTAGTAATATTAAGTATCAACCTCGGCCAGAGATCCTTCCTCGACTCCCTGCGAGAAAGCAATCCCAGAGCCCTAGTATCCATTTCTATCCAGTTCTAGTTGTATCGATCGGGATACAACTCCGAGCGTCCGTTACTGAGGATCCGGCTATGCATAGATTAGTTCTTCCCTGCAGGGGTGCACCAACTTACCCACCACGCTCGATTAACTCCGGGCGGACACACTTTTCTGGGTCATGCCCAGCCTCGGCCAAACGATACGCCGCAACCCGACCTAGGCTTAACAGAGAGGTCAACACGCCGGACTAAACCTATGCCCCCAAGGGTCTTGGGCCATCGCCCCGGGAACTCCTGCACGTTGCGGGGCCACCGAGAGTAGACCTAGCAACCCACACTATCAAGGTGGTTGCGTTACGCGGTCCAACCCGGCGCGCGCCGCTCAGTCGCTGACGTCCATTAAGCTTCGGCTGATGCATACGACGCAGAGTGCCCATAATTGTTCCCACGTGATGGTTAGTGCTATCGGGCCAAAGGCCCACTCGATCAAATATCCAAATCGTTAGTGTGTTGGGGGTTTGCGGTAACGAGCAGAGACTCATGATCGATATGACCCCGTCGCCCCGTCTTGAGGACTTGCAGCAAGGGCTAAGAATGCCCAGCCACGCCTTGTATTTATCTCTCGGGTACCCTCCAGGTCAACCCGACTTCTCATCACTCACGGGTACCCCTCAGGGTCGACCCGCCTTTCCAAGTAACAGTTGTAAAGTCCAAGTATCCGTGTGTCCATAACATCAGGGAATCCGAGGTATCACCCTCGTTGGATTCCTACTCGATGTATCCGTCAAGGTGAACTGAGGAGGAATCACCCTCGAGGTTCACACTTGAGGTGTTGCTCGACGGCGTCGTTATCGGAAGTGGTGAAGGAGGAATCACCCTCGAAGACCACGACCGAATAGCTACTCTACAGAGTTAACATCAGAAGTGCTAAACGAGGTATCACCCTCGGAACTCGATAGTAACGCTGCAGTGTCGTACAACTAAGGGGGGTGATGTGCGGTGCCGGGGCCTGGTTGTCGATCATGTTGATCGAGTCATCTCATAATCCAGCGGGGTAACTTGGGACAAAGTGGGGGTCTCTGGTGGGTCTCTAGCCAGCCTATACTAAGCAGTTTGGGATAATCAGGTAGGTATCAACAGTAGTTACAAAAACAGGCTATGCATCAGAATAGGATAAACAGTAGCAGCAGCAATTTCTAATGCAAGCATAAGAGAGAAAGAATAGGCGATATAGGCATGCTCAAGGGGGGTGCTTGCCTGGAAGCTCTGCGGTAAAGGCCTGGTCTGCAGGGGCGTAGTCGATCTCCGGAGCTGCGTCGGCCTCGGGGACTACGTCGGTATTGGGGTCTACCGAGAGAGAAGAGGGGGAGAAAACAAATAAATACACAGCAGACATATGCAACACAGAGCATGACATGCTATGGTGCAGTGCAGGGTTGCCTAAAAGCAGGTCTAAGTCATTTTAGTTATTTTAGGATTTAAGTTGGAATTATTAACCAGTATATATGCACTATTCATCTACCGGAAACGGGTAAAAAATTGCGGGTTCACCTCCGTAGAGGGTCCCGACACGGAAACAGATAGCACGGTCGGTATTGTCTCGTCGTTCTGAGCAACTTTCATGTATAAAGTTTTTCCATCCGAGCTACGGTTTAAATTCTACAAATTTTCAAAGATTAAAGCATTTCCTGGAATTATTTTATTTACTAAAATCAACATTATCCAGAACAGTAGCAGTGATGTCAGCATGACGCAATGATGACATCATCAATCAACAGGACGGCTGACCAGGTCAAACCTGACCAGTGGGCCCCACTGGTCAGTGACTGTGTTAATTAGCAGAGTTTGATTCAATCTAATTATCCTAATTAACTGGTGGGCCCGCACTATCAGTCACTGCTTAAACTAATTAATTTCTATTTAGATTTAAACGGGATTAATTAGGCGCGGGACCCACACGTCAGTGGGCCACTGTGAACAGTGTGCACACATTGACCAGGTCAACTGGTCAACGGGACCCACCAGGCCCACCCGTCAGCCTCGCAGAGGAGGCCACTTGGGCGCCACGTCGTCGCCGGCGCCGAAATACGCTCTGGCGAGCGCCGGGCGCGGCAGAGAGCTCCGGCGAGCTCGGACTTCTCCTGTGGTGCACCAAAACGGCTTCGGTATCTTGCTTTCGATCGGGCTCTTCACGCCGCGTCGAACGGCGGTGGCCACGCGAGCTACGGTGGCCGGAATCGGGCGGTGTGACGTCGGCGGCGGCGGGAGCTCTACGGGAACAGCGAAACGGACGTGCTCGAGCCAAATGGCTAGGCCAGAGGGCATCTACGCGCGCGGGCGAACACGAGGAGCAGCGCCACATAACCATTTAGTCATCGACGGCTCGCCGGCGACAAGCTCTATGGTGGAGCGTTTGGGCGTGCTAAGTACGGCGAGCACAGAGGCGGATCCGCACGGGGAAGAGGGGGAAAAGGCGGCGACTGCTCATCGGGCCCTGCAGCTGTGCTCAAATGGGCTCGGGGAAGCTTGCCGTCCCCGGAATCCTCGCCGGAGTCGAGGTGGCCGAAGGAGGAGGACGAGGTCGCCGGGCTCGACTCGGTGGCTCTCGTCTCGAATGGCTGGGCGTAGCCGATGGAGAGGGCTGCGGCGAAGATTCACGACCTGTCGGCGGAGCTTGAGGACGCCGGAGAGCGCGGGATCGACGGGGTACGGCGGCGCACGCTCGGGACAGAGAGGGGATCGAGCGAGCGTGCGTGGGGGAGAGAGGAGAGGAGGAACTGGGGGTTAGGGTTCGAGGGGGGCCGAGGTGGTACTTATCCACCTCCATACGCCGGCGGATGCCCGACGAGTGCGGCATCGTCTACGTGTCAGCGCGGGCGGCCGACAGCGTGCGAGGTAGGGGACGAGCGCGGTGGTGGGCTGGGTTGGTTACTGTATCCCAGAGGCTTGAGTGCACAGTACGTCAAGCCTTTTCCCTTCTTCTGTTTCTGCATTTCTTAACAGTAGCTATTTGCATTTATTTTAAGCCATCAAATGAATTTGCAAAAATGTGCCACTGGTCAAAACAATTACAAGGGAACATTGTGCACTGCCATGATAAGTTTGAACCTCATTTGAATTCATTTGAATTTTATTTAATTAGAATTGGATTTAAATAGCTGACTTGGGTGCTGTTTTCTGGAAGTTACGGTCTTTTTAGGAATTCAATTAATGTTGATTATGTTTTTATAATTGCTCCTGGATTATTTGCAATATTATGAACATTTTAGTTCCTGGATTTGAACAACTTTTATTTTCACTAAAACTTTGAAAATGCATTTGAATTGGAATTTGAAATGAGATATGATGCTAATGATGATCAAGCACTGTTACGCCTGGTGAATTGGCATTATCAGAGGGTGGTCACTGTAGTGTGATGCTGGGGATGTTACAAAAGGCCTCTTCCCAAGAAGACTCAAGCTAATGCTTCTCATGTTGAGAAATCAAGTGAGAAGAAAGTGAAGAGTAGACGTTGCTACCTATGTCGTGAGAAAGGTCACGTCGCTTCTTCATGCACGAATGGTACCTTATCCAACCCTATTCTAATTGATGATGTCTATTCTCTTGGGAAGGATAAGGTTGGCAATGTGTTTGCCAAATATGCTGGTACTCAAAGTGGTGTCAAGAAAAGAACCATTTGGGTAGCCAAGCCTATTGTGACTAACCTCTTAGGAACCAACTTGATTGGGGACCAACAAGCTCAAACTTGACCAATAGGTGTTGTTGGAGGTCATTGGAGACTTGGCTACATTATGAAGAATTAAGGGGACTTCATCATTCTTATTGTCTCAAGCCAAGTCAATTGGGTTATCAAGTTTCTATCTTATATCCAATGTGCCTCCTTGCGGTAACTTGTACTTAAATTATTTACATTGAAAGTTACTTGCCCCTTTGCATGTTTTGGTTTTGTACCTTGCTTATGTGTGTATATGTTGTGCTTCCAATTTGCTTGTTGGTTTACACATCATGTACATTTGAGTATTGTGTTGAGCCTTTTTGCATATTGTTTGTATCTTAGTTGGCTCTTGTGAGAGATTAATGGAACATCCCATTTTGGGGGAGTGATGTGCTTTGTGCACTTCAGAATCCTATAAATGTGTGTACATAAGGAATACCATCTAGTATTGATGTTACAAGATTATCTAGTCGCTATGTGGTATGTCTTCTCATGAGAAATTCAAATTCTAAATAGTCCATTAATTATCTCTTGTTGGATCCTCTTATTGCCTCTTGTTAAGTTTTTCTTTGGTATCACATTATGGGGGGAGTAATGTGCTATGTGCATATGACAAGCCTAGAAAATGTGTACATTTGAGATATTGTCACCTAGAATTGATATTGTAAATTGTCTTGTTCCTAGGTGGCATGTTAGCTCTACAAGTTGCATTTTGCTTGTGTTTGGTGTGAAGATGATGTTGGATATCCTTGCTATCTACCACCGGGAATTATTTCCAAATACTTCTTGTCTTGACAATTGGTACTCACTTATGTGTGGTAGAAATTATTGATCATCTTTACATTGGCTTTTGCTTTTATTTGCCTTATATCTTGCCAAGGATTGTGTCAACTCCCTTGTCTTCCATACCACTTGTGGATCTTGTTAATTTCTTGATCTTGTCTAGTGTTATTATAGATATAGTGAAAGTGGTGATCCCATCTAGTGCATTTTGTATTCAATTGCAAATTTTCTATAATGCACAACTCTTGGGGGAGCTATCCTATTTTCTTTAGAACACTCTCCTTGTGATCCTTATCAAGTGTGTGTTGGTGGAACGCAAACCATTTCATTTTGGTACTTTGTGCCATCATGAAACTTTGTAGAGGGCTTGGTTTATTTGGAACCATTCTCTCTTTTGGGAGTTCGATATCTTTCATTTTGCGTGGTTCAATGAATATCTCATTCCTTGATGTATCTTTTAATTGATATCCTCCAAGTGATGATTTATTCATTTGGTATCTTTTCTTCACTTGGTATTTCTTTTTCAATTGGCATCGGTTCTTGAAAATCTTGAGCATGCATGTTACCTTCATGTATTTTCTTTGGCATGCTTTGTTTCTTTGAATCAATATATAGGGGAAACTCCACCAAGTCTCAAATTGGATGAGATGTGCATGAAATTCATTTTCATATCTATTTGCACATATTTATGTGGAGTTTGTCCTATGTATTGTTGGTTCTCTAACTCCTTGGTCCCAACGAGTTTGGGTACCATTTTGTTTGTGTTGTTGTTCTAGGAACAATTGAAGATGCGTTGGATGCTCGGCCCACTCACAAGGAAGGTGGTGTCACCATGTGCTTATTGGAGTCAAGCTAGGATGCTCAATGAACTACTATCTACTACCTTCAATTGGTTTCTTCTACATCCTTCCAACGCTATCTCGGTAACAAGTATCTTTTCATGCATTCTTTTCTTGCATTCAACCTTGTGTAGGTTGCATCTTGGCATGATATTCATTCCATCTTGTGATACTTGTTTCCTTTCTCAAAGCATCTCAACGATGATCTCATGTTGCTAGTTGTGATGTCTTTGATGGTTGTGTGGTAGGAATTCATTTATATACAATAAGACCATATCTAGCCAAGTGATATGCTTTCAAGCAAATATCTTATTGGTATATTTATGACTTCCTTTTGGGTATCTAGTTCATGTGTGTTGCAACTATTTCGGGTGTACATTCTTCTTTCTAGATATTCATCTACCTAGAACTTTATACACTTGAGAGAAATTACATCTCTAGATGACATCCTTTCTTTCACGTCCACCTTGTCTCTCTTATATTATTTCGTTGGTGGCTCCATGAAAGCTTTTTCCTTTTGAGTGTGGGTCTTATCTCATTGCTCTTGATGCACTCTTTTGCCTTTTGATGTAACTCTTTTTTACGGTGTGTTAGTTGGGATCCGATGAACTTTGAGTTTATGATCAAATCTATATCCATGAATATTATTTGAGTCTTCTTTTGATCTCTTATATGCATGATTATTTATAGCCTCGTATTTCTTCTTCGAATCTTTGGTTTAGTTAGGCCAACTAGATTGATTTTTCTTGCCATTGGAAGAGGTGCTTTGTGATGGGTTCGATCATGCGGTGTTCTTTCCCAGTGACAGAAGGGGCAGCAAGACACGCATGTATCGTTGCTATTAAGGATAACAAGATGGGGGCTATTCCTACATGAATTGATCTCGTCTACATCATGTCATCGTTCTTATTGCATTACTCCGTTTCTCCATGAACTTAATACACTAGATGCATGATGGATAGCGGTCGATGTGTGGAGTAATAGTAGTAGATGCAGACAGGAGTCGGTCTACTAATCTTGGACGTGATGCCTATATATTGATCATTGCCTTGGATATCGTCATAATTATTCGATCTTCTATCAATTGCCCAACAATAATTTGTTTACCCATCGTGTGCTATTTTCTTGAGAGAAGCCACTAGTCAAATCTACGGCCCCCGGGTCTATTCTTTATCATATTTTCTTTGAGATCTATTTTTGTTCGCTTTTATTTTCAAATCTATTATTCCAAAAACCCAAAAATACCTTGCTGCAATTTTTTGTTACTTATTCTATTTCGCTTTTTACCGAGAGCTATTTATCCCATCTACCGCAAATTTATCTATCTCTTTACCGTGGAGGGATTGACAACCCCTCTTACGCGTCGGGTTGCAAGTATTTGTTCTTTGTGTGCAGGTACCATTTACATAGTGTTCCTTGGTTCTCCTACTAGATTGATACCTTGGTTTCATAACTGAGGGAAATACCTACCGTAGTTGTGCTGCATCATCCCTTCCTCTTTGGGGAAATACCGACGTAGTTCAAGCGACATCAATCAGAGAGTCATGAGCTCAGGGGGCGCCCTCCTAGGGCGCGCCTGGTGAGCTCGTGGCTCCACCAACAGGCCTCTGGGGCCCATCTTTCCTATGTGATGCTATTTGCCCTAGAATAATTCATAAGAAGACTTTCGGGATGAAGCGCCGCCGTCTCGAGGCGGAACATGGGCAGGAGCACTTTTGCTCTCCGGCGGAGCGATTCCGTCGGGGATACTTCCCTCCTAGAGGGGGAAATCAAAGTCATCGTCATCACCAAGGATCCTTTCATTGTGGGAGGGCCAATCTTCATCAACATCTTCAACAGCACCATCTCATCTCAAACCATAGTTCATCTCTTGTATTCAATCTTTGTCTCAAAACCTCAGGTTGGTACCCGTGGGTTGCTAGTAGTGTTGATTACATCTTGTAGTTGATGCTAGTTGGTTTATTTGGTGGAAGATTAAATGTTCAGATCCTCAAGCATATTCAATACATCTCTGATCTTGAACATGGATATGATTTGTGAGTAGTTACTTTGTTCTTGAGGACATGGGAGAAGTCTTGTTAATCATGTGAAGCTGGTATTTGTTCGATATTTTGATAATATGTATATTGTTCTTCCTTTAGTGGTGTCATGTGAACGTCGGCTACATGACACTTCACCATACTTGGGCCTAAGGGGGAAGGCATTGGGGAGTAATAAGTAGATGATGGATTGATACGTCTCCAACGTATCTATAATTTTTGATTGTTCCATGCTATTATATTATCAGTTTTGAATGTTTTATATGCATTAATATGCTATTTTATATTTTTTTGGGACTAACCTATTAACCTAGAGCCCAGTGCGAGTTTCTGTTTTTTCCTTGTTTTTGAGTTTTACAGAAAAGGAATATCAAAAGGAGTCCAAACGGAATAAAACTTTACGATGATTTTTCTTGGACCAGAAGACATCCACAGAGCTTGGAGAGGGGGGCAGAAGAGTCCCGAGGGACCCACAAGCCCTCAGGACACGCCCTAGGGGGGCGCGCCTCCCTGGCTTGTGGGCACCTCGGGAGTCCCCCAACCCTAATTCTTGCTCTATAAAATCCCAAATATTCCCAAACCAACAGAAGCGTCCACCAAAATACTTTTCCGCCACCGCAAGCCTTTGTTCTCGTGAGATCCCATCTTGGGGCCTTTTCCGGCGATCTGCCGGAGGGGGATTCGATCACGGAGGGCCTCTACATCAACCTTGCTGCCCTTCCAATGAAGCATGAGTAGTTTACCACAGACCTACGGGTCCATAGCTAGTAGCTAGATGGCTTCTTCTCTCTCTTTGATCTTCAATACAATGTTCTCCTCGATGTTCTTGGAGTTCTATCCGATGTAATATTCTTTTGCGGTGTGTTTGTCGAGATCCGATGAATTGTGGATTTATGATCAGATTATCTATGCATATTATTTGAGTCTTTTCTGAACTCTTTTATGCATCATTAAATATCTTTGTATTTCTTTTCGAATTATCGGTTTGGGTTGGCCAACTAGATTGGTTTTTCTTGCAATGGGAGAGGTGCTTAGTTTTGGATTCAATCTTGCGGTGTCCTCACCCAGCGACAGAAGGGGTAGCGAGGCACATATTGTATTGTTGCCATCAAGGGTAAAAATATGGGGTTTTCATCATATTGCTTGAGTTTATCCTTCTACATCATGTCATCTTACTTAAAGCGTTGCTCTGTTCTTATGAACTTAATACTCTAGATGCAGGCAGGAGTCGGTCAATGTGTGGAGTGATAGTAGTAGATGCAGAATCTTTTCGGTCTACTTGACATGGACATGATGCCTATTTTCATAATTATTGCCTTGGATATCATCATAACTTTGCGCTTTTCTATCAATTGCTTGACAGTAATTTGTTCACCCACCGTATGTCTTCTTTCAAGAGAGAAGCCTCTAGTGAAACCTATGGCCCCCGGGTCTATTTTCCATCATATATTTTCAGATTTATAAAACAAAAAACCGAAAAATACGTTGCTGCAATTTATTTGTTTTTACTTTGTTTTACGTTTTAGTAATCTTTTATACCTATCTCTATTAGATCTCACTCTTGTTCGAGACCGTGAAGGGATTGACAACCCCTTTTTCGCGTTGAGTGCAAGTGTTTGTTAGTTTGTGCAGGTGCATATATTGGAGACTTGCTTGTGCCTCCTACTGGATTGATACCTTGGTTCTTAACTGAGGGAAATACTTATCTCTACTTTGCTGCATCACCCTTTCCTCTTGAAGGGAAAAATCAACGCAAGCTCAAGAAGTAGCATGGATTGCTAGAGCGACGAAATTTTAAACTCTAGTTTATGCTATTCCGTAAGAGGCTGATTTGGATCCATATGTTTCATGCTATGGTTAGATTTACCTTAATTCTTCTTTCATAGTTGCGGATGTTTGCGAGAGGGGTTAATCATAAGAGGGTTGTTTGTTCAATTAAGAACAACACCCTAGTACCGCTCCACCCACGTATCAAATTATCAAAGTAGTGAACGTTAATCAACTAAACATGATGAACATGACTAGACGACAATTCCTATGTGTCCTCGAGAGCACTTTGCTTTATATAGAACATTTTGGCTTGTCCTTTGCTATAAAAAGGATTGAGCCACCTTGCTGCACCTTTGTTACTATTGCTACTTGTTACGAATTACCTTGCTACCAAACTATCTGTTACCGCAAGCACCTATCGATTTAATGGGTGTGTGAGACATGGTCTTCACAGGACCAACATATTTTTCTTTTTTAGTTTTTTAGCATATATATTAGGCATTAAAATCTATAGAGATAGATCAAGGCCCCTAATAGCGCTTAATCAGAGCACGTTCATTACAAGATTTTAAAGAGGTTTAAAATAAAAAAATGCTAAGAAGGACTCATTACCAATGTCACATGGTACAATACTTAACAAAATCAATGTTCTCGGAGAGTTGATGAGCGAGTGCAAATGAGTAATGTTTCGTATGCTTCGACGGTTGGTTCTGTTGGACTAATATTTCACGTATTGTGACATATCTCCTAATCCCCTAAATTGAGGAGAATCATTATTATTGTGATCTCCCATTTATGGTTAGGATTGTAATATTTGTCTATATATTAACATGCAATGAAAAAGCTCAAGTGTGGCAAACCTTTCGAAACTCTTTCATTATATCAGAGTCAAAAGGTCTTGAGTTCAAGACCCGCTAGCGCAATTAAATTGTAGTCCAGTTTCGGTCCATGTTTAGGTCCGAGGAAGCCACGCATAAGGGAAGTGTTATGTATAAATGCATAGCCCACCTTTCCCCAATAGCTTGAGATTTTGGGCGAACTGACTGGTGCGTGCAGTTCTACATAGAAGACCAAATATTTTATATGCGCTAAGTGCTTGCATCAGGTATCAAAGTGATACAAAATTGGCTCACTGGGCAGCAGTTAAAAATATTTTAAAGTACCCTACTAAGAACATGCTCCTTGTTTATGAATCCGGCCCGATTCGGTGTAGCGGCAGCGAAATGAGGCAGTCATGCGACGCCGGGTGAAATTAGTTTTTGGGCAGCCGGATGTGTGCCGCATATATGCAGTAGCCATGCTGCATTTTAGGGCAGCCCAATACAAATTTTCAGCAATTTTTTTTGTATTTGGGCAAGTGTTCAAGCTATTTTTTTGTTCTTCAAATAGCAAAAAAAATGACTCTACCGTTGGAGACGCTCTTGTAAAAGAAAAACTTTTGTGTGGCTGGAGTGTTAAAATTCTCATGGTAAATAGATGTCTGGCTTGTTCGTAGAGGAAAACAAGTCGCACATGCCGTCTAGTCGGGCCGAGCAATTATTGTGCATCAGAATCTTCAAAGCCTACCGCACGCCGAGTCAGCCAGAATGTGGCCCCGATCCCGGCTCCGACAAGTGGACCCCACCTGTCCTCCCCCGGAAGTAGTCAGAACCTCACAGAAGCCCCGCAACCCAGAGAGGCCTCCCCGCACGCGGTCCACGGTGAGCCAGAGGCACCACAACCGTGAATCCCACGCGCCCCCAGCTGTCAATCCCAACGCACTGCCGAAACCGTCGGAACCTCAGAGAAGCACGTGAGAGACCTCAACCAGCCAGTCCCAGGGTAAGAGGACGCTTGGATATATGAGAGTATTCTGATCTTATACAACTTGAACCAGATACTTGATGAAATACATTGCTCAATAAATATGGAATGCATGCGGATCTTTTCTCACAGGGAGTCGAGGAAGGATCTCAGGGTATTGTATTGTTGTGTTAATTACAAGTTCGTATTGTATGCGCTCATACTCCTCCCCTTGCTGCAAGATGATCTGCTCTCCTCTCGTCTATTGATGCAAGATGATGGCCCTTGTGTTTCATAGACCTTTCTCCCTCTAGTTCTGGCATTTTTGCAATATAGTCCACAGATATACCTCATTCCTTTGATACTGATGCATATGTAGTATAGATCTGATGTAAGTCTTGCTAGTACTTTGGATGCGTAGTCACCGTTGCTTGCTACCCTTTTCCTTTTACCCGGTTGCTACGATCATATGGTGGAGCCCAGAAGCCAGAGGATCCCAAGGATGATTGCTACGTGGAGTTCGACGGCCAGGAGTAGTTCGGAGGTCCCAGGCAGGAGGCCTGCGCCTTTTCGATCTAGAGTAGTTGTTTGTTTTCTCCTTCTTAAGTCACCTTTGTAATTGTCTGTAGACAGACCTAACTCTTGTTGTAATTTTGGGTCCTACGACCCTGGCTTGTAAATATCATTTTATGTGTAGTTAGTCTCGTAGAGTTGTGTTGTGATATTATACCGTGAGTCAATGATCTTGATCATGCATGTTGCGTGGATGTTTAGTGCATGATTAATTTCGGGGGCGTCACGGTGGGCTTGAGGCTGTTGATTTACCGACGCGTGTATAACGGCATGATGGGTTGGAGAATAGGTGATTTATCCGGCGCAGCGAGGGGACTCTTGGTATTTTACTAACCTATAAAAGCAGCGGGGTAGGAAATTATTTTCCCCAAGCTTCCATCCCATGCTCCATTGCTCAAAGCTCTCAAAGCGCCGACGCCCTCAGATCCATCCCCCAGTTCCCATTTTTCTCCCCCACTTCTTCACCAGCAATGGCCAGCAGAGGAAAGGAGGCGACAACTTCGACATCCGATGCCAAGCTGAAGGACAGTGGGCGCACTCCCTCGTTACGGTGGGCACCATCGAGGAGCTCCGGTCTACGGGGTACATAACCGCAGCGGCCAAGTGCCGGGCTCCGGCGACGAGCGAAACCGGCCGCTGTGGCTCTGCCATCCCCACTCCCCAGGCAAGGGAGAGGGTAGTCTTCGTCCCCCACTTCGTTCGAGGTATGGGATTCCCTCTTCACCCCTCCATGAGGGAGTTAATGTTTTACTATGGGTTAGATTTTCACCATCTAGCCCCGAATTCAACCCTCCACATAGCTGCTTTTGAAGGAAATATGCCCTAGAGGCAATAATAAAGTTGTTATTTTATATTTCCTTATTCATGATAAAGGTTTATTATTCATGCTAGAATTGTATTGATCGGAAACCTAAATACATGTGTGAATACATAAACAAATACCGTGTCCCTAGTAAGCCTCTGCTAGACTAGCTCGTTGATCAAAGATGGTTAAGGTTTCCTAACCATAGACATGTGTTGTCATTTGATATCGGGATCACATCATTAGGAGAATGATGTGATGGACAAGACCCATCCGTTAGCTTAGCATAATGATCGTTCAGTTTTATTGCTATTGCTTTCTTCATGTCAAATACATATTCCTTCGACTATGAGATTATGCAACTCCCGGATACCGGAGGAGTGCCTTGTGTGCTATCAAACGTCACAACGTAACTGGGTGATTATAAAGATGCTCTACAGGTATCTTCGAAGGTATTTGTTGAGTTGGCATAGATCGAGATTAGGATTTGTCACTCCGAGTTTCGGAGAGGTATCTCTGGGCCCTCTCGGTAATACACATCATAAGCTTGCAAGCAAACGACTAAGGAGTTGGTCACGAGGTGAAGTATTATGGAACGAGTAAAGAGACTTACCGGTAACGAGATTGAACTAGGTATGTAGATACCGACGATCGAATCTCGGGCAAGTAACATACCGATGGACAAAGGGAATTACGTATGTTGTCATAACGGTTTGACCGATAAAGATCTTCGTAGAATATGTAGGAGCCAATATGAGCATCCAGGTTCCGCTGTTGGTTATTGACCGGAGAGGTGTCTCGGTCATGTCTACATAGTTCTCGAACCCGTAGGGTCCGCACGCTTAACGTTCGATGACGACATAGTATTATATGAGTTATGTGATTTGGTGACCGAATGTTGTTCGGAGTCCCGGATGAGATCACGGAAATGACGAGGAGTCTCAAAATGGCCGAGAGGTAAAGATTGATATATAGGACGATGGTATTCGGATACCGGAAGTGTTCCGGAGGGTACCGGGTACTTATCGGGTCACCGGAAATGAGTTTTGGGCACCCCCGGCAAAGATATGGGCCTTATGGGCCAGGAGAGGGAACACACCAGCCCACAAGGGGCTGGTGCGCCCCCTATAGAGGCCGGCCTATGAGGAGGAGAAGGAAAGAGGGGAGGGAAAGGAAAGTGTGGAGTAGGACTCCCCCTTCCTTCCCTCTCCCCCCTCTTTCCTTCCCCCTTCTTCATATAAGGAAAGGGGGGCGCAGGGCAAGGCAGCAGCCCTAGGGCTGCCGCCAGGTCTCTTGGGAAGCCCTAGGGGCTGCCTCCTCCCCTCCCACCTATATATATGTGGGGAGGGGGCGCCACACAATGACACAACATGGTCTTAGCCGTGTGCGGCGCCCCCGTCCACCGTTTACTCCCTCGGTCATATTTTCATGGTGCTTAGGCGAAGCCCTGTGGAGATCACTTCACCATCACCGTCACCACGCCGTCGTGCTGACGGAACTTATCTACTACTTCGCCCATCTTGCTGGATCAAGAAGGCGAGGACGTCACCGAGCTGAACGTGTGCAGAACGCGGAGGTGCCGTACGTTCGGTACTAGATCGGTTGGAGCGCGAAGAAAGTTCGACTACATCAACCGCGTTGTGAAACGCTTTCGCTTACGGTCAACGAGGGTACGTAGACACACTCTCCCCCTCGTTGCTATGCATCTCCTTGGATAGATCATTGCGTGTGCGTAGAATTTTTTTTGTTTTCCATGCAACGATTCCCAACAGCTTTCATCACCGTATGCGAGGCGTTCCTTCGTATCGAGAGGCAGCTGGGGTCACATGGGTTCTTAGCATCGGCACATGGACAGTCCAAGCGTGTGCTTTGGAGTTGTGTAGGGGCATTACTCAATCGTAACCTATTGTTGCAACAGAGTTTGTTGGGGAGGCGAAAGGATACTGAGCTGATGCAGCTAGCCCAAGCAAGATTCAAGGATGTCTACGCGTTGGCAAGGGAGCCAGCGGCCGTTGCCTATGGATGGTGACGCCTTTTGTTTAGTCGAGCCTGCATGCTTCTCTTGGACTTTTCGGTCATGTACTGCTTGTTGCCTTTTGGTTATGAACCTTAACTTGTCGGGCGATGCCCGCGGGGCTACGATGTAAGTTAGTGTTCTGTTAGTAATCTGCTTATGTTGTAGGCTTTATTAATTTAAAGTCGGACGCTTCTGGCGTCTTCGTTCTAAGAGAATCTCCACTCGCGCCCCCAACAGCCCCCCCAGGACGAGATTTTTTCTGCCAGGGCCGGAAAAAAAAACCCGGTCGCCCCCCAGGACGCCGAATTCCGCCGGTTCGGCCCATTTTTTGGCCCGACGATCCCAGGCCGAACCCAGTGCACTGGGGAGCGCTTGGGGGCTCCGGCGGAAGGAAAATCGGCGCATGGGCCACCATTGTCAGGCGAAAAACGATTTTTCCACGTCCAGATTCGCCCCCGAGTGCACTACCCCTTCCGTCGCCATGCCGATCTCGGCGCTGCCCACCTGTCCACCGCCGCTAGAAAGACCATTTCCCGCCGGAAAGAAAGGGTTCGCTGCGACAACCTCCATCCCGCTCCCTGGGCGAGCTTTCCGGCGCTCCGGCCACGCAGGCGGGGATACCGACAGCTGCGCGCCTACCACGCCCGCCAGGTGTTTGGCGATTTGTCTGCTCGACGATGGACTCGGACGATGAGGGGGCGTTCGCGGCGCTGCTGGAGGAGGAAGCCAAGGCCGACGCCCAGGACGAAGAGCACCTCATGGTCCTCGCCGCTCTGGCCGGCCTGTTTGTGAGTAATGCAAAGCCGCGGCGAGGTGGCTCGGCGTCGGGCCGCCAGAAGAGCAAGCAGAGGCATCGACTGGAGGGCTATTGCCTGCTCTACGCCGACTACTTCGCCGACGCTCCACTGCACGGCGAGAAAGTATTTCGGCGCCGTTATCGTATGAGCCGAAAGCTCTTCCTCAGGATTGTGAATTCCATCCGGGAGTTCGACAGCTACTTCAAGTGCAAGAAGAATTGTGATGACCCACAAGTATAGGGGATCAATCGTAGTCCTTTCGATAAGTAAGAGTGTCGAACCCAATGAGGAGCAGAAGGAAATGAAAACTAGTTTTCAGCAAGGTAATTTCTGCAAGCACTGAAATTATCGGTAACGAGTAGTTTGATAGCAAGATAATTTGTAGCGAGCAAGTAACGATAATGATAAATAAAGGGCATCAAGGTAACCCAATCCTTTTGTGGCAAATGACATGCCAAAACAGTCTCTTATAATAAGCAAAGTGTTCTTGAGGGCACACGGGAATTTCATCTAGTCACTTTCATCATGTTGGTTTGATTTGCGTTCGCTACTTTGATAATTTGATATATGGGTGGACCGGTGCTTGGGTGCTGTTCTTACTTGAACAAACCTCACACTTATGATTAACCCCCTCGCAAGCATCCGCAACTACGAGAAAAGTATTAAGATAAAATCTAACCATAGCATTAAACATTTGGATCCAAATCGGTCCCTTACGAAGTAGCGCATAAACTAGGGTTTAAGCTTCTGTCACTCTAGCAACCCATGATCTAATAACTACTCCACAATGCATTCTCTTAGGCCCAAATATGGTTAAGTGCCATGTAGTCAACGTTCACATGACACCACTAAGGTAATCACAACATACATATCATCAAAAAATCGAACACATATCAAGTTCACATGATTACTTGCAACATGACTTCTCCCGTGACCTCAAGAACTAAAGTAACTACTCACAAATGATATTCATGGTCAAGATCAGAGGAGTATTAAATAGCATAATGGATCTGAACATATAATCTTCCACCAAATAAACCATATAGTAATCAACTACAAGATGTAATCAACACTACTAGTCACCCACAGGTACTAATCAGAGGTTCCGATACAAAGATTGAACATAAGTGATGAACTAGGGTTTGAGAGGAGATGGTGTTGTTGAAGATGTTGATGGAGATTGGCCTCCCAAAGATGAGAGGGTTGTTGGTGATGACGATGGCTTCGATTTCCACCTCCGGGAGGGAAGTTCTCCCGGCGGAATCGCTCCGTCGGAGGGTAAAAGTGCTCCTGCCCAAGTTCCGCCTCGAGACGGTGGCGCTCTGTCCCAAAAGTCCTCTCCTTATTTTTTCTAGATCAAAATGACTTATATACCAGAAGATGGGCATCGGAGGTGGGTTGGGCTGACCACAACCCACCAGGGCGCGCCTGGGGAGCCTGGCGCGTCATGGTGTCTTGTGGTCACCAGGTGGCCCCCTCCGGTAGTTATTTGTTCTAGTATTTTTCATATATTTCAAAATAATTCTCCATGAAGTTTCAGCTTATTTGGAGTTGTGCAGAATAGGTATCTCTGACATAGCTTTTTCAGGTCCAGAATTCCAGCTGCCGGTATTCTCCCTCTTTGTGTAAACCTTGCATTTTATGAGAGAAAAGACATTAGAATTACTCCATAAAAGCATTATTATGCATAAAAACATTATAAATAACAGTAGGAAATCATGATGCAAAATGGACGTATCAGATTGCACCGGCACACTTGGATTCACCTCAGTCCAGAAGTGCACGACAGCTATGAAGATGCTTGCATACGGAGCTCCCGGTGATATACTGGAAGACTATGGACGCATGGCCGAGTCCACCACCATTGAGTGTTTGTACAAGTTCTGCAGGGCAATGGTGGCAGTGTTTGGACCACAATACTTGCGATCACCCCATGCTGAAGACACTGCTCGGATCCTACCACAGAATGAAGCAAGAGGATTTCCTGGGATGCTTGGAAGCATCGATTGCATGCATTGGGCATGGAAAAACAGTCAATTTGCTTGGCAGGGGATGTACAAAGGCGCCAAAGGAGCTTGCAGTGTGGTACTTGAGGCAGTGGCCACACAGGACCTCTGGATTTGGCACTCCTTCTTTGTATGCCAGGAACTCACAATGACATCAACGTACTGCAGTGCTCGAATGTCTTTGCCAAGCTTGTTGAAAGTCATGCTCCTCCGGTGAACTTCGAGGTCAATGGGCGCAAGTACAACAAGGGATACTACCTAGCAGATGGCATCTATTCGAGATGGTCCACATTTGTGAAGACTATCTCAAACCTTGTGCCAGGAGGCAAGAACTCCTTTGCCAAGTGTCAGGAGGCTTACAGGAAGGATGTCGAGCGGGCATTTGGTGTGCTCCAATCTTAATTTGCTGTTGTCCGGTACCCTGCTCTGACCTGGTCGAAAGATCAAATGTGGGAAGTCATGACTTGCTGTGTCATCTTGCACAACATGATCATTGAGAGTGAGCAGGATGAACCATTGTTTGACACTGAACCATATTACAGGCAGGGCCTTCTTGCCCAAGTTGATCACCAGCTACCGGCAACCTGGTCTGTCTTCCTCAATATGCGTCAGGAGATCCGAGACCCACAGGTGCATCAAGAACCGCAGCACGATCTCGTGGAGCACCTATAGAGGCTCAAGGGCAACGCCTAGCTCGACGTGTGATGAAATATGAGTTTTTATTTGTGTTTGAATTATGAGTTTGATTCGTTGAACTATTTGATTTATATTTTTTTCTGTAATAAACTATGTGATAAAAATTAGTTTTTGTTAAATTTATGCCGAAGCACACCGAATGTGGGCTGAATTTGGGCCAATTTGCGTCGAAATTGAGCGCAAATCGGCGGTTGGGGGGCGAATTTGGGGTCGGCTAGGAACCCGACCCCCCACACCGAATTTACCGCCGGTTGACCCGCGCTATTTCAAGCCCCTGAGGGCCGAATAACTGAAGATACTAAAAAAAAAGCGTTTGTCAGGATTGGCCCCTGGCGAAACGCGTTCGGCAGATAACATTTTCCAAAGAATAATCTTGATACGTTTTCGAGTGGTGGAGTATTGTCGAGAGTTTTTGGCTCGAGTGTTAAAATTCCCATGGTAAACAGATGCCTGGCTTGTTCGTTGAGGAAAACAAGTCGCACATGCCGTCTAGTCACGAACCTCCAAAACCACGCCGAGCAATTATTGGGCATCCGAATCTTCAACAAAGCCTACCGCACGCCGAGTCACCCAGAACGTGGCCCCGATCCCGCTCTGACAGGCGGACCCCACCTGTCCTCCCCCGGAAGCAGTCCGAACCTCGCAGAAGCCCCGCAGCCCCGAGAGGCCTCCCCGCGCCCGGTCCACCGTGAGCCGGTGGCACCACAGCCGCGAATCCCACGCGCCCCCAGCTGTCAATCCCAACGCACTGCGGAAGCCGTCGGAACCTCAGAGAAGCACGTGAAAGACCTCGACCAGCCAGTCCCACCTGGACACGGCGCACCGTGGACGCTCGCTCAGAGCCACGAATCCCACCCCGGGGCGGGCCCCACGCCGCGTCCACCCGGCTCACGGGCCTCCGCGCGGGCCGGGTCCTTCCGTGGCGGCCACGGGAGCCCGCCTCCGCTAAGCGGAGCTATAAATAACGGGCCAGATCGAGGGTTCCTCCCTCAGCCGCACGCAAACTCGTTGCACAAGAATTCCTCCCACCCCCATCGTCTCGCCGCCGGAACTCGTCGGGAGGGCTCGAGATCTGTGTCGGGAGAGGGGGAATTCTTGAGATTGGAATCGGAACAAGCGGGCGCGCTCGGGATTGGGGTTACCATACAATTTTTCCCAGGAACCTGTAAGTTTCTTCGGCCAATCAAGATAATCCCCTGTCCTTGTTATGCTGCGGTAGTCTCTGGATCTCTGGCTTCTAGGTCATGTTGTTTTGCGCTGTAGTTGTGCTCCTTTTACCGTATGATTATGTGCGCTAGTTTCTGTAGGAGAATTGAGATCCTTGGTATAGTAGTTTGCATCTAGATCTGGGGTGTATTATTTTAGATATGCCTGGTTCCTCTAGTTACTATTGTTTTGCCAGAGGAAGTCAGAATCCAGCGTAGAGAAGCTGTTGAATTAAATTGTGTAAAATTAATTTTAATCTTGAATCTGCTCCTATCAAGTCACTAAGTTTCGTATGGCACATGTTTGTGGTTGAATCTTTCAATATGATTGTTAGCATGTTGAAAATAACTGCATAGAAACGTTTTCCTAGTTATCTAGCCATGAAAGTTTGCTAGAATCTGCTGTCTAACTCCTCTTTTCTCATTTTGCAGTTAGTGAATGTGCTAATGGAGTCAAAGGGTGGCAAAAAGTCTAGCAGTAGTAGTTCCCTGATGTACGAAGCTCCCCTCGGCTACAGCATTGAAGACGTTCGACCAGCTGGAGGCGCCAAGAAGTTTTCTGCTGCATACTCAAACGTAAGGACGAAGCACAAGAGTCTTTTACTTATGTTCTTCCAACATTTTTACCTCGAGATTGGTTGCTAACCATGTGGAACTGTTTCTCTACTTGCAGTGCGCGAAAAAGCCATCCTGATATCGTTTTTGGCATCCCCTTCCCGTAGTTTAGGATTTTTATGCAATTTTATTCTGACTCTTTTCTCCCACCAATCTCTCTGGCTTGCTGCTTCACGATAATCGACCAGTTCTCTAGTATTTCTCCCTCTGTTCCTCTCTGCTCTGCTTTCTGACTCAAAACTGCAACAATGGCTGCCCCGGTCTCTGCGATCGGGTTTGAGGGCTATGAGAAGCGCCTCGAGATCACCTTCTCCGAGGCATCAATCTTTGCCGACCCTCATGGTCGTGGCCTGCGCGCCCTCTCCAGGGCCCAGATTGACTCTGTTCTTGATCTTGCACGGTGCACCATTGTGTCCGAGCTCTCCATTAAGGACTTCGACTCGTACGTGCTCTCTGAGTCGAGCCTGTTTATCTACTCCCAGAAGATTGTGATCAAGACCTGTGGGACTACCATGCTCCTGCTCACCATTCCAAGGATTCTTGAGCTTGCCGAGGAGCTGTGCATGCCGCTTGCTTCCGTGAAGTACTCTCGTGGGATGTTCATCTTCCCCGGCGCACAGCCTGCTCCCCACAGGAGCTTCTCTGAGGAGGTTGATGTCCTGAACCGCTACTTCGGGGGCCTGAAATCTGGTGGCAATGCTTATGTGATTGGAGACCCAGCGAAGCCTGGCCAGAAGTGGCACATATACTATGCCACCGAGCAACCTGAGCAGCCCATGGTCACCCTGGAGATGTGCATGACTGGGCTGGACAAGAAGAAGGCCTCTGTCTTCTTCAAGACTTATGCTGATGGCCACGTTTCCTGTGCCAAGGAGATGACCAAGCTCTCTGGTATCTCCGACATCATTCCCGAGATGGAGGTCTGTGACTTCGACTTTGAGCCCTGCGGCTACTCCATGAATGCCATCAACGGATCCGCCTTCTCCACCATCCATGTGACCCCCGAGGACGGCTTCAGCTACGCGAGCTACGAGGTCATG
The DNA here is from genome assembly GCA_011799875.1 of Thinopyrum elongatum. NCBI lineage: Eukaryota > Viridiplantae > Streptophyta > Magnoliopsida > Poales > Poaceae > Thinopyrum > Thinopyrum elongatum. The sequence goes on from CM022298.1 coordinate 501,887,059, forward strand.
GGCATGGACGCTTCGGCCCTGGCCTACGGAGACATCGTCAAGAGGGTCCTCCGGTGCTTTGGCCCTTCAGAGTTCTCTGTGGCGGTCACCATCTTCGGTGGCCGCGGCCATGCTGCCACCTGGGGCAAGAAGCTCGACGCCGAGGCATACGACTGCAACAACGTTGTGGAGCAGGAGCTCCCCTGCGGAGGCGTCCTCATCTACCAGAGCTTTGCCGCGAACGAAGAGGTTGCTGTCTCTGCCGGGTCGCCCAGGTCCGTCTTCCACTGCTTCGAGGCCGAGAGTGTGCAGAGCCACCCTCTGGTCAAGGAAGGCAAGCTTGCCAACCTTCTCGCATGGCGGGCGGAGGAGGATTCTCTTGAGGAAGGCGCGGTGCTGTGCGAGTGATGCTGTTCCGTGTCTGGAATTTGTTTTGACTGTTGTTTGTCGTTTGGTTACTGTGAAGCAGCCGGCCAGGCTATTGCTACTCTCAATAAACTATTAGCTCTAGGTGGTTTGCTGCGTCTGCCACAATGAGCGTATGTTTGGGGAAAAGTTGTCACAACTTATAAATAAGCATTTTTTTAAGTAAGATAAGATTGTCCCTTTGTTTGGAGTGGATGCAAGTTTTGCTCCATGAGACACTACTGAATTTCTTCTCTCTCCATGAGACACTACTGAATTCCTTTCTGCCTATATCATATTCATGTTGTAAGACTGAGTGTCATATTCATGTTCTGTAATTGGGGTTACTAGATGCCAAGTTGCAGTGTGTTGGCAAGCGACCAATGTGCTCATTATTTCCCCTCGCCTGCGCGTGGAATACATGCACGAACTGATTCTTTTATTTGATTTATTGATGAAGGGACCTATTTGTTTCTCCATCCTTATCTTGTGTGTTTCTGAGCTTATCTTCTGCATTTCTGATTCGTGCAACCACTCCAATAATTCAGCATGGCGGCTCGGTGCCTCAATAATTCATTAAGGTGTCAGAGCTCGGCCTCGTGAGTTATTGGGCGGAGTAACATATTCCTTTTCGTTCTTTTGACAACGGAGGTTCGTTCATGCGTGTGCATATCTAATCTTGGCGTAAAAAGTGAAGAGCAGCAACCAAGTTGTTGCGTATCTAATCTTTTGGGATGCACCGGGTTGATGGATGATGGCGTGGCCCATCGCGGAGATATGTGCGAGGGCGACGGCTCCGCGAACGATTGTCGGGCACTGATCGTTTTATCACGTGATGACGACTAAATTTGGGCTTGCCGATAGATATGCCGCCGGTTCATTTGCGCCGACTCATCGTTCAAAGCAAAGCAATTTTTTACAAGCAGCCGTCTTGTTTCTCGCCGGCGCCTTTTTTTTGCTTTAAAAAAGTGAGCAAAAAAGGCCGGTCTTAGCACCACACGGGGGAGGGAATTTGAGGAACAAAAAAGTGAACAATTTCTTTTTCACCGCCCAAAGAAATTTCTCTCTTCCTTCTGCTTTCGTTCTCTTTGGCAGAAACGTACGCGGCTGATGTTTTGTCTCCGCTACGTGCTGTCGCTGTTTCACCGAAAATTTGCGTTGTGATGATGTGATCCCAACAGGAGTTCGCCGACGCTTTTACTTGGCCGCCCGCCATCACCATGATATGCTGCGTCCACAAGATAGCCGCGGAATATGTTCGCCGTCCAGCCAGCCATTGATCCGTATCTCCTCCCAACCGCAGAGATAGAAAGAGCGAGAGAGATTCCACAACCTCCTTGCAACCGCATCAAATTCCAAAACGCATTGACCGACGCCGAGAGATTCATCTCTCCTCCAAGGATTTGTTCCGCGCCGCAGCCACTCCTTCGTTGCCAAGAAACGTGGAGTCTCCCCGTCCCGGCCGGACGCGTGTAGTGCAGACAGATAGATGCACCGAGCTGAACTCCTGTCTCGTCTTCTCCACACACGTTGGACCGGGAATCAGCGGTTGCGTGGCTGGGCCGGGGATCGAGTGCTTGGATCGCACGCACCGCCGATGGTTAGGCCCTGCATGTTCCTCTGGCGTGTCCATGACGCAGACCGGAACCGGAAGCAAGTGGCCAAGAACAAGGCGGGCAGTGTCTGCTAGCCCGGAAGTTGCCTGCGAGTTTCGCTCCGTGAGTCCGTGAGTGGACGTGGAATCGGAACATCCATTATCACGCACCAGCTTCTCCTATGCAACTGTTTGATTCGGCTGGGCTTTGCTTCGGCACTGTTTTATTTCTATCAGAGGAGGTAATTTTCATGCTGTGTTTTCTTCAGAGAAGGCAAGCTTTATTAAGAAAAAATTGCGAGAAAACTTTTGGTCTATTCATTTTCAATCATGACAGTATAACGAACAACAAAAATAATAAAAATTACATTCAGATTCGTACACCACCTGGCGACGATTACAAGTACTGAAGCGACTCGAATGCGCGCCGCCGTCATTGTCCTTCCCTCGCCGGAGCCGAGCAAAACTTGTTGTAGTAGACAGTCGGGAAGTCGTCGTGCTAAGTCCCCATAAGACCAGCGCAGCAGAACAGTAACCGCTGCCGATGAAGAGTAGCGTAGATCGGAAGGATTCAACCTGAAAACACATGAACATAGACGAACTACGACCAGATTCGAGCAAATCCACCAAGGACAGATCCGCCGAAGACAAACCTCCACACGCCCACCGATGATGCTAGATACACCATCAGGACAAGGGCTATGCGGGGAGAACCTTATTCCATCTTCAGGGAGCCGCCGTCATCTCATCTTCCTTAGCAGGACACAAATCCTAAAAAAATGTGAAGAAACAACTGAAAACAGAGCCCTCCCGCCGGCAAGGGCCGAGATCCACCGAGTCGCCATGGCCCTAAGACCACCGGAGATGAGGCGGGCCGACGGCGGCGTCGGCGGGAGGCAGGGGAACCCTAGACTTTCCTTGGAGAGGAAAGAAAAAGAAAAGTGGCTAAGGAAACTCGCCGGTGAGATCGGTAGTTGTTCTCCTTCATGAGATCGGTAGTGCGGGCAAAAAACCCAAAGAACTCCGGCGGGACATCAACCCAAAGAGATGGATTTTATCACGTCCCCATCTAGCTAATTCATGAGCTACAAAATTTGACTTCGAATACAATGCTCAACAATCACCTTCCCAAAATCTAGCGAAATACTACGGCAATCATCAAGCACGAGCGATGCAACCGAAGAATGGCCTTCGTTGAAGTTTATGGCGTCAACTATTGTACTGTTTTTATTTCTATCAGAGGAGGTAATTTTCATGCTGTGTTTAGCGGAGGAGATTGCACAAATCAACAACTACTGGTGTTGATTTTGCATAGAGCACCTATTTATGTATTTGTTCCACGGAACACCATTTATTGGTGTAATCCATTGCAACTGGGTCTAATTCAGCATTTAGGTACATTGATGAGATTTTTTTTTACGAGCGGGCCTCGCTTGTAAGTACACACATGGAAAAGAAAATCGGTCACATCAACCAGCAGGTTAAATTAAGGACTTCTGATCGCAGTTTTAATTGGCCCATTCGTGTTTTTTACTCAATATTTCACATTTTCAGAAAAACGCAACAAAACTCAGTAAATCCAGTACAATTCTGAAAAAAGCAACTTATTTGGACCAATTGCTTGGTCAACATTAGAAGTTTTAGTTGTTCCAGTTGAACTTTGATTAAAAAAATCAACATTTAAAAAAGGGTTCAAAAATCTAGTAAACCATAAATATAGCCAGCACTAAGCTGGGAATATTTCAACTCATTTGTACTAGATGTCTAGGAGATACAATTTTAGGCCCAGTTCTTTTGAGCAGATTATGGAGAATCTCGGTCCCGAAAATCCCGAGCGAAAAGAACTCGATTGAACTTCCAAAATCTCAACCGGATTCTGCAGAATCCTAGTGCAATCCCAAAATCCCAAAATACCTGGTTTCTCCCACATTCTCAGGATTCTGGCTAGTCCCACAAAAGAAAACGTTTCGAAGTATAGCTGTACCCCTATTGTATCACGTATTTACGGTCAAAATGCCACCCCGCAGTCCAGCCCAGGACCCCGAAAACGAGCGGACGCACTCGACCGCTTGCTCGTCTCCCAGTTCCGGCACCGCATCAGGGCAGCGGACCTTCGAGCCGCCCCCGCCCCCGCCGGCCAGCCCGCCCCCGCCCCCTCCGGCCAGCCCCCCTTGCCCGGTCCGCCCCGCCCTCCCCGCCCGGCAGTTCGCCCCGCCCCGTCAGCTTCGCGGCAGCGGCTAGGGTTGCCGCGCCGCCGCCCCCGCCGGCCAGCTTCCCTCCTCAGCTCCTCCTCGCCCCTCAGTCCGCCCCGGCCCTCAGCCCCGTCCCGCAAAGTTCGACGCCGACGCTCACGGTGAGCCCTCCTTTTTGCATCTCTCTGTTTCTTCATGCTTGAATAATGCTTGAATTGATGCTAGCTATTGTTGATAGATAAAATCACTGTTCAAGATATCTTCCGATATTCCGATAAATCGGCCGATTTATCGCTTACCGGTGTTTGACCGATAAGATAAATCGGCCGACAAATCAGCCGATATGGCGATAAATCGGCCGATATGCCGATAAACTGGCTGATTTACCTCTTATCATGGGTCGACCGATAAGTTCCCGATAAGCGATATCCCCAACATTGGATAAAATAGGTAGATGGATTGATACTTGAATTTGTTAGATGGATGGATGGATTGATGCTTAAATTTTTTTGATGCTTGCTGATGTCAATGCTAATGTGATAATGTTGAATGATAATGTTAGATGGAGAAAGTAAAAGAACCCAAAGCAAATTGGGATAGTGCTGCTCATACAATTTTCGTTACTGTTAGAAACAATAAAGTGTTAACATTTCATCAAACAAATTCTGTCTAAGGGTAGTACAGACATTTCAACACACAACACTTTCTAGAATCTCAAACTACAATCTCTGAAAAGAACTCGACGACAGATTCTGGGAGAATTTTCCAGAATCCTGATTCTGTAGAATCTTGCCTGAAAAGAACTGGCCCTTAGTTAGCTTGTTCAATTTTTTGATTCAAAATATTACATTTCTGAAAAAGTGTAGATTTTTTTTAGTAAATCGTACATGTACACAATACTAATGTAGAAAAATTTAATCTTAGTTGGACCAAATGTTTGGGACATATTGATAGTTTTAGTTGCCCGATTGTCGTGGCTGAGTTTTTTCACGGGTGTACTTAAATGTGAGGCCCACACATCACGTCAACGTATCTAAACTCTAGATTAGACCTTTTTTTTGCGATCAAATCAGAGAGCTTTATTGCATGAAAGTGTTCCCTGGACAATCAGCCAATAAGCTGGTTACCAGAAAAGGTGGTGTTTTGTCGAGCCAACTTTCGGTCACAGTCAGGGTGCAAGCACGTTTTGCACAAAGATGTGCCGATAAGTTAACCGACCGGTTTACATGCTGAATATCAAAGACAGAAAAATTATAAACTAGCTCTCATATTTCTTCTAAGATAGGTGCCACAATTGAATGGGAATTGTGGCGAGTGTTCCAGAGTGTCACCAACTCCAGGCAGTCCACCTCCATGATCACATGCGAAAAACCTCGAAGTGTCGCAAACCGAGCTCCTTCTCGGAGTGACAAGGCTTCGATGATCGGTGGGTCTGAGATACCCACGTAAGGCTTGCTGCAGGCTCCCAAAAGTGCCGAGGAGGAGCGTGCTACACCGCCCGCACCGCCTCTTCCGTCAGCAAAATTTAGAGCCCCGTCAGTAGTGATCTTGATGACTCCTGATTCCGGTGGCCTCCAGCCATGCCCTGGCAGAACCATAGGAAGGTTCCGTGGGAGTTCGAGGAGCGCAAGAGCCTCCTTGGTATTTCTGAGAGCCGCATCGGAACTCTTCCTTCTTCTCCATGCTTGATACGATTGCGAGAGTGCCAAATTATCCACATGATGGTGATTATTTTAGCGCGATCTTCCTCTGCAAACCGTGTATCACATAGAATATCCCGAGCCCAAGAATCCGGGTGTAGACGCGGCTGTCTGATATCGAACCAACCCCAAGCTTCCTCCCAGAAACGTTGTGCATGGGATCACAGAATGAGAGCATGCATGAGGTCTTCCTCCTTTGCTAAGCAAACATTGCATCGGTCCACAACTGCAATATGCCGGTGTTTAACAGTGCACTCATCTGGAAGGATCTTCCTTAGTACTCTCCACCAGAACACGTCTTAGTACTCTCCACCAGAACACGCGAACTTTTGGGATAACTTTGAGCTTCCACAAAGCATTCCACAACTGTTTTTCATCTCCTGAGGTGCTGGTAGCCGTCCCTTCTCCTAGAGCTTGACGCTCGTTCTGAGTCACTAGAGCACGGTATGCCGATTTAACAGTGTAGTTGCCTGATCTCTCAAAGGCCCAATCATAAGAATCATCTCCACCCCCACGCCTGATAGGTATATTTAGGATCGCCTCAGCGTCAGGTGTGATGAATGTTGATCGCACAAGATCATGCCGCCATGACCAATTGTCCACATCAATCAAGTCTGAAACAAACTGGACATTGGTGTTCATCGGTTTAAACATAGGGGACATAGAAATAGTTCCAGGAATCGATTTATCCGTCCAGGCATCGATGGAAGACCCATCACCAATTCTTTTTATTAGACCAGCATTCAAAGCTTCCCTGCCTGCTATAATAGCTCTCCAAGTTGCAGAAGCAGATTTGGGAACGGTTGCATGCATGAAATCCGTATCAGAGAAGTAATACTCTCGCACATAGAGAATCTGGGTTCGTTAAGAACCTCCATCCGTGTTTCCCTAATAGTGCAAGATTGAACTGATGGGGTTCTCGAAAACCCATACCTTCTTTGCACTTTGGTGTAGCAAGGTTTTTCCATGAAACCCAGTGTATAGCATTCTTGTCAAGAGAACTGCTCCAGAAAAACTTTGCCATGGGAGAAGTCAGACTCTTACAAACTTTCTTGGTGAGCAGAAAAGTACTCATCGAGTACGTGGGAATTGCCTGTACCACTGACTTAAGTAGTGTTTCACGTCCTGCGCACGCCAGGAGCTTCTCAGACCATCCCTGCATTTTACCATGAGCCCTCTCTCCGATATGATCAAAAGTTCCACTTGTAATACGACCAACAATGGTAGGTAGGCCCAAGTAGCGCTCGCTGAAAGCCTCCACTGCAATATTCAGAATAGCTTTCAACTGTTGTCTCAACTGAGCTGGTGTATTCGAACTATAATATATTGAACTCTTATCACGGTTTACACACTGCCCCGACACTTCTCCGTAAATTCGAAGAATCTCATTCAGCCTTACAGCACTTTGGGAGGTTGCACTGATGCAGATGAGACTATCGTCTTCAACATCTCTCGCCATGCAAGCAATTCAGACTATATCGCGAACGACCAACAAAGAGCCTTTAGCGTGAAGGACACACAAGATCCTTGTCGGCCTATACCATATAATCGGCCATAGGCGTCGAGGAATAGGCATCGACTTCGGTGACGTGCCTCGTAGGAGAAATAAGCACATCTTGCCCTAGCACTGCTAGGTGCGGTCACCAAAGATTGCTAAACATCGAACCTACCTTTCGGAGGGCAACGTTGCCGGAGAGCAACCTCTCGACTTGCAACTCCGGCTTGACCGCTATACAAGAAGAAGACACAATGACAAACCCAGGGGTATGACAGGCGGGCGACGAATAAGAACCCGTCACGAACCAACTCCTCATGGCACCATCATCGTTGCCCCACGATTCGCAATGCCAACCGGTTGCACCACCGGTCGAACACTTGTCAATCGCGGTGTCGCGCACGTTCAACTCCGGGAAGGCGTGGAGTGGGGCAAGTCTTCAAGACAACACCCCAAGTAGGGAAGCGACATAAGAATGCCGTTGTTGCCCGACCCTACGATGGGATGCGACCCTTCATCGGTTACATGTGCCGCAACACGAGGGGAAAGCCCTGCTGCTGCCGCCGGTTGCCTGGACTTAGCCGGACGACATCATACAACGACGTTGATGGGAGGAAGAGAGGTAGGAGGGATTTGGGTGGTGGTGGCTAGGATTCGCACAATCCGCCCCAAGAGAATGGCGTGGGCAACGAGTTAAGCATGCCCCCATGTGTGTTATTTGCTTAACTACTGGGCATGTCTTAACGGGAGATTTGAGAATCCTTCGATTTCGGGACACAACAGGTGTTGCAGCACGCGGTGCAAATATAATGAGCCAATATCTTGTGGAGCTGCAAGTGCAAGAACACCAAAGCATAATGTGAGAAGGTTGTTGCTTGCTTTTGGGGATGGAAATCTAATAGTTGTTGTAACGTGCTGGTGTTGTTGGTCTCGTTGTTTTTGCTTTCATTCTAGATTGCACGAGCTATAGGATGGTGATAGTTTTTTTTTCTTTTTTTGTCCCATGGTCTGATTAAAACACTGGGGTTGGGCAGCGGGTGCCTAGCTTGTCGAATTTGTTTCCTTCTTTTCGCCATTTTTAGCTCTTGTTATGGTGAACATGTTTGCTCTTGTTATGTTTTTTTTTTTAGCCGATGGTTGCAGTCCAGCTGCACTAACCTTTCTTTCCGAAACAAAGGTAGGCAAGGGCCCATTCGATCTCGGCCGCCGCTGCTGGATCCTTCCTCTTCTACTCTTTCTGGCCGTTCCGGTCCGTGACGTCTCTACCGGCGGCCCACGTAGCTGCATCGTACTGTAGCAATCCCTACTACTCAAGCAGAGAGCCCAAACTGGGCTCAATTTTGTATTATGACCATGCTGGAAGGGGCCCATCGATGACATATCAGGCAGGACACGTCCCGTCGACGGCTTTGAAAGCTCAGAGCGTGGCCTGTCAGTCCGTGGGTACTGTTCGCGCGCTGCTGCATCCCCCATGCCATGTGCACTCCGGCCGTCCGTCCGTCCGCCAGCGCTCCTTCACTTCATCGTATGGATACTGTCCGCCATTCAATCCTGCGTCCCACACACGCGTACTGTACCACCAAACGACGATTTTCCGCATTGAGTTTGGTAACAAATCGTGTTTTAGAAGGAACGAAGTATTAATTCATCGTGCTCGGTTTGGTATTTGGTAGTAGTAGCAGATAGTAAAACGCACGCCGTCATCTATTACATTACATGCAGTCTAAGCAAAGAAGCCCGATCAACGATCATCATCAGCTACAACAAGAACAAACGAATCAGCCTCATCCTCACCTAGCTACTTAACAGTACATTCGATCCCCCTATGTATTCTGTGTTACATCATTACATGCCCGTGCCAGATCAGGCGATCACCACTGGGTCGATCGGCCGATGATCAGCCGTTGACATTGGAGCAGAGCCGCCGGACCTCGCCGTCGGATCCGGTCTTGACGCCGAGGTTGCTCAGCCGGACGAACGAGCCGGCCCAGCTGCTGAAGAAGCTGTCCTGGCTCTGCGCGAAGGCCGCCACCCTGGCCCGCGTCGTGGCGTTCTGCACCAGCACCGCGTCGGTGCGCAGCAGCCCGCGCCCGTCCAGCAGGTTGCTGAAGTAGCGGTTGTCAAACGCCGCCGCCGACCCTTCGTCGCAGTCCACCGCCGCGCTCCCCGACGCGGCACACGCCCGCATCAGCTCCGTCGCGTACTCGGCGTTCATCGTTCCGTCCACCGGCACCATGCTCCCGTTCGCGTCCGGCCGGAACCGCTCCCGGAACGTGCCGCAGTGCGCCGACCCGATCGTGTGCCCGCCTGCAACACACGCCGTCAGATCGATGAAGCTGCCGATGATATCACCAGTCTAGGCAAGTGATGTTTGCTGGGGAGAGTTTGTATTGTATGTACCTGAGAGGGTGACAAGGTCGTCCAGGGAGAGCCCCTTGGAGGCGAAGCTCGCCGCCATTGCGTCGACAGAGAAGCCGGTGTCGATGATGTTTGCTCTGACGTTGGACGCAAGGGAGACGAGGCTGTCACGTCGGCCGAGGGAGACCGGCACCGACGGTCCTCCGGTCTGGTTTGGAACAACACAAAATTGAGCATCAGTCCAGTTGTTTGCCTGTTTGTTTGTCAGCTAAGTTGCTGCTTCTCAGGAAAAAACCTAGTTGGGCTACTGTTTTAGCCAAGAACCTAGGTTGGTCTTGCAAAAGCACCAGAACAAAACATGCGGCTAATACAGTTTCCCATTTACTATGTGTCAAACTGAAGCTATAGGTGAATGGTGTGTGCTACCAAATGCAGTGTAAATTTTCAGAGTACATCTTTCTGAAGTTTCAGAATTCCATTTATGTCCATTTCCACTTTGCCATGATCGCCGTTAACTGGGACCATCTACCATGTGCTATACTGATCAAGTGATCATGCGCATGTAGAAATGGTCACTTACTATGTACCAAAGTGAGGCTATAGGTGAATGTGGATGTTACCGCAACTCTATTGGCCTGAAATTAGCAAATGCAGTCATGCAGGGTAAACCTTCAGAGCACAAACTGTTCCGGAGTTTCAGAATTCCACCTATGTACATTTGCACTTCACCATGTTTACCCTTAATTGGGACCATCAAGCATGTGCCATACTGATCATGCACAAATGTCAAATGGTCAGGTCCCACTCATAAGTTGGGATTATGTTCACTAAGCTGTCCAGGGCCTCTCTCCCCATCGTATCTGTATGTATTCATTAGCCAGACTCGCTAACCCTATGTTTCAACTAGCCATTGCCACATACGGGACAAGGACCACTCGATCCACCGTACGCTACACGATCTAATCCGTGCGGCATTCAGTGCGGAGTTTATGATGTCCTATGCTCACCACCAAGTACTACTGCTCCAAGGGCCATGCCCAACCAAATAGGAAAATCATAGTATGTGAGAATTGTAGCAAGGGGAAGCAGATGCTGCAGCAAAGCTAACTGGAGCAATGGGGTTTGGGTGGTTGCAATGCTACTTACAAATGTGACAGCGTCTCTCGCGGCGAGAACTATGATGTCGCTGCAAGAAACGGTTGCCGGGCACACGGCTTCGAGCAGCCTCTTGGCCTCGTCGATGACATTGAACCCGCCGAGCGAGAGGTTCGCCGGGTCGGTCCTCTCCGCGCCGTTGCCCTGGATCAGCACCGACGCGTCGCATCCCTGAGATGAAAAAGGTTACAAAGTTGTAACTCATGGTGCGTGTGTCGTGTAAGCTTTCAGAAATATGTGTGTAAAATGATGTCCGTTACACATATGCAAGATGCCAAAGACTGGTGATTGTATTGGCGACCACTAGACTGTATGATAGCTCAGGTTTTGGGTCTGAATAATGCACCTAACCAGCTCAAATTAGCAAAAGTAGCCTAGACCAGTCCGATGAAGGAATGTTTTGAACATACATTATGTGTTATTACTAACTAAAGGACGCAACTGGTCTGGCATAACCATTTGGCTTTGGTCACTATATGGAAAGGGGGAAGCAAATTCTCTTACTAAAGAGAGGTGAAGGATCATGGTCATGGAAAATATCACAATTGCTCAAGATAGTAAGAACTGACGAGGCAATGCTCCAATGACATCACAACACGATGATTTTCTGGAAGACCAACTTGATTGATTGAAGCCTAGATCTAGAACATGGACATGTGAAATTAAATCAAAATAAGAATATATATGAGCAGAACACACACATTTGTCACCATTTGTTTGCATGTAGTGACCTCCAATGCATGGTTGTGCTAGTAGAACACATCTCCCAAATGCAAGAAGAGTAACAATACTATATTATTTTTTCAATCCATACCTCTACGAAGCAGTCATGAAAGACCATCCTGAGAAGCTTGCCGGGGATGCTAGGGTCCAAGGTGGAGGCCGATCTGACGACATCGCTCACCGCCAGCTCCACGCTCGGGCAGGAGGTGGCGTAGAAGCTGGGCGACAGAGCCAATGAAGGCGTTGGCCGGGATGAGTTCGTCGGAGGCTGCGTCGGAGTCGGTGGTGGAGTCGGGGGAGCAGATGGTTTTGGTGGTGGTGGTGGTGGAGTCGCCGTAGGAGGAGACGGCTTCTGAGCCGGCGCTGGGGCCACAGGTGACGGCTTTGGTGCCGGCGGCGCCGGGGGTGGAGGTGACGGCTTTGGAAGCGGTGGCGCTGCTGGTGGTGGGGACGCCGACTTTGGGGCCTGCGCCGGCGCACGTGGAGTGGGCGGCTTTGGAACCGGTGACGCCGCGGGTGCAGCTGGAGACGATGGCTTTGGCGCCTGCGCCGGCGCACGTGGAGCCGGCGGCTTCGGCACCGGCGAGGCCGAAGGGCTAGGTGTCTGCTTCGGCGCCGGCGACGCAGCAGGGGGCTTGGGCGCCGGTACGGCCGGAGACGACGGCCTTGGAGCCGGCCGCGGCGCCGCGGGAAGAGACGGTGCTGGCTTGGGTGCCCGCGCCGGGGACGCCGACTGCGCGGAGGCGCCCGCCAGCAGCGCCGACAGGAGCAGCGCCGAGCATACGACGCCCCATTGCCGCCTCCGACCCCGATCCATCACGGAGGCAGTAGATAAGCCCGTGAGCTAGCTCGCTTCCTCGCGAGTACACACGAATTTATCACCGCCCGGCGGCGGCAGCGGGCGGCGGTGGGAACCAGCTAGCTAGCGAGAGAGAGAACGCGCGCTAGCAAGGAAACAATGCTGCTGGCCGGGAAGGAGAATCTGTCTATCGTGAGTTCGTGACACGCCCAAAGCTTGCAGCGCGTTGGCACTGTTTTGGCGGCGAGCACGGGGGCGGCACGCAGCGGCTGTGTACTACGGGACGCGTCGCCCCGTTCCTGTATGAGCCAGCTGCTATAAGAGCAACTCCAACCGCGCGCGACCCATTTAATCCGTCCGTATCCGTTTGGGTCACCGCAGATCAAAACACTGGCCCAACGTGTCGACCCAAATCACAAACGTGTTCATTTCATGTCCATGTGGACCCATTTCAGGCTATTTGGGTTGAAATGCGTTGGCGCAAACACGAAGCGGAGACGCCGCGCGTCCCCTCGGTGTCCGCTGCGGTCCCACATGTCGGTCGGCCAACAACCGAGCGCGGTCATATTAATAGCGGCCTCGCCGGCGACAACCAAACCCTAGCAATAGGTTTCTTCAGCGGCTTCAGCAAGAGCAAGGGGAAGTTCACCCCCGGCTTCATCCTCCCGTGCTCTTTCTTCTCCGCCGTCGCTGACGCCTGCCCGCCCCGCAAGGCAGCGGCTACACATTCCGGTGCACCAACCGCGGTGGCACTGGGAGTTCATGCAGTTGCTGCCGTACCCGGACGTGATGCTGCCGCACGACTGGCATCTTGATCCGCAGCGGATCCCGGTGCCGCGGTCGCAGCGGACGCACGCCGAGGAGGTGCGTAGGCGCCGGTCGCTACTCACGCGCGGAGCAGCGACGGATGCCGGAGTACGCGCCAGACTCTCCCATTGGGAGGTCTGGTTTGCCCTCGAGAACGAGGAGCAACGGTGCCTCGGCGTGCATCACCACTACACAAACCCCCACCCCCCCGCCTCCCCTAGTCGTCAAGCCGGAGGAGGAGGCTGCCTACCAGGCGGCGCTGGCGGCGGCCATGGTGACCTCCATCGAGGACGAGTGGCTGAAGGCGGAGGCGGACTACCAGGCGAGGCTGGCGGAGGCCCTCGCCCTCTCTGCAGCCAGCGACTGCGTGGTGCCGCCATCGCTCACCCCCAGACGCATAAGCCCGAGCCGACCGACCGGTACGTCTAGACAGGCCAGCTGCGGGACTGGGTCAGCACCCCCCTCCCCCTGTTTGGCTCGACGCGATGCCGGCGCAGGAGGTCGCGTACCTCGAACATTGGAGGCAGAGCGCGCTGACGGAGGAGCACGCCGACGACGAGCGGAGCATGCAGAGGGAGTGCAAGGAGGAAGAGGAGCGCCGCCAGAAGGAGGAGGAGGAGCACGCCCGCCTCGCCGCAATGCCGCCATCGGAGGAGGCAATCCTGGCGGCCTATCAAGCCGCGTTCGGTTGGGTTGGGCTGCCTCCCGTCTTCATCAACCTCACCGGCGACGACGACGACGGTAAGGGCAAGGGCAAGGCGGATGACTAGGGCAGCTTGCGGACAGTTTTTTATGTTTAATTTGTGTTTAAGAGGACTTTGGCCGATGATTGACCGGCCACTTATGTTTAATTATATTTTTTAACTTTATTTCGATCATGCGGGTTAAAATAGACATGCCTTCCCGTTGGACACACTTACTGACCCAAATCTAAAAACGGACGCACATGTCCGCCTGATCGATCCAAACGACTGGGTCGACCAGTTGGATTTGCTCCAAAGGCTTGCCCGGCCAGCGCTACACGCTTACATTAGACTGTGTACGCCAGCTTGCGACACGCCGCATACGGCCATGTTCCGGTGCCCGCTTAATCCCGTCTCGCCGTACTACTGCTACAAAGCCATCATCAACTTCCATCATGATCTCATTTAATTAAGCCGCTGGATGAATGTTTTCTCTCCTGTGTCCTGTCCGTCCTCCTCGCCCCCCGCCCGCCGTGAACCGGTGCCGGAATGAATGCTCTCACGTCACGTACGCGGCGCGGCTCTGCCGTTGCCAGTTGCCACCCCTCTCTCTTCGCACATTATCGTCTCAACTGTAACCTTTTTATACTACCGCATAATAGTATGCTCTCTGCTCGGCATGTAGGGGTGGGGGTGATTGGTGTGCCGTAGTAACTGGGGAGCCTGCCATTGATGCCGGCATTTAGTTGCGTGCCGCTGTTGGTTGGGGAGGAGGAGAGATCGGCCGGCGGTGCCATTCCATCTGCAAATGCAAATGCATGCAGGCTCTGGGCCCCCGGGCAGAGACTTTTTGGGCGGGCGCCATCCCATCTCCGATTCCGGGCTTTCAAACTCGCTGCGCAACAAGGAACGTGCGTTGCCCAAGGACTCGTAGGTGGATAGAGCTGATGGTCGGCAACGGATGGCCCGGCGTGTCAGGGTTTTATTACTACTGTGCTCCGTCGGCCAACCACTGCCTCCACCGGGACAGGTTTTCCTGCCTGGGCCTGTGCATTTGACGGCCTGGAAAACCGGTCGCATTCACATGCCTCTGAAAGAAAACAGTGGTGCGCTACGTTGGACTGGCTCGCGACGGCGACCGAGACGACACACACACGATTCGATGGAAAAACATGTGGCGCTGAGCTGTTGTGCATTGTGCCATGCTATGCTGCCACGGGCGGCAGCTGCCTGCAAGCCTGCAGGCGTTCTGATCCGGGCAAAGACGCGTGGCCGGCAAAAGCTAGCGGACAAGACGAGCGGTGAATCCCTGTTCTGCGAGACGTCCCGGGGCGTGTTGTCTGGAGACCAAATGAGATGAAAATGTTTTGCCTCTATTTTATGTGTTTATTGATACGTGTACAAAAGTGAAATGGGTTGGTTCCATTGCTACGTTTGGTTGGAAGGGTACCGAGGTAGAACGAGAAGGGTCCGGTTCACGTCACCTCTTTCATGGAAATTGCGGAATTATCATCTAGTATAAAGTGGATAGATGTAGGAGTAATAACTCTTCTCATTTAGAGAATGTATGACAAAAATGCGTACTGTACTCCCCGTTTGAAATTCATTTGCCCTTCGAGCAAATAAGCATGGCCAGTTTTGCTAATGCCTACGAACAAGGCAAGCTAGCCGGGAGAAAAGCTCATTTCTCTGTGTCCATCGCAGTGTACACCCCGTTGAAAATAAATTAAAAGCGTATGGATTGTAAGGGCCAGAACTCATATATGGCTCATTTGGCTCCACTGATTTCATTTCATTTGACAGAAATGAAATGAAATGAATCTTTATCAGGATTTCTTTGAAAAAAAAAAACCCTAGATTCCAAATCCATACAAAAACGTTTTGCAACCGCTGGTCGCACTCCCATGAATCCTCAACCGCGGATGTAAAACTACAACTTCAACCTGCCTGCTGCTGTTACACGGAACGAGCACAACTAGTAGATGGCATCGAGCACCTCTTCAAGCGGGTGAAGAACGCCCCACGCGGTGGCTCAGATAACGGTAGCTGTGGTGATCCCAAATTCAGTGTCGCAGCGTCGGCTCCCTCTCTTGGTTTCACTCTGCTCTTGCAGCGGCGAACGGGTTAGACCCCTCTCCCTTGCTTCTCCGTCTCGCCATTCGCCAGCTCTTATTCGTGCGGCCCTCACCGTCACCTTCGTCAGTGCAACCCTCACCGCCGCCCTCCCCTAAACCGACCGCCGCAAATGAGGATGCCCTTGGCCTGGCGTCGAGGATGCCCTGCAGGTGGAGATGGACTCCGGCGGCCCAGGTCCTCTGGACTGGACGGCGGCGGCAGATCTTGTAGGCGGTGGTGGTTGAAGGAGACGGGGGCGTCGGGGACGAGATGAGGGCGTGGGGGTGAGCGAATTTGGAGAATGACAAGTTGTTGGACATGATTTGATTTTACATAGCGGTTCAATTAGTTGGATTTCTGAATGATTTTCGACACCAAATTTAAGGGCAGCCAGACACGGTGGTGTCGGAATTCGCAAATGAATTCAGCGAATTCCGACCCAAATGATGGGTGCCAAACAAGCTGATACAGAAGTTACTTTGGTGTCAATTAAAGCAAAGGAATTGTTATTCTACATTATTTGAAATTCCATATGAACGGGAGATTACTTATAAATTTTGGAGAAAACCAAACACGAGGTCTTATATTTTTTTTAGGAACCATCAAGAGCTTTGCCTTTAAATGAGAAGGGGGAACTATGTACATGGTGTGGCATTATTAAAAAGGTACATGCCGGAAAAACCCCAATACAAGTAGCACCACATGCGGACTACTCGTGGCTATGAGTAACTCTCGGTCGAAAGGCCAAATCACACCGCAGAATCTTCTCGAAGGTGAGATGAGCCACCTCAACGTAAGTCATTCTCATGTCGTTGAAAATGTGTCGGTTCCTTTCCTTCCAGGCATCCGACCCAATGTAGATGAACACCACTACACCACCTCCGATGTGGGTTGCCCATACCTTTGAGCCCCCCTCCCCCCGCCCACCATGAGTCAACCGAAGGAAATGTAGTCGTGGGGCCGAATGCAAGCTGATCGTCCACCCAGTCGAGCACCAGGCCACGTACTGCTGTCGTGGAAGGGATGACATTGTAGAGGTGGGCAGCAGTCTCGTGGGCGCTAAGGCAACACTGACAAACAGGGTCATGCGACCAACCCCTCATGGCAAGGCGACTTTCCATGAGGATCCTATTGTGAAGGACGAGCCAGGAGAATAACCCGCACTTTGGCTCCGCCTGAATGTTCCAGACTTTGTCGGTGGAGAACTTTAAATGGGATCTAAGGAATTGCACCTCGTAAGTCGACCTGGACGAATATTATCCACCTTGGTCTCAAATCCAGCGGATGGAGTCTTGCACGAGCGGATCCAAAATTGTGGAGTTGACAACAAAAGCAAGGACAATGAACTCACCTAGTTGCTCAGGGATGTTCAGCCTAGCCACACATATAATCCAGTTATCATTTAGAAGATCGTCGTCGACTGGTCTGTTCTTTCGGGTTGCGATGATGAAAAGGTCTGGACAACGGTGGCACATGTTTTGTCTTTATTAAAAGGCAGGTTCATAGTGGAAAGTGTGGTAACAGATCATGAAATTATTCATGATGTTGTGGTTAATAACAAAGAAGGTTTTGTCTTTAAGCTCGATTATGAGAAAGCATATGATAGAATTAGTAAAGAATTCCTGTTGGAAGTTATGTACCATAGGGGGTTTAGCCCTAAATGGATGAAAAAAGTTGAATCTATTCTGTATAAAGGGTCTGTAGGTGTAAGAATTAATGATTACAATAGTGATTTTTTTGAGACTTTTAAAGGGGTGAGACAAGGTGATCCTGCCTCCCCTTTGCTTTTCAACCTGGTAGCTGATGTATTTAGCAGAATGCTAAATAAAGCTGCCAAAAACAAAATGTTATCTGGGTTGATGACTAATATTTTCCCTCAAGGGATTACCAGTCTGCAGTATGCAGATGATACCCTATTATTTTTGAAAAATAACCTTGAGTCTGCTAAGAATTTAAAATGGTTGCTCTCTTGTTTTGAACAAATGTCTGGCTTAAGGATTAATTTCATAAGTGTGATCTAGTTCCTATCAATGTCAAGGAGGAAGAGGCTCAGAGTGTGGCACAAGCTCTATCTTGTGCCCTGGGAACTTTCCCCTGAAATATCTTGGTTTTCCTCTTCATCACTCCAAGCCCAGGAGAGAGGACTTGCAACCTGTGGTTGATAAAGTCCTGAAAAGAGCTGCTGGCTAGAGAGGAAGGCTATTAGGTTATGGTAAGAAACTAGTATTGGTCCAGTCTTGTTTAGCTAGTATTCCCACTTACCTGATGAGTATGATCAAATTCCCCAAGTGGGCTATTAACCTGATCAACTCACAGATGGCACACTGTTTCTGGGATAATTATGAGGGTCATCACAAGTACCATCTAGCTAGTTGGGGGCTGTTGACCCAGAAAAAACATTATGGAGGCTTGGGGATACCTAACATTGCTGAAATGAACCTAAGCCTACTAGCTTCTTGGGTATATAAGTACCAAATGGGGGACCAGAAGATGTGGAAGCAGATTATTGATTCTAAATATATAACTAATAATCCCAACGTTTTCTCTTGCCCTGATAATAACTCCTCTCCTTTCTGGAAAGGTGTTCTCTGGGCTGCTAAGGCAACCACGATGGGCTTCCAATGGAAAGTTGGAAATGGGAGGAAAATAAAATTTTGGGAAGACCATTGGTTTGGGTTTGCAGCTTGCAATTCAGTTTTGGGAATTATATAGTATCGCTAATGAACATAATCTCCCTATTGCTGATCTTTGGGATGGGGTTGATCTTAAGATCACCTTTAGGAGATGTGTGGACAATGAAATATTACATCTCTGGTTTGATTTACTTAGTATTGCACAATCGATCGCCTTGACTGATGATGAGGATGCTTTAATTTGGAAATTAGAATCTAATGGTAAATATTCTGTTAGATCTATGTATGCCATGATTAACTTTAGGGGCATTAGCCCTGTTCGTATTCCTGATATCTGGCAAATCCATGTTCCCCCGAACATTCATATTTTCTTGTGGTTGTTGGCTCACAATAAACTGTTGGTTAGAGGGAATTTGATTAAAAGACAGCAGCTGAATGATCTTACTTGCCTATTTTGCTGTGAATATGAAACAACTAACCATCTCTTCTTTGAGTGTGATGTTGCTGCTGACATTTGGAGAAATATCCATTCCATTGCTGGGTGTATGCCCCTACCCACTTTTGATAATGTGGCAAACATGTGGGGGGGGGGGTCACAAATCATTGCAGGCTGAGAATTTGATTACCTCATCTACTCTCTGGGCTATCTGGAGATGCAGAAATGATATGTGTTTTAACAACGCCACCTGGATGGGAGTGCAGGTGATTCTGAAGAGGATAACAGGCTTCTGCAATCTATGGAAGATCCTGTTCAGAGGAGTCGCAAGAGAGCACGTGGAGAGGCTCATAACATCCATGTGGGAGGTTGCCAGAAGACCACCTCTGCTGCTCTGTCCAGAGCCAAGCTGAGGAAGAGGGAACTATGGCTGCAATACTTTATGAGAAAAGTGGGAGGATGGATGGGTGTAGACAATATGCATGGTGGTCCTGGAGGGTTGAAAAGAGTGCGTCTAGTGCCATATGTTCTTGCTGTTGAGATTAAAGTTCCCCCTTGTTTAGGTTCAAAAAACTAGAAATGTTTTAGGTTTATGTTAGCTGAATCATGCCGGGGTGGAAGCTTCAATCCTTCCCCGCGGGCTGTAATATTGTTGTACACTGTGGTTTCATTTTCTGATGGAAATGGAACCGGGGCAGAGGCCCTTTTCTTCTAAAAAACAACGGTGGCACAGGGCCCCCCATTCCTGTGATCCATGCCAAAATGCAGCCTTATGCCCGTCGCCGATGGTGATGACCGTGGACGCCTTGAAGAGGGACACATTAGAAGCGTCACACAGGATCTCGGAACCAGCCTGCGGGCGATCAGGGTCATCCCATTGCAGCCAGAGCCAACGCAGCCTTAGCGCCCTTCTACCTCTACCTCATGTTTTCTCCTATTTGTGTCTTTAATTCACGTGGTTTCCCTATATGACATCCAAACAACAGTTTTGATGTTTTTCATGTTGTTTTGGCTTCGAAATCCATTGTACTCATGATCTCAATTCTCAAATTTTTGCTATTCCTACATTTTGAGTTCTCGCGCTTCAAATAGAGCCTACATATATATGTGAAAATGTAAAGAGAATAGTGGTTTCCCCATCATTTCTTATGCTCCAAAAATGTTTTCTAGGGTTATCATCTACTAGTTTTTTTTGAGTTGAGGTTATCATCTACTACTAGTATGGTTAACTCCATCTTGAGTCAGTCTTAGTCGACTTTGTGCAAATCCGAACCAATCCAAGACGAGAGTGAAATGGGTCGGCAATCTCTTCAAATGCAAAGCGGGTTAAGGGCATCTCCAACGCTAACTTGTGTATTTGTGTCGCAAATGTCTGTTTTTACGTCCGAACACTGATACGGAAGCATGCAATCCAACGCTAGTCACAAACTTCGGCCTCCATTTTTTTGAAGATTTTATCAAACACTTGGTGTGCAGCGTCGCGACGTGGGCAGGACACCGATAGGGGAGCTCGGTGAGCTCAGGGAAGCAACCACGACAGCATGGGCGTCGGGCGTGGCGACGGAGGCCGGCTAGCTTGGGGGCGCGACCACGATGGCAGGGGCGTCGGACGCGGCCACGGACACGGTGGCGGAGGCCGGTGAGCTCGGGGGCGCGACCACGACGGAGGCCGGCGAGCTCGGGGGATGCTGATACGCCCATTTTGCATCATGTTTTTATGTTGATATTTATTGCATTATGGACTGTTATTACACTTTAAGATGCAATTCTTATGCCTTTTCTCTCTTATTTTGCAAGATTTACATAAAGAGCGAGAATGCCGGCAACTGGAATTTTGGACCGGAAAAGAGCAAATCTGAGATCCATATATTCTGCGCAACTCCAAATGTCCTGAAATTTTATGGAGAATTATTTTGGAATATATAAAAAATATTGGGTGAATAAATACCAGGAGGGGACCCACCAGGTGGCCACAAGCCTGGGGGCGCGCCCCTGAGCTTGTGGGCCCCCCTGGCCAGCGTCCGGTGCCCATCTTCTGCTATATGAAGTGTTTTGACCTAGAAAAAATCGCGAGAAGGCTTTCGGGACGAAGCGCCGCTCGAGGTGGAACCTGGGCAGGAGCACTTTTGCTCTCCGATGGAGCGATTCCGTCGGGGAAACTTCCCTTCGGGAGGGGGAAATCGAAGCCATCGCCATCACCAACGATCCTCTCATCATGGGAGGACCAATCTTCATCAACATCTTCACCAGCACCATCTCATCTCAAACCCTAGTTCATCTCTTGTATTCAATCTTTGTCTCAAAACCTCAGATTGGTACATGTGGGTTGCTAGTAGTGTCGATTACTCCTTGTAGTTGATGCTAGTTGGTTTATTTGGTGGAAGATCATATGTTCATATCCTTAATGATATTTAATACCCCTTTGATCATGAACATGAACATGCTTTGTGAGTAGTTAATTTTGTTCCTGAGAACATGGGAGAAGTCTTGTTATAAGTAATAATGTGAATTTGGTATTCGTTCGATATTTTGATGAGATGTATGTTGTCTTTCCTCTAGTGGTGTTAAGTGAACGTCGACTACATGACACTTCACCATGATTTGGCCTAGGGAAAGGCATTGGGAAGTAGCAAGTAGATGATGGGTTGCTAGAGTGACAAAAGCTTAAACCTTAGTTTATGCGTTGCTTCGTAAGGGGCTGATTTGGATCCACATGTTTAATGCTATGGTTAGATTTATCTTAATTCTGCTTTCGTAGTTGCGGATGCTTGCGAGAGTGGTTATTCATAAGTGGGAGGCTTGTCCAAGTAAGGACAACACCCAAGCACCGGTCCACCCACATACCAAATTATCAAAGTAGCGAACGCGAATCATATGAGCATGATGAAAACTAACTTGATGATAATTCCCATGTGTCCTCGGGAGCGCTTTGCTTTATATAAGAGTTTGTCCAGGCTTGTCCTTCGCTATAATAAGGATTGGACCACCTTGCTGCACTTTTGTTACACTTGTTACTTGTTACCCGTTACGAATTATCTTGCTACCAAACTATCTGTTACCGATAATTTCAGTGCTTGCAGAAAATACCTTGCTAAAAACCGCTTGTCATTTCCTTCTGCTTCTCGTTGGGTTCGACACTCTTACTTATCGAAAGGACTACGATTGATCCCCTATACTTTTGGGTGATCAAGACTCTTTTCTGGGGCCGTTGCCGGGGAGTGAAGCGCCTTTGGTGAGTGGAATTTGGTAAGGAAAAATTTATATTACGTGCTGAAATTTACTGTCACTTGTCACTATGGAAAATAATCCTTTGAGGGGCTTGTTCGGGGTATCTTCACCTCGACCGGAAGCACAAAGAGTTGCTCCTGAACCTACTGTACCTACTGAAAATAATTATTATGAAATTCCTTCGGGTATGCTAGAGAAACTGCTAGTTAATCCTTATGCAGGAGATGGAACATTACATCCTGATATGCACCTAATCTTTGTGGATGAAGTTTGTGGAACATTTAAGCTTGTAGGTTTACTCGGAAATGAAGTCACGAAGAAGGTATTCCCTTTATCTTCGAAGGGAAAGGCATTGACATGGTATAGGCTATGTGATGATATTGGAGCTTGATACGTCTTCAACGTATCTATAATTTTTTATTGTTCCGTGCTATTATATTATTTGTTTTGGATGTTTATATGCATTAATATGCTATTTTATATTATTTTTAGGACTAACCTATTAACCTAGAGCCCAGTGCTAGTTTCTGTTTTTTCCTTGTTTTTGAGTTTTACAGAAAAGGAATATCAAACGGAGTCCACGATGATTATTCTTAGATCAGAAGACATCCACGGAGCTTGGAGAAGGGGCCAGAAGGTTCCCGAGGAGGCCACAAGCCTCCTAGGCGCGCCCCAGGGGGGGCGCGCCCTGAGGGCTTGTGGGCCCCTCGGGAGTCCTCCAACCCTAATTCTAGCACCATAAATTCCAAATATTCCCAAACCACTAGAGGCATCCACCAAAATACTTTTCCGCCGCCGTAACCTTCTGTTCCCATGAGATCCCATCTTGGGGCCTTTTCCGACGATCTTCCGGAGGGGGATTCGGTCACAGAGGGCTTCTACATCAACCTATTGCCCTACCGATGATGTGTGAGTAGTTTACCACAGACCTACGGGTCCATAGCTAGTAGCTAGATGGCTTCTTCTCTCTCTTTGATCTTCAATACAATGTTCTCCTTGATGTTCCTGGAGATCTATTCGATGTAATACTTTTTTGCGGTGTGTTTGTTGAGATCCGATGAATTGTGGATTTATGATCAGATTATCTATGAATATTATTTGAGTCTTCTCTAAACTCTTTTATGCATGATTAAGATATCTTTGTATTTCTCTTCGAACTATTGATTTGGTTTGGCCAACTAGATTGGTTTTTCTTGCAACGGGAGAGGTGCTTAGTTTTGGGTTCAATCTTGCGGTGTCCTTACCCAGTGAAATAGTAGGGGTAGCGAGGCACATATTGTATTGTAGCCATCGAGGATAAAAATATGGGGTTTACATCATATTGCTTGAGTTTAACCCTCTACATCATGTCATCTTGCTTAAGGCGTTACTCCGTTCTTAAGAACTTAAAACTCTAGATGCATGCTGGATAGCGGTCGATGTGTGGAGTAATAGTAGTAGATGCATGCAGGAGTCGGTCTACTTGTCACGGATGTGATGCCTATATTCATGATCATTGCCTTAGATATCGTCATAACTTTGCGCTTTTCTATCCATTGCTCAACAGTAATTTGTTTACCCACCGTATGCTTTATTCAAGAGAGAAGCCTCTAGTGAAACCTATGGCCCTCGGGTCTATTTTCCATCGTATATTGTCAGATCTATAAAACCAAAAACCCAAAAATACCTTGCTGTAATTTATTTAATTTTATTTTGTTTTACATTTTAGTAATCTTTTATGTCTATCTCTATCAGATCTCATCCTTGCAAGTGACCGTGAAGGGATTGACAACCCCTTTATCGCGTTGGGTGCAAGTGTTTGATTGTTTGTGCAGGTGCATAGATTGGAGACTTGCTTGTACCTCCTACTGGATTGATACATTGGTTCTCAAACTGAGGGAAATACTTATCTTAATAGAAAAATTGATAAGGTTGATAAAAGTGGGATTGGAGAGGTCAAAACTTTAAGTAGCGATGAACCCACCCTTTTGGATTTCAAGGACTTTAATTATGATAATTGTTCTTTGATAGATTGTATTTCCTTGTTGCAATCCATGCTTAATTCACCACATGCTTATAATCAAAATAAAGCTTTTACTAAACATATCGTTGATGCTATGATGAAATCCTTTGAAGAAAAACTTGAGTTGGAAGTTTCTATCCCTAGAAAGTTTTATGATGAGTGGGAATCTACTATTAAGATCAAAATTAAAGATTATGAGTGCTTTGCTTTGTGTGATTTGGGTGCTAGCGTTTCCACGATTCCAAAAACTCTATGTGATGTGTTAGGTTTTCGTGAATTTGATGATTGTTCTTTGAATTTGCATCTAGCGGATTCCACTATTAAGAAACCTATGGGAAGGATTGATGATGTTCTTATTGTAGCAAATAGGAATTATGTTCCCGTAGATTTTATTGTGCTTGATATAGATTGCAATCCTACATGTCCTATTATTCTTGGTAGACCTTTCCTTAGAACGATTGGTGCAATTATTGATATGAAAGAAGGAAACATTAGATTTCAATTTCTATTAAGGAAGGGCATGGAACACTTTCCAAGAAAGAAAATTAAGTTGCCATATGAATCTATTATGAGGGTTACTTATGGATTGCATACCAAAGATGACAATACCTAGATCTATGTTTTATGCCTAGCTAGGGGCGTTAAACAATAGCGCTTGTTGGGAGGCAACCCAATTTTATTTTTATGTTTTTTGTTTTTGGTTCTGTTCTTCAATAAATACACATTATTACCTCCGTAGTAATTGTGTTTTAGTGTTTGAGCCAAGTAAGACCTTTGGGATGGCTTACGGTGATAGTTGATTTGATCCTGCTGAAAAACAGAAACTTTTAAGTCCAGTTGAAGAATTTTGATAATTCACAGGAGCGACGGAAAATTCTGAATTTTTTACACAAGTTTATATACAGATTGCCTATGTTTTCCTATTTTTTCAGAATTTTTAGATTTACATAAGTATGATTAATATTCGGATCTTCACAGACTGTTCTGTTTTTGACAGATTCTGTTTTCTTTGTGTTGTTTGCTTATTTTGATGAATCTATGGGTAGTATCGGGGGGTATGAACCATGGAGAAGTTGGAATACAATATATATAACACCAATATAAATTTAGAATGAGTTTACAACAGTGCCAAAAGTGGTGATTTATTTTATTATACTAACGGAGCTTATGAGTTTTCTCTTGAGTTTTGTGTTGTGAAGTTTTCAAGTTTTGGGTAAAGATTTGATGGACAATGGAATAAGGAGTGGCAAGATCCTAATCTTGGGGATGCCCAAGGCACCCCAAGGTAATATTCAAGGAAATCCAAGGATCTAAGCTTGGGGATGCCCCAGATGGCATCCCCTCTTGTGTCTTCAATCCATCGGTAAATTTACTTGAGGCTATATTTTTATTCACCACATGATATGTGTTTTGCTTGGAGCGTATTGTATGATATGAGTCTTTGATTTATTTTATTTTTAGTTTGCCACAATCATCCTTGCTGTACACACCTTTTGAGAGGGACACGCATTAATCGTGAATTTATTAGAATACTCTATGTGCTTCACTTATATCTTTTGAGCTAGGCAATTTGCTCTAGTGCTTCACTTATATCTTTTTAGAGCACGGCGGTGGCTTTATTTTATAGAAATTGTTGAATTATCATGCTTCACTTATATTATTTTGAGAGTCTAAAATAGCATGGTAATTTGCTTAGGTTATGAATTTAGTCCTAATATGATGGGCATCCAAGAGGGATATAATAAAAACTTTCATATAAAGAGCATTGAATAGATGAGAAGCTTGATTCCTTGCATTTGTTTTGAGATATAAAGATAGTGATATTAGAGTCATGCTAGTGAGTAATTGTGGATTGGTAGAAATACTTGTGTTAAAGTTTGTGATTCCCGTAGCATGCACGTATGGTGAACCGTTATGTGATGAAGTCGGAGCACGATTTATTTTTTGATTGTCTTCCTTATGAATGGCGGTCGGGGACGAGCGATGGTCTTTTCCTACCAATCTATCCCCCTAGGAGCATGCGTGTAGTACTTTGTTTCGATGGCTAATAATTTTTTTCAATAAGTATGTGAGTTCTCTATGACTAATGTTGAGTGCATGGATTATACGCACTGTCACCCTTCCACCATTGCTAGCCTCTCTAGTACCGCGCAACTTTCGCCGGTGCATTAAACCCACCATATATCCTTCCTCAAAACAGCCACCATACCTACCTATTATGGCATTTCCATAGCCATTCCGAGATATATTGCCATGCAACTTCCACCGTTCCGTTTATTATGACACATACCATCATTGTCATATTGCTTTGCATGATCATGTAGTTGGCATAGTATTTGTGGAAAAGCCACCATTCATATTTTTTATACATGCCACTCTTGATCATAGCACATCCCGGTACACCGCCAAAGGCATTCATATAGAGTCATATCTTGTTCTAGAATCGAGTTGTAGTTCTTGAGTTGTAAGTAAATAAAAGTGTGATGATCATCATTATTAGAGCATTGTCCCATGTCAGGAAAGGATGATGGAGGCTATGATTCCCCCACAAGTCGGGATGAGGCTCTGGACGAAAAATAAGAAAAATAAAAAAAGGTGGAAAAAGAGAAAAAAGAAGAAGAAAAAAATGAGAGAAAGGAGAGAAGGGACAATGTTACTATCCTTTTTCCACCCTTGTGCTTCAAAGTAGCGCCATGATCTTAATGATAGAGAGTCTCCTATTTTGTCACTTTCATATACTAGTGGGAATTTTTCATTATAGAACTTGGCTTGTATATTCCAATGATGGGCTTCCTCAAATTGCCCTAGGTCTTTGTGAGCAAGCAAGTTGGATGCACACCCACTTAGTTTCTTTTTGAGCTTTCATACACTTATAGCTCTAGTGCATCCGTTGCATGGAAATCCCTACTCACTTGCATCGATATCAATTGATGGGCATCGCCATAGCTCATTAATTTGCCTAGTTGATGTGAGACTATCTCCTTCTTTTTGTCTTCTCCACAATAACCACCATATTCTATTCCACCTATAGTGCTATATGCATGGCTCACGCTCATGTATTGCGTGAAAGTTGAAAAGGTTTGAGAACATCAAAAGTATGAATCAATTGCTTGGCTTGTCGTCGGGGTTGTGCATGATGAAATACTTTGTGTAATGAAGATGGAGCATAGCCAGACTATATGATTTTGTAGGGATAACTTTCTTTTGCCATGTTATTTTTAGAAGACATGATTGCTTTATTAGTATGCTTGAAGTATTATTGTTTTTATGTCAATATTAAACTTTTATTTTGAATCTTATGGATATGAATATTCATGCCACAATAAAGAAGATTGCATTAAGAAATATGTTAGGTAGCATTCCACATCAAAAATTCTGTTTTTATCATTTACCTACTCAAGGACGAGCAGGAATTAAGCTTGGGGATGCTTGATACGTCTCCAACGTATCTATAATTTTTGATTGTTCCATGCTATTATATTATCTGTTTTGGATGTTTTATATGCATTAATATGCTATTTTATATTATTTTTGGGACTAACCTATTAACCTAGAGCCTAGTGCCAGTTTCTGTTTTTTCCTTGTTTTTGAGTTTTACAGAAAAGGAATATCAAAGGGAGTCCAAACGGAATAAAACTTTCGCGATGATTTTTCTTGGACCAGAAGACATCCACGGAGCTTGGAGAAGGGGCCAGAAGTCTCCCGAGGAGGCCACAAGCCTGCTAGGCGCGCCCCAGGGCGGCTGAGGGCTTGTGGGCCCCTCGGGAGTCCTCCAACCCTAATTCTTGCACTATAAATTCCCAAATATTCCCAAACCACCAGAGGCATCCACCAAAATACTTTTACGCCGTCGTAACCTTCTGTTCCCATGAGACCCATCTTGGGGCCTTTTTCGGCGATCTGCCGGAGGGGGATTCGATCACGGAGGGCTTCTACATCAACCCTATTGCCCTACCGATGATGTGTGAGTAGTTTACCACAGACCTACGGGTCCATAGCTAGTAGCTAGATGGCTTCTTCTCTCTCTTTGATCTTCAATACAATGTTCTCCTCGATGTTCTTGGAGATCTATTCGATGTAATACTTTTTTGCGGTGTGTTTGTTGAGATCCGATGAATTGTGGATTTATGATCAGATTATCTATGAATATTATTTGAGTCTTCTCTGAACTCTTCTATGCATGATTAAGATATCTTTGTATTTCTCTTCGAACTATCGATTTGGTTTAGCCAACTAGATTGGTTTTTCTTGCAATGGGAGAGGTGCTTAGTTTTGGGTTCAATCTTGCGGTGTCCTCACCCAGTGACATAGTAGGGGTAGCGAGGCACGTATTGTATTGTAGCCATCGAGGATAAAAAGATGGGGTTTACATCATATTGCTTGAGTTTATCCCTCTACATTATGTCATCTTGCTTAAGGCATTACTCCGTTCTTTTGAACTTAATACTCTAGATGCATGCGGAATAGCGGTCGATGTGTGGAGAAATAGTAGTAGATGCAGGCAGGAGTTGGTCTACTTGTCACGGACGTGATGCCTATATTCATGATCATTGCCTTAGATATCGTCATAACTTTGCGCTTTTCTATCAATTGCTCAACAGTAATTTGTTTGCCTGCCATATGCTTTCTTCAAGAGAGAAGCCTCTAGTGAAACCTATGGCCCCCGGGTCTATTTTCCATCATATATTTTCAGATCTATAAAACCAAAAACCCAAAAATACCTTGCTGCAATTTATTTACTTTTATTTTGTTTTACGTTTTAGTAATCTTTTATGTCTATCTCTATCAGATCTCATCCTTGCACGTGACCGTGAAGGGATTGACAACCCCTTTATCGCGTTGGGTGCAAGTGTTTGATTGTTTGTGTAGGTGCATAGATTGGAGTCTTGCTTGTACCTCCCACTGGATTGATACCTTGGTTCTCAAACTGAGGGAAATACTCATCTCTACTTTGCTGCATCACCCTTTCCTCTTCAAGGGAAAAACCAACGCAAGCTCAAGAAGTAGTAGAGCTTGGGACTGGAATCGATTGAAGTTGGAATTTCATCAAAAAAATTATCCTATGCATCTAGTTCATCGTGATCGGAACTACATATATAATTTTTGGCCTCGTGAAGTAGAAAGTATCGCTCAAGCTTGGGGGAGGCTTAAGTCCATGATGTATTCATGCCCCAATCATGAGCTCTCAAAAGAAATTATTATTTCGAATTTTTATGCCCGGCTTTCTCGTAATGATCGATCCATGCTCGATACTTCTTGTACTGGTTCCTTTATGAAGAAGACTATTGAATTCAGATTGGATATTTTGGAAAGAATTAAACACAACTCTGAAGATTGGGAATTCGGCAAAGGTAAAGAGTCAGGTATAAAACTTGAGTTTGATTGTGTTAAATCTTTTATGGATACCGATGCTTTTCATGAGTTTAGCACTAAATATGGACTTGACTTTGAGATAGTAGCTTCTTTTTATGAATCTCTTGCTACTCATGTTGATCTCCCTAAGGAGAAGTGGTTTAAGTATCATCCCCCTATTGAAGTAAAAGTAGAAGAACCCACTAAAGCTAAAGAAGAAACTATCATTTATAATGTTGATCCAGTTGTTCCTACTGCTTATATTGAGAAACCACCTTTCCCTGTTAGGATAAAAGAACATGCTAGGGTTTCAACTGTGGTTAACAAAAGTTATATAAGAACACCTACACCCTCTAAACAAATTAAAGTTGAACCTAATGTTGCTATGATTAAAGATCTCTTGGTTGAAAATATGGATGGGCATGTTATTTATTTCTGTGATGAAGCAACTAGAATCGCTAAACCCGATGATAAAGATAAGAATAGACTGGTTGTTGGCATGCATGTTGTCTCTGTTAAAATAGGAGATCATTGTTATCATGGCTTATGTGATTTGGGTGCGAGTGTCAGTGCTATTCCATTTACTCTATATCAAGAAATTATGAATGATATTGCACCTGCTGAGATAGAAGACATTGATGTGACTATTAAACTTGTGAATAGAGACACTATTTCACCACTTGGGATCGTTAGAGATGTTGAAGTCTTATGTGGGAAAATTAAATACCCTACTGATTTTCTAGTTCTTGGTTCCCCACAAGATGATTTTTGTCCCATTATATTTGGTGGACCTTTCCTGAATACGGTTAATGCTAAGATTGATTGCACTAAGGAAATTGTAGTGTTAATTTTGGTGTTGTGACTCATGAGTTTAATTTCTCCAAATTTTGTAGACAACCTCGTGATAAAGAATTGCCTAGTAAGGATGAAATAATTGGTCTTGCTTCTATTGCCGTGCCTCCTACTGATCCGTTAGAACAATATTTGCTAGACCATGAAAATGAATGAAAGAAATGAAATAGATGAGATATTCTTCAAACAAATACCTAGTTTGAAACATAATTTGCCTATTGAGACTCTTGGAGATCCTCTTCCACCCAAGAGTGATCCTGTGTTTGAGCTTAAGCAATTGCCTGATACACTGAAATATGCTTATCTTGATGAAAAGAAGATATATCCTGTTATTATTAGTGCTAACCTTTCAGAGCATGAAGAAAAGAAATTATTGAAAACCCCGAGGAAGCACCATGACGCTATTGGATATACTCTTGATGATCTTAAGGGCATTAGTCCCACTCTATGTCAGCGCAAGATTAATATGGAGCCTGATGCTAAGCAAGTTGTTGATCACCAGCGACGATTAAATCCTAAGATGAAGGAAGTGGTAAGAAATGAAATATTAAAGCTCCTGGAAGCAGGTATAATCTATCCTATAGCTGATAGTAGATGGGTAAGTCCTGTTCATTGTGTCCCTAAGAAGGGAGGTATCACTCTTGTTCCTATTGATAAGAATGAACTCGTCCCACAAAGAATTATAACAGGCTATAGGATGGTAATTGATTTTAGAAAACTAAACAAAGCCACTAGGAAGGATCACTACCCCTACCATTTATTTATCAAATGCTGGAAAGGTTATCAAAGCATACACATTTCTATTTTCTAGATGGATACTCTGGTTTTTCCCAAATACCTGTGTCACAAGAGGATTAGGAAAAAAACTACTTTTACATGCCCTTTTGGTACTTTTGCTTATAGACGTATGCCTTTTGGTTTATGCAATGCACCTGCTACCTTTCAAAGATGTATGACTGCTATATTCTCTGACTTTTGTGAAAAGATTGTTGAGGTTTTCATGGATGATTTTTTCGTTTACGGAACTTCTTTTGATGATTGCTTAAGCAACCTTGATCGAGTTTTGCAGAGATGTGAACAAACTAATCTTGTCTTGAATTGGGAGAAGTGTCATTTTATGGTGAATGAAGGTATTGTCTTGGGGCATAAAATTTCTGAGTGTGGCATTGAAGTGGATAATGCCAAAGTTGATGCAATTGAGAAAATGCCATGTCCTAAAGATATCAAAGGTATAAGAAGTTTCCTTGGTCATGCTGGTTTTTATAGGAGATTTATTAAAGACTTATCTAAAATTTCTAGGCCTCTTACTAATCTCTTGCAAAAAAGATGTCCCATTTGTTTTTTATGATGATTGTGTAGAAGCCTTTGAAACACTTAAGAAAGCCTTAACTTTTGCACCTATTGTCCAATCACCTGATTGGAACTTACCATTTGAAATTATGTGTGATACTAGTGATTATGCTGTTGGTGCTGTTCTAGGACAAAGAGTTGATAAGAAATTAAATGTTATCCATTATGCTAGCAAAACTCTAGACAGTGCTCAAAGAAACTATGCTACTACTGAGAAAGAATTCTTAGCAGTTGTGTTTGCATGTGATAAGTTCAAATCTTACATTGTTGATTCTAAACCGTGCACACTGATCATGCTGCTATTAAATACCTTATGAAAAAGAAAGATGCTAAACCTAGACTCATTAGGTGGGTTCTTTTGTTACAAGAATTTGACTTGCATATTATTGATAGGAAGGGAGCTGAGAACCCAGTAGCTGACAACTTGTCTAGGTTGGAAAATATTCTTGATGACCCACTACCTATTGATGATAGTTTTCCCGATGAACAATTAGCTATCATAAATGCTTCTCGTAATACTCCTTGGTATGCTGACTATGCTAATTACATTGTTGCTAAATATATACCAGCTAGTTTGACATACCAACAAAAGAACAAGTTTTTCTTCAATTTAAGACATTACTTTTGGGATGACCCACATATATATAAAGAAGGAGTAGATGGTATTATTAGGCGTTGTATACCTGAGCATGAACAGGTACAAGTCCTACGTAAGTGTCACTCCGAGGCATACGGAGGACACCATGCGGGAGATAGAATGACACACAAGGTATTACAATCTAGTTTTTATTGGCCTACTCTTCTCAAAGATGCTCGTAAGTTTGTCTTATCTTGTGATGAGTGTCAAAGAATTGGAAATATTGGTAGACGCCAGGAAATGCCTATGAATTATTCACTTGTTATTAAACCATTTGATGTTTGGGGATTTGATTATATGGGACCTTTTCCTTCCTCCAATGGGTATACTCATAATTTAGTTGCTGTTGATTACGTTACTAAGTGGGTAGAAGCTATTACAACTAGTAGTGTTGATCATAACACTTCCATTAAAATGCTTAAAGAAGTT
Organism: Thinopyrum elongatum; assembly: GCA_011799875.1. Lineage (NCBI taxonomy): Eukaryota > Viridiplantae > Streptophyta > Magnoliopsida > Poales > Poaceae > Thinopyrum > Thinopyrum elongatum. The sequence continues at coordinate 501,919,983 of CM022298.1, forward strand.
ATTTTCCCAAGGTTTGGAGTCCCTAGATACTTAATGACTCATGGTGGTTCACACTTTATTCATGGTGCTTTCCTAAATTGCTTGCTAAATATGATGTCAACCATAGAATTGCATCACCCTAGCTATCACCCTCAATCTAGTGGTCAAGTTGAATTGTCTAAGAAGAATTGGTTTAATAAACTTGATGATGCACTTTGGGCTTATATAACTGCTTATAAGAATCCTTTGGGTATGTCTCCATATAAAATGGTTTATGGAAAGGCATGTCATTTACCTCTTGAATTAGAACATAAAGCTTATTGGGCAATCAAAGAACTCAACTATGATTTTAAACTTGCCGGTGAAAAGAGGTTGTTTGATATTAGCTCACTTGATGAATGGAGAACCCAAGCCTATGAAAACGCTAAACTGTTTAAGAAAAAAGTTAAAAGATGGCACGATAGAAGAATACAAAAACAGGAATTTAATGTAGGTGACCAAGTCTTGCTATACAATTCTCGTTTAAGATTTTTTGCAGGAAAACTTCTCTCCAAATGGGAAGGACCTTACGGTATCGAAGAAGTTTATCGGTCCGGTAGTATTAAGATCAACAACACCGAGGGTGGTGAATGGACAAAGAATTAAGCATTATATTTCAGGTATGCCTATAAATGTTGGGACTAATATTATGCAGTCCATAACACCGGAGGAGTACATAAAGGAAACCTTTTGGAACACTCCAGAACCCTAAAAAGGAATAGGTATGTGATACGGTAAGTAAACCGACTCCAAAAGTTCCATAAAAGAAATTTTACTCTGTTTTGGAATATTTAAAAAATTAGGAAAATAGTAATAAGTAGTCCGAAAAGCGCATGAGCAGGCGACAAGCCTGGGGGGCGCGCCCTACCCCCTGGGCGCGCCTCCCGAGCTTGTGGAGCCCTCGTGCGCCATCCAGTCTCCGTTTTCTCCTAGATTACTTGTTTTGCACGGTAAAAATTCATTATATAATCTCCCAGAGGTTTTGACCATCGTATTGCGACAATATCCTCTGTTCTTGTTTCGAGCTATTTTTCTGGTAGATTTAGAGCAATATGTCATCACAAGATTCAGATGGACAGAGCTATGTCTCCCACTATGTTGCAGACAAAGATCTTTGGGGATATATATCCCTACCTATGGTCTACATATGAGGAGCAAGATGCCAACTCAGAGAAGGCAGAAGACGCGGGATCAAATGAAGACGATGTCCCCCTACCTCAACCAGAGGATATGCATGTGGAGTTCAAGAAGTCGAGCCTTCCAAACACAGTGAACAAATCTAATATCCAATTTATCTCGTCATGTTTTCTTCAGGAAAGCAAGGAGGCATTATGTAAAAGGGTGTTGAAGCTTGAGCAAGAAACCGATGATTTTAGGGAGGAAAATTGCATCCTTAAACGTAGGCTGGAGAAGAAGACTACTTCATCACCACCACCTCCAAAGAAGGAGACTTGAGTACACGGGTATGGACACTCCCCTTGGCTTGTGCCAAGCTTGGGGGAGGTGCCCCGGTATCATATCACCATCACATCTTTATCATTATCGTTTATTTTAGTTCGATCCTTTTGGTTACATCGTGATCTAGTAGAATAAAAAGTTTTAATATTATCTAGTCTTTAGGTTTTTGCTTCGTGATCTATCTATGTAATCGAGTATGAGAGTTATATAATAAAGATTAGTTTTGAGTTGAGTGTTTTGCTTACTTGATCTTAGAGATGAAAAAGAATAAAGGAAATAAAAGAGTATATAATAATCTCATGGAGAGTGATGACTTCACATATGAGAAGTATAATTCATGAAATTTGTTGAAGGTTGACAAACATAGTATTGGTCATTGTTGCAATTAATGAGAAGTAATAAAGAAAGAGAGGTTTCACATATAAATACACTATCTTGGACATCTTTTATGATTGTGAGCACTCATTAAAATATTATATGCTAATAAGTTGATGGTAGACAAGAAAGACAACATAATGAGTTATGTTTTCTTATATCCGAATAGAAGTTATATTGTCATGCATCCTCCAACATGTGGAGCTTGCTTTATATCCCATGCTATCAAAAATTCTGCACCAGGTAGAGATACTACTCGTGCATCCAAAATCCTTAAACCCAGTTTTGTCATAAGAGTCCACTATACCTACCTATGGATTGAGTAAGATCCTTGAAGTAAGTTGTCATCGGTGCAAAGCAATACAAATTGCTCTTTAAATATGCATGATCTTTTAGTGTGGGGGAAATAAGCTTTGTACGTGATGGGGAACGAAACATGAAAATCAGAAAAAATCCTATGAAACACCCAAGATCTATCTATGGAGATGTAAAGCAATGAGAGGGGAGTGGTGTCTACATACCCTTGTAGACCGAAAGCGTTAACGAGATCATGGTTGGCGTAGTCGTACTCGCGTCACGATCCAATCCGATCCAAGTACCGCACGTGCGGCACCTCTGAGTTTAGCACACGTATGGCTTAGCGGCATCCTCTCCTTATTGATCCAGCAAGGGAGGGATAGGAGGTAGATGAGATCTGTACTAACACAACGGCGTGGTGGTGGTGGTGGCAGCGGAACTCTGGCAAGGCTTCGCCAAGCGCATACCGGTGAAACGTGGGAGGAGTTGGGAGAGTTAACGGGCAAGGGTCGAAGCGTGGCTGCCCCCAATGCCTCTCCACCTTTATATAGGCATGGAGGGGGCTGGTGGCTTGCCCTCCAAGGCCCTAGAGTTGTTGGTCAAAGGGGGAGGAAGGAAATCCCTCCTTTCCTTCACCACCGATCGCTATCCCCCCTTTTTAGCGATCCTCATCTTATCCCTTTGGGATATGATACCATTCCTTTTAAGGGAGGATCTTGGTGCACCTAGACCAGGGTTGTAGGGACTTTCCCCACTACCCATGTTCATGTGGGCCCCCCATGCAGGTGGGCCCCACTCCAGAACCTTCTAGAACCTTCCCGGTACAATACCGAAAGAACTCGAACTTTTCCGGAATCCCGATAACAACTTTCCATATATGAACCTTTACCTCCGAAGCTCCTCGTGATGTCCTGGATCCCATCCGGGACACCGAACAACCTTCGGACTTTCCACTATTAATATCTCAATACTACCCTAGCGCTACCGAACGTTAAGTGTGCGACCCTACGGGTTCGGAACATGCAGACATGACCGAGACTCCTCTCCGATCAATAACCAATAGCGGTATCTGGATGCCCATATTGGTTCCTACATATTCAATGAAGATCTTTATCGGTTGATGCACGATGTCAAGGATTCAGTCAATCCCGTATGTAATTCCCTTTGTCCGACGATATGTTACTTGTCTGAGATTCGATCATCGGTATCCCCATACCTAGTTCAATCTCGTTACTCGTTCCGTAATACAAGATCCCGTGACTAAATTCATTAGTCACATGAAGCTTCTTATGATGTTGTATTACCGAGAGGGACCAGAGATATCTCTCCATCACACGGAGCGACAAATCCCAGTCTCGATCCATGCAACCCAACAGACACCTTCGGAGATACCTGTAGAGCACCTTTATGATCACCTAGTTATGAAGTGACATTTGATAGCACACAAGGCATACCTCCGGTATCCGGGAGTGGCATGATCTCATGGTCTAAGGAACTGATACTTGACATGAAGAAAGCTATAGCAAATAACTAAGCGATCTGATGCTAAGCTTACGGTTGGGTCTTGTCCATCACATCATTCTCTTAATGATGTGATCCCGTTATCAAATGACAACTCATGTCTATAGTTCGGAAACCATAACCATCTTTGATCAACGAGCTAGTCTAGTAGAGGCTTACTAGGGACACGGTGTAGTTTATGTATTCACACATGTATTTAAGTTTCCGGTCAATACAATTCTAGCATGAATAATAAACATTTATCATGAATGGGAAATATGATAATAACCATTTTATTATTGCCTCTAGGGCATATTTCCAACAGTCTCCCACTTGCAGTAGAGTCAATAATCTAGTTCACATCGCCATGTGATTAACACCCAATGAGTTCTGGGGTTTGATCATGTTTTGCTTGTGAGAGAGGTTTTAGTCAACGGGTCTGCAACATTCAGATCTGTGTGTACTTTGCAAATCTCTATGTCATACTGTAGATGCTGCTACCACGCTCCACTTGGAGCTATTCCAAATGGCGGCTCCACTATACGTATCCAGTTTTTGACTCAGAGTCATCCAGCTCGGTGTCAAAGCTTGAATCGACGTAACCCTTTACGATGAAATCTTTATCACCTCCATAACCGAGAAACATTTCCTTAGTCCTCTTTAGGCACTTAAGGATAATTTTGACCGCTGTCCAGTGATCCACTCCTGGATCACTCTTGTACCCTCTTGCCAGACTCATGGCAAGGCACACATCAGGTATGGTACACAGCATGGCATACATTATAGAGCCTATGGCTGAGGCATAGGGAATGGCCTTCATCCTTTCTCTTCCTTCCGCCGTGGTCGAGCTTTGTGTCTTACTCAACTTCACACCCTACAATACAGGCAAGAAATCCTTCTTTGGCTGATCCATTTTGAACTCCTTCAAAATCTTGTCAAGGTATGTGCTCTGTGAAAGTCTTATTAGGCGTCTTCATCTATCTTTATAGATTTTAATGCCCAATATGTAAGCAGCTTTACCCAGGTCTTCCTTTGAATAACTCCTTTCAAACAACCCTTTATGCTTTCCAGAAATTCTACATCATTTCCAATCAACAATATGTCATCCACATATACTTATCGAAAATGCTATAGAGCTCCCACTCACTTTCTTGTAAATACAAGCTTCTCCGTAAGTTTGTATAAACCCAAAAGCTTTGATCACCTCATCAAAGTGTATATTCCAACTCCGAGATGCTTGCATCAGTCCATAGATGGGTCGCTGGAGCTTGCATACTTTGTTAGCATCCTTAGGATCGACAAAACCTTCCGGTTGCATCATATACAACTCTTCCTTAAGGAACCCGTTAAGGAACGTTGTTTTGGCGTCCATCTGCCAGATCTCATAGTCGTAATATGCGGCAATTGCTAACATAATTCTAACAGACTTAAGCATCGCTACGGGTGAGAAAGTCTCATCATAGCCAACTCCTTGAATTTGTCAGAAACCCTTTGCGACAAGTCAAGCTTTATAGACGGTGACATTACCATCGATGTCTGTCTTCTTCTTAAAGATCCATTTATTCTCAATGCCATGCCGGTCATTGGCAGGTCCACCAAAGTCCATACTTTGTTCTCATACATGGATCCTATCTCGGATTTCATGGCCTCAAGCCATTTGTTGGAATCCGGGCTCATCATTGCTTCTTCATAGTTCGTAGGTTCGCCGTTGTCTAACAACATGACTTCCAGGACGGGATCACCGTACCACTCTGGTGTGGAACATACCCTGGTCGACCTACGAAACTCAGTGGTAACTTGATCCGAAGTTCCATGATCACCATCATTAGCTTCCTCTCTAGTTGGTGTCGACATCATTGGAACTGCTTTCTGTGATGTGCTACCTTCCAATTTGAGAGAAGGTACGATCACCTCATCAAGTTCTACTTTCCTCCCACTCACTTCTTTCGAGAGAAACTCCTTCTCTAGAAAGGACCCATTCTTAGCAACAAAAATCTTGCCCTTGGATCTGTGATAGAAGGTATACCCAATGGTCTCTTTAGGGTATCCTATGAAGACGCACTTCTCTGCTTTGCGTTTGAGCTTATCAGGCTGAAGCCTGTTGACATAAGCGTCGCATCCCCAAACTTTAAGAAACGACAACCTAGGTTTATTGCCAAACCATAATTCATACGGTGTCATCTCAACGGATTTAGACGGTGCCCTATTCAAAGTGAATGTTATTGTGTCTAATGGATATCCCTAAAAACATAGTGGCAAATTGATAAGAGACATCATAGAACACACCATATCCAATAGAGTGCGGTTATGACGCTCAGACACACAATTACACTAAGGTGTTCCAGGTGGCGTGAGTTGTGAAACAATTTTAGCATTGTCTTAAATACATACCAAACTCGCAACTCAGATATTTTCCTCCACGATCATATCATGGACATTTTATCTTCTTGTCACGATGATCTTCAACTTCACTCTGAAATTTCTTGAACTTCTAAAAAAAATCAGACTTGTGTTTCATCAAGTAAATATACCCATATCTACTCAAATCATCTGTGAAGGTAACATAATAACGATATCCACCACGTGCTTCAACACTCATCGGACTGCATACATCGGTATGTATTATTTCCAATAAGTCACTAGCTCGCTCCATTGTTCCGGAGAACAGAGGTTTAGTCATCTTGTCCATGAGGCATGGTTCACATGTCTCAAATGATTCATAATCAAGAGATTCCAAAAGTCCATCAGCATGGAGTTTCTTCATGCGCTTTACACCAATATGACCTAAGCGGCAGTGTTACAAGTATGTGGTACTATCATTATTAACTTTGCATCTTTTGGCATCAATATTATGAATACGTGTATAACTACAATCGAGATTCAACAAGAATAAACCATTCACAATGGGTGCATGACCATAAAAGATATTATTCATAGAATAACCATTATTCTCTGACTTAAATGAATAACCGTCTTGCAATAAACAATATCAAGATATAATGTTTTATGCTCAACGCATGCACCAAATAACAATTATTTAGGTTTAAAACTAATCCCGAAGGTATTACGAGCGTGTCGATGGTGATCATATCAACCTTGGAGACACTTCCAACACTCATCGTCACCTTGCCCTCAGCTAGCCTCCGTTTCTCCGAAGCTCCTGCTCTGAGTTACTAATATTAGCAACTGAATCGGTACCAAATACCCATACTCTACTACGAGCACTTGTGAGGTACACATTAATAACATGTATATCAAATATACCTTTGTTGGCATTGTCATCCTTCTTATCTGCCAAGTACTTGGGGCAGTTCCGCTTCGAGTGGCCTTTCCCCTTGCAATAGAAGCACCCAGTCTCGGGTTTGGGTCCAGCCATGGGTTTCTTCATGGGAGCGGCAACCGCCTTGCCATTCCTTTTGAAGTTCCCTTTCTTTCCCTTGCCCTTCTTGAAACTGGTGTTCTTATTGACCATCAACACTTGATGCTCTTTCTTGATTTCTACCTCCGCGGCCTTAAGCATCGCGAAGAGCTCAGGGATCTTTTTCTCCATTCCTTGCATATTATAGTTCATCACAAAACCCTTATGGCTTGGTGGCAGTGACTGGAAAACTTTGTCAACCACTGTCTTATCTGGAAGATTAACTCCCACTTGATTCAAGCATTTGTAGCACCCAGACACTCTGAGCACATGCTTACTAACTGAGCTGTTCTCCTTCATATTGCAGGCAAAGAACCTGTTAGAGGTCTTATACCTCTCAACATGGGCATGAGCCTGGAATACCAATTTCAGCTCTTGGAACATCTCATATGCTCCGTGGCGTTCAAAACGTCTTTGGGGCCCTGATTTCTAAGCCGTAAAGCATGGTCCACTAAACTATCGAGTAGTCATCAGAACGTGCCTGCCAGACGTTCACAACATCCACAGACAATGCTAGAGGGGTTGGCACACCGAGCGGTGCATCAAGGAACTAGGCCTTCTATGCAGCAGTGAGGACAATCCTCACACTACGGACCTAGTCCACAGAATTGCTTACAATATCTTACAACTTAGTCTTTCTCTAGGAACGTATAAAAAACGGGGAGCTACAACGCGAGCTATTGATCTACAACATAATTTGCAAAGACAATTTAGACCATGCTCATGATAATGGGTTCAGTTAATCAAATTATTAGTGAACTCCCACTTAAATCAACATCCCTCAAGTTGTCTAAGTGTCCACATGATCCATATCAACCAACCCATGTCCGATCATCACATGAGATGGGGTGGTCATCAACGGAGAACATCTCCATGTTGATCATATCTACTATATGACTCGTGTTTGACCTTTCGGTCCTCCATGTTCCGAAGCCATGTCTGTACATGCTAGGCTCGTCAAGTTTAACCCAAGTATTCTGCATGTGTAAAACTGGCTTACACCCGTTGTATGCGAACGTAGAGTCTATCACAGCTGATCATCACGTGGTGCTTCGAAACGACGAACTTCTGCAACGGTGCATACTTAGGGAGAACACATTAGTCTTGAAATTAAGTGAAGGGATCATCTTATAATGCTACCGTCGTCCTAAGCAAAATAAGATGCATAAAAGATAAACATCACATGCAATCAAAATATGTGACATGATATGGCCATTATCATCTTGTGCTTTTGATCTCCATCTCCAAAGCACCGGCATGATCTCCATCATCACCGGCATGACACCATGATCTCCATCATCATAATCTTCATCATCGTGTCGTCACGTGGTCGTCTCGCCAACTATTGCTTCTACAACTATTGCTAACGCATAGCAATAAAGTAAAGCAATTACATGGCGTTATTTGTTGACACGCAGGTCATACAATAAAATAAAGACAACCCTATGGCTCCTGCCGGTTGTCGTACTAATCGACTTGCAAGTCGTGAACCTATTACAAAACATGATCATCTCATACATCAACATATATCACATCATGTTTTGGCCATACCACATCACAACATGCCCTGCAAAAACAAGTTAGACGTCCTCTACTTTGTTGTTGAAATTTTTACGTGGCTACTAAGGCAAACTATAAGAATCGTTCTTATCTACGCAAAACCACAACAGTGATATAAAAGTTTCCTTTTAACCTTCTACAAGGACCGCCCTCGTCAAATCAGATTCAACTAAAGTGGGAGAGACAGACACCCGTAGAGCCACTTTTATGCAATACAAGTTGCATGTCAAACAGTGGAACCGGTATCATGTGCGTGGACATGTAAGGTTGGTCCGAGCCGCTTCATCCCTCAATACCGCCGAATCCAAATAAGATAAGGGAAGTAAGCAATTTGAACAACAACGCCCATAACTTCTTTGTGTTCTACTCTGATGCCACTGATGGGGAACGAAGCATGAAAATCAAAAAAATTCCTATGAAACACACAAGATTATCTATGGAAATGTAATGCAACGAGAGGGGAGTGGTGTCTACATACCCTTGTAGACCGAAAGCATTAACGATCATGAGATCATGGTTGGCGTAGTCGTACTCGCGTCGTGATCCAATCCGATCCAAGTACCGCACGTGCAGCACCTCCGAGTTTAGCACATGTACGGCTCGACAGCATCCACTCCTTCTTAATCTAGCAAGGAAGGGAGAGGAGGTAGATGAGATCTGAACCAACACGACGGCGTGGTGGTGGTGGTGGCAGTGGAACTCCGGCAGGGCTTCGCCAAGCGCATACCGGTGAAACGTGGGAGGAGTTGGGAGAGGTAACAGGCAAGGATCAAAGCGTGGCTGCCCCCAACACCTACCCACCTTTATATAGGCATGGAGGGGGCTGGTGGCTTGCCCTCCAAGGCCCTAGGGTCATTGGTCAAAGGGGAGGAAGGAAATCCCTCCTTTCCTTCCCCACCGATTTATCTATCCCCCTTTTTAGGGATCCTCATCTTATCCCTTTGGGATATGATACCATTCCTTTTAAGGGAGGATCTAGGTGCGCCTAGACCAGGGTTGTAGGGAATTTCCCCACTACCCACGTTCATGTGGGTCCCCCCATGCAGGTAGGCCCTGATGTCTACTACGTAACTTTATTCTTGTAGACTCGTGTTGGGCCTCCAAGCACAGAGTTTTGTAGGACAGTAGCAATTTTCCCTTAAGTGGATGACCTAAGGTTTATTAATCCGTGGGAGGCGTAGGATAAAGATGGTCTCTCTCAAACAACCCTGCAACCAAATAACAAAAAGTCTCTTGTGTCCCCAACACACCCAATACAATGGCAAATTGTATAGGTGCACTAGTTCGGCGAAGAGATGGTGATAAAAGTGTAATATGGATGGTAGAAATATATTTTTATAATCTGAATAAATAAAAACAGAAAGGTAGCAAGTGATAAAACGGAGCACAAACGGTATTGCAATGCTTGAAAACAAGGCCTAGAGTCCGTACTTTTACTAGTGCAAACTCTCAACAATGCTAATCTAATTGGATCATATAACCTTCCCTCAACATGCGATGAAGAATTACTCCAAAGTTCTTATCTAGCGGAGAACATAATAAGAAATTGTTTGTAGGGTACGAAACCACCTTAAAGTTATTCTTTCCGTTCGATCTATTCAAGAGTTTGTACTAAAATAACACCATATGATACGCATCAACCAACTCTAATGTCACCTAGATACTCCAATGTCACCACAAGTATCCATGAGTTAATTATACGATACGCATCAAACAATTTCAGATTCATAATACTCGATCCAACACAGAGAACCTCAAAGAGTGCCCCAAGATTTCTATCGGAGAAACAAGGACGAAAACGTGCATCAACCTCTATGCATAGATTACCCCAATGTCACCTCGCGAATCCGCGAGTTGAGTGACAAGACATAGATCAAGTGCTCTCAAATCCATCAAAGTATTCAATCCAATAAAACGAAATCTCAAAGGGAAAACTCAATTCACAACAAGATAGAGAGGGGAAAACACCATATGATCCAACTATATTAACAAAGCCCGCGATACATCAAGATCATGCCATCTCAAGAACACGAGAGAGAGATTAAACACATAGCTACTGGTACAAACCCTCAGCCCCGAGGGTGGACTACTCCCTCCTCATCATGGTGGCCGCCGGCATGATGAAGATGGCCACCGGTGATGATTTCCCCCTCCGGTAGGGTGCCGGAACGAGGTCTAGATTGGTTTTTGTGGCTACAGAGGCTTGCGGCGGCAGAACTTTTGATCTAGGGTTACCCTGAGGGTTTTTGGAATATTTGGCAATTTATAGGGCGAAGAGGCGGTGCGGGAGGCCACTGAGGTGGGCACAACCCACTTGGGCGTGCCTGGGCCCCTAGGCGCGCCCTGGTGGGTTGTGCCCCCCTTGGGGCACCCCCCAGGTGCTTCTCTGGCCCACTGGATGTCTTCTGGTCCATAAAAAATCCACAAAAAGTTTCGCGGTGTTTGGACTCCGTTTGATATTGATTTCTTGCGATGTAAAAAACAAGCAAAAACAACAACTAGCACTGGGCACTGGGTCAATAGGTTAGGCCCAAAAAAATGATATAAAGTTGCTATAAAATGATTGTAAAACATCCAAGAATGATAATATAACAGCATGAATACTTCATAAATTATAGATACGTTGGAGACGTATCAGCATCCCCAAGCTTAATTCCTAATCGTCCTCGAGTAGGTAAATGATAAAAGAAATGATTTATGAAGTGTGAATGTTAGCAAAGTGCATAAGTTTGATCAATAGTAATTTCTTATTTCTTATAAAACTTCTCATGTTAAAGTAGCAACCAGTTCACATGTTAAGGTTCAAACAATGAATTCTCTTGAAACTCAACAACCTATTTTCTCAGTCACCAAACAATTGCAATTCAACTTATTCAACAGATTCTAAGTAAGAGCTCCACATACTCAACCATCATATAGTCTTCTATGATTGCTAACACTCACCGCATACACATGAGCAAAACATTTCAACCGGACACATAGAAAGATAGGGGCTTATAATTTCGCCTCCCAACGTATTCACCTCAAGGGTGATGTCAACAATAATAACCCATGCCACCCATATCCAACTGGACATATGTTCCTAGATCTTTCCTCACCACATGATGCTTGCCAAAGGAGAAAAATAAAAAGGAATAGAGAGAAAAACTTTGACTCTTGCATAAAAGTAAATACATAAAAGTAAAAGGTAGGCCCTTCGCAGAGGGAAGCAGAGGTTGCCATGCGCTTATTTGTTTGTATGCACAACCCCTTAGTGCAAAAGAACATCATGTTATATTGCCCCATGTGATGGCAACCTTTATTATGCAGTCTGTCGCTTTTATTTCTTTACCATCACAAGTTCGTACAACGCTCAATTTTCTCTTACACTAAACGATCTTACACTTTTAGAAGCAATTTTTATTGCCTTATTGCACCGAGGACAACTTACTTGAAGGATCTTACTCAATCCATAGGTAGGTATGGTGGACTCTTGAAAATAAGATTTGGGTTTAAGTCTTTTTGGATGCACAGGTAGTATCTCTACTTAGTGCGGAATTTTTGGGCTAGCAAAGATGGGGGGGGGGGGGGCAAGCACACATGTTGAAGGATCTATGACAATATATCTATGTGAATATGAACAAACATAAATCATTACGTTGTCTTCTGTCCAACGTCAACAATTTTGGCATTATAAATTTTGATGGGGGCTCACAATCACAAAAGATTTCCAAGATAGTGTATTTGCATGTGAAAGTTCTCTTCCTTCTACTAATCATTCATGAATTGCTTGTATGACCAATATTGTGATTGTCAAGCCTCAAAAGATTTCACTTTCTAAACCCAATGTGAAGCTACCACTAGGCATGATATGAACATATAATTTCAACTTCATGATATTCAATTCATTCAACAATTTACTCATAGGATATAAGTGAAGCACAAGAGTAAATGACAAGCTACTCCAAAAAGATATAAGTGAAGATCAAGCGAGTAGTTAAGTAAATAGGTAGCTAATTGTGGACTCTATCTTATTTAAAAACTTTCAGATCTAAGTATTTTATTAAAACAGAAAGCAAAACAAAACAAAATGACATTCCAAGAATAGCACAACTCATGTGAAGAAGCAAAAACTTAGGCTCAACCGATACTAACCGATAATTGTTGATGAAGAAAGGTGGGATGCCTACCGGGGCATCCCCAAGCTTAGATGCTTGAGACTTCTTGAAATATTATCTTGGGATGCCTTGGGAATCCCCAAGCTTGATCTTTTGCGTCTCTTTAATTCCTTTTATATCATGGTTTCCCTAAATCTTAAAAACTTCATACACACAAAACTCAACAAGAACTCGTGAGATAAGTTAGTATAAACCAATGCAAAAACCTTATCATTCTCTACTGTAGAAAATCACAAAAATTATTATTCAACATTGCATACTAAATGCCTCTGCATATTTAATACTCCTATCCTCAAATAGAATCATTAAACAAGCAAACATATGCAAACAATGCAAACATAACAGCAATCTGCCCAAACAGTATAGTCTGTAAAGAATGCAAGAGTATCAATACTTCTTTAACCCCAAAGATTATGAAAATTTACCACACTGTAGAAAATTTATCAGAGCTTATTGTTTAAAAAGTTTAAACATTTTAACACATTCTGACTTTTCTCGGGAATTTTTGCAACATCGATAAACTTTCTGTTTTGAAACAGCAACTCATATACTTGCAAAATAAGCATGGTAAAGGCTATCCTTGACATTTTTAGTGAAAAGAAAGATGCAAAACATTATTATAAATAACAGAAAGCAAATCCTAACAAGAAAATGATGCTCCAAGCAAAACACATATCATGTGACGAATAAAAATGTAGCTCCAAGTGAGGTTACCGATAATGTTGGAGACGAAAGAGGGGATGCCTTCCGGGGGATCCCCAAGCTTAGTTGCTTGGATATTCCTTGAATATTACCTTGTGGTGCCTTGGGAATCCCCAAGCTTAGGGTCTTGTCACTCCTTATTCTCCTCATATCGACATCTCACCCAAAACTTGAAAACTTCAATCACACAAAACTTAACGGAACTTCGTGAGATAGGTTAGTATGATAAAGAGCAAACCATTTCACTTTGGTACTGTCGAAGACAAGATTCATAATTGTTTTCACACAATTCCTACTGTAGCATATCATTTCCACAATTTATATTGAGCAATATAAGCCATAGAAACTAGAAAACAAGCAAACTATGCATTGAAAACAGAATCTGTCAAAAACAGAATAGTCTGTAATAATCTGTACTCCAACCATACTTATTCTACTCCAAAAATTCTGAAAAATTAGGAAAACGTAGATAATTTGTATATATATCACCTGTAAAAAATTAAGATCAAAAGAACATTCCAGTGAATTTTCAAAATTCCTGGACTGAGCGCAAAAGTTTCTGTTTTTGCACAGATTCAAGTCAACTATCATCCATACTATCCCAAAGGCTTTACTTGGCATTTTATTGAAACAAAAGCAATAAAACATGATTACTAAAGTAGCATAATCATTTGAACACATAAAACAGTAGGGGTAAATGTTGGGTTATCTCCCAACAAGCGCTTTTCTTTAATGCCTTTTTAGCTAGGCATGAAGATTTCAATGATGCTCACGTAAAAGATAAGAATTAAAACACAAAGAGAGCATCATGAAGCATATGACTAGCACATTTAAGTCTAACCCACTTCCTATGCATAGGGATTTTGTGAGCAAACAACTTATGGGAACAAGAATCAACTAGCATAGGATGGCAAAACTAGCATAACTTCAATATTTTCAACACATAGAAAGGAAACTTGATATTATTGCTATATGTAAAAGCATATGTTCCCCTCTAATAATAATTTTCAGTAGCATCATGTATGAATTCAACAATATAGCTATCACATAAAGCATTCTTTTCATGATCCACAAGCATAGAAAATTTATTACTCTCCACATAAGCAAATTTATTCTCATGAATAGTAGTGGGAGCAAACTCAACAAAATAACTATCATGGGATTCTTGATTGGCATAATCAAATTGAACATTAAAATTATGATGACAAGTTTCATGGTTATCATTACTTTTTATAGCATACATGTCATCACCATAATCATCATAGATAGGAGGCATGCTTTCATCATAATAAATTTTCTCATCAAAACTTGGGGGACTAAAAATATCATCTTCATCAAACATAGCATCCCCAAGCTTGTAGCTTTGCATATCATTAGCATCATGGATATTCAAAGAATTCATACCAACAACATTTTAATCATGCTCATCATTCAAAGATTTTTTGTCAAACATTTTATAGAATTCTTCTTCTATCAATTGAGCACAATTTTCCTTTCCATCATTTTCACGAAAGACATTATAGAGATGAATAATATGATGCAACCTCAATTCCATTTTTTTTAGTTTTCTTTTATGAACCAAACTAGTGATAAAACAAGAAACTAAAAGATTCAATTGCAAAATCTAAAGATATACCTTCAAGCACTCACCTCCCCGACAACGGCGCCAGAAAAGAGCTTGATGTCTACTACGCAACTTTATTCTTGTAGACTCGTGTTGGGCCTCCAAGCGCAGAGTTTTGTAGGACAGTAGCAATTTTCCCTCAAGTGGATGACCTAAGGTTTATCAATCTGTGGGAGGCGTAGGATGAAGATGGTCTCTCTCAAACAACCCTGCAACCAAATAACAAAAAGTCTCTTGTGTCCCCAACACACCCAATACAATGGCAAATTGTATAGGTGCACTAGTTCGGCGAAGAGATGGTGATAAAAGTGTAATATGGATGGTAGAAATATATTTTTGTAATCTGAATAAATAAAAACAGCAAGGTAGCAAGTGATAAAACGGAGCACAAACGGTATTGCAATGCTTGAAAACAAGGCCTAGGGCCCGTACTTTCACTAGTGCAAACTCTCAACAATGCTAATCTAATTGGATCATATAACCTTCCCTCAACGTGCAATGAAGAATCACTCCAAAGTTCTTATCTAGCGAAGAACATAAGAAGAAATTGCTTTTAGGGTACGAAACCACCTTAAAGTTATTCTTTCCGTTCGATCTATTCAAGAGTTCGTCCTAAAATAACACCATATGATACGCATCAACCAACTCTAATGTCACCTAGATATTCCAATGTCACCACAAGTATCCATGAGTTAATTATACGATATGCATCAAACAATTTCAGATTCATAATACTCGATCCAACACAAAGAACCTCAAAGAGTGCCCCAAGATTTCTACCGGAGAAACAAGAACGAAAACGTGCATCAACCCCTATGCATAGATTACCCCAATGTCACCTCGCGAATCCGCGAGTTGAGTGCCAAGACATAGATCAAGTGCTCTCAAATCCATAAAAGTATTCAATCCGATAAAACGAAATCTCAAAGGGAAAACTCAATTCACAACAAGATAGAGAGGGGAAAACACCATATGATCCAACTATATTAACAAAGCCCGCGATACATCAAGATCGTGCCATCTCAAGAACATAAGAGAGAGAGATTAAACACATAGCTACTGGTACAAACCCTCAGCCCCGAGGGTGGACTACTCCCTCCTCATCATGGTGGCCGCCGGGATGATGAAGATGGCCACCGGTGATGATTTCCCCCTCCGGCAGGGTGCCGGAACGAGGTCTAGATTGGTTTTTCATGGCTACAGAGGCTTGCGGCGGCGGAACTTCTGATCTAGGGTTACCCTGAGGGTTTTTTGAATATTTGGCAATTTATAGGGCGAAGAGGCGGTACAGGAGGCCACCGAGGTGGGCCTGGTGGGTTGTGCCCCCCTCGGGGCACCCCCCAGGTGCTTCTCTGGCCCACTGGATGTCTTCTAGTCAATAAAAAATCCACAAAAAGTTTCGCGGTGTTTGGACTCCGTTTGATATTGATTTCCTGCGATGTGAAAAACAAGCAAAAACAGCAACTGGCACTGGGCACTGGGTCAATAGGTTAGGCCCAAAAAAATGATATAAAGTTGCTATAAAATGATTGTAAAACATCCAAGAATGATAATATAATAGCATGAATACTTCATAAATTATAGATACGTTGGAGACGTATCAGGCCCCACTCCGGAACCTTCTAGAGCCTTCCTAGTACAATACCGAAAAAACTCAAACTTTTCTGGAATCCCGATAACAACTTTCCATATATGAATCTTTACCTTCGGAGCTCCTCGTGATGTCCCAGATCCCATCCGAGACTCCGAGCAACCTCCAGACTTTCCAATATTAATATCTCAATACTACCCTAGCGCTACCGAACGTTAAGTGTGCGACCCTACGGGTTCGGAACATGCAGATATGACCGAGACTCCTCTCCGGTCAATAACGAATAGCAGGACCTGGATGCCCATATTGGTTCCTACATATTCAACGAAGATCTTTATCGGTTGAACCACGATGTCAAGGATCCAGTCAATCCCATATGCAATTCCCTTTGTCCGGCGATATGTTACTTGTCCGAGATTCGATCGTCGGTATCCCCATACCTAGTTCAATCTCGTTACCGACAAGTCTCTTTACTCGTTCCATAATAGAAGATCCCGTGACTAAACTCATTAGTCACATGAAGCTTCTTATGATGTTGTATTACCAAGAGGGCCCAAAGATATCTCTCCGTCGCACGGAGCGACAAATCCCAGTCTCGATCCATGCAACCCAACAGACACCTTCGGAGATACCTGTAGAGCACCTTTATGATAACACAGTTATGAAGTGAGGTTTGATAGTACACAAGGCATTCCTCCGGTATCCGGGAGTGGCATGATCTCATGGTTTAAGAAACTGATACTTGACATGAAGAAAGCTATAGCAAACAACTAAACGATCTGATACTAAGCTTATGGTTTGGTCTTGTCCATCACATCATTCTCCTAATGTTGTGATCCCTTTATCGAATGACAACTCATGTCTATGGTTAGGAAACCATAGCCACCTTTGATCAACGAGCTAGTCTAGTAGAGGCTTACTAGGGACACGGTGTAGTTTATGTATTCACACATGTATTTAAGTTTCTGGTCAATACAATTCTAGCATGAATAATAAACATTTATCATGAACGGGAAATATGATAATAACCAATTTATTATTGCCTCTGGGGCATATTTCCAACAGTACGAACTTGTGATGGGGAAGAAATAAAAGTGACGGACTGCATAATAAAGGTCGCTATCTCAAGTGGCAATATAAAGTGATGTTCCTTTGCATTAAGATTTTGTGCATCCAAATAAAAAGCGCATGACAACCTCTGCTTCCCTCCGCGAAGGGCCTATCTTTTATTTTGAATACATACCTTTATGCAAGAGTCATGGTGATCTTCACCATTCCTTTTATTTTTCTCTTTTTGGCAAGCATCATGCGTTGGGGAAAGATCTAGGCACACATATCCACTCGGAGGTAGGTGATCATGAGTTATCATTGTTGACATTCCCCATGAGGTAAATGGTTTGGAGGCGAATTTATAAGCCCCTATCTTTCTATGTGTCTGACTGAAGCTTTGATCTCATAAATATCGCATGAGCGTTAGCAATTGTGAAAAAATAAATGATGGTTGAGTATGTGATCTTGTTAGATAAAATCTCTTACATAGGCTCTTCTGACATTATGAAAAATCGCAATTGCATCAATGAATGAGATCATAGTTTGTCAGTTTTCAGTGAAGTTTATGATTCATACTTTATCTTGTGAATCAATTATCACTTTAGCATGAGAATTTATATGACAATATATTGTTGTTCTAATGATGGTCATGATGCCTTCATGTCCGTATTTTGTTTTATCGACGCCTATATCTCTAAACATGTGGTCGTGATTATCGATTTCGGTTTTCGCTTGAGGACAAGCGAGGTCTAAGCTTGGGGGAGTTGATGCGTCCATTTTGCATCATGTTTTGTTGTTGATATTTATTGCATTATGGACTGTTATTACACTTTATGATGCAATTCTTATGCCTTTTCTGTCTTATTTTGCAAGATTTACATAAAGAGGGAGAATGCCGACAGCTGGAATTCTGGACCGAAAAAGAGCAAATTTGATATCCCTATTCTACACAACTCCAAATGTCCTAAAACTTTACGGATAATTATTTTAGAATATATAAAAAATATTGGGTGAAGAAATACCAGGAGGGGACCCACCAGGTGGCCACAAGCCTGGGGGGCGCCCTACCCCCAGGGCACGCCCCCTGAGCTTATGGGCCCCATGGCCACCGTCCGGTACCCATCTTCTGCTATATGAAGTGTTTTGACCTAGAGAAAATCACGAGAAGGCTTTCGGGACAAAGCGTCGCTGTCTCGAGGTGGAACCTGGGTAGGAGCACTTTTGCTCTTCGGCGGAGCGATTCCGTCGGGGAAACTTCTCTCCGGGTGGGGGAAATCGAAGCCATCGTCATCACCAACGATCCTCTCATCGTGGGAGGACCAATCTTCATCAACATGTTCACCAGCACCATCTCATCTCAAACCCTAGTTCATCTCTTGTATTCAATCTTTGTCTCAAAACCTCAGATTGGTACCTGTGGGTTGCTAGTAGTGTTGATTACTCCTTGTAGTTGATGCTAGTTGGTTTATTTGGTGGAAGATCATATGTTCAGATCCTTAATGATATTTAATACCCCTCTGATCATGAACATGAACATGCTTTGTGAGTAGTTAATTTTGTTCCTGAGGTCATGGGAGAAGTCTTGTTATAAGTAATCATGTGAATTTGGTATTTGTTCGATATTTTGATGAGATGCATGTTGTATTTCCTCTAGTGGTGTTATGTGAATGTCGATTACATGACACTCCACCATGATTTGGGCCTAGGGGAAGGCATTGGGAAGTAGAAAGTAGATGATGGGTTGCTAGAGTGAGAAAAGCTTAAACCCTAGTTTATGCGTTGCTTCGTAAGGTGCTAATTTGGATCCACATGTTTAATGCTATGGTTAGATTTATCTTAATTCTTCTTTCATAGTTGCAGATGCTTGTGAGAGGGGTTAATCATAAGTGGGAGGCTTGTCCAAGTAAGGACAGCACTCAAGCACTGGTCCACCCACATACCAAATTATCAAAGTAGCGAACGTGAATCATCTGAGCATGAACAAAACTAACTTGATGATAATTCCCATGTGTCCTCGGGAGCGCTTTGCTTTATATAAGAGTTTGTCCAGGATTTTCCTTTGCTATAAAAAGGATTGGGCCACTGATGTTGGCTTGAACTACATCGGTATTTCCCCAAAGAGGAAGGGATGATGCAGCACATCAACGGTAGGTATTTCCCTCAGTGATGAGACCAAGGTTATCGAACCAGTAGGAGAACCAAGCAACACTACGTAAACAACACCTGCACACAAAGAACAAATACTTGCAACCAGACGTGTTAAAGGGGTTGTCAATCCCTTTCGGGTAACGGCGCCAGAAATTGGCAAACGGACGTGAGATAAATTGTAGTAGGTTGGATAAATAGATCGCAGATAAAATAAAGTGAAGCAAAATATTTTTGGGTTTTTAGAAATATAGATCTGAAAATAAAAGTGGCAAATAAATAAAAAGGCAAATAGCAAAATAGATCTGAAAATATATGATGAGAAGTAGACCTGGGGGCCGTAGATTTCACTAGTGGCTTCTCTCGAGAAAAATAGCATACGGTGGGTAAACAAATTATTGTTGGGCAATTGATAGAACTTCAAATAATTATGACAATATCCATGCAATGATCATTATATAGGCATCACATCCAAGATTAGTAGACCGACTCCTGCCTGCATCTACTACTATTACTCCACACATCGACCGCTATCCAGCATTCATCTAGTGTATTAAGTTCATGGAAAAACGGAGTAATGCAATAAGAACGATGACATGATGTAGACAAGATCTATTTATGTAGAAATAGACCCCATCTTGTTATCCTTAATAGCAATGATACATACGTGTCGGTTCCCCTTCTGTCACTGGGATCAAGCACCGTAAGATCGAACCCATCACAAAGCACCTCTTCCCATGGCAAGAAAAAACAATCTAGTTGGCCTAACTAAACCAAAGATTCGAAGAAGAAATACGAGGCTATAAGCAATCATGCATATAAGAGATCAAAAGACTCAAATAACTTTCATGGATAAAAACATAGATCTGATCATAAACTCAAAGTTCATCGGATCCCAACAAACACACTGCAAAAAGAGTTACATCAAATAGATCTCCAAGAGATCATTGTATTGAGAATCAAAAGAGAGAGAGAAAGCCATCTAGCTACTGCCTACGGACCCGTAGGTCTACAATGTACTACTGACGCATCATCGGAGAGGCACCAATGAGGATGATGAACCCCTCCGTGATGGTGTCTAGATTGGATCTATGGTTTCTGGAACTTGCGGCGGCTGGAATTGATTTTCGTCGACTCCCCTAGGGTTTCTGGAATATTGGGGTATTTATAGAGCAAAGAGGCGGTGCGGGAGGTGGCCGAGGTGGGCACAACCCACCTGGGCGCGCCTGGGCCCCCAGGCACGTCCTGGTGGGTTGTGCTCCCCTCGGAGCCCCCTCAGGTACTTTCTTGGCCCAACTTGTGTCTTCTGGTCCAGAAAAAATGACCAAAAAATTTCGCTGTGTTTGGACTCCGTTTGGTATTGATTTCCTGCGAAGTAAAAATCAAGCAAAAAACAGCAACTGGCACTGGGCACTATGTCAATAGATTAGTCCCAAAAAATGATATAAAGTTGCTATAAAATGATTGTAAAACATCCAAGAATGATAATATAACAGCATGAAACAATCAAAAATTATAGATACGTTGGAGACGTATCAACATCCCCAAGCTTAATTCCTACTTGTCCTCGAGTAGGTAAATGATAAGAACAGAATTTTTGATGTGGAATGCTGCCTAACATGTTCATCACATATTCTTTTCTTTGTAGCATGGACATTTGGACTTTTATATGATTCAAAGCAATAGTCTAGTTTTGACATGAAGATTTCAATACTCAAGCATATCAACAAGCAACCATGTCTTTCAAAATATCAACACTAAAGCAAGTTATCCCTAGCCCATTATGCTCAATCATTGATCCATTCATGAAACACACTCGCATATTAGCTACACCCAATGCTCAAGTACGATCATAGTGCCCCTTAGTTGGTGCTTTATAAGAGAAGATGGAGACTCAAAATAAAAATTGCATAAAGTAAAAGAAAGGCCCTTCGCAGAGGGAAGTAGGGATTTGTAGAGGTGCCAGAGCTCAAAGCCAAAAAAGTAGAGATAAAACATTTTGGGTGGCATGCTTTTTTCTGTCAATGAAAATGATCGAGTAGTTCCCATACTTTCCATGCTAGATATATCATAGGCGGTTCCCAAACAGAAAATAAAGTTTATTCCTTTTCAACCATACTTTCACTTTCCATGGCTAGCCGTATCCACGGGTGCCTTCCATACCAACACTTTCCAAGGAATTTATTATTTGACAACATAAAGTAAATTCATTTTTCATTTCGGGACTGGGCATCCCTAATACCTTTGCCGTACTCTTGTGCAATGACAAGTGAATAAACACTCATCTTGAGAATAACACATCTAGCACGGAAATATACCAGCCACCCCCTACCGTTTCATGAGCGGTACGAGCACACAAAAGAGAAATTTATTTTGAAATTAGAGATGGTACATACAAATTTGCTTAGAACGACACGAAAATACCGCATATAGGTAGGTATAGTGGACTCATATGGCAAAACTGGTTTAAGGATTTTGGATGCACAAGTAGTGATCATACTTAGTGCAAATGAAGGCTAGCAAAAGATTGAGAAGCATCCAACCAAGAAACGGAAAATCTCATAAGCGAGCATTAAGCATAACTAACACCGAATAATGCACCACAAATAGGATGTAATTTCATTGTATAACTATTGACTTTCGTGCTTGCATAGGGAATCACAAACCTTAACACCAATATTCTTACTAAAGCATAATTACTCATCAACATGACTCACATATTATATCAACATATCACAAAACTATTACAAGGAATCAAGTTTATTTTGTCCAATGATCTTCATGAAAGTTTTTATTATATCCCTCTTGAATATCTATCACTTTGGGACTAGTTTAATGTGTTGCTTTTGATAGCTCAAACAAATCTAAGTGAAGAACATGAGCATAAAAATTTTCTTCTCTCAAAATAATTTAAGTGAAGCAAGAGATAATTTCTTAAATTTTTTACTAACTCTCAAATAAATCTAAGTGAAGCATGAGAGCATTTCTTCAAAAATACTAAAGCACACCGTGCTCAAAAAGATATAAGTGAAGCACTAGAGCAATTCCATAGCTCATAAAGATTTAAGTGAAGCATAGAGAGCAATTCTAACAAGTCATAGCTTAATTTTGGCTCTCCCAAATAGGTGTGTCCAGCAAGGATTCATGACTAAAAATAAAAATCAAAACATGCAAAGACTCATATCATACAAGACGCTCCAAGCAAAACTCATGATATGTGACGAATACAAATATAGCTCCAAGTAAAATACCGATGGTCGTTAGAAGAAAGAGGGGATGCCACTCGGGCATCCCCAAGCTTAGTTGCTTGCTTCTCTTTGGATAATGGCTTGGGGTGCCATGGGGAATCCCCAAGCTTAGGCTCTTCTTACTCCTTATTCCTTCATCCATCGTAATCTCACCCTAAACTTGAAAACTTCAATCACACAAAACTCAACAAAACCTTCGTGAGATCCGTTAGTATAAGAAAACAATCTTTACTTTAAGTACTATAGAAAACCCATTCAAATTTTGTTCTTGCATTATATATACTGTATTCTAACTTTACCATGGCTTATAACCTCCAATACAAACCATAGATTCATCAAAATAAGCACACAATGCAAAGAAAACAGAATCTGTAAAAAACAGAATAGTCTGCAAAGATACGAATTGTTCTCATACTTTTGTAACTCCAAAAATTCTGAAAAATTAGGAAAGCGTAGGCAATTTGTAAGTAAATCTTGTATAAAACAATTCAGAATTTTTTGTCGCTTCTGTGAATTGTTAAAATTATTTTTCTGGACGCAAAAGTTTCTATTTTCCATCAAGATCAAATCAACTATCACCCAACATTATCCCAAAGGCTTTGCTTGGCACTAACACTAATTAAAACATAAAAAACATAATCATAACAGTAGCATAATTGTGCAAACACTCAAGAACAGAAATAAAAAGACAAAAATAAATTTTATTCATTGGGTTGCCTCCAAACAAGCGCTATCGTTTTATGCCCCTAGCTAGGCAATGATAATTTTAATGATGCTCACATTAAAGACAAAAAATTGAAGCACAAAGAGAGCATCATAAAACATGTGACAAACAAACTTAAGTCTAACATACTTCCTATGCATAGGAATTTTATAAGCAAACAAATTATCAAGACAAGAAATAGCTAGCAAATGCAAGGAAGAAGAATAAAACATAGACAATCTCAACATGAAGAGAGGTAATTTAGTAACATGAAAATTTCTACAACCATATTTTTCTCTCTCGTAATAATTACATGTGGGATCATATTCAAATTCAACAATATAGCTATCACATAACATATTCTCTACATGATCCACATGCATGCAAAGTTGACACTCTTCCAAAATAGTGGGATCATCAAATAAAGTCATGACCTCTCCAAGCCCACTTTAATCAAAAATTTCATAAGATTGATCATGCTCCAAAGTAGTGGGATCATTATTACCTAGAGTTGACACTCTTCCAAACCCACTTTCAATATTATCGCAAACATATTCATCATGAGGCTTAATTAAATTTTCAAGATCATCAGAAGAATCACCCCAATCATGATCATTGCAATAAGTAGTAGACATATCAAAATTAGCATCCCCAAGCTTGGGGTTTTGCATATTATTAGCACAATTGACATTAATAGAATTTATAATAACATCATTGCACTCATGCTTTTCATTCAAGGAGTTATCATGAATCACTTTATAAATTCCTTAGTTTAACACTTCATCATAATTTTCAGATTCATAAATCTCAAGCAAAACTTCATAAAGATAATCTAGTGAACTCAATTCACTAGCAATTAGTTCATCATAATTGGATCTTTTGAAAAGATTAGCAAGTGGATGAGGATCCATATCAATAGATTTTTAGCAAGCGATGATGCAAGCAAATAGAAGGCACATGGCAACACAAGCAAACATGAGATCTGATGTGAAAAAGGCGAACGAAAAAGAAGGCGAATAAAACGACAAATTTTTGTGAAGTAGGGGAGATGAAAACGAGAGGCAAATGGTAAATAATGGAAATTGCAAGGAGATGAGATTTGTGATTAGGAACCTGGTAGATGTTGATGATGTTTCCCCGGCAACGGTGCCAGAAATTCCTTTTGATGTTGGCTTGAACTACGTCTGTATTTCCCCAAAGAGGAAGGGATGATGCAGCACAGCAACGGTAGGTATTTCCCTCAGTGACGAGACCAAGGTTATCGAACCAGTAGGAGAACCAAGCAACACTACGTAAATAGCACCTGCACACAAAGAACAAATACTTGCAACCCGACGTGTTAAAGGGGTTGTCAATCCCTTTCGGGTAACGGCGCCATAAATTGGCAAACAGACGTGAGATAAATTGTAGTAGGTTGGATAAATAGATCGTGAATAAAATAAAGTGAAGCAAAATATTTTTGGGTTTTTAGAAATATAGATCTGAAAATAAAAGTGGCAAATAAATAAAAAGGCAAATAGCAAAATAGATCTGAAAATACATGATGAGAAAATAGACCGGGGGGCCATAGATTTCACTAGTGGCTTCTCTCGAGAAAAATAGCATACGGTGGGTAAACAAATTATTGTTGGGCAATTGATAGAACTTCAAATAATTATGATGATATCCAGGCAATGATCATTATATAGGCATCACGTCCAAGATTAGTAGACCGACTCCTGCCTGCATCTACTACTATTACTCCACACATCGACCGCTATCCAGCATGCATCTAGTGTATTAAGTTCATGGAAAAATGGAGTAATGCAACGATGACATGACGTAGACAAGATCTATTTATGTAGAAATAGACCCCATCTTGTTATCCTTAATAGCAACGATACATACGTGTCGGTTCCCCTTCTGTCACTGGGATCAAGCACCGTAAGATCGAACCCATCACAAAGCACCTCTTCCCATGGCAAGAAAAAACAATCTAGTTGGCCTAACTAAACCAAAGATTCGAAGAAGAAATACGAGGCTATAAGCAATCATGCATATAAGAGATCAAAAGACTCAAATAACTTTCATGGATAAAAACATAGATCTGATCATAAACTCAAAGTTCATCGGATCCGAACAAACACACTGCAAAAAGAGTTACATTAAATAGATCTCCAAGAGACCATTGTATTGAGAATCAAAAGAGAGAGAGAAAGCCATCTAGCTACTGCCTACGGACCCGTAGGTCTACAATGAACTACTCACGCATCATCGGAGAGGCACCAATGAGGATGATGAACCCCTCCGTGATGGTGTCTAGATTGGATCTATGGTTTCTGGAACTTGCGGCGGCTGGAATTGATTTTCGTCGACTCCCCTAGGGTTTCTGGAATATTGGGGTATTTATAGAGCAAAGAGGCGGTGCGGGAGGTGGCCGAGGTGGGCACAACCCACCTGGGTGCACCTGGGCCCCCAGGCACGTCCTGGTGGGTTGTGCTCCCCTCGGAGCCCCCTCAGGTACTTTCTTGGCCCAACTTGTGTCTTCTGGTCCAGAAAAAATCACCAAAAAATTTCGCTGTGTTTGGACTCCGTTTGGTATTGATATCCTGCGAAGTAAAAAACAAGCAAAAAACAGCAACTGGCACTGGGCGCTATGTCAATAGGTTAGTCCCAAAAAATGACATAAAGTTGCTATAAAATGATTGTAAAACATCCAAGAATGATAATATAACAACATGGAACAATAAAAAATTATAGATACGTTGGAGACGTATTAGCCACCTTGCGGCACTTTTGTTACACTTGTTACTTGTGACCCGTTACGAATTATCTTGCTACCAAACTATCTGTTACCGATAATTTCAGTGCTTGCAGAAAATACCTTGCTGAAAACCGCTTGTCATTTCCTTCTGCTCCTCATTGGGTTTGACACTCTTACTTGTCGAAAGGACTACGACCTATACTTGTGGGCCATCAGTTGCTCTTGGGTCGGCCACAACGGCAGCAGCGTCGGGCATGGCCTCACCATGCTGGCCATGCTCGAGATGGAAGCGAGTAGGCTGGGCATGCTGGCCTTCATCTGGGCTCGTCGGCAGCCATGGGAGGAGAGGTAGGAGGAGGCGGCCTGTTGGGAAACGTTGCATGGAAAACAAAAAAAATTCTACGCACACGCAAGATCTATCCATGGAGATGCATAACAACGAGAGGGGAGAGTGTGTCTACGTACCCTCGTAGACCGTAAGCGGAAGCGTTTATTAACGCGGTTGATGTAGTCGAACTTCTTCGCGATCCAACCGATCAAGTACCAAATGTACGACACCTCCGCGTTCAGCACACGTTCAACTCGGTGACGTCCTCGCCTTCTTGATCCAGCAAGATGGGCGAAGTAGTGGATGAGTTCAGGCAGCACGACGGCGTGATGACGGTGGTGGTGATGCTATCTCCGCAGGGCTTCGCCTAAGCACTCCAAAAATATGATCGAGGGACGAAACTATGGAGAGGGGAGCCGCACACGGCTAAGAGATTGTTGTGGCCTTGTGTGGCGCCCCCTCCCTCATATATATAGGTGGGGGGAGAGGGGAGGCAGCCAGGAGGTGCCCCAAGGGTGGCCGAATGCCCCTTGGGCTCCTGCCCTTAGCCGCCCCCCTTTCCTTGTATGTGCACGGGAGGAAGGCAGGGGAGGTGGCGCCCCCCCCCTTTAATTTCTCTCATGAGGAGGGAAAGGCAGGAGGAGCCAACCCTCCCCCTTTCCTTCCCCTAGGGCCGACGGCCAGGGAGAGGGGCGCACCATCCCCTTGTGGGCTGGTGTGTTCCTCCTTTGGCCCATTACGCCCATGTAGCCTCCCGGGGCTTCCCGGAACCCCTTCCGGTGATCCGATGACTACCCAGTACCTCCCGAAACTATTGCGGCGTCCAAATATCATAGTCCTATATATCAATCTTTACCTCCGGACCATTCCGGAGCTCCTCCTCATGTCCGTGATCTCACCCGGGACTCCGAACGACATTCGGTCACCAAATCACATAACTCATATAACACTATATCATCTCGTAACTAACTCCTTAGTCACTTTGCTTGCAAGCTTCTTGTGATGTGTATTACCGAGAGGGCCCAGAGATACCTCTCCGATACACGGAGTGACAAATCCTAATCTCGATCCATGCCAACTCAACAGACACCTTCGGAGATACCTGTAGAGCATCTTTATGATCACCCAGTTACGTTGTGATGTTTGATAGCACACAAGGTATTCCTCCGGTATCTGGGAGTTGCATGATCTCATAGTCGAAGGAATATGTATTTGACATTAAGAAAGCAATAGCAATAAACTGAACGATCATATGCTAAGCTAACGGATGGGTCTTGTCCATCACATCATTCTCCTAATGATGTGATCCCATTATCAAGTGACAACACATGTCTATGGTTAGAAACCTTAACCATCTTTGATCAATGAGCTAGTCTAGTAGAGGCTTACTAGGGACACAGTATTTGTTTATGTATTCACACATGTATTTAATTTTCCGATCAATACAATTCTAGCATGAATAATAAACCTTTATCATGATTAAGGAAATATAAAATAACAACTTTATTATTGCCTCTAGGGCATATTTCCTTCAGTCTCCCACTTGCACTAGAGTCAATAATCTAGATTACATTGTAATGAATCTAACACCCATGGAGTCTTGGTGCTGATTATGTTTTGCTCATGGAAGAGGCTTAGTCAACGGGTCTGCTACATTCAGATCCGTATGTATTTTGCAAATCTCTATGTCTACATCCTTGACCTTTTCACGAATGGAGTTGAAGCATCTCTTGATGTGTTTGGTTCTCTTGTGAAAGTTGGATTCCTTCACTAAGGCAATTGCTCCAGTGTTGTCACAAAAGATTTTCATTGGACCCGATGCACTGGGTATTACACCCAGATCGGATATGAACTCCTTCATCCAGACTCCTTCATGTGCTGCTTCCGAAGCAGCTATGTACTCCGCTTCACACGTAGATCCCGCCACGACGCTCTGCTTGGAACTACACCAACTGACAGCTCCACCATTCAATATAAATACGTATCCGGTTTGTGACTTAGAGTCATCCGGATCATTGTCAAAGCTAGCATCGACGTAACCATTTATGACAAGCTTTTCGTCACCTCCATAAACGAGAAACATATCCTTAGTCCTTTTTTAGGTACTTCAGGATGTTCTTGACCGCTGTCCAGTGTTCCACTCCTGGATTACTTTGGTACCTCCCTGCCAAACTTATAGCAAGGCACACATTAGGTCTGGTACACAGCATAGCATACATGATATAACCTATGGCTGAGGCATAGGGAATGACTTTCATTTTCTCTCTATCTTCTGCAGTGGTCGGGCTTTGAGTCTAACTCAATTTTACACCTTGTAACACAGGCAAGAGCCCTTTCCTTGACTGATCCATTTTGAACTTCTTCAAAACTTTGTCAAGGTATGTGCTTTGTGAAAGTCCTATTAAGCGTCTCGATCTATCCCTATAGATCTTGATGCACAATATATATGCAGCTTCACCGAGGTCTTTCATTGAAAAATTCTTATTCAAGTATCCTTTTATGCTATCCAGAAATTCTATATCATTTCCAATCAACAATATGTCATCCACATATAATATCAGAAATGCTACAGAGCTCCCACTCACTTTCTTGTAAATACAGGGTTCACCGTAAGTCTGTATAAAACCATATGCTTTGATCACCTCATCAAAGTATGTATTCCAACTCTGAGATGCTTGCACCAGTCCAGAGATGGATCGCTGGAGCTTGCACACTTTGTTAGCACCTTTAGGATCGACAAAACCTTCTGGTTGCATCATATACAACTCTTCTTTAAGAAATCAATTAAGGAATGCAGTTTTGACGTCCATTTGCCAGATTTCATAATTATAAAATGCGGCAATTGCTAACATGATTTGGATAGACTTAAGCATCGCTACGGGTGAGAAAGTCTCATCGTTGTCAACTCCTTGAAATTGTCGAAACCCTTTTGCGACAAGTCGAGCTTTGTAGATAGTGACATTACCATCAGCGTTTGTCTTCTTCTTGAAGATCCACTTATTCTCAATGGCTTGCTGATCATCGGACAAATCCACCAAAGTCCATACTTTGTTCTCATACATGGATCCTATCTCAGATTTCATGGCCTGAAGCCATTTATCGTAATCTGGGCTCATCATAGTTTCCTCATAGTTCGTAGGTTTGCCATGGTCTAATAACATAACTTCTAGGACAGGATTACCGTACCACTCTGGTGCGGATCGTGCTCTGGTCGACCTATGAGGTTCAGTAGTAACTTGATCTGAAGTTTCATGATCATCATCATTTGCTTCCTCTCTAATTGGTGTAGGCATCACGGGAGTGGTTTCCTGTGATGTGCTACTTTCCAATTCGAGAGAAGGTACAATTACCTCATCAAGTTCTACTTTCCTCCAACTCACTTCTTTCGAGAGAAACTCCTTCTCCAGAAAGGACCCATTCTTTGCAACAAAGATCTTGCCTTCGGATCTGTGGTAGAAGGTGTACCCAATAGTTTCCTTGGGGTATCCTATGAAGACGCACTTCTCCGATTTGGATTCAAGCTTATTAGGCTGAAGCCTTTTTACATAAGTGTCGCATCCCCAAACTTTAAGAAATGACAGCTTAGGTTTCTTGCCAAACCATAGTTCATACGGTGTCGTCTCAATGGATTTAGACGGTGCCCTATTTAACGTGAATGCGGCTGTCTCTAATGCATAACCCCAAAACGATAGTGGTAAATCGCTAAGAGACTTCATAGAACGCACCATATCTAATAAAGTACGGTTACGACATTCGGACACACCATTACGCTATGGTGTTCCAGGTGGCGTGAGTTGTGAAACAATTCCACATTGTTTTAAATGAAGGCCAAACTCGTAACTCAAATATTCACCTCCACGATCAGATCGTAGAAATTTTATTTTCTTGTTATGATGATTCTCCACTTCACTCTGAAATTCTTTGAACTTTTCAAATGTTTCAGACTTATGTTTCATTAAGTAGATATACCCATACCTACTTAAATCATCTGTGAAGGTTAGAAAATAATGATACCCACCGCGTGCTTCAACACTCATCGGACCCATACATCGGTATGTATTATTTCCAATAAGTCATTAGCTCGCTCCATTGTTCCGGAGAACGGAGTTTTAGTCATTTTGCCCATGAGGCATGGTTCGCAAGTATCAAATGATTCATAATCAAGTCTCCAAAAGTCCATCTGCATGGAGTTTCTTCATGTGCTTTACACCAATATGACCTAAACGGCAGTGCAACAAGTATGTTGCACTATCATTATCAACTTTGCATCTTTTGGCATCAATATTATGAATATGTGTATCACTACGATCGAGATTCAACAAGAATAGACCATTCATCAAGGGTGCACGACCATAAAAGATATTACTCATATAAATAGAACAACCATTATTCTCTGACTTAAGTGAATAATCGTCTCGCAATAAACAAGATCCCGATATAATGTTCATGCTCAACGCTGGCACCAAATAACAATTACTGAGGTCTAAAATTAATCCTGAAGGTAGATGTAGAGGTAACGTGCCGACGGTGATCACATCGACCTTGGAACCATTCCCGACGCGCTCATCACCTCGTCCTTAGCCAATCTTCGTTTATTCCGCAGCTCCTGTTTTGAGTTACAAATATGAGTAACCGAACCTGTATCAAATACCCAGGCGCTAGTACAAGCATTAGTAAGGTACACATCAATAACATGTATATCAAATATACCTTTGTTCACTTTTCCATCCTTCTTATCCGCCAAGTATTTGGGGCAGTTCCGTTTCCAGTGACCATTCCCTTTGCAGTAGAAGCACTCAGTTTCAGGCTTGGGTCCAACTTTGGGCTTCTTCACAGGAGCGGCAACTTGCTTGCCATTCTTCTTGAAGTTCCCTTTCTTTCCCTTGCCATTTTTCTTGAAACTAGTGGTCTTATTAACCATCAACACTTGATGCTCCTTCTTGATTTCTACCTCCGTGGCCTTAAGCATTGCGAAGTGCCCGGGAATCGTTTTCGTCATCCCTTGCATATTATAGTTCATCACAAAGCCTTTGTAGCTTGGTGGCAGTGATTGAAGAACTCTATCAATAACACTATCAACTGGGAGATCAACTCCCAGCTGAGTCAAGTGGTTATGATACCCAGACATTTTGAGTATGTGTTCACTGACAGAACTGTTCTCCTCCATCTTGCAGCTATAGAACTTGTTGGAGACTTCATATCTCTCAACCCGGGCATTTGCTTGAAATATTAACTTCAACTCTTGGAACATCTCATATTCTCCATGACGTTCAAAACGTCTTTGAAGTCCCTATTCTAAGCCGTAAAGCATGGCACACTGAACTATTGAGTAGTCATCAGATCGAGCCTGCGAGATGTTCATAACATCTGCGGTAGCTCCTGCAGCAGGTCTGTCACCTAGCGGTGCATCAAGGACATAATTCTTCTGTGCAGCAATGAGGATAATCCTCAAGTTACGGACCCAGTCCGTGTAGTTGATACCGTCATCTTTCAACTTAGCTTTCTCTAGGAACGCATTAAAATTCAGGGGAACGGTAGCACGGGCCATTGATCTACAACATAGATATGCAAAACTATTAAGACTAAGTTCATGATAAATTAAGTTCAATTAATCAAATTACTAATGAACTCCCACTTAAATTAACATCCCTCAAGTTATCTAAGTGATACATGATCCAAATCAACTAACCCATGTCCAATCATCATGTGAGATGGAGTAGTCATCAATGGTGAACATCTCCATGTTGATCATATCTACTATATGACTCACGTTCGACCTTTCGGTCTCTAGTGTTCTGAGACCATGTCTGTACATGCTAGGCTCGTCAAGTTTAACCCAAATATTCTGCATGTGCAAAACTGTCTTACACTCGTTGTATGTTAACGTAGAGTCTATCACACCCGATTATCACGAGGTGCTTCGAAACGACGAACTTTGGCAACGGTGCATACTCGGGGAGAACACTTTTATCTTGAAATTTAGTGAAGGGATCATCTTATAATGCTACCGTCGTTCTAAGCAGAATAAGATGCATAAAGGATAAACATCACATGCAATCAAAATATGTGACATGATATGGCCATCGTCATCTTGTGCTTTTGATCTCCATCTCCAAAGCATCGTCATGATCTCCATCATCACCGGCTCGACACTTTGATCTCCATCGTTGCGTCGGGGTCGTCTCGCCAACTATTGCTAACGCATAGCGATAAAGTAAAGCAATTACATGACATTTGCATTTCATACAATAATTAAGAGACAACCCTAAGGCTCCTACCTGTTGTCGATATTACAAAACATGATCATCTCATACAACAACGTATATCACATCACGTCTTGACCATATCACATCACAACATGCCCTGCAAAAACAAGTTAGACGTCCTCTACTTTGTTGTTGCAAGTTTTACGTGGTTGCTACGGGCTTCTAGCAAGAACCGTTCTTAACTACGCAAAAACCACAACAGTGATTATCAAGTTTGTTGTTTTAACCTTCTTCAAGGACCGGTCGTAGACAAATTCGATTCAACTAAAGTAGGAGAAACAGACACCCGCCAGCCACCTTTATGCAAAACAAGTTGCATGTCAGTCGGTGGAACCGGTCTCATGTGCGTGGACATGTAAGGTTGGTGGTAAGCAGTATGACCATCACCGCCCACAACTCTTTGTGTTCTACTCATGCATATCATCTACGCATAGACCTGGCTCGGATGCCACTGTTGGGAAACGTTGCATGGAAAACAAAAAAAAATTCTACGCACACGCAAGATCTATCCAAGGAGATGCATAGCAACGAGAAGGGAGAGTGTGTCGACATACCCTCGTAGACTATAAGTGGAAGCGTTTATTAATGCGGTTGATGTAGTCGAACTTCTTTGCGATCCAACCGATCAAGTACCGAACGTACGGCACCTCCGCGTTCAGCGCACGCTCAGCTCGGTGACGTCCTCGCCTTCTTGATCCAGCAAGACGGGCGAAGTAGTAGATGAGTTCCGGCAGCACGACGACGTGATGATGGTGGTGGTGATGCTATCTCTGCAGGGCTTCGCCTAAGCACTCCGAAAATATGACCGAGGGACGAAATTGTCGAGAGGGCGCCACACACGGCTAAGAGATTGTCGTGGCCTTGTGTGGCGCCCCCTCCCTCATATATATAGGTGGGGGAGAGGGGAGGTAGCCAGGAGGCGCCCCAAGGGTGGCCGAATCCCCCTTGGGCTCCTGCCCTTGGCCGCCCCCCTTTCCTTGTATGTGCGCGGGAGGAAGGCAGGGGGTGGCGCCCCCCTTTCCTTTCTCCCATGGGGAGGGAAAGGCGGGAGGGGCCAACTGATATTTCTCCAACGTATCTATAATTTTTGATTGTTCCATGCTATTATATTATCTGTTTTGGATGTTTTATATGCATTAATATGCTATTTTATATTATTTTTGGGACTAACCTAATAACCTAGAGCCCAGTGCCAGTTTCTGTTTTTTCCTTGTTTTTGAGTTTTACAGAAAAGGAATATCAAACGGAATAAAAATTTCGCGATGATTTTTCTTGGACCAGAAGACATCCACGGAGCTTGGAGAGGGGGTCAGAAGAGTCCTGAGGGACCCACAAGCCCTCAGGGCGCACCCTGGGGGGGCGCCCCCTGGCTTGGGGGCCCCACGGGAGTCCTCCAACCCTAATTCTTGGCCTATAAATTCCCAAATATTCCCTAACCAATAGAAGCGTCCACCAAAATACTTTTCTGCCACCGCAAGCCTCTGTTCCCATGAGATCCCATCTTGGGGCCTTTTCCGGCACCCTGCCGGAGGGGGATTCGATCACGAAGGGCATCT
The DNA here is from genome assembly GCA_011799875.1 of Thinopyrum elongatum. Classification (NCBI taxonomy): domain Eukaryota; kingdom Viridiplantae; phylum Streptophyta; class Magnoliopsida; order Poales; family Poaceae; genus Thinopyrum; species Thinopyrum elongatum. Next base: position 501,954,722 of record CM022298.1, read on the forward strand.
ACATCAACTCTATTGCCCTTCCGATGAAGCGTGAGTAGTTTACCATAGACCTATGGGTCCATAGCTAGTAGCTAGATGGCTTCTTCTCTCTCTTTGATCTTCAATACAATGTTCTCCTCTATGTTCTTGGAGTTCTATCCGATGTAATATTCTTTTGCGGTGTGTTTGTCGAGATCCGATGAATTGTGGATTTATGATTAGATTATCTATGAGTATTATTTGAGTCTTTTCTGAACTCTTTTATGCATGATTAAATATCTTTGTATTTCTCTTCGAATTATCGGTTTGGTTTGGCCAACTAGATTGGTTCTTCTTGCAATGGGAGAGGTGCTTAGTTTTGGGTTCAATCTTGCGGTGTCCTCACCCAGTGACAAAGTAGGGGTAGCGAGGCACGTATTGTATTGTTGCCATCAAGGGTAAAAAGATGGGGTTTTCATCATATTGCTTGAGTTTATCCCTCTACATCATGTCATCTTACTTAAGGTGTTACTCCGTTCTTATGAACTTAATACTCTAGATGCATGCTGGATAGCGGTCGATGTGTGGAGTAATAGTAGTAGATGCAGGCAGGAGTCGGTCTACTTGACACGGACGTGATGCCTATATTCATAATCATTGCCTTGGATATCGTCATAACTTTGCGCTTTTCTATCAATTGCTCGACAGTAATTTGTTCACCCACCGTATGTTTTCCTTCAAGAGATAAGCCTCTAGAGAAACCTATGGCCCCCGGGTCTATTTTCCATCATATATTTTCAGATCTATAAACCAAAAAACCCAAAAATACCTTGCTGAAATTTATTTACTTTTATTTTGTTTTATGTTTTAGTAATCTTTTATATCTATCTCTATCAGATCTCATCCTTGCAAGTGATCGTGAAGGGATTGACAACCCCTTTATCGCGTTGGGTGCAAGTGTTTGATTGTTTGTGCAAGTGCAAAGATTGGAGACTTGCTTGTACCTCCAACTGGATTGCTACCTTGGTTCTCAAAATGAGGGAAATACTTATCTCTACTTTGCTGCATCACCCTTTCCTCTTTAAGGGAAAAACCAACGCAAGCTGAAGAAGTAGCAGGAAGAATTTCTAGCGCCGTTGCCGGGGAGGTTCTACATCAAGCCTACCAAGTACCCATCATAAACTCTCCTCTCTTGCATTACATTATTTGCCATTTGCCTCTCGTTTTCCTCTCCCCCACTTCTAAAACGTTTTCAGAAAAACACAAAAAATATTTGCCTTTCTATTTGCCTTCTTTCCGTTTGCCTCTATGTCTTAATTGGTTTGTTCGCTCGTTTGCTTGGCATAATTGTGTATTTATTCAAAATCAGGAAGCAAAGAGTTTATGGATCCTCATCCACTTGCTAATCTTTTTAAGAGATCCAATTATGATGAACCAATTGCTAGTAAGTTGTGTGCACTAGATTATCTTTATGAAGTTTTGCTTGAAATTTGAGAATCTGAAAATTGTGACGAAGTGTTAAAAGAAGAAATTTATGAAGTGATTCACGATAGCTCCTTGGATGAAAAGCATGATTGCAATGTTTCTACTATAAATTCTATTAATGTCAGTTGTGCTAATGATATGCAAAACCCTAAGCTTGGGGATGCTAGTTTTGATATGTCCACTACTTGTTGCAATGATCCTGATTGGGGTGATTTTTCTTATGATCTTGAAAATTTATTTAAGCCTCATGATGAATATGTCTGCAATAATATTGAATGTCGGTTTGGAAGAGCATCAACTCTAGGTAATAATGATCCCACTACTTTGGAGTATGATCAATCTCATGAATTTTTTGAAAAAAGTCGGTTTGGAGAGGTCATGACTTTATTTGATGATAATCCCACTATTTTGGAAGAGTGTCAACTTTGCATGCATGTGGATCGTGAAGAGAATATTTTATGTGATAGTTATATTGTTGAATTTGATTATGATCCTACACGTAATTATTATGAGAGAGGAAAATATGGTTGTCGAAATTTTCATGTTACTAAATTACCTCTCGTTATGTTGAGATTGCTATTGTCTCTTTCGTCTTCCTTGCATATGCAAGTTTTTGCTTGTCTTGATAATTCGTTTTCTTATAAAATGCCTATGCATAGGAAGTATGTTAGACTTAAACATGTTTTTCACATGCTACATGATGCTCTCTCTTTGTGCTTTAATTCTTATCTTTCATGCGAGCATTATTAAAATTATCAATGCCTAGCTAAAAGGCTTTAAAGAAAGCGCTTGTTGGGAGACAACCCAATATTTTCTTTTCTGTTTTTATGAAAATACACATTATTACCTCTGTATTAATTGTGTTTTGGTGTTTTAATTATTGTTTGAGCCAAGTAAGACTTTTGGGATGGCTTACGGTGATAGTTGATTTGATCCTGCTGAAAAACAGAAACTTTTGCGTCCAGTTGCAGAATTTTAGTAATTAACAGAAGTGATGAAAAATTCTGAATTTCTTACAAAAGATTTATATACAAATTTCCAGGGTGTCCTAATTTTTCCGAATTTTTAGAGTTACATAAGTATGCGTAATATTCGGATCTTCACAGATTGTTCTGTTTTTGACAGATTCTATTTTCTATGTGTTGTTTGCTTATTTTGATGAATCTATGGGTAGTATCGGGGGGGGGGGGGTATGAACCATGGAGAAGTTGGAATACATTAGATATTACACCAATATAAATAAAGAATGAGTTCACAACAGTACCAAAGTGGTGATTTATTTTCTTATACTAACGGATCTCATGAGTTTTCTGTTGAGTTTTGTGTTATGAAGTTTTCATGTTTTGGGTAAAGATTTGATGGACTATGGAATAAGGAATGGCAAGAGCCTAAGCTTGGGGATGCCCGAGGCACCCCAAGGTAATATTCAAGGACAACCAATCATCTAAGCTTGGGGATGCCGCGGATGGCATCCCCTCTTTCGCCTTCAATCCATCGGTAAATTTACTTGAGGCTATATTTTTATTCACCACATGATATGTGTTTTGCTTGGAGCGTCTTGTATGATATAAGTCTTTGCTTTTAAGTTTGCCACAATCATCCTTGCTTTACACACCTTTTGAGAGGGACAAGCATTAATCGTGAATTTATTAGAATACTCTATGTGCTTTACTTATATCTTTTGAGCTAGGCAGTTTGCTCTAGTGCTTCACTTATATCTTTTTATAGCACGACGGTGGCTTTATTTTATAGAAATTGTTGAACTCTCATGCTTCACTTATATTATTTTGAGAGTCTCTAAACAGCATGGTAATTTGCTTAGGTTATGAATTTAGTCCTAATATGATGGGCATCCAAAAGGGATATAATAAAAACTTTCATATAAAGAGCATTGAATACTATGAGAAGTTTGATTCCTTGCATTTGTTTTAAGATATAAAGATGGTGATATTAGAGTCATGCTAGTGAGTAATTTTGGATTGGTAGAAATACTTGTGTTAAAGTTTGTGATTCCCGTAGCATGCACGTATGGTGAACCGTTATGTGATTAAGTCGGAGCATGGTTTATTTTTTGATTGTCTTCCTTATGAGTGGCGGTCGGGGACGAGCGATGGTCTTTTCCTACCAATCTATCCCCCTAGGAGCATGAGTGTAGTACTTTGTTTTGATAACTAATAAATTTTTGCAATAAGTATGTGAGTTCTTTATGACTAATGTTGAGTCCATGGATTATACGCACTCTCACCCTTCCACCATTGCTAGCCTCTCTAGTACCGCGCAACTTTCACCGGTGCATTAAACCCACCATATACCTTCCTCAAAACAGCCACCATACCTACCTATTATGGCATTTCCACAGCCATTCCGAGATATATTGCCATGCAACTTCCACCGTTTCGTTTATTATGACACGCGTCATCATTGTCATATTGCTTTGCATGATCGTGTAGTTGGCATTGTATTTTTGGCAAAGCCACTGTTCATATTATACATGTCACTCTTGATCATTGCACATCCCGGTACACCGCCGAAGTCATTCATATAGAGTCATATTTTGTTCTAGTATCGAGTTGTAATTCTTGAGTTGTAAAGTAAATAAAAGTGTGATGATCATCATTATTAGAGCATTGTCCCATGTGAGGAAAGGATGATGGAGGCTATGATTCCCCCACAAGTCAGGATGAGACTCCGGACGGAAAATAAAAAAATAAAAAAGAGAGGCCAAAGAGCCCCAAAAAAAAAAGAGAAAAGAGAGAAGGGACAATTTTACTATCCTTTTTCCACAATTGTGCTTCAAAGTAGCACCATGATCTTCATGATAGAGAGTCTCCTATTTTGTCACTTTTATATACTAGTGGAAACTTTTCATTATAGAACTTGGCTTGTATATTCCAATGATGGGCTTCCTCAAATTGTCCTAGGTCTTCATGAGCAAGCGAGTTGGATGCACACCAACTTAGTTTCTTTTTGAGCTTTCATATACTTATAGCTCTAGTGCATTCGTTGCATGGCAATCCCGACTCACATTGATATCTATTGATGGGCATCTCCATAGCCCGTTAATACGCCTAGTTGACGTGAGACTTTCTCATTCTTTTTGTCTCCGCCACAACCACCATATTCTATTCCACCTATAGTGCTATATCCATGGCTCACGCTCATGTATTGCGTGAAAGTTGAAAAAGTTTGAGAACATTAAAAGTACGAAACAATTGCTTGGCTTGTCATCGGGGTTGTGCATGATAAAATACTTTGTGTGATGAAGATGGAGCATAGCCAGACTATATGATTTTGTAGGGATAACTTTCTTTGGCCATGATATTTTGAGAAGACATGATTTCTTTATTAGTATGCTTGAAGTATTATTGTTTTTATGTCAATATTAAACTTTTGTTTTGAATCTTATCGATCTGAATATTCATGCCACAATAAAGAAGATTACATGGATAAATATGTTAGGTAGCATTCCACATAAAAAAATTCTGTTTTTATCATTTACCTACTCGAGGACGAGCAGGAATTAAGCTTGGGGATGCTTGATACGTCTCCAACGTATCTATAATTTTTGATTGTTCCATGCTATTATATTATCTATTTTGGATGTTTTATATGCATTAATATGCTATTTTATATTATTATTGGGACTAACCTATTAACCTAGAGCCAAGTGCCAGTTTATGATTTTTCCTTGTTTTTGAGTTTTACAGAAAAGGAATATCAAACGTAGTCTAAATGGAATAAAACTTTCGCGATGATTTTTCCTGGACCAGAAGACATCCATGGAGCTTGGAGAGGGGGTCAGAAGAGTCCCGAGGGACCCACAAGCCCTCAGGGCGCGGCCTAAGGGGGCGCCCCCTGGCTTGTGGGCCCCCCGGGAGTCCAACCCTAATTCTTGGCCTATAAATTCCCAAATATTCCCAAACCAACAGAAGCGTCCACCAAAATACTTTTCCGCCGCCGCAAGCCTCTGTTCCCGTGAGATCCCATCTTGGGGCCTTTTCTGGCACCCTGCCGGAGGGGGATTCGATCACGGAGGGCATCTACATCAACTCTATTGCCCTTCCGATGAAGCGTGAGTAGTTTACCACAGACATACGGGTCCATAGCTAGTAGCTAGATGGCTTCTTCTCTCTCTTTGATCTTCAATACAATGTTCTCCTCGATGTTCTTGGAGTTCTATCCGATGTAATATTCTTTTGCGGTGTGTTTGTCGAGATCCGATGAATTGTGGATTTATGATCAGATTATCTATGAATATTATTTGAGTCTTTTCTGAACTCTTTTATGCATGATTAAATATCTTTGTATTTCTCTTCGAATTATCGGTTTGGTTTGGCCAACTAGATTGGTTCTTCTTGCAATAGGAGAGGTGCTTTGTTTTGGGTTCAATCTTGCGGTGTCCTCACCCAGTGACAAAGTAGGGGTAAAGAGGCACGTATTGTATTGTTGCCATCAAGGGTAAAAAGATGGGGTTTTCATCATATTGCTTGAGTTTATCCCTCTACATCATGTCATCTTACTTAAGGCGTTACTGTGTTCTTATGAACTTAATACTCTAGATGCATGCTGGATAGCGGTCGATGTGTGGAGTAATAGTAGTAGATGCAGGCAGGAGTCGGTCTACTTGACACGGACGTGATGCCTATATTTATAATCATTGCCTTGGATATCGTCATAACTTTGCGCTTTTCTATCAATTGCTCGACAGTAATTTGTTCACCCACCGTATGTTTTCTTTCAAGAGAGAAGCCTCTAGTGAAACCTATGGCCCCCGGGTCTATTTTCCATCATATATTTTCAGATCTATAAACCAAAAAACCCAAAAATACCTTGCTGCAATTTATTTACTTTTATTTTGTTTTATGTTTTAGTAATCTTTTATATCTATCTCTATCAGATCTCATCCTTGCAAGTGACCGTGAAGGGATTGACAACCCCTTTATCACGTTGGGTGCAAGTGTTTGATTGTTTGTGCAGGTGCATAGATTGGAGACTTGCTTGTACCTCCTATTGGATTGATACCTTGGTTCTCAAACTGAGGGAAATACTTATCTCTACTTTGCTGCATCACCCTTTCCTCTTCAAGGAAAAAACCAACGCAAGCTCAAGAAGTAGCACCAACCCTCCCCCTTTCCTTCCCCTAGGGCTGGCGGCCAGGGAGAGGGGCGCACCAGCCCCTTATGGGCTGGTGTGTTCCCCCTTTGGCCCATTAAGCCCATATAGCCTCTCGGGTCTTCCCGGAACCCGTTCCGGTGATCCGATGACTACCCGGTACCTCCCGAAAATCTTCCGGTGTCCAAATATCACCATCCTATATATCAATCTTTACCTCCGGACCATTCCGGAGCTCCTCGTCATGTCCGTGATCTCATCCGGAACTCCGAACAACATTCGGTCACCAAATCACATAACTCATATAACACTATATCGTCAACGAACGTTAAGCGTGCGGACCCTACGGGTTCGAGAACTATGTAGACATGACCGAGACACCTCTCCGGTCAATAACCAATAAAGGAACCTAGATGCCCATATTGGTTCCTACATATTCTACGAAGATCTTTATCGGTCGAACCTTATGACAACATACGTAATTTCCTTTGTCTGTCGGTATGTTACTTGCCCGAGATTCGATCGTCGGTATCTCTATACCTAGTTCAATCTCGTTGCCGGCAAGTCTTTTTACTCGTTCCGTAATACATCATCTCGTAACTAACTCTTTAGTCACTTCGCTTGCAAGCTTCTTGTGATGTGTATTACTGAGAGGGCCCAGAGATACCTCTCCGATACAAATCCTAATCTCGATCCATACCAACTCAACAGACACATTCAGAGATACCTGTAGAGCATCTTTATGATCATCCAGTTACGTTGTGACGTTTGATAGCACACAAGGTATTCCTCCGGTATCCGGGAGTTGCATGATCTCATAGTCGAAGGAATATGTATTTGACATTAAGAAAGCAATAGCAATAAACTGAACGATCATATGCTAAGCTAACGGATGAGTCTTGTCCATCACATCATTCTCCTAATGATGTGATCCCGTTATTAAGTGACAACACATATCTATGGTTAGGAAACCTTAACCATCTTTGATCAACGAGCTAGTCTAGTAGAGGCTTACTAGGGACATGGTATTTGTTTATATTCACACATGTATTTAAGTTTCCGATCAATACAATTCTAGCATGAATAATAAACCTTTATCATGAATAAGGAAATATAAAATAACAACTTTATTATTGCCTCTAGGGCATATTTCCTTCACGGCCATGGGGAGGAGAGGTAGGAGGAAGCGTCGACCGGGATGGAGGGCTCATCGGTGGCGACGGGGATGGAGGGCTCATCGGCGGCCATGTGGAGGAGAGGTATGAGGAGGCGGCGATGGGGATGGAGGGCTCGTCGGCGGCCATGGCGGATGCCATCGTGGTGGCGCCAGCGCTCTATGCGTCGGCTCTGTTCAATGTCTTTTTTTACAGATAAGAGAGAGAGAGGGCGCCTGGATACGTGGTGATTTGTCGTTGGTCAGCTGGATGTCCGGACTCCCGCAAAGCTCCCCTACTTTTGTTCCCAAAATACCAAAATCTATACGTCCGGACAGAGAAGAGGACATATACGGGTCCTAGTTGAATTGCAAAAGTGATCCGGCCACTGCAGTCTGGACATATACAAGAGCTATTTGGGTCCACCTTGGAGATGCCCTAAGAGCATCTACATCCGGACTTGGCAAATCCGACCCCTCAAAAGCTCGCGGACGTGCCCGGGTGCGTCCGCGGACAGTGACCGGTCACGCCTCAAAAAATGCATTCTACATCCGGATACTCAAATTAGAAACCTCAAATCCATATTATTACATGCAACGTGAAACCTAATCTAAGCGGAGCTCGTCCGGTTCCGCTCCCCGCTCGCCCGGCTCTGCCCTGGCCATGTCCGGCGGCCGGCTGCGCTCCTCAGAGTGTTGGTCCGGTCGCCGGCAAGGTAGAGTAGGGCATGGGACACGAGCCGGCTCATGGGAATCAAGGCGCCGTCGTCTCCCATGCCCTACTCTTCCTCGTCGGAGGCCGGAATCCGAAAGGTGCCGGTGGACATCAGATCAATGACGGATCCATCCTGGGACAAGCCGCGGATGTCGACGACGATGCGGTTGCGGCGCCTGGACTGATGCGCCTTACGGGGCGCCGGAGAATGCGACTCCGCCCTGCCGACGTCCACCGCCGGGAGGGCTGCCGTCGCCTCCCGCGTCCGGTGCCTTGCACGGTGGGCACGCCGTGCCATGGCCTCGTCGGACGAGGCCCATGGTGCGTCCCCATGCTCGGCGCGCCAACGGAGGGGTTACACGTCCGCCAGCGCATTCGGACGCCAGAAGAACCGCATGGCCTCCGGCGAGGCAGCTACGGCTGGCCTAGCACCGGATCCATGCGCCATTTGGGCGGACGAAATGGATTCCCGACGGAAGGAGTCCAAGCGCTGCCGTGCACGGGCCTCCTCCCGGGCACGACAGAGCGCAAGCCGGACGACCATCTCCTCCTCGGGGTCGCGTGGGATGAGCTCGGGGTCGACGGATCTGGAGCTGAAGGACTCGGATCCGCTGCCCGTCTTGCCGGAGACGGCCGGAAGGAGCCGGAGACGAGCTTGGGCGGTGGAGGGGAGTGAAGGGGAGGGGAGTAAACTGGCTAGGGTTTGGTCTGGCGAGCGAATGGGGAGGAATTTATATGGGGTCGGGTAGGCCAACGTGGGCCGGGTCCGACGTAGCGGGCGTGTCCAGGCGCCCCATATCGGCCCCATATTTGGACTGGATATGAGGGGTGCCGGTCAGCCCGGGCGTTTGAGGGGGCCGTCTGGATCAAAAAATCATGACCGGACAGTGACCGGACGGTCCGCCCGAACGTATGAGACGAATTTGAGGCGCCCGGTTGTAGATGCTCTAGCTACCAGCCCTTTCGGCCAACTCCCCGGGCTACTTGTTTGGAGCCGTTGGAGCTTGCCAAGGAGTATCTCTTTGTTGTGATGACAGTATCCGTTCTTTGTGTGACAAAGCCTCTCGCTCTTTATTGAGCCAACGGTCTAGCGACATGAGTACCTTTGAGCCCGCGAGAATGCCCGCTTGCCCTATCAAAGTATGCTAGGCCTTCTTGGCGTCCACAGAGACACATACACTATGTATCAGTTATTGCAGGCAATACATAACACTCGCTCACGGGCGACAACTTACATGAGCTGACCCGGTGCTGTAAGAGGTTCTTTTCCCCGTTTATTTATTTTGTTTGTGTGAGTGTTTTTTTTTTTTCAGTTTCTTGTTTAATGTGTCTTTGTGTTCCTTCTGGAAAATTCTAATGCGTGAACATTTGTTTTTCAAAACATGAACATATATTATAGATACATGATTTTGTTTTTCATATTTAAGAATAGCTTTAAACATACATAATCATCTATTCACATATAATGTTTTTTTCTCGCAACACATGAACTTTTCTTTTCACATAGAAAAACATTTTATAAAATTACACAAGCATTTTATACAAGCATATTTTTTTTACAACAATGCATTTATTTATTTGTTCTTAAGGCGGTTACATCAATTCAGTGAAACAATATATTTTCAAGATTTATAAAAATAATTAGTACTACCTCCCTTCCAAATTACTTGAAATTATAGGTTTACATGAAGTCAAACTTCTTAAGTTTGATCAAGTCCAAAATTACCTGTATCTACAACATAAAACATATATTGTATATCAATTATTTTATAATGAATCTCGTGAAACTATTTTTATGTTGTAGGTGTTAATATTTTTTTATAGACTTGGTCAAATTTAAAGAAGTGTTTTTAGGAAATCCATCATGACGACTCTATTAATTTTCAAACATAGTTACATCCTCTATTAGCTTAGATAAAATGAAAGTCGGAGGATCGCCCATCCATACAAAAGTCTCGGATCCTTCCACATGGGCAGCTAACAAATGAGCTTACTGTAACATCCCAAATGTCGTGCTACAGTAAACTCATGCTAATGGTGCCATGTTATCACAATTAATTTTGCTAAACTTACTTTGATCCAAATCCAGTTCAAATTCGAATTTCAAATAAAGTCAAAATAATGTTTCTTTAAACAGCTAAAACAAATGTTCATAATATGTCATAAAATCCCCAAGCAATTGTAAAAATAACACAAGCTTCACTTGGCTCCGTAAATTGACCCAACAATTATTTTAATAGTACAACAACATTTAAATTAACCATTTCAATTTAAATAAATACTTAAGCAATTCACAAATAATCGAGACTTGGTATACTAGCTCAACTTATAGCCCGTTATTTTTGTACCCACTTTCATAGTCAACAAATTCATTTGCTATTTATATAAAATGGAAACATAGTTAAATAAATGAAACAGAAAAATAAAAAGAAAAGGACCTAATCTACTCGACACTTTGGCCCATCTTGCAGAATGGCCGGCCCAGCCCACCTCCACCTCTCCTTCCACCTTGCTATAGGCAGCAGGGGAGCCGTGGCGGCCATCCGCCGGCCATGGCCATGTGCCGGCCATCTCCGTCATCCCCGACGCCTACTAGAGCACCCTTGGAAACACTAGATCGAGCCCTACCCTCTGGACCTCGCATCTCTCTCTCGCCTCGCTCTTCTCGATCCGGAGCTCACTCGAGCAAGGCCGCAGCCGCGCCACCACCGTCAACGCGCTACGGAGGTCCGCCTGCCGCTCCAATTTGTCGAGGAGCTCCGCCGCCATCGCCTTTGTCTTCCTCGCCACTGGATCGGAGCCGGGGATCATCACCGCCGTCGTTCACGTTGTTCCCCTCCGTCGATATCCGCCTCGGCCAGCACTTCAACCCACTGCTCCGATGCCTCCCCGGCTCTCCTCGAGCTCTCACGCGGCCTCCCCGGTGAGCCCTCTGCCGATCCCCCCATTCCCCTTCGAATCCGGCACCATAGCACCGCACCCATGCTTCGGCCGCCGCGCCCAAAGCCGCGCTCACCACGCCCGTGGCCCTCGCTCCCGCGTGCCCGCCCAGGCCACGCCTTGCTTGCCCGGTCGCGCCCCCGCGCACGCCCGGCCTTGCGTCGCCATGCCCCGCTACTTCCCCGCATGCCCGCCACTGCCTAGTCCGTCAACGCGCCCCTTGTTGGTGTCAAAACCGGCGGATCTCGGGTAGGGGGTCCCAAATTGTGGATCTTGGATCGATGAGGAACAAGGGACGCGGGACACAGTGTTTACCCAGGTTCGGGCCCTCTCTAAGAGGTAAAACCCTATGTCCTGCGTGATTATATTGCTTGTGTATATAAGGATTACAGAGTCAATCTACCATATATAAGGATTACAGAGTCAATCTACCACGAGATCAGATGAACTAAACCCTAGGCTAATAGGATTGTGGATGTTCTCTCGGTCTCTACGGACTAAATCCTCTGGTTTATATAGACACCAGGGGTACTAGGGTTTACACATAGTCGGTTACATAAAAGGAACAAGAACGTCGAATCTTCCATCTTGACTTGGGGTACACACCAAGGCACAAAAGGTTTTCGGTCCGGATACAGCGCGGCCCAACTGTCCGGCCCACGAGAGATAGGCCGGCCACCCGAGGACCCCCTAGTCCAGGACTCCCTCAGTAGCCCCCGAACTTGCCTCCAATGCCGGAGCTTACAATCGTCGATAGCTCGACGCATCCCAAAGTCTTCGGCTTGCGAGGTGAGTTCTCCATCCTTTACCTGTTCGGCCGGTACGACAGTTCGGCCGCTGATGATTTTCTAACCTGCCTAGTAATAGCGGGCTCCCCGTCATCAATTCTGCCAGGGGTGACCCTCGATTTCCGTGCGGCCACCAGGAGGAACAGTCTTGCGACCTTTTTTTTACAAAATTCACCCTTCCGGGACCAGAAGATCCACCTATTAAATAGGCCAGAGGCGCATCGAGCAGCCCATCCACCCCCAAGAAAAAAGTTCAGTCTAGTTCAGAAAAAACCTCAGGGCGAATGGCAGGCGCCCCCGCATCATCTTCACGCCCTCACGGCCAGCTCCCGGGCGACTGGTCCAGCTGCTCCGTCTCCCACCTTCGACTGTGTAATCTCCAACGACAGGGGTATCTCCCAACTGCAGATCTCGTATCTGTCTGTGCCGGATTGACTTTCGTGAATGGCAAAGCTTTCACGGAGAATTTCCCCACCCCAAGCAAGGATGAGAGGGTATGTTTCGTGCCCTTCCTCCTAAGAGATCTTGGATTCCCCATTCATCCTTTCTTGAGAGGCCTCTTGGAGTTTTATGGGATCCAACTCCACCACCTTACCCCTGGGTCAATATTGTATATCTCTGGCTTTGTTGCCCTTTGCGAGATGTTCTTGGGTTGCGAAGCTCACTTCGATCTATGGAGAAAGTACTTCTGCCTCGTCCCTCACACCCATGAAGGATCAATTTTTGAGGTAGGCGGGGCCGAAGTATGGCGTATAGCCGGCACGGGATACCCTATCGGGACCCCAAAGAAGGATTCCGAAGAATGGAAGTCGGAATGGTTTTACATTGAAGATGTCCCCCTATCTGAGCCAGTTCGAAGAGGTCTGCCTGAGTACTCGGATGCTCCGCTAAAGAAGCGGTACAACTGGCGACCAAAAGGCCCTTCACAAGGAGAGTCCCCCGAAGTACAGTGCCTTGCTGCCAAGGTATGACTGCTGGTCCACAGTAAATTAACTATGGTCGACGTGATGGCCGTAGCCATCGACCGATGTGTGCAGCCTCTTCAGCAAAGGATGCACCCCTTGTGGTGTTACAACGAGACAAACGACGCCACACGCTATAAGCGGCAGGGGCCGGATAACCAAGCAGCAATGGCTGCCATATTGGCAGATTTGTTCAAAGGAGAAGAAGAGGAGTTTGCCCGCCCAAGGAACTGGAATGGCTACTCGGACCACAACCCCATTGAATGGGTAAGCATATGCTTGTATTACAGTTCGGACATTACGTCCGTATACTAACCGGCCATATCTTTTTTTAACAGAGCTGGAGACGCCAGGTTCAGAGCATCAGCCGCCCATCCCCTCAACCGGAGGACCATTCCCGCACCGATGATCCGGGATTCAACGAGGACGGGGTTTTCTTCCAGGAGAGACTCAATGGCTCCAAGGTGGCCCTTATAGCCGACCATCCCGGGCCCCTCCCTTCCTCCACCGTAAGTAGCAAGAAGGCTTCCTCTCAAACAAGGTGTTTGCCTCACGCCACTCCGAATACGCTGACTTCTACTCCCAAGGGTCGCCATACCTTGCGCCGAACACCAACAAGGGCGATGCCGACCCCAGCCAACAACGGAGCTTCTAAGCGCAAAGCAGCCGCGGGGGCCACATCCACTATTCCTTCAAAAAAAAGGTAATATAATTTATGATCATGGCCGTATCCTTATTGACCTCGTCGCTAAGGGCTCTAATGATATTCTCCCCGGGCCTGCTGGAGAAAAACACCACGCCCACTGCCCGAAGACCTCAAGGAGGCGTCGGGGTGCAATCGGGTATATTCAGCCCCGGCAGGGGTCCACGCAGGGGGTTCCGCCACATGCCAACCTTTGGAGGACCCTGAAGATGTTTTAGTCACCAATTCCGAAGTTGAAAGCGTGATGAATCACCGGTGACAGAAGGAGTCCCTCCATCATGTTGTTTTTTTCGATCAGGAATTCAACGTGTTTAATGCCGTAGACGCATACCTCGGAGCAGCCCAAACAAGTCTTGAGGGGATTGCCAATCTTTTATCGAGCAATATGCAAGTAAGTGATTGGTTTTGACAACCGGACATACATGCTTGACCCAGTAGCCCCCGAGCCTTGATTCGGGCAGAAAGGCCGAATTAAGGGTCTGTAACAACATGTTGCCGTGGTTTTCTGCAGGCCTCAAGGGACCAGAACAAAAAATTGTCCGAAGACGTTGATTTGAACCGGAACCAGTTGGCTGATGCAAAAGCCAAACAGGAGGCGGTGAAAAAGTTCACCAGCGAAGCCCATGGTGAGGAAAATATGCTTTCGTTTTAAAAAATGTGCATAAATTATGCCCACGTACCCTGTTTGACACCAGATATCCTTATAGCAGCTGAATCCATAGGGCAACTACGAAAGGACCTGGATGCTGCCAAAGAGTCTCAATGGTATGCCGAGGCACAACATGAAGTCGGTCTTTGGGTGCTGAAACAAAACCAGGAGGAGAACAACAAACTAAAGGCAAAGAACCAGCAGCAGGCCAAGGAGCTGGAGAGTTTGAAAACCTAGTTGGCGCAGGCGCTCGGAGAGAACCAGAAACTAAAAGGCGGCATGTTCAGTCAGTGCTATATAAGCTTTGGATGTTTATAGACATGCGTAGTGTGTGAGTTTAAAACATGTTATGTATTATGCTAGGTCTCCTGACTGGCCGGCCCGGAGAAGAGGTCTATACCTTTGGCGGGAATCTTTTAAAGGAACTGTCTGTGGTTCATGAGAAAGATCAAAAAGCTATGAAAAACATGGTCAAGGCGTTATGGCCAACCGAAGTGGCGCCAGATGATATGGCCGAACTGGCGAATCGCTTCAAGGGAGCTCGACGACGCTTTGAATTATGGAAGATATCAGCCTGTCGGGAGGGGGAGCGAGAAGCATGGGCCATGGTGAAGACCCGGTTCACGAAAGTCGAGCCAGAGCAAATGGCTCGTATTGGATCAGTAGGACTGGATGGGCAAGAAATACCTCTTCATTTGGTTTAGGACAAAGTGATGCCTGCAGCTCGATTCTCCCAACCGGATTGTGCTTTAGATAGCTTAATAGATAATGTGGACAAAGAGTGATGCGTTTGATTATATGTATCTATGCACTTTACATCAAACGACCTCGTTCCGTACTGTAAAACGTTGTCTTAACCGGCCATCGGCTTCTGCCTCCCGACCAATGATCGGGGAGTGTTTCCGTACTATGTGACCTGGGGTAAACAGGGAATCACTTCTGGTAACCAGGCAATCCGGCCTTTGGTACGAACAGACAAAAACGCGTGCGGAGAGTTATGTTATATTACCTTTTTAACGTAAGAAACATCTTCTAAAGAAAATAGTTCCTCCATGGGTTCCTTTCTTCAGGTTTGTCTAGATAGAGACGTCGTGTTCGGATACCAGAAGTATGCAGATACAAATCGGTGCGGGGTCGGATCCCCGGTGTTGGTGGCGAGCACCAAAATTGCTATAGTCTCCCTCATCGCCGACCCATTATGTTCTTAAGAACGCTAGCTTTCAGCTTCACCTGTCTGAGGTACGGACACGACTGACCTAGTCGTAACAATCGCAGAGGTGCTCCCTTTACCCCCTAGCCGAACAATCAGGAATGTAGGGGGTAAGCACAGGAGCTAGGCAACCCAGCTTGGCAAAAACTTAAGTCAAATCGGTGCATATGATGGCTGAAAAGTATTCAGGAGAGTGCAGACACGACAAAGACGATTTTGTGCACAAAAAATATATTAATTGGCTACTTTAAAGGATCCCACAGGTAAAATCTGGGCATTACATTTGAAAATGTGCAATAAAAAGAGCCTAGACACAGTTCAGTTTATCCGAATAGGGCCCGGGAGATGCTAACTCCATAGGAATAAAGAGAAGAAATCTACAATGAGGAAAGGGATAGTGGACTAACGTGGCCACACTAGCCGTAGAAGCATCAGAGCCGGGCTGCATTTTAGGGGTTTGGTTCAAGGCGGTTGTCGGCCGGGTTGCGAATACGATATGCTCCTCCAGCTAGTACTTCATCGATTATGAAAGGGCCCTCCCATTTAGGCAAGAGTTTGTTCTTTTACTTCTCGGTGAGGCGGAGGACGAGTTCTCCAACATTGTATGTCTTCGCCCGTACTTCCCTGCTCTGGTAGCGTTGAGCCTGCTGCTGGTAAAATGTAGAACGAGCCCGAGCTACGTCCTGCTCTTCTTCCAAGGTGTCCAGGTCATCCTGCCGATCCAACTTAGCTTCTTTTTATTCATACATGTGTACTCGAGGTGCGTCATGAATGATATCGCAAGGGAGGACTACTTCTGCACCGTACACCATGAAGAAGGGTGTGTATCCCGTTGATCGATTGGGGGTAGTGCGCAGTCCCCATAGTACGGAGTCAAGCTTCTCTACCCAGTGACAATCAGATTGTTTCAAGGAACGGACCAGGCGAGGCTTGATGCCGCTCATGATGAGTCCGTTGTCCCGCTCAACTTGTCCGCTGGTCTACGGGTGCTACACCGAAGCATAGTCGAGCTTAATGCCTATAGTAGCGCACCAGTCCTTGACTTTCTGGGCCGTGAAATTTGATCCATTATCCGTGATGATACTGTGCGGGACACCGTAATGGTGTACCACGCCGTATATAAAGTCAATAACTGGTCCGGACTTTGCTGAGGTAACTGCTTTGCTTCAATACACTTAGTGAATTTATCGACCATACTGTGATGTCCCCGATTCAATCGTACACTAATCATACACGCAAACATGTACGATCAAGATCAGGGACTCACGGGAAGATATCACAACACAACTCTAAACACAAATAAAAGTCATACAAGCTTCATATTACAAGCCAGGGGCCTTGAGGGCTCGAATACATAGCTCGATACACAAGAGTCAGCGGAAGCAACAATATATGAGTACAGACATAAGTTAAACAAGACTACCTTAAGAAGGCTAACACAAAAGTGGCATTGATCGAAAAGGCAAGGCCTCCTGCCTGGGACCTCCTAACTACTCCTGGTCGTCGGCGGTCTCCACGTAGTAGTAGGCACCCTCGGGGTAGTAGTAGTCGACGGGGGGTGGCATCTGGCTCCTGGACTCCGCCAACTGGTCGCAACAACCGGAAAGAAGAAAGAAGGGGAAAAGGGGTAGCAAAGCAACCGTGACTACTCATCCAAAGTACTCGCAAGCATCAGATCTATACTAAGTATGCATTGGTATCAAATGGAAGGGTTGTATTTGTGGACTATACTGTAGAATGCCAGAATAGAAGGGAAGGCCTAGCCTATCGAAGACTAGCATCTTCAAGCATCTTGCAACATTCAAAAGAGTACAGAATAGCATTTTATAATTAACAAGCATGTTGTAGCATTAACGCCCAGAGATCCTTCCTCGACTCCCAGGGAGAAAGCAATCCCGGAGCCATCATATCCATCTCATATCTCAAGTATCCATTTCTAGTTGTAATTGATCAAGACACCACTCCGAGCGTCCATTACCGTGGACATGGCTATTCGAATAGATAATCTTCCCTGCAGGGGTGCACCACATTACCCAACACGCTTGATTACTCTGGCCGGACACACTTTCCTGGGTCCATGCCCGGCCTCGGAAGATCAACACGTCGTAGCCCTACCTAGGCTCAACAGAGAGGTCCCCGCCGGTCTACATCCTAAGCACTCCGGGGTCTTGGGCCCATCGCCCGTTGCACTCCGGGTCGTTGCGAGCAGGGTGGATACCAGCGCCACCTCGGATGGTCGGCACGATCCGACAGTGCCACAATGCTGAACTGGACGTCTGACAAAGCTTTGGCTGATACTATGACACCGAGTGCCCATAACTGTTCCCGCGTGGTGGTTAGTGTGTATAGGCCAGTGGCCAACTCAGAACAAATACCCAAACCTATAAGTGCATTACTAAAAGAAGTGACGGTTGTCGGGACAAGTCCGGAGCTACCGCCACCTCCTGGGTGATACCGCTAAACAGCCAGCTGCCACCGTAACATCTCGCGGGTGCTCTTCGGGCCCGCCCGACTTTCACATGTATCTCTCGCGGGTGCTCACTGGGCCCGCCCGACTTTAACAAAGGTCTGAGTAAAGTCAGGGTAACCGTGTGTCCAAACATCCAGGGGGAAAACCCGAGGAATCGCCCTCGATGGATTCCTCTCGATGTAATCGTCAAGGTGAGCTTAGGAGGAATCACCCTCGAGGTTCATAGTTGAGGTGTTGCACGACAGAGTCGTCATCGGGAGTGGTGACGAAGGAATCACCCTCGACAAACCACGACCGATTAGCTACACTACAGAGTTATCATCGAGAGTGCGTTACGAGGTATCACCCTCGACACTCGATAGTAGCTCTGCAGAGTCGTACAACTAAAGGGGGTGGAGTGATGTGTCGGTCTCTGCACATCGATCACGTTGATCGAGTCATCGGTCATCAAGCTGGGGCAACTAGGACAAGGTGAGGGGTCACTGATGGATCACTAGCCAACCTATACTAAGCAGTTTAGGATAAGCAGGTAAGGTACAATGAGTAGGGTAGAAAAGCAGGCTATGAATCAGAAATAGGAGCAATCAATTACAGTAGCAAAATCTAATGCAAGCACGAGAGAGAATGGAATGGGTGATATCGGAATGATCAACGGGGGTTTGCTTACCTGGAAGCTCTGCTGAAAAGGGAGAAGGGTCGTCATCGATGTAGTCGATCACAGAGGCACCGATAGCGGTGTCGGGGTCTATCGGAGAGAAGAGGGGGAAGAAACAATTAATACAGAGCAAACAAGTGCAATACTATGCATGACAAGACAATAAGCAGCGCTAGGGGTGTTCTAACGCAGTGTTACACGGTACCGGCGAAGGGGGAGAACATCCGGGAATGTTTTCCCGAAGTTTGGTATTTTCGAACAGACGAACCGGAGGGGGGCGGTTCCATGTTCGCTATGATAGGGACGTGTGACAGTCGAACGGAGGGCGTATTCGATTCGTCATATTTTTCTGAGCAACTTTCATATATAAATTATTTTCATCCGAGATACGGTTTATTTTATATGAATTTTCAAAGTTTTAATTTATTTTCTAATATTATTATTATTTAAATTAATTTGAAAATAGCATTATTACATCAGCATGACATCAGCAGTCAACATAGTTGACCAGGGTCAACCCTGATGTGTGGGGTCGTTCTGTCTTAGACACATCTTAACTAAACAAGTTTAATTAGACCAATATGCAATTAGGTTAATTAAAAATAATTAATTAGGGTTAATTAACATGATTAATTAAGTTAATTAATAAATTAATTATTTTAATTATTATTAATATTTCTTTTTTAAACCTTTTTTTACATTTACATTTCGTTTTTTTAATTACAGGGGCGTGGGGCCCCACGGTCAGTGGCACAGCCGGCCCTGGCTGGGCACACGCTCGAACGCCCAAGGCGTCGGCGGCCAGAGACCTGCTCGCGGCAATGAGAGGGAGCTCGGCTCGGCGCAGCCAGCCAGTAGGGGCCGCGGTGGTCGAGCGTGGCAGAGCGGAGGCGTGGGGCGGCAGGCGCGCGCCGGAAACAGCGGCGAACAACTAGTAGGGGGCACGGCCAGGGGCTGCTTGGGCGGCGGCCGGAGGCCGGCGCGGGGAGCGGCGGTCGGCGGTGAGTGGCGAGTGCGAGGTGAGGCAGGGTGGCACGGGCGGCGCACGGGCGGCAGGCAAGGGTCACGGCGAGGCGAGTGCATGACGACAACGCAGGACAGCATGCCGCGGCGAGGGACACAGCGGGCGCGTGATGAGCACGCACGGGGTTGAGCGGGGGCGGTCGGGAGTGCGAACGCGCGCTGGGGTGCGGCGACCGTGGGCCGGGCGCGGGGTCAGAGAGGGGAAGGGAGTGAGCTCAGCCCTGGCACCATGGATCGGGGCGGCGAGGCACGGGGAGGGCCGGCGAAGGAGGCGGGGACGGGACGGTTCAGTGCGGCGGGGGCGGCTCCGAGGCGAGGTGCGACGGCGGTGGGGCCAGGCGAGGAGCGATGGGGCGCGATCGTCGGGGCGCAGCGGGGTCGATCCCGATCCAGATCAGATCGGGAGAGGGAGGGAGAGACCGGGGGGTGGGGGTAGTGGGGTTGGGCTAGGGTTTGGTGGGGTGTGGGGGGTTATAGGTGGTTAGGTGGGGTGGGCCAACCTGGTGCGAGGGAGTTGGGCCCGCCCAGGTGGGCTTGGCCCGGGGGGGTTTCTTTTTATTGTTTTGGTTTTGGTTTATTATTTTTCTTTTTACAATTTTAGTTTTCTTTTATTTTTGAATAGAAATTAGTTTCATAAAATATAGGAACATCACCTAAATTGGTGTTACTAATTATACCACTGCCACAATTAGTTTGAGGTTCAAATAAAATAGTTTAGTATTTTTATAATTTAAAAAGCATTTAATAATTGTTTTTAGCCACTGTTATATTCACAAAAGGACATTTAAATACTTTACAAAAGTGTTGGGTCACCACCATAATTAGTTATGGAATATTTGCCAGACTTTGAACATTTTATTTTGCATGTTTGAGAAATTTGAATCTTGGTCTTTAATTTGAATTAGAATTAGAATTATGATTTGGATCAAGTGAGGATTAGCAACAGTAATCTCATGACATGGCACCATTAACGATAGCAAAAGTAATCTCATGACATGGCACCATTAATGGGGTATTACTGTAGCTTAATTATCCGCGCGTCACAATAACCAGTAGGTATTTCTTTTTCTTGGTTCCCCCTTTAAGTGGTCCAACCATGTCCAGCCCCCAGACTGCAAAAGGCTAGGTATTTGTTATAGTCCGGAGAGCCGTGGGGGGCATATGGCTTTGATTTGCAAAGAGCTGGCATCCAACACAGTGTTGGACTAAAGTACGGGCATCCGCACGGGCAGTGGGCCAGAAGAACCCTGCTCGGAAGGCCTTGCTTACCAGGGCCCGAGCTGCCGTGTGGTGACCATCCATGCCAGCGTGTATCTCGGCCAAAAGTTGCTGCCCCTCTGCTTCCGATATGCACCTCTGTAGGACTCCGGTTGTGCTTTTCTTGTATAGCTCGCCCTCGTGGACCTTGTAGGCTTTAGAGTGCCGGACTATGCGCCGTGCCTCGGTCTGATCGTCGAGGAGCTCCTGTCGCAAAAGGTAGGCAAGGAAGGGCTCAATCCATGGTGCGATTATGGCCATGACCTCGTGAGCCGAAGCTGTTTCTTCAACTGTCGAGCCACTGATGATGTCGTCGTCTGGCTCAATGGCCGGAGGGGCGATTTATTCGGGCCCATTGGGCGCTGCATCCAGGTCCCCATCCTGCCACACCATGGATGGCTTAAAAAGCCGCTCTAGGAAGGTGCTTTTAGGGACAAGGTCGCGTTTAGCGCCCATACGGGCGACGATATCCGCAGCATGGTTACTATCTCTAGAGACATGGTGGAACTCTAACCCTTTGAACCGGGCTGATATTCTTAAGATGGCATTTCGGTATGCCGCCATTTTTTGGGTCTTTGGCATCAAACTCGCCATTGACTTGGGAGATGGCGAGGTTGGAATCTACCCGCACCTCGAGCCACTGAATACTCATTGATGTTGCCATCCGAAGACCATGCAACATGGCTTCATATTCGGCTGCGTTGTTGGAGTCTGTGTACATGATTTGCAGTACGTACCGAATAGTGTCGCCGGTGGGGGACGTAAGGATTACGCCAGCCCCCAGTCCGGGCAACATCTTCGAGCCATCAAAGTACATTGTCCAGTGTGAGTACGTACTGTATTCCCGGGGAAGCTTAGCTTCCGTCCATTCGACAAGAAAATCGGCAAGTACCTGAGACTTAATGGCTCGGCGTGGCTTGTACACAATTCAAAGGGCAGGAGCTCTATGGCCCATTTGGCAATGCGACCTGTGGTGTCCCTATTGTTGATGATGTCATTCAAGGGCACTTCGGATGCCACTGTGACCGAACACTCTTGAAAGTAGTGTCGGAGCTTGCGGGATGCCATAAAAACTGTGTAGGCGATCTTCTGATAGTGTGGATATCGGGATTTACACGGGGTGAGCACTTCTGATACATAGTAGACCGGCTTCTACACCCTAAACTTATGTCCTTCTGCCTCTCGTTCTACCACAAGGACAGCGCTGATGTTGGCTTGAACTACGTCGGTATTTCCCCAAAGTGGAAGGGATGATGCAGCACAGCAACGGTAGGTATTTCCCTCAGTGATGAGACCAAGGTTATCGAACCAGTAGGAGAACCAAGCAACACTACGTAAACAACACCTGCACACAAAGAACAAATACTTGCAACCCGACGTGTTAAAGGGGTTGTCAATCCCGTTCTCGTAACGTCGCCAGAAATTGGCACACGGACGTGAGATAAATTGTAGTAGATTGATAAATAGATCGTGAATAAAATAAAGTGAACCAAAATATTTTTGGGTTTTTGGAAATATAGATCTGAAAATAAAAGTTGCAAATAAAAAGGCAAATAGCAAAATAGATCTGAAAATATATGATGAGAAAATAGACCCGGGGGCCGTAGATTTCACTAGTGGCTTCTCTCGAGAAAAATAGCATACGGTGGGTAAACAAATTACTGTTGGGCAATTGATAGAACTTCAAATAATTATGACGATATACAAGCAATGATCATTATATAGGCATCACGTCCAAGATTAGTAGACCGACTCCTGCCTGCATCTACTACTATTACTACACACATCGACTGCTATCCAGCATGCATCTAGTGTATTAAGTTCATGGAGAAACGGAGTAATGCAATAAGAATGATGATATGATGTAGACAAGATCTATTTATGTAGAAATAGACCCCATCTTGTTATCCTTAATAGCAACGATACATACGTGTCGGTTCCCCTTCTGTCACTGGGATCAAGCACCGTAAGATCGAACCCATCACAAAGCACCTCTTCCCATGGCAAGAAAAATCGATCTAGTTGGCCTAACTAAACCAAAGATTCGAAGAAGAAATACGAGGCTATAAGCAGTCATGCATATAAGAGATCAAAAGACTCAAATAACTTTCATGGATAAAAACATAGATCTGATCATAAACTCAAAGTTCATCGGATCCCAACAAACACACCGCAAAAAAGAGTTACATCAAATAGATCTCCAAGAGACCATTGTATTGAGAATCAAAAGAGAGAGAGAGGGAGCCATCGAGCTACTGCCTACGGACCCATAAGTCTACAATGATCTACTCACGCATCATCGGAGAGGCACCAATGAGGATGATGAAACCCTCCGTGATGGTGTCTAGATTGGATCTGTGGTTTCTGGAACTTGCGGCGACTGGAATTGATTTTCGTCGACTTCCCTAGGGTTTTTGGACGTCCAGGGTATTTATAGAGCAAAGAGGCGGTGCGGGAGGCGGCCGAGGTGGGCACAACCCACCTGGGCGCGCCTGGGCCCGCCCTGGTGGGTTGTGCTCCCCTCAGAGCCCCCCTCTGGTACTTCCTTGGCCCAACAGGTGTCTTCTGGTCCAGAAAAAATCACCAAAAAGTTTCGCTGCCTTTGGACTCCGTTTCGTATTGATTTCCTGCGAAGTAAAAAACAAGCAAAAAAACAGCAACTGTTACTGGGCACTATGTCAATAGGTTAGTCCCAAAAAATGATATAAAGTTGCTATAAAATGATTGTAAAACATCCAAGAATGATACTATAACAGCATGGAACAATAAAAAATTATAGATACATTGGTGACGTATCAGCATCCCCAAGCTTAATTCCTGCTCGTCCTCGAGTAGGTAAATGATAAAAATAGAATTTTTGATGTGGAATGTTGCGTAACATGTTCATCACATATTCTTTTCTTTGTAGCATGGACATTTGGACTTTTATATGATTCAAAGCAATAGTCTAGTTTTGACATGAAGATTTTAATACTCAAGCATATCAACAAGCAACCATGTCTTTCAAAATATCAACACTAAAGCAAGTTATCCCTAGCCCGTTATGCTCAATCATTGATCCATTCATTAAACACACTCGCATATTAGCTACACCCAATGCTCAAGTACGATCATAGTGCCCCTTAGTTGGTGCTTTATAAGAGAACATGGAGACTCAAAATAAAATAAAAATTGCATAAAGTAAAAGAAAGGCCCTTCGTAGAGGGAAGTAGGGATTTGTAGAGGTGCCAGGGCTCAAAGCGGAAAAAGTAGAGATAAAACATTTTGGGTGGCATGCTTTTCCTGTCAACGAAAACGATTGAGTAGTTCCCAATACTTTCCATGCTAGATATATCATAGGCGGTTCCCAAACAGAAAATAAAATTTATTCCTTTTTCCACCATACTTTCACTTTCCATGGCTAGCCGTATCCACGGGTGCCCTCCATACCAACACTTTCCAAGGAATTTATTATTTGACAACATAAAGTAAATTCATTTTTCATTTCGGGACTGGGCATCCCTAATACCTTTGCCGTACTCTCATGCAATGACAAGTGAATAAACACTCATCTTGAGAATAACACATCTAGCATGGAAATATATCAGCCACCCCCTACCGTTTCATGAGCGGTACGAGCACACAAAAGAGAAATTTATTTTGCAGTTAGAGATGGCACATACAAATTTGCTTAGAACGGCACGGAAATACTGCATATAGGTAGGTATAGTGGACTCATATGGCAAAACTGGTTTAAGGATTTTGGATGCACAAGTAGTGATCATACTTAGTGCAAATGAAGGCTAGCAAAAGATTGAGAAGCATCCAACCAAGAAACGAAAAATCTCATAAGCAAGCATTAAGCATAACTAACACCGCATAATGCACCACAAGTAGGATGTAATTTCATTGCATAACTATTAACTTTCGTGCTTGCATTGGGAATCACAAACTTTAACACCAATATTCTTACTAAAGCATAATTACTCATCAACATGACTCACATATTATATCAACATATCGCAAAACTATTACAAGGAATCAAGTTTATTTTGTCCAATGATCTTCATGAATTTTTTTATTATATCCCCCTTGAATATCTATCACTTTGGTACTAGTTTAATGTGTTGCTTTTGATAGCTCAAACAAATCTAAGTGAAGAACATGAGCATAAAATTTTTTGTTCTATCAAAATAATTTAAGTGAAGCAAGAGAGAATTTCTAATTTTTTTTACTAACTCTCAAATAAATCTACGTGAAGCATAAGAGCATTTCTTCAAAAATACTAAAGCACATCGTGCTCAAAAAGATATAAGTGAAGCACTAGAGCAATTCCATAGCTCATAAAGATTTAAGTGAAGCATAGAGAGCAATTCTAACAAGTCATAGCATAACTTTGGCTCCCTCAAATAAGTGTGTCCAGCAAGGATTCATGACTAAAAATAAAAAGCAAAACAAGCAAAGACTCATATCATACAGGACGCTCCAAGCAAAACTCATGATATGTGACGAATAAAAATATAGCTCCAAGTAAAATACCGATGGTCGTTAGAAGAAAGAGGGGATGCCACTCGGGCATCCCCAAGCGTAGTTGCTTGCTTCTCTTTGGATAATGGCTTGGGGTGCCATGGGGCATCCCCAATCTTAGGCTCTTCTTACTCCTTATTCCTTCATCCATCGTAATCTCACCCAAAACTTGAAAACTTCAATCACACAAAACTTAACAAAACCTTCGCGAGATCCGTTAGTATAAGAAAACCAATCTTTACTTTAAGTACTGTAGAAAACCCATTCAAATTTTGTTATTGAATTATATCTACTGTATTCTAACTTTACCATGGCTTATAACCTCCAATACAAACCATAGATTCATCAAAATAAGCACACAATGCAAAGAAAACAGAATCTGTGAAAAACAGAACAGTATGTAAAGATGCGAATTGTTCTCATACTTATGTAACTCCAAAAATTCTTAAAAATTAGTATAATATAGGAAATTTGTATGTAAATCTTGTGTAAAAACTTTAGAATTTTTCCTCTCTTCTGTGAATTTTCAAAAAAAATTACTGGACGCAAAAGTTTCTGTTTTCCAACAAGATCAAATCAACTATCACCAACGCTATCCCAAAGGCTTTGCTTGGCACAAACACTAATTAAAACACAAAAAATACAATCATAACAGTAGCATAATTGTGAAAACACTCAAAAACAGAATGAAAAAGAAAAAAAAAATTTATTAATTGGGTTGCCTCCCAACAAGCGCTATCGTTTTACGCCCTTAGCTAGGCATAATGCAAAGATCTAAGTATTGTCATCTTTGTTTCTAGATCCATAAGATGCCCTCATGATTGATTCATATGTGGCTTAATTCTTGTTCTAGGGAAGTGTTCCATACCCTTTCTCTAAGGAAATTGGAATTTGATGTTCCCTTCTTTCATATCAATCACGGCACCTATAGTGCGCAAAAACGGTCTACCAAGAATAATTGGACAAGACGTATTGCAATCAATATCATGAACAATAAAATATATGGGCACATAATTCCTATTTGCAAGAATAAGAACATCATTAATTCTTCCCATAGGCTTTTTAATAGTAGAATTCGCCAAGTGCAAATTTAAAGAACATTCTTCAATATCGGTAAGACCAAGCACATCACATAAAGATTTCGGAATTGTAGAAACACTAGCACCCAAATCACATAAAGCAAAACACTCATAATTTTTAATATTGACATTGATAGTAGGTTCCCATTCATCATGTAATTTTCTAGGAATTGAAATCTCTAACTCCAACTTTTCTTCCAAAGCTTTCATCATAGCATCAACAATATGTTTAGTAAAAGCTTTATTTTGTTCATAGGCATGGGATGAATTTATCATGGATTGCAAAAAAGAAATACAATCAATCAAAGAGCAATTATCATAATTAAAGTCTTTGTAATCCAAAAGAGTGGGCACATCACTAGTTAAAGTTTTGACCTCTCCAAACCCACTTTTATCAATTTTCTCAACAAGATTTTCACCCTCCAAATTATCGGGACGCCTTCTAGCTAAAGTTGACTCTTCTTCAGTCCCTTTTTCATCAATTCTAATTTTACTAAACAAGGAATCAATAGAAGAAACACCAATCACTTTAAGATCTTCATCATTTTTATGAAAGCAATCATTGGAAAATGCTTTTTCTAAAAATTCTCTTCTAGCTCTAAGCATAGCGGTTCTTTTCTTACTTTCATCCATAGAAATATATAAAGCTTTAATTGATTCTTCAACCTTAGGCACAAAAATTTTCATCTTGAGATTTTCTACATCATGAGAAATTCTATCAACGCTTCTAGACAAGTCATCAATCTTACTCAATTTTTCTTCCATCGTAGTATTAAAATTCTTTTGAGCATTGATAAATTCTTTAATATTATTCTCAAAATCAGAGGTGTTCCTATTATTATTATAAGAAGGACTGCCATAGGAATTACCATAATTATTAGAGGAATTACTAGGAAAAGGACTAGGATTAAAATTACCTCTATAAGCATTGTTATTGAAATTATTTCGAGAGATAAAATTCACGTCTACGTCATGACTATTTTGCTCAATCAAGGTGGACAAAGGCACATCAATAAAATCAATAGGAGCACTTTTATTAGCAACCAATTTCATAAGAGCATCAACTTTTTCACTCAAAGAAGAAATTTCTTCTACGGAATTAACCTTTTTACTAGTAGGAGCTCTTTCGGTATGCCATTGTGAATAATTTGCCATAATATTGTCTAGCAATTTAGTAGCTTCACCCAAAGTAATTTCCATAAAGGTACCACCTGCGGCGGAATCTAAAAGATTTCTATAAACAAAATTCAATCCCGCATAAATTTTTTGTATGATCATCGAAAGATTTAAACCATGAGTAGGACAATTTCTTAGCATTAATTTCATTCTTTCCCAAGATTGCGCAACATGTTCATGCTCAAGTTGCTTAAAATTCATGATTTGCGTCCTAAGGGAAATAATTTTCGCGGGCGGAAAAATACTTAGTAATAAAAGCATCTTTGCACTTATCCCAATAATTGATACTATTGCGAGGCAAAGAAGAAAATCAAATTTTTGCATGATCTCGCAAAGAAAATGGAAATAATTTCAACTTCACAATATCATTGTCCATATCTTTTTTCTTTTGCATATCGCATAATTCCACGAATGTGTTAAGATGGGATGCGGCATCCGCACTAGGAGTACCGGAAAATTGATCTTTCATAACAAGATTCAACAAAGCGGCATTAATATCACAAGACTCCACACTAGTGGCGGGAGGAGCAATCGGAGTGCTAATAAAACCATTGTTTTTGGTATTGGAGAAATCACACAACTTGGTGTTCTCTTGAGTCATTGTGACTACGCAACAAGATTGCACTCAAAAAACAGATCTGACGAGAAAACGGCGAACGAAAAAGGGGGCGAATAAAACGACAATTTTTTCTGAACTGGGGGAGAGGAAAACGAGAGGCAAATGGCAAATAATGTAAATTGCAAGGAGATGAGATTTGTGATTAGGAACCTGGTAGATGTTGATGATGTCTCCCCGGTAACGGCGCCAGAAATTCCTTTTGATGTTGGCTTGAACTATGTCTGTATTTCCCCAAAGAGAAAGGGATGATGCAGCACAGCAACGGTAGGTATTTCCCTCAGTGATGAGACCAATGTTATCGAACCAGTAGGAGAACCAAGCAACACTACGTAAACAACACCTGCACACAAAGAACAAATACTTGCAACCCGACGTGTTAAAGGGGTTGTCAATCCCTTTCGGGTAACGGCGCCAGAAATTGGCAAACAGATGTGAGATAAATTGAAGTAGATTGATAAATAGATCGCGAAAAAATAAAGTGAAGCAAAATATTTTTGGGTTTTTGGAAATATAGATCTGAAAATAAAAGTTGCAAATAAAAAGGCAAATAGCAAAATAGATCTGAAAATATATGATGAGAAAATAGACCCGGGGGCCGTAGATTTCACTAGTGGCTTCTCTCGAGAAAAATAGCATACGGTGGGTAAACAAATTACTGTTGGGCAATTGATAGAACTTCAAATAATTATGACGATATCCAGGCAATGATCATTATATAGGCATCACGTCCAAAATTAGTAGACCGACTCCTGCCTGCATCTACTACTATTACTCCACACATCGACCGCTATCCAGCATGCATCTAGTGTATTAAGTTCATGAAGAAACGGAGTAATGCAATAAGAACGATGACATGATATAGACAAGATCTATTTATGTAGAAATAGACCCCATCTTGTTATCCTTAATAGCAATGATACATACGTGTCAGTTCCCCTTCTGTCACTGGGATCAAGCACCGTAAGATCGAACCCATCACGAAGCACCTCTTCCCATGGCAAGAAAAAATGATATAGTTGGCCTAACTAAACCAAAGATTCGAAGAAGAAATACGAGGCTATAAGTAATCATGCATATAAGAGATCAAAAGACTCAAATAACTTTCATGGATAAAAACATAGATCTGATCATAAACTCAAAGTTCATCGGATCCCAACAAACACACCGTAAAAAAGAGTTACATCAAATAGATCTCCAAGAGACCATTGTATTGAGAATCAAAAGAGAGAGAGGAAGCCATCTAGCTACTGCCTACGGACCCGTAGGCCTACAATGAACTACTCATGCATCATCGGAGAGGCACCAATGAGGATGATGAACCCCTCCGTGATGGTTTCTAGATTGGATCTGTGGTTTCTGGAACTTGCGGCGGCTGTAATTGATTTTCGTCGACTCCCCTAGGGTTTTTGGACGTCCAGGGTATTTATAGAGCAAAGAGGCGGTGCGGGAGGCGGCCGAGGTGGGCACAACCCACCTGGGCGCGCCCTGGTGGGTTGTGCTCCCCTTGGAGCCCCCCTCTAGTACTTCTTTGGCCCAATAGGTGTCTTCTGGTCCAGAAAAAATCACCAAAAAGTTTCGCTGCGTTTGGACTCCGTTTGGTATTGATTTCCTGCGAAGTAAAAAACAAGCAAAAAAACAGCAACTGGCACTGGGCACTATGTCAATAGGTTAGTCCCAAAAAATGATATAAAGTTGCTATAAAATGATTGTAAAACATCCAAGAATGATAATATAACAGCATGGAACAATAAAAAATTATAGATACGTTGGAGACGTATCAAGCGCTCACGACCTGGGTCGTGGCTGAGATGTATAGCAACATAGGCTCGCCTATGCCAGGTGCAGTCAAAATAGGATTGCTTGCTAGTAGAGTTTTTATCTCCTCTAGAGCGGTGGTTGCCTCATCTGTCCATTCAATTTTTTTTGGGATTTTTGAGTAGTTTAGAGAGTGGCACGGCCTTTTCACCGAGACGAGAGATGAAATGGCTCAAGGCTGCAACGCACCCGGCCAGCTTCTGGATGTGTTTGAGCTCTGTAGGTATTGCCAGATGGGACATGGCTCGGATTTTAGCCAGATTGGCTTCTATCCCTCTATGGGAGACAATAAATCCGAGCTTCTTTTCGGCGGGAACTCCGAAAACACATTTATCCGAGTTAAGCCGTATATCATATGTTCTCAAGTTTTCAAAGGTCCGACGGAGATTGTCTACCAACTGGCTGACATGTTTGGTCTTGACGACCACGTCGTCTATATATGCTTCGACTGTTTTACCAATTTGGGTTTCCAAGCATGTTTGAATCATGCGCTGGTATGTTGTGCCTGCATTTTTTTAACCCGAAGGGCATTGTGTTGAAGCAGAATGGTCCGTAGGGTGTAATAAACGTAGTTGCTGGTTGGTCGGACTCCTTCATCTTGATTTGGTGATATCCCGAATAGGCATCGAGGAAACATAATGAATCGTGTCTGGCGCTGGCGTCGATGATCTGGTCTATTCAGGGCAAAGGGAAAGGGTCCTTGGGGCAAGCCTTGTTGAGGTCTTTGAAGTCGACACACAACCGCCATGACTTGTCCTTTTTGGGTACCATGACCAGATTCGCCAACCTTTCGGGGTGTTTGATTTCTCTGATGAATTTGGCTTCGAGTAGTTTAGCTAATTCTTCCCTCATGGGTTGACGCTTGGTTTCGAAAAATCAACGCAGCGTCTGTTTAACTGGCTTGAAGCCTTTAATTATGTTCAGACTATGCTCTGCCAGCCTGCGCGGGATACCTGGCATGTCAGAAGGGTGCCAGGCGAATATGTCCCAATTCTCACGCAGGAATGCACGCAGCGCCTCGTCGACCGCTGGATCCAGTTGTGCTCCGATGGTCGCTGTTTTATTGGGGTCCGTCGGATGCACATGGAATTTGACGGTTTCATCCGCTGGTTTGAAGGATGTGGACTTGGGTCTTTTGCTAAGGGTGGCATCATCCTTGTCCATGATTGTACGTAGTGTGGTTAACTCCTCGGCTGCGAGGGCTTCGGATAGTGCCTCAAGGGCAAGAGATGCTGTTTTATTCTCAGCTTGGAGTGCTTTGTCCGGGTCACTAACTATTGTGATCACACCATTGGGCCCTGGCATTTTGAGTTTCATGTACCCATAATGAGGTATAGCTTGGAACCTAGAGAATGTGTCATGCCCCAATAGGGTGTGGTATCCGCTATGGAAGGGCACGATGTGGAAAAGCAGTTCCTCGGTCCTGTAGTTCTTCGGAGTGCCGAATACCACGTCCAGAGTGACTGGTCCGGAACATCGCGCTTCTTTGCCGGGGATAATTCCCCGAAATGTAGTGTGGCTTTGCTCGACTCGAGATATGTCAAATTGCATTTTGTCAAGGGTGTCCTCATAAATGAGGTTCATGCCACTACCTCCATCCATAAGGACCTTGCTTAATCTGAATCCGTCCACGATGGGTCAAGGACTAATGCGGCGGGTGCTCGGATGGGGCAGGCCCTTGGTTCGTCCTCCTCCTCGAAGGTAATTGGGGTGTCCGTCCAGGAGCTTGCTGCTGTAACCTGGTGGACTTGGCTGAGCTCTCGAAGGGCTCTTTTCCTCTGATTGTTCGAGGAGAAAGTTTCGTAAATAGTTAGGACGTTATTGTCACCAAATTAAGGGGTTTATGATCCTCTATTGGCATGTTGAAGGTGGAGTATCGCTTCGCCGTCTTGGCAACCTGTCTGATGACCCAACAAGCTCGAAGCCTGTGAGTTGGATTTGTGTTTAGCAGGGCCGAGTGTATGGGGTGTGGTTTGTCCAATAGCTCGTCAAGGACCGTTCTGGGTCTGGCGAGAGATCTGTTCCTCTTCCAGGCCGGTTCGTGTTCGGGCGACCGTTGTGCGTATGCGCACTTTTCTCGAGTTTTGATTGAGTGTTCGGCATGGTTTGACTCCACACATATTTGAAGTTCCTTCCAGGCGCTTTCCATGATGCAGTACTTGCGCACCAGGTCCGACAACTTGGTGAAGCTTTGCACGTGTCGGCGGGCGAGGGCGTTTAAAATCCCTTCGTATCGGCAGTTAGACCGAAAAATAGCGATTATTTCTTGGTCACAGTGACTTGTGACTCTTTCTTTTATCAAGAGGAATCTAGCCCAGGAATGGTGGACTGTTTCCCCCGGCTGCTGTTTTACGTACATCAAATCCTACACGTCCGGAGGTCCCGAATTGTCTGGGGAGTACGCGACATGGGGGGTCGGTGGGAAAATTCCGTATTGCCCCAGGTTGTGTGTCCGAAACTCTAGCGGCGGTATCCGTGGTCCCTGGAGCACTTGGCATATTGGGTCCGGCATCTGTATTATTAGCAGGTGGCGATGGGGACTTAACGCCAGATTTTTGGCTGGAGTTTAGCTCCAGACTCTCTTCGTGATGTTCGCCGGGTTTCGGGCTCGAAGCCTGATCATTGATTCGGACGAAACTTGTTTTCAGCTTTAATGATTGCGAACCCTCAGCCAATTCTTCGAAGGTGGCGACGAGGTGCGTGATTGGCAGAGTGTGAATCTCCTTGTTGTCGGGCTTGAGCCCAATCCGGTCGTAGACCAAAGATCGGCCATCGAAGACGCTCATGGCCCGAATCCGATCCAACAGACTGTTTACGGACGAGTGATCCGTCGAGTCCATGTTACCTGAGTTCCGAGGATGCATCGCAGTATGGCCGCTCCGGGGTTGTTCTTGGCCGCGCCCGGATGGTGTTCGGTCTGCACCCTCCGGATTATTCCGACGGAGTCTGGATCTAGGGCCAGATTCCGCATATCATCATTTTCCGTCCCCGAAGTTAAAATGTCGGGGTTAGCGGATTTCTTGAGGGGAACCGGTGGCTTAGTTGAAGTAAGATCTCCCCGGGAATCGGCGGTGAACTCTAGGCTCCCAAACCTGATTTTCTGACCAGGGGTGAAGCTTACATCCCGGCCTAGGAGGCTGGATGAATCAGTGTGCAGCTTGATGCATCCGGGCGCGGGAGCCCGGCCAGGGGCTAAGATATCCCTGGCGTGTGTTGCCATCGATCCTTCTGGCGATCCAACAACGAAACTCTCAATGAAAGCACCAATGTCCGTGTCAAAGCCGGCGGATCTCGGGTAGGGGGTCCCAAACTGTGGATCTTGGATCGATGGGGAACAAGGGACGCGGGACACATTGTTTACCCAGGTTCGGGCCCTCTCTAAGAGGTAAAACCCTACATCCTGCTTGATTATATTGCTTGTGTATATGAGGATTACAGAGTCGATCTACCACGAGATCAGATGAACTAAACCCTAGGCTAATAGGATTGTGGATGTTCTCTTGGTCTCTACAGACTAAATCCTCTAGTTTATATAGACACCGGAGGTACTAGGGTTTACACATAGTTGGTTACATAAAAGGAACAAGAACGTCGAATTTTCCATCTTGACTTGGGGTACACACCAAGGCACAAAAGGTCTTCGGTCCGGATACAGTGTGGCCCAACTGTCCGGCCCACGAGAGATAGGCTGGCTACCCGAGGACCCCCTAGTCTAGGACTCCCTCACCCCTGGCACTCCCAGTATGCTAGTGCGCCCCTCAATCCACTCGATCGCAAGCCACTGCTTCCATTTCGTTGAGCCGTGCCGTCAAACCCGACCAGCCCCGCCTTCTGTTGCTGCTGGCCATCGTCGAAGCAGTCAACGCCAGCCACCCCTGTGCCAGCCATGGTCATCATTAGATGTGGCACATTCCCAGCATCCCGTAGAGCCTGATGTGGAGTGAACCTCGAGACGAGGGGCGATCCTTTGTTGGCCCGATCTTTCACGGCACAAAACTCCATCACAGTAAGAACTAGTTGCGGGTTTATGAAGATGATCACAAACTCCGTAGAAACAACACGCCAACCCCTCGTTCTGAAGGAATAACGTGAACGAACCATATAGGCTCAGCTTGTAATCCCCTACGCGTCGCGTCGTAGGAACTCACACGCCAGTAGAGATTTTGGACAAGAATTCTCTAAACTTGATAATGGCCGACGGCCGAAACTCACCCGGTGTCTAATTCATCACAAAATAACCTAAACCTTTTCCCTGACGCGCCAGGCTTTATATATTAGCCAGCCATCTAACAAAACACGCGCACACAAGCTAGCTTTCCTAAAACTTATGGACTCTTTCTCACGTCTAACCCTCTCCTTAACTATTAGTAGATTCCATGCTTTATATTTTAGCAAACAACCAACCGGTATAAAACTGATACATATATTCCTAACTTGGACTCCTATTTTCTGGTACGCATCTTTAGTTTGCTCCTTGATCTGTTTTTTCCAACGTGGTGGCCCCCACCCAGACTCCTTTAAACTCATGATCTTCCACCAGATAAACTTCCTTGTGCGTGTAACTCTTAGTCATTCAGGTGGCCGATTCCTTGCTAAGAAATAACCGGATTGATCTTCCCTTGTCGGAACTGAGCTATGGTCTGGCACGTACCTGAATTGATCCTTGTGCTCAACTAACAAACAAGTTGATCTTTTAATTCGTGGAAACCAATCAGCCAAATTGATAAAGTTGCATGCGATCTGCGCACCTTCCCATTCTCTTCTATTTTCACGTTGCACTATATCATGCTCTAGCTTTCCCTCTCTTGCCTCTCTCTACGTGACTAACACATAGACAAGAACAGTAGGACTCACGGTAATATTGGGCAGCTGCATGTCCGTATCATCCTCCCTCCCTTCATGCGAAACCGTCCTCTGTTTCGAGTAAGAGTCTAAAGCAACAACTTGATCTGCAGACTGAACATGCGCCGAAAAAATTTCAGCGGGTTTGACTTCCTTCGTTTCTTCTTCTTGTTCCTTCATCTTCTGCGTTCATTCTTTTCTCCAAGTCTTGAACACCTTCTTCTCCAGGGCCACAAGAACATATTTTGTACCCCGTTCGACAGTTTATGTGTTGGCAAGATAGTCATGTGTAACATAGTTTGTCTTGTACCATGGTCGTCCCAACAACATATGACACGAAACCATCGACATCGGAATTACGTCGCACAAAACCTCACAAGAAAATTTACCGATTGAAAACAATACCGTAGTTTGGTGTGATATGTCGAGCTTGTTGAAGCATGTCCTCAATGCGTACGGTCGTGGATGTGGTGTCACCATTAGCTGCAGCTTCTCCACCATGTCGATGCCGACCGCGTTGATTGAACTATCATGGTCGATCATCATGGCGCAAACTTTGTCTCTCACTTTACAGTAGGTATGAAAAAGTTCAGCACCGTAGCCGATCTCCTCCAGCAAAAAGTCGCCGGATAGCCTCCAGTAGCACCTTGGTGTTGACGCGCCGGCCGTCTCCTCTGAAATGCTATGAGAAACGCAGGTCTCTGATACCAATTGATGTGGAGCGAATCATGAGGGAACGTTTTGTGCCTGCTTATTACACTCGCCAGCTTCATAGTAGACTGCATCGTCTAGTGCAAGGTACAAAATCAGTTGATGAGTACTATAAAGAGATGCAAGTTTTGATGATCCGTACAGCTGTGCGTGAGTCTGTGGAGGCGACCATGGTACGTTTCTTTGAGGGGTTAGAAGAAAAGATTCGTGACCGTGTTGATTTAATGCAATATAATTATATTCATGAGTTGCTTCACCAAGCGGAGCGTGCTGAACGTTGGGTATTGGAGAAGCAAGCTTCAGAGACTCCTCCAACTTACAACAGTGGGCGACGTGGTTCTTCTCCTATTGATGGTGGGTTTTATTTTGATGTTTGACACGGTCATGAATAAGTCGGGGTATCTTCCGGTATGATTTAGTTTCAGTTTATAAGTTGATTCTTTGTGTGATTACGGCTAGAGATTAGAGGCATCTGGCCCTAATTTGTTGCTGATCTATTTTTGAAGATCGTCCACGTACTTCGTTTTGTTGGGTGTGTGTGTTATTTCGTGGTGATTGCATCTACAAGATCGTGAGCACCTCGTCGTTTAAATTGACATCAAACCGTGAAAGATTGGGAAAATTATTCAAGCCATCGTTTCTCTGTCGAGGTTCGCATCAAGTGGTATTCAGAGCAAGGTTGATCACGGTACAATTTTTTTCTGCTATTTGATTCGATTGTTTGAAAGATGGTGAACTCGTAGCATGAGAAATCTGATCATGAGCAGGACGATGAACTTCTGGTGGATCTGGAGATAAGTGATGATTTGCGTATCCATCTGATGTCGATCAAGAGAGCCAACAGGAAGCTTGGGACAAGGGTTGAGGAATTGTCTGCAAATATTGTAGGTGTCGAGGACAGGTTGAACAAGCGTTTGACTACCAGCACCCGACAGTGCATTGATAGTCTACAGGTGGTGACCGAGAGACTTAATCGGCTCATTGCTGCTATTCAGCGCCTTCAGGCGAGGGATGTGGCACCCCGACAATCCCTCTCACCACGACGACGTCGTGACCGCGACAACGACGATGATGGTGATTTTTCTGAGGATTTTGATGCCCGTGGAGGCTTACCTCACCGACCATGGCATGATGCTGGGGCGCACCGCCATGCTGGGCGGCGTCGTGACTATGGCGGCAATGGTGCCCACGAGGATGATGGTTTGGGTCAAATCAAGATAACCATACCTGAATTCTTAGGACGCTGTACTTAACCGGAGAAATATTTGGAGTGGGAGATGCACGTAAATCAGATTTTTGAAGGTCACAACTACTCCGAAGAGAAGAAGGTTCGTGTTGCATCGATGGAATTTATAGAGTATGCTCTTGTATGGTGGGATAATAAGAACCATACTCACGAGCGACCAGCGACATGGGCTGACATGAAGCGAATCATGAGGGAACATTTTGTGCCTGCTTATTACACTCGCCAGCTTCATAGTAGACTGCGTCGTCTAGTGCAAGGTACAAAATCAGTTGATGAGTACTATAAAGAGATGCATGTTTTGATGATCTGTACAGCTGTGCGTGAGTCTACGGAGGCGACCATGGTACGTTTCTTTGAGGGGTTAGAAGAAAAGATTCATGACCATGTTGATTTAATGCAATATAATGATATTCATGAGTTGCTTCATCAAGCGGAGCGTGCTGAACGTTGGGTATTGGACAAGCAAGCTTCA
This sequence comes from Thinopyrum elongatum, assembly GCA_011799875.1. NCBI lineage: Eukaryota > Viridiplantae > Streptophyta > Magnoliopsida > Poales > Poaceae > Thinopyrum > Thinopyrum elongatum. The sequence continues at coordinate 501,992,268 of CM022298.1, forward strand.
GAGACTCGTCCAACTTACAACAGTGGGCGACGTGGTTCTTCTTCTATTGATGGTGGGTTTTATTTTGCTGTTTGACACGGTCATGAATAAGTCGGGGTATCTTCCCATATGATTTAGTTTCAGTTCAGAAGTTGATTCTTTGTGTGATTACGGCTAGAGATTAGAGGCATCTGGCTCTAATTTGTTGTTGATCTATTTTTGAAGATCGTCCACGTACTTCCTTTTGTTGGGTGTGCGTGTTGTTTCATGGTGATTGCATCTACAAGATTGCGAGCGCCTCATCATTTAAAGTAACATCGTACCATGAAAGATTGGGAAAATTATTCACGCCATCGTTTCTGTGTCGAAGGTCGCATCAGAGACCAAGCACACGTCGATCCGTGCCATATGCATGTTTTCCAGCGAACTCCGACCACCTCCACCGTGTCGGACATTGCCGCCGGCTCACGTGCAGTTAGGCCACCGCCTAGGTCATCGCCAAGTGGCCCTAGGTGCCAGGCGTTTAGATTAGTTTCTAACCCACCCCCTGACCCACTGACACTCGAGCCCCACAAACATAACATTTTAGTTAAAGTCAAACAATGACATGTGGGCCCGTTAGTTAATTAAGTTAATTAAAACAATTTATAAACCCTGTTAGGCACCTACCAATGACATGTGGGTCCCCTTGTCTAGTTTGACCAGCCAAGCTGCTAACTAGGTTGGCCCAGTCAGTGATAGGTAGACCCCACCTGCCTTGTTGACTGGTCAACTGTGACCATTGACCTGCTGACTAGGCAGTTGACCTGGTCAACTGGCCCCACTGTCAGCCACACATGCACATCTCTGGGTACACTCTCTGTGTACTCATAGCAATTAAATTTAATATATTTTCAAATTAAATTAAATCCTGTAAATACAGAAAATCATTTAATCTCTAAAAAATCATATAAAGTAAAAGTAACTCAGATGAAAATAACTTATAAATGAAAAATGATCAAAAAAATATAACAAATCTGAATATGCTATCCACATACCTGCCACACCCCTCTAACATAATGAACATAGACAATTTGCCGCTGGTTCAGTATACCGATAAATACCTGGAGCTGGGAAAACATTGCCATATGTTTTCCCTCTTCCTTTAAAATGCTTAGGGATGCATTAGAGCATATCACCAACACATTTTGCCGTGACATACATCTGTGATGCATTTGATTGCTCTGTTATTTATTGTTTTCCCCTCCGTTACTTCCTTTCCAGTAGACTCTGAGGCTGCTGATGATCCGGTGATCGACTACATCGTGAAGATCCGTTTTCGTCTGCAGAGCAACCAGGCAAGCAAATCCCCCTTGATCATTCAGACATCGCCCATTCATTCTCTCTTATTCTTGCATTAGATTTTGCTACTGTTGTTGTTCTGATAGCTCCTATTCTGATGCATAGCCTGCTTTTGTAACCTGTTGTTGATACATTACCTGTTATCCTAACATGCCTAGATTAGTTATGTTAGTGTCCCATCAGTGACCCTACACCCTTGTTCGTGTTGCCAAGCTGTACTATCTGGGTTGTCCGAGATGATGGATCACTGTACCGAGACCAGAACACCCCTAAAAGCCCTTACAATTGTACGACTCTACCGAGTCGCACCAAGTGTGATCTACCGAGGGTGATTCCTTGTATTTCACTCTCGACGACGACTCGGTAGTGTAGCACATCTAGTGTGATCTACTGAGAGTGATTCCTTTTATTTCACTCTAGGTAATGTAGTTACCCCATTCCTTTGATACTGATCGATATCTAGTATAGATCTGATGTAAGTCTTGCGAGTACTTTGGATGAGTACTCACGGTTGCTTTGCTACCTCTTTTTTTCTTTCGGGATATTGCGATCAGATGATGGAGACCAGGAGCCAGAGGATCCCGATGATGATTCTAGTGGAGTTCGACTTCAAGGAGTAGTTCGGAGGTCCTAGGCAGGAGGGCTGCGCCTTTTCGATATAGAGTCATTGTTTGTTTTTCGCCTTCTTAAGGCACCTTTGTAATTGTTTGTAGTCAGACGTAACTCTTGATGTAATATCGGGTCCTACGACCCTGGCTTGTAATATATTGTTCTTTGTTTAAATTTGAGTCATAGAGTTGTGTTGTGATATTATACCATGAGTCACTGATCTTGATCGTGCATGCTACGTGGATGTTTAGTGCACAATTAATTTCGGAGGCGTCAGAAGTTGGTATCAGAGCCGACTGCCTGTAGGAACCCCTTCCAACTCCTTGGTCGATGTTGAGTCTAGTCTTGAAAAACTATTTTCTAAACTACTAACTATGTTGTTTGTCTTACGGTCCCACATCACCTATGGATAGGATTAGGATCTGTTATTCCGCATTTTTACTCTGGGATTATGATATCTCTTCTCTTCAGGTTAATTTTTTTTGCTAACTCTAACTCTAGGTTCTCACAACAACTTCATCCCGGGGAGCCGCTCATTCCCGATCATCCTTGGATATTTCAAGACCTTCCTAAGCCCTCTTTGATGATTCCCCGAGAACCTTGTGTCCACCTCCCTTGCAATTCCCTGTCACCGATAAATCCATATGGATAACTACATACACTTTTCGTTCATACATTCATTCTCACTTGCTCTTGTTACTACAAGATATCCCGAGATACTCTTCGGTATTTCAAAAATCCTTTGTGCCAACTGCCTTGCAGCTCCTTTCCACATGAATACACCTATGAATAATTCCTCACACTTCCGGGGATTTTTTCACCCCCAGTTATTCATGTTTTCCACAAAATACTTCAAAATGTTATCCGATCTTCCGATAATCCTTTGCAACATATTGCTCTTGAAATTCTTGCCTGCCTGCTTTATGGTTAATCCCATATGTCTAGTAATCTTTATTAACATCCTTTGTCATTTCCATTTTGAGCCTAATGATTCAATATGTTTGTGAATACTCGCAATCATTAGTTGCTCCCTGGAAATTATCCTTCCGGCTCAGACGCCATTCCGGATATGAGCTGGTTCTTGGTCAATCCAGTTTTGATCGATTTTACCTCTAAGTCTATTCAACTTACTCAGCTTTTATTAGAGCATCTGCTTTTGTTACACCAATTTGGAAATCATAATTCCTTTGCATTTAAGCTTTGAATTATTCAGATGTTTCTATAACTCGATGCCTTTGCATTCTTTCTTCTTCTGGTTGAGTATTGATACTCTCTTCAGATCCTTTGCGGACCACCAGATCCTTTGGTGGATTGCTATCCGATATCTCCTTCATATTTTAAATCATTAATTAATTTCCCTTGATACAAAACGCCTCTAGCGAATTGTATCATCTAATTCGTGTCATCAGCCATCTGCTTTCGAGTTTGTATCTGTTGCTTCTAAAGGTGTATTGTATAGGTTCCTAAAATGCCCCCATGGGTTGTGTCTATGCTTTTGTCATCTGTGTGAACCTGAAATTTTCACGGGTCATACTCCTCTAGTATTTCACCGGGTAAATTTTCAAACCCAAAACATTTTTGACAGAGTAGTGAATGAGAAGTTGTGCATTGCAGAAGTGGGAGTCGGCCTTGAACATTGTGTTCATGCCCATGGACACGATGTAGATCTTATCATGGAAGCTTCTCGTAAAATAATTATCCCATTGGTATAAATTCATCTTGTATCTGTGGTTTGATCCTTTGCAGCCGTGGTTCTGACCATGTTGTTTTCCTTTTATTCCACTTCCCAGACAAGTTAAAGCACTTGTCTTCTCTAGATCAATACGCCATTCCAACCTCTATTCCGATCTACCTTCGAGTATAACCCTCTGGTATCTTCAGGATATCATGGAACTGGATTAGTTCTTATGAGTCCTTCATCAACTACTAGCAAAAGGGCCCGTGCGTTGCAATGGGAGAAAAAAAATCATATTCTCCATTGGTTATGACCACATTTTGTTCACATCTCATCTCATGATTTTTAAAATTTATTTACAAATGCAAGGAAATGTACCCTTTTTCAAATTTATTCACAAACTGAAGCAATGTTCACATTTTTGGAAAAATATCTTGGTTGTCAAAAAAATTGATAATTCAAAGAATTATTCTGAATTTCAAGAAACATTTTTTAAAAGACATACTATAATATTTTGATCTACCCCGGCAATTAATTCTTCAAAATTCACGCTCATGTCGTAAAAATGTTGTAACAAACATGTTCAACTGAACTGTGTTTGGCACTGGATCAACTCATAAACTATCTTATAGACTGAAAAGTAGGATGCTTTTGTTGTCTTAAGGAAATACATATGGAAAACATCACAAACTCACATAGCTACATGAAAATTCGTAGCTTTGTACTTACCTAGCTAATCTATGGATCTCACTGATGCCAAGTATATAGGTTTGCATTGTATTGTAGGGTTTTTCTTTGAAGCATATATAGGAGACTTGTATACTAATTCACACGTCCATGCAACCTTCGCTTGGCCCTGTCTGCTCATGCAGGTTAGAATTATTTTTTCATGCATAAAATCTGTTGGGATTTCTTCTTATCAGACACTCCAATTGCGCTCATGTCGTCGCCGCGAAGTCTCACCCAGTTGGCACTGCACTTGAAGCATACAAAAGCCAAAAAAACTTGTATGTACATATATGTTAAGTAAAAGGAGGTGATTCCCACTACCCATGTTTTCTAACATATTTATGGGCATCCAAGATTTTATGTCTGTTCATCAAGAAGATATGCATGGACAGATATCTTCATAGGCCGGAGCAGCAGCAATAATAGAAGGATTGCTGAATGGATACGTTACTGATGCAATATTCAGTCAAAGATTTGTCATCACCAATCAGGGATAATCATGAGACGTGCAAAGTGCTAGTCTGCTACTTACTTTCATCCATCCCTGCATGCTGCTGCTGCATCCTGCATGAATAGCCATCACCTCACCAGGATGTAGTTCACGCTCTTCTACAGCTCATAGCAAGGTTAGAACATGAAAATTGGGATCAACGCTCTTCTACCTGCTTGGGAAGTATATGAAAAAAAGGAAAGCTGGAACAACGTTCAGAGTCACGGGCCACTCCACTACACCAAGCACATGACTCCATCTCTGATTTCACAATGTTGTGTGAACCTCGACCTCGATCAATGTACCTTGGTGGTGCCATTGATAGGCGATGGAGTGGTACACCGGCGAGACGCTTCTTCCCGCGCCAGCCAGCGGCTCCCGGAACACCTTCAACACTGCACCTTGACGAACAGCGAGAACACACGGCTGCAACTGCCAATGAAGGGAGCAATGAGTGGAGGATGATCGATGCGTGAGGTTGGGAGGCGGTGACCTACTGATGGCCGGTGCCGGTAGCGAAGAGCCCGATCACGGATGACGGACGCGCCAGGCGGGAGCGGGAGAGTCCAGTGGGGGCGGCGCTGAGCGGAGGAGACGGTCGGCGGACAAATCGCGTGGGGTGAACGGGTACTGGTAGAGCTCGATCTGGAGCGAAGTCCGGCGGGCGTTCTTGGGACCTTTGCCGCCATTGCGATCTATCACAGGAGACGATCCAGCTCTGGAGCCGATCGAGTCGAGGAGGACGTGAGCAGGGTAATAGACATACGCATCATGAGAGATCAAGGAAGTCATGCACACGACTTCGGGCAACACCGTGGCCGATCTCGATCGGGAGGAAGACCAAGGACGCCCAGCGTGCTTCCTCGGACTCGGCGCTGCTCTTCCTCGATGCAAGGTCTCGGCGTCTCGCCTAGGTATAGGAGAGCACATGATCCCGGGCATTGTATATATGGGAGGGTTAGGAAGGTTCGACTGGAAGTCCTGATCGTGAGTTTCTTTGTTTTCTTATTTAATTGGTTTTCTAGTACTCCCTCCGTCCGAAAATACTTGACATCAAAATGGATGAAAAGGGATGTATCTAAGGGAGTAGTAGTACATGACTTTGACACGACACGTACGTTTGTATGTACGTAAAAAAGGGCAGCCAGCCATTTTGACGGACGGACGAACATAACATCTTTGCTTAGTCAAAGCCAATTAAAAAAAAGTAGATGACGGTGAACCCGACAGAGTCAATCCGTGCTTTATTATTAATAGGGAAAGATAATTTCTCACTGGTTTCCATTTTTCCTGGGTTCTGAGTTGTTAGTCACTCAAGAATACCGATAACTGAATCAATTTCGCGCTATGATTCAATAACTCTTAGTAATCTTTGTTGCTTACGAGTTTGTACTCAATCATGTCACTCTCAGCCGAATGGCTACATCATCATCGTCATGCTAAAGCTTGACTGTGTTACCTAGTCCTTCATCCCCGGAACACAATTCTGATAGTGTGCTAAGCTTACGTCGAGTTTTCAATATCATGTTGTTTATCTTGAAAGGCAACTCTGATTCTGAGATTGCATCTTATCAGTGGTTCCATTACCCTTTCGCTTCACCATTCCTTTGGCTTTGATGTCATCGCTGATCGATTACATCTTCATGAAACTTCTTGATAAAATGTGTCATGATCATCGTCAATCTTTTGACTTCTTCCAAGACGTGAATCAAAATTCATGATGAGAAATACCACCCTTGCCCCTCGACAATTTGTGTTGTCACCGACAACAACCCTGCTTTCCTTCCAAACATAGACTTCATCTTGTTTTGGTTATACCTTAAGTTCCTTGTGTTGGGGAACGAAGCATGAAAATCAAAAAAATTCCTACGAACATCCAAGATCTATCTAGGAGAAGCATAGCAACGAGAGGGAAGAGTGTGTCTACGTACCTTCGTATACCGAAAGCGGAAGTGTATATAACGCGGTTGATGTAGTCGTACTCTTCGCGATCCGATCACAATCCAACCGATCTAGTGCCGAACGAACGGCACCTCCGAGTTTAGCACACGTGCGGCTCGATGATGTCTCCTCCTCCTTGATCCAGCAAGAGAATGCGGAGAAGTATATGGGATCACAACCAGCACGACGGCGTGGTGGTCATGGTGGTGGTGGGAGTCGGAATACCGGCAGGGCTTCGCTAAGCAAAAAAAGTGGATGAAAACTATGCCGGGAGGGAGAGACGGGGCAGCAGCCAAGGCCAATGTGTTTGTGTGCCTTGTTGTGCCCCTCCCCTATATTTATATGCGCGGGAATGCTGGAAGTCCAGCCCTACTCCTAATAGGAGTTGGCGCCAAGGGGGAGAGGATTTGGACTCCAAGTCCAATCCTATTCCTACTTGGACTCCCCTTTTTTCTCTTCCCTAGCCACATGGGCTTTTGAGAACTTGGTGCTCCTATCCCGACAAGGCTAGAGCGCCTCCCCTCAGCCCATGACAGCCCTTGGGACGTGCTGGACCCACTTGTGGACTTCCGGACCCCTCCAGAATCCTCTGGAACCTTCTGGAAGCTTCCCAGTACAATACCTAAAAAACTGCACCTTTTTTCGGAACCCAAAATATGACATCCCATATATAAATCTTTACTTCTCGACCATTATGAGACTCCTCGTGAAGTCCGGGATCTCATCCACGACTCCAAACAACATTTGGTTACCAATCATCAAATATCCCAATACTACTCTAGCGTCAACGAACGTTAAGCGTGCGACCCTGCGGGTTCGGGAATCATGTAGTCATGACCGAGACACCCCTCCGGTCAATAACAAATAGCGGGACCTGGATGCCCATATTGGTTCCTACATATTCCACGAAGATCTTTTATCGGTTGAACCACGGTGTCAAGGATTCGGTTAATCCCGTATGCAATTCCCTTAGTCCGGTGATATGTTACTTGCCCGAGATTCGATCATCGGTATCTCCATACCTAGTTCAATCTCGTTACCGGTAAGTCTCTTTACTCGTTCCATAATACAAGATCTCGTGACTAACTCATTAGGCACATTGGTTGCAAGCTCTTTACGATGTTGTATTATCGAGAGGGCCCACAGATATCTCTCCGTCACACGGAGTGACAAATCCCAGTCTCGATCCATGCCAGCCCGACAAACACCTTTAGAGATACCTGTAAAGCATCTTTATGATCACCGAGTTACGAGGTGACGTTTGATAGCACACAAGGTATTCCTCCGGTATCCGGGAGTTGCTTGATCTCATGGTCTTAAGAATATATACTTGACATGAAGAAAGCTATAGAAATAAACGCAAGTGATACGATCAAATGCTAAGCTTACGGTTGGGTCTTGTCCATCACATCATTCTCCTAATGATGTGATCCCATTATGAAGTGACAACACATGTCTATGGTTAGGAAACCTTAACTATCTTTGATCAACGAGCTAGTCTAGTAGAGGCTCACTAGGGACACGATACTTGTTTATGTATCCACACATGTATTTAAGTTTCCGGTCAAGACAATTCTAGCATGAATAATAAACCGTTATCATGAACAAGGAAATATGATAATAACCAATTTATTATTGCCTCTAGGGCATATTTCCAACAGTCTCCCACTTGCACTAGAGTCAATAATCTAGTTTACATCGCTATGTGATTAACCCCCAATGAGTTCTGGGGTTTAATCATGTTTCCTTGTGAGAGAGGTTTTAGTCAACGGGTCTACAACATTCAGGTCCGTGTGTACTTTGCAAATCTCAATGTCTCCGTCCTTGATCCAATCACGAATGGAGTTGAAAAGGGCGTTAAATATGCGCTTCATATGTAAAACCCGCCTCAACGCTCGGTTTGGAACTACTCCAAACGTTTGCTCCACTTGACGTATCCAGTTCGAGACTCGGGGTCATCCAGATCAGCGTCAAAGCTTGCATTGACGCAAACCTTTACGACGAACTCTTTGTTACCTCCATAAACGAGAAACATTTCCTTAAGTAACTTAAGGATAGTTTTTGACCGATGTCCTGTGATCCACTCCTGGATCACTCTAGTACCCCCTTGCCAGACTCATGGCAAGGCACACAACAGGTATGGTACAAGTATGGCATACATTATAGAGCCCATGGTTGAGGCATAGGGGACGAATTTTGCCCTTTCTCTTTCTTCTGCCGCGGTCGAGCTTTGAGTCTCACTCAACTTCACACCTCGCAATACAAGCAAGAAATTCTTCTTTGACTGGTCCACTTTGAACTCCTTGAAAAACCTTGTAAAGTATGTGCTTTGTGAAAGTTTTATTAGGCGTCTTGATCTATCTCCATATATCTTGGTGCCCAATACGTAAGCTGCTTTATCCAGGTCTTCCTTTGAAAAACTCCTTTTAAACAACCCTTTTATCCTTTCCAGAAACTCTACATCATTTCCAATCATCAATATCTCATCCACATATACTATCAGAAATGTTACAAAGCTCCCACTCACTTTCTTGTAAATACAAGCTTCTCCACAAACTTGTATAAACCCATAACTCTTTGATCACCTCATCAAAGTGCATATTCCAACTCCGAGATGCTTGCACCAGTCCATAAATGGATCGATGGAGCTTGCATATTTTGTTAGCATCCTTAGGATCAACAAAACCTTCTGGTTGCATCATATGCAACTCTTCCTTAAGAAACCCGTTAAGGAATGCCGTTTTGACGTCCATTTGCCAGATCTCATAATCATAAAATGCGACAATACTAACATAACTCTAACAGACTTAAGCATCGCTACGGGTGAGAAAGTCTCATCGTAGTCAACCCCTTGAACTTGTCGAAAATCCTTTGCGACAAGTCGAGCTTTATAGACAGTGACATTACCATCAGCATATGTCTTCTTCTTAAATATCCATTTATTCTCAATGGCTTGCCGATCATCGGGCAAGTCCACCAAAGTCCATACTTTGTTCTCATACATGGATCCTATCTCGAATTTCATGGCCTAAAGCCATTTGTCAGAATCCGGGCTCATCATAGCTTCTTCATAGTTCGTAGGTTCGCTGTTGTCTAACAACATGACTTCCAAGACAGGATTACTGTACCACTCTGGTGCGGAACATACCCTGGTCGACCTACGAAGTTCAGTAGTAACTTGATCCGAAGTTTCATGATCATCATCATTAGCTTCCTCTTCGATTGGTGTAGGCATCACGGGAACTGCTTTCTTTGATGTGCTACATTCCAATTTGGGAGAAGGTACAATTACCTCATCAAGTTCTACTTTCCTCCCACTCACTTCTTTCGAGAGAAACTCCTTCTGTAGAAAGGACCCATTCTTGGCACAAAGATCTTGCCCTCGGATCTGTGGTAGAAGGTATACCCAATGGTCTCATTGGGGTATCCTATGAAGACGCACTTCTCCGCTTTGGGTTCGAGCTTATCAGGCTGAAGCCTTTTAACATAAGCGTCGCATCCCCAAACCTTAAGAAATGATAGCTTAGGTTTCTTGCCAAACCATAACTCATACGGTGTCGTCTCAATGGATTTAGATGGTGCCGTATTTAAAGTGCATGCATCTGTCTCTAATGCATAACCCCAAAACGATAGTGGCAAATCGGTAAGAGATATCATAGAACACACCATATCCAATAGAGTACGATTATGACGCTCGGACACACCATTACGCTGTGGTGTTCCAGGTGTCGTGAGCTGTGAAACAATTTCACATTGTCTTAAATGCATACCAAACTCGTAACTCATATATTCACCTCCACGATCAGATCGTAGAAACTTTATTTTCTTGTTACGATGATTCTCCACTTCACTCTGAAATTCCTTGAACTTTTTAAATGTTTTAAACTTGTGTTTCATTAGGTAAATATACCCATATCTACTCAAATCATCTGTGAAAGTAAGAAAATAACGATATCCACCACGTGCTTCAATACTCATTGGACCGCATACATCGGAATGTATTATTTCCAATCCACTAGCTCGCTCCATTGTTCCGGAGAACGGAGTTTTAGTCATCTTGCCCATAAGGCATGGTTCACATGTCTCAAATGATTCATAATCATGATATTCCAAAAGTCCATCAGCATGGAGTTTCTTCTTGGGCTTTATACCAATATGACCTAAGCAGCGGTGCCACAAATATGTGGTACTATCTTTATTAACTTTGCATCTTTTGGCATTAATATTATGAATATGTGTATCACTACAATCGAGATTCAATAAGAATAAACCATTCACAAGGGGCGCATGACCATAAAAGATATTACTCATATAAATGGAACAACCATTATTCTCCGACTTAAATGAATAACCATCTCACAATAAACAAGATCCAGAATGTTCATGCTCAACGCATGCACCAAATAACAATTATTTAGGTTTAAAACTAATCTCAAAGGTAGATGTAGAGGTAGCATGCCGACAGCGATCACATCAACCTTGGAACCATTTCCGACGCGCATCGTCACCTCATCCTTAGCCAGTCTTTGTTTATTTACAGCTCCTGTTTTGAGTTACAAATATTAGCAACCGAACCGGTATCAAATACCCATGCGCTACTACGAGCACTAGTAAGGTACACATCAATAACATGTATATCACATATACCTTTGTTGACATTGCCACCCTTCTTATCTGCCAAGTACTTGGGGCAGTTCCGCTTCCGGTAACCATTCCCCTTGCAGTAGAAACACTCAGTCTCAGGTTTGGGTCCAGCCTTGGGTTTCTTCACGGGAGCGACAACTTGCTTATCATTCTTCTTGAAGTTCCCTTTCTTTCCCTTGCCTTTCTTCTTGAAACTGGTGGTCTTATTAACCATCAACACTTGATGCTCTTTCTTGATTTCTACCTCCATAGCCTGAAGCACCACGAATAGCTCAGGGATCATTTTATCCATCCCTTGCATATTATAGTTCATTACAAAACCCTTATGGCTTGGTGACAATGACTGGAAAACTTTCTCAACCACTGTCTTATCTGGAAGATTAAACTCCCACTTGATTCAAGTGATTATAGCACCCAGACACTCTGAGCACATGCTCACTAACTGAACCGTTATCCTCCATCTTGTAGGCAAAGAACTTGTTAGAGGTCTTATACCTCTCAACACGGGCATGAGACTGAAATACCTATTTCGGCTCCTGGAACATCTCATATGCTTCGTGGCATTCAAAACGTCTTTGGCCCTCTAATTTCTAAGGCGTAAAGCATGGTGTACTGAACTATCGTGTAGTCATCAGAACGTGCTGCCAGACATTCACAACATCCACAGACGACGCTAGAGGGGTTGGCACACCAAGCAGTGCATCAAGGACATAAGCCTTCTGTGCAGCAGTGAGGACAATCCTCAAACTACGGTCCTAGTCCGCATAATTGCTTACAATATCTTTCAACTTAGTCTTTCTCTAGGAACGTATTAAAAATAGGGAGCTACAGTGCGAGTTATTGATCTACAACATAATTTGCAAAGACAATTTAGACTATGTTCATGATAATTAGTTCAGTTAATCAAATTACTAATGAACTCCCACTTAAATCAACATCCCTCAAGATGTCTAAGTGATACATGATCCAAATCAACTAACCCATGTCCTATTATCATGTGAGATGGGGTAGTCATCAATGGTGAGCATCTCCATGTTGATCATATCTACTATATGACTCATGTTCGACCTTTCGGTCTCTTGTGTTCCAAGGCCATCTCTGTACATGCTAGGCTCGTCAAGTTTAACCCAAGTATTCTGCATGTGTAAAACTGGCTTACACCCGTTGTATGCGAACTTAGAGTCTATCACACCCGATCATCACGAGGTGCTTCAAAACAATGAACTTTTGCAATGGTGCATACTTAGGGAGAACACAATTTCTTGAAACTAAGTGAAGGGGTCATCTTATAATGCTACCGTCGGTCTAAGCAAAATAAGATGCCTAAAAAGATAAACATCACATTCAATCAATATGTGACATAATATGGCCATTATCATCTCGTGCCTTTGATCTCCATCTCCAAAGCACCGGCATGATCTGCATCGTCACCGGCATAACACCATGATCTCCATCATCATGATATCCATCATCGTGTCATCACGTGGTCGTCTCACCAACTATTGCTTCTACAACTATTGCTAACACATAGCGATAAAGTAAAGCAATTACATGATGAATAATAAATTAAAGATAACCCTATGGCTCCTGCCGGTTGCCGTACTCATCGACATGCAAGTCGTGAGCCTATTACAAAACATGATCATCTCATACATCAACATATATCACATCACGCTTTGGCCATACCACCTCACAACATGCCCTGCAAAAACAAGTTAGACGTCCTCTACTTTGTTGTTGCTAATCTTACGTGGTTGCTATGGGCAACTAGCAAGAACCGTTCTTACCTACGTAAAGCCACAACGGTGATAATCAAGTTGCCTTTTAACCTTCTACAAGGACCACCTTCGTCAAACTAGATTCAACTAAAGTAGGAGAGATAGACACCCGCTAGCCACCTTATGCAAAACAAGTTGCATGTCTGTCGGTGGAACCGGTCTCTTGTGTGTGGACAAGTAAGGTTGGTCCGGGCCGCTTCATCCCACAATACCGCCGAATCCAAATAAGACAAGAGAGGTAAGGAATTTGGGCATCAATGCCCACAACTCTTTGTGTTCTACTCGTGCATATACATCTACGCATAGACCTAGCTTATGATGCCACTGTTGGGGAACGAAGCATGAAAATAAAAAAAATTCCTACGAACACCCAAGATCTATTTAAGAGAAGCATGGCAACAAGAGGGAAGAGTGTGCCTACGTACCCTAGACCAAAAGCGGAAGCGTATATAACGCGGTTGACGTAGTCGTACTCTTCGTGATCCGATCACGATCCAACCGATCTAGTGCCGAACGGACGGCACCTCTGAGTTTAGCACATGTGCGGCTCGATGAAGTCTCCTCCTCCTTGATCCAGCAAGATAAGATGAAGAAGTAGATGGGATCACAACAAGCATGACGGCGTGGTGGTGGAGTCGGAATACCGGCAGGTCTTCGCTAAGCGAAAAACCGTGGATGAGAACTATGTCGGGAGGGAGAGACGGGGCAGCAGCCAAGGCCAATTTGTTGAGGTGCCTTTCTGCGCCCCCTCCCCTATATTTATATGCGTGGGAAGGCTAGGATTCCAACCCTACTCCTAATAGGAGTTGGCGCCAAGGGGGAGAGGACTTGGACTCCAAGTCTAATCCTATTCCTACCAGGACTCCCATTTTTTTCTCTTCCCTAGCCACATGGGCTTTTGAGGACTTGGTGTGACTAGCCCAATAAGGCCAGGGCGCCTCCCCTCAGCCCATGCAAGCCCTTGGGACATGGTGGACCCACCTGTGGACTTCTGGACCCCTCCAGAATCTCCTTGAACCTTCTGGAAGCTTCCCGGTACAATACCGAAAAACTGCACCTTTTTTCCGGAACCCAAAATATGACTTCCCATATATAAATCTTTACCTCTCGACCATTATGATACTCCTCGTGACATCCGGGATCTCATTAGGGACTTTGAACAACATTCGATTACCAATCATCAAATATCCCAATACTACTCTAGTGTCAACAAACATTAAGCGTGTGACCCTGCGGGTTCGGGAATCATGTAGTCATGACCGAGACACCTCTCTGGTCAATAACCAATAGCGGGACCTAGATACCCGTATTGGTTCCTACATATTCCACGAAGATCTTTTATCGGTTGCACCACGATGTCAAGGATTCGTTTAATCCTGTATGCAATTCCCTTTGTCTGGTGATATGTTACTTGCCCGAGATTCGATCGTCGGTATCTCCATACCTAGTTCAATCTCGTTACCGGCAAGTATCTTTACTCATTCTGTAATACAAGATATCATGACTAACTCATTAGTCACATTGCTTGCAAGCTCTTTACGATGTTGTATTACCGAGAGGGCCCACAGATATCTCTCCGTCACACGGAGTGACAAATCCCAGTCTCGATCCAAGCCAACCCAACAAACACCTTCAGAGATACCTGTAAAGCATCTTTATGATCACCGAGTTATGAAGTGACATTTGATAGCACACAAGGTATTCCTCCGGTATCTGGGAGTTGCTTGATCTCATGGTCTTAGGAATATATACTTGACATGAAGAAAGCTATAGAAATAAACTCAAGTGATATGATCAAATGCTAAGCTTACGGTTGGGTCTTGTCCATCGCATCATTCTCCTAATGATGTGATCCCGTTATCAAATGACAACTCATGTCTATGGTTAGGAAACCTTAACCATCTTTGATCAACGAGCTAGTCTAGTAGAGGCTCACTAGGGACACGGTACTTGTTTATGTATCCACACATGTATTTAAGTTTCCGGTCAACACAATTCTAGCATGAATAATAAACCTTTATCATGAACAAGGAAATATGATAATAACCAATTTATTATTGCCTCTAGGGCATATTTCCAACACCTTGCTATTCCTGGAATTGATCCTTGTGTATTTCTTGTGATCTTCAAACCCAACCTTTACTTGAAACACCATATTATTGCTACCGCGAAGCATGAGTGTGGTACTCCGAAAACCAACAAGAACATTGGAAGCGCAATGCCATTTTTTTATCGATTATCTAAACACCGTTGTATGGGTAAACATCACAATTCTCCTTGCCCCTTTTATCTAAACTCTAAAGGGTTACATACTTGATGTCCTGTCATGTATATCATGCTCTGCTTGTCCTCGGGGAAAGATATTCTCCTAATACTTGAGGATAATCACTCTTTCCTTTCCATTGGTTTGATTAATCTATTAATCACATTCTTCTTTCCGTTGGTCTGTTTAATCTTTCTTGTGATCTATATGATCTAAGCAGTAATAATTTCCTGCTTATGTAAACACCTCGGTGTACGACCCTGTCAGTAAAACTCGGTTAGTATTATTGTTGACATTCCGGTTGTTGGGGAACGTAGCATGCAATTTCAAAAAAAAAAATCCTACGCTCACGCAAGATCTATCTAGGAGATGCATAGCAACGAGACGGGGAGAGTGTGTCCACGTACCCTCGTAGACCGAAAGCGGAAGCGTTAGGTTAACGCAGTTGATGTAGTTGAACGTCTTCATGATCCAACCGATCAAGTACCGAACGTACGGCACCTCCGAGTTCAGCACACGTTCAGCTCGATGATGTCCCTCGAACTCTTGATCCAGCAAAGTGTCGAGGGAGAGTTTCGTCAGCACGACGGCGTGGTGATGGTGATGGTGATGTGATCCGCGCAGGGCTTCGCCTAAGCACTACGACAATATGACCAGAGGAGTAAACTGTGGAGGGGGGGCACCGCACACGGCTAAGAACAATTGATGTGTCTTTGGGGTGCCCCCCTGCCCCCGTATATAAAGGAGGAGAGGGGAGGTGGCCGGCCCAAGGGGGCGCACCAAGTGGGGGGAGTCCCACTAGGACTCCTAGTCCTAGTCGGCCCCCCCTTCCTTTCCAACGGAGGGGGAAGAGGGAAAGAGAGGGAGAGGGAGAAGGAAAGGGGGGCCGCGCCCCCTCCCCTTTGTCCAATTCGGACTCCCATGGGGAGGGGTGCGCGCCACCTCCTGTGGCCTGCCTCCTCCTCTCCCCTATGGCCCAATAAGGCCCAATACTTCCCCGGGGGGTTCCGGCAACCCCTCGGTACTCCGATATTTACCCGAACCTCTCCGAAACCATTCCGGTGTCCGAATATAACCTTCCAATATATCAATCTTTACCTCTCGACCATTTCAAGACTCCTCGTCATGTCCGTGATCTCATCCGGGACTCCGAACAATCTTTGGTCACCAACACACATAACTCATAATACAAATCGTCATCGAACGTTAAGCGTGCGGACCCTACGGGTTCGAGAACTATGTAGACATGACCGAGACACATCTCCGGTCAATAACCAATAGCGGAACCTGGATGCTCATATTGGTTCCTACATATTCTACGAAGATCTTTATCGGTCAAACCGCAATGACAACATACGTTATTCCCTTTGTCATCGGTATGTTACTTGCCCGAGATTCGATCGTCGGTATCTTCATACCTAGTTCAATCTCGTTACCGGCAAGTCTCTTTACTCGTTCTGTAATGCATCATCCCGTAACTAACTCATTAGTCACATTGCTTGCAAGGCTTATCATGATGTGCATTACCGAGAGGGCCCAGAGATACCTCTCCGATACTCGGAGTGACAAATCCTAATCTTGATCTATGCCAACCCAACAAAACACCTTCGGAGACACCTGTAGAGCATCTTTATAATCACCCTGTTATGTTGTGATGTTTGATAGCACACAAGGTGTTCCTCCGGTATTCGGGAGTTGCATAATCTCATAGTCAGAGGAATATGTATAAGTCATGAAGAAAGCAATAGCAATAAAACTTAATGATCATTATGCTAAGCTAACGGATGGGTCTTGTCCATCACATCATTCTCCTAATGATGTGATCCCGTTCATCAAATGACAACACATGTCTATGGTCAGGAAACTTAACCATCTTTGATTAACGATCTAGTCAAGTAGAGGCATACTAGGGACACTTTGTTTTGTCTATGTATTCACACATGTATCAAGTTTCTGATTAATACAATTCTAACATGAATAATAAACATTTATCATGATATAAGGAAATATAAAATAACAACTTTATTATTGCTTCTAGGGCATATTTCCTTCAGTCTCCCACTTGCACTAGAGTCAATAATCTAGTTCACATCGCCATGTGATTTAACACCAATAGTTCACATCTTTATGTGATTAACACCCATAGTTCACATCGCCATGTGACCAACACCCAAAGGGTTTACTAGAGTCAATAGTCTAGTTCACATCGCCATGTGATTAATACCCAAAGAGTATTAAGGTATGATCATGTTTTGCTTGTGAGAGAAGTTTAGTCAACAGGTCTGCCACATTCAGATCCGTATGTATCTTGCAAATTTCTATGTCTACAATGCTCTGCATGGAGCTACTCTAGCTAATTGCTCTCACTTTCAATATGTATCTAGATTGAGACTTAGAGTCATCTAGATTAGTGTCAAAGCTTGCATCGACGTAACTCTTTACGACAAACTCTTCATCACCTCCATAACCGAGAAACATTTCCTTAGTCCTCTAAGGATAATTTTGACCGCTGTCTAGTGATCTACTCCTGGATCACTATTGTACCCTCTTGACAAACTCATGGCAAGGTATACAACAGGTTTGGTACACAGCATGGCATACTTTATAGAACCTATGGCTGTGGCATAGGGAATGACTTTCATTTTCTCTCTATCTTCTGCCGTGGTCATGCTTTGAGTCTTACTCAACTTTATACCTTGAATACAGGCAAGAACTCTTTCTTTGACTGATCCTTTTTGAACTCCTTCAAAACTTTGTCAAGGTATGTGCTTTGTGAAAGTCCTATTAAGCATCTCGATCTATCCCTATAGATCTTGATGCTCAATACTTAAGCAGCTTCACCGAGGCCTTTTTATTGAAAAATTCTTATTCAAGTATTCTTTTATGCTATCCAGAAATTCTATATCATTTCCAATCAACAATATGTCATCCACATATAATATTAGAAATGCTACAGAGCTCCCACTCACTTTCTTGTAAATACAGGCTTCTCCAAAAGTCTGTATAAAGCCATATGCTTTGATCACACTATCAAAGCGTATATTCCAACTCCGAGAGGCTTGCACCAGTCCATAAATGGATCGCTGGAGCTTGCACACTTTGTTAGCACCTTTAGGATCGACAAAACCTTCTGGTTGCATCATATACAACTCTTCTTTAAGAAATCCATTAAGGAATGCAGTTTTGACGTCCATTTGCCAGATTTCATAATCATAAAATGCGGCAATTGCTAACATGATTCAGACAGACTTAAGCATCGCTACGGGTGAGAAGGTCTCATCGTAGTCAACTCCTTGAACTTGTCGAAAACCTTTTGCAACAAGTCGAGCTTTGTAGACAGTAACATTACCATCAGCGTCAGTCTTCTTCTTAAAGATCCATTTATTCTCTATGGCTTGCCGATCATCGGGCAAGTCAACCAAAGTCCACACTTTGTTCTCATACATGGATCCCATCTCATATTTCATGGCCTCAAGCCATTTCGTGGAATCTGGGCTCACCATCGCTTCCTCATAGTTCGTAGGTTCATCATGGTCTAGTAACATGACTTCCAGAACAGGATTACCGTACCACTCTGGTGCGAAACGTACTCTGGTTGACCTACGAGGTTCGGTAGTAACTTGATCTGAAGTTTCATGATCATCATCATTAGCTTCCTCACTAATTGGTGTCGGCATCACGGGAACTGTTTTCTGTGATGAGTTATTCTCCAATTCGAGAGAAGGTACAATTACCTCATCAAGTTCTACTTTCCTCCCACTCACTTCTTTCGAGAGAAACTCCTTCTCTAGAAAGGATCCATTCTTAGCAACAAAGATCTTGCCTTCGGATCTGTGATAGAAGGTGTACCCAACAGTTTCTTTTGGGTATCCTATGAAGATGCACTTCTCCGATTTGGGTTCGAGCTTATCAGGCTGAAGCTTTTTCACATAAGCATCGCAACCCCAAACTTTAAGAAACGATAGCTTAGGTTTCTTGCCAAACCACAGTTCATACGGTGTCGTCTCAACGGATTTAGATGGTGCCCTATTTAACATGAATGCAGCTGTCTCTAATGCATAACCCCAAAACGATAGTGGTAAATCGGTAAGAGACATCACAGATCGCACCATATCTAATAAAGTACGATTACGACGTTCGGACACACCATTACGCTGTGGTGTTCCAGGTGGCATGAGTTGCGAAACTATTCCACATTGTTTCAAATGAAGACCAAACTCGTAACTCAAATATTCGCCTCCGCGATCAGATCGTAGAAACTTTATTTTCTTGTTACGATGATTTTCCACTTCACTCTGAAATTCTTTGAACTTTTCAAACGTTTCAAACTTGTGTTTCATTAAGTAGATATACCCATATCTGCTCAAATCATCTGTGAAGGTCAGAAAATAACGATACCCGCCGCGAGCTTCAACACTCATCGGACCGCATACATCAGTATGTATTATTTCCATTAAGTCAGTAGCTCGCTCCATTGTTCCGGAGAACGGAGTCTTAGTCATCTTGCCCATGAGGCATGGTTCGCAAGCATCAAGTGATTCATAATCAAGTGATTCCAAAAGCCTATCTGCATGGAGTTTCTTCATACGCTTTACACCAATATGACCTAAACGGCAGTGCCACAAATATGTTGCACTATCATTATCAACTTTGCATCTTTTGGGATCAATATTATGAATATGTGTATCTCTACGATCGAGATTCAATAAACCATTTATATTGAGTGTATGACCATAGAAGGTTTTATTCATGTAAATAGAACAACAATTATTCTCTGACTTAAATGAATAACCGTATTGCAATAAACATGATCCAATCATATTCATGCTCAACGCAAACACCAAATAACATTTATTTAGGTCCAACACTAATCTCGAAGGTAGAGGGACTGTGCGATGGTGATCTTATCAACCTTGGAATCACTTCCAACACACATCGTCACCTCGTCATTAACTAGTCTCTGTTCATTTTGCAACTCCTGTTTTGAGTTACTAATGTTAGCAACTGAACCAGTATCAAATACCCAGGGGCTACTATGAACACTAGTAAAATACACATCAATAACATGTATATCAAATATACCTTTGTTCACTTTGCCATCCTTCTTATCCGCCAAGTATTTGGGGCAGTTCCGCTTCTAGTGACCATTTCCTTTGCAGTAGAAGCACTCAGTTTCAGGCTTAGGTCCATCTTTGGGCTTCTTCACGGGAGTGACAACTTTGCTTGCCATTCTTCTTAAAGTTCCCTTTCTTGCCCTCGCCCTTTTTCTTGAAACTAGTGGTCTTGTCAACCATCAACACTTGATGCTATTTCTTGATTTCTACCTTCGCCGATTTCAGTATCGCGAAGAGCTTGGGAATCATTTTCGTCATCCCTTGCATATTATAGTTCATCATGAAGTTCTAGTAACTTGGTGATGGTGACTAGAGAACTTTGTAAATCACTATCTTATCTGGAAGATTAACTCCCACTTGATTCAAGCAATTGTAGTACCCTGACAATCTGAGCACATGCTCACTGGTTGAGCTATTCTCCTCCATCTTGTAGGCAAAGTACTGTCAGAGGTCTCATACCTCTCGACACGGGCATGAGTATGAAATACTAATTTCAACTCTTGGAACATCTCATATGCTCCATGGCATTCAAAATGTTTTTGAAGTCCCAGTTTTAAGCCGTAAAGCATGGTGCACTAAACTATCAAGTAGTCATCATATCGAGCTTGCCAAACGTTCATAACGTCTGCATCTGCTCCTGCTCCTACAATAGGTCTGTCACCTAGCGGTGCATCAAGGACATAATTCTTCTGTGCAGCAATGAGGATAATCCTCAAATCACGGACCCAGTCCGCATCATTGCTACTAACATCTTTCAACTTAGTTTTCTCTAGGAACATATCAAAAATAAAACAGGGGAGCTATACGCGAGCTATTGATCTACATCATAGATTGCAAAATACTGTCAGGACTAAGTTCATGATAAATTAAGTTCAATTAATCATATTACTTAAGAACTCCCACTTAGATAGACATCCCTCGAGTCATCTAAATGATCACGTGATCCAAATCAACTAAACCATGTCCGATCATCACGTGAGATGGAGTAGTTTTCAATGGTGAACATCTCTATGTTGATCATATCTACTATATGATTCACGCTCGACCTTTCGGTCTCCAGTGTTTCGAAGCCATGTCTGTACATGCTAGGCTCGACAAGTTTAACCCGAGTATTCCGCATGTGCAAAACTGTCTTGGACCCGTTGTATGTGAATGTAGAGCTTATCACACCCGATCATCACGTGGTGTCTCAGCACGACGAACTGTCGCAACGGTGCATACTCAGGGAGAACACTTATACCTTGAAATTTTTAGTGAGGGATCATCTTATAATGCTACCGCCGTACTAAGCAAAATAAGATGCATAAAAGATAAACATCACATGCAATCAAAATATGTGACATGATATGGCCATCATCATCTTGTGCCTTTGATCTCCATCTCCAAAGCACCGTCATGATCTCCATCGTCACCGGCTTGACACCTTGATCTCCATCGTAGCGTCGTGGTCGTCTCGCCAACTATTGCTTCTACAACTATCGCTAACGCATAGTGATAAAGTAAAGCAATTACATGGCGTTTGCATTTCATACAATAAAGCGACAACCATAAGGCTCCTGCCAGTTGCCGATAACTTTTACAAAACATGATCATCTCATACAATAACGTATATCACATCATGTCTTGACCATATCACATCACAACATGCCCTGCAAAAACAAGTTAGACGTCCTCTACTTTGTTGTTGCAAGTTTTACGTGGCTGCTACGGGCTTCTAGTAAGAACCGTTCTTACCTACGCATAAAAACCACAACAATGTTTCGTCAAGTTTGCTGTTTTAACCTTCAACAAGGACCAGCCGTAGTCAAATTCGATTCAACTAAAGTTGGAGAAATAGACACCCGCCAGCCACCTTTATGCAACACAAGTTGCATGTCTGTCGGTGGAACCGGTCTCATGAACGTGGTCATGTAAGGTTGGTCCGGGCCGCTTCATCCAACAATACTGCTGAATCAAAATAAGACATTGGTGGTAAGCAGTATGACTATCATCGCCCACAACTCTTTGGGTTCTACTCGTGCAAAACATCTACGCATAGACCTGGCTCGGATGCCACTGTTGGGGAACGTAGCATGCAATTTCAAAAAAAAAAATCCTACGCTCACGCAAGATCTATCTAGGAGATGCATAGCAACGAGAGGGGGAAAGTGTGTCCATGTACCCTCGTAGACCGAAAGCGGAAGCGTTAGGTTAACGCGGTTGATGTAGTCGAACATCTTCACGATCCAACCGATCAAGTACCGAACGTACGGCACCTCCGAGTTCAGCACACGTTCAGCTCGATGACGTCCCTCGAACTCTTGATCCAGCAAAGTGTCGAGGGAGAGTTTCATCATCACGACGGCGTGGTGACGGTGATGGTGATGTGATCCGTGCAGGGCTTCGCCTAAGCACTATGACAATATGACCAGAGGAGTAAACTGTGGAGGGGGGCACCGCACACGGCTAAGAACAATTGATGTGTCTTTGGGGTGCCCCCTGCCCCCGTATATAAAGGAGGAGAGGGGAGGTGGCCGGCCCAAGGGGGCGCGCCAAGTGGGGGGAGTCCCACTAGGACTCCTAGTCCTAGTCGGCACCCCCTTCCTTTCCAACGGAGGGGGAAGAGGGAAAGAGAGGGAGAGGGAGAAGGAAAGGGGGGCCGCGCCCCCTCCCCTTTGTCCAATTTGGACTCCCATGGGGAGGGGTGCGCGCCACCTCCTGTGGCCTGCCTCCTCCTCTCCCCTATGGCCCAATAAGGCCCAATACTTCCCCGGGGGGTTCCGGCAACCCCTCGGTACTCCGATATTTACCCGAACCTCTCCGGAACCATTCCGGTGTCCGAATATAACCTTCCAATATATCAATCTTTACCTCTCGACCATTTCGAGACCCCTCGTCATGTCCGTGATCTCATCCGGGACTCCGAACAATCTTCGGTCACCAAAACACATAACTCATAATACAAATCGTCATCGAACGTTAAGCGTGCGGACCCTACGGGTTCGAGAACTATGTAGACATGACCGAGACACATCTCCGGTCAATAACCAATAGCGGAACCTGGATGCTCATATTGGTTCCTACATATTCTACGAAGATCTTTATCGGTCAAACCGCAATGACAACATACGTTATTCCCTTTGTCATCGGTATGTTACTTGCCCGAGATTCGATCATCGGTATCTTCATACCTAGTTCAATCTCGTTACTGGCAAGTCTCTTTACTCGTTCTGTAATGCATCATCCTGTAACTAACTCATTAGTCACATTGCTTGCAAGGCTTATCATGATGTGCATTACCGAGAGGGCCCAGAGATACCTCTCCGATACTCGGAGTGACAAATCCTAATCTTGATCTATGCCAACCCAACAAAACACCTTCGGAGACACCTGTAGAGCATCTTTATAATCACCCAGTTACGTTGTGACGTTTGATAGCACACAAGGTGTTCCTCCGGTATTCGGGAGTTGCATAATCTCATAGTCAGAGGAATATGTATAAGTCATGAAGAAAGCAATAGCAATAAAACTTAACGATCATTATGCTAAGCTAACGGATGGGTCTTGTCCATCACATCATTCTCCTAACGATGTGATCCCGTTCATCAAATGACAACACATGTCTATGGTCAGGAAACTTAACCATCTTTGATTAACGAGCTAGTCAAGTAGAGGCATACTAGGGACACTTTGTTTTGTCTATGTATTCACACATGTATCAAATTTCCGGTTAATACAATTCTAGCATGAATAATAAACATTTATCATGATATAAGGAAATATAAAATAACAACTTTATTATTGCCTCTAGGGCATATTTCCTTCACCGGTAACCACCGGTGGACGAGAACTTTGCCTATTGGTCCGCCTCGTTTCAACGAGTAGGAAACTGGTTCTCTTTGTCCCTGCCCTTGGTACTGACGTTGTTCCCAACATAGATGACAAACTGTTCTCTGGCAAACCTTACATTGCGATCACCCAAGATGCCACGATCCTTGTTAATCATCATGGTGATATGTATGTTGATCACTTTGATTTTTATCATCCTAATGATTCAGACATGTGATAACCCACAAGTATAGGGGATCAATTGTAGCCTTTCTCGGTAAGTAAGAGTGTCGAACCCAACGAGGATCAAAAGGTAGAATCAATATTCTCTTCAAGTTCTATCGACCACCGATACAACTCTACGCACGCTTAACGTTCGCTTTACCTAGAACAAGTATAAAACTAGAAGTACTTTGTACGTATAAAGGGATAGTTTTGCAAGATAATAAAGAACACGTAAATAAAAGCTAGGGGATGTTTAGATAAAGATACAATTAAGTTAGTTTAGCAAGTGTGGAAAAGTGGTGGAAGGATTTGCGGAATTGTCCCTAAGCAATTGACTACGTTACTAGACCGATAACAAGTTTTTATGTGGGAGAGGCCACTGCTAGGATGTCATCCCTTACTTGGAATTCTATGAACTTATGATTGGAACTATTAGCAAGCATCTGTAACTACTAACGTTCATTAAGGTAAAACCCAACCATAGCATTAAGATATAAATTGGTCCCCCTTCAATCCTGTATGCATCAATTCCTATGTTAGGAAGAAGTTCTCGTCACTCTTGCCCTCCAATGCATAGTCTTATCAACATACAACTAACCCTATGGTGTGATCCACACGCACGCTCATATGATGGGAACCAAAGGACAACAACATAACCACAAGCAAATTAAACCAGTCATAGCAATTCACCAATTACCGATAGGACAACAAAAATCTACTCAAGCATCATAGGATGGCAACACATCATTGGATAATAATATGAAGCATAAAGCACAATGTTCAAGTAGAGGGTACAACGGGTTGCGGGAGAGTGGACCGCTGTAGATAGATGGGGGAAGGTGATGAAGATGTTGGTGAAAATGACGGAGTTGTTGGAGTAGATCGCCGTCACACGATGATTGCCCCGACGGCGTTCCGGCGCCACCGGGAGAGAGGGGGAGAGAGCTCCCCTCCTTCTTCTACTTCTTCCTTGACCTCCCCCCTAGATGGGAGGAGGGTTCCCCCTCTGGTCCATGGCTTGCATGGCAGCGGAGGGTCAGGAGCCCCTCCGAGATTGGATCTCTCTGTCTGTTTCTCTCTGTTTCGCGTTCCTCTTTTCTGGCCTTTCACCGTTTCTTAAATTCCCGGAGATCTGTAACTCCGATTGGGCTGAAATTTTAACACGATTTTTATCTAGATATAAGCTTCCTTGTGGCCAAAGGACACCTCCGACCGACCAATGGGGTGGCCACAAGCTTGCCAGGCGCGCCCTGGGTAGGGGGCGTGCCCCTTGAGCTTGTGGGCCCCTCAGCCGTCGTCTTGCATTGATTCCACTTCCCAAAAATCACATATATTCCAAAATAATTATCGCTTTTGGACTTTGTTTGATATGGGTATTCTGCGAAACAAAAAACATGCAACAAACAAGAACTGACACTGGGCACTGGATCAATATGTTAGTCCAATAAATCATATAAATTTTTGCCAAAAGTATGTGAAAGTTGTATAGTATTGGCATGAAACAATAAAAAATTATAGATACGACAAAGACGTATCAACACGCTCGAGTCCTCGATTACATACTGGTGCAGTATGCTTTATCTTTCTGTAGCACTTGCGTCTGTATATTCAAGTTGCCCATTCGATTGATTATCATTCTACCTCGAGCCTGCCATTCTTTTGAATTCCTTATAGAAACTCTCTCATTAATTGCAAATTTTATGTAAATGACAATGTGACCCTTGCATCCGAAGTTATCCTTGCACCTGGCTTCATATGCATTTTCGCGAGCCGCCTTCCTTGAGATGATCCATTCTGGTATCAGACGCAAGATCAATTCTTTGACACTCTAAACCCTTATCACCTCTTGCTTCAGGCATTAAATGTTTTCCTACTGAATTGAAGCTATTCGCATCTTCTTAAGTCACCCTCGTTATGATTCATGTGTTCCAAAACTCGAGAGATACTTATGTGTTTCATTCATGAGATAACCCCAAATGATTACCCCTTGTAGAATTCCATCAGTGCCGAGTTTTCCCCCTTATCCTTTTTGTAAGTACGATGAAGGTCCCGAAGGAAGAATGACAATGTCATCATGATGCCCTGATGCAGAGAAAGGAAGACATCAATGCAATGGATTGACCTCTTCGTGAAGACCAACAAGGAACAAGAGGACTCACTAGAATTGCATAACTAACCATTTCCCCCTTACTCTACCTCTTCAATCTAGGGACGAGATTTCTTTTAGTGGAGGAGATTTGTAACACCCCAAATTTCATGCTACAGTAAACTCATGCTAATGGTGCCATGTCATCACAATTAATTTTGCTAAACTTACTTTGATCCAAAACCAGTTCAAATTCGAATTTAAAATAAAGTCAAAATAATGTTTCTTTAAACAGCTAAAAAAATTGTTCATAATATGTCATAAAATCCCCAAGCAATTGTAAAAATAACACAAGCTTCATTTGGCTCCCTAAATTGACCCAACAATTATTTTAATGGTATAAAAACATTTAAATTAACCATTTCAATTTAAATAAATACTTAAGCAATTCACAAATAATCGAGATTTGGTATACTAGCCGAACTTATAGCCCATTATTTTTGTACCCACTTTCATAGTCAAAAAATTCATTTGCTATTTATATAAAATGGAAAACAGAGTTAAATAAATGAAACAGTAAAATAAAAAGAAAAGGGCCTAATCTACTGGGCACTTTGGCCCATCTAGCACAATGGCTGGCCCAGCCCACCTCCACCTTTCCTTCCACCTCGCTACAGGAAGCAGGGGAGCCGTGGCAGCCATCCGTCGGCCATGGCCACGTGCCGGCCATCCCCGTCATCCCCAACGCTTACTAGAGCACCCCTGGAAACCCTAGATCGAGGCCTACCCTCCGGACCTCGCATCTCTCTTCCTCGCCTCGCTCTTCTTGATCTAGAGCTCACCCGAGCAAGGTCGCCACCGCGCCACCGCCGTCAATGCGCTACGCAGGTCCCCCTACCGCTCCAGTATGTCGAGGAGCTCCGCCACCATCGCCTTCGTCTTCCTCGCCGCTGGATCGGAGCCGGGGATCATCACCATCGTCGTTCGCGTTGTTCCCCTCCGTCGGCGTCCGCCTTGGTCAGCACTTCAACACGCTGTCTAACGCCTCCCCGGCCCTCCTTGAGCTCTCACGCGGCCTTCCCGGTGAGCCCTCTGCCGATCTCCCCATTCCCCTTCAAATTCGGCGCCATAGCACCACACCCATGCTTCTGCCGCCGCGCTCGAAGTCGCACTCACCACGCCCGTGGCCGCACTCCCGCGTGCTTCTGGTAGACCCCGGCTGCGCCGTCACACGCGCGTGCCCGCCCAGGCCACGCCCTGCTCGCCCGGCCGCGCCCCATGCATGCCCGGTCATGTGTCGCCGCAACCCGCTACTTCGTCGCATACCAGCCACTGCCTAGCCCGTCAACGTGCCCCTGGCACTCCCAGTACGCTAGCGCGCCCCTCAAACCGCTCGATCTCGAGCCACTAGTTCCATTTCATCGAGTCGTGCCATCAAACCCGACCTGCCCCACCTTCTGTTGCCGCCGGCCGGCGTCGAAGCGGTCAATGCTGCCCACCCCCACGCCAACCACGATCATCATTAGACGCGGCGCGTTCCCAGCGTCCCGTAGAGCCAAAGCGCATGTCGATTCGTGCCCTGTGCATGTTTTTCGGCAAACTCCGGCCATCTTCGCCGCGTCGGACCTCGCTGCCGGTGAGCGCGTAGTTAGACCACGCCTATTGGCCCCTAGGTGCCAGGCATTTAGTGATACGTCTCCAACGTATCTATAATTTTTGATTGTTTCATGCTATTATAGTATCAATCTTGGATGTTTTTATATGCAACTTTATGCAATTATATATCATTTTTTGGGACTAACCTATTAACTTAGTGCCAGTGCCAGTTGCTGTTTTTTTGCTTGTTTTTGGCTTTTTAGGAAATCAATATCAAACAAAGTCCAAACGGAGAAAAAACTTTGGATTAATTTTTTCTGGACCAGAAGAGACCCTAGAAGGTTCGGGGAACACCTGACGAGCCACGAGGGAGCGACAAGCTCGGGAGGCACGCCCCAGGGGGGACAGGCTTGTGGGCCCCTCGTGGCATCTCTTGACCTAATTCCACCTCTATAAATACTCAAATATTCCCCTGACATCAAAGAGCCACCCGAAAATACTTTTTTCACCGCCGCAAATTTCTGTTCTCGTGAGATCCCATCTGGAGGCCTTCTCCGGTACTCTGCCGGAGGGGGAATCGATCACGGAGGGGCTCTACATCAAACTTGCTGCCCTTTCGACGATGTGTGAGTAGTTTACCACAGACCTACGGGTCCATAGCTAGTAGCTAGATCGCTTCTTCTCTCTCTTTGATCTTCAATACAATGTTCTCCTTGATGTTCTTGGAGATCTATTCGATGTAATAACTTTTTGCGGTGTGTTTGTTGGGATCCGATGAATTTTGAGTTTATGATCAGATTATCTATGAATATTATTTGAGTCTTCTCTGAACTCTTTTATGCATGATTATTATAGCTTTGTATTTCTCTCCGATCTATTGATTTGGTTTGGCCAACTAGATTGATTTTTCTTGCAATGGGAGATGTGCTTTGTGATGGGTTCGATCTTGCGGTGCTCAATCCATGTGACAGAAAGGGACATGACACGTATTTGTATCATTTCCATTAAGGATAAAAAGATGGGGTTTATTCATGTGTGAGTTTACTTTGTCTATATCATGTCATCTTGCTTAAGGCGTTACTCCCTTCTTTATGAACTTAATACTCTAGATGCATGCTGGATAGCGGTCGATGTGTGGAGTAATAGTAGTAGATGCAGGCAGGAGTCGGTATATTTGTCTTAGATGTGATGCCTATATACATGATCATTGCCTTAGATATCGTCATGATTATTTGCTTTTCTATCAATTGCCCAACGGTAATTTGTTTACCCACCGTATCCTATCTGCAAGAGAGAAGCCTCTATGAAAACTATGGCCCCGGGTTCTATTTTCATCATATATCAAAAACCAAAAATACCTTGCTGCAATTTTATTTACTTTATTTTATTTTGTGCTTTATTTATCTTTCAATCTTTCTATACAAGATTTGGTCCTTGCAATTAACCGCCAAGGGATTGACAACCCCTTGTTTGCGTTGGGTGCAAGTATTTGTTATTTTGAGTGCAGGTGCTGCTAACGAGGTGTTGCGTGGTTCTCCTACTGGATTGATAACCTTGGTTCTTAACTGAGGGAAATATTTATCTCTACTGTATTGCATCATCCTCTCCTCTTCGAGGAAATCCCAACGCAGCTCATAAGTAGCAGGAAGAATTTCTAGCGCCATTGTCGAGGAGACATCATCAACATCTATCAAGTACCTACGCATAAACTTTCATCTCATTGCATTTACTTTATTTGCCATTTGCCTCTCGTTTTCATCTCCCCCACTTCTAAAACGTTTTCACAAAAATACAAAAATATTTTTCATTTGCCTCTTTTTGCGTTTGCTTGGTTGCTCGCTTTATCGTTATGGCTAGTTCTTATCTTGTTACATGCACCCCTGAAAATGAAGTTCTTAATTTTAAACAAAGGGGAGGGGAGAATTTAAAAGATGCTCAGTAAAGGATTTGCGTTGCTCAAAATAGATCAACTCGTAAGCAATCTACTACCGTTCTTCTTCGTAATTTTTATGTGGGTGTCACTACTTGGTTTAGATTTGTCCTAGACACTATTACCCGAGGGAATTTCTTGAGTAGTCACCCTACGGATGCTTTCAGTGCTATGGGAAATTTAGTGGGATCACCACCTATCACTATTAATGAAACAACATTGACTTTAGAACATGTTATGCAAAGATTAGATGCCATGGAAAATAAAATGCCTACCGTAGAGCATATTGAAAATTTGGATAATAAGATTCACAATCATATTACTCAATTTGGGTCAAAGGTAGGAATTGTTTTAAAAGAACTAAAAGGTAAAGAATCAATAATTACGAGAGGATAGGACAAAGTCCCGCTAGAATTGATAAGTTGGAAGAAATTATTAATAATTCGGGTTCCGCCTTTTCCTCCGTCAAAACTATTGAAAAGACTCCCTCTAGCAAGAATTGCAAATTGATTTATGTTCCTAAAAGAAAGGATGCCACATCTAGTAATGGTAGTGAAGATCTTAAAATAATTAGCGTTCACCCCAACTTTGTTGATTTGATAAAGGAACCAATCTATGAGAATAAATTCCTCAACTTTGTTCCTAGGAGTTTGATTATTAAAAATATGAATGTTAGAATTCCTAGGAAGTATGGATGTGTGATTAAGGAGTTGGAAATCAAAGATGACAACACTTGAAGCGTAAAACAATAGTGCTAGTTGGGGGGCAACCCAATAGTTATCTTAAATTTTCTTGTTCCTTTTCTGTTTTTTGAGTGTGCACACAATTATACTACTGTTATGTTTTTTGTGTGTTTTAGTTAGTGTTTGTTCCAAGTAAAGCCTTTGGGATGATTTGGATGATAGTTGATTTGATTCTGTGAAAAACAGAAACTTTTGCACCCAGTAGCAGAATTATTTAAATTCACTGGAACGTGCTTTTGATCTAATTTTTTTACACTTGATTGATATACAAATGTCCCATGTTATCCTAATTTTTCAGAATTTTTAGAGTTACATAAGTATGATCATAATTCATGTTAACACAGATTGTTCTGTTTTTGTTAGATTTTGTTTTTGTTGCATTGTTTGCTTGTTTTGATGAAACTACGGATTGTATCGCGGGGGTATAAGCCATGGAGAAGTTAGAATACAGTAGGTATAATGCAATAATAAAATATGAATGGGTTTACAAAAGTACCTAAAGTGGTGATTTGCTTTGTTATACTAATGGATCTCACGAAGGTTTTGTTGAGTTTTGTGTGCTGAAGTTTTCAAGTTTTGAGTGGGATCATGATGGATGAAGGAGTAAGGAGTGCAAGAGCCTAAGCTTGGGGATGCCCGAGGCACTCCAAGGTAATATTCAAGGACTCCCAAGCAACTAAGCTTGGGGATGCCCCGGAAGGCATCCCCTCTTTCTTCTACCAACCATCGGTAATTTTACTTGGAGCTATATTTTTATTCATCATATGATATGAGTTTTGCTTGGAGCGTCGTGTATTATATGAGTCTTTGCTTTGTTTGCTTTTTAGTTGGTCACGATCATCTTTGCTGGACATACCTATTTGAGAGAAACACACATTTATCGTGATTTGTTAGAATACTCTATGTGCTTCACTTATATCTTTTGAGCTAGGCAGTTGCACTACTACTTCACTTATATATTTTGAGCACGGCGGTGGTTATATTTTAAAGAAACAGTTGCATTTCATGCTTCACTTATATCTTTTTGTGAGTTGATAATAGTAATGTCAATTAGTACAAGTTATGAATTTGGTCCTAATGTGATAGGTATTCAAGAGGGATATAATAAAAACTTTTATGTAGATCACTGAATATGATAAGTTTGATTCCTTGCAATATTTTTATGATATAAAGGTGGTAATATGTGGGTCGTGCTAGTGAGGAATTGTGGTTTAGTAAGAATATTGATGTTAAGGTTTGTGATTCTCGAAGCATGCACGTATAGTCTCTCGTTATGCTAAGAAGTTGGAGCATGATTTATTATTGATTGTCTTCCTTATGAGTGGAGGTCGGGGACGAGCGATGGTCTTTTCCTACCAATCTACCCCCTAGGGGCATGCGTAGTAGTACTTTGCTTCGAGGGCTAATAAACTTTTGCAATAAGTACGTGAGTTCTTTATGACTAATGTGAGTCCATGGATTATACGCACTCTCACCTTTCCACAATTTGCTAGCTTCTTCGGTATCGTGCATTGCCCTTTCTCACCTTGAGATGTGGTGCAAACTTCGCCGCTACATCCAAAACCTGTGATATGATATGTTCTATCACACATAAGCCTCCTTATATCTTCCTCAAAATAGCCACCATACCTACCTATTATGGCATTTCCATAGCCATTCCGAGATATATTGCCATGCAACTTCCACCGTTCCGTTTTATTATGACACACATGATCATTGTCATGTTGCTTTGCATGATCATATAGCTAACATAGTATTTGTGGCTCGGCCACCTTTCATCATTTTTATACATGTTACGCTAGATCATTGCACATCTCGGTACACCACCGAAGGCATTCAGATAGAGTCATATTTTGTTCTAGTATCGAATTGTAATTTTCTTTCGAGTTGTAAGTAAATAGAAGTGTGATAATCATCATATTCATTATTAGAGCATTATCCCAAGTGAGGAAATAAAAAAGAGAGGCTGAAAAGATCCCATAAAAAAGAGGCCAAAAAGAGCCCAACAAAAAAAAATTGAGAGAAAAAAAGAGAAGGGGCAATGTTACTATCATTTCCACACTTGTGCTTCAAAGAAGCACCATGTTTTTCATATAGAGAGTCTCCTATGCTTATATATTCATTTAACTAGTGGGAATATTTTTCATTATAGAACTTGGCTTATATATTCCAACGATGGGCTTCCTTAAATGCCCTAGGTCTTCATGAGCAAACAAGTTGGATGCACACCCACTTAGTTTTACTTTTGAGATTTTATACACTTATAGCTCCTAGTGCATTTGTTGCATGGCAATCCATACTCCTTGCATTGACATCAATTGATGGGCATCTCCATAGCCCGTTGATTAGCCTCGTCGATGTGAGACTTTCTCCTTTTTGTCTTCTCTATATTATCTCCATCACCATACTTTATTCCACCTATAGTGCTATATCCATGGCTTGCGCTCATATATTGCGTGAGATTTGAAAAAGCTGAAGTGCATTAAAAAGTATGTACCAATTGCTCGGCTTGTCATCGGGGTTGTGCATGATAAATACTTTGTGTTAAGAAGGTGGAGCATGACAAGACTATATGATTTTGTAGGGATAACTTTCTTTAGCGTTGATATTTTGAAAGGCATGATTGTTTGTTAGTATGCCTTATTATTATTCATTTTATGTCAAACTATAGACTATTGCTTTGAATCATTCGAATCTCAATATTCATGCCACAAAAAGAAAGAATTACATGATGAATATGATAGGTAGCATTCCACATAAAAAAATGTTGTTTTTATCATTTACCTACTAGAGGACGAGCTGGAATTAAGCTTGGGATGCTTGATACGTCTCCAACGTATCTATAATTTTTATTGTTCCATGCTATTATAGTATCAATCTTGAATGTTTTATATGCAATTTTATGCAATTATATATGGACTAACCTATTAACTTAGTGCCGAGTGCGAGTTGCTTTTTTGCTTGTTTTTGGCTTTTCGGGAAATCAATATCAAACAGAGTCCAAACGGAGAAAAAACTTTTGATTAGTTTTTTCTGGACCAGAAGAGACCCTAG
Source organism: Thinopyrum elongatum (assembly GCA_011799875.1). Classification (NCBI taxonomy): domain Eukaryota; kingdom Viridiplantae; phylum Streptophyta; class Magnoliopsida; order Poales; family Poaceae; genus Thinopyrum; species Thinopyrum elongatum. The sequence goes on from CM022298.1 coordinate 502,026,272, forward strand.
AAGGTTCGGGAGAAGACCTGATGAGCCACGAGGGAACGACAAGCTCGGGAGGCGCACCCCAGGGGGGCGCCCCCCAGGCTTGTGGGTCCCTCGTGGCACCTCTTGACCTAATTCCACCTCAATAAATACTCAAATATTCCCCTGACATCAGAGAGCCACCCGAATACTTTTTCCGCCGCCGCAAGTTTCTGTTCTCGTGAGATCCCATCTGGAGGCCTTCTCCGATACTCTGCCGGAGGGGGAATCGATCACGGAGGGGCTCTACATCAACCTTGCTGCCCTTCCGATGATGTGTGAGTAGTTTACCATAGACCTACGGGTCCATAGCTAGTAGCTAGATGGCTTCTTCTCTCTCTTTGATCTTTAATACAATGTTCTCCTTGATGTTCTTGGAGATCTATTCGATGTAATCACTTTTTGCGGTGTGTTTGTTGGGATCCGATGAATTGTGAGTTTATGATCAGATTATATATGAATATTATTTGAGTCTTCTCTGAACTCTTTTATGCATGATTATTATAGCTTTGTATTTCTCTCCGATCTATTGATTTGGTTTGGCCAACTAGATTGATTTTTCTTGCAATGGGAGAGGTGCTTTGTGATGGGTTAGATCTTGCGGTGCTCAATCCCAGTGACAGAAAGGGTCATGACACGTATTTGTATCGTTGCCATTAAGGATAAAAAGATGGGGTTTATTCATGTGTGAGTTTACTTTGTCTACATCATGTCATCTTGCTTAAGGCGTTACTCCGTTCTTTATGAATTTAATACTCTAGATGCATGCTGGATAGCGGGCGATGTGTGGAGTAATAGTAGTAGATGCAGGCAGGAGCTGGTCTACTTGTCTCGGACGTGATGCCTATATACATGATCATTACCTTAGGTATCGTCATGATTATTCGCTTTTCTATCAATTGTTCAACAGTAATTTGTTTACCCACCGTATGCTATCTTCAAGAGAGAAGCCTCTAGTGAAAACTATGGCCCCTGGGTCTATTTTCATCATATATCAAAAACCAAAAATACCTTGCTGCAATTTTATTTACTTTGTTTTATTTTGTGTTTTATTTATCTATCAATCTATCTATACAAGATTTGATCCTTGCAATTTACCGCCGAGGGATTGACAACCCCTTGTTTGCGTTGGGTGCAAGTATTTGTTATTTTGTGTGCAGGTGCTACTAACGAGGTGTTGCGTGGTTCTCCTACTGGATTGATAACCTTGGTTCTTAACTGCGGGAAATACTTATCTCCGTGGTACTACATCATCCTCTCATCTTCGAGGAAATCCCAACGCAGCTCATAACTAGCATTTAGATTAGTTTCTAATCCACCCCCTGACCCACTGACACTCGGGCCCCACAAACATAACCTTTTAGTTAAAGTCAGACAATGACATGTGGGCCCGTTAGTTAATTAAAACAATTCATAAACCCTGTTAACCTAGCCAATGACATGTGGGTCCTCCTGTCTAGTTTGACCAGCCAAACTGCTGACTGGGATGGCCCAATCAATGACAGGTAGACCCCACCAGTCTTGTTGACTGGTCAACTATGACCTTTGACCTGATGACTGGCCAGTTGACCTGGTCAACTGGCCCCACTGCCAGCCACACATGCACATCTTTGGGTACACTCTCTGTGTACCCATAGTATTAAATTTAATATATTTTCAAATTAAATTAAATCCAGTAAATACAGGAAATCATTTAATCTTTGAAAAATCATATAAAAAAATGTAACTCAGATGAAAATAACTTATATATGAAAAATGATCAGAAAAATATAAAGAATCCGAATATGCTATTCACATACCTGCCACACCCCTCTAACATAATGAACATGGACAATTTGCGCCTGGTTCAGTATACCGATAAACACCTGGAGCTGGGGAAACATTGCTAGATGTTTTCCCTCTTCTTTTAAAATGCTTAGGGATGCATTAGAGCATGTCACCAACACATTTTGCCGTGACATACATCTGTGATGCATTTGATTGCTCTGTTATTTATTGTTTCCCCCTCCATTACTTCCTTTCCGGTAGACTCTGAGGCCACTGATGATCCGGTGATCGACTGCACCGTGAAGATCCGTTTTCTTCTGCAGAGCAACCAGGCAAGCAAAGCCCCATTGATCATTCAGATATCGCCCATTCCTTCTCTCTTATTCTTGCATTAGATTTTGCTACTGTTGTTGTTACAATAGCTCCTATTCTGATGCATAGCCTGCTTTTATAACCCGTTGTTGATACATTACCTGTTATCCTAGCATGCCTAGATTAGTTATGTTAGTGTCCCATCAGTGACCCTACACCCTTGTCTGTGTTTCCATGTTGTACTATTTGGGTTGTACGAGATGATGGATCACTGTATCGAGACCAGAACACACCTAAAGGCCCTTACAATTGTATGACTCTACCGAGCCGCACCTCGTGTGATCTACCGAGGGTGATTCCTTGTATTTCACTCTCGATGACGACTCCGTAGTGTAGCACTTCTAGTGTGATCTACTGAGGGTGATTCCTCGTATTTCACTCAAGGTGATGTAGTGTACTCCATTCCTTTGTTACCGATGCATATCTAGTATAGATCTGATGTAATTCTTGCGAGTACTTTGGCGGTTGCTTTGCTACCTCTTTTTCTTCTTCCTAGATATTGCGATCAGATGATGGAGACTAGAAGCCAGAGGATCCCGATGATGATTCTACGTGGAGTTCGACTTCAAGGAGTAGTTCGGAGGTCCCAGGCAGGAGGCCTGCGCCTTTTCGATATAGAGTCATTGTTTGTTTTTTGCCTTCTTAAGGCACCTTTGTAATTGTTTGTAGTCAGACCTAACTCTTGATGTAATATCGGGTCCTACGACCCTGGCTTGTAATATATTGTTTTTTGTTTAAATTTGAGTCGTAGAGTTGTGTTGTGATATTATACCGCGAGTCACTGATTTTGATCATGCATGCTGCATGGATGTTTAGTGCGCGATTAATTTCGGGGGCGTCACAGGTACAATATTCCTCTTCCTCGGATAATGTTCCTTGATTACACGAGAGAAATTCCTATCTAAGAACACACACTCTTCATAGATTGACGAATCTTATGTCGCTGGAAAACCTTCATCATGCATAGTTCAAAAAACTCTCAAGCAGCCCGAGTTGATAATTATCTTGTCGCATCCAACTTGACCTGCCAGGATGAGCTTGGCTTTCAATGCTCTAGCTTCAGTTGTAGCCACCAAGTTTATATGTTCAATTATGCTGTTACTCACCGCCACAAATTGCCCATGGCCATCTCTGATCACAATTCGAGTAGCTCCCTTCTCTTCGTGAAGACATAAACTAGATTTGTCCTATTTTTGTGGGTCTTGGCTTTCTGCTTTATTATTCTCTTTTGCTTATGTACCTGAGCTGAATTTTGTACTTTGTGACTTATTTGATTCATAAAGAGATTGTGTGCATCACTTGATGCAGAGGTTGTCCTCCTTTTTGAAAAAAAGACAAACTAGAACTTCAAGTCATTTGAAAGGGAGGGGTACTTGTTAATGTGCCGCACTGAAGGCCAGATCCTATTTGGCGCCTTTAGCGCCCGATACAGTGGTTTCCACAAACGGGCGCACACCCCCTCCCTCCCTTCGCTACTAACAGACCGGCCCATCTCCCCTTTCGTTGTATGCTTTTTATCCCGCAAAAAAATGTGCTCGAGGGGAGAATCGAACCTGCGACCTTCAGCATCAAGTTAGGATAAAATAACCGCCCGCGCCACCTCCCACATTGTGATAAGCTACATCTTTTTTATCCTTTCTACTTCCTTTTTCCCTTTTTTCAAATTAAAGAATTTTTCTTTTTGTTCATGTTTTTTTTTCTGCAAAATGGATGAAGATTTTTTTCAAATTCAGTGAAGTTTTTCCATATTCGGCGAACTTTTTTTGAATTTGATAAACTTTTTTTCAAATTTGATGAACTTTTTTTCAAATTCAATGAACTTTTTTCAAATTTGATGAACTTTTTCTCAAATTTGATAAACTTTTTTAAAATTTGATGAACCTTTTTTTTTCAAATTTGATGAATTTTTTTCAAATTTGATGAATTTTTTTCAAATTTAATGAACTTTTTTTCAAATTCGATAACTTTTTTTTTAAATTCAGTGAACTTTTTTCAAATTTGATGAAGAATTTTGAAATTTGATGAACTCTTTTTCAAATCCTATGAACTTTTTTGAAAATTTGATGAACTTTTTTTAAATCTGATGACCTTTTTCAAAATTCAATGAACTGTTTTTCAAATTCGATGAACTTCTTTCAAAATCGATGAACTTTTTCCAATTTCATGATTTTTATTTTCAAAATTAGATGATCTTTTTTTAAATTTACGAATATCTTTTCAAATTTGATGAACTTTCTTAAAATTCAATGTTTTTTTCAACTTTGATGAACTTTTTTAGAAATGCATAAATGTTTTCCATTGTTTTGAAAAAAATTCAATTGGTACAAACCTTATTGAATTTTTTTATTTTTTTCAATTCGTTGTTTTTGTGAATGCTTTTTCAAATTTATGTTTTCTTTATTCAAATAATTATATTGTGTATATAATGTAGTATATGTTTAATTTTTTTACTGGATGAATGGCCAAGGAGTTCTGTTTTCCTTAGTGATCGATAGACCGAGCGCTTTTACATTCTCGTTCAGAGATCGAATCCCAGTTCTCCCGATTAAACGTGAACTTTTTTGCTGGCGGTTTGGTTTTGCTGGGCCGGCCCATGTGGTGAGATGCGCGGGCGCCAGCTACCTCGGGCGCTGAGAGCTCCTCCTCAGCGCTCGTTGCGCCGCCTAGCGAAAGCAGTGCTCACGCGCACGCTCGCGTGGGCCGGCCCAACAGCGCGAGGTCACGCCCCGCTCGCTCGCCTGTTCGTTCCTTTGGCGCTCGATCGAACTCTTTGTTCCATCGTTGATCAGCTTAGTTGACCACGTTGACCATCTCTTTAAAAAAAGTTCATATCTTTAACAAAACTTCATCAATTTTTGGAAAAAGTTCATCGATTTGAAAAAAAGTTCATCGAATCTAAAAAAAGTTCATCGAATCTGAAAGAAGTTCACCGAATTTGAGAAAAGTTCATCTATTTTGAGAAAAAGTTCATCAAATCTGAAAAAAGTTCAATGAATGTGAGAAAAGTTCATCGATTTGAGAAAAAAATCATCGAATTTGAGAAAAAGTTATCAAATTTGAGAAAAAAGTTTATCGGATTTGAAAAAAGTTCATTGAATTTGAAAAAAAGTTCATTAGGTTTTGAAAAAGTTTGTTCAATATGGAAAAAGTTCAATGGTTTTAAAAAAAGTTCATTCAATTAGCATTAAGAAAAAATGAATAAAAAAAGAACAAAACCATTCGGAATAAAAAAGAAAAAAAAGAAATAGAAAAAGACATCAGATAAAAAGAGGGAAGAAGTTTGTATTGAGCATATAATGTGAACGTAGCAGTGTGGTTAGGGTAGCGAGTGTCGACCCCGGAGGCACCGAGTTTGAATCCTGGCGCGCGCGCTATTTTTTGTTTTACAAACAGAAAACAAGATAGAATGGGCCGGCCCAGCTACAAATACAGGTGTACAGAGGGGGGTGTGCGCCCTGTGCCAAATGCGCTGTATTCGGCGCTTAAGGCGCTGAATAGGATTTGACTCGGGCGCTTAAGGCGCCGAACAGGAGCTCTCGCATTGAAGGCCGGCTCATCTTTATACCGCTGGGATGGAGTACTTGTTAATGTGTCGCACTGAAGGCCGGCCCCTCTTATACCGCTAAGACGAGAGCTGGGCTTGCTGGGCCGCCATCGCCGTTCCACCCGCCCCTCTCCGAGCGACGCCGCCGCCGTGGCCGCCATTCACCCTCCTCACATCCCTCCTCCTCCCCCGTGCGCCTCCGCTTGCTCTTCTCGGTGGCAGCGACCGCGGCAAAGGCGAGGGCGGCGCGTGGACCTCCCCACGGAGAGAGTCGCGTCCTCTCCCTCCCCGGGAGCACCGTCGCCGCTCCACGCGCGTGAGCTAACAGTGCCTGCGGCATCCCAGGGCTCACTAGGGTTTATCCCGGGCTCTCGCTGGCAGCTCCGGCGGTTCCTGAGACTCTCCGCAGACGACGCGGCTTTCTGTCCCGCCTGCACGACAACGAGTTGACGTCCTCCACACGGGTCTCGGAGCGCACTGAAATCAGCGTAATGGGCGAGGTAATGGCCGCACGGAACAGAGGCGTCGCTAATGGGGAGGGCGGTGAGCCGGTTGCACGTTGGCGAGCGGAGGAGGCTGTCGCCGGGAACCGTATGGCCCTTCAGGCCCTCCGGGAGCTCGTGATTTATCCCTTCCTCTACGCTCGCCAATCCCGCCTGCTCGGGCTTAAGGTGCTACCTCCTGTCCCCTTCTCTTCACCCCACCAATTTCTTCATCCGACGGGCCTTCAGTAACCAATTTGTGCTCCTTGTGTTGTGTGTGCTTGCGTCTGCAGTGGCCCAGAGGATTGCTGCTCTACGGTCCCCCTGGGACAGGAAAGGTACTGCATTAGCATTGACATGTCTTGATCGTTGTACAAATGTTGACCAGTGTGGTTCGTAGGATTGATTATTGTTCTTTTTGTCAGACAAGCCTGGTTCAAGCCATTGTTCGAGAATGCAGTGCCCACCTAACAATGATCAAGTACTACCTCAGCTTGATGGCATCCATACCTACAATTTTAGTTTTAATCTGCCAAATAGTACCATTTGTTTCTCAGTGTGTATTTGGGCATCATCATTAAGTCCTCTAATTTTCCTGTCTTGACAGCCCGTATTCTGTCCATAAAGCTCATGCTGGAGAGGGTGAGAAGTTCCTGCGTGAAGCTTTCTCTGAAGCCTACTCTCAGGCGTCACAGGGCAGACCGGCCATTATTTTCATCGATGAACTGGATGCTATATGTCCACGGCGTAACAGTAGGTATGTTTATCAATTATCATGTTATCATTTTTGGTGCTTGTCCAAATCTGTTTTTCTCATTGTGCTTCTCACAGGAGAGAGCAAGAATCCCGCATTGTTGGTCAGCTGCTAACTCTGATGGATGGAAATAAGAAATCGTCGAAGAAGCTTCCTCACGTAGTTGTTGTTGCGTCAACTAACAGGTTAGAAACGCCAGTTGGAGGATTATAATTGCTGTTTTAATTGCCATGCTTAAAACCTCTCCAATAGGACACTGGTTGTAGTCTATATATCATCTTATGGAAAGTAGTTCTATTGAAACAATATCTTGTATCTTAATGTGCAGGGTTGATGCCATTGATCCAGCACTGAGAAGGCCAGGACGTTTTGACTCAGAGATAGAGGTCACTGTTCCTACAGTAGAAGAAAGGTTGCAGGTTCTCAAGGTAACATAAACTTACTTTTTGGGTCAATATTGATTTCTTCTTATTTGTCTCTCTGATGACTTCTATGTTGCATACTGCTTATTACTCTGGTTTTATGTTTAAATCTGCAAAGTGCCTATGCTTTTGGATACACACCCTAGAATGCCTGCATAAAACTGAGGTCACTTGCCACTGCTTGACATTATTTGCACTGAGCTAAAATGTTTGTAATGTCATGCTGCAAAACCTGCATTGTCTGAATCCATTAACTGATATCACAGATTTACTTGAAGTCTAATGAGCCTTATTTCTGTAGCTTTATTCCAAGAATCTACATCTTGATGACGGTGTTGATCTTCAAATTATCGCTGGATCCTGCAATGGTTATGTTGGGGCTGATTTAGAGGCTTTATGTCGAGAAGCTGCCAGACTTGCTTATCGTAGACTGTCAAACTCATCGGTGGACGGGAAGGTGCTCACACTACTCATGGAAGATTGGGAGTCTGCTAAATCTCAGGTCAGAGCAAGCATGATAAGAGGGGTAACTAAAGAAGCTCCAACTGTTTCATGGGATGATATAGGAGGTTTGAAAGATCTAAAGGTGAGATATGTCCCTTTTTAGCCTTTCTTATCGTATAATACGAACATTCTGATGGTGATTGTCCCTATGCTGCAGAAAAAACTTCAGCAAGCTGTTGAGTGGCCCATCAAGCATGCTGCTGCATTTGCAAGACTGGGGATATCACCAGTTCGTGGTGTGCTTTTGCATGGTCCTCCTGGGTGCTCAAAGACCACCCTTGCCAAGGCTGCAGCACATGCCGCCCAAGCTTCTTTCTTTTCTTTGAGGTTTGTCATAGACCGATTACTGTGTCCATTTGTTTGAATCAAATCACAGCTCAGTATTCAACTATGAAGAAGAGTCGATACATGTCATTTAATTAGGTTGAGCAAACTAATCCCAGATATAGAGGAAGGAAAAAACATGAACTTCTGGGCACAAAAACATGATACATTTTTTTCAGTTTGTATAGTATTTAGATCAAGTTGGCTACTATAGATATGAATATTTGCTTGTTTAGTTGTTATAGTATGTTGCGATCCTGCAGTTTGCGCAAGCTTAGAGCCTTAGACTAATGAGTAGAAGAGCTTGAAATAGCCATTTTCTGTTCAAGATGCACTCATTGAAGGTCATCTAGGTTTTGAAATATATTGTCGGCCAGTGGTGCAGAACTATACTCAAAGTACGTTGGAGAAGGTGAAGCTTTGTTGCGAAGAACATTTCAGAGGGCACGGCTGTCTTCTCCAAGCATTATATTTTTTGACGAGGCTGATGCAATTGCCCCTAAGAGGTATGAGATCCTTGTCTCCTAAATATCAAACATAATCACTTCACATATACATTGTGTGATGTGTGATTTTAGTAAAAGAGAGCTTCTAGAGCATTATGAGAATGGATATCAACTTTTCTTCCTTTTGCAACTCTGATCAAGAAACTTGCTTTTGGTATGGTGCATGTCAATGAATAAACTTGTTCATGTATTAGGAATTAAGAGTGTGAACGTATTTTCTTAGAAACTGTTCCTGAATTTTGTTTTATCAGGACCAGAACCGAGATTGATGTGAACTTCAGTTGTGCACTTGTGAATCTTTTCTTTTTTGCAACCGAGTACTGACGGTCCATCGAGATGCTAGTTTTGCAACGAAATAACTTAGGTTGGCACTTCTATGATCTTTGCAGAACTGGTCCTAGTGGGGACAGTGGCAATGCCACAGTAGGAGAAAGACTCCTATCAACTTTGTTGACTGAAATGGATGGTTTAGAACTGGCTACGGTACATCTTAGCTTGCTGATAGTTTTCAACTTGATTCTACAGAATACTTTACTTTGTAGTAAAAGGCTATCTTGATATAATGTTGTAGGGGATTATTGTTTTGGCTGCTACTAATCGTCCCAAGGCGATCGATGCAGCTCTTCTCCGTCCAGGGCGTTTTGATATGGTACCACCTCCCTGACTCTTCGTCCCTCTCTAGCATGCACATCAGCAGCTGCCATAACTTTCTCTTGAACTGCAGGTGTTGTACGTTCCACCGCCGGATGCACAAGGCAGGCAAGAGATATTACGCATCCATACACGGAAGATGAAGTTGGGGGAGGATGTGGACCTTGGGGAGATAGCGGAGCGCACCGAGCTGTTCACCGGTGCTGATCTCGAAGGCCTGTGCAGGGAAGCAGGAATGGCAGCACTGCGGGAAGACCTTTTAGCCAGTTCGATACACAAGACTCATTTCGAGGCAGCAATAAGGTCGCTAAGGCCATCACTGACGAAAGCAGAGACGAGTACGCAGCTGCCGCCATCCATGGCCCATCAGCTAGGAAACACTAGAATATGATGTATCTATTGAGCTTTTGTTTTAAGTTTGTGTTACACAAGCATTTTAGATCAGTCAACCCTTGGATAATACAATCGCTGGGCGGTTCAATGATATACTTCTGCACTGTTTTATTTATGAAAAGTGAGAATTCAAGCTATATTGACAAACAGATAATGAAATAGCCTGCTACAGCATTACACTATCTTTGCCTGGATGTGTTTGCCCAGTGCTATTTTTTCTTTACAATCGTCTAAACATGATGGTCTCGGCTATATTGACAAACAGATAATGAAATAGCCTGCTACAGCATTACACTATCTTTGCTGAAGAATAACAAAACATGTTACAGGAACATGATGTGTATTTGAATCATCAACACAAGGAGAGCAGAATGTGACCATTTTATGTGTCAAGTATTCGACATGCTGACTTCTGCAACTGTTCAACACTTGGGTTTCCAATTTTGGGAGCACCTCTATACATCTCCCTCCCTGTAGACTAAGAATGCACTGGTCTTGAAGTAGCTCGACGCTAGCTCCTTCCCTTCAGAGGTTGGTGGCGTGAAAGCACATTGTGAGATCCCCAACGTGCCACCTTCACAGAAGTTTTTCCTGCAGGAGATCAACGGAAGCGATGTCGTCAGAACAGGGGGGGCAAGCTCGATAAACCAGCAATCTATCTTTGCAGGGTGATATCAGTTACAGCTAGTCTAGCAAGAATGTATGCAATCTGGTGAAAAATTGACACATGATGCTATCATGTCCCCTTGTTTAGGAGAAGAGCACATGCTTGATAGGGATGAGTTCTCAAGACATGAGAAAGCTGCAAGGAAAGGGCCTGGAGAATGTACCGTGCAGCGTCCACTAGCTGCGACGCTATACCCTTTCTTCTGCGCGATGGCACCACCCAGATTGCCCGGAATCCGCAGAGCGCAGAAACAGCTTCTTCTTCGCAGACTATGGCGCCAGGGCCCTGACACTCTTCTTTGCTCTTGTCGGGGTGATTATGCCGTCGTAAGACTTCCCTCTTGAAACTTATTTTCCCAAACTCCAATGTATGGTTGGCTTGTGCTGATTCAGTTTTATTGTCCGGCAAATTGCTTCGGTTTTCCGATGCACAGCTCGGAATAACTTTGTGTGCTGCTTTTATCGGTTCGGCAACTAGACATCCCGCTATCCTCCCACCAGATACAAACAGATACACCTATGCAACAGAGACGTTCTTTCTTCAGTAACACAAAACATATTGCATTTATGCTGTTATATCTTGTATACACGGGAATTAAGACTGTAACTTACCTTGCAGAGCTTATGAAGGAGCTGGCCTTCACCAAATCCCAGCTCCTTCTCCACCACTTTGATCACCTCCTGAACCTGAAATATGTGCATGACGTTACATGGTTTGCATCCTAAATCTGTTCAATTTGCATCTACATTTCGATTGTCAAAACGTGGATTGGTTGTCAAGTGGTTTACAGTCTGAACAGACGACATACAGATTACAGCTATCAGTAAATTTACAGTCTGCATTTCTTCAGAAAGTCATGGATCTGACATAACAAAGTGAGTTTGGCAAAAATTACCTTGCTGTTCCGTATACAGGAATTTTCACCGCTTGCTAGAATTATCCGGTCACCGCCCTCGGACCTCATAACCACGGTTTCCTCGCGCCAACCCTGCAATTCGTCGGTCAGAAACTCTCCAGTCATAGGAAAACAAAGAAACACGGGCAATGGCACTGCAATTCACAAAAGAAGAAGCGGGGCCTAATGAACCTTGAGCGGGACGCCCTCGAGGTAGCTCTTGTGGTAGGCCCTGTGGACCTTCTCGTCCTCATCGTTGCCGCGGGCGTACATCATGCCGCAGACCGCGCACATGTGGAGGAGGAAATCAGGCTGCCCCAGCTCCAGGTGGAACTGCCCGTAGTTCCTCTTCTTGTTGAGGACCTTGCCGTCGCCGCAGCTCTTGGGCCTCTTCGACCCCGCCGCTTCGCTGCCCAAAACAATCGACACGGATCAGTCCAAGGGTGAATCTGGAAGGCACCAATTCGGTGTAGAATACTTCCAAGATGCATCAATTGTGAGGCTAGGATCGGAACCGGCGAGATTTGGTACGAGCAGTGATCGGCTTCAAGCGGGGAAGGAGAAGAAGAACCTGTTCGAATCCGGCCCCGTGGCCTGGCGCTTGAAGAACGTGTTGATCTTGGTCTGCATCTCCTCGCGCTCTCCCCCTTCTTGTTTCCTGCCGGAGTGGGGGGAGAAGAGGCGACGGCGGCCGGCGGAGACGAGGAAGACGGGGTGGGGTGGGGAGAGAAGCAGCGATTGGTGGGGACTAACAGGGGGGCAAGCGGGGGAATGGACGGTGCTGATGAGAGGATGACGCCGCGAGGGGAGGAGATCGGACGGGCAGGGAATGGGAAGGCCGTCGCGCGGGTTTCTGAGATGAAGATGTGGGATTCGGGCGCCAAAACAACCGCCGAAAATGCCAGGCCTAGAGTCATCTCCATGGGTAGCCGGAAATGCATGGTCCACCATATTTCGTCTTCAGCTCTCAAATTTGGCTTCCAAGTTCCAATTCAAGTGGCAGCCCTAAATTACACTAACACGTGAGATCCACCAATGAGTGTGTGGTTTCTTCTATCTCTCTCCATCCGCGTCATCATTCCACCGTCAATTCACAAATTCGATGAGGTGGCAGAGCCGTTCTAGATTAGGGCAGGGGCGTCCCGAGGCAAGAGGTGCCGACACCGGAGCGGAGACATCTGATGGGATGACGCGGTAACAATGTAGGACTTCTAGAGTTTGTGGATGACGTGAGCGATAATGATGTAGGGCTTCTAGAGTTTGTGGAGGACGTGATGACAAGGAGGGGTGAAGGAGCGCCGCAGAGGAGGCCGCTTATGACAGTGTAGAGCTGGGGCAAGTCAATGTGGCGCCGGGGATGGTGTGCTGATGCGTGGTGGTGTGACCTGACGGACGAGTTCGGGGAGGGGTCGAGTGGGTGCGCGGGAGGCCGGAAGAGACACGGTCACCACTGTGCTGGGGTGGGGGGAGCCCACTAGCTGGGCGTTTAGGGGGGTTGTTGGAGATGCTCTTAGGCTTCGCTTGGGGGCTCTATAAACATTCACCTTTGTAAGAACTTATCACCGGTATTTTACCGATACTGAATAGAATACTTTAATCCAAGGAACAAATTGTCGACGAGTTGGATACCCACTCGGGGAGCAAATCGATAAAGCACTAGCGATGCAGTACCCTAGGGTATAGCCACTCGGAACAGACTCGACCCATCAACCATAAGGTGTTCCATGCCCATGACTCCGAGTCCACCAGCTATACAAAGGAGCATCATCAACTTGGAGTATAAGGCACATATTCTACAGATTGGCCAGTAGGACTAGTACTATCCAACTATGACTACTCCTTACGGACTCGGTTGCCTTGTAACTATAGCCCCGTACACCTATACAAGACGAGGCAGGGACCCGATAGGTGTAGGATTAGAAAGCTTCACAAGACCATAAGGTAGGATTAGAAAGACATGAAGAAAAGTAATGACAACTTAAGCACAATTTATATGCTATTGATTTAGTTAGCTAGTGTGCTATTTGAATTATTATGCAATGCATTGATTCGATCTGTGCAATGTAATTTGTGATTTGGTTTTCTTATATACTTTGATATGTGCAATGCATTTTGTGCTTTGCTTTGCTTATGTACTTGCAATGCGTATATGTGTAATGCTACCGTCAAATTTCTGGCACACAATATGTCCAATTTTTAGCAAAGTTCATACTAAATTCTTTCATGGATTTTACTTTTTGTACTTATTTTATAGTTCTTTATTGCAATTTATATATTTTATAGTAATATTTAAATTTTATAGTTTATAGTGAGGATGTTTGTTGATCCACCAAAACATTAAAGTTAAGCTCATTCCTCACAAAATTTATCAGTATATACCCCTTAGTAAAAAATTCAACCCAAGGGGAGAGATATGCCGAAGGCATTGCATTGTAAGGCCGAGAAAGTGGTGACAAATTTCTATGTGTGTGGCTCAGGAGTGTTAAACAGGGTTGTTGACAATTTTTATTGTGCTTTTATTATTGCAAAAATATGCACTTTATCAAGAACAACCCTAAAGTCTTTCATTGTTTGTCTCGTCCAAAGAAACTTAGCGCAACAACTACCGAGGGACATACTTCCCTTTGACGCGATGGATAGGGCAACATAGTTTTGTTTCTTAAATGTCCGGCAAGTCCAGAGGTGGACTTGTTATCTAGTACCTTGCAACTTGCATCGTTTAAATATGAAAAACCCAAAATATCAAAGGCCACACCCTAGAATATCAAATCCCTGATTTGGTTATTTAAAACGGTTACACTACACATTATCCTGGGTCCACATTTATAACCCAGACTGCCAACAAAATACTCTGATTTCATAATTAAAATCCTACTCTCCATCATATTTTTTTTAGATCTCTATCTATAGTAGACATTTATAACATACCTTAAAAACATTTACCCGAGGGAGTATAAATATCACACCTTTAGCCCAGGTTAAACAAAACCAAAGCGAGAGAAGCCGTCTACAACATTAATCACAGATAGAGAGGGGAAAAGAGGATGGAGAAGATAGGGGGAATTGAGAAGCATTCTTGTTCATATGTACCGCACAAACTTCGCCCACCTCGCTTTCGTGCTCCTGTATCGCCCAGATCCCCTGAAACCCTAACCACCTTCCCTGACTAAATCTTTCCATCATTCTAATATTCGGGCGGTACGCAAGCTCCTCTTTGGTCCCTTGATGGCGCCAGGGGCCAGGGTGCAGATGGAAATAGGGTGGTGGTTGCTCGACATCGGAGCGCGCTTCGTCTCGTTCCTAGAGTCCAACAATGAGGTTCTTTTGTTACTCGAGGTGAGCATACCAACAAATTTGAATATTTTCCCTGGCTTTGCCTATCATCATTGTTCTCATATCCATCAGCTTTACTTCTTAGATGAGGGTAGAGATATGTTGCCCCCGGGCCCTACATAGAACCGATGCACAAAGCCACAAAAAAGTGTCCAATTTTGGTTACGTAATCACAAAGATGGGGTTACCCATGCTAATATCTATTGTTAATCTTTATATGTAGTTTCTAGTCTACCCTTGCTAAGTTACTCATGTAACCTGGGTTTTAGGAAGTGGTGGCTATTTTGATTGGTATAAACTTAGATTTGTTGCAGACATCTGGTTGTCCAGGGTGGTCCGACTGTCGCCCGAGAGTATGAAGATGCTCTTCAACCCATGACAAATGATTTCATTAGAATGGATCTACTAAACCACCCTCACTTGGGCATTAATTGGTACCGTCAGTTGCTTAACAAAGATTACCAAGGTCTCCGCACTAGAGGTCCCCTGTGAGGATGAGGGTGAGTCTTCTTCTCATGTTGAAATAGTGTGGTCCACATGCACGTGCCCTTCTTGTTTACGTGACTTCAGGGTGTGTTTAAACTAGTTGTGGACACTTTTAGTAAGTTGGATGATATTTAAAGCCCTTGTTTGCAAAGAGGGGTTTGATGCTTGAACCCATTGCTATGGTCATGTCACTTATTTTGATGTTAGATCTTGACAGTGATGACATCAAGACAAATGACGTGACCTTTGCAATCACTACAAAAAAAACACTTCCGTGATAATACGTGTTTGTCACAGTAGGTCACGTTTTCTGTCATGCATGTACATCCATGATGATTTTATGACAGAATCAAGATAGTCATACCTGTGCGGGCGTAGAAGTGTTACATGACAATACCAAAATTATCATCACGGAAGTGTCCACTTCCATGACGATAAATGTCGCGTCATGAAAGTGCTTTCGTCAAGGGTAACCGACACGTGGCATCCACCGTAACGGGTCGCCGTTATGCTATCGGGTCCGGTTTTGGATCCGATAACCCGTTAACAGCCCAGACCAATGGGGATTTTCCACGTGTAAAATTCTCATTGGCCTTAGCAACCACGTGTCAGCACCGCGAAAGGACAGATGTCAACCGCCCAATGGGCAGGAGGCGCCTCTGGTACATCGACACGTGGCAAGGCCCAACAGCGGCCCATTTAGGTTAAAAAGACTAGCCCAGTAAAAAATAGCGGGCTGGCCCATTAACGGCCTGCTTGTAGATGGCCCATTCGCAGTTAAGGCACGTACGACTAGTGTCAAATCGGCCCGTCAACGGCCTGTTCTAGACTTGTCATCATTGCGGCCCATGGTCACTTCTGGCCCGTTAACAGTCCGCTAAGTATTTGGGCCGAATTATGGCCTGGTGTGTTTTCGACCTGTTAAAGGTCCTGCTTCATTTGGGCCCATTTATTGGCCATTGAAACTTTCGGCCCATAAACGATCGTGAAGGAATTGGGTCATATTCGGCCATGTCTGACATTCGGCCTGTTAGAGGCCCACTGTAGATTTGGGCCACTTCCAGCCTGCTGTGTTTTTCGGCCTGTTAACGTCGGACGAAATCCATGGGCCATATGTGGCCCAACGTCACATCGGGCCTATTAACGGCCCATATAAAACTAATACTAATCAAGTCCGACGATAATTCCGGCCTGGTAAAGGCATGTGTAGTAGGTCGGTGCATTTACGACCCGTCTGAATTTCGTCCTGTGAACGATCTGCATTCTAAATGGGCCACCAGGAGCTGAGATACATTTCGGCCTGCTAATGACCAGTGGGTTATTTGGCACAATCAGGGCCCAATCTCACTTTCGGCCTATTAAAGGCCCATGTTATTTATGGGCTCGAGATATTTACACATGTTAACGACCTGTTGTTACCGAGGGCCCAAATTATGTTTAGGCCTGTTAAAGGCCCACTGTGGGCACAGGCCTACCAAAAATAAGAAAGCTTATGCTGATTTAGGCCCAGATATTTTTAGTGGGCTACATGCAAATTACGGCCTATAATCGTTTTTAGCCCAATTGGAATTGTGGGCCCGACGAATGTTGGCACGTTTGGATCCTACGAAGCTTTCGGCCGAATACATTACTAAGATAAACCTACACTATACAAAAATAGCGTCATAATTTCTACAGTCTTTGGCAGCACGATAAATGTTGTGTCACAACAAAATAAATTCCAGCCATACAACAAAAGGCCTGTTAGCATAAAGTTTACAGTCCTTGCAGATAAAAGCACCATCAGATATATAGAAGCACATATCATTTGACCTAAGTGCTAATGTTTCAGGCTGTAGAATCTGATGGAGCAGCATGGTCTTCCCCTTTTTTCTGCCATTGCTCTTGAACAACGAAGCAAATGTATGATAGTCTGGTTTCAAAACCATTCATATCTTGACGACATTTGTCAACTGAAAGTGCGTTATATCGACTAGAGGGGGGGTGAATAGGCGATTTTTATAAATTCGTCACTGAGGAATTTCAAGGTGAGGAAATTCCTAAGCGACGAACTACTTAGCAGCGGAATGAGTACTCAGATGCAAGCATAACAGAGCAGTAGCACAGTCATCATGATGAAATGAAAACAAGCACAGAGTACGAGTAGCGTAAACACAGGATAAGCAGGCTGAAGACAAACTGACTGAAGAATTTGAACTGAGGAAATTGAGAAAGTCTTCAGACAAAGTCTTCAAACAGTAATGATCAAATACATAGCAAGTATGCGAGGAAATGAAAGGGTTGAGGAAATAGAACCAGTAGCTCGGTGAAGACACAGATTTGGTAGACCAGTTCCAACTGCTGTGACAGTTGTACGTCTGGTTGGAGCGGCTAGGTATTTAAACCTGAGGACACACAGTCCCGGACACCCAGTCCTGAACACACAGTCCAGGACACCTAGTCCTCACCGTATTCTCCTTGAGCTAAGGTCACACAGACCTCGCCCAACCACTCGTGGTAAGTCTTCAGGTGACTTCCAAACCTTCACATACTCGGTCACTCGGCAATCCACAATTTCCTCTTGGATGCTCTAGACCATGACGCGTAACCGTCTGGAGGATGCACAGTCCTCAAAGGTAACAAGCGTCGGTTCCACACAGGAACAATCTCTTCAGTGATGCTCAATCACTTTGGGTTTGTAGGTGTTTGGGTTTTTTGGGTTTTTCCTCACTTGATGATTTTCGCTCAAAGTCCTCGGAGGATGGGATGCTCTAAATGACAAGTGTCAATCTATTTCTTGGAGCAGCCAACCAGCTAGTGGTTGAAGGGGGCGGCTATTTATAGCCTAGGGAGCAGCCCGACATGACAAGACATAAATGCCCTTCAATGATATGACCGTTAGGTGGGTAGGATATTTGGACAGCTGGCGCGTAGCACAGCAACGGTCGGAAATTTGAGTATCAAATTCCTCAGGGCTATCATGTTCCTCACTTGTAGGCAATCCGCACTGGCGAATTCCTAACTCCTCAGTCAGAACAAATTCCTCAGAGAACAGAAGAACTTCGTCTCTGTCACTGAAGAACTTGACTAAACTATATGAGATTTCCAATGGCTTCACTCGAAAGGATTGGGTAGGTGTAGGATTTTGAGTTGAGCATCACTTGGAAATTTTTCCTTAGTTTTACCTCGACCCCCTTTAATAGTACGGTGTTTCCTATGACTCAAGAAGAAGAAAATGAAACTACGAAAACAAAAGTCTTCACGCTTCATAATCCTCGCATGAATATCAAGTCTTCAGGGTCACACCAATTTCTTCACTTTCAAAGTCTTCAAGAAAACCAAAGTCTTCAGTTGAAGACATTCATTTTTAGGGGTCGACATTCATCGTAAATAACAAACTCCTCATAGACTTATAGACCTGTGTACACTCACAAACACATTAGTCCCTTAACCTATAAGTCTTCAATACACCAAAATCACTAAGGGGCACTAGATGCACTTACAACCTATGATGGTGGTGTAGGGGAAATGCGGTCATCAACTATAGAGGAACATTGACTATCTTCATCTAGCCTTGTTGTTTCTTGAGAAACATGTGGGGAGGATGACATTGCACTCTTTAAAAGAGTAGCTTGTCTCAAACTAACAAAAGGTCGTGATTGTCTCATCATAGGTGATTGATGCAGGATACACAAGAACCGTAGTTTGATGTAAGAACATGGTTAATCGACAGATCTAGTGTGAACCAAAAATAGTTCAAAAGGACGAGAAGTAGTCATGACAGTCTTCGAGGGGTGCTTGGCTCTGGTCATCTTTCCAGCCACGCAAGCCCCACAAAGATGATCTTTGAGGAATTTGACACCCTCGATGCCAATGACATGCTTTTTCTTCACGAGCGTGTGTAAGTTCCTCATGCCAGCATGACCCAGTCGTCGATGCCATAGCCAGCCTTCTGAAGCTTTAGCAAGTAGACAAGTGGCAGGCTGTGGTCCTGCAGAGAAATCAACAATATACAAGTCTCCTCTCCTAAAGCCTTCGAAGACTTTGGAATTGTCAGATTCCATGAGCACTAAGCAACGATATTTGCCAAAGACAACAACCATATCAAGATCACAAAGCATTGAGACAGACATGAGGTTGAATCCGAGGGACTCGACAAGCATGACTTTATCCATGTGTCGATCCTTTGAGATTGCAACCCTACCTAGACCCAATACCTTGCTTTTGCCTTTGTCAGCGTAGGTGATATGCTTCAAGTGTGATGGAGATAAAGGAGTGTTCATCAGTAAGCTCTTGTCACCGGTCATGTGATTTGTACATCCACTATCGAGGACTCACTCAGTAGCTTTGGGTAAATCATCCTTGGCACCTTTTTCCATGAAGCAATAGGTGGGAGCATAGTCATCGTTGCCGTCATCAGCAGTGTTGGGGAAGCCATTTTCCTCAGTGTTGAAGATGGACTTGCTAACGTAAGCAGTAGCGAGGGCTAGGCTCGCCACACCAGAGTCTGACTCCTTAGATGCCTCCTCTTCCTCATGTTCCTCAGTTTCAGCTTCAGAGTCCATTTCCTTGCCAATGAATGCCCGAGCCTTCTTGGAACTGCTCTTCTTGTGAGATGAAGATTTTGACGATGAGGACTTTGAAGATTTCTTCTTCTTCTTTGAGTCATCGGAACTGTCATCCTTGTATTTCTTCTTCTTTGATTCCTTCTCCCACTGAGGACAATCAATAATGTAGTGACCAGGTTTCTTGCATTTATGGCAAGTTCTCTTCTTGTAGTCACGGGATGAGGAATCTGATTTCATGTCATCACCTCTTGAGGATTTTCCAAATCGGCCACGTCTAGAGAACTTTTGGAATTTCCTCACGAGCATTGCTAGCTCCTGACTCAGTTCTTCAGGATCACCAAGGCTGCTACCAGAATCTTCATCTTCAGATTCAGAGACTGCCTTGACCTTAAGTGCACGAGATCTACCATAGCTCGGTCCGTAGAGATCTCTCTTCTCAGCTAGTTGGAATTCATGAGTGTTCAACCTCTCAAGAATGTCAGTAGGATCAAGTGACTTGTAGTCACCACGTTCTTGAATCATCAGTGCCAGTGTATCGAATGAAGAATCGAGTGACCTCAGCAATTTCTTCACCACCTCATGGTCGGTGATGTCAGTGGCACCCAGTGCTTGAAGCTCGTTTGAAATGTCAGTGAGGCGATCAAAGGTTTGCTGAACATTTTCGTTGTTGAGTCTTTTGAAGCGGTTGAAGAGATTGCGAAGAACGTCAACTCGAGAGTCACGTTGAGTTGAGACTCCTTTGTTGACCTTGGACAGCCTATCCCAGATAAGCTTAGCTGTCTCCAAAGCACTCACTCTACCATACTGCCCTTTGCTCAGATGGCCACATATGATATTCTTCTCTTGAGAGTCGAGTTGCTTGAATCTCTTCACATCAGCAGCGTTTACGGAAGGAGTGACAGAGGGAACGCCATTTTCCACAACGTACCAGAGATTGTTGTCAATTGCCTCAAGATGCATGCGCATCTTGTTCTTCCAGTAGGGGTAGTCCGTCCCATCGAAGGTAGGACACCCAGCCGAGACCTTGATCATGCCTGCAGTCGACATAACTAAAACTCCAGGTGGTTAAACCAAAATCACACAGAACAAGGGAGAAACTGACTCTGATACCAATTGAAAGTGTGTTATATCGACTAGAGGGGGGGTGAATAGGCGATTTTTACAAATTGGTCACTGAGGAATTTCAAGGTGAGGAAATTCCTAAGCGACGAACTACTTAGCAGCGGAATAAGTACTCAGATGCAAACATAACAGAGCAGTAGCACTGTCATCATGATGAAATGAAAACAAGCACAGCGTACAAGTAGCGTAAACACAAGATAAGCAGGCAGAAGACAAACTGACTGAAGAAATTGAACTGAGGAAATTGAGAAAGTCTTCAGTCAAAGTCTTCAAACAGTAATGATCAAATACATAGCAAGTATGCGAGGAATTGAAAGGGTTGAGGAAATAGAACCAGTAGCTCGGTGAAGACAATGATTTGGTAGACCAGTTCCAACTGCTGTGACAGTTGTACGTCTGGTTAGAGCGGCTAGGTATTTAAACCTGAGGACACACAGTCCTCACCGTATTCTCCTTGAGCTAAGGTCACACAGACCTCGCCCAATCACTCGTGGTAAGTCTTCAGGTGACTTCCAAACCTTCACATACTCGGTCACTCGGCAATCCACAATTTCCTCTTGGATGCTCTAGACCATGACGCCTAACCGTCTGGAGGATGCACAGTCCTCAAAGGTAACAAGCGTCGGTTCCACACAGGAACAATCTCTTCAGTGATGCTCAATCACTTTGGGTTTGTAGGTGTTTGGGTTTTTGGATTTTTCCTCACTTGATGATTTTCGCTCAAAGTCCTCGGAGGATGGGATGCTCTAAATGACAAGTGTCAATCTATTTCTTGGAGCAGCCAACCAGCTAGTGGTTGAAGGGGGCGGCTATTTATAGCCTAGGGAGCAGCCCGACATGATAAGACATAAATGCCCTTCAATGATATGACCGTTAGGTGGGTAGGATATTTGGACAGCTGGCGCGTAGCACAGCAACGGTCGGAAATTTGAGTATCAAATTCCTCAGGGCTATCATGTTCCTCACTTGTAGGCAATCCGCACTGGCGAATTCCTAACTCCTCAGTCAGAACAAATTCCTCAGAGAACAGAAGAACTTCGTCTCTGTCACTGAAGAACTTGACTAAACTGTATGAGATTTCCAATGGCTTCACTCGAAAGGATTGGGTAGGTGTAGGATTTTGAGTTGAGCATCACTTGGAAATTTTTCCTTAGTTTTACCTCGACCCCCTTTAACAGTACGGTGTTTCCTATGACTCAAGAAGAAGAAAATGAAACTACGAAAACAAAAGTCTTCACGCTTCATAATCCTCGCATGAATATCAAGTCTTCAGGGTCACACCAATTTCTTCACTTTCAAAGTCTTCAAGAAAACCAAAGTCTTCAGTTGAAGACATTCATTTTTAGGGGTCAACATTCATCGTAAATAACAAACTCCTCATAGACTTATAGACATGTGTACACTCACAAACGCATTAGTCCCTTAACCTATAAGTCTTCAATACACCAAAATCACTAAGGGGCACTAGATGCACTTACATCAACCACTATTCTTGTTTCCGAAATGACCTCCATTAGGGATTGGACTTGTGTCTGGAGCACAGATATATCACTCTGTCTAGCTGGAAGATTTTGTTCAGTAGGCGATTTGGACGAGGTTACCTTGACAACCAACCCAGAATTACGCAGGAAGGTGCTTTTTGCACTGTTAGTGGAGAGATACTGACACACTGCAGCAAAAGGTGACATTGTGCCTGTGGTAGCCTCGTCACCTTCAGGTGGTTGTGGTTGTTCAATCATTTGTTCCATAGCTTGATGAAAGTTTGAACTTGTAGTTTAGTGTACCAAATAAGTTACTAATGAGAAAAAAACAAACAAAATAGGTTTCACGTTTATACATAACTTATTTTGGTGAACTACTATAATACATTAGCTTGTATTGTAGTGCCAACTACATAATAAAATCACTTTCGGAACATATGTCCACGTAGCATGCCTACTGTATTGTCTATTTCCTCACATTCGTTGACATCTAAGGATAAAGAGACATGGTTTAAAGTAGGATGAACATAGTATAACATCATTCATATCATGGGCAAACAAATATCAAACAAACAGGCTATTGTATCATTGTGTGGGCACGTGAACATCACAACTAGATTACAGATCAAGACCAAAAGAATATCCTTCCTATCTTTTAAACCGTGTAAGGTGAAATGATACATTAAGAAAACTGTGTATAAAAGTGAACAGAGTAACTGACATTGGCTGCAAACCAAGCAGTTAAATGAACACGTCATAGTAACAAGCAGTTCAAAGGCAGGAGGAGTAAGGACTTACAACAACGGCTTGAACTGGTGTGCTCATGCCCTTCATCATGCTGGTGTGGCAATCCTTGAAGATTTGCACTGCATTCGGTTCAGGTTCTTTTTGGTCCGCACGGGCTTTCCTCTATATTTGGAACAAGTCAATATATATACGATAATATGGCACGGAAAAAAGAAGGAACTAGCAGCTATTTACAAGAGCCTCGTAGTGTGTAATATAGCTACGAGATCCTGTTGTCTGTTGGAATTTCACTTTAGAATGGTTGGTCTTGTTCTTCAAACAGTTAGCCTAGAAGAAGATACACTTGTAAGGCACATACGTAAATACGAGTTCAATATGTGATCTGATCAAATACATATACCCTACCTGATACTTTGGATCAGACTAGTGTTTAACAAGGGCTGTCCAGTCTTCATCTGTAATGTATTCCACTGGGGATGTTTGGGTGATTCATTGTTAGCCTTGCCTTCAAAGTGAGTTTTTCTAAGGTGATACCGATGTTGTCGCAGAGCAGACTGAAAAACATGAGTGCATGCTTGTTTAGTTGCATCATCTTTCGGATCCAACTTGAACCTCATCTGTTGAAAAAACAATGCGAGTCTTATTAGGAGGAAGCTAGAAAGTATGGGACAGAGCAAGACAATATTACAAATTGCGATGAATAACATTACTTACGGATAAATGGTCAAGGAAGGTGTTAAGCTGGGTATCCTCTTTCTCATTCCTGTACTGGATCCACGTTGGGAGGATACATGCATGACACCTAACGGCAATGGCTGCCTCTGATACTAACTTGGCTGACTCTGTAGCATCACGTGTCCTTTTTAAACCTGCCTAAAAATGGATCTCCATTCTTCCTCCTTTAGATTTTGTTAATGTGTCAAGCATTATCCCTGATGTCTGTTTCCGCTTGCGCCGTGGAGCTAGTTCAACAACGAATATGGAAAGTGTTAGTGCACATCAAACTGTGAGAGTACATATAAAGGAGCATGCAACTGCAACTTGACTCAGTCAGGTACCGTCTTGGTGTTGATGCTCATGAGGTTCATCTGATCTTGCCAAGTCCTGTTGTGTCAGCAGTGCTTCGGAAGTAGTGTTAGGTGTGAAGGCAGCTTGGGAACAGGCCAGTTGTGGAGCAAATGAACGAGTAACTCGTTGAGATGCTAGTACAGTTTAAGGGGATGCTGCAGCTGGTGGAGCAGGTGATACTGTGTTTGTAGATTTAGCCGGTGGACTTGGACCTTCTACTGCACTATAAGTACCAGCAAAATCTCGAGGGAAAATCCTTTTTCGTTGCACCCGACGAGTAACACCATTCCCTACTATATTCTTTTCCTTGCTCTTTTTTGACTTTGCCATGTCAAGCCGTACCCACAACACAAAAGAATAAAATCGCTCTTCAGAACTCATTGATGCATGATATAGACAAACAATACTTTGATGTAAGACAACTATATGAGGAGGATGGAATATGTAAGAAAAAACAGGACGGCGTGACATATTCACTGCTACGATGTGTAAACTAAGCAGAAGGATTTTCAAGAAAATAGAAGTAATGCAAGCTAGACACCATATGAAAGATGCAACCAATATCACTCTGCCAAGTTAAAAGTGTCCTGTCATAAGTGGCATTTCGAAAAATTAGAAGCTGTACAACCTAGAAATCAATGCAAGATGCAACCACTATCACACTGCCAAGTTAAAAGCGTGCAATCATGAGTGATTGATGTGGGATACACAACAGCAGTACTTTGATGTAAGAACATGGTATGATAGATAGATGAGTGTATTCTAGACACAGAAAGGCATGTCATATGCACATGTATAACGTATAAACTCAGCAGGTGCAATTTAATCAAAATAGAAGAAATACAAGCTAGACAACATATGCAACATGAAACCAATTATCACACTGTCAACTTAGAGCAAGCACCTATGATGGTGGAGTAGGGGAGATGAACTCATCATGTAGACTTGGGACTTCAACTGCAGTGGTAGTAGCAGTGGCAAATCTAGAGAGCCTCCGTTTGCGTTGGTCCGGAGGACCACTAACATCCCCTAACTTGCTCTTTTCCTTCCTCTTTTTTGATATTGCCTTCTGAAGTCAAAACCACAAGAAGATGAATAAAATTAGCTCTGCATAACTGGTTGATGCATGATACAGACGAACACTACTTTGATGTAAGGCAAGCGCATGATAGGAGGATGGAATATATACAAAAAAACGACAACATTGTATATTCACACGTATGATAGGAGGATGGAGTATGTATGAAAAACAGTAAGCAGAAGGCATTTCAACAAAATTAGAAGAAATGAAAGCTAGGCACCATATGAACATGCAACCAATATCACTCTACCAGGTAAAAAGTGTCTCGTCATAAGTGCCATTTCAACAATTACAAGCAGTACAAGCTAGAAGACAATGCAAGATGCAACCTACATCACACTCCCAAGTTAAATGTGTCTTATGGGTAAGCGATTGTTGCAGGTATAAGTTGTAAGCTACGCAGATGCAATTCAACAAAATTAGAAGCAATACAAACTAGACATCATACGAAACACGCAACCAGATATAACAGTGCCAAGTTAGAGTAAGCACCTATGATGGTGGAGTAGGGGAGATGTGCTCATCATCTACACAGCTACGTTTACTGTCCAGCCTTGTGTTGTCTTGCGAATCTTGTTGGGAGGATGGCGGAGTAGAATTTGTAGAGACCCTCTATTTGAGTTGCTCTGAAGGACCACCATCATCCACTGCCTTACTAATTTCCTTCAGCTGTATTGATTTTGCATTGTGAAGTAAAACCGATAAAAAAGGAATAGAATTCGCTCTTTAGAACTCATTCATGCATGATACTGATGAACACTACTTGAATGAAAGTCAAACACATGATATGAGGATGGAATATGTACGAAAAACAGGACGGCATGACATATTCACACCTATGATGTGGTAACTAAGCAGAAGGCATTTCAACAAATTAGAAGCACTGCAAGCTAGACACCATATGAAAGATGCAACCAATATCACTCTGCCAAGTTCAAACTGTCTGGCGTTTCAACAAATTAGAAGCAATACATGCTAGAAATCATATGCAAGACGCAACCAATATCACAGTGGCGACTTAAAGGTGCCTCATCATAAGTGACTGATGCGGGATATGAAGGAAATATGCCCTAGAGGCAATAATAAAGTTGTTATTTTATATTTCCTTATTCATGATAAAGGTTTATTATTCATGCTAGAATTGTATTGATCGGAAACTTAAATACATGTGTGGATACATAAACAAATACCGTGTCCCTAGTGAGCCTCTACTAGACTAGCTCATTGATCAAAAGATGCTTAAGGTTTCCTAGCAATAGACATGAGTTGTCATTTGATAATGGGATCACATCATTAGGAGAATGATGTGATGGACAAGACCCATCCGTTAGCTTAGCATATGATCGTTCTGTTTATTGCTATTGCTTTCTTAATGTCAAATACATATTCCTTCGACTATGAGATCATGCAAATCCCGGATACCGGAGGAATACCTTGTGTGCTATAAAACATCACAACGTAACTGGGTGATCATAAAGATGCTCTACAAGTATCTCCGAAGGTGTCTGTTGAGTTGGCATGGATCAAGATTAGGATTTGTCACTCTGTGTATCA
This sequence comes from Thinopyrum elongatum, assembly GCA_011799875.1. Taxonomy (NCBI): domain Eukaryota; kingdom Viridiplantae; phylum Streptophyta; class Magnoliopsida; order Poales; family Poaceae; genus Thinopyrum; species Thinopyrum elongatum. The sequence continues at coordinate 502,052,987 of CM022298.1, forward strand.
GAGAGGAATCTCTGGGCCCTCTCGGTAATACACATCATAAGAAGCTTGCAAGCAAAGTGACTAAGGAGTTAGTTACGAGATGATGAATTACGGAATGAGTAAAGAGACTTGCCGGTAACGAGATTGAACTAAGTATAGAGATACCGACGGTCGAATCTCGGGCAAGTAACATACTGACAAACAAAGGGAATTACGTATGTTGTCATAACTGTTCGACCGATAAAGATCTTCGTAGAATATGTAGGAACCAATATGGGCATCCAGGTTCCGCTATTGGTTATTGACCGGAGAGTTGTCTCGGTTATGTCTACATAGTTCTCGAACCCGTAGGGTCCACACGCTTAATGTTCGTTGACGATATAGTATTATATGAGTTATGTGATTTGGTGACCGAATGTTGTTCGGAGTCCTGGATGAGATCACGGACATGAAGAGGAGCTCCAGAATGGTCCGAAGGTAAATATTGATATATAGGACGGTGCTATTTGGACACCGGAAAGGTTTTGGAGCGTATCGGGTAGTCATCGGATCACCGGAAGGGGTTCCGGGAGGCCCCGGGAGGTATATGGGCCATATGGGCCAAGTGAGAGGAGCACACCAGCCCACAAGGGGCTGGCACACCCCTCCTATGGCAGCCGGCCATGGGGAGAAAAGGAAGGAGGGGGATTCGACCCCCTTGCCTTTTTCCCCGAAGCAAATAAGGAAGGGGGGCGCGGCCAGGGTAGGAGCCCAAGGGGGATTCGGCCTCCCTTGGGGCGCCTCCTGGCTGCCTCCCATCTCACCCCACCTATATATATGAGTGAGAGGGTGCCACACAAGACCACGACAATCTCTTAGCCGTGTGCGGCGCCCCTCTTGTCGGGCCCATTTCTGAGAATAAATCACAGAGTGAGCCCTCGAGTCACACTAGCCCCAAGAACAACTGGTGGACTCCCTTGATATAGATAACCAGTACATACATCATGTTACACAGGGTTGAGTCAGAGTGCTCAACAAATTATTACAAACTTGCCAATATACTACGGTGGCGGAGTGTGACTGTGGTGTGGTGGTACTATGGTACTGGTACAAAGTAGAGCCAAGCGTCAGGGTGAAGCTTGACTATAATTGGTGTAGCGGAAGCACTGCGGATGATACATGTGGTAGACTCCAAGATCACAGGTTGACTGACTGGGAACACCTCTAAGCGTCGCTCGCTAGCATAATCCTCCTCCATAAGCTCGTCCTCCTTGCAAGTATGGCTAGATAAATAGCCAGGGACAAGCCAGTGAGTACGTTGGAATGTACTCGCAAACATAATGAACAAAAGATATACCGAATGCATATGCTCATGCTGGACTAAGTGATATGCATGTGTTGATCAAAATTTTAACATGACATGAGTATTATTGATATGTGCATAAAAATGGGCATGAGCAGCAAAATGGGTATATAACTTTTTAGTGACCAAGGAAAATAAATAAAAGAAATGCCGGTCGGATGTCAAGTGACACCACGGTAGGTCTTGAAAAGAAATGCCAATCGGGTATCCACAAGAGTAGTGGCGAAACCGCCTGAGAACTCGAGGGACGCCACGAGAGGTCTTGAAAAGAAATGCCAGTCGGGTATCCACAAGAGTAGCGGCGAGATAAAACCGCCTGAGAACTCGAGGGACGCCACGAGAGGTCTTGAAAAGAAATGCCAATCAGGTATCCATAAAGAGTAGTGGCGAGATAGAACCGCCTAAGAACTCGAGGGACGCCACGAAAGGTCTTGAAAATAAAATTGAATGTCCGGGGTAGTCTAGCCAGCCCCTGAGACACTCAGGAAATAAAATAAGAGAAATAGGTTAGTCCACAATAATATTCATATCATCAACAATAAATTCATGATAATATTAGTAGTGACAAAATTCATTCTGCAAAAATATTCATGCTTGATGTTAAATGTTTCCTCCAAAGACCGACACTGGGACCGACACTTGACCCACCCAGCTAACGCCCTTAACCATGGACAACGGCTATTCGAATAGATATACTCTGCAGAAGGCGTACTCTTTACCCACGTGTATGAGGTTTCTTTAGTCAGCACCGTGACACTGACTAATCCCCATTACGGTCTTTCGGTTGAAAACACGCCTGACCAGCACACACCAGATTAACCGTCCGGATGCCAGAAATCACCCAAAGCATCTTTCCAGAAAAACTCTAAGTCGAGGAGACCATCGTCTCGACTAGCATGGGATCACTATTAATACGTGCGGATTACAAGGGGGGACCCCCTCTCGGCTACAACCGGAAACACCCATGCCCCCTGAACCGATGATAGGATTTAGTCCATGGCCATGGAAACCCTCATCGTGGCCCTCTGTGTGGTGTGTACCCGGACAGGGGTTAACAAGTTACTAAGCCGTACCTTCCTTGCAGAAGGACCCGTGACAGCACGGTATCCAGCTAGGTGTAACGGAACTAGATTTGATCTAGGTCGACTCAGGAGGTGTTACTTATTATCACCGGTATGATTCACATGTATCACGTGACACCACCGTGTCAATTATGGCCCGTGCCCATCGGCACGTCCATAGCAGAAGAAATACTTCTGAATTCTCAGAATCTCCATGCATGTCAGAGAGGTGCTTGAGTAGCATGCAAGCAAGTGAAAAAGAGTGACATGACCATGCATGCATGCCTACTTTCTAACATACGGTGCAAACTCAACCAACACAACTATGCAATGCAATCACCATATCCCAAGTTCAAATATGCTTGCCTTATCCAAAGTAGTCAGGAGAAAACCCTTCCAAATTTCCAGCAAAGTTTTCTTCTTCTTTTACTGAAAAAATCTAAATTTAAATTCAAATCAAAATCTCATCATAGTACAAAAACTTTTCTCAAAATATTTTTAAATAAATATTAAAAAAACTAGAGAGAAAAATAAGAATTTTAAAAAAAGAATCAAGTCATTTGGATTTGTAGTTTAAAAAACTAGAAGCAGTCAAAGTTGTGGTCAAATCTGTTTTTATTAAAAACATAAAAGAAAACGTTTCGGATGAAAGTGCGCTTCCCTGAGCAGAAAGCGTAGTTACCAAAGTACACTTTCGGTTTAACCTAAAAAGATTAAAACGCTGACAGGTGGGGTCCACCCGTCAGGTTTAAATTTGAACGCACCCGCGCGCGTGAACAGAGGGAAGACGGCGATCACCGGCGATGATCGCTGGGGTTCCAGTGGATGGCGATGATCGTGATGTGATCAGCATGTCCTTCCGCATCGGTGGGTGGTGGAAGTGGTTGCCGGCGAGCACCAGAACGGCGGCGAGGTCGTCTCCGGCGGATGGTGGCGTCGGGTGGTTGTGGATCTCGCCGGAGTGGGCTCCGGTTGTCGAATTGAGGCGCGGGATCGGTGAGTGGGTGTACGAGTAGGCTACTGGTAGAGTTTTGGAGGTGGAGGTGGCCTAACAACAATGAATTGTTCGTGGGAGATGGCGGCAGATCGGTGGCCGAAGTCAGGGAAGAAGACCTCCCCGAGGCCGGAACAGAGCGTGGGAGCTCGATTGGGATGGTGTGTGGGTGGTGTGAGTTGTGGGCGAAGCTCGGGAGGGCTTTATATAGGCTATCCGAGGCGGTCAGTGGCGGTGCGGATATCACCGGAGTTAATTCGGCCAGCGAGGTAGGTTAGGGCGGTGGTCAGGGTAGGTGTGAGTTTGATGAGGTCGGTAAAGCATTCCAGAGTAGTCGGTGTGGACGGGCTCGAGCTCTGTGGCCTTATCCATGGTGGGGTGTCCATACGGGTGTGGTGGCCGGGCTCGTCTCCGGCGACTGCCAGGCGGGCTCAGGGTGGATTGGACGGTGCGGACGGTGTGCGAGGATGCGGAGGAAGGTGACACACGGAGAGGGGGTAGGAAGGGACCGGTGAAGAGATGTGAAGGGGGCAGGTGTCATGGCGATCTTCTCGGCCGCCGCGGATGAGGGCGGTGGCCGTTGCACCGGCCGGTTCCTGTGCTGTCGGCGGCGAGCGGCTGACCAGGGGGTCCCGGGGTGTCTCATTGATGGACAAGGAGGCGTGGACGAGGAGGGGACGGGGTGGAGTGGAGTGCACGGTGTCTATCGCCGCTGTCAACTGAACAAATTCAGTTAACTGAATTTTGTTGATAGTGAACAGTACGCACATAAGGTGTATGATGAAATGCCAGAGAGCTCTAGGCAATTTAGGATTTTTTGTGGATTTTTGTGGTGAAGTGTTGACGCATAAAAGAGAGGTTTGAAAAGTTTCAGAATTTTTTTGGAGTAATTAAAAATATGTTTGGATCATGGAGTTTGAATCTGGTCCAAATTTGAATTGAATGGAATTTGAAAATTTTGAACTGTGGAACCCAAAGTTTCTGGTGAAATGGGTTGTGGGTACTGTCTAGTTGTTGGGAATATTTTTGTGGGTGTAGAAGAATCATGGAAAATCTGGTTCATTTGTAAACCAAAGAAACTAGGATAAATATAAATTCCAATTTTGGAATTTATTTAAAATATGAGAAATATTTTTGTGGGGAGGGAAAATGTTGGATACTGCCCTAGAAATGTGAGATTGGCTTGGGGATAATTTAGAAGTGACAGAAAAAATTATTGGATGGATTTTGGAAGTGCTAGAAGGAATGAAAAGGCCATATTCTTGAAATAATTTTAATTACCCAAAACTTTTCTAAAAGAAAAATATTTTTGATCCCTCAAAAATAATTACCCAATAAATAAGTCACCCAAAACAAAACCATTAAAAAAATTTGAAACCCAGTTAAAAATAAAAAATAATTTTCAGAACAGAAGAACTAGAAAGAGAATAAGGCCAAAAATAATTTGAAATATTTTATTTTAAGGAAAAGATTTTGAAAATCCAAAAGAAATATTTTTGGGGTGTTACAACACTTACCCCCCTTAAGAAAAATCTCGTCCCTGAGATTTCAGCTATCCCTTAAACAGGTACGGATATTCAGTCCTCAGGTGATACTCTCTTTCCCAGGTTGCTTCTTCCTCGGTGTGATTACTCCACTGAACCTTGTAAAATTTTATCACATTCTGTCGGGTCCTCCGTTCAGAGTCCTCCAAAATCCTTATAGGAGATTCCCTATATGTAAGATCTGGTTGAATATCCAGGTCTTGATGCTGAACTTGTTTTTCTGGGTTACTGACACACCTCCTTAGCTGTGACACGTGAAACACATCATGAACATCTGATAATTCTGCCAGTAGCTCCAGTTGATAGGCAACCTTGCCTCTCCTTGCAATGACTCTGAATGGTCCAATAAACCTCGATGCCAATTTTCCTTTGACTTTGAATCTCTGTAGCCCCCTTGTTGGAGATTCTCTGGGATATACGTATTCATCTGGTTCAAAACTAATCTGACAGTGTTTCTGATCGTAGTAGCTCTTTTGACAGCTCTGAGCCGCTCTCAGTTTGTCCTGAATAAGCTTCACTTTTGTTTCTGCCTCTTTAAGAATTTCTGGGCCGAAGATTCGGCTATCTCCGGTTTCAGACCAATTGAGTGGGGTACGACATTGTTGTCTGTACAGGGCTTCGAAGGGTGACATCTTCAGACTAGCTTGATAACTGTTGTTATATGAGAACTCCGCATATGGTAAACTGTCTTCCCAGCTGACTCCATAAGTGAGCACACATGCTCTCAGCATGTCCTCCAATATTTGATTTACCTGCTCAGTTTGTCCTCCGGTCTGTGGGTGATATGCTGTGCTAAATGTCAGCTGGGTCCCTCAAGCTTGCTGTAGGTGCTCCCAAAACCTAGAGACAAACTGGGTGCCTCTATCAGATACTATGGCTTTGGGTACTCCATGTAAGCCAACAATCCGGGAGAGGTATAACCCGGCAAGCCTCTGTGTTGAGTATGTGGTTTTTACTGGAATGAAATGTGCCACCTTGGTTAAATAATCTGTTATAACCCAGATAGCATCATTTCCGTGTCATGACCTTGGCAATACGACGATAAAATCCATTCCTATTACATCCCATTTCCATTCAAGCACTCTAAGTGGCTGCAATAGTCCTGCTGGCCTCTGGTGTTCTGCTTTAACATGCTGATATGAATCACAACGTGCGACATATAATGCTATATCTCTTTTCATCCTGTGCCACCAATTTTTTTTCTTGTAGATCCTTGTACATCTTTGTTCCTCCCGGGTGGATGGAGTACGGAGTAGTGTGAGCCTCTGCCAAAATTTGTTGCTTTAACTCTTCCTTGTTGGGTACGCATAATCTTTTTCCGAACCATAAAATTCCCTGACTGTCTACGGTAAATTCGCACGCCTTGCCCAATTTTATTTTCCTCTTAATCCCGTCAATGCTTGGGTGTCCTTTTTGGGCTTCTTTGATCTGATCCTCTAATGTTGGTTTTATCTATAGCTGAGCAACGGTTCCTTCTGTGACTAGGAGCATGTTGAGTTTGGCAAATTCCTGGTTGAACTTATGCTGCGAGAATTGCACACTGTTATTATTGGTGCAGGGATTTTAGTTGAGGGCGTCTGCCACGACATTTGCTTTACCCGGATGGTAATGAATTCCCACATCATAATCCTTAATTAACTCAAACCAGCGACGTTGTCGCAAGTTTAACTCTGGCTGGGTGAAGATATACTTAAGACTTTTGTGATCCGTGTATATCTCACACCGATTACCAAGAAAGTAATGTCGCCATTCTTTGAGTGCATGTATCACTGCTGCTAACTCCAAGTCATGTGTAGGATAATTTTCTTCGTGTCACCATAGTTGTCTCGAAGCATATGCTACGACCTTTCCCTCTTGCATTAACACACATCCAAGGCCTTTCCTGGAGGCGTCACAATATATCTCAAAATTTTTGTGCACATCTGGCACGATCAGAACGGGTGCCGTTGTTAACCTCTTTTTCAACTCTTGGAAACTTTTCTCGCAGGCTTTGATCCATTCAAATTTCTTATCTTTCTTGAGTAATTGGGTCATGGGTTTGGCTATGGTGGAGAATCCTTCAATAAATCTCCGATAGTAGCCAGCCAGACCAAGAGAACTTCTGACCTCAGTCACATTGGTGGGTTGCTTCCACCCTAAGACATCCTTTACTTTACTCGGGTCCACTGCTATCCCATCCTATGTCAGTACATGTCCAACAAAACCAACTTCCCGTAGCCAAAATTCACACTTACTGAATTTGGCATATAGTTGATTCTTCCGCAATTCTTCTAGGACTATCCGAAGATGTTGCTCATGTTCTTTTGGTGTCTTGGAATAAATAAGTATATCATCGATGAACACAACCACAAACTTGTCCAAATATTTCATGAAGACCTTGTTCATGAGGTGCACAAAATAAGTAGGAGCATTGGTCAAATCGAAGGGCATCACAGTGAATTCGTATAACCCGTATTGGGTGGTAAAAGCAGTCTTCGGTATGTCTAAAGAGCGGACTTCAACTGATGACAGCCTGACCTCAAGTCTATTTTTGAGAACAATTTGGATTCTGCCAGTTGGTCGAATAGGTCATTGATCCATGGTACTGGATATTTGATGGTAACCATATTGAGTGCCATGTAATAAATACATAACCTTAAGGTACCATCCTTTTTCTTGGCGAATAAAACCGGTGATCCCCATGGTAATGAGCTGGGTCGGACATATCCTTTTTCCATATTTATTAAATGCTGCATCATTTCCTGGTGTTGCTGCTAGTTTTGTTCGTAAAGACAACACACGTGTGAGAATGCTGAATCATTGCTTTGCTGAATTGTCTGTCCTGGTGTGAAATTATTTCCCATCTGTGCAAAGTTGTCCTCTGGTGGGTTGGGCATAGAACGAGTCCAGGGACGATGTATTTTCTTTCTGGGGTATTTGTGTAACACCAATAAGAAAGTAATTTTAAAAGAAACAAAATAAATTTTTGAAGAGCTGGAAATAATTTTACCCCCCAAAACGTAGGTGCACAAAAGTCGCAGGTTATATCATACATGCAAGATTCAGTTATACTATATGCTCGTCGTAGTGGTATACTACATGACCGCCTATTAAGGTTAGTATACTACTCCATCCTCTTAGTGCACTGCTAAAAAAAGTTAGAACTGACCTTACTGCTAGCGATCGCACCTAGGGCTTCCTACAGTCAGCCTGGCTCTGATACCAAGGTCTGTCGGGCCCATTTTTGAGAATAAATCACAGAGTGAGCCCTCGAGTCACACCAGCCCCAAGAACAACTGGTGGACTCCCTTGATATAGATAACCAGTACATACATCATGTTACACAGGGTTGAGTCAGAGTACTCAACAAATTATTACAAACTTGCCAATATACTACGGTGGCGGAGTGTGACTGTGGTGTGGTGGTACTATGGTACTGGTACAAAGTAGAGCCAAGTTTCAGTGTGAAGCTTGACTATAATTGGTGTAGCGGAAGCACTGCGGATGATACATGTGGTAGACTCCAAGATCACAGGTTGACTGACTGGGAACACCTCTAAGCGTCGGCTCGCTAGCGCAATCCTCCTCCATAAGCTCGTCCTCCTCCAAGTCTGGCCACATAAATAGCCAGGGACAAGCCAGTGAGTACGTTGGAATGTACTCGCAAACATAATGAAGAAAAGATATACCGAATGCATATGCTCATGCTGGACTAAGTGATATGCAGGTGTTGATCAAAATTTTAACATGACATGACTATTATTGATATGTGCATAAAAATGGGCATGAGGAGCAAAATCGGTATATAACTTGTTAGTGACCAAGGAAAAGAAATAAAAGAAATGCCGGTCGGATGTCAAGTGACACCACGGTAGGTCTTGAAAAGAAATGCCAATCGGGTATCCACAAGAGTAGTGCCGAGACAGAACCGCCTGAGAACTCGAGGGACGCTATGAGAGGTCTTGAAAAGAAATTCCAGTCGGGTATCCACAAGAGTAGTGGCGAGATAAAACTACCTGAGAACTCGAGGGATGCCACCAGAGGTCTTGAAAAGAAATGCCAGTCGGGTATCCACAAGAGTAGTGGCGAGATAAAACCGCCTGAGAACTCGAGGGACGCCATGAGTGGTCTTGAAAAGAAATGCCAATCGGGTATCCACAAGAGTAGTGGCGAGATAGAACCGCCTGAGAACTCGAGGGATGCCACGAAAGGTCTTGAAAATAAAATTGAATGTTCGGGGTAGTCTAGCCAGCCCCTGAGACACTCAGGAAATAAAATAAGAGAAACAGGTTAGTCCACAATAATATTCATATCATCAATAATAAATTCATGGTAATATTAGTTGTGACAAAATTCATTCTGCAAAAATATTCATGCTTGATGTTAAATGTTTCCTCCAAAGACCGACACTGGGACCGACACTTGACCCACCCAGCTAACGCCCTTGACCATGGACAACGACTATTCGAATAGATATACTCTGCAGAGCGTGTACTCTTTACCCACGTGTATGAGGTTTCTTTAGTCAGCACCGTGACACTGACTAATCCCCATTACGGTCTTTCGGTTGAAAACACGCCTGACCAGCACACACCATATTAACCGTCCGGATGCCAGGAATCACCCAAAGCATCTTTCTAGAAAAACTCTAAGTCGGGGAGACCATCGTCTCGACTAGCATGGGATCACTATTTATACGCGCAGATTACAAGGGGGACCCCCTCTCTGCTACAAATGGAAACACCCATGCCCCCTGACCCGATGACAGGATTTAGTCCATGGCCATGGAAACCCTCATCGTGGCCCTCTGTGTGGTGTGTACCCGGACAGGGGTTAACAAGTTACTAAGCCGTACCTTCCTTGCAGAAGGACCCGTGGCAGCACGGTATCCAGCTAGGTGTAACGGAACTAGATTCGATCTAGGTCGACTCAGGAGGTGTTACTTATTATCACCGGTATGCTTCACATGTATCACATGACACCACCGTGTCAATTATGGCCCGTGCCCATCGGCACGTCCATAGCAGAAGAAATACTTCTGAATTCTCAGAATCTCCATGCATGTCAGAGAGGTGCTTGAGTAGCATGCAAGCAAGTGAAAAAGAGTGACATGACCATGCATGCATGCCTACTTTCTAACATACGGTGCAAACTCAACCAACGCAACTATGCAATGCAATCACCATATCCCAAGTTCAAATATGCTTGCCTTGTCCAAAGTAGTCAGGAGAAAACCCTTCCAAATTTCCAGCAAAGTTTTCTTCTTCTTTTACTGAAAAAAAATCTAAATTTAAATTCAAATCAAAATCTCATCATAGTACAAAAACTTTTCTCAAAATATTTTTAAATAAATATTAAAAAAACTAGAGAGAAAAATAAGAATTTCAAAAAAAAAAGAATCAAGTCATTTGGATTTGTAGTTTAAAAAACTAGAAGCAGTCAAAGTTGTGGTCAAATCTGTTTTTATTAAAAACATAAAAGAAAACGTTTCGGATGAAAGTGCGCTTCCCTGAGGAGAAAGCGTAGTTACCAAAGTACGCTTTCGGTTTAACCAAAAAAGATTAAAACGCTGACAGGTGGGGTCCACCCGTCAGGTTTAAATTTGAACGCATCCGCGCGCGTGAACAGAGGGAAGACGGCGATCACCGGCGATGATCGCTGGGGTTCCAGTGGATGGCGATGATCGTGATGTGATCAGCATGTCCTTCCGCATCGGTGGGTGGTGGAAGTGGTTGCCGGCGAGCACCAGAACGGCGGTGAGGTCGTCTCCGGTGGATGGTGGCGTCGGGTGGTTATGGATCTCACCGGAGTGGGCTCCGGTTGTCGAATTAAGGCGCGGGATCGGTGAGTGGGTGTACGAGTAGGCTACTGGTGGAGTTTTGGAGGTGGAGGTGGCCTAACAACGATGAACTGTTCGTGGGAGATGGCGGCAGATCGGTGGCCAAAGTCAGGGAAGAAGACCTCCCCGAGGCCGGAAGAGAGCGTGGGAGCTCGATTGGGATGGTGTGTGGGTGGTGTGAGTTGTGGGCGAAGCTCGGGAGGGCTTTATATAGGCTATCCGAGGCGGTCAGTGGCGGTGCGGATATCGCCGGAGTTAATTCGGCCGGCGAGGTAGGTTAGGGCGGTGGTCAGGCTAGGTGTGAGTTTGATGAGGTCGGTAAAGCATTCCAGAGTAGTCGGTGTGGACGGGCTCGAGCTCTGTGGCCTTATCCATGGTGGGGTGTCCATACGGGTGTGGTGGCCGTGCTCGTCTCCGGCGGCTGCCAGGCGGGCTCGGGGTGGATTGGACGGTGCGGACGATGTGCGAGGATGCGGAGGAAGGTGACACACGGAGAGGGGGTAGGCAGGGGACCGGTGGAGAGATGTGAAGGGGGTAGGTGTCATGGCGATCTTCTCGGCCGCTGCGGATGAGGGCGGTGGCCGTTGCACCGGCCGGTTCCTGTGCTGTCGGCGGCGAGCGGCTGACCAGGGGGTCCCGGGGTGTCTCATTGATGGACAAGGAGGCGTGGACGAGGAGGGGACGGGGTGGAGTGGAGTGCACGGCGTCTGTCGCCGCTGTCAACTGAACAAATTTAGTTAACTGAATTTTGTTGACAGTGAACAGTACGCACATAAGGTGTATGATGAAATGCCAGAGAGCTCTAGGCATTTTAGGAATTTTTGTGGTGAAGTGTTGACGCATAAAAGAGAGGTTTGAAAAGTTTCAGAATTTTTTTGGAGTAATTAAAAATATGTTTGGATCATGGAGTTTGAATCTGGTCCAAATTTGAATTGAATGGAATTTGAAAATTTTGAACTGTGGAACCCAAAGTTTCTGGTGAAATGGGTTGTGGGTACTGTCTAGTTGTTGGGAATATTTTTGTGGGTGTAGAAGAATCATGGAAAATCTGGTTCATTTGTAAACCAAAGAAACTAGGATAAATATAAATTCCAATTTTGGAATTTATTTAAAATATGATAAATATTTTTGTGGGGAGGGAAAATGTTGGATACTGCCCTAGAAATGTGAGATTGGCTTGGGGATAATTTAGAAGTGACAGAAAAATTATTGGATGGATTTTGGAAGTGCTAGAAGGAATGAAAAGGCCATATTCTTGAAATAATTTTAATTATCCAAAACTTTTCTAAAAGAAAAATATTTTTGATCCCTCAAAAATAATTACCCAATAAATAAGTCACCCAAAACAGAACCATTAAAAAATTTGAAACCCAGTTAAAAATAAAAAATAATTTTCAGAACAGAAGAACTAGAAAGAGAATAAGGCCAAAAATAATTCGAAATATTTTATTTTAAGGAAAAGATTTTGAAAATCCAAAAGAAATATTTTTGGGGTGTTACAACACTTACCCCCCTTAAGAAAAATCTCGTCCCCGAGATTTCAGCTGTCCCTTAAACAGGTACGGATATTCAGTCCTCAGGTGATCCTCTCTTTCCCAGGTTGCTTCTTCCTCGGTGTGATTACTCCACTGAACCTTGTAAAATTTTATCACATTCTGTTGGGTCCTCCGTTCAGACTCCTCCAAAATCCTTATAGGACATTCCCTATATGTAAGATCTGGTTGAATATCCAGGTCTTGATGCTGAACTTGTTTTTCTGGGTTACTGACACACCTCCTTAGCTGTGACACGTGAAACACATCATGAACATCTGATAATTCTGCCGGTAGCTCCAGTTGATAGGCAACCTTGCCTCTCCTTGCAATGACTCTGAACGGTCGAATAAACCTCGATGCCAATTTTCCTTTGACTTTGAATCTCTGTAGCCCCCTTGTTGGAGATTCTCTGGGATATACGTATTCATCTGGTTCAAAACTAATCTGACGGTGTTTCTAATCGTAGTAGCTCTTTTGACAGCTCTAAGCCGCTCTCAGTTTTTCCTGAATAAGCTTCACTTTTGTTTCTGCCTCTTTAAGAATTTCTGGGCCGAAGATTCGGCTATCTCCGGTTTCAGACCAATTGAGTGGGGTACGGCATCGTTGTCTGTACAGGGCTTCGAAGGGTGACATCTTCAGACTAGCTTGATAACTGTTGTTATATGAGAACTCCGCATATGGTAAACTATCTTCCCAGCTGACTCCATAAGTGAGCACACATGCTCTCAGCATGTCCTCCAATATTTGATTTACCCGCTCAGTTTGTCCTCCGGTCTGTGGGTGATATGCTGTGCTAAATGTCAGCTGGGTCCCTAAAGCTTGCTGTAGGTGCTCCCAAAACCTAGAGACAAACTGGGTGCCTCTATCAGATACTATGGCTTTGGGTACTCCATGTAAGCCAACAATCCGGGAGAGGTATAACCCGGCAAGCCTCTGTGTTGAGTATGTGGTTTTTACTGGAATGAAATGTGCCACCTTGGTTAAATAATCTGTTATAACCCAGATAGCATCATTTCCGTGTCGTGACCTTGGCAATACGACGATAAAATCCATTCCTATTACATCCCATTTCCATTCAGGCACTCTAAGTGGCTGCAATAGTCCTGCTGGCCTCTGGTGTTCTGCTTTTACATGCTGATATGAATCACAATGTGCGACATATACTGCTATATCTCTTTTCATCCCGTGCCACCAATTTTTTTTCTTGTAGATCCTTGTACATCTTTGTTCCTCCCGGGTGGATGGAGTACGGAGTAGTGTGAGCCTCTGCCAAAATTTGTTGCTTTAACTCTTCCTTGTTGGGTACGCATAATCTTTTTCCGAACCATAAAATTCCCTGACTGTCTACGGTAAATTTGCACGCCTTGCCCAATTTTATTTGCCTCTTAATCCCGTCAATGCTTGGGTGTCCTTTTTGGGCTTCTTTGATCTGATCCTCTAATGTTGGTTTTATCTATAGCTGAGCAACGGTTCCTTCTGTGGCTAGGAGCATGTTGAGTTTGGCAAATTCCTGGTTGAACTTATGCTGCGAGAATTGCACACTGTTATTATTGGTGCAGGGATTTCAGTTGAGGGCGTCTGCCACGACATTTGCTTTACCCGGATGGTAATGAATTCCCACATCATAATCCTTAATTAACTCAAACCAGCGACGTTGTCGCAAGTTTAACTCTGGCTGGGTGAAGATATACTTAAGACTTTTGTGATCCGTGTATATCTCACACCGATTACCAAGAAAGTAATGTCGCCATTCTTTGAGTGCATGTATCACTGCTGCTAACTCCAAGTCATGTGTAGGATAATTTTCTTCGTGTCACCGTAGTTGTCTCGAAGCATATGCTACGACCTTTCCCTATTGCATTAACACACATCCAAGGCCTTTCCTGGAGGCATCACAATATATCTCAAAAATTTTGTGCACATCTGGCACGATCAGAACGGGTGCCGTTGTTAACCTCTTTTTCAACTCTTGGAAACTTTTCTCGCAGGCTTCGATCCATTCAAATTTCTTATCTTTCTTGAGTAATTGGGTCATGGGTTTGGCTATGGTGGAGAATCCTTCAATAAATCTCTGATAGTAGCCAGCCAGACCAAGAGAACTTCTGACCTCAGTCACATTGGTGGGTTGCTTCCACCCTAAGACATCCTTTAATTTACTCGGGTCCACTGCTATCCCATCCTATGTCAGTACATGTCCAACAAAACCAACTTCCCGTAGCCAAAATTCACACTTACTGAATTTGGCATATAGTTGATTCTTCCGCAATTCTTCTAGGACTATCCGAAGATGTTGCTCATGTTCTTTTGGTGCCTTGGAATAAATAAGTATATCATCGATGAACACAACCACAAACTTTTCCAAATATTTCATGAAGACCTTGTTCATGAGGTGCACAAAATAAGTAGGAGCATTGGTCAAATCGAAGGGCATCATAGTGAATTCGTATAACCCGTATTGGGTGGTAAAAGCAGTCTTCGGTATGTCTAAAGAGCGGACTTCAACTGATGATAGCCTGACCTCCAGTCTATTTTTGAGAACAATTTGGATTCTGCCAGTTGGTCGAATAGGTCATTGATCCATGGTACTGGATATTTGATGGTAACCATATTGAGTGCCATGTAATAAATACATAACCTTAAGGTAACATCCTTTTTCTTTGCGAATAAAACCGGTGATCCCCATGGTAATGAGCTGGGTCGGACATATCCTTTTTCCATATTTATTAAATGTTGCATCATTTCCTGGTGTTGCTGCTAGTTTTGTTCGTAAAGACAACACACCTGTGAGAATGCTGAATCATTGCTTTGCTGACTTGTCTGTCCTGGTGTGAAATTATTTCCCATCTGTGCAAAGTTGTCCTCTGGTGGGTTGGGCATAGAACGAGTCTAGGGACGATGTATTTTCTTTCTGGGGTATTTGTGTAACACCAATAAGAAAGTAATTTTAAAAGAAACAAAATAAATTTTTGAAGAACTGGAAATAATTTTACCCCCCAAAACGTAGGTGCACAAAAGTCGCAGGTTTTATCATACATTCAAGATTTAATTATACTATATGCTCGTCGTAGTGGTATACTACATGACCGCCTATTAAGGTTAGTATACTACTCCATCCTCTTAGTGCACTGCTAAAAAAAGTTAGAACTGACCTTACTGCTAGCGATCGCACCTAGGGCTTCCTACAGTCAGCCTGGCTCTGATACCAAGGTCTGTCGGGCCCATTTTTTAGAATAAATCACAGAGTGAGCCCTCGAGTCACACCAGCCCCAAGAACAACTGGTGGACTCCCTTGATATAGATAACCAGTACATACATCATGTTACACAGGGTTGAGTCAGAGTGCTCAACAAATTATTACAAACTTGCCAATATACTACGGTGGCGGAGTGTGACTGTGGTGTGGTGGTACTATGGTACTGGTACAAAGTAGAGCCAAGTTTCAGTGTGAAGCTTGACTATAATTGGTGTAGCGGAAGCACTGCGGATGATACATGTGGTAGACTCCAAGATCACAGGTTGACTGACTGGGAACACCTCTAAGCGTCGGCTCGCTAGCGCAATCCTCCTCCATAAGCTCGTCCTCCTCCAAGTCTGGCCACGTAAATAGCCAGGGACAAGCCAGTGAGTACGTTGGAATGTACTCGCAAACATAATGAAGAAAAGATATACCAAATGCATATGCTCATGCTGGACTAAGTGATATGCAGGTGTTGATCAAAATTTTAACATGACATGACTATTATTGATATGTGCATAAAAATGGGCATGAGGAGCAAAATCGGTATATAACTTGTTAGTGACCAAGGAAAAGAAATAAAAGAAATGTGATCGGATGTCAAGTGACACCACGGTAGGTCTTGAAAAGAAATGCCAATCGGGTATCCACAAGAGTAGTGCCGAGACAGAACCGCCTGAGAACTCGAGGGACGCTACGAGAGGTCTTGAAAAGAAATTCCAGTCGGGTATCCACAAGAGTAGTGGCGAGATAAAACTGCCTGAGAACTCGAGGGACGCCACCAGAGGTCTTCAAAAGAAATGCCAGTCGGGTATCCACAAGAGTAGTGGTGAGATAAAACCGCCTGAGAACTCGAGGGACGCCACGAGTGGTCTTGAAAAGAAATGCCAATCGGGTATCCACAAGAGTAGTGGCGAGATAGAACCACCTGAGAACTCGAGGGACGCCACGAAAGGTCTTGAAAATAAAATTGAATGTCCGGGGTAGTCTAGCCAGCCCCTGAGACACTCAGGGAATAAAATAAGAGAAACAGGTTAGCCCACAATAATATTCATATCATCAATAATAAATTCATGATAATATTAGTTGTGACAAAATTCATTCTGCAAAAATATTCATGCTTGATGTTAAATGTTTCCTCCAAAGACCGACACTGGGACCGACACTTGACCCACCCAGCTAACGCCCTTGACCATGGATAACGACTATTCGAATAGATATACTCTGCAGAGCGTGTACTCTTTACCCACGTGTATGAGGTTTCTTTAGTCAGCACCGTGACACTGACTAATCCCCATTACGGTCTTTCGGTTGAAAACACGCCTGACCAGCACACACCATATTAACCGTCCGGATGCCAGGAATCACCCAAAGCATCTTTCCAGAAAAACTCTAAGTCGGGGAGACCATCGTCTCGACTAGCATGGGATCACTATTTATACGCGCAAATTACAAGGGGGACCCCCTCTCTGCTACAACTGGAAACACCCATGCCCCCTGACCCAATGACAGGATTTAGTCCATGGCCATGGAAACCCTCATCGTGGCCCTCTGTGTGGTGTGTACCCGGACAGGGGTTAACAAGTTACTAAGCCGTACCTTCCTTGCAGAAGGACCCGTGGCAGCACGGTATCCAGCTAGGTGTAATGGAACTAGATTCGATCTAGGTCAACTCAGGAGGTGTTACTTATTATCACCGGTATGCTTCACATGTATCACATGACACCACCATGTCAATTATGGCCCGTGCCCATCGGCACGTCCATAGCAGAAGAAATACTTCTGAATTCTCAGAATCTCCATGCATGTCAGAGAGGTGCTTGAGTAGCATGCAAGCAAGTGAAAAAGAGTGACATGACCATGCATGCATGCCTACTTTCTAACATACGGTGCAAACTCAACCAACGCAACTATCCAATGCAATCACCATATCCCAAGTTGAAATATGCTTGCCTTGTCCAAAGTAGTCAGGAGAAAACCCTTCCAAATTTCCAGCAAAGTTTTCTTCTGCTTTTACTGAAAAAATCTAAATTTAAATTCAAATCAAAATCTCATCATAGTAGAAAAACTTTTCTCAAAATATTTTTAAATAAATATTAAAAAAACTAGAGAGAAAAATAAGAATTTCAAAAAAGAGAATCAAGTCATTTGGATTTGTAGTTTAAAAAACTAGAAGCAGTCAAAGTTGTGGTCAAATCTGTTTTTATTAAAAACATAAAAGAAAACATTTCAGATGAAAGTGCGCTTCCCTTAGCACAAAGCGTAGTTACCAGAGTACGCTTTTGGTTTAACCGAAAAAGATTAAAACGCTGACGGGTGGTGGGGTCCACCCGTCAGGTTTAAATTTGAACGTGCTCGCGTGCGTGAACAGAGGGAAGACAGTGATCACCAGCGACGATCGCCGGGGTTCCATTGGATGGCGATGATCGTGATGTGATCAGCATGTCCTTCCGCATCGATGGTTGGTGGAAGGGGTTGCCGGCGAGCACCAGAACGACGGTGAGGTCGTCTTCGGTGGACGGCGGCGTCGGGTGGTTGTGGATCTCGCCGGAGTGGGCTCCGGTTGTCAAATTGTGGTGCGGGATCAGTGAGTGGGTGTACGAGTAGGCTACTGGTGGAGTTTTGGAGGTGGAGGTGGCCTAACAACGATGAAACTGTTCGTGGGAGATGGCGGCGGATCGGTGGCCGAAGTCGGGGAAGAAGACCTCCCCGAGGCCGGAAGAGAGCGTTGGAGCTCGATTGGGATGGTGTGAGTTGTGGGCGAAGCTCGGGAGGGCTTTATATAGGCTATCCGAGGCGGTCAGTGGCGGTGCGGATATCGCCTGAGTTAATTCGGCCGGCGAGGTAGGTTAGGGCGGTGGTCAAGGTAGGTGTGAGTTTGATGAGGTCGATAAAGCATTCCAGAGTAGTCGGTGTGGACGGGCTCGAGCTCTGCGGCCTTATCCATGGTGGGGTGTCCATACGGGTGTGGTGGCCGTGCTCATCTCCGGTGACTGCCAGGCCGGCTCGGGGTGGATTGGACGGTGCGGACGGTGTGCGAGGATGCGGAGGAAGGTGACACGCGGAGAGGGGGTTCGCAGGGGACTGGTGGAGAGATGTGAAGGGGCTGGTGTCGTGGCTGTCTTCTCGGCCGCCGCGGATGAGGGTGGTGGCCGTTGCACCGGCTGGTTCCTGTGCTGTCGGCGGCGAGCGGCTGACCAGGGGGTCCCGGGGTGTGTCATTGATGGACAAGGAGGCGTGGATGAGGAGGGGACAGGCTGGAGTGGAGTGCACGGCGTCTGTCGCCGCTGTCGACTGAACAAATTCAGTTAACTGAATTTTGTTGACAGTGAACAGTACGCACATAAGGTGTATGATGAAATGCCAGAGAGCTCTAGGCATTTTAGGAATTTTTGTGGTGAAGTGTTGACGGATAAAAGAGAGGTTTGAAAAGTTTCAGAATTTTTTTGGAGTAATTAAAAGTATGTTTGGATCATGGAGTTTGAATCTGGTCCAAATTTGAATTGAATGGAATTTGAAAATTTTGAACTGTGGAACCCAAAGTTTCTGGTGAAATGGGTTGTGGGTACTGTCTAGTTGTTGGGAATATTTTTGCGGGTGTAGAAGAATCATGGAAAACCTGGTTCATTTGTAAACCAAAGAAACTAGGATAAATATAAATTCCAATTTTGGAATTTATTTAAAATATGATAAATATTTTTGTGGGGAGGGAAAGTGTTGGATACTGCCCTAGAAATGTGAGATTAGCTTGGGGATAATTTAGAAGTGACATAAAAATTATTGGATGGATTTTGGAAGTGCTAGAAGGAATGAAAAGGCCATATTCTTGAAATAATTTTAATTATCCAAAACTTTTCTAAAAGAAAAATATTTTTGATCCCTCAAAAATAATTACCCAATAAATAAGTCACCCAAAACAGAACCATTAAAAAATATATTTTGAAACCCAGTTAAAAATAAAAAATAATTTTCAGAATAGAAGAACTAGAAAGAGAATAAGGCCAAAAATAATTCAAAGTATTTTATTTTAAGGAAAAGATTTTGAAAATTAAAAAGAAATATTTTTGGGGTGTTACACCTCTCCACAGTTTCGTCCCTCGGTCATATTTTTGGAGTGCTTAGGCGAAGCCCTGCGGAGATAGCATCAGCACCACTATCACCATGTCGTCGTGCTGCCGGAACTCATCTACTACTTCGCCCTTCTTGTTGGATCAAGAAGGCGAGGACGTCACCGAGCTGAACGTGTGCTGAACGCGGAGGTGTCGTATATTCGGTACTTGATCGGTTGGATTGCAAAGAAGTTCGACTACATCAACCGCGTTAATAATCGCTTCCGCTTACGGTCTACGAAGGTACATAGACATACTCTCCCCTCTCATTGTTATGCATCTCCATAGATAGATCTTTCGTGTGCGTAGAATTTTTTTGTTTTTCCATGCAACGTTTCCCAAGACGATACACAAGAACAGTAGTCCGATGTAAGAACATGGTGTGATCAGATACAATATGTTCTAGAAACAGGAACACATGTCATATTCATAGGTAGGATGTGTAAAGTAAGCAGATGCAATACAACAAAGTTAGATGCAATACAAGCTAGACATCATACGCAACATGCAACCACATATAATAGTGCCAAGTTAGAGCAAACACCTGTGATGGTGGAGTAGGGAAGATGTGCTCATCATCTACACAGCTACGTTGACTGTCTAGCCTTGCGTTGTCTTACGAATCTTGTTGGGAGGATGGCGGAGTAGAATCTGTAGAGACCCTTCATTTCAGTTGCTCGGAAGGACCACTGATAACCCACAAGTATAGGGGATCGCAACAGTTTTTGAGGGTGGAGTATTCAACCCAAATTTATTGATTCGACACAAGGGGAGCCAAAGAATATTCTCAAGTATTAGCAGCTGAGTTGTCAATTCAACCGCACCTGAAAGACTTAATATCTGCAGCAAAGTGTTTAGTAGCAAAGTAGTATGGAAGTAACGGTAATGGTGGCAAAAGTTACAGTAGCAGTTTTGTAGCAATTGTAACAGTGGCAACGACAAAGTAACTTAGCAAAGATCAATATGTGAAAAGCTTGTAGGCATTGGATCAGTGATGGATAATTATGTCGGATGGCATTCATCATGCAACAGTTATAACCTAGGGTACACAAAAATAGCTCCAATTCATCAATATAATGTAGGCATGTATTCTGTATATAGTCATACGTGCTTATGGAAAAGAACTTGCATGACATCTTTCGTCCTACCCTCCCGTGGCAGCGGGGTCCTAATGGAAACTAATGGATATTAAGGCCTCCTTTTAATAGAGAACCGGAACAAAGCTTTAGCACTTAGTGAATACATGAACTCCTCAAATTATGGTAATCACCAGAAAGAATCCCAATTATTGTCACCTTGGGGTATGCGGATCATAGTTCGTAATAGGTGTCTACAACTTGCAAGATCAGGTCAAGAACACAAATATATTCGTGAAAACATAATAGGTTCAGATCTGAAATCATGGCACTCGGGCCCTAGTGACAAGCATTAAGCATAGCAAAGTCATAACAACATCAATCTCAGAACAGAGTGGATACTAGGGATCAAACCCTAACAAAACTAACTCAATTACATGATAAATCTCATCCAACCCATCACCGTCCAGCAAGCCTACGAAGAAATTACTCACTCCCGGCGGTGAGCATCATGAAATTGGCGATGGAGGAAGGTTGGTGATGATGATGGCAACGAATCCTCCTCTCTAGAGCCCCAAACAGACTCCAGATCTGCCCTCCCGAGGAAGAACGGGAGGTGGCGGCGGCTCCGTATCGTAAAATGTGATGGACTCTTCTCCTTCATTTTTTCCTCCCCGAATAGGGTTATATGGAGTTGGAGTTGAGGTCGGAGGGGCTCCAGGGGGCCCACAAGCCTGCAGGGCGCGGCCCAGGGGGGTGGGCGTGCCCTTAGGGCTTGTGGCCTCTGGGTGTCCCCCCTCTGGATAATTCTTGCGCCAGTATTTTTTATTAATTCCAAAAATATTCTCCGTAAATTTTCAGGTCAATCCGAGAACTTTTATTTCTGCACAAAAATAACAGCATGGCAATTCTGCTGAAAACAGCGTCAGTCTGGGTTAGTTCCATTCAAATCATGCAAATTAGAGTCCAAAACAAGGGCAAAAGAGTTTGGAAAAGTAGATACGATGGAGACATATCAACTCCCCCAAGCTTAACCCATTGCTTGTCCTCAAGCAATTCAGTTGATAAACTGAAAGTGACAAAGAAAAACTTTTACAAACTCTGTTTGATCTTGTTGTTGCAAATATGTCTAGCCAATATTTAGGTTTTCAGCAAAGATTATGAACTAACCATATTTTCAATAACATTTAGGTCTCACATTTACTCATATCAATGGCATAATCAACTAGCGAGTAATAATAAGAAATCTCGGATGACAACACTTGTTCAAAATAATCATGATATAATATGACATAATGGTATCTAGCTAGCCCTTTCTGAGACCGCAAAACATAAATGCAGAGCACCTCTGAAGAGCAAGGACTGACTAGACATTATAATTCATGGCAAAAGAGATCCAATCACAGTCAAACTCAATATCAATTAATAACAATACATATGAATGACAGTGGTGCTCTCTAACTGGTGCTTTTTATCAGAGGATGGTGACTCAATAATAAATAAATAGATAGGCCCTTCGCAGAGGGAAGCAGGGATTTGCAGAGGTGCCAGAGCTCGAAGCTTTTAAAACAGAGATGAATATAATTTTGAGCAGTATGCTTTCATTGTGAACATAACAACCAAGAGTTCTCACTATCTTCCATGCTAGATACATTATAGGCGGTTCCCAAATGGAATTGTAAAGTTTTTACTCCCCCTCCACCAACAATCACACTCCACGACTAGCCGAATCCACAGGTGCCGTCCATACCAACAACAGTCCTGGGGGAGTTTTGTTTATTTATTGTATTTTGATTTTTGATGTTTTGATCATAGGACTGGGCATCCCGAATACCAGCCACTTTCTCGTGAATGACAAGTGAATAAACACTCATCGTGAGAATAACCCACCTAGCATGGAAGATACTGACAGCCCCCAGTCGCTACATGAGCGATTCGGGCATACAAAACAGATTATCATTTGAAGGTTTAGAGTTTGGCACATGCAAATTTACTTGGAACGGCAGGTAAATACCGCATATAGGTAGGTATGGTGGACTCATATGGAACAACTTTGGGTTTAAGGAAATGGATGCACAAGCAGTATTCCCGCTTAGTACAAGTGAAGGCTAGCAAAAGATTGGGAAGCGACCAACTAGAGAGCGACAACGGTCATAAACATGCATTGAGATTAACCAACATTGAGTGCAAGCATGAGTAGGATATAAATCACCATGAACATAAATATCGTGGAGGCTATGTTGATTTTGTTTGAACTACATGCGTGAACATGTACCAAGTCAAGCCACTTGAATCATTCAAAGGAGGATACCATCCTATCATACTACATCCACTACTGCAGGATGCTGCTAACGCGGCACTATGATCAGAGACCCTTTGACGAAACTGTGTGCAATGCATTAATCGCAAACGGGGATGTAAAAAAACCGTCAAAAAAGATGCAAAACATTTGCGATGGTGGAGACATCAAACACGGTTCAGATTTTAGTTACGTGTGCGATGCGGGGCATACGGTTGATCCATACGAACAGTTTCCGATTAGACAGAACAACAGAAATGGGCAGCCATATCAATGTGTGTGAGCGATATACGACATACAGTTCGCTCCGATGAACTGTTTGCTATTAGGGAATGCAACAGAAACGGTCAGCCAGATCAAGGTGTGTGTGATATACGGCATACGGTTCACTCGGACGAACTGTTTTCGATTAGGGAACACAACAGAAACAGTTCAACTTAACAAGATGTGTGTGATATGCGGCAGACAGTTCACATAGATGAACTGTTTGCGATGAGCCAAAAAAAAAACACAAACGATTCGTGTAAACAAGATGTGTGTGATACGCGGCAAACAGCCCACTCGGATGAGCTGTTTGCGATGAGAAAATATAACACACACGGTTACTAGAGTTAATTCGTGTGCGATTATGTGTGTACAAAAAACTTTGAAAATGCATACTAGTAGCTTGCGATGGCTAGGAGTATCGCACATGATGCGTGTGCGAGTACTCGTGTGTGATGATTAGTAGGTTACACATACGTTTCCTTATGTTAACACGTGTCCAATAACACGTGACAACGCATATGGTTGTCGGGTTGTGTGCTCAAGTCTTCCCGCGCTCCACAGGGGTGAATTGTAAAATCCCCAATCCCCTAGCCAGCTGCTAGCTATAAATAACCATAGCAATGGCCTCCGGCGGCGACTCGCTACTGATCCACTTGCTAGCTAGTTAATTACCCACACATACCGGCATACCCCCAACGGCCAACGACAAGATGGAGTTGCGCGACGGGAACGGGCGCCGGAGATCATAGTTTAGGTTAATTAATTATACCTACAGAGCCAGATGATTCCGGCTCTGGAGGTATAATTAATTAACATAATCTAAGATCAAATAACTAAAGCTTCCCCAACCGCTAGCAGAGCGCGCGCGGAGGGACGACGCGACCCGAGCAAGACTTGGCGCCTAAACGGCGAGCAGAGCGCACAGAGGGACGCGACCTGAGGGTGCCTAAACGGCGAGTAGAGCGCGCGGAGGCACACGAGCAGAGCGCCCGCGGCCACCTAAACGGCGAGTGTCGGTGTACTAAGTATTGGGCCATTAGTACCCCGTACTTGTGCACAAGCAGTTGTAGCCATACTCGCGGCCAGGCTTGTCTGGGAACAGTTGTAGGTTAATTCAAGTTATCAAAGAAACACCCAAGCCAAGGATCAGAGGATCAGCAGATAAGGAGAGCTGAAGACCGAAAGCCAGCCTCCCCGGAAGATCTTGCCGGGGTGGCCTGTGAAGCCCGGCAAGATTTCGCGCCCGGCAAGATTCTGCCACTGTGCCACCGCTTCAGCACAGCAACCAGCCTGGCATTCTGGGTCCTTCTCTGGATGCGTGGCAAGGCGCCAGTGGAGGAGAGCTTAAGCGGTGCTGATGGGATGGCCCCTTTTTCCATCCCCAAGAAAACGAGGACACCTAAACGGACACCTCATGATGCATTAAATGCATTCGTCCTAAACCATCAGTGGTTAGGTATGATGACCCTGTAGCTACTTTACACCTCGATGTATGTACATTTTGCCACTGTGGTGACCCCTTTGAACGGATAAAAGGAGGTCCAAGGCAACTGCTACAGGGGGAGGAGGATCTTCCGGCCCATCCTGCATGCGTAGCTGCTCTTTGAATGTACTGTTCATCGCAAGCGTTCCTGGAGCCTGGGCTCAAGAACACTCTTAATAAAACAAGGCAGGAGTAGGGTTTTACGCTGATTAGCGGCCCGAACCTGGGTAAAATCACCCCGCGTTGATCGTTGGTTCTGCTCTTTGTGCATACCTCTCTCCCTGCCGAATCGTAGAAGGGATCCACGCGGTCCCATAGGTGTCGCACGCCGACATCTTTGGCGCGCCAGGTAGGGGGAAAAAGGTTGCGCGAACCTGATCCAGTGATCGGCGCCTTAGTTTCTTCATCATCTTCATCATCATGCCACCCAAGAAGAAGAGTGCCACAACGGCGCTACCATCTACATCCATTTTGCCTGTGCCCTTGCGTACGGGTGATGGCGTGGATGTAGAAGGAAGAGGTTTAGAACCTCCACGGCGTTCCGGTGATCCAAGCCAGACGAGCGGCGTCGTTCGCAACGGCAACGGTAACCCACACGCCGCTGGATCCAGAGATGGGGCTGTGCTGCCTACGGGCGGCGCAACAAACTCCAGAGATCGGAGGACACCTTCTAGGACTCCCGCGCTGGCGCAAGCGTCACGGCCTTCCCAGGTCGTGTGCGATGAGCAGCGCCATGGCGCAGGTGGTTCAGGGCGTCCCCATGAAAAGACTTCTACGCACCGATCCCAAGGTGCGCAGGCCCAGCATGCACATCAAACTGCCGGTGGAAGTGGCGCGCGGTTGCGTGATCGTGACGGTGCTCCTTCTAACATTGTTAGGAGTCAGAGCACCTCACGTACCTCGCACCTGTCGCCGCCGTCTACGCCAGCGGAAGATTTGGCACGTGCGCAGCTGCTCCTCGATTTCCCTCCTGCTCCGGAGAAGATGGAGGAGTGGCGATCTACTATCCAGAGCCTCATTGGCTTCGTTAACAAGGATGGGCCGTAGCAGGCAGGGCCCTCGCAACGGCGGTCCATCGATCCGGCGCGAGCCGATGCGGAGAAGACTGGAGGCGGTGCGACCACGGTGCACTCCCCTCTACGACACCAGCGGCGGTCGACAACCCGGTGGACTGATGGCCATGATGATGATTCCACGGTGTCGTCCGATCCACGGATGCGCCGCGACCAGCGTCAAGTTCTTCGGGAACGAAGCAAAGAGGACGCTCGAACTACCATCGAGCGGTGACGGGAAGCGCGCCATCAATTTGATAAGCGCGCAGGACCCGCTGTCGACAAGCCTGCGCCAGGGGACACAGGCGACTTGCCTTACGAGGTAGGTTGTCCAGCATTTACCCGTGAGCTGCGGCGAGTCCAGTGGCCCAATTCCCGAACCTTCAAGCCAGAGGTCCCAGAGAAATATGACGGCAAGACCCACCCGTCGGAGTTCCTGAGCATCTACACCATTGCGGTGCAGGCTGCCGAGGGCCGAGACGACAAGATACTCGCCAACTACTTCTAGTTGGTGCTCAAACCCAACGTCAGGTCGTGGTTGATGCATCTGCCGAAGAATTCTATTTCTTCTTGGTCAGATCTGTGCCATCAGTTTGTTGGCGCCTTTATTGGAGGCCATCAAACTCCTGGCCAGGAAAGTGATTTGCATCTCATCCCTCATAAGGAGGGCGAATCCCTGCACAAGTATATCCAAAGGTTCAGCCATGTACAATACAGCATCCCAGATGTTCATCCTGCCGCCGTTATAGGCGCGTTTCGTCAGAACGTGCGTAACCGCAAAATGCGGGAGGAAATGGCAATGGACAAGATCAGGGACATCGCCGAGCTTTATGCTCTGGCTGATAAATGTGCACGGGCTGAAGAGGGAAGGAGGCTCCCCGGCGAGGATGTTGGCGCAGGGGGCGACTCTGAAGGCGAAGACGCTGCCGCCCCGACAAAGAAGGGCCGACGGCGAAACAAGAAGCGCAAAGGCAAGGCCGTGCTCGCTGTCGAGGGATCCGGCGACCCTGGCGCCGCCAAGAAGGCCAAAGTTGACGATCCCGGCAAGGAATTTGCCGGGTGTGCCTCCTGTCAGGCCTTGGCGGTTGCCGACAAGCCGAAAGGCTCCGGCAAGCAGTATTGTAAGATCCATCGCACCAAGGGCCATGATCTCCAAAATTGCCGGCAAGTTGAACAACTTGTCGAGAAGCAGAGAGCTGAGTACGAGAGGCGAGATAAGGAGAAGGCCCAAGATAGTGCTGAGGGGTCCGGCAAGAAGCGCGGTGGCCGAGGGGGTCGCCGCGGCAAGGCCAAGCAACAGAGGGAGAGGCCCGCTCGAGGCCGTGACAAAGAAGAGGGTGATGATGATGATGAAGAAGATGATGAGTCCAGTGAGCACGAATTTCAGAAAGCTACAGAGGCCATGTGTATCGACGGAGGCGCCTCATTGCATTCTTCCCACCGTCGACTTAAACAGTGGGTGCGAGAGGTTAATGCAACGGAGCCATCGTTTGATGCACGTAAACCCTTGAAGTGGTCCAACACGCCTATCATTTTTGACGCCGAGGATCACCCTGATCGCACAACCGCGGTCGGGTGCTTGCCATTGTTGGTCTCACCGACAATCCGCAACCTCAAGGTGACGAAAATGCTAGTTGACGGTGGGGCCGGACTGAACCTAATCTCGCTGGACGTGCTCAAGAGGCTCCAAATTCCTGATGAAGATCTCGAGGAAACGGGCACGTTTCAAGGGATCAATCCAGGAAGGACCCAGCCAAAAGGCAAGATTACGCTACCGGTGACATTTGGTAGCGAGCTCAACTACAGGACATAGAAGGTAGTGTTTGATGTCGCCAAGATCCCTATGTCATACAATGGGATCCTTGGCCGCCCAGCGCTGGCTAAGTTTATGGCGGCTTCACACTATGCGTACAATGTGTTGAAGATGCCCGGGCCGATAAGTGTCATCACTATCCACTCCGACAAAAAGGATGCGCTCATCTGTGCCGACCAACTCTACCGGGAAGCAGTTGCAGCACCTACCATCAAGGCATCTGCTTCTGTCGCCGAAACTCCCGGGGGGAAGAAGAAGACCGGCAAGAACCTTGGCGCAAACTCCGGCAAGCGCACCTCCTCGGAGTGCTGCGCTCCCGTTGAGGACGCACCAGAGAGTTCCACCGGCAAGAACAAGAAACCCAAGGCTGCTCCACCAGAGATCAAGAAGGTGCCTGTCAGGGAGGACGGAACGGGAGGAACTTTCACCATGAGTTCCACCCTATGACAAATAGGAAAGCGCGCTCATTGCCTTCCTACGGGCGAATGTCGACATGTTTGCATGGCAACCGTCTGACATCCCCGGTGTTCCCAGGGAGGTAATTGAGCACCACCTTGCTGTCTGTCCTCACACGCGGCCCGTCAAGCAGAGGGCCAGGAAGCAAGCCTTGGAGCAGCAAGAATTCATTGCCGAAGAAATCAGGAAGCTAGAAGCGACAGGCTTGGTCAGAGGAGTGCTTCACCCAACGTGGTTGGCCAATCCGGTTGTAGTGCGCAAGGCGAATGGGAAATGGAGGCTGTGTATTGATTATACAGACATCAATAAAGCCTGTCCAAAAGATCCCTTTCCCTTGCCGCGCATCGACCAGATTGTGGACTCCACTGCTGGTTGTGACCTACTGTCGTTCCTTGATGCCTACTCAGGGTATCATCAGATCTTCATGGCAAAAGAAGATGAAGAAAAGGCCGCATTTATCACCCCATGTGGTACGTATTGTTTTATACGAATGCCTTTCGGGTTGAAAAGTGCTGGTTCTACATTTGTGAGAGCGGTCCAAATTGGTTTTGAGCCTCAGCTCCATAGAAACATGGAAGCATACATGGATGACATAGTGGTCAAAACCAAGGACAAAGCGACGCTCATACAAGATCTAGAAGAAACATTTGCAAATCTGCGCAAGTTCAATTTAAAGCTCAATCCTGAGAAGTGCGTGTTTGGTGTTCCTTTCGGCATGCTTCTCGGGTTCTTTGTATCTCAGCGAGGGATTGAAGCGAACCCCGACAAGATCAAAGCTATTGAGCAGATTGAAGCGCCAAGACGCGTCAAGGATGTACGTCGTCTTGCCGGCTGCGTTGCTGCCCTAAGCAGGTTTATCTCCAAATCTGCTGAGCGCGCCCTGCCCTTTTTCAAAATTTTGAAGAAAGCAGGTCCAATGAAATGGACTCTGGAAGCGGAGGCTGCGCTGCAAGATTTGAAGAAATACCTTTCTTCTCCGCCGACACTAGTCGCGCCTAGGCCACGAGAGCTGTTGCTGCTGTACCTGGCTACAACAAATCAAGTGGTTAGTGCTGTGTTAGTGGCACAGAGAAAAGCTGATGAGGAAGCAACACCAGCGGCAGGACCGCCAAGTGACGCGGCGGGATCTTCCCCAACAAGGATTGGTCCCGGCAAGACAGGATCTGCGCAGTTAGAAGAACCAGTGCAAAAGAAAAAGATGGTGCAGCGCCCAGTTTATTTTGTTAGCTACCTTTTGCAAGGAGCTAGGTCAAGATACTTTGGTGTGCAGAAGTTGCTCTTCAGCCTCTTATAGCCTCAAGGAAGCTGCGCCATTATTTTCAAGCACATGAAATTACCGTCGTCACTCGCTTTCCGTTGCAACGGATTTTGCGAAATCCAGAGGCAACCGGCAGGATCGTGGAGTGGGCGCTGGAATTGTCAATCTTTGGTCTCAAGTTTGAAAGTACTTCGACAATTCAGAGCAGGGCCTTGGCAGAGTTCATTGCAGAATGGACCCCAACGCCAGACGAAGAGGTTCAAGAAACGACTCTCCCCGGCAAGGAAATTGATCAAGAATGGGTTATGTACTTTGATGGGGCTTTCTCGCTACAAGGTGCCGGTGCTGGCGTGCTGCTTGTCGCACCCACTAGAGAGCACCTCAAGTATGTAATCCAGATGCATTTCCCTCGGGAGAGTTCGACAAACAACACTGCGGAGTACGAGGGGCTGCTTGCTGGTCTCAGGATCGCGGCAGACCTTGGTATCAAGAAGCTCGTCATCAGAGGCGATTCGCAGCTTTTTGTCAGGCAAGTTAACAAGAGTTATCAGAGTCCATTGATGCAAGCTTACGTGGATGAAGTGAGAAAAATGGAAGAGCGCTTTGATGGTCTGCAAATGAAGCACATTCCCCGTGCCAAAAACAGTATTGCTGACGACATGTCAAAGCGCACTGCCTCAAGTTGCCTGTGGAACCAGGAACTTTTGTGCTCCATTTGACTCAACCATCTGTGGCACCATCAATGAGGCAAGAAAAGAGAAGAAGGTTGAATTCTGGACAATACTTTCCGGCAGAGCTCCCTGGAGTCGCCGACAAGGAACTTGCCGGGATCAGCGACAAGCCTGCCGGGGAACGACAGGCTCCGGCGGAACCTCACGCTTTCGCTGTCGAGACAAATGTTCCCCCGGCGGAAGAGATGCCTTTAGTCCTAGCTGTCGAGACCCAGGCTCCAGCATGGGCACAGCACATTGTCCATTTCCTTCAGACAGGAGAACTCCCTAAGGAGCAGGAAGAAGCAGAAAAAGTAGCCCGTCAGTCTACTATGTACCAGTTCGTCGATGACGTCCTGTACAGAAAGAGACCAAACGGTGTGAAATTGAAGTGCATTCCTCGGGAGGATGGACTAGAGCTGTTGGCAGAGATACATGGAGGCGTATGTGGCTCTCACATAGGATCAAGAGCACTTGTCGGGAAAGCATTCCGGCAAGGTTTCTTTTGGCCCACTGCTCTCCAAGATGCAACTGCACTAGTAACCAAGTGTGAAGCGTGCCAGTTTCATTCAAAGAAATCACATCAGCTAGCTCAAGCTCTTCAGACGATCCCTCTCTCCTGGCCATTTTCGGTCTGGGGGCTTGACATACTGGGCCCCTTCCCCCGTGCTACTGGGGGCTTTGAGTACTTGTACGTTGCGATCGACAAGTTCACAAAGTGGCCGGAGGTGGAAGCGGTGAGAAAGGTGACAGCACAATCAGCCATCAAGTTCTTGAAAGGATTAGTTTGCCGTTTCGGTGTGCCCAACAGGATCATCACCGACAATGGCACGCAATTCACAAGTTGCACCTTCATGCAGTACATCCAAGACCTTGGCGGCAAAATTTGTTTTGCCTCCGTTGCTCACCCGAGAAGCAACGGCCAAGCAGAGAGGGTAATGCTGAAGTGCTGCGCAGTCTCAGGACCAGAACCTTTGACAAGATGAGAAAATGCGGAAGACGCTGGATTGATGAGTTGCCGACGGTTCTTTGGTCAATCAGAACGACACCAAATCGAGCCACTGGCCAGACACCCTTCGCTCTGGTCTACGGAGCGG
Source organism: Thinopyrum elongatum (assembly GCA_011799875.1). Classification (NCBI taxonomy): domain Eukaryota; kingdom Viridiplantae; phylum Streptophyta; class Magnoliopsida; order Poales; family Poaceae; genus Thinopyrum; species Thinopyrum elongatum. The sequence goes on from CM022298.1 coordinate 502,084,115, forward strand.
AAGCAGTTCTCCCCACGAAACTCATATACGGATCACCTCGAGTGCTCGCTTATGATGAGCTTGAGCAAGAGCAACTGCGGCAAGATGACGCTGTGCTCCTTGAGGAGAATCGTCTTCAGGCTGCTGTGCGAGCTGCACGCTACCAGCAAGCTTTGTGCCGCTACCATAGCCGCAAAGTTCATGCCCGAAGTCTTGAGGAAGGCGACCTTGTTCTTCGACAGATTCAGTCCACCAAGAATTCAAACAAGTTGAAGCCGAAGTGGGAAGGCCTTTATCGGGTAGTACGAGTCACCAGGCCCGGCGCTGTCTGCCTGGAGACCGAATATGGCGTTCCAGTGAGCAACTCCTGGAATATCGAGCATCTTCGCAAATCACCTTTTTGTACAAATCTTGCCGGCAAGGCATGTAATCCTTTGTACAAAGCCAGGCGCAGACCCTGTGCCCAGATGACTAAGTTTAAGTGTTGTGCATTTCCTTATCGATTTCCATGTTTATATATATATATATGCATGCTTGTCTAAGACGTTGTATGACACTTGTTTCTGGTAAGTATTAACGAACCGCCAAGGTTCCATATCTTTATTTTCTCTTCTTTCTTTTTCTCAAAAGATAGAAGGATTCCTCGCGCGCATGTTTGCCGGGGGGGGGGGGGAAGGAAGATATGGGTACCAGTGGGCGATGTTCAGAATTGACGTCTTACCAGAGGAAGTACAGCGACAGAAAGCTAAGTTATAAAACTTTAAGCAAGTTTCTTTTATTAGGAAGTTATTTTCCTTAGACGATTTCGACTTTTGTATGGAAAACCTGCACGCGAAGGAACCCTTGTCGTAATCGGTTGTGCCCTTATTTTGTTTCGAGTCCGCTCAACAATTTAAGTGGCAGCACTGAGAACGCCAAAGTGTCTTGCCGGCCGCTGCACCTCCAGCAGGCTGCTGAAGTCCCGCACCCAGCGCTCGCAGCAGATTGCGCGCCGGCAAGTTTTCAGTAAGCGTAGGGTGTACTCCGTACATAAAGGAATTAGACAAGGGAAATAGCATGCATATACCCAAACATACGCAAGTTATATTACATCAATAAGTTGCCGCAGTTCTAACACAAGACTTGATTGTCTTTTGGCATGGAATGGTGGCGACAAGGAAAAATGAGGCGGCTAGTCCCTGCGTTGGCCCTCGACCCTCTTGATTGAATCTACCTTCTCAAGGATGGACGCGACAAGCTCCTCAAGTGCCTTGAGATCTGCATCCTTCGGCAAGCGGTCGAGCACGTTGGTGAGATCAACGCCAGGGTTCTTATGCACCACCTTGACGAGTACCTTGCGGAGGACGGCCCGGCAAGGTTTGTAGGATTCATTGGCCAGTTGGGTCGCTCGGTTGGACTGTAGCAGCTTCAAAGCGTCAATGATGCTTTCGAAGAACATGGTCAACCTGGCGCTCGAAGATATCCTTTCTTCGGAGGAATACCTGAAGTTTTGCAGGCCATCCTGGCCCATGGTTGACAATTGTGCTGTGAGCCTCTCCGCGGTGTCGACAAGGTGATCAGTCCAGATTTTTACACCCTTCTCATAGTCAATTTGGGTGGCGGCAGCGCTCTTAAGCAAGTTCTTCTCATCCTGAAGATCTTTGCTTAGGGCCTTCTCGCGGGCCCTGCCGTCCTTAAGAGACTTCTCCAGCGTGGTCAGCTTTAGCCTCAGATCGGCAATGGCATCGTTGGCTGAAGAGAGCTGCTTGGTCTTGTCGGACATGGCAACTTGCATCTCTGCCAGGCTGTGGAGAGTTTTCTCCCTGTCCCCTTTGAGTGTCGAGAGCTCCTTGCCGTGTTCTTCAAGATCCACCTCCAGCTTCTTCACTTTGTCGCTCAGCTCATTCTTGGTGGCCTCTGCAGCCTCGGCAGCATCGACGGCCTCCTTGAGCTTGCCGGCGTGATCTACAGTTAGAGCTTCGAGCGCCTCCTTGTGCTTTTGCTCTAGCTCCTGGATCCGCTGCGCGACAAGCTTATCGATCTCCTCATCTTTGCCGCGAAGCTTGGTGGCGAGCACCTGCTCACGTGCGGCAAGATCTTCCTCATGGGCATCAAGCGCAATGCGACGCTCCGTCAGGAGAGCATCTTCAGCGGCAATTCTTTGTGCAGCTTCCTCTTTCGCCTTCTCCATGTCAGATTGTTTCAAGAGGAGCTCCGTCCAGCTTTGGCTCACTTGTTCCCGGTTGGCAGTCAACTCCTGAAGGGCCTCGGCGTACCAGATCTGCATCTGCTCAACGTGCTTCTGAAAACCTGCTTCGGCTGCTTAGACAACTGCAATTCTGGAATTTGCTTTCTCTTTTCGAGCACGGTGGAGTGCTTGGAGCTTGCAGAAATTTTCGCCCATAGCCTAAAGGAGCTGATCCTCTTCAGATTTGCCACTGCTGGCGCTTGGATCATCAACGATTTCGAGCCCGACAGCGGTGATGATTTCTTCATCAAAGGTTTCCCCTTCAGTCGGCGCTCCAATATTTGCCGTGCCCGGCAAGTTGATGAATAGGTTGTCGCTAACCTTGAGATATTTTCTCGATGAGGGAGTTTCGGATGTCGATGGTTGGTCCTTGATGTTCGTCTCGCCGGTGGCTGGGGGCTCTGTGGCCGATGTAGCGCCTGGCGCTCCTGCGGCAGGAATGCCGTCAGTGTGGTCATCAGTCTCCTCGCCGGCCCTCTCGGCAGATTCCTTGGCGGCTTCCTCGGCAACAGTTTCGCCGACCTCGACAGTGGCGTCTTTGGCGGCCTCGCTAGCGGCGATCCTGTCAGCTTTGGCGGCGGCATCTCTGGCGGTCTCCTCGATGACAACGTCGACATCCATGTGTTCCATCACAGGGAATTCTGGAGGACGAAGGAAGGAAACAAAATAAGATCAAGATTGAAGTTCAAGAAGACAAAAAGAAAGAGAGATAAAGAAAAGGATAGCAAGCACTCTAAGGCAAATAGTTACCTGCGTCGAGTTGTTGAGAGGTGGCCTCGCCCCTCCCGGCAATGTTGGCTGCCGGGGAAATGTTGCCGGTACCCATGCGTACCGGCTCCTCCTCAACCAAGATAGGCTCGTCGGTGGTAACTCTTGCCGGGGATGTGCTTGTGGGCGGTGTGGTTGACGGAGGCGGCACGACGGGGGCGGTTTCCACCTCTCCTTGTTGCTATTCTTCTCCTACAAGCCCGAAGATATCAGCGGCAAGGGTAGAAACCTCAGCGCCTGCCAGCGAAAAACTAGTGGAGAACTCACGCTGGGGGCTGCGCTGGGGGCTGCGTTGAGGGCTGAGCCCCGGGCTGATGACGACAATTTCCGGCATGCTCGTAGAGCCAGTCGGGGGCTCATCGCCCGTGGAAGTCCTCGACCTCTTCGTCACCCTTTCCGCCAAGGTTTCTGCATCGCTGCAGAGACAAGACGAAGCAAGGCTATGAGATTACTCCGAAATTATGGAGATAAAGGCTATGACAGGATACTTACTCTTCCTCTTCTCGTTCCGGGCTGAAGCCGGAGATGTCAAAATCGACCTCCGTTGCAGTGTCCGTGTGAGGGGGCGGAGGAGGGGTCCTGGGTCGCTTGGCTATAGCAGGTGCAGGGGATTGGCGTGGTTCCGCCACCTTAGCCTCCGGTGCGGTTGTGTGAGACGCCCCTGCCGCCTTAGTAGTTGCCACAGGTGTGTGTCTCGCACGCCGCGTAGGTTGCTGTCGAACTCCTTGCCGCGGCGCAGTCTTGCCGGCCGCCTTCTTGCCGGGAGCCTTGCTGCTCGAAGAGGGTTGGCTTGCCGCGATGCCAGAAGCGGCCTTTCGAAGAACGCGCTTGGTCTTCTTCGGAGCTGGGGGCTCCTCCTGCGGCTCTTCTTCGGCTACGTCTTCGTCGGACAAGCCCTCAGCGGCCGCGCTGCTCTGTTCCCCGGCAGCCTTAGCCTCCCCGGATTTTCTTCCATCACAACCTCCGCGTCACTGTTTTCCCATTCTGTGAAACCGACACTGCCGGCCTCCGTGGCAAGATTCGCCTCTTCTGCCCTAGTGGCAATATACGCCACTTCTTCGTCAGTGGTGGCGCGGACGAGGTTTGTTTCTTCCCGGATGGCCCTCTCCGACATGTTGTCGAAGAACTTTTGTGCTTCCTCCTCGGATGGCTCGGCCCAAGTCGCGTCAAGACCATGGGCGTTGAACATTGGCATGGTGGCGATGATTGACCCCAGGGCGGAGTTGTTGCACAAAGGGACAATTCTCGCCGGCAACCGATGTTTGTCATCGCGCTGGAATAGCCTTTGGCGGAGAGCGTCGAGCTGCATGGCCGTCAAATTGTTGTTCAATCCAGGGCGCAGCCTCATGATGTCCGCTGCGTTCCAGTACTCCCAAGCTGGTCTTCCCTTGCTCTGTAGGGGGGCGATGCGGCGACGGAGGAAATCGAAGCCAATCATCTCCATTGTGAGCCCGGCAGCTTTCAGGCGAAGGATTCTGGTGGTGGCGATCGTGAGCCTCTCGTCCTCCGCGGCGAAATCACTCCAGTCACTGCCGCGGACCGCCTTCTGCTGTCGAGGCAAACAGAACGGATGGGGATCTGCTTCCTTGATCCAGCACCACTCAGACCGCCATTCTTCCCACTTCTCGCGGTAGACCTCATCTAGGTATATCTCCTTATTCCAAGCCCTTGGAATCCAGGCAATAGAATCGGAAAGGGCCTCCCCTTTTTGGATGAGAGGAATAAAGTAATGGCGGAAGAGGGCAGTGTTGGGAACTACTCCGGCAAAGTTTTCGCAAAGATGAGCGAAGACGGACATGCACATTACGGCGTTCGGCGTGAAATCAAGAAGATGGAAGCCGTATGTGTACATAATGTCGTTGAAGAAGTCAGAGAATGGAGGACAGAGTCTGCAATAGAAATAAGCGGTGAAGAAGGGATATCTGTCAGGTCCGCTCTCGGAACAAGAACCTGGAATCACGCGAGTTGCGGGGTGAGCTTGCGTCTCCCTCGCCCACATGCACTGGTACCGGTTCTTCAAGGCCCTCGCATCGAGCGTCGGAGCGAAGATGACGTATTTTTTTCGCATCTTCACCAGCTTGCTCTCCAGAATGACGGTTTTCGCCTCCTTGCCCTTGCCCTTGCCCTTGCCAGCCTTGGGTGGCATGGTGGCTGCGAGAGTGGAAGCCGAGGATAGAACGGGTGCGGAAGCGAAGAGCGGATAAGGAGAAGTCTGGCTTTGAGCTCAAGAAGGAGAAGATAATGGCGGAGTCCAGATTGAGAAGAAGAGGGGGGTAAATAGGCAGCGCCTCTGCAGTTTCCCTTTTTTATGGGGAAGGAACGAGGCCGCCTCTTTTACTCCCCAATGTAAATACGCCTCTGCAGGCGCGCTGCAGCTGCAGCCTTTCAGCGCACGCTTCCCACATCGCGCATTCAGCGCGCGTAGTGGGGGGGCACAGTAAGCGGGATATTTACGAGCAGTTAATCCCCTGCCACGCGTGCCCATGCATTGTTTGGGCCTAGCCCAACAACGCCTCACAATCGTGTGTGGCCTAGGCCCGGGGGCTCCTGTCGGTGTACTAAGTATTGGGCCATTAGTACCCCGTACTTGTGCACGGGCAGTTGTAGCCATACTCGCGGCCAGGCTTGTCGGGGAATAGTTGGAGGTTAATTCAAGTTATCAAAGAAACACCCAAGCCAAGGATCATAGGATCAGCAGATAAGAAGAGCTGAAGACCGAAAGCCAGCCTCCCCGGCAAGATCTTGCCGAGGTGGCCTGCGAAGCCCGACAAGATTTCGCGCCCGGCAAGATTCAGCGCCCGGCAAGATTCTGCCACTGTGCCACCGCTTCAGCACAGCAACCAGCCTGGCATTCTGGGTCCTTCTCTGGATGCGTGGCAAGGCGCCAGTGGAGGAGAGCTTAAGCGGTGCTGATGGGATGGCCCCTTTTTCCATCCCCAAGAAAATGAGGAAACCTAAACGGACACCTCATGATGCATTAAATGCATTCGTCCTAAACCGTCAGTGGTTAGGTATGATGACCCTGTAGCTACTTTACACCTCGATGTATGTACATTTTGCCACTTTGGTGACCCCTTTGAACGGATAAAAGGAGGCCCAAGGCAACTGCTACAGGGGGAGGAGGATCTTCTGGCCCATCCTGCATGCGTAGCTGCTCTTTGAACGTACTGTTCATCGCAAGCGTTCCTGGAGCCTGGGCTCAAGAACACTCTTAATAAAACAAGGCAGGAGTAGGGTTTTACGCTGATTAGCGGCCCGAACCTGGGTAAAATCACCCCGCGTCGATCATTGGTTCTGCTCTTTGTGCATACCTCTCTCCCTGCCGAATCGCAGAAGGGATCCACGCGGTCCCATAGGTGTCGCACGCCGACAGCGAGCAAGCACATGCATATTTATTGGATCTAGCAGATGAACATAGCCGGGAATAGTCGTCCAACAATATTATTTTCGATGACATGCATTAATATATTCTTAGTTAAATCTAAGGTCAAAGTTTGGTACTACAAAATACGAAGGGGGCCAATAAAGAATAAACCACGACAGAGGTAGTACCTATAGGAACACAGACGCCCAGTATGAAAGAAAATGTGGTCAAACCCTAGTTGAAAGAGCAACAATGTCTAACTCCAGCTTACAAAAGGTACAAAAGCACGAGGATTAATTGTTCATCAGGTTTACACATAACCCAGATTGAACAGGGCAATAACATCTAACTCAACCAAAGTTTTTGGTAGTCACAATCAAATGGATCGGTCCGATCCATAAAATCAAGATCCCAGTACAATAATTCTAGTGCTCCATGATGACGACAAGTTGTTGTAAATATAAGCCGAGCACGATCAGAAGCCCTTAGGTCCACCTAAAACTTCTTTTTATGCTATTCCACATACAGTTCCGTGAGAAATTTCTTGTTGAAAAACTTAATCCTCACGGATAATAGCGCCCTCGCATTCAACATGAAGAATGTGACAAAGCTAGTGTTTGCACTGTTGGATGCATATCCTTCTAGCATTACTGTCTTCAAACAAATGTCATGAGATATGAGAAAATCCCGGTGCTTCTTGAACCATCGATTTATTATACCTTTTTCTCCATGTGTTAGTCCCTAAATAAAGATGAAGATTGAAAACAGTTAATGTCTAAAAAAGATTATGTTGAAAGAGCGATAGCTGAATGATTAATTATAGTACATTATATATGGGCTTTCAATGTGCGTGAAGTCGTCACCTTTATATACAAATTCTCCAGACATGGAAAGCATTGCAGCAAGGCAGTAATGATGTTGAGATCAAAACACCACATACTGATATATAAGGTCTTGACAGAATCCACCACCACTGATAGGATGAACAAGCGCTTCATTGAGCATAGAACATAATATTATCACTGAAAGTGTACTCCAATATGATACTTAACTTATGCGCACAAACAACAAATGCAAATTACAAAAGTGTACATGAATAATATACAGTACCTCAATAGGTGTGGAGGCAAACACCATCTCGAACCATTCAAACGGATCACTAATTGCACCCAAGGTCTCCAGTTTAGGCGCAGAGACCACAGTTATTTGCGAAGGTTCATAACAACAATCAAGGAGCAACCTTTGAAGTGAAGGGGCATCTTCGATGATGAGCTCCTGTCCTTCAAAATGAATTCCAATGCTTACAAGGTGAGGCGACTTTATTTTGAGACAACAGATATGGATTCCTAGTCCAAAAACAAGCACCAACCGCTCCAGTGCAGGGCAGCTGGAGTGGATGATGCTGTGAAGTGAGGCCACCGACAGATCAACCAACACAAGACAAGTTTTTTTGGCAGTGGCAGTCAAAGCATTTGTACCAAATTGTCTGCTAGATGGCACCGGGTCAAGGTGGCGGTGTGGAGAGAGGAGGAAAACCATGAGATGGGCATCGGTGGTGAGGGCACAGATGCAGCTCTTGGTGGTAACCTATCGCTGTAGTAATGGTAGAACTCAAGCTGCTGGAGTTTATCGAATTGACGGGATGTCAGCCAGGCGGCCACCATGCAGGGTATGTCCAGCAGGTAGCATGCCGGGATGCAGATGTGTTGAACGGAGCCCTGGTTGGAGGAGTGATGGCTCCGGGGAGTTCAGAATCATCATCGACAGATAGCTGACGACAGTCGAGATTAAGAGGCGCGGCGCACCATAGAGTGCGTCACCGAGATGCGAGGACTTGTGTGCATCAGCCATCCTTGGTGGGGAGAAGGGAGATGATCTCCCCAAGGATGCCGTCTGGGAGATCGCTAATGCGGGCCGCCGGAGATTCTACTGGTTCCTCAGGTCCAAGGGGGCGTGGGTGCTTTTGGCCGCGCAGCCGGGTCCAAGATCTACATCCGGCGGTGGCGCTGGACGGAGCCTCATCTGTGTACATACCAATCTGAAAGAAAAAAATGGCAGAAACATACATGTAGGACATTCAAAATCAATTCTCAAGATCTGGAAGAAAAAAGGCACAAACATATATGTAGGACATTCAAAATCAATTCTCAAGGTCTGGCCACGAATTATTAGCACGCAAGCTAACCCTAGTCGGATTATTCACAAAAATCATTTGTACAGAACAAACAATTAATCACTAACTCTATACGGATAACATTCAAACAATCAATACTCTATGTGCATCTAACGGATCTTAATTACTATGATTTCATGGACTGAGAGAACATAACCATAGGATTTGTATTCCAAAAAAATTATAGAGGGGGGGGGGGAGTAACCAGAGAAAACACATGATATGTTTGCCGCACAAATGGGTATATAGATGACTAACCGGTTTTCCGTCGGAGTCGCAGTCGTTGCCGGAGTTGCTGTTGACCTCCGGCTCCAGCTGGGGGGGGGGGCACGACGGCGCCGACGAAGTCAAGGTCGTGCTGCTGCCCGCGCGAGACCTCGGCGGCGGCGACGGCAACCTCTATGCCCAGCTTCACACGTTGCGCGGGTGCTTCACCAGCCCCGGCGTCGCCACTCCCTCCGATGGTGCGCTTCGGCGGCATCCTCATACACTCCAGAGTCCAGACGTTGGTGACCACTGTGGACCGGGGGTGCGGCCGCCTATTATGGCCGGCGGCTTGGGCGCGCAATTAATACGGACCAGTGGGAGCGAGGCGGGCGGCGGTCAAAGGCTGTCTCGCCTCCTGGTGAGCCTGCGCGGTGGACTTCTGCCATTCCTACCATCATTTCACACAGCTACTCGCATGCCTCCCATCAATACGCACACCTGCACACACGCCTCCCGGTATGCCTGCGCGGCGGACTACTCGCATGCGTCCCGTCAACTCACGCCTGCTCGCACGGCACATGGGGCGTGTGGCAGCATGTATATTTTTTGGTTTATTGATGATTCATTCTGCCGCTTTACTGCTTAACCGAAGCATGGCACGGTCTAACGCACACGGTCTGAATAAATAATCGTATGAGATATTGGTTGCCAGTTATTAATAATCTCCCATTTGTAAGAAGATTATATCAAAACAGGTCTCAAATTTGACGAAAAATACAATATGACAGTCTACTGGTGTCCATATATGACACCACGATAAGTTTCATGAATTTCAACTAAGTTTTGGATTTACTAAATTTTAAAAATCTATATTCTCAATGTTTTGAAATCTCTTGCACAGGAAAACATGCACCCAGGGACACATATGATTTTGCAATCCATTTTGGTGCACATGTAGCTTAAATTTGATTTTTGCACATTAAATCCCTAGGAAATCAATCAATGTATAAAAACGGTCGAATGATGTCTGTTTTTTTTAAATTTTAACACGACACTCCGCCTTTGGTCACATGTTCACTGCAGAAAAAGTTTGACATGCCTAAGAGTGGCTGTGGTGGTGCGGGATGTGTGTTTCTCTGTGTGTGTGTGGGGGGGGGGTGGGGTCCGGCAGTACACTACGAGTCATGAACCTCCATGTGGGATTATTGATCATTTTGTGAGTCATATATGCCACATCAAAGTCGTGAGTTGGTTATTTAAAGCATTACACAACCCTTTCATACATACATGTTCGGGCCACATGCATGCATTGGTGGTCCTCTTGGACACTCTCCCTCGTGCGGTTATCAGCGACATGCCCATTCGTTAGCCCGCAAAGGTTTTCAGTTTCCACCGACAACGAGAGACATTTGACCAAAAGGTGGATTCATCTTGGCATGTGTGTGGTGTGGATCATGGTGAGATTCCATATCAAAGTTCAAGCACATGCATACACACCCTCCCACCGGCTTGAAGTGAGGGGGCTACACGCATCATGGTGTAGTGCGTTTCCGGTTTGCGAAGCATGTGCCACATCAAAGTTGTGCATTGGGTAGTATTCAAATATCACATAACACACGGGCGCATTCACGCGGTGGTTTTGTCCTATGACATCACTCACGTGTGCCTCTCTCTGTGGGCCCACGTGGTCGTCGTCGACTAGTTGAATGTACAACAAGAGAGAGGTTAATTTGACCAACAAGGATGGTTCTTTTTTGGTTTGTGTTACGTATATGCACGGTAGGAGTATGTACATGTCAAAGAGGGGGCAACATGAATACTCTATATATATGCATGTCATAACCTCGCTCCACGTGGGGACTTTCTGGTTCCCGAGGCAGGTGCCACATCAAAGTTGTACATTATATTGGTATTCAAACATCACGCAATACCATGCAGGCGGTGGTTGCCCTATAGGAACTCACTCGCGTGTGGTGCTTCCATCCGTGGGCATGCGAGGTTGTCCTCCATCACTTTGACCCAATGAGAGAGACGTTAATTTGACCATCAAGGAATGATTCTTTTTTGGATTGTGCTATACAGTAGAAGTACATATATACCACACGTCGAATGGGGGCGTACATATAGCACATACCACGCATCATGAACCTCGCGCTCTCTGTGGGGACTTTTTGGTTTCCTATATATGTGGTGCCACATCAAAGTTGTGCATTGCGTATTCAAACATCACACAAACACCTCTTTCGGCCACATGCAGACAGTGGTACGTAGTCCTATATAGGATGATCACTCGCGTGCGACGTACGCTTCACTTCTGTGCTAGGCCCGCGAGTTCGTCGTCCATCACTTTGACCCAGCGAGAGAGAGGTACGTTTGACGAACAAGGAGGATTAATTCTTTTAGGGCTGTGTTACTAGGTTTATAGTATGTGTCGAAGGGGGGGGGGGTGACCAGCATATATATATATATATATATATATATATATATATATATATATATATTAATACACTAGGTTTCACATGAACCTCACTCTGTGTGGGGACTTTGCGGTTTTTGAGGCAAATGCCACATCAAAGTTGTGCATTAATTAGGTATTCAAAACATCACAACACACCTCTTCATATATATGTTCTGGCACACGTGCAATCACGATGGTTGTTGTCCTATATATGGCACTCACTCACGCGGTTATCGGTGATGCTTCCATCTGTCGGCCCGCTTGGTCCATCACTTTCACCGACAGCGCGAGAGAGGTTAACTAATTTGACTTAGGAGGGGATTAATTTTTTGTTTGTCTCATGATATAGATCATGAGATGTGAGATTACATATATATATAATAGCGCATGTGTACACATGAATGCATCCCGCTGGATTGAAGGGGGGGGGGGGGGGGCGAGCACACGACACGTCATGAACGACCTCTTGCTCTGTGTGGGGACCTCTACGATTTTCAACGCATGCACCACATGAATGTTGTGCATTTGGTCGGGTATTCAACACATATGCATGCATCACACACCTCCATAAATATGTTTGGGACACACGCATGCAATGGTTGTCTTTGGACACACTCTCACTCGCTTGGTTACGGGCGGCAATCCTATATATATTCATGGGCCGCGTGGACGTTTATCATTTCGACCAACGACGAGAAAGGTTACCAGGGTGGATTCTTCTTCTTTGCTTCGAGTTACCTGATACATCCATTATGCATCATGCTTTTATATTGATATTTATTGCATTATGGGCTGTTGTTACACATTCTAGCACAATACTTATGCCTTTTCTCTCTTATTTTACAAGGTTTACATGAAGAGGGAGAATGCCGGCAGCTGGAATTCTGGACTGGAAAAGGAGCAAATCTGAGAGACCTATTCTGCACAACTCCAAAAGTCCTGAAACTTCACGGAGAATTATTTTGGAATATATAAAAAATATTGGGCGAACAAAGCACTTGAGGGGGCCCACCAGGCAGCCACAAGGGTGGGGGCGCGCCCTACCCCCCTGGGTGCGCCTCCCTACCTTGTGGGCCACCTGGCAGGCCCCCGATGCCCATCTTCTGCTATATGGTGTGTTTTGACCTGGAAAAAATCAGAAGGAAGCTTTCGGGACGAAGCGCCGCCGTCTCAAGGTAGAACCTGGGTAGAACCAATCTAGGGCTCCGGCGGAGCTGTTCTGCCAGAGAAACTTCCCTCCTAGAGGGGGAAATCAAAGCCATCGTCATCACCAACAATCCTCTCATCGAGAGGGGGTCAATCTCCATCAATATCTTCACCAGCATCATCTCCTCTCAAACCCTAGTTCATCTCTTGCATCCGATCTTTGTCTCAAAACCTCAGATTGGTACCTGTGGCTTGCTAGTAGTGTTGATTACTCCTTGTAGTTGATGCTAGTTGGTTTATTCTGTGGAAGATCATATGTTCAGATCCTTAATGCTATTCAATACCCCTCTGATTATGAACATGAATATGCTTTGTGAGTAGTTACGTTTGTTCTTGAGGACATGGGAGAAGTCTTGTTATAAGTAATCATGTGAATTTGGTATTCGTTCGATATTTTGATGAGATGTATGTTGTCTTTCCTCTAGTGGTGTTATGTGAACGTCGACTAGATGACACTTCACCATGATTTGTCCTAGGGTAAGGCATTGGGAAGTAATAAGTAGATGATGGGTTGCTAGAGTGACAGAAGCTTAAACCCTAGTTTATGCGTTGCTTCATAAGGGGCTGATTTGGATACATATGTTTCATGCTATGGTTAGATTTATCTTAATTCTTCTTTCGTAGTTGCGGATGCTTGCGAGAGGGGTTAATCATAAGTGGGAGGCTTGTCCAAGGCACCTAATCACTGGTCCACCCACATATCAAATTATCAAAGTAACAAACGCGAATCATATGAGCATGATGAAAACCAGCTTGACAGTAATTCCCATGTGTCCTCGGGAGTGCTTTGCTTTATATAAGAGTTTGTCCAGGCTTGTCCTTTGCTACAAAAAGGATTGGGCCACCTTGCTGCACCTTAGTTACTTTTGTTACTTGTTACCCGTTATGATTTATCTTATCACACAACTATCTGTTACCGATAATTTCAGTGCTTGTAGAGAATACCTTGCTGAAAATTGCTTGTCATTTGCTTCTGCTCCTCGTTGGGTTCAACACTCTTACTTATCTAAAGGACTACGATAGATCCCCTATACTTGTGGGTCATCAAGACTCTTTTCTGGCGCCGTTGCCGGGGAGTGAAGCGCCTTTGGTAAGTGGAATTTGGTAAGGAAACATTTATATAGTGTGCTGAAATTTACTGTCACTTGTCACCATGGAAAATAATCCTTTGAGGGGCTTGTTCGGGGTATCTTCACCTCGACCGGAAGAGCAAAGAGTTGCTCCTCAACCTACTGCACCTATTGGAAATATTTATTATGAAATTCCTTCGGGTATGATAGAGAAACTGCTAGCTAATCCTTATGTAGGAGATGGAACATTACATCCCGATATGCACCTAATCTATGCGGATGAAGTTTGCGGATTATTCAAGCTTGCAGGTTTGCCCGAGGATGATGTCAAGAAGAAGATCTTCCCTTTATCTTTGAAGGGAAAGGCGTTGACATGGTATAGGCTATGTGATGATATTGGATCATGGAACTACAACCGATTGAAATTGGAATTTCATCAGAAGTTTTATCCTATGAATCTGGTTCATCGTGATCGGAACTATATTTATAATTTTTGGCCTCGTGAAGGAGAAAGTATCGCTCAAGCTTGGGGGAGGCTTAAGTCAATGTTATATTCATGCCCCAATCATGAGCTCTCAAGAGAAATTATTATTCAGAATTTTTATGCTCGGCTTTCTCGTAATGATCAATCCATGCTCGATACTTCTTGTACTGGTTCTTTTATGAAGAAGACCATTGAATTCAAATGGGATTTATTGGAAAGAATTAAACGCAACTCTGAAGATTGGGAACTCGACGAAGGTAAGGAGTCAGGTATAAACCTTAAGTTTGATTGTGTTAAATCTTTCATGGATATCGATGCTTTTCGTGATTTTAGCACTAAATATGGACTTGACTCTGAGATAGTAGCTTCCTTTTGTGAATCATTTGCTACTCATGTTGATCTCCCTAAGGAGAAGTGGTTTAAATATCATCCTCCCATTGAAGTAAAAGTAGAACCTATTAAAGTTGAAGAAGAAACTATTACTTATAATATTGATCCTATTGTTCCTACTGCTTATATTGAGAAACCACCTTTTCCTGTTAGAATAAAGGATCATGCTAAAGCTTCAACTTTGGTTCGTAAGAGTAATATTAGAACACCTACACCCCCTGAATAAATTAAAGTTGAACCTAGCATTGCTATGGTTAAAGATCTCTTGGTCGATAATATTGATGGGCATGTTATTTATTTCTATGATGAAGCTGCTAGAATTGCTAAACCTGATATTAAAGATAAACATAGACCCGTTGTTGGCATGCCTGTTGTTTCTGTTAAAGTAGGAGATCATTGTTATCATGGTTTATGTGATGTGGGTGCTAGTGTGAGTGCAATTCCTTATACCTTATATCAAGAAATTATGAATGATATTGCACCTGCTGAGATAGAAGATATTGATGTTACTATTAAACTTGCCAATAGAGATACTATATCACCAATTGGGATTGTTAGAGATGTTGAAGCCTTGTTTGGGAAAATAAAATACCCTACTGATTTTCTTGTTCTTGGTTCCCCACAAGATGATTTTTGTCCCATTATATTTGGTAGACCTTTCTTGAATACTGTTAATGCTAAGATAGACTGTGAGAAAGAAACTGTTACTGTAAGCTTTGGGGATGTGTCTCATGAGTTTAATTTCTCTAAATTTTGTAGATAACCCCATGATAAAGAATTGCCTAGTAAGGATGAAATTATTGGTCTTACTTCTATTGCCGTGCCTCCTGCTGATCCTTTAGAACAATATTTGCTAGATCATGAAAATGATATGTTTATGAATGAAAGAAAGGAGTTGGATGAAATATTCTTTAACCAAATGCCTGTTTTGAAACACAATTTGCCTGTTGAAATCCTTGGAGATCCTCCTCCACCCAAGGGTGATCCCGTGTTTGAGCTTAAACAATTACCCGATACTTTGAAATATGCTTATCTTGATGAAAAGAAGATATATCCTGTTATTATTAGTGCTAACCTTTCAGAGCATGAAGAGAAAAAATTATTGAAAACTCTGAGGAAGCACCAAGCTGCTATTGGATATACTCTTGATGATCTTAAGGGCATTAGTCCCACTCTATGTCAGCACAAAATTAATATGGAACCTGATGCTAAACCAGTTGTTGATCACCAACGACGGTTAAATCCTAAGATGAAGGAAGTGGTAAGAAATAAAATACTAAAACTTCTGGAGGCAGGTATAATTTATCATATTGCTGATAGTAGATGGTTAAGTCCTGTTCATTGTGTCCCTAAGAAGGGAGGTATTACTGTTGTTCCTAATGATAAGAATGAATTGATTCCACAAAGAATTGTTACAGGTTATAGAATGGTAATTGATTTTCGCAAATTAAACAAAGCTACTAGAAAAGATCATTACCCTGTACCTTTTATTGATCAAATGCTAGAAAGATTATCCAAACATACACATTTTTGCTTTCTAGAAGTTTATTCTGGTTTTTCTCAAATACCTGTGTCAAAAGAGGACCAAGAAAAGACCACTTTTACTTGCCCTTTCGGTACCTTTGCTTATAGACGTATGCCTTTTGGTTTATGCAATGCACCTGCTACCTTTCAAAGATATATGACTGCTATATTCTCTGACTTTTGTGAAAAGATTGTTGAGGTTTTCATGGATGATTTCTCCGTTTATGGAACTTCTTTTGATGATTGCTTAAGCAACCTTGATCGAGTTTTGCAGAGATGTGAAGAAACTAATCTTGTCTTGAATTGGAAGAAGTGCCACTTTATGGTTAATGAAGGTATTGTCTTGGGGCATAAAATTTCTGAAAGAGGTATTGAAGTTGATAAAGCTAAAGTAGATGCTATTGAGAAGATGACGTGTCCTAAAGATATCAAATGTATAAGAAGTTTCCTTGGTCATGCCGGTTTCTATAGGAGGTTTATTAAAGACTTCTCTAAAATTTCTAGGCCTCTCACTAATCTTTTGCAAAAAAGATGTTCCTTTTGTTTTTGATGATGATTGTGTAGAAGCATTTGAAATACTTAAGAAAGCCTTGATTACTGCACCTATTGTTCAACCACCTGATTGGAATCTACCCTTTGAAATTATGTGTGATGCTAGTGATTATGCTGTTGGTGTTGTTCTAGGACAAATAATTGATAAGAAATTGAATGTTATTCAATATGCTAGTAAAACTCTAGAAAGTTCCCAGAGAAATTATGCTGCTACTGAAAAAGAATTTTTAGCAGTTGTTTTTGCTTGTGATAAGTTCAGATCTTATATTGTTGATTCCAAAGTAAAGGTTCACACTGATCATGTTGCTATTAAATACCTTATGGAATAGAAAGATGCTAAACCTAGACTTATTAGATGGGTTCTCTTACTGGAAGAATTTGATTTACATATTATTGATAGAAAGGGAGCTGAGAACCCCATTGCAGACAACTTGTCTAGGTTAGAAAATGTTCTTGATGACCCACTGCCTATTGATGATAGCTTTCCTGATGAGCAATTAGCTATCATAAATGCTTCTCGTAATACTCCATGGTAAGCTAATTATGCTAATTACGTTGTTGCTAAATTTATACCACCTAGTTTCACATACCAGCAAAAGAAAAAGTTTTTCTATGATTTAAGACATTACTTTTGGGATGACCCACACCTTTATAAAGAAGGAGTAGATGGTGTTATTAGACGTTGTGTACCTGAGCATGAACAGGAATAGATCCTACGCAAGTGCCACTTCGACCTTACGGAGGACACCATGCTGGAGATAGAACTGCACACACGGTATTGCAATCTGGTTTTTATTGGCCTACTCTCTTCAAGGATGCCCGTAAGGTTGTCTTGTCTTGTGATGAATGCCAGAGAATTGGCAATATTAGTAGACGTCAGGAAATGCCTATGAATTATTCACTTGTTATTGAACCATTTGATGTTTGGGGCTTTGATTATATGGGACCTTTTCCTTCCTCTGATGGGTATACACATATTTTAGTTGCTGTTGATTATGTTACTAAGTGGGTAGAAGCTATTCCAACTAGTAGTGCTGATCATAACACTTTTATTAAGATGCTTAAAGAAGTTATTTTTCCGAGGTTTGGAGTCCCTAGATATTTAATGACTGATGGTGGTTCACATTTTATTCATGGTGCTTTCCGTAAAATGCTTGCTAAATATGATGTCAACCATAGAATTGCATCTCCATATCACCCTCAGTCTAGTGGTCAAGTAGAATTGAGCAATAGAGAGATTAAATTAATTTTGCAAAAGACTGTTAATAGATCTAGAAAGAATTGGTCTAAGA
The DNA here is from genome assembly GCA_011799875.1 of Thinopyrum elongatum. Lineage (NCBI taxonomy): Eukaryota > Viridiplantae > Streptophyta > Magnoliopsida > Poales > Poaceae > Thinopyrum > Thinopyrum elongatum. The sequence continues at coordinate 502,101,809 of CM022298.1, forward strand.
AAATTGATGATGCATTATGGGCTTATAGAACTGCTTATAAAACCCTATGTGTATCTTTCCATATAAAATGGTTTATGGAAAAGCTTGTCACTTACCCCTTGAACTAGAACATAAATCTTATTGGGCTATTAAAGAGCTCAACTATGATTTCAAACTTGCCGGTGAGAAGAGGTTATTTGACATTAGCTCACTTGATGAATGGAGAACCCAAGCTTATGAGAATGCCAAGTTGTTTAAAGAAAAAGTTAAAAGATGGCTTGACAAGAGGATACAAAAGCGTGAGTTTAATATAGGTGATCATGTTTTGATATACAACTCTCGTTTAAGATTTTTTGCAGGAAAGCTTCTCTCTAAATGGGAAGGTCCTTACATTATCGAGGAGGTATATCGTTCTGGTGCCATTAAGATCAACAATGCCGAAGGCACCAACCCGAAGGTGGTAAATGGTCAAAGAATCAAACATTATATTTCAGGTACTCCCATAAATGTCGAGACGAATATTATCAATACCGTAACACCGGAGGAGTACATAAGGGACACTTGCCAAAACGTTTCAGACTCCGAAAAGGAACAGGTATGTGGTATGGTAAGTAAACCGACTCCAAAACTGTTCTAATGACAATTTTTCTCCATTTTGTAATATTTAAAAAATTAGGAAAATTAAAATTAGTCCAAAAAGTGCACGAGGAAGCGACAAGGCAGGGAGGCGCGCCCCCACCCTTGTCGCCACCTCGTGTGCCCTGTGGACTCCGTTTTCTTGCACAATACTTCTTTTGGTCGGTAAAAATTCATTATATAATCTCCCGAAGGTTTTGACCACCGTACCACGGCAATATCTCCTATTCTTGTTTCGAGCTGTTTTTCTGACAGATCCAAATCGCCATGACGTCTCCAAGTGCCCCCAAGGACAAGTTTTTTGAGAAGGTCATCAACCCCTACCTTGCGGAGGTGCTTCGACACCCTCAAACCATTGAGATGCATGAGGGGGTGCTGCACATCCGCGATGTTGAAGGGCCAAAGAGGACCGGAAGCGTGGAGGCAAGGCTCGAAGCAATGGAGCAGCAAGTCCTCAAGTGCCAAGGGATGGTGGAACATGGACTCAACGCCAACCACATGATGATCACTGAGTTTACTAGTGGTCACAAGCTAGATGACGAGAACATTGGGGAGGCCATCTTCAAGCTTCACGAGAAAATCAAGCATCTCCAAGCCCAGATCTATGACCTACAAAACCAAAACTGTGAGTATGAATACAGATTTAAGAGGATGAGTTTGGCTGCAGATTTGAGGATCCCGGAGACTCGTTCATCTTTTTACGATGGTGAACCTATGCCTTGGAAGATGGAGGATAAAATTTCATCATCAACAACTCCATCATCACCACCTCCGAAGAAAGAGATCTAAATACATGGGTATGGGCACTCCCCTTGGCAACTACCAAGCTTGGGCGAGGTGCCCCGGTATCGTATCACCATCACATCTTTACTTTTATCGTTTTTCTTAGTTCGATCCTTTTGGTTATATCTTGATCTAGTAGAATAAAGTTTTAGTATGATTTAGCTTTGAGTTTTGTTTCGAGATCTATCTATGTAATCAAGTCCGTGAGTTATATATAATAAAGAGTAGTTTTGAGTTGAGGGCTTTACTTTCTTGCTATGATCTTGAGGGAATTTAATAAGAGAAAGAACAAAAAGAAATAAAAAGATCGTATAATGATCTTATGGAGAGTAATGACTTCACATATAAAGAGTATGATGAATAAAAGTTGTTGAGAGTTAACAAACATAGTTTTGGTCATTGTTGCAATTAATAGGAACTAATAAAGAAAGAGAGGTTTCACATATAAATATACTATCTTGGACATCTTTTGTAATTGTGAGCACTCATTAAAATATGACATGCTAAAAAGTTGATGTTGGACAAGGAAGACAACATAATGTGTTATGTTTTCTTATATCCGAATAGAAGTTATAGTGTCTTGGATCCTCCAACATGTTGAGCTTGCTTTTCTCTCTTATGCTATCCAAATACTTCGCACCAAGCAGAGATACTACTTGTGCATCTAAATATCCCTTAAACCAGTTTTGCCATGAGAGTCCACCATACCTACCTATGGATTGAGTAAGATCCTTCAAGTAAGTTGTCATCGGTGCAAGCAATAAAAATTGCTCTCTAAATATGTATGATCTATTAGTGTGAAGAAAATAAGCTTTATACGAACTTGTGATATGGAAGAAATAAAAGCGACGAACTGCATAATAAAGTTCTTTATCATAAGCGGCAATATAAAGTGACGTTCTTTTGCATTAAGATTTTGTGCATTCAACAATAAAAGCGCATGACAACCTCTGCTTCCCTCTGCGAAGGGCCTATCTTTTACTTTTATCTTCTACCCTTATACAAGAGTCATGGTGATCTTCACATTTCCATTTTACACTTTTTCTTTTGGCAAGCACTATGTGTTGGAGAAGGATCTGGATATATATATATATATCAACTCGGATGTAGGTTATCATAAAGTATTATTGTTGACATTACCCTTGAGGTAAAAGGTTAGGAGGCGAAACTATAAGCCCCTATCTTTCTTTGTGTCCGACTGAGGCTTTGAACCCATAAGTATCGCGTGAGTGTTAGCAATTGTGAAAGGTTAAATGATAGTTGAGTATGTGGACTTGCTGAAAGCTCTTGAATTGACTCTTTCTGATGTTATGATAAATTGCAATTGCTTCAATGACTGAGATCATAGTTTGTTAGTTTTCAATGAAGTTTCCGATTCATACCTTACCTTGTGAATGAATTGTTACTTTAGCATAAGAAATTATATGACAATATTTGTTGCTGTTCTAAAGATGATCATGATGCCCTCATGTCCGTATATTATTTTATCGACACCTCTATCTCTAAACATGTGGGCATATTTTTCGATTTCGGCTTTCGCTTGAGGACAAGCGAGGTCTAAGATTGGGGGAGTTGATACGTCCATTTTGCATCATGCTTTTATATTGATATTTATTGCATTATGGGCTGTTATTACACATTCTAGCATAATACTTATGCCTTTTCTCTCTTATTTTACAAGGTTTACATGAAGAGGGAGAATGCCGGCAGCTGGAATTCTGGACTGGAAAAGGAGCAAATCTGAGAGACCTATTCTGCACAACTCCAAAAGTCCTGAAACTTCACGGAGAATTATTTTGGAATATATAAAAAATATTGGGTGAAGAAAGCACCTGAGGGGACCCACCAGGCAGCCACAAGGGTGGTGGGCGCGCCCTATCCCCTGGGCGCGCCTCCCTACCTTGTGGGCCACCTGGCAGGTCCCCGATGCCCATCTTCTGCTATATGGTGTGTTTTGACCTGGAAAAAAAAATCAGAAGGAAGCTTTCTGGATGAAGCGCCGCTGTCTCAAGGCGGAACCTGGGCAGAACCAATCTAGGGCTCCGGCGGAGCTGTTCTGCCGGAGAAACTTCCCTCCGGGAGGGGGAAATCGAAGCCATCGTCATCACCAACGATCCTCTCATCGAGAGGGGGTCAATCTCCATCAACATCTTCACCAGCACCATCTCATCTCAAACCCTAGTTCATCTCTTGTATCCGATCTTTGTCTCAAAACCTTAGATTGGTACCTGTGGGTTGCTAGTAGTGTTGATTACTCCTTGTAGTTGATGCTAGTTGGTTTATTCGGTGGAAGATCATCTGTTCAGATCCTTAATGCTATTCAATACCCATCTGATTATGAACATGAATATGCTTTGTGAGTAGTTACATTTGTTCCTGAGGACATGGGAGAAGTCTTGTTATAAGTAATCATGTGAATTTGGTATTCATTCGATATTTTGATGAGATGTATGTTGTCTTTCCTCTAGTGGTGTTATGTGAACGTCGACTACATGACACTTCACCATGATTTGGGCCTAGGGGAAGGCATTGGGAAGTAATAAGTAGATTATGGGTTGCTAGAGTGACAGAAGCTTAAACCCTAGTTTATGCGTTGCTTCGTAAGGGGCTGATTTGGATCCATATGTTTCATGCTATGGTTAGATTTATCTTAATTCTTCTTTCGTAGTTGCCGATGCTTGCGAGAGGGGTTAATCATAAGTGGGAGGCTTGTCCAAGTAAGGGCAGCACCCAAGCACTGGTCCACCCACATATCAAATTATCAAAGTAACGAACGCGAATCATATGAGCATGATGAAAACTAGCTTGATAGTAATTCCCATGTGTTCTCGGGAGCGCTTTGCTTTATATAAGAGTTTGTCCCGGCTTGTCCTTTGCTAAAAAAAGGATTGGGCCACCTTGCTGCACCTTAGTTACTTTTGTTACTTGTTACCCGTTACGATTTATCTTACCACACAACTATCTGTTACCGATAATTTCAGTGCTTGCAGAGAATACCTTGCTGAAAACCGCTTGTCACACTATAAAAAAATACACTTCCATGATTATACGTGTTTGTCACAGTAGGTCACATTTTCTGTCATGCATGTACATCCATGCAATTTTATGACAGAATCAAGATAGTCATACCTGTGCTGTCGTAGAAGTGTTCCATGACATTACCAAAATTATCATCACGGAAGTGTCCACTTCCATGACGATAAATCGCGTGTCATAGAAGTGCTTTCGTCAAGGGTGACCGACACGTGGCATCCGCCGTAACGGGTCACCGTTAAGCTATCGGGTTATTGTTTGGATCCGATAACCCGTTAACAGCCCCGACCAATGGAGATTTTCCACATGTAAAATTATCATTGGCTATAGCAACCACGTGTCAGCACCCGAAAAGGACAGATGTCAACCGCCCAATGGACAGGAGGCGCCTATGATACGTTGACACGTGGCAAGGCCCAACAGCGGCCCATTTAGATTAAAAAGGCTGGCCCAGTCAAAATTATCAGGCTGGCCCATTAACGGCCTGCTTGCAGACGGCCCATTCGCAGTTAAGGCCCGTACGGCTATTGTCAAATCGGCCCGTCAACGGCCCATTCTAAACTTGTCATCATCGCGGCCCATGGTCACTTCTGGCCCGTTAATAGTCCGCTAAGTATTTGGGCCGAATTACGGCCTAGTGTGTTTCCGGCCTGTTAAAGGTCCTGCTTCATTTGGGCCATTTTTTGGCCATTGAAACTTTCGGCCCATAAACGACCGTGAAGGATTTGGGTCATATTCGTCCATGTCTAACATTCGGCCCGTTAGAGGCTCACTGTAGATTTGGGCCACTTCCAGCCTATTGTGATTTTTGGCCTGTTAACGTCGGATGAAATCCATGGGCCATATGTGGCCCAACGTCACATCGGGCCTATTAACAGCCCATATAAAACTGATACTAATCAAGCCCGACCGTACTTCCGGCCTGTTAAAGGCCCGTATAGTAGGTCGGCGCATTTACGGCCCGTCTGAATTTTGGCCTGTGAACGATCCGCATTGTAAATGGGCCACCACGAGCTGAGATACATTTTGGCCTGCTAATGACTAGTGGGTTATTTGGCACAATCAGAGCCCAATCTCACTTTCGGCCTATTAAAGGCCCATGTTATTTATGGGCTCGAGATATTTACACATGTTAATGGCCTATTGTTACTGAGGGACCAAATTATGTTTAGGCCTGTTAAAGGCCCACTAGGGACACAGGCCTACCAAAAATATGAAAGCTTATGCTGATTTAGGCCCAGATATTTTTAGTGGGCTACATGCAAATTACGGCCCATAATCGTTTTTAGCCCAATTGGAATGGGCCTAACGAATGTTGGCACGTTGGGCTCCTACGAAGCTTTCGGCCGAATACATTACTAAGATAAACCTACACTATACAAAAATAGCATCGTAATTTCTACAGCCTTTGGCAGCATGATAAATGTTGTATCACAACAAAATAAATTCCAGCCATACAACAAAAGGCCTGTTGGCATAAAGTTTACAGTCCTTGCAGATAAAAGCACCATCAGATGTATAGAAGCACATATCATTTGAACTGAGTGCTAATGTTTCAGGCTGTAGAATCTAATGGAGCAGCATGATCATCCCCTTTTTTCCGCCATTGCTCTTGAACAACGAAGCAAATGTGTGATAGTCTGGTTTCAAAACCATTCATATCTTGACAACATTTGTCAACCACTATTCTTGTTTCCGAAACGATGTCCATTAGGGATTGGACTTGTGTCTGGAGCACAGATATGTCACTCTGTCTAGCCGGAAGATTTTGTTCAGTAGGCGATTTGGACGAGGTTACCTTGACAACCAACCCAGAATTACGCAGGAAGGTGCTTTTTGCACTGTTAGTGGAGAGATACTGACGCACTGCAACAAGAGGTGACATTGTGCCTGTGGTAGCCTCGTCACCTTCAGGTGGTTGTGGCTGTTCAATCATTTGTTCCATAGCTTGCTAAAAGTTTGAACTTGTATATTAGTGTACCAGATAAGTTACTAATGAGACAAAAACAAACAAAGTAGGTTTCATGTTTATACATAACTTATTTTGGTGAACTACTGTAATACATTAGCATGTATTGTAGTGCCAACAACATAATAAAATCACTTTCGGAACATATGTCCATGTAGCATGCCTACTGTATTGTCTATTTCCTCACATTCATTGACATGTAAGGATAAAGAGACATGGTTTAAAGTAGGATGAACATAGTATGACATCATTCATATCATGGGAAAACAGATATAAAACAAACAGGCTATTGTTTCATTGTGTGGGCACGTGAACATCACAACTAGATTACAGATCAAGACCAAAAGAATATCCTTCATCTCTTTTAAACCGTGTAAGGTGAAATGATACGTTAAGACAACTGTGTATAAAAGTGAACAAAGTAACTGACATTGGCTGCAAACCAAGCAGTTAAATGAACACATCACAGTAACAACCAGTTCAAAGGCAGGAGGAGTAAGGACTTACAACAGCGGCTTGAACTGGTGTGCTCATGCCCTTCATCTTGATGGTGTGGCAATCCTTGAAGATTTGCACTGCATTCAGTTCAGGTTCTTTTTGGTCCGCACGGGCTTTCCTCTGTATTTGGAACAAGTCAATATAGATACAATAATATGGCACAGAAAAAAGAAGGAAGTAGCAGCTATTTACAAGAGCCTCGCAGTGTGCAATATAGCTACGAGATCCTATTGTCTGTTGGAATTTCACTTTAGAACGGTTGGTCTTGTTCTTCAAACAGTTAGCCTAGAAGAAGATACACTTGTAAGGCACATACGTAAATACAAGTTCAATATGTGATCTGATCAAATACATATACCCTACCTGATACTTTGGATCTGACCAGTGTTTAACAAGGGCTGTCCAGTCTTCATCTGTAATATATTCCACTGGAGATGTTTGGGCGATTTCATTGTTAGCCTTGCCTTCAAAGTGAGTTTTTCTACGGTGATACCGATACTGTCGCAGAGCAGACTAAAAAACATGAGTGCATGCTTGTTTAGTTGCATCACCTTTCGGATCCAACTTGAACCTCATCTGTTGAAAAAATAATGTGAGTCTTATTAGGAGGAAGCTAGAAAGTATGGGATAGAGCAAGACAATATTACAAATTACGATGAATAACATTACTTACGGATAAATGGTCAAGGAAGGTGTTAAACTCGGTATCGTCTTTCTCATTCCTGTACTGGATCCACGTTGGGAGGATACGTGCATGACACCTAACGACAATGGCTGCCTCTGATACTAACTTGGCTGACTCTGTAGCATCACGTGGACTTTTTAAACCTGCCTCAAAATGGATCTCCATTCTTCCTCCTTTAGATTTTGTTAATCTGTCAAGCATTATCCCCGATGTCTATTTTCGCTTGCGCCGTGGTGCTAGTTAAACAACGAATATGGAAAGTGTTAGTGCACATCAAACTGTGAGAGTACATATAAAGGAGCATGCAACTGCAACTTGACTCGGCCAGGTACCGTCTTGGTGTTGATGCTCATGAGGTTCATCTGATCTTGCCAAGTCCTGTTGTGTCAGCAGCGCTTCGGAAGTAGTGTTAGGTTTCAAGGCAGCTTGGGAACTGGCCAGTTGCGGAGGAAACGAACGAGTAACTCGTTGAGACGCTGGTACAGTTGAAGCGGATGCTGCAGCTGGTGGAGCAGGTGATACTGTGTTTGTAGATTTAGCCGGTGGACTTGGACCTTCTACTGCACTATAAGTACCAGCAGAATCGCGAGGGCAGATCCTTTTCCGTTGCACCCGACGAGTAACACCATTCCCTACTATATTCTTTTCCTTGCTCTTTTTTGACTTTGCCATGTCAAGCCGTACCCACAACACAAAAGAATAAAATCACTCTTCAGAACTCATTGATGCACGATACAGACAAGCAATACTTTGATGTAAGACAACCGTATGAGGATGGAATATGTAAGAAAAATAGGACGGCGTGACATATTCACAGCTATGATGTGTAAACTAAGCAGAAGGATTTTCAAGAACATAGAAGAAATGCAAGCTAGACACCATATGAAAGATGCAACCAATATCACTCTGCCAAGTTAAAAGTGTCTTGTCATAAGTGGCATTTCGAAAAATTAGAAGCAGTACAACCTAGAAATCAATGCAAGATGCAACCACTATCAAACTGCCATGTTAAAAGTGTCGAATCATGAGTGACTGATGCGGGATACACAACAGCAGTACTTTGATGTAAGAACATGGTATGATAGATAGATGAAGTGTATTCTAGACACAGAAAGGCATGTCATATGCACATGTATAACGTATATACTCAGCAGGTGCAATTTAATCAAAATAGAAGAAATACAGTCTAGACAACATATGCAACATGAAACCAATTATCACACTGTCAACTTAGAGCAAGCACCTGCGATGGTGGAGTACGGGAGATGAACTCATCATGTAGACTTGGGACTTCAACTGCATTAGCAGTAGCAGTGGCAAATCTAGAGAGTCTCTGTTTGCGTCGGTCCGGAGGACCACCAACATCCCCTAACTTACTCTTTTCCTTCCTCTTTTCTGATATTTCCTTATGAAGTCAAAACCACAAGAAGATGAATAAAATTAGCTCTGCATAACTGGTTGATGCATGATACAGACGAACACTACTTTGATGTAAGGCAAGCGCAGGATAAGAGGATGGAATATATACAAAAAAAGACAGCATTGCATATTCACACGTACGATAGGAGGATGGAATATGTATGAAAATAGTAAGCAGAAGGCATTTCAACAAAACTAGAAGAAATGAAAGCTAGGCATCAGGTAAAAAGTGTCTCGTCATAAGTGCCATTTCAAGAAATTAGAAGCAGTACAAGCTAGAAGACAATGCAAGATGCAACCTACATCACACTCCCAAGTTAAATGTGTCTTATGGGTAAGTGATTGTTGCAGGTATAAGTTGTAAGCTACGCAGATGCAATTCAACAAAATCAGAAGCAATACAAACTGGACATCATACGGAACACGCAACCACATATAACAGTTCCAAGTTAGAGCAAGCACCTGTGATGGTGGAGCAGGAGAGATGTGCTCATCATCTACACAGCTACGTTGACTGTCTAGCCTTGTGTTGTCTTGCGAATCTTGTTGGGAGGATGGCGGAGTAGAATCTGTAGAGACCCTCTGTTTGAGTTGCTCCGAAGGACCACCATCATCCACTGCCGTAATAATTTCCTTCAGCTGTATTGATTTTGCATTGTGAAGTCAAACCGATAAGAAAAAGGAATAAAATTCGCTCTTCAGAACTCATTCATGCATGATACTGACGAACACTACTCGGATGAAAGGCAAACACATGATACGAGGATGGAATATGTACGAAAAATAGGACGGCGTGACATATTCACACCTATGATGTGGTAACTAAGCATAAGGCATTTCAACAAATTAGAAGCACTGGAAGCTAGACACCATATGAAAGATGCAACCAATATCACTCTGCCAAGTTCAAACTGACTGGCATTTCAACAAATTAGAAGCAGTACATGCTAGAAATCATATGCAAGACGCAACCAATATCACAGTGGCGACTTAAAGGTGCCTTATCATAAGTGACTGATGCGGGATATGCAAGAATAGTAGTCTGATGTAAGAACATGGTGTGATCAGATATAGTATGTTCTAGAAACAGGAACACGTGTCATATTCACAAGCATTATGTGTAAAGTAAGCAGATGCAATTCAACAAAGTTATAAGGAATACAAGCTAGACATCATACGCAACATGCAACCACATATAATAGTGCCAAGTTAGAGCAAACACCCGTGATGGTGGAGTAGGGGAGGTGTGCTCATCATCTACACAGCTACATTGACTGTCTAGCCTTGCGTTATCTTGCGAATCTTGTTGGGAGGATGGCAGAGTAGAATCTATAGAGACCCTCTGTTTTAGTTGCTCGGAAGGACCACCATCATCCAATGCCTTACCAATTTCCTTCCGCTTTATTGACTTTGCATTGTGAGGTCAAACCGACAAGAAAAAGGAATACAATTCGCTCTTCAGAACTCATTCATGCATGATACTGACGGACACTACTTTGATGAAAGGCAAAGTCATGATACGAGGATGGAATATGTACGAAAAACTGGACGGCTTGACATATTCACACCTATGATGTCGTAACTAAGCAGAAGGCACTTCAACAAATTAGAAGCACTGCAAGCTAGACACCATATGGAAGGTGCAACCAATATCAGTCTGCCAAGTTAAAACTGTCTTGTCATAGGTGGCGTTCATCAAACTAGAAGCACTACATGCTAGAAATCATATTCAAGACGCAAACCAATATCACATTGCCAACTTAAAGGTGTCCCATCATAAGTGACTGATGCAGGATACACAAGAAGAGTAGTTTCATGTAAGAACATGGTGTGATAGACAGATATAGTATGTACCAAAAACAGGAAGGCGTGTCATATTCACACATATCATGTGTAAGCTAAGCAGATGCAGTTTACACTAATTAGAAGCAATACAAGCTAGACACCATATGCAACATGCAACCAGATATCACACTGCCAAGTTAGAGCAAGCACCTTGGATGGTGGAGTAGGGGAGCGGAGACTTGGAACTTGTAATGCACTAGCAGTACGAGGAGAATCCATACAGATGCTCCATTTACGTTGCTGCAGAGGACCACCATCATCGCCTTCCTTACTCTTTTCCTTCCTCTTTTTTGATTTTGCCTTGTCAAGTCAAACCCACAAGAAAAAGGAATAAAATTTGCTCTTTAGAACTCATTGATGCATGATACTGACGAACACTACTTTCATGTAAGGCAGCTGCATGATAGGAGGATGGAATATGTATGAAAAACAGGACGACATGACATATTGACATGTATGATGTATAAAGTGTAAACTAGTTAGAAGCAATGCAAGCTAGAAACCATATGAAAGATGAAACCAATATCACTCTGCCAAATTAAAAGGGTGGCCTCATAAATGTATTTGACCAAATTAGAAGCAATACATGGCAATAGGCTAGAAATAATATGCAATATGCAATGAATAAAGGTGTCTCATCGTAAGTGATTGATGCAGGATATAGAAGAGAGGTAGTTTCATGTAAGAACATGGTTAACAGATAGATGTAGTATGTACCAAAAATAGGAAGGCATGTCATATTCACAGGTATAATGTGTAAACTAAGCAGATGCAATTTACCCTAATTAGAAGCATTACAAGCTAGACACCGTATGCAACATGCAACCACATATCACACTGCGAAGTTAGAGCAAGCACCTGCGATGGTGGTGTAGGGGAAATGCAGTCTTCAAGTACAGAGCTACGTTCAATATCTTCATTTAGGCTTGCCGTTTCTTGAGAATCATGTGGGGAGGATGAAACTGCACTCTTTATAAGAGTAGCATGTCTCATACTAACCCACGGGCGTGACTGTCTCATCATAAGTGATAGATGCAGGATACACAAGAACAGTAGTTTGATGTAAGAACATGGTGTGATAGGCAGATGTAGTATATACCAAAAACAGGAAGGCGTGTCATATTCACATGCATAATGTGTAAGCTAAGGAGATGAAATTTAACAAATTAGGAGCAATACAAGCTAGGCACCATATACAACATGCAACCAGATATCACACTGCCATGTTAGAGCAAGCACCTGGGGTTGTGGAGTAGGGGAGATGAGATTTGGAACTTGCACTGCAGTAGGAATAGCAGGAGAATCTGCAGAGATCATCTGTTTTGGTTGCTCTAGAGGACCACCATCATTCCGTGCCTTCGTCCTTTTAGATTTTGCCTTGTCAAGTAAACACACAAGAAAAAAGAATGAAATTCACACTTCCAAATTCGTTGATGCATGATGCTGACGAACACAACTTTTATGTAAGGCAACCACATTGTAGGAGGATGGAATATGTATGAAAAACGCTAAGCAGAAGGTATTTCAACAAATTGGAAGCAATGCAATCTAGACACCATATGAAAGATCCAACCAAAATCACTCTACCAAGTTAGATGTGTCTCATTATAAGTGGCACTTCAACAAATTAGAGGCAATACATGTTTGAAATGATATGCAAGATGCAACCAATATTACACTTTCAACTTGAAGGTGTCTCGTCAGAAGTGATTGATGAGTGATACACAAGAAAAGTAGTTTGATGTAAGAACATGGTTAATAGAAAGACGTAGTATGTACCAAAAACAGGAAGGCATGTCATATTCACAGGTATACTGTGTTAACTAAGCAGATGCAATTTACCCTAATTAGAAGCATTACAAGGTAGACACCATATGCAACATGCAACCACATATCACATTGCCAAATAAGAGCAAGCACCTACGATGGTGGTGTAGGGGAATTGCTGATATCAACTAGAGAGCTATGTTGACTATCTTCATTTAGCCTTGCTGTTTCTTGAGAATCATGTGGGGAGGATGACACTGCACTCTTTGAACGAGTAGCGCGTCTCACAGTAACCCACTGGGGTGACTGTCTCATCATAATTGATGAGGGATACAAAAGAGCATTAGTTTGATGTACGAACATGGTTAATAGACATATGTAGTATGTATCAAAAATAGGAAGGCATGTCATTATCAAAGGTATAATGTGTAAAGTAAGCACATGCAATTTAACCAAATTGGAAGCAATACAAGCTAGACACCATATGCAACATGCAACCACATTTGACAGCGCGAAGTTAAAGCAAGCACCTGGGATGGTTGTGTGTGGCAATTGAGATCATCAACTACAGAGCTACGTTTACTGTCTCCATCTGCTGACACTACACCCTTTAGAGCGATGAAACACTTAGTGCTTATCTTCGAATTACACTGGAGCGACTTCTGTCTTTTCTTTTGTGTATTCATCAACACTGCGTCAGAGTCTGAAATACCCATGCATAAAAACAATAGTGTGAGTATGGGTGAAGTGTGTGCACAAGTAGTAGAGTGTAAAAGTAGCAGATAGCAGGTCGATGAGAAATAAATGACGGGAGACATATGATAGCTCTACAACATGCATGGCATACAAAATTACTAGATTCTAGGATTTTGAAATATGAGCACAGGGATGGCTGGGAAATGCAGATGCTCCTCCAGCACACCACAAGGTGTGGTCCTATGAAAATAACAGTCGACTGAAAACAAATAGGTTAGTCCATTTTTTCTGCACCGTCCGATGTACAAAGAACGGGCAGATCGCCTTCATCTACCTCCAGCTAGTCAGTGCTGACGATCTTCCTCCAAACGCCAGCGACCACCGGCCCAGTCCCCTGCCTCCGCCCTTCCCTCGACCTAACCGCACCGCCGTGCTTGGCACCGCCCCCCGGCCATCCCTTCAAGCCCCGCCGACCTCCAGATCGGGCGCAAGCAGCTCTTATGCCCCACACCCCTATGATAGACACCGATGCGCCGCTTCCCCGGCGAACAGGTGGACTAGGTGCTCCGCGCGCCTAAGCGGGTGCTGCTTCTTTTAATTGCAAATCAACTGACCCTGAATTGAAATCCAGGCGGGCTACTGACCTCTAGCCAAGGTGAAATAGTAAATGGGAGGAAACCTTGTGCATTTAGTATCACGAAGAAGATGTAGTAAGAAGTGCTCAACTAGTTTCTTTCGTGGGATGAATACGGTGTGAGCAGAGACGTAAGATTTGCACGAATAAGGGAAGAGGAGTACCTCTTTCTGCTGGCAGTGCTGTGTCCTCCTTCTGTTTTTCTAACGATCTTCTTGTGGTTCGCTGGAAACGAGAAGTTGTGGAGGACAGTGGAGCCTTTGACGAACCCATGGCCAAGTTGTTGAGTGTGGTGCAGTGGCCGTCTATCGGTGGCGGGGAACCAGATCCGAGGCGGCGAACGACGGCATAGCGGGAACAGCTCCGGTGCGATGGACGGTTGCGACAGTGGAGCGGCAACGGTGAGGCGCAGGACGGCATGGTCAAAGTGGTTCTGGTACGGCACATGTCGGCGTCGGCGTCGTGGAGGCAGCTCTGCCTTGGCTTCAGCTGCTAAGTCCTTGAGGGCGTTGCAATTGCGGTTGCATTGGACGAGGACGTCGGGGTACCGGCTCCGGTGTGATGGAGGAGGGCGGCGGTGGATTGGGCACGATGGGGTGGAGGACAGAGGAGGCTGGGGTTTTGCGGCTGGTGGAGAGGGCGTTTTGGCGCCCACGGAGTATGAATGGGGAAACGGAGGGAGGGGGGAACTAAGGGGGAACAATGTTTTGGTTTGGGACGCGCTTGTTTGAAATTTGGGGAAAGTTACAAACTTTGCCCCCATCTAAAATTTCGGACATATTGCGGGTCAGGGGTAGGACAGTAATCTCAGGTGTCCCAAATGGTGGGCGGGATAGATTTCGGCCGAGCGCATGGGTGTTTAGGCGCCCACGGCGTATAAATGCTTCTCGGAGGCGGTTGAGACTGGCGTCTTGGTGAAGTTACAAACCTACCCTGGTTTAGACCTTTGGACATCGGGTCGATAGGCTACACGGGCCAGAGTCAGGAAAGTAATTTCCTACCACCAAACATTAGTCTCGCGCGGTTTCGGGTGACCAGAGGCTTATTTGGCGCTTCGTTCAATATTTGGGAGCAGAAGCATTAACGTTTTCGGTTCTCTTGAATTGAACTTTCAGGATTTGTCAAACTTCACAAATCTTGACTCTTGAAAATCCTAAAACTACGATTATTTTGGAATGGAGGGGGTACATTTGAATATACATTGTACACGAGTATATATTAAAAAATATGCAACTTACCTCAGTTCATGCATCGTTCTAGATATAATCTCCTTGGTTGCAAAAAAATAGTTAGACATGCGTATGAATATATAGCATGTTCAAACGCACAACAAAGATTGATGCCCCTTTTAGATCTGATTTACAAATGCCATTATCTCAGATTCAAATAGATGAATGCACTTCCTATGAATTCGAATCTTCGAAACCCCCTTTATGTTGAATTCAACATGTATTCTATTTCATAGCTAGCAATTTGGAATGTATCCATGTAAGTGACAAATGTATAAAGTGCTTCACACTAACAACATGGAGTGCACTAATTAATGTTTATATATGAATTGCAAAAGCAATGCATTGTCTGGATTTCAAACCACTCTCACTCTATGGATCGATAATATGAAATAAACACATGCACATGCTAGAATTCAATAGAGTATGGGTGTCTGATAAACCGATGTTCGTTCATACGCAAATCGCAAAATTCATGATCTCATCCAAAAATAATAATGCCATTTATATTTTAATTTAATGCGTAGAACCGCCATTTACACATAGATGCACTATGCCTCGGCCCGTTCTCACACACGCGCTATATCTCTCTCTATCTAACGCATAAGTGCACACATTTTATATACATCGGCATTTCTCTCTCACACATGCTCACAATCTCTCCCGGGGTGTCTCACGCACACACTCTCTATATATCTCGTTCTCTCTTTCTTACTACTATGTACCACTCTTTTCACTAATCTCAGTTGGAAAACACTATTTCTCTCACATGCATATATACACACGCACGGTCTCTACGAGCCCTCTATAGGCACATATATGTGCCTACGTGTCTCCCGCACGCACATTATCTTTAGGCCTCTCTCGCACACATTGCCCCGCCCACACACCTCTCTCTTAGTAGTTAGCAGATATGATTCCATCAGATCATTCGGTAGGATATCCCTGACTGTTAGGCTGGATGGTAATACGAGGCAAAGTTTTACCCAAGTCCGGGCCCTTGCAGTTGAGGAAAAAGCTTACTCCTGGTACTGTATATTTGTGATAGGGGTGTGTACAAAGTACACATGAATACTAGGCATTGTGCGTGTGTGTATACTATCGACGAACTAGCCCCCGGGCTTCTATAACATACTCGGGGCCTAGGATTACAAATCATATATAGTCGGCTTATCATCAGTGGGGATAGAGTCCTCCATGACTCTGGTAGCTTCGTCTTGTACGCCGAGTCCTCCACATGGGTCTTCGTATAATGCGTCTCGGTCCAACCTATGTGGCGCAGGATGGAACTGACCCATGAGTCCTCATGTTGACCCACCGCAACTAGAAATGATGTGCCCACCACACCCCACACGCAATCGGCCACTAAGAAAATAAGTATATACAATAGTACAATGTTATACATGAAAGTTAATTGCATGGTGCATCCAATAATATTTGTTCTGCATTGTGAATGTTTATATTTTCTCCTAAAATATTAGTCACGGGAAAGAGAAACGAAGGGCATATCTCTACTTGTCTCCACCGGACACCACCTCTTTCTACACCACTTTCATGTACGCACACAAACTATCTCTCGGCCCTCTAAAAGTATGCATGCCCCTGACACATTCACGCGTGACGGTCACTGTATTTCAAGCAAAAGCACTATACGGTCACTGGACTTCAGAATATGCTCATTATGGTCACCATATACATTCTCGTGGTAATCATATGGTATCTAGCTCATGATACGTCTCCGTATTTTGTTGATGACACTGACGGACATTGTATTTGATGCGTGCTCTGTATTTTGTTGACGACACTTACGGTCATTGTATTTGAAGCGAAAGCACGATATGGTCACTGGACTTCAGAATAAGCTCATCACGGTAACCATATACATTTTGTGGTGCTAACCAACCTGTGGTTGGATGGTTAGGAGGACAATGGTTTCCCCAGCCTACCAGGGTTAAAGTCCTGGTGCTCGCATTTATCCTGGATTAATTTCAGTATTTTTCGGCGATGTGCGTTCAGTGGGAGGAGACGTTCCCCTCGACTACGAGGCACCTATGGTGACTTCATAAAATCTCAAGATCATATGCTGGCTCACTCTCTCGAAGGTGCTCATAGGGGTAGGGTCTGCGTGTGTGCGCTTATAGCGGTGAGTGTTTGCGCGTATATATGAGCGCTTGCATCTGTACTGTGTTAAAAAAATACATGTCGTGATTATACGGTCATTGGCTCACCCGTACAACTCCGTAATTTGTTGATGACACGATCAATTGACCAGTCAAACATTCCATGTGGCGCAACTAGTGTTGCACCATCAGCACACGTAACCATGGGGCCCACCTGTCAGCATGTATATGAAAGAAAGAAATGGTAGTTTGAGTCTGTACTGTGTTAATAAAATACATTTTATGGTGATCATACGGTCACTGGCTCACCATACAGCTCCGTAATTTGTTGATGACACGATCAATTGACCAGTCAAATGGTCCACATTCACCAGCGCACATTACCATAGGGCCCACCCGTCAGCGCGTATATGAAAGACAGAAATGGTAATAAATTAATGGTCGGTGGGGATTCGAAGTCGTGAGACCTCTGGTTGGCAGCCTGTGCCCCCTAACCACAGTGGACAAGGATCGCCTTGTGATGATATGCTGAGCCGGCCGTTTTAATTGCACGCACGCACGAGCCACTGTGGTGAATACAAACTCATCACACATGCGCACAAACACACCCGCAACGCCCGCATGCATGCATGCAATACTCACACATACCGATTTAGCTACACTTCAGTCAATTGAATCGACTTTTGGGTCAGTCGATTTTCAGGGGGGGGGGGGGGGCTCACCGGAGTTAAGGAAGAACCAGCCGCAGCGGGGAGGGGGCTCGCCGGAGAGGTAACCCACTATCTATCTTAGGGTTCAGGGTGGGGGCAGTGGTCGCCGGCGGTGGGGGGGGCGCGGTGGTGGGGCGGTGGCATGGGGATTGCCAGAGAAAAAGCTCGGCGCGGGGGGGCCTAGAGGGATGGCCGGGGCGGCGACGGACCGGCGGTGGGGAGTGGTTTCAGGGAGGGCGGGGCAGCGACGCTGCGCGGGAGCGCTGCCGGCCGCAGGCGACGGGGGTTGGCAATTCGGCCTGTGGTGGCTGGCGGCTCAGGGGGGTGGAGGTTGAAGATGAACTGCAGGCCCTTGATTTCGTATCCAACGGCTGGAAAATCGGCTGACCAGAGATGAAAAAGTCAGTCGACTGACGTGTAGCCTCACCCCAGACGTACACATGCACGCACGCAACACTCGCACGAACACACGCACGCATGCATGCGTGCAACACTGACACGTACACATGCACTCACGAACACATGCACGCACGCACACATGCATGCAACACTGAAACGTACACATGCACGCACGCAACACTCGCACACATGCATGCACACAGCACACGACGCAAGACACATGCTCAACCTATACGTGCATGCACCCTTTGTTAAGGACATGGATTAATGTTACGGGTATTAATCAATCTTATCTGTGATAAGCAGAACATTGATGTTTGCAGCGGTCTTTATGAATCACAATGTATCAAACGGGCTATCAATGTATATATGAAAATTTTAAAATTCTCTTACATTATATAGTAGGCTTATCTACATGAAATAGATGACATCACACTCAATGAACAATCATCGGTTTATGAAATGCCCGCTTCTGACCGCCCTGGCCCACCAAAAGCTCCTCTGCCGTGCACTGCCTGCGTTGGGTCACTGACATGTAGGCCAGGTACCCAACGAGCCAACACGTCAGTGGAAGAACGGCGCGGTGTCGTATGTTAGAGTCGAGGGCGCCGCTCGCTGCACGCCCGGCTGAACACGCCTCCTTGCCGCATTCAAACGCCTCCATGAAACCCGTGTGGAAGCTGAGAAACGCACTCTGGACACACGTCCGTTCATGACCGGGCCGGCATTAAACGTAACGCCGGCCGAGCTCCTCCCATCCGCCGTCTATTTAATCTCCTATTTAAACGAGGCCAGACGCCGGCCAAGAATCGCACACCTCCGCCGCTCCCCTATCTCCTCCTTCACCATTTTCTCCACTCTTACAATGGCTTACGAAGAGTAGCTACCCGGCATCCAAGCCGGCTGGGTGGCCCGCCGAGCCCGCCGGATACGAGCTATGCAGCTCGCTGATCCACCTCCCTCCCCTCGCCCGATGGAGCCAGTTGCTGCCCTAAGCTGGCGCGCGGTTTAGTAACTCGTCGCTCCAGGCCAGCTCGACGAGGAGCGGCGAGCTGCTCCATGCCGACATGGTGGGGAGCACGGGCGTCGTCGCTGCCGTCCACGCCGCCGCCTCGTACCGCGCCTCCCGTGTCTGCGACAGCGTCTCCCATTTTTGTGGCCGAGACTCCCATGCCTGCGGCCGCGCCATGCAAGCAGAGACAGAAGCCGGGTGCATGGAGAGCGATGAGTCGGTGGCCAGCGCCTCCGCGTCCGCCGCCATCATCGAGGAGAAGTAGAACACGGGAGGCCGCCGCCGCTTGGGTCCCATGAAGGCCACCGCCGAGGCGACGCCGGCGTACACAGCAGGTGTCTTGCCGGATCCTTTTGTTGCGAGGACCTTCGTCGACCCCGCATGGGCTCCACGGAAGCGGAGAAGCCCCCTTCAGACTCCATCTTGGGCATCAGCCAACAATGTCAGTTGAGCGGTGGGGAAGCGAGCCGTCCTTTGCGCTGAAGCATATACCTCCGGGGCTCCCGGCAGTCCGGTGATCGTGCTGCCAGACATGAGGAATACAAATGGATCGGTGGGGGACCATTTAGGCTAGGTATTATTATACCTGTGCTATTCAGGACTAGCACCGCTTAGTTGATTTGAATGTATTGAAATCCGTCATGTTTGTATGAAAATCCGGTATTTTATATGAATTTCGTCATTGTTTATATGAAATATCGCCGTGTTTGCATGAATTTCGTCTGGTTGGTTGAGTTGCTGTCAGAATGTGTGCGGCTATGGTTGGATGGCGTAATTTGCGGGTCACCGGTTGGTCTGCGGTCGGCTCGGGCAGCGTGGTGGGACAAAAAAAGCACAGCTCGTGCGAGCTCGTCTCCAACGCGCGCGCTGGAGAATGCATGAGCACCTGAGCTCTTCCTTATTCATCGGTGGCAAAGGCATGGGTGGACAAAAGGGTCGCCAATATTTTGGCTACCCCGGGCAAGATGCAAACAGCCCCTCCCAGCCCCACCCCTCCCAGCACATTCAAATCCCTCGTTCGCCGTGAAATTTTGCCATGTGTTGTTTTCATGGATATTTTGCTGTGTGAAAACAAATTTAAATATGAACGAATAATGGGTGTCCGCGGTCTTCTGCCAGGACACAGTTGGATGGCCTCATAGTAGTAGTAGTGTAGAGTACTACTAGTACTACTACTACTAGATAGTGAGTGTTTACTACTGTATCTACGTACTAATCGCAACGCATGCATGTGTTAGCAGTATAATGACCATGTACGGATTTGATGGTAAGATTTGTGTAAGTTGGATGTCATATTATTGCTCTAACAAGTGGTCAAAGTTAGCCTCCAAAACACATTTTATACCCTATATGGATTGAGGGAGTACATGCATTGCTGAGGTTTCTCTTAATCCCTGCGTGCAACGTTTTTATTGAAGCTTGAAATGTGAACATGTGAATGGGAGGGACTACTACAACCCTTCCAAAAGAACTGTAGTGCTAATGGTATCGTACTCCCTCCGTTCACCATCTCACATGCTCAGTACTTTTGCAAACTATGGAAGTAACAAACTTATTCCACCATTCAGCATCTATTATGGATGCATTATGGATTTTAAATTGAGTCGTATAGACCGGAAAGTAGGCACTTAGGGCATCCACAATGTATGCTTTTTGTTTCCTCTAAGCCCTCTCTCCTCTTAGAGGCAGGCCTCTATACATTGCATGAACTGCCTCTAACAAAAAATTGGCTAGCATCGCGTCTAACCTTAGAGGCTGCCTCTAACAATGTAACAATCCATCTGGTCCCAATTGTCAGCCTTAGGAAGCATAAGAAAGTAGGAGTACAAGAGAAATAGTACTGATTGGACAAATGTGTTGCTAATCGATACTTTTTAAATTTCTGCTAGGGCCCACCTTAGAGGCTGGTTAGAGTCTCTATACATTGTGGTTTTTTCATTTGATAAGAGGCAAACCATGTGGGGCCTACCTTAGAGGCAAGGCTCTATACACTGGAGATGCTCTATACGTATTACTTTTGATGTGTCCCGTCAACTCACAGAACGAGGAGAAGCTTGCTTAGTACGCCGTCTCCCACTCCCACGGGCGCGGTGGCTCGCAGAGTCGCAGGACGAGGAGAAGCTTGCTTACTACGCCTATGCCTGCTCCCTCGCCCACGCGCGCGGTGGCTCGCAGGACGAGGAGAAAATTTTACTACTCCCTCCGTTACTCCTCGTCCCTACCTTGGTTAGAGAGATTATCACATTGTTTGAAATATATGTCTTTTAGTAGTAGGAGTAGTACAGTGGTACATAGGCGTAGTACTACAGCAATTTCCTTGGAGTCCGTGGTGCAGCAAGCTACCCTAGGCTATGTTACTACTCCCTCCTTTCCGGTTTATGCCTCAATTTCAAAATCTCTCCAACCAAGATAGACGGTGAGTGGTGGAATTAATTTCGTAGTTTGCACAAGTAATTAGTACGCTCGTTTTTCTCAAGAAGTTATGTTTACCGATGCATTAATTACAACGAATGCATGCATGACCGCTAAATTTCCATGAACTTCTACATGCATTGGTGAGTTTTCTCTTGATACTGCTTGCATTGGGTGATTTAATGCACCTCGAAATCCAAACATGTGTGTGACACCCTGGTTTTTGTCAACTTTTTCTTTTCGAAACCCTTTTGGTTTTATTTGCAAATTGGTTGGATTTTCGAATCTTTTTAGTTGATTTGGACATAGGAACCCTCTGAGTCTTTTCCTTAGTGATCCAAATCCTTCCACACCTTGCCAACACCATGTCACATACCTTCTGGACCACAATCTATTCTTCTAATATTTTTCCATTAATTCTTTTATTGCTCTGGGAATTATTTCATCACTATGGTTGTGAAGCAACCTATAGTTTGATGATCAATCAATTCCCAAACTCTTGCCACACCTTCCTATCATCATGTGACTTCATAATCTCCAAGAACATTTCACTGCCCAATATAAAATATTGGCCAGAATAAATATTTTCTTTCTGGTCAGAATTGTCCAGTTGTGAAGCAACCCTTATTTTTCTAACTCAGAAACTCCCCAAATAAATTCTTTGAGGTACTAGAGAACCTATCTAGCCACAATATCCAAAAATATCATCTTGGCCAAAGTAACTTTTTAGTAACAAAGCTTTGCCAAGTTTCTGCTCATTTTGAACCTCTGTGAAGGAAGTACCATCTAGAGGTATCCCCTTGAGCTGAAATTTTTATGGCATTTCCTACACCCCAAATGACTCTCACACACCAAAATTTAGCTCCACTAGATCAACCATGTGAGTGAACCAAGCATATTTAGTTTCTGGACCAGTATGGCAGTTTTCACATGAACCCCATTCAAAACTTTTCCAAACCATCTCAAATTTGGCCAGTTTGGAGTCCTTCCAACATAGATCTTCCCAGACATCTCCACTGGCTACTACTCCAGCTCATCTCCTCTCCAGATCCCTCTCAAGTTTGCTGTCAGAAGCTGTAGCTGAAGCTACGCTTCACAGCAGAGTGAACCTGGCCAATCCAAGCATGCAGAGGCACTAGACGATCAAAAGAGAAGGCCCTAGACTTGGTGCGCTGGAGTTGGCCGGCCTCCATGCGCCAGGCACCGTGGTGAGCACGCCACTGGCATGCCAGTGCGCGCGCGCTGTGCCGCGCTCGCGTCTGAGGTGACGCATCCAGCTGCACCGCGTCGCCGTACCTTGTTCCGACGTGCCGACTAGCTCCCCGCCATCCACCTAAGCCTCTCCTGAGAGTTCCCCTTGCCGAAAACCTCCCCGACGGCCGCCACGCACCCGGGCACTGTGCCGCCCGTGGCGGCACCGCAACCCTGTTGCTCGTCGTCTAGCTCCGCTAAGCTCCACCTCGCCATTACTCTCCCCTGCCCACTCTCGTCCAGTCGCTCGCAAGCAGCCAGCCAGCAAGGCATCCTGGCGCCAGCGATGTGGCCTGCATCGCGCCACTTCGGGAGAGCTCGGCCGAGCTCTGCTCCGGCCTATAAAAGGGCACTGAGGGAGTCCTGGATTAAGGGGTCCTCGGGCATCCGGGCAATGTAATGTGGGCCGGACTGATGGGCCATGAAGATACAAGACCGGAGGCTCTCTCCCGTGTCCGGATGGGACTCTCCTTGGCGTGAACGACAAGCTTGGCGTTCGGATATGAAATATTCCTTTCTCTGTAACCGACTTTGTACAACCCTAGTCCCCTCCGGTGTCTATATAAACCGGAGGGTTTAGTCCGTAGGGATAATGATAATCAGACAGGCTAGACTTCTAGGGTTTTAGCCATTACGATCTCGTGGTAGATCAACTCTTGTAATACTCATATTCATCAATATCAATCAAGCAGGACATAGGGTATTACCTCCATAGAGAGGGCCCGAACCTGGGTAAACATCGTGTCCCCCGTCTCCTGTTACCATGATCTTAGACGCACAGTTCGGGACCCCTACCCGAGATCCGCCGGTTTTGACACCAACATTGGTGCTTTCATTGAGAGTTCTGCTGTGTCGTCACAAGAAGACTCGATGGCTCCATCAATCATCCACAACGATGCTGCCGTGAGGGAGGTTTTTCTCCCCAGCCAGATCTTCGTATTCGGCGGCTTCATGTTGCGGGCCAACTCGCTTGGTCATCTAGAGCAGATCGACAGCTACGCTCCTTGCCATCAGGTCAGATTTGGAAGCTTGAACTATGTTGTGGACATCCGCGGAGACTTGATCTTCGACGGATTCGACCCCATGGCAGCCGCTCCCTGCCACCGCGATGAACATGACCTAAATCTGTCATCGGACCATACCTGGGAGATAGCTCCTGTAACTGCTCTGGCCCTAGATCCGGAGTAGACTGCGCCATCCGAGGATGGGAAGCTCAACCCCGCCACGGAAGACGTAGACTCAGCGGCGTTGGAGCCGCACACAGACCCAACTTCAAACAAGATCTGTGTCACCGGAACCCCGGATTCGTCTTCGGCTACAGGTTCCAAACCGCGTGCGTCCATGCCCATCGAGCTCGATCGGGCGCTGATCGTCGAGTTCAGCTCCGCGGACATCCTCCGGCACTCACCTTTGGGTGATGTGCTAAACTCATTAAAAACCCTCTCCTTAGCGGGGGACTCACAGCCGAACTATATCCGGTTTGAACTGGAGGCTGATGATGGAGAATTTTGTTTCCCACCCACCTCCCACTCCATTGCCACTGTCGAAGACTTAACCGACATGCTCGATTATGACTCCGAAGACATCGACGGTACTGACGACGATGCCGGAGAGGGGCAGGCCCAAAAACCCGCCGTTTACTGGGCGCTGGACATCCACCTCCTCGTATGATGTGTACATGGTGGATACCCCCAAAGAGGATAACGGCGATAACAAGAAAGATCCAGTCGAGGATACACCTCCTGAGACACGGCCAAAGTGCCGACATCAGCGGCGCCGCCCTAAATCACGCCGTGGAAAAGACAGCAATACCGGCACGAGGGAAAACAACACTCTGGATAAGGCCGAAGACAAAGAAGATCCCGTCGAACCAACTTCCGAACAAGACGATAGGGAAGATGGGCAAGCCAGCCCGGATGAACAGGCCATAAACAAAGACTCGGAGGATAGCAGCTATCTTCCACCTTCCGAAGACAAGGTGAGCCTTGGCGACGAAGACTTTATAGTGCCTGAGGAACCCGTCGAGCAGGAGCGCTTTAAGCGCCGGCTAATAGCCACTGCGAGGAGCCTGAAAAAGAAACAACAGCAGCTTCAAGCTGATCAAGACCGACTCAACGACAGATGGACTGATGTCCTGGCAGCCGAGGAATACGGACTCGAGCGCCCCATTAAAGGTTACCCGAAGCGTAAACTGCTACCCCAATTCAACGACGAGGCACTCGAGCCCATGCCATCAACGCGTGATGCGGCTGACTGACCACCACGTGGCCGGGACAAAGCGACAACCCAAGCCGAACACCTGCCCATACTACCTCGCCGTAAAGGCAAAGACACTACAGCTCGGGAACAAACATATGACCTGCGGCGAGACCTGGAGAACAGAGTAGGTCAGTCCAGATCGATCTACGGATCGCGGGGGCATGCCCTGGCGCACAACGACGGCTATCAAGCCAGACGTAACGATCATAACCGCGCCCGAGCCGAAGACTGCCGATGAACTCAATCCGAACTACGTCGCGATGTGGCCCGATATAGAGGCGCCACACACCCCCTCTGCTTCACTGATG
This sequence comes from Thinopyrum elongatum, assembly GCA_011799875.1. Lineage (NCBI taxonomy): Eukaryota > Viridiplantae > Streptophyta > Magnoliopsida > Poales > Poaceae > Thinopyrum > Thinopyrum elongatum. The sequence continues at coordinate 502,127,453 of CM022298.1, forward strand.
AAGTAATGGAGCACGAATTCCCAGAAGGGTTTAAACCCGTAAACATCGAATCATATGATGGAACAACAGATCCCGCGGTATGGATTGAGGATTTTCTTCTCCATATTCATATGGCCCGCGGTGATGACCTTCACGCCATCAAATACCTCCCATTAAAACTCAAGGGGCCAGCTCGGCACTGGTTAAACAGTCTGCCTGAAAACTCTATTGGCAGCTGGGAGGACTTGGAAGACGCCTTCCGTGACAACTTCGAAGGCACATATGTACGACCTCCGGATGCCGATGACTTAAGTCACATAGTTCAACAGCTTGGAGAGTTGGCCAGGAAATTCTGGACCAGGTTCCTAACTAAAAAGAACCAGATCGTCGACTGCCCGGATGCCGAAGCCCTAGCGGCCTTTAAGCATAGCATCCGTGACGAGTGGCTCGCTCGTCACCTCGGCCAAGAAAAACCAAAATCCATGGCAGCCCTTACTGCTCTGATGACCCGCTTCTGCGCGGGAGAAGATAGCTGGCTCGCTCGTAGAAGCAACAGCGCCAGTGATCCGGGCACTTCCAAAATTCGAGATGGCAACGGCAAGCCACGACGCACTAAACACAAGCGTCGAAATAATAATGAAGGAACGCAAGACACGGCGGTAAACGCCGGATTCAGCGGCTCCAAAACCGGTCAACGGAAAAAGCCATTCAAGGCAAACAGAGACAGACCATCCAATTTAGACAAGATACTGGATCGGCCCTGCTAGATTCATGGCACCCCCAGTAAACCAGCCAATCACACCAACAGAAGCTGTTGGGTCTTTAAACAAGCCGGCAAGCTTAACGCCGAACACAAGGGGAAGGGGCCACCCAGTGACAGCGATGACGAAGGGACTCGCCAGCCGAACACCGGGGGTCAGAAGCAATTTCCCCCCGAAGTAAAAACAGTCAACATGATACACGTGACACACATCCCTACAGAGGAGCGCAAGCGTGCACCACAGGAGCCAGGCATCCCAAAATCAAGCCAATGGGCGGCCTGCCCGATCACTTTTGATCACAAGGACCACCCAGCCAGTATCCATCACGGAAGTTCGGCAGCTCTGATCCTCGATCCAATTATCGAAGGGTTCCATCTCACGAAAGTCCTTATGGACAGCGGCAGTAATCTTAATCTACTCTACCAAGACACTGTCCGCAAAATGGGCATTGATCCTTCACGAATCAAGCCCACCACAGCTACCTTCAAAGGAGCAGTGTCCGGCGTAGAAGCTCACTGCACGGGCTCAATTACACTAGAAGTCGTTTTCGGCTCACCGAACAACTTTAGAAGCAAAGGCTTGACCTTCGATATTGTACCGTTTCGCAGCAGCTATCACGCACTACTCGGGCGTTCCGCTTTTACTCGTTTTAATGCGGTCCCACATTACGCCTATTCCAATCTTAAGATGCCCGGTCCACGCGGCGTCATCACGATAAACGGAAATATGGAATGCTCCCTCCGTACAGAGGAGCGTACTATGGCTGTTGCAGCCGAAGTACACAGCGGCCTTATCAAGCCGCATATCTCATTGGCCATCAAGCTGTCGGTCTCTACTAAACAGGACCAATCAATCTCAGAGCTGGATTAGCAGTTCGGCCTCCGTCGTTTGCCCTATATAGCCATGAAGTTTACACCGCGCATACATCATTATGCACTTAAAATACCATGGTCATCGGCGGAGGCACAGTACGGACAGGCCTACAATGCGGTCCGCACCCTCATAATCCTTTTTCTTTTTCTAACTATTTTTTATCCTTTACAACAGGTGATTCCAAGCCTGGTCATCTTACGGACTCTTTCTAAAGTTCGGCGTTGTAAATAACCAAAGGCTATTCCTACTAAGGAGTCCTTTAACGGAGGCAAGGCAGCGCAGACGTGCGACAGGACGGCCTAGTGATTTTTGTAAGACTGCACTCTTTATTTTATACCTGTAAATTGCCTTTTTTCCTCAACCCTCGGCCCCCGGCATGTTCAATAGTCCGAGTAGGGGCGCTATAATCTGTCGAATTGCGTTTGACGTATCAATCAGATTCCAGTGAACATAACCTGTTTTCAGTATTCGCTTTTTCTACGTACTGAATTGCGCTTCTTTGGTTGTTTCACGAACGCACCTCGGCACAAATTGCCAGGGGCTCGACACGGCAACACATAAGTTGCCGACAAGTCCGAACAACTTTTCAGCACACTTCGGCGTCACGAGTTTGGCCTTATATGCATCAGCTCCTAATCATGTCTTTGGTCAATAGTTGGGTTGCCCGGCTCCTGTGCTTACTACCTTACATTCCGCTATATCGGCTAGGGTAGTAAAGGGAGAACTACTGCGATTGTATCCTGATTTACCCAGATGAGCACCTCAGTAGAGAAAGCTGAAAACTGACTGTCATGATGCGGCGAGAGCTGGTCAACCACTCGATGACTCATCAGAGTCTTTCGCGATTCTTTCCGTATTACACGAAGGACCGTTTTTCTGGTCACCTGTGTAACGCACCGTATTCGGGAAAACGCATACATACCAGGGGCTATATCGTAGACCCGCCTATAAACTCCTATGGCTAAGTGAAAGTGTTAAAGCCCTATAGTCCGATTGCCTAGTTCGCCGCATTGACACCTCCTTCATGGACCAAGACGTTGGGTCAAGAGTGATCAAGTGCTTTTCCGAACACCCCCGTATTATATGCGAGGGGGCTGAAGCTGACGACTGGCAAACTTTCAGATTATATAAAGAACGGCCGCACAGGAGGCACCAAAACTTTTAGGCAAAAGTATAAAAATATGGCCTTAATATATCATAATATTGTTTTTTCACAGTTGGTATATTCACTCGAACATCATATTTTTTGAGCACTGACCCTCTATCAAGCGGGCACCCTCTAGGACATCCTCAAAATAATGCTCCGGCGTGTGATAGTCCTGGCCCTCAGGTGGACTCTTCGCTGCAATATCGATGGCCTTCATGTTCGCCCAGTACGTCTTGACGCGGGCAAAGGCCATCCGTGCACCCTCAATGCACGTTGACCGCTTAACAGCGTTGATACGTGGCACCGCATCAACAAGTCGCTGCACCAAACCGAAATAACTATTCGGAATTGGCTCAGTCGGCCACAGCCGGACCATGACGTCCTTCATGGCAGATCCCGATATCTTGTGGAGCTCGGCCCACTGGGCCTTCTGTTCGTTCAGCAACAGCGGACGCTTCGGCATGCTGAATTGAGACCAGAAAAGCTTCTCCATTGCACATCCTTCTTGCGCTTGGAAAAACTGCGCTGCATCGGAGGCACTCTTCGGCAAGTCCAAGAATGCGTCCGGAGAACTCCACATTTGATTAAGGGGGGCATACTTCGGATCGCCGAATTTAGTCTGTAATAAGAAAGGCTTACCGGCCGCTATCTCCCCAGCTTGCCGGACCTCTTCCCGAGCCGCTCTAGACTCGGACCGGGCTTCTCTCGCCTCTTGTAAGGCCTTGTCGAGTTCGACCGTTCTGGCTTTGTTATCCTTCTCGTGGAATTCGCATCGGACATTGGCATCCTTTAGCTTGTGCGTCATGGTAGATATTATCTCCTCGCACTGGCGCCGAGCAGCCTGTTTGGCCTTTAACTCAGCAGCTGCCTTCTTGGCAGCCGCCACACTCATCCTGGCTTGCTCCTTCGCCCGGGCAAGCTCAGCCCGTAGGGCCTCAACTACGGCAGCATTATCTATAGTTATACATATCTCAGTATACAATTTTTAGCGTCATGCTCATATTATCATACTTACATATACTGACTGCCCCAAATAACATACCTTGCACCTCGTCAAGCCGCTTGTTAATAAGTGTGAGGTCGTCCTCCGCCACTTCAAGTTTCTGCTTCAGCCTTGCAACTTCTGTTGCTTGGGCAGTCATCATGGATGAAATAGCCTGTGTTCCAATCCATCAGATTATTTCCTGGGAATATCTTTTTTGATCCTCTGATCGCCTCCCTTCGGGCTCCAACCAGAGTCTCAGGGGCTACTATCTATACACAGGTACATTTTGCACATAGAACTGCAATTAAAAATATTACATCGCATACCTCGAAGCCTCTTAGCAGGCTCATGAAGGATTCATTCAATCCACTTCTCGCGGATGGAATCCTCTCAACTACCGTACCCATTAAGGTACGATGTTCCTCTGAAACGGACGCATGTTGCAGCATGCCTGTCATTGTATCCGGTGCCCCCGGATCCCTGGGAGCGGCCGTGGGAGTACGGACTCCCTTCTAAAGAATGTGTTTACCCGGCTCTACAGTCGTCCTTGGCTATGAACCGGATAGTCCGGGCCCTTTATTGTTGGTCCCCATTGGGTCCGCATGCCCCGGACTCTGGACGGCTGAAGTATCACCTTCGGCTGTAGTTTTCATTATCCCTCGCACCGCTTGTTGGTCGGGAGAGATCCTCCGGGACGACACCTCGGAGTCATCTGCCCTATCGGGCGAGAAGGTTTGTGGAGGCGTCTCGCTTTCCATCATCTCTGGAAGAAGATCCCCCGAAGAGGAGGACTGTTGAGGAAGGCTGCGTGCCGGACTGCAAAACATATATTATTAATGTTACCCTGGTAACCAGAAAGCAATGGGATATGTTTCGGACGCCCCTGTTCACTTACGATTCGGCTAAAGGCCTGTCCTTCTGGAGGAACTGCGCGACAACGTCGTCATCAGAGCCCGAGCCACCTGACAGGGACATCTTCCCTCGCTTAGGAGCCCTTGCTTCCAAATCTTCGGAAGCGGCCCTTTTCTTCCCATCGGGAGAGGGGATGTCGGTTTCTCCTTCTCTTTTGTCTCTGGAAGGGGGAGCTCCAATCTCCCCGGACGGAGTGTCTAGTGTACCTTTAGAAAAGAGGCCACCTTTGGCCTTATTGCTCTCCTCTTTGTCCCCCTTCACTGACACGTGGTATGGCGCCGGAGCCAGCATCCTTGTTAACACAGGATCCGCCGAATCTTCGGGAAGAGGGGCCGAACACCTAATTCTTTCCGCCTTCTTGATCCAGCCCTGGTCGAAGATGGTTTTCTCAGTATATTGTTGCGAGATATCTAACTAAGTTGTGTTCGGGAGTTGAGGGCTTACCGAGGTATCCGGATGGTTGCAGTCGAGGCCGATGTCCTCGGTAGTATCCGGCCACTGTTTTCGTGTCCCGAAGAATAACCTCCACATTCCTTTGTGTGTCGTGCCAAAGAAGTGCTGAAGAGTCCGTGGTCCTTCCGGATTAAACTCCCACATACGAAGGGGCCGTCGCTGGCACGGTAGGGCCCGGCGGACTAACATTACCTGGATTACGTCGATGAGGCCGGCGTCCTTCTCAAGAAGGCTCCGGATGTGACTTTGTAGCGTCTGCACTTCATCCGTTGATCCCCAGTCCAGCCCCTTATTAATCCATGATGCGAGCCATAATGGAGGGCCAGGCCGGAACGCAGGTGTAGCTGCCCACTTGGTACCACGGGGTTCAGTGATGTAAAACCACTCATGTTGCCATAGGTTGGAGGTTTCCGTGAAAGAGCCTTTTGGCCAAGGTGTGCGGGTGAGTTTGCTCACCATCGCACCGCCGCACTCCGCTTGTTTCCCATCGACCACCTTCGGCTTCATATTAAAGGTCTTGAGCCATAAGCCAAAGTGTGGGGGAACACGGAGGAAGGCCTCGCACATGACGATGAACGCCAAGATGTGAAGAAAGGAGTCCGGAGCTAGATCATGGAAATCTATCCCGTAATAGAACATGAGTCCGCGGACGAAGGGGTGGAGAGCGAACCCTAGCCCTCGAAGGAAGTGAGAGATGAATACGACCCTCTCGCCGGATCTGGGGGTAGGAATGACCAGCCCTTGAGCAGGGAGCCTGTGGGGGATTTCCGCGGTCAGGTATTTTGCCGCCCGGAGCTTCGCGATATCCTCCTCTGTGACGGAGGAAGCCACCCACCGACCTTGAGGGTTGGGTCCGGACATGACTAGGAGGCTCGGAGCGAATAAGTTGAACCTTGGGTGCTAGAACTCGAGGTTGGAAAGGTTGAGGCATAGAGGAGAAAGACGGGTCCGCGCCCCTTTATAAAGGCAATGAATATCAAAACGCCCCCTCCTAAGCCTCAAAACCTGCCTATTCCCAAGGAATCATACCAACGGGACGGTTGGGTTACCCGCACCCGTATTGATGAGAATCCCATAATAAGGGGACACGATCTCTGCTTTGACAAGACGTGCCAATAAAACCGCTTCTCAAAACATGGAGCGAGAGGCTAAAAAGAAAAACGGTTCGAAATAATGACCGTGCAGGAACGTGGTGTCGCATTACAAAAAGTTGTCAGCAGATTGGACTCGTGGAATATTATACTCTCTACGGTTGTGTGTGGTACTTGTTTTGCGGAGCCGGACACGTTTTCTGTGCTCGAAGTCTGTTTTGTAGTATTCGGAGGAGGAACCCGCCTTGCAATGCCGAAGACAATCTGCGCGCCGGACACATCGTCATTGAAGCCTGGTTAAGGGGCTACTAAGGGAGTCCTAGATTAAGGGGTCCTCGGGCATCCGGGCAACGTAATGTGGGCCGGACTGATGGGCCATGAAGATACAAGACCGGAGGCTCTCTCCCATGTCCGGATGGGACTCTCCTTGGTGTGGACGACAAGCTTGGCGTTCGGATATGAAAGATTCCTGTCTCTGTAACCGACTTTGTACAACCCTAGTCCCCTCCGGTGTCTATGTAAACCGGAGGGTTTAGTCCGTAGGGATAATGATAATCAGACAGGCTAGACTTCTAGGGTTTTAGCCATTACGATCTTGTGGTAGATCAACTCTTGTAATACTCATATTCATCAATATCAATCAAGCAGGACGTAGGGTATTACCTCCATAGAGAGGGCCCGAACCTGGGTAAACATTGTGTCCCCCGTCTCCTGTTACCATCGATCTTAGACGCACAGTTCGGGACCCCCTACCCGAGATCCGCCGGTTTTGACACCGACAGGCACGGCCAGGCTCTCCTCTCCTCACCACCTCACCACAACATCCCACAGCCACCTCCAGAGCGCCCAAGGAGGGCCGGGAGCTTGTCTCCCTCAGCTCCGGCAGAAGCTCCGCCGCCCGATCCCCTTTCAACGCCAGCACTCCCCAGTCACTCCCACCTCTGCCTGATTGCACCCACGAGCTCAATGCATTCCACTGGTGCTCCTCGACCTCTTGCCCGAGTGAATCGCTGCCGGAATCGCCACCGCCGACGAGTCCCGTAGCTGTCACCCGCCGGAGAGGAAGGGAGCGACGCCGTCCGGCTGTCTTCGGCTAAGCTACGGGTACAGGGAGGCTCGTCTCCTCACGCCCGACCCATCTCCGTCGACTCCTAGCTCCGCCGCCACCCCTATCACCGATGAGCATCGCCGGTGAACCGCCACACTCTGTTTCCCTCTCTCCCCTCTCTGTTTAAACCAAGCCGGCCCCACCCGTCAACCACTGTGGGCGCGCACGAAGGGGTAAGTGGAGGCGCATTCTCCCTTTACGCCTTCGACGTGGCCCGTTCTGTTTATTTTTCTAATTTTGAATTATTGAACAGAGTTGACCAGTAGCTTTGACCACTAATAACTTTTTATAGAAAGGTCCAATTGACCTGATTCTTTTTGCATTGTGTTTGTATCAAAGTCCTTTATTCTCTGACCAAGTTTGGTATTTTCCCAATACCCACAGAATTGTTGGTGAATAAAAAGGCTTTATGTGACATTTTCCTTTGCCATTTAAAAATGTTTTCAGAAGGAGATTCTTGTGGATTTGAAGACCAGGAGTTTCTGAACAACCCAACTGATCGAGGCAAGCCAGGACATCCATATTATGAAGCATTTCATAGCATTGCATAATTCATATTCATTTCCCGCATTTATTTAACATAAGATAATTCAAGTGAAGTATTTAAATGCCTATTGTTGAAAACTTAAATTGATATGATGAATGACCCTGATCGCTAAGAGAAACTTAGTTGGTTGATCAAGAGTCACCTGTCTAGGCTTACCCGTGCAGCCACATTTGCTGGTATGGGACGGCCTTGACTTGGTCTGGCTCCGTGTTCTTTCACCGGTACCTCCAGACAGGGAGGGTTATGCGTGCGTGCTGCCCTAATCAGGTAGACGACGATAACCCTGTGAGCCCAGTTGAGTTTTGTGCCGGTGTCCCCGTTTGGGACAGTTTAGTTAGGCCACGACGGTGCCAGGTGTCACGAGGTGACACGGGGCCACCCAGGGCTTGACTCCGGGGGAGGATGATTGCCGGTGGTACGATGGAAGAGTCACGGGTCAGGCAGGTTTCATTGGAGCAACGCTGGTCCACCCGAATGGGATCACGAGGTCAGGTGCTCCATGGTGTGGGTAAAGTGTACAACCTCTGCAGAGTGTAAAATCTATTCGAATAGACGCATCCATGGTATTGGACAGCCCGTCCAGACCTCTCTAGGTGATCAACCGTAATAACCATAGTAATGATGGAAGAACTTGTCTTAAGAGCGGAAGTACTCGTGGCATCGAGTATTCCGAGGGTTGTGAGACAACCCGGATATGAGTAAGTTAATAACAGTAAGTGAATCAGTTTAGAGTTAACAAGTTGATTGCCATGCTATTATTTGCTGCATATTTGGTTGTCATGTGCTTGCGAGTACATTCAAAGTACTCACCTGGCGTATCATGCCAGATGCAGGAGAAGACTGAGACGGAGGTCTCGAAGGTCCGTGTTGCGATGACTAGGATGTGTCCTCATCAGTGTCCCTGTGGATGAAGTTACTATCATGTTCCGCTATGCAGTAGTCTTTCGCTGTAGTATTCCGCAGTAATACCGAGGCCCTGATATGTTAGATAAATAATGTAGATATTGTCATAGCACTAGATGTGCTTTTGGCCTCGATGATCATGTAATATATAAGCTTGTACTCGACTATTATCAATAAAAGTTCAGCTATGTTCTGTTCCAAGTTGTTGTGTGTTTCCAGAAGACATGATCTCTGGGTTGGAAACACTGGTAAACCGGTTCTCTGAGCCAGGGTGCCACAATGTGATGGTACTACTAGTAGAATTGAGACTTATAAAACGGAAAAACGAATTTTTTTAGATGAGCCCGATAAACCGGAAAGGAGGGAGTAGTAAGTAGTACTACCTCTGTCGGTGTACTAGAATAGGGGTACCCTAGTACCCCGTACTTGTGCACGGGCAGTAGTAGCATCCCACGGCCAGGCTTGCGGGAGGATAGCCAGAGAGAAGCTCAAGATTATTAAGCCATTCAAGAACAAAGTATACAAAGCAAGAGTTAAGGCCCCGGCAAGAGGAGCTTGCCGGGAGGGACAGCTAAGGCCCAGCCTGAGGTTTGCTGTAGCAGAGTACTTGCCGCGGCAAGGTACTTGCCCCGGCAAGTCATTGGCTGCGGCAAGGTATTGGCTGCGGCAAGATAACAGCTGCGGCAAGGTACTTGCCCCGGCAAGGTACTTGCCCCGGCAAGTTACCTTGCGCGGCAAGCTATGGGTTGCGGCAAGCTGTCAGGTGCGGCAAGGTCTTGCCGCGGCAAGCGTTACTGTACCACTGTGCTACTGTGCTGCTCCGGTGCCTCTGCCAGCGTGGCGCTCTGGGTCCTTCCAAGCGTGTGTGGCAGGGCACTGTGTAGACGGCGGTACACTGTAGCTAGCGGTGCAGGAGCAGGTGGGATAGGCTTTTCCCACGTCCAAGACATCCGGGTACATCTATCTGGACAGCTAGGGCATGGGCATTTAATGCCCTTGTCCCCTGCCGTCAGTGGTAGGTAGGACATGTCATCCTGGTAATAATGGCCTTACTGTAGCAACTTTCCACCTCTACCTTTACTGTTTGCCACCTGTTGGTGACCCCTTTGTGCGTATAAAAGGAGGCCCATAGGCAACATGGAGGAAAAAGAGGAACTGGGAGATGGAGAACTCCAGTATTGTACGCAGCTACTCTGTACTGTAGCGCTCCTGGAGCTAGAACAATCATACAGATAATAAACCAAAAAGCAGGAGTAGGGTTTTACGCATCCGTGCGGCCCGAACCTGGGTAAATCTCTCTCGTGCACTGTCGTGTTCTTCGCTAGATTTGCTCTTCGTGCGACCGTCTCTCCCTGCCGAACGTAAAGGGGTCCTTCCTTGGGTCCCATAGGTGATTGCGGATTCGTCCCCGACATCTTTGGCGCGCCAGGTAGGGGGAAGGAGGTTGTGTGAACCTAATCTAGCGATTTGCGTGTTAGTTTTTGGGCCATCCTCCGTCTTATGGCTCCAAAAAAGAAGACTTCGGCCATCGGTGCGTCTACGTCCAACCCGCCTGCTCCCATGCAGGAGGGTGCCGACGTGATTGCGGCTGCTGGGGGGACTGGAGAGCGAGAGCTCCTATTACCTCCACCTGTCCAAAACCGGGCCAGCAACGCCAATCTTGGCGCTGCTGGGTCTGGGAACGCAGCGCTGCTCGCTGCTGCTGGCCCTGCAAGCTCCAGAAACGGTGCTGCGCGTTCTGGAACGCCTGCGCCGGTTCAGACGCCGCGGCCTTCGCAAGAAGCCCGTGACAGGCAGCGTCCTGACGCCCCAGGTGCTAGGCGCTCCCTGGATAATGAACTTGCGCATCGATCTCGAGGTGCGCGGAGTCACCATACGCAACAACACGTTGGCGGGGTCGAGGTGCGGTCGCCTGGGCGTGGAGATGCTCCTTCTAACACTGTTAGGAGTAAGAGCATCCCACAGTCCTCACGCCACTCGATACCTCCCTCACCAGCAGAAGCGTTGGCGCGTGCGCAGCTGCTCCTGAACTTCCCTCCACCAGCAGATAAGCTTGACGAGTGGAGGGCAACCATTCAGAGCCTTCTCAGCTTCGCTGATGTCGACCCGGTGCGCGCGGCCGACAAGAGAACTGGTGACAATGCTGTCACCAACAAGAACGGCGAGGGGGCAACAACCGTACACTCCCCACCCAGACGGCCTCGGTCGCCGACACGTCGAAACGACGCCCGTGGCGATGATTCCACGGCGTCGTCTGACCCGCGAGCTCGTCGTGACCAGCGCCTCGTTCTTCAGGAACGCAGAGGAGAAGACGCTCGTACCACTATCGAGCGAAGGAGAGAAGCGCATCGTCAGTCCGACAGACGCGCAGGGCCCGCTGTTGACATGCATGCGCCAGGGGATCCTGGCGACTTGCCGTACGCGGTAAGTTGTCCAGCGTTCACCCGTGAGCTGCGGCAGGTCCAGTGGCCCAATCGCAAGGCTTTCAAGCCTGACGTGCCGGAGAAGTATGACGGCAAGACACACCCGTCGGAGTTCCTCAGCATTTACACCATTGCGGTGCAAGCTGCCGGGGGACGAGACGACAAGATTCTTGCTAACTACTTGCCGCTCGTGTTAAAGCGCAACGTCGTCTCATGGCTCATGCACTTGCCGGAGAACTCCATTTCTTCATGGGCGGACCTGTGCCATCAGTTTGTTGGTGCCTTTACTGGCGGTCATCAACCTCATGGCCAGGAGAGTGATCTTCATCTCATCCCCCAGAAGGAAGGAGAGCCCCTGCGCAAATACATTCAAAGGTTCAGCCGCGTACAGTACAACATCCCAGATGTTCACCCCGCTGCGGTTATTAGCGCGTTCCATCAGAACGTGCGTAACCGCAAGATGGGGGAGGAAATGGCGATGACCAAGGTCAGAGACATTGGCCAGCTATATGCTCTCGCTGACAAGTGTGCGCGCGCTGAAGAGGGAAGGAAACTTCCCGGTGAAGGTGTTGGCGCAGGGGGGAGCTCTGACAGCGAAGGTACCGCCCCGGCAAAGAAGGGCCGGCGGCGGAACAACAGGAAGAAAAAGGGCAAAGCTGTGCTTGCCGTCGAGCAGTCCAGCGGCAACGGCAGCGCCGACAAGGCCAAAGTCGAGGGCTCCGGCAAGGAGATTGCCGCGTGCGCCAACTGTCAGGCCTTGGCGGCTGCCGACAAGCAGGACGGCTCTGACAAGCAATATTGCAAGATCCACCGCACCAAGGGACACGATCTCCAGAACTGTCGACGAGTCGAGCAGCTTGTCGAACAGCAGAAAGCTGAGTATGAGAGGCGCGACAAGGAGAAGGCCCCAGAAGGTGCTGGCTGGTCCGGCAAGAAGCGCACTGCCCGAGGAGGGCGTCGCGGCAAGGCCAAGCAGCAGCAGAGAGACAGGCCTCCTCGTGGCCGCGACAAAGATGATGATGATGATGATCTAGATGATGAAGAATCCAGTGAGCACGAATTTCAGAAAGCCGCAGAAGTCTTGTGTGTTGACGGTGGTGCTTCGTTGCATTCTTCTCACCGCCAACTTAAACAGTGGGCGCGAGAGATCAATGCGGCGGAACCATCTGTTGACGCCAGAAAGCTTCTGAAGTGGTCCGACACGCCTGTCGTCTTTGACATTGAGGACCACCCTGACCGCACAACGGCGGTCGGGTGCTTGCCGATGTTGGTTTCACCAACGATCCGCAACCTCAAGGTCACGAAGATGTTAGTTGACGGTGGGGCCGGCTTGAATCTGATTTCGCCCGCTGTGCTCCGGAAACTTCAAATCCCTGACGGCGAGCTTGAGGAAACTGGTACTTTCCAAGGAGTCAATCCAGGAAGGAGCAAGCCGAAAGGGAAGATCACGCTGCCAGTGACATTTGGCGGCGAGCTTAACTACCGGGCCGAGAAGGTCACCTTTGACGTTGCCGATATTCCATTGCCTTATAATGGGATACTTGGCCGTCCAGCGCTCGCCAAGTTCATGGCAGCCTCTCATTTTGCCTACAACGTGTTGAAGATGCCAGGCCCAGTAAGTGTTATCACAGTTCCCTGCGACAAGAAGGATGCGCTTATTTGCGCCGACAAGATCTACCGAGAAGCAGCTGCCGCAACTGCCGCCAAGGCACTTGCCGCTGAAGCTCTCGGGGGGGAGAACAAGAGGAAGTCCGGCAAGAGCTCCTGTGCCCACTCCGGCAAGCGCACCTCTTCGGAGTGCTGCGCTGCCGTCGAGGACGCACCAGATTGCTCCACCGGCAAGTGCAAAAAGAACAAAGCCGCTCCGCCGGCGACAAAGAAGGTGCCCGCCAAGGAGGACGGCACTGGTGGTTCCTTTACCATCAGTGCCACACTTGACAACAAATAGGAAAGCGCGCTCGTTGCTTTCCTGCGGGCGAATGTCGACGTGTTTGCATGGCAACCATCCGACATCCCCGGTGTTCCCAGGAAAGTAATTGAGCACCACCTTGCCGTTTGTCCCCACGCGAGGCCCGTCAAACAGAAAGCCAGAAAGCAAGCTGTGGAGCGGCAAGAGTTTATTGCGGAAGAAATCAAGAAGTTGGAAGCAGCAGGCCTTGTCAGAGGAGTGCTCCATCCTACGTGGTTGGCCAATCCTGTTGTCGTGCGCAAAGCGAATGGAAAATGGAGGCTTTGTATTGATTTCACTGATGTCAATAAAGCTTGTCCCAAAGACCCATTTCCTTTGCCCCGCATAGACCAGATTGTTGACTCCATGGCAGGATGTGATTTGCTTTCATTTCTTGACGCATATTCAGGGTATCATCAAATCTTCATGGCTGAGGAAGATGAGGAAAAGACCGCATTTATCACACCCTGTGGCACATACTGTTTCGTACGTATGCCATTTGGTTTGAAAAATGCTGGTTCAACATTTGCAAGAGCCATCCAGATTGCTTTTGAGCCTCAGCTGCACAGAAATGTGGAAGCCTATATGGACGATATAGTGGTCAAAAGCAAGGACAGGGCTACTTTGGTTCAAGATCTAGAAGAAACTTTTGTAAATCTGCGCAAGATCAACCTGAAGCTCAACCCTGAGAAGTGCGTGTTTGGAGTTCCCTCCGGCAAGCTTCTCGGGTTCTTTGTGTCTCAATGTGGAATTGAAGCCAATCCTGACAAGATCAAAGCCATTGAGCAAATTGAAGCACCGAAGCGCGTCAAGGATGTACAACGACTTGCCGGCTGTGTTGCTACTCTCAGTAGGTTTATCTCCAAGTCAGCTGAGCGTGCCCTGCCATTTTTCAAAATCTTAAAAAAGTTAGGTCCATTGAAATGGACTCCGGAGGCGGAGGCAGCGCTGCAAGACTTGAAGAGATACCTCTCCTCTCCTCCAATACTTGTCGCACCTAAACCACAAGAGAAGTTGTTGCTGTATCTAGCGGCAACCAATCAAGTGGTTAGTGCTGCGCTGGTAGCGGAGAGAGAGGTGGATGAGGAGGCAGTAACTGCGGCAAAGCACGTCCAGCGACAAGCTGGGGGCTCCCCCGACAAGTTTTGCTGCCGACAAGGATTCGTCTGCGCAGTCAGGCGAAGTGATACAAAAGAAGAAAATGGTGCAGCGCCCGGTCTACTTTGTGAGCTCTCTTCTGCAGGGAGCTAGGTCAAGGTATTCTGGTGTGCAGAAGATGCTTTTCGGCCTTCTCATGGCCTCGAGAAAGCTGCGCCATTACTTTCAAGCACATGAAGTTACCGTCGTCACTCGCTTCCCGCTGAAAAGGATTTTGCAAAATCCAGAAGCGACAGGCAGGATTGTCGAGTGGGCGTTGGAGTTGTCGAGCTTTGGTCTCAAGTTTGAGAGTACATCAACCATACAGAGCCGAGTTTTGGCAGAGTTTGCCACAGAATGGACACCAACGCCAGACGAAGAAATCCCAGAGACGACTCTCCCCGGCAAGGAGACAAGCAAAGAGTGGCTTATGTACTTTGATGGTGCCTTTTCGCTGCAAGGCGCCGGTGCTGGCGTACTGCTTGTCGCACCCACCGGAGAGCACCTCAAGTACGTGGTCCAAATGCACTTTCCCAAGGAACAGGCGACGAACAATACTTACGCTGGGGGCTGCGACGAGGGCTGGGCTCCGAGCTGGTCGGGATGGTCTCAGACGCTCTCCCGGTGGTTGCCGTGGGCTCATCTTCGACGACCACCACGGTCTTGCTCGTCGAGACCTTAGCTCTCTTCCTTGTCCACTCCGCCAAGGTTTCCTCCCTGCGGAAGCAAGGCCAGAGCGCGACAAGTGAGGACGGAAACAAAACCTTACAAAGATTGAGGGTCGCGGCAAGGGAACTTACTCTTCCTCATCATCCTCTTCGCTGAGAGCGGAAAAATCAAAGTCTGCCTCCGTGTGAGGAGGGGGAGCTGGGCTCCTTGGCCGCTTGGCGGGGGTAGTAGCAGCGGTCTTTGATGACCCTGCTCCAGTTGCCGGGGCCGCATGAGACGCTCCCGCAGCACCAGCCCTTGCCACGGTCGAGCGCGTCGAACGGCGCTCCGGCGGTTGTTGAACTTTTTGCCCCTCAGCCACTTTGCCAAGCCTGCGAAGGAGTTTCCTCCTCAGAGGGGCTGGGGACTCTGACTGCGGTGGGCTTTCGGTGCCCTCCTCGGAAGAGGAGCCCTCATCCTCCGAGCTGCCTGACTCGTCGGCAGGCTGGCTTGGCCCGACATCCTTGCCGGGTGCGGCGAGCTCGCCCTTCCCGGCAAGCATCCCCTGCTCGGCAAGGCTCTCCTTTTGTGCCTCGTCGAGCTCCGCCAAAGTATAACCAAAATCGCCAGCTTCCCTGGCGAGCCTGTCCTCCTCCACTCTTCGAGCAATGAATTCTATTTCTTGCTCAGTGGTGTTGCGGACGAGCCACTCCTTCACCCGGACCTGCTTTTCGACCGTGGAGTCAAAGAATCGCCGCACGTCTTCTTCGAGCGGCACGTCCCAAGTTGCTTCAACGCTGTGCGCATTGCAGAGCGGCATCATAGCGATGATTGCACTCAATGCGGAGTTGTTGCAAAGGGGCACGATGTGCTTCGGCAGCGTGAACGCCTTGTCGCGCTTCTCTGGATCTGTCTCTTGCTTGAACTGTTCTCGCATGAAAAAGTCGTGCTGCAGAACTGTGAAGTTGTTGATCAGTCCAGGGCGCAGCCGCATGATATCGGCTGGGTTCTTCCAATCAGAGGCCGGCCTTCCTCTCTGCTGCAGAGGAGCAATGCGGCGGCGGAGGAAGTCTGCGCCAACCATCCCTATGGTGAGCCCGGCCTCCCTGAGCCGTATGATCCTGGTAGCGGCAATCTCCAGCTTTTTGTCCTGGGGATCCAGATCGCTCCAGTCTGTGCCACGCGCTGCTGGGGTCTTGCGAAGCTCACAGTATGGTGGCGGCTCGTCGTCAATGATCCAACACCATTCAGACCGGATTTCTCCCCATCTTGGGCGGAGATCCCCCTTCAGATAATGCTCCTTGGCGCCCAATCTTGAAACGAACGAGACGCCAACAGTGAGAGGCTCCCCCTTTTCAGCACGGGGAGTGAAGTAATGCCTGAACAACGCGGTGTTGGGTACGACGCCGACGAAGTTCTCGCACAGATGCGCAAATATTGCCATGGTGGACACGGCATTCGGTGTGAGATCCAGCAGACGGAGATTGAAGGTGTACATGACGTCGCTGAAGAAATCCGAGTACGGTGGGCAGAGCCCGCACCAAAAGTAGCAAGCGAAGAAGGGGTACTTGCTCACTTCGCTCTCGTCGGTGGCTGGGCGAACGCGGGTGGCCGGATGCGCCTTGGTCCTCACGGCCCACATGCCTTGGAACTTGGCCTTCAGATCCGCCCCCGTGAGCGTCGGAGCGAAGAGCGCGTACTTCTGCCTCTTCAACTGCGCCTGGGTCTCCGTCCTTGAGGACTTCCCCGTCTTCCCCTTTTCTCCTTTGGGAGGCATGGCGAAGGCGGAGCTGAGGACCGAGGGAGATGCGGACGCGCGCGGTGGCGGAGGATTGGGAAACCGCTTTGTTTTGGAGCGGAGGAAGAAGAAGGCGGAGATTTGGAGATCGAGAATGGTGAGAGGGGTGTGTGAGTGCCTCTGCAGGTCCCTCCTTTTATGGGGAAAGATGCGGAACCATCCGCCCCTTCGTCATTCGAGATAGTTGCGCACGCTTCCCACGCTCCGCATTTAACGCGCGACACGTGGGAGAGCGTGCAATTAAACAGCATAGGGACGTTTCGGCTTGTCCCAGCCACGCATGCCCGTGCACTGTTTGGGCCTGGCCCAACAACGCCCGCACCGTGTGTGGCCCAAGCCCGGGGGCTCCTGTCGGTGTACTAGAATAGGGGTACCCTAGTACCTCGTACTTGTGCACGAGCAGTAGTAGCATCCCGCGGCCAGGCTTGCGGGAGGACAGCCAGAGAGAAGCTCAAGATTATTAAGCCATTCAAGAACAAAGTATACAAAGCAAGAGTTAAGGCCCCGGCAAGAGGAGCTTGCCGGGAGGGATAGCTGAGGCCCAGCCTGAGGTTTGCTGTAGCAGAGTACTTGCCGCGGCAAGGTACTTGCCCCGGCAAGTCATTGGCTGCGGCAAGGTATTGGCTGCGGCAAGGTACTTGCCCCGGCAAGTTACCTTGCGCGGCAAGCTATGGGTTGCGGCAAGCTGTCAGGTGCGGCAAGGTCTTGCCGCGGCAAGCGTTACTGTACCACTGTGCTACTGTGCTGCTCCGGTGCCTCTGCCAGCGTGGCGCTCTGGGTCCTTCCAAGCGTGTGTGGCAGGGCACTGTGTAGACGGCGGTACACTGTAGCTAGCGGTGTAGGAGCAGGTGGGATAGGCTTTTCCCACGTCCAAGACGTCCGGGTTCATGTATCTGGACAGCTAGGGCATGGGCATTTAATGCCCTTGTCCCCTGCCGTCAGTGGTAGGTAGGACATGTCATCCTGGTAATAATGGCCTTACTGTAGCAACTTTCCACCTCTACCTTTACTGTTTGCCACCTGTTGGTGACCCCTTTGTGCGTATAAAAGGAGGCCCATAGGCAACATGGAGGAAAAAGAGGAACTGGGAGATGGAGAACTCCAGTATTGTACGCAGCTACTCTGTACTGTAGCGCTCCTGGAGCTAGAACAATCATACAGATAATAAACCAAAAAGCAGGAGTAGGGTTTTACGCATCCGTGCGGCCCGAACCTGGGTAAATCTCTCTCGTGCACTGTCGTGTTCTTCGCTAGATTTGCTCTTCGTGCGACCGTCTCTCCCTGCCGAACGTAAAGGGGTCCTTCCTTGGGTCCCATAGGTGATCGCGGATTCGTCCCCGACAACCTCCATAGTGGGTACGTACTCCGTAAAATCAGATTTTCCCAAAACTAAGTCGCTCAACCTTTATTTGCTTGTTTCTCTTCCTACCTCGTTGCCTCAAACAGACTATGCCAAACTCCCCTGCCTGCCGCGCGGGAAAAGACCCACCCTCGCCTTTTTTAGTCCGAGTTTGTATCGATGGATCGCGCGAAGCAACAAAAACCAAGCCGTGTCTTGTACTCCTCCGTCGTACTAAAAGAGTGGAGACGCTCGCTTTCATGAATTCTGTACTTCCTCTCGCCGACATGTGGGACATATAGCAACCGGGTCGACATGTCATGCACCAAATAACAATGTAGAACAGCAGGGGGGACACACCCTAGTCGTAGCGCCCCAGTAGTAGTAATGAGCAATGAGACATCAAATCACAATGCCGCACCTTCCCAGACGGACGAAGCAACCATTATTGCACACTTCGCTGAATCCGATTCGCCATCATCTCCTTCAAGAAAACCACGTATTGCTTCTGCCATTGTTCTGCCTCAAGAGGGACGCGCATCGCCTTGGTACATCATGACATGTGGGACCGCATGAATGGCCATGCTCCCCCGCCCACCTCTCGGTAAAATCACCTCATTTTTACTACTTCCTCCGTCTCGGTTTACAGGGCATGCACGTCGTTCTAGGTTGAGAATTTAACTAGCTATATATGTGATGAACAATATATGTTTAGAAACTACATCCGCTTAAGAATCCGATGATATACTTTTTGTGACATAGTAACTCATATTTAGCTAGTCAAATATATGACCTAGAACTACGTGCACGCCCTATAAACCGAGACGGAGGGAGTAGTATCTTTTTAGATCAATATAGTCGGGATTCACCAAGGAGCAAAACCAAGTGGTAGGCTGCTCCTGTCGTGTTGGCGTAGCAACTCAAGCAGGGTCAGTCCGCACATGAAATGGCAACACACTTAACAGGACCCCTTTGGCTGACATGTGGCTCATCCACCGTCTTGTTCCACGTGCGATGCACCAAATTACAGTTCGGAGCAGCGGCTGGACTTGGAGGCACCCCGGTCGTAGTGCCGCAGTAGTAGTAAATGAGCGATGAGGGGTCAAATCACAAAGCCCCACCTTTCCCGCATTAAGCTGGACGGACGAAGCAACCATCATTTCACTCTAGGGCGCAAGAGCATAAAGAAAAGAGAAAACCAATGATGCGTGCAGCAGCTACCTAGGGCACCCTAGGGTAGGAGCCTCCACTACAAATGCGCTTCTCCCTCGTCCTCTTGAAGAAAATGGATGATGCGTGCGGCGGGTAGGGTTTGTAGGAGTACTACGGCATGCGGGGCCACGGCGTAGTAAATGGGAGAGGGATTGAGTTCGATTCAACACCTTAACACGGGTGGGCCGCTTGGTTTTACGGGAACGAGGCATCATTTTGGGTTCGGGGACCAGTGGAGATATACATAGTACAAAAAATTGTGGACATAGGTTCGACCGAAAGGCAATGACGCATGGGCCCCGCATTTTGATATACCTGCGGCCACGTGAAATTTGCTACTCAAAATAATGCATAAAAGTTCCTCCAAAAACATCTATAATAATGGGAAGTGAATGTATGCTTAAAATGAAAATGTAATACAAAGAGAAAAAATGAATTGCAGTTAAAAGAATGACATTTCTAACAAAAATGTGAATGTGAAGTACATATGTGTGCATGTGACCAACACATACATTGTCAATACAAAATCTAATGCAAGAAATAACTTATGAGTAACATGCACGAATTGATGATGTGGTGCTTGCATGCATAGAGTACATAAACAATGTGATTTGTGACTTGCATGCATGACGTGTTCTCGTGCCATAGTTGCATGTCCAGGAAAAAAGCTACTAGTGGGTTGTACTAGCTATTTAGGAATAGAAGATATATACATGGAAGTTGTAGGGAAAGAGATGACATGTCTCTCAATTCCTATGAGTAGGGATTGGAAAAGAGATGTCATTTGGTTCACATCATAGGAACTTTTCTATTGAATCTAGAGATGACATGTATCTCAATTCCTATGAGGAGGGATTAGAAAAGAGATGTCATTTGGTTCACATCATAGGAACTTTTCTATTGAATATACGCTAATGTTTATTTTCCTTTGAAATTGTGGGAGTATAGGAATCCATTCATATGAACCAAGTGGCTCTAAAGCTATAGAAATGATATCATGTTTATTTTCTTTTGAAACGTGGAGCATAGGAATCTATTCCTATGAACCAATTGGCTCTAAAGGAAAAAATCCTATAAAAATCATATCATATAGAGTTCCTATGATATTCCTCCACACCAAAGGATGGTTGAAATTGCTGCAGGTGATACGACGGTCTTTGTTTGTACACTCCTCCCCCATCTTTATAGTTACCTCTCGAAGATGAATGAAATGATATATACTGGGTATTCTATATGTGCATTTTGGTATACGAAAACTCGGTAAAAGTTTGCAAGGTTCGAATTTTCAATAAAGCTATATGCACTACATTTTGGAACGGAGGGAGGAGCATACGGCAGTTGCTAATACTCATGTGGATGATTTGTGTGTCGGAGGAGTGGCTATTCTGTTAAATGACATGGCAAAACTGACACTGTCGGATGCTGATCTAACGGTTCTTACGGCGTTCGTCAGGAAACGGCTTTTGGTGAACGTTTGTTAGATATGTTTTACGGACACATGCATTGCATTGATATGTGCCCCCTCTCGCTCACGCACACACGCACCCTCACGAGTCATGACTCTCCCGAGTCCTCTTGCACCCACCGTCTATCTATAGGTAGACGTCACACACATATGTGCTCTTCACACCCTACCCTCAGAACTTCTAAAAAATAAAAGACGTCGCACACTTATACTATTACTCTTGTGGCGAACGTTCTTTGGGCGCAGTATATTGTACTCTCACAAAGAGAAGCGGTGCACGCACGCACTAGTTCTCTCACACCCACTCGCGGGACACGTAGGAGCGTATTTTTTTGAAGCTAGGAGCACATTTGTTTACAAAGAGGCATCCCAATTGACATTTTGACTAGTCTAGTTTTCAACTTGATGGAGGGTCGGGGACCGCACGTGAATGATACAGTATTGTGCATCTTGGACGCGGTGGCACGTTATTGATCAAGTTTTATTTTTACTTGAACTTTAAATGAAAATAGTGGTTCGCGCGTATTCAATTTAATAATGGCTGGTACAACAAAATCACTCCACTATATATATAAACAGGAGCCTCGGCGCTTGCTTTACTAGGGTTCCTCTCTTTCACTCTCTCATGCTCTCCAGATCTAAGCAAGACATAGGTGGCCACACTCTCTCTCTGCTCACGGCTGGTCACAAATCCGGCCGGACCACCTCGACCGGGGCAGGGGTGTAGGTGCATCGTTCACGCGGTCGTCGGCGGCGAGGGAGGAGACCAACAACTGCCCGCGCGACCCAAACAGCGGCCGTGCCGTTCTCTCCGAGACAGCGCCAGCTCGGGAGGGCCTCCGACCCCTTCTTCCTCCCTGCGGTATTGTGGCCAAGATGCGGCCTCCCGACGCCGTCTTTGCCACATGCCGACGACCCTCAGGTATATATTCCTTCGAAACCTGCCTTGCTCTACTGCCCCAGCTCCCCACGTGGCTGCGTGTGGATCTTTTTCTACTTCCGTTGGCTATTCCAAAGCCACCTAGACTTTTACTATTATTAGAGGTAAAGCTAGTTCATACAGTCGAATCTAAGAGTTGGTTCCAACAGGAAATAAAGTGGGAAAGCTGTGGCATGAATCTAGGATTTGGTTCTAAGAGGAAACAGGGGAAAGTAGTAGATACTGGCTACCCAACCGGTCTCTTGGCTGAAAAGGCGAAGAAAGCGTGGTGGATGGCGAAGGGTGGGGGGAAGTGGACCTGTCTCTTGGTCGAAAAAGGAAAGAAAGTGAGGGGTGTTGGGGGACAACGCAAATGAGAACGAGCAGGTCTAGATTTCCTGTGCTCACATAGGAAAATGTCACCGAGGAGATAAAAAATGGGACAAATGCAGACATGCTGCCTGAGTGTTTGCCTCTCTCGGCAACCACATCTGCCTCACCACTTTATGCCCCTGCTGTCCCTACGCCCATATCGCTACCGTTAATGTAAAATCACATGAAGCATTAAGCAATGCCACCTAATGTCACTATTAAGTAATGGTCTAGTGCCGTCGATAAATTGAAGCAATGCCACCTAATGTCACTATTAAGTAATGGTCTAGTGCCGTCGATAAATTGAAGCAATGCCACCACCATTTTATGAAGTGCTTCCGTCTTGCTTTATTTCCCATGAATTGTGTTTTTGCAGTTACACTTAAATCTCACACCGGTAACATTGCTTCATCCTAGTGGAACTGCACAAATTTGATTGCACATTTACTGACCATGTGCCACTCTCATGACAGTAATACTAATGCTATTGTTCTGCATGTTAATCTAGTGGCAGTGTTGATGTGATGTGATGCTACTTACTTAAGGGCACTTTCATACTGTCAATGTAGTGCCAATTATAACACAATAGATGCTGCTGTTAATCATAAGCCACTGCAAATAACTGTCACTGTTTAAATAACCGTATTTCATATTTGCACAAACAGGGATGTTTGGCTCCATATCGTTTCTATCTGCGCAATCAAAAGTATACACCTCAGTTTTAGTAGAACTGCACAAAATGAGATGGCTATTCCTAGCTGCCGTCGTCTAACCACCCGTCTTCCAGGTATTCCTACATTGGTAGTAACTAGGTAGAATGACCAAGGCAATCTAAAAGAAGCTGATTCGTACGTTTTACTTCGTGATTGCAGTGCAGGGACGAGGGAAAACAACTGCATCCTAGTCGGGAATCCACTTTCTCCCAGTTCATCCATGGACCAAGGACTAGCTGACACGGCTGCATAGAGGTTTTTGGGACAGGTGCGCGGACAAGGGGCATTGTGGTCTGCTTATTTCTGCAAATAGCGGTGCTTAAATTTAGTGGAACTGCACAAGAAGTTCAGATGGTCAGTACACTACATGGTTCAGTTCAGCATTCCAACTGTGAACACAATTATAATTGGTTATTCTGGAATGAGAGAACCTAACCCTGGATGGTGGCAACAAGAAAAACCAGAGTGAACTCCAGGAAATTAAAGCCTGCCTAGGGAGGCCCTTTGCTCAGAGAAGCCTTGCTTGATTTTTCCTGATTTGTAAACCTTCTCACAACTTTGTCTTTTGCTGTGAACTAGTATATGTTTGTTATGTTCTATGAATCATTGAGATGTATAGAATTTCTTAACTTATGCTTTTCAAGTATTTTATGAAGCCGAGTTTAATGTGAATGTTCCACATGAACGCTGGACTAGCGTGTGAACGTTTGGAATTTACATTGTGGCCTCAGTTAACTGCATGAACCACTGTAACAAGATCCGTAGTTACTTATATGTCAGACAGCAGATTATTGATTGTTAGCTGGTCGATAGCCGACTTTTTCTAGTGTTGAAGCGAGCTGAGCCAATGTGCCATGTTTTGCACAACTGCTTACAAGTGGGGTAGCACCAACAGTGTTTACAAGTACTTAACCAGCCTTACGTACCCTATGTATACGTCGGCGCATAGTTCTCGAACGAGTACTGTATTTCATCAAACACACACTACTTGTATGATAAACCATGACAACTTATGTGTTACCATGCCATATTACATGAAAAAACTAGTGAGGACGCATCTGTTTCAGCAACAATTAGGATGGTTCTCACATGATTCACGAGCACACAAAAGTAGCAGCAGTTCCCATAGACGGATTCAAACAGAGTACTAGCCCCAGAGGGCTCGATAATAGGCAAGGTTCGGATAATTAGACACAATCCAAACTACTATTAAACACTAGCTGGGGCAACTATTTCATGCCTCGATCTAATTTGGGATGGACACAAGATAGACCTTGCCATGAACATCATCGAGGACGTCCGGCAGCAGCTCAATCCTATGAACCTACCTGAAGATAACCTTGTGGCCTTGCCACTCATAAACTTGTTTGTGGAGGCATGCCACGTCATCTTCCTGCGTAAGCTTGACAAGAACAGTATGCCTCACAAACGAAGGAGTAGCTTTGAACTTCTTGTGCTTCAGTACACCCTGGACAACACGCCTGACAACAGTGAGGCTGGAATACATCTCGACATTGGTATAAGTGCAAATGGCTTCCAGGATCCAACAGCCTAAGAACTCTGTTTTCCCAGTGCGTATATTCAGGTCATCCGCCTCATAGCGAGTGACATGTACAACCACACAATCCTTGTCTGCATCAGGGCTCTAATTGAAACAGAAACAAATTCTGAATTACTTTCCAATATAAGAAACACAAGTTATTTAAACCACTATGTAGAGTCAAAAGTATGCATGAGAGGGAAGGTAGCATGGCATCGAAGCTAATAAAATTTTGCATTATTTATCACCACATACTTAGATGAAAAACCACAATCGAGATCGGCAAAGAAGAAAATCACCTTGGGCAGCTCAGCGTGGGGGGGGGGGGGTGGGGACAACATCTCGAAGGGGGAAAACTGCTCCTACAGGGCCACGAGGGCTGTAACCTCAAACGGGGCATTGACCATCTCAGTAGTGGTCGTGAGCGTATCTGGGGTCGGCTCAGTGGCTGCCTCCATCTTCTTGGAGCTCTCTGTCTCGTGGGGATCAGCCTTCCGCGTCTGCTCCAACATCGGCAGAACTTTGCCTGGTTCTCCTTGGTCCATCATGAAACTGACGAATACTAGGAGACCACTAAAAGGAAAACACAATCGCAATGACAATGAAACAAAAAAGAGATTGAGGATCGGTTATTGCTTTGCAAAAGTTCTTTTTTTTCTGAACGAAAATATACCAACATCACGGATCCGCTTACCTTCCCTTCATTGGGAGAGAAGAACAGTGGCAGATGCAAGTGTTGGCTTTCTTGAAGACGGTGAGGGAGAAGGGGATTCAGCGAAGAGTGAAATGATGGGTGCTTCGTCCGTCAAACTTAGACTGCGGGGAGGTGGGGTTTTGTGATACGACGGCTCGTTACTGCCGCGCTACGACTGGGGTGACTCTCCGCCTGCATACTGCCTTATAATTTGGTGGATGACATTTGGGCCCGCACGCTGCATGGCCCGCATGTTGGTGAACAAAAGTAAAACGACATTCAGTAGAGGGAGACATTTCGATGACCTCGGAGGAGCCAGAAGCGGTAGTGTATCCACTGTACTAGTAGTAATTGTTTTTCTGGGTAGCTGTAGAGTGTCTCCACTGTACTAGTAGTAATTGTTTCTCTGGGCTCAAAACAAAACACCCCATCTACCCTAGTAAATAATAAAATCAATTCAAAAGCCTATATATTTACTTAATGAGAGGCGCTACCCAGCACACCGCCCCCCAAAAAAACCTGGTTGCTCTTCTTCCTCCTCACTCCTACCCACCTCACGTCAGCTCGCTCCACTCGTACCCCCAAATTCCTAACCTCACTCCTACAGAAAACCCCAGTGCCCCTTCTTCCTCACTACTACAGAAAACCCCCAGCTCTCCTTCTTCACTCGCACTACAACTAGGCTCGTCATTCGTTACTCTGCTCAAATCCGTGAGCTCGATGCGACGCCCTCGAGGAAAATGGAGTCGGCTGACCCCAGTGCCAAGAAGATGAGGCTCCCGCCAGCGGCGATGCCTGTTGTAGATCCTGCACCCGGCAGCACGGGGAGAAGCGGTGAGCCCGCCCCCATCGGATCCAAGGAACCCGTAGAATCTCGGGTGGACCGCATCAGTGATCTCTCGGACGCCATCCTTGGGGAGATCATCTCGCTTGTCCCCACCAAGGATTGCTGCCGCACCCAAGTCCTCTCAATTCGGTGGTGCCCTCTATGGCACGCCGCGCCCCTTAATCTCGACTTTCATCAGCTATCTCTCTTTAATGATTTTGAACTCCCCAGAGCCATCATCTCCTCCCACCAGGGCTCCGTTCAAAGCCTCTGCATCCCGTCATGCTACCTGAGCAAGCATACCATGCCCTGCACGGTGACGCCTGGCTGAAATCCCCTGAATTCACAGAACTACAGCTGCTTGAGTTCTACTATTCCCCAGGAAATCACCTACCAGATACGAAACGCCATGTACTTGTGCCCTCAGCACCGATGTCCATCTCGCGGTTTTCCTCCTCTCTCCACACTGCCACCTTTGCACTGTGCTACCTACCAGACAATCTGGTACTAAACCTTCGACTCCCATTTCTAAAAAAACTTTCACTTGTGCGGGTTCGTATATCAGATGCCTCATTGCACAGCATCATCCACTCCAGTTGCCCTGCCCTGGAGTGCTTGGTGCTTGTTTTCACATTTAGAATCAGTTGTCTCCAAATAAAGTCGCCTAACCTTGTAAGAATTGGAATTTCTTTTGACGGAAGGCAGCTCATCATCCAAGATGCCCCTTCACTTCAAAAGTTGATCCTTGATTCTAGTTATTCACCGTCGCAAATAACCGTCGTCTCTGCGCCTAAACTGGAGACCTTGGGTGTAATACATGATCTCTGTGCTCATTTCAAGATGGTGTTTGGCTCCACAGTTCTTCAGGTACTGTATATTATCATCTACACTTGTAACCATAAGCTGCATTTTAAATTTTTGCGCATAAGTTATATATCATCTTGGAGTACACATTTTGTACTAATATTATGTTCTATGCTCAATGAAGAGTTTCTCCATGGATAGCCTATCAATGGTGCTGGATTCTGCCAAGATCCAAATGAATAGTTTTGATCTGAACAAGATTATTGGCTTGCTGCAATGCTTTCCATGTCTGGAGAAGTTGTATATAAAGGTGATAATTTCACGCACATTGGAAGCCCGCATATAGTGTACTAGAATTAACCGTTCAACTGTTGCTCTTTCGACACTCTTTTTTTAGACCTTAACTGTTTTCAATCTTCATGTCTATTTAGGCAACAGGACGGGGTAAGAAAGTTATAACCAATCGGTGGATTCGTAAGCACCGGGATTTTCTCACTTCTCATGACATTCGATTGAAGACAATAACGCTGGAACGATATGTAGCCAACCATGCAAACACTAGATTTGTCACATTCTTCCTGCTGAATGCGAGGTTACTATTGTCCATCAGGCTTAAGTTTATCAGCAACATGGTTTTGATGGATGGGTATGTCGAAGAGCAAAAAAAGGAGTTTCAGGTGGACAAAAGAGCTTCTGAACGTGCCAGGCTTCTATTTACAACATCTTGTGGTCATAATCCAGTAAATTTTACGACCCAGGATGTTCATTCTATGGACCTGACCGATCCATTTGACTGTGACTGTCGAAAATAGTGCTGGAGTTAGATGTTGTTGCCCTTTTCAATCTAGGTTTTGTCTAAACCTGATGAACAATTAACCCTCGTGCTTTTGTACAGTTTGTAAGCTGGAGTTAGATGTTGTTAGCCTTTTCAACTCGGCTGTGACTGTCATATTTTCTTTGAAACAAGGCAAATGGCTTGCCATTTGTTTAATTAAGAGTGAAATACTGTAACAAATCCCAACCAAGGGAAATAACATCACTCTCGCCGGCTGCTTGAGCTCACTGTGCATTACAGAACCCAAGTGATTAGCCCCCACCAGTACCCACAAATTATTTTGAACTAGCACACCAAATGGGCTGTAAATTTTCATAAGAAAGGCTGCATGACCGTGACAGATTTGGATTCTGACATTTGGGACCCACAAGGAAAAATCCTATCCAAGGTGGTGTCGACTTACTAGCTAGTCAACAAACAATTCTGCCTACCAGCCGTTGGATTGACATCCAACATCTGTCGTGTATCTTCTATCTCTTGTCTTCTTCCTCCAGCCGCCCAAACCAAACCGCCCCGTCGGTTCCGCCTGCTCCCGCCTCCCATGGCTGGTTGCGCCTCCACCGCCCTACCGTACCCTCCAACATTGGCCAGTCCCTCCCTCTATTCCCCCACACGTCCTGTTATTCTCCGGCGACGTCAGCCCCAACACGCACCCGCACCCGAACCAGTCAACCCTCGTACTCCCCTCCGCCCGCGACTGGACCGACGCATCTTCCACGACTCCTGTTCGTTCCGTCCGAGGCCTCGCCGTCGTCCTCTGCCTTGGTTCGCTCGCCGTGCGTGGTGCGCCGCCCTCTTGCATTGTCAACGTAGTCAACAACCGAGAGGAACAAGGAGATGACTGTACGTGGAGAGGATGACAGTAGGGACCCACCAGGGTCATGGCAGTACGCAAGCAAGTGCCTCGTTATTACAAGCACAAAAAAATGGTTCCTCCTAATGGTTGGACATCTGGGGCCCACGCCATTGTCAACGTAGTCAATAAATGAGAGAATTACACAACAAGCGGATGACAACAGGGACCCAGCAGGTCGCGCAGTTGTCATTTACTTTTTTTTGAGGAACAAGCAGTTGTTATTTATACTATTTTTAGAGACGGATCAGGGTAACAACGGGGCTGTGCAGGGGCTGTGGTCATCTAGCCAGGGTTTTATTTATGTTTACCACATCATGAGCCCAGTTGTATTTTTTTCTTGCTGAAAAAGGCTAGCCCAGTTCTACTTTTTTTTAAAGAAATACCCAACCGAGGCCTACTTGCTTTGTCAGCCCTGCTGGGCTGCAAATCTTTCAAGACGAGGAGAGTTTCATTCGGCATGCCCAGAAAATGGGCCATCAGTAATGAGAAATGGGCTGTACATTTTTAAAACACATCAAACCGGGAATTAGTTTCAATTTTTTTTTCATTTCAAGATTTTAGATTCCATTGATTTTTATGTGTGGACAATTATTTGGATTTATATTTATATAAATTTATTTTTCAAATTAGTTTGAATGTGACTCGAAATTTCAGGATTAAAAACAGTCGACCGCACCGAAATATGCAAAATTTCGTATAATTTTTAACCGTGGCCACAATATGGGCTGTAATGCTAACAAAAAGAATACAGGCTCCAAAAAAATCCTTAAGAATTAGCAAATGGGCTGTAAATTATTAGAAATAATGGTAGATGGGCTGTATGCTATTTTCCACACATTTGAGGCTGACTTGTGCACCTACTATAGGTTGACGCGTACGCTTTCCTAAAAAAAGGTTGATGCACACGCAACGCCGTGTCAACTTAGTCAACACACGAGAGCAGTGACTGTTGGATGTCCATCCAACGGCCGTCGTGCTTCTTCAATCTCTGCTCTTCCTGCTCCAGCCCCTCAAACAAGCGCCGGCGGGACTGCCTGCTCCCTCCTCCCATGGCCGGCTGTGCTGCCGCACAGGCCTCACCGCTCCACCGTACTCCCATTGCTGGCCTAGCCATCCCTCTACTCACCCACACCTGCTGTTATTCTTCGGCGATGGCAGATGAACCAATAAACCCTCGTACTCCCCTCCGCATGGGAAACAACTGCCGAGTCTTCCCTGGCTCCGTGTTGTTCCCTTCCTAGGCCTCGCCGTCGTCCACCGCCCTGGTGCTCTCGGCGCGGCGTGGTCAACGTGGTCAACGAACGACATCCATCGGAAGTGGACTGTACGTGGAGAGGCTGACAGCTGGGTCCACAGCCGCACGCAAGGAAATGCCTCCTTATTACACGCAAAATAATGATTCCTCCACCTGACAGGTAGGACCCACCGAAGGGCCTCTGTATTTTGCGAAAAAAACGTTCCCCCCGCTGACAGCTCGGACCCACCAGCTATATCTTCGCACGCAAGGAAGTGCCTCCTTATTATGCACAAAAAAATGAATACTCCCCCTGCTAGCTGGGACCCACCATAGTGGGAGGCTGACTTGTGGGCCTACTAAGTTGACGCGGATGGAGGGCTTTGTCAACTTAGTCAATATGAACGATTCTAGCTCCAATGACCGTACGATGTCCATCCAACGGCCGTAGTGCTTCTTCAACCTCTGGTCTTCTTGCTCCAGCCGCCCAAACCAGCGCCGGTCGTGCCGCCTGCTCCTGCCTCCCATGGCCGGCTCTGCTGCCGCACAGGCCTGACCACCCCACCCTACTTCAACCTCTGGCCAGGCCATCCCTCTACTCACCCACAACCCCTGTTATTCTGCGGCGACGGCAGCCTCACACCGCAGCCGAACCAGTCAATCCTCGTACTCCTCTCCGCGTGGGCATCCACTGCCGCGTCTTCCCCGGCACTGTGTTGTCCCCTTCCTAGGCCTCGCCATCGTCCACCGCCTTGGTGCTCTCGGCACGGCGAGGTCAATGTGGTCAAGGAACGACTTCCATCGGAAGAGTACTGTACGTGGAGAGGCTGACAGCTAGGTCCACGGTCACAGCAAGGAAGTGCCTCCTTATTACGCGCAAAATAATGATTCCTCCACCTGACAGCAGGGTCCCACCGGACGGGCCACCGTATTTCGCAAAAAAAAACATTTCCCTCCTGACTGCTGGGACCCACCAGCTACATCTTCGCACGCAAGGAAGTGCATCCTTATTACGGGCAAAAAATATGATTCTCCCCCTGATAGCTGGGACCCACCAGCTATATCTTCGCACACAAGGAAGTGCCTCCTTACCTCCCTTACAGCTGGGACCCACCTGGTCGAACCGTACGTAGGGTTGTCTTTCTAGTCGCAAACATGTACGTACATATTGGTCGATCGGTCTGTCTGCAGGCTGCAGCGATGAACCGTGGTCGAGTAAGGAAGGCCACGTGTCGTAGTAGAGGCGCGGACGTAGCATGTCATGCAGTCCCGTCTATATCGTGTACACGTACGTACAACCAGGGTGCAATAAAGTAAATACGGCCACATACGTACATACGGGCGGGGTCTCGAACGCCTACTCGCGCATACGTATGGCCACGGCTCATGTACATGGAGAGGCAGCGGAGAGCAGCGATGGCGTCCTGATCATCGGCAGCCAACCAGCTGGGTCAGAATGGAGAAACTGCGTCATGTTCATCGGGAGGCAACGGAATGCGTCCTGTTCATCAGGATCCAACCGGCTTGGTCGCAACAGCTAAAACGAGGCCTGGCGTACCGCAGAACGGAGGAAATGGCCTTCTGTTCGACCGCCTATGGTCGAAACAGGATCCTGTTCATCGGGAGGGGTCTGGTGTACCGTAAAATGGAGGAAACGGACTTCTCTTTGACCTCCTACGGTAGAAACGGGGTCCTGTTGATCAGGAGGGGTGTGGCGTACCGCAAAACGGAGGAAACAGACTTCTCTTCGACCTCCTACGGTCGAAACGAGGGTCCTGTTCATCGGGAGGGGTGTGGTGTACCGCAAAATGGGACTCCACGGGATATTGTTCATCCACCGTCTACTGCCTTGCTCCAGCCTCCACGGGCTACTGTTCATCCACCGTCGACCTCCTCCAGCCTCCACCTGCGACTGTTCATCCACGGTGTCTCCCTCCTGCCTCCACCAGTTACTGTTCATCCATGGGCTCTTGTTCATCCAGCCTCCACCGGCTACTGTTCAACCAGCCCTCCACGGGCTATTGTTCATCCAGCCCTCCATCGGCTACTGTTCAACCAGCCCTCCACGGGGTCCTGTTCATCCTCCCCCAACCGGCTCGATCGGGGTCCTGTTCATCCAACGGCAACGGCCTCTACTACCACGGGGTCCTGTTCATCCAACCCCCACCGGGAACTGTTCATCCAACCCCCAACAATGCTCACTATTCATCAAGAGGCAGCAGGTTCGATCGGCTTCAGTTAGCAGCAGTAGCGAAGGAATCGCTCGATCAGGTTCAGTTAACAGCCAGGGATCGATCGATCGCTCGGGTTCAGCAACGCATAGCCAGTGCAATCGCTTGGGTTCAGTAGGCAAACGCCTCGCTCGGGTTCAGTTAGAGCCCAACGCCTCGCACCCACGCGCGTACGTGCACAAGAGAAACGCGCAATCCCTCCGTGCATCGCTCGGCCCCGACCACCTACCATAACCGGGAACTCCCCGATATTTTCCTCGCCCTCGCTTCTACCACGGTTTTTTCCGTCATGGACGGCCCAAAGAATGTCATGCAGCTACGTCTCCGGCCTGCCCAGGACGAAAAGCCCATTTTCTGTCATGATTTTTTGTCATAGAAGTAGGAGCCCACCACATCTATGATGATACCGGGTTTTGTCACAATTATCGTCATAGAAGTGTCATAAGCATGACAGAAAAAATTTCATTCGGCCCAAAATGTCACGGATGTGTCTTTTTTTTGTAGTGTCATTTCCTTCTGCTCCTCGTTGGGTTTGACACTCTTACTTATCGAAAGGACTACGATAGATCCCCTATATTTGTGGGTCATCATTACTGTATAGTAGGTCGACCATTCCAAGCCTAATTAAGTTTGAGTGCATGCTACGCGTCGTGAACCCTCGCTCAGTGTGGGGATTTTACGATTCCAAAGCATGGTGCCAAATCAAATTTGCGCATTGGGTATTCAAACACCACACACACCACTTCCATATACATACTTGGGCCACATGCACAGAGTGGGTTTGTCTTCATACATAGTACTCCCTCGCGAGGTTATCGGCGACAAGCTAGCCCATTTTGCAGGGCCGTGTGTGTGTCAATCACTTTGACCAACAACGAGCGGGAGAGGTTGTACGACCAAGTTGGATTCTGCTTGGTCCATGTTATAGTACGTCTTGGTGAGATGCCCTCCCTCCGACGTGTGTGTGTGGGGGGGGGGGGCTACTTCGCGCTACCTGCAACCTCTGTGGGGTCGGGGAAGTCTGGTTAATTTGCAAGGCACACGTGCCACATCAAAGTTGTGAATGGTAGTTAAATATCACACCACACCCTTTTCATACATATAGTAGGGCCACCCGCATGTGGTTCGTATGTGGTCTCACCCATCTCGCGCCACAAGCACACATTTGTGGGTCGGCACACGGTCCACCTTTGTCGGGAAGCGAAAGGGGAAGTTTAACCATATATATATGATGGACTCCTATAGGTTTTGTGTTACGGTAGGGTGAGATTTCAGACCTAGCTATTTGGGGGTATGCATTCGTAGCTAGGATTCCCTTACCGCCGACATGAAGTGGGGTTCGTAGGGGGTGGCTGACTAGCAATACTGTGCTTTGTGCGACAGGTGCCACATCAAAGTTGTGCATTGGGTATTCGAACATCAAACCACCCTTTTCATACATATATTTGGTCCACATGCAAGTGTGTTCATGTTCTGACCCTCTCCCGCATTATTCTTTTTGCCAAATTTATAAACAGCACACGAGTTGGATGTAGAAACCGTCTGTGATTGGGTACGCAACAGACACGGTTCAGTCAGACTACCCGTGTGCCACGCCCGTGCCCTGCAGTCACTCACATCAGCACAGTAGATTGGGCTCCACGAGGCTTGCCTCCCGGTCTCGAAAATATCTAGTGCCTCATAATCTCGAAAATATCTACCGCCTAGAAGGTTTTAATGTTTGATAGCACACGATTAGTATGTGCGGACCGTGTGCGATGTCTGTTACTCCCGCTCTGCTTCAATTCCTTGATTCAAATTTTTAGTAGCCCCGACATTTTACTCCCGCCTCTGCATCCCTCGCAATCTCAAAAATATATGTTCGCCCTTGATTCATATTTTTAGTAGCCCCGCCTTGTTACTCCCGCCTCTGCATCCCTCGCAATCTCAAAAATATCTGCTCGCCCTTGATTCAAAATTTCAGTTGCCCCGGCATTTTACTCCCGCCTCTGCATCCCTTGCAATCTCAAAAATATCTGCTCGCCCTTGATCCAATTTTTCAGTATCCCCGCCTTGTTACTCCCGCCTAGTTAAATTTTCAGTTGCACGGTATTTCCTCAAACACCACCTTGGCCCCCCTCCACACACACTACACACTCCCCAAAACCTCCGCTCTCACAGACACACACCACCCCTCCCTCGCTCGAAACCATTGGTAGGTCACCGCCACCACCGCCGCCGCCTCCATCCTCAACCTCTGCCTGTGTGCCAGGGAGCTCGAGGAGCCAATGGCCAAAAAGAGGTTTATCGCGGCCTCTCCGCCCGACGCCGGCGAGGTGGCCGCCGAGGTGTCCCTGTCGTCCTCCACGGGCTCTTTATCGATCCGCCGTCGCCGGTCGCCCGATCCGCCCTCCGCCGTGCCCCTACGCCATTTCAAGGACTTCCCTGTCCTCCCTTGGGCCCGGCCGCCGATGAGGTCCTACCTCAGGGTTCGACAGTGGCGGTGGGGGATGTGGGTCGCCGAGATTACGGATCGGGAGACCCACACCTACCGGTGGCTCGGTAGCTTCCACACGGCCAAGCTCGTGGCCATGGAGTACGACCGCTGGCAGGTCCGCTACCACGACGCGGCTGCTAGGCTCAATTTCCCCTTCAGCACACGTCCGGTCGACCTCGTTTCGGTGGAGCCAAGGGTGGTGAGCTCGACTATGGCGCGGGAGGACCGTGAGGCATGGGAGCGCCTCGAGGCCGAGGCCGCCGACGAGGCCTACATTCAAGAGCTCCGCCGGCAGCACCCGGAGCTCGTGGAGGCGGAGCGGGTGATCTTTTCCGGTGCGGAGGGCGGCGAGGTT
This sequence comes from Thinopyrum elongatum, assembly GCA_011799875.1. NCBI lineage: Eukaryota > Viridiplantae > Streptophyta > Magnoliopsida > Poales > Poaceae > Thinopyrum > Thinopyrum elongatum. The sequence goes on from CM022298.1 coordinate 502,162,037, forward strand.
ATCGTGCTCTCCTCTGATGATGAGGTCGAAGGCGGCGAGGACGGCAGCGCGGAGGGTGTCGAGGTGGGCGGTGAGTACGAGGAGATTGACGTCAACGAGTGGAGGAGTGTCTTCCCCAACGACCCCGACGACGGCACCGGCCCGGACCCGGCTCGCGGCACACCGTACCTGACGAGGAAGGATAGGCTCGACCTCTAATTCGACCGAAAGTAGTTTAGCTTAGTTTAAATTTATGTTTTATGTTCGGTTATGCAAAACTATCTATGTTTATGTTTGAATGCATGCTACTTTCGGTTGAACCTGCTTTGAATTTGATCAAATTGAAGTTTACAACGTTAAGTTTAGGGGATCGACTAGAAACGGCCAAAAATTGCTGGAGATATATATATATATATATATATATCCACTAAGGGTTTTAGTCTGTTAAGTTTTAAAGGATCGGCTAGAGATGGCCTTATGCCTTGTTTATTTCAGTTCTTCACAATGTGATGCTCTATATGTGCAACTATTTGCCGTGCAATTCAATTTCATCAATAACAGTTTCAACAATACCACTATGAATTACGATATTTGGTTGCCGTTAAGTATGTTGCAGTTAACATGCCTTTTCATTTTTTTGACAATAACTAGTGTACTTTAGACCTGCAGAATACCAGTTTGAATGACTATTTGCTTATTTTTAAATGTTATGCTTGATGCAGTTAACACACCTTTCCACTTCTTGTTTTGCTTAACTAGCATGCTTAAACTTGCACACTGAAGCTATCATTTGTAGATTATGTTGTCTACCATGGATATATTTGGTTGATGTTTAGCCTGTTGTGCTTAACATGCCTTTATATGTACTCATACAGGACAATATTGAGAACAGTGTTGTTTTCCATCGAGGTTAGTTTCATCGCATTGCTTATATGTACTCACTGTTCAGGATATCAGTAGCTGGTACCATATAGCCTGGGGGCTGATAAGGGATTAATTGTCGAATCGGACATTTCACTGAATATATCTGTAACCCATTTATCAGTAGGTTAACTAGGGCCATATTTAATATATCTGAGGCTACATAGCAACATGCATTGTACTGAATGACTAAATATGCAATCCCAGGCTACATAGCAACAAGGAAGAGTGTTACCTTAATGTTCTGATGATGTCTAGATATACATGTAATAAAATCTTATATAATGGGATGGAGGGAGTGTTGTACTACATCATTTTGCAATTGTTGGTTAGCTTCTAATATTAACTTGGTGCTTTTAGGTACATATGTCATTGCCAAAGATCCACACTTCGACCCTTTCTACGTATGGGGCAATGAGATATTTATGAACCAGCATCAAGTGAGGAAACTAATAAAGATTGTTATTAAAATGGGTCAAAAGATGTCAATAGAACTATTTGTTTACACTTTATGCAAGACAACAGTGAACTGCAGGATGGTAAGTAAGAACTCTGTAGCCTTCTTTTTACTGCCCGTAATGAGTTGTGTTAGATGACAATGTCTGAATCTTTTTTCCTTTGCAGTGGATCCTGAAGCAGTTTACTCAAGATTACCTCTCAAACTACATGATTGGCGGCCGGCCATCACAAGGGGTTGGACTAGAGTCGTGCATGCCTTCTGCATCCAGGAGAGCACAATAGGGCCATTCCGCTTCACCTTGTTCAGCAACCAGAATGTTTGTCGCCTCTTTCTTTATCATCTGTAATCGTACAAGTATAGAACCCTGGTTAATCATTCTTTATTTGGTGCTTATGTAATTCTTAAACATATGTACCTGTGAATCAAATAATGCATTGGTTGTTTGAACCTGATGGATATGAATAAAGCTATAGCCTACTTTCAAGTTCAAATTAGGTACAATTTTAAATAGCAGCAATTAAATTAGGGTGAAATTGCGGTGTGCAGGTCATTACGGTGGACACGGTCTATAAAGCACAACGTGTGCGATATACATCATAATCCGACATGGTTCATGGAGAGGAAACATGTGTAACAATGCACACGGTTACCGTTTGCAAAGCATGTGTGATGTCAGACACTATCACAAACGGTGCGGGAAAACTAAATGTGTGTGATTGTCTACCTATCGTACACGGTTTACAATCATGAACTGTTTGTGATGTGCCAAGCATCGTAAACGTAGAGCCAGTTTGGTACGTGCCTAGAAAACTCTCGTGCCTGGAATGTGCCTGGTTTTAGGTAAAACCACAAAACTCCGACTGCGATGGCAATGCGAGCACAAACGAGTAGCAAGGATGAAGCGTTTGGGATATTCGCGATATCAGAAATGGTTATATAGGGACAACTGTATGCATTAAGGCTCCCTATCCCCGACGGTTTCTAGGTCGTGTGGGAAGGACCCCCCTATCGCCCACACTCACTAAGCGACGGTTCCAAATGCCGTCGCGGAAAGGGGTTAAAAACCGTTTGTATAGCACCTCGCTGTACCAGTGATCATAACCATTTTAAATTACATGTTGGCACTCAAGACAAACCATTATACACTCGTAGCTAATTAAGCATGGCATGAGTAACTATAATCTCTAATTGTCATTGCAAACATGTTTCATTCATAATTGGCTGAATCAAGAACGATGAGCTAATCATATTTACAAAAACAAAATAGGTCGAGTTCATACCAGTTTTTCTCCATCTCAATCATTTCATCAAAAATCGTCATTATTGCCGTTCACTTGCACGACCAAACAATGTGAATAATAATAAGAGTGCACGTGCATTGGAAAAAGCTGGAATCTGCAAACATTCATTCAAAGGCGAAGACAAGGTAATATGGGCTCTCTGTTAGATCAACAATAATGCATATGAGAGCCACTCAACATGTTCATCATGGTCTTCTCCGTGGGACCCACAAGCCCTGTAGGCGCACCTAGGGGGGTAGGGCGCGCCCTGTGGTCTTGTGGCCCACTGGTGCTTCCCCTTGATGTGTTTTCAGTGCCTAAATTTCTAAAATATTCTGGAAAAAATCATACTAAATTTTCAGGGCATTTGGAGAACTTTTATTTTCTGGAAATTTTTTATTGCACAGATAAATCAGAAAACAGAAAAATAATAGCATTTTTTCTTTATTCAATCTAAATAATAGAGAGTAAAAGTTGGGTACAGAAAGTTGTACCTCCTAAATTCATCCATCACATGCCCGTCAAAAGGAATCCATCAATAAGGTTGATCAAGTCTTATTAACAAACTTCTTCCGAATGGCATGAAACCGGAGAATTTTTGAATAACACTAAGTTACTTCAACAGGGATATGCATGTCCCCAACAATAAGAATATCATATTTCTTTTTGACAATAGGAATACTATTCACTTGAGGTTGTTTCTTCGAAAAGTGTAAAACATGCAAAGTGACATTTCCCTTGTTGCAATCAATAACAGCCCCTGCAGTATTCAAAAAGGGTCTACCAAGGATGATCGACATACTGTCATCCTCGGGTATATCAAGAATAAAAAAGTCCGTTAGAACAGTAACATTCGCAACTACGACAGGCACATCCTCGCAAACACCAATGGGTATGGCAGTTGATTTATCGGACATTTGCAAAGAGATTTCAGTTGGTGTCAACTTATTCAAATCAAGTCTACGATATAAAGAGAAAGGCATAACACTAACACCGGCTCCAAGATCACATAAAGCAATTTTAACATAGTTTCTTTTAATGGAGCATGGTATAGTTGGTATTCCAGGGTCTCCTAGTTTCTTTGGTATTCCACCCTTAAATGTGTAATTAGCAAGCATGGTGGAAATTTCAGCTTCTGGTATCTTTCTTTTGTTTGTAACAATATCTTTCATATACATAGCATAAGGATGCATTTTCAGAATATCAGTCAAACGCATACGCAAAAAGACAGGTCTAAGCATTTCAACAAAGCGCTCAAAATCCTCATTATCCTTTTTCTTGGATGGTTTAGGAGGAAAGGGCATGGGTTTCTGAACCCATGGCTCTCTTTCTTTACCATGTTTCCTAGCAATGAAATCATTCTTATCATATCTTTTATTCTTAGGTTGTGGGTTATCAAAATCAACAGCAGGTTCTGTCTCCACATCATTATCATTACTAGGTTGAGCATCAACATGAACATTAACAATATCACTAGGTTCATGTTCATCACTAGATTGTGTTTCAGCATCAGAAATAGAAATATCATTCGGATTCTTAGGTGTGTCTATAACAGGTTCGTTAGAAGCATGCAAAGTCCTATCATCTTTCTTTTTCTTCTTAGATGAACTAGGTGCTTCAGTATTAATTCTCTGAGAATCTTGCTCAATTCTCTTAGGGTGGCCTTCAGGATACAAAGGTTCCTGAGTCATTCTACCACCTCTAGTCACAACTCTAACAACATTATCATCGTTCTTATTATTCATCTCATTAAGCAAATCATTTTGTGCCTTGAGTACTTGTTCTACTTGAGTTTTGACCATGGAAGCATGTTTACTAATAAGCTTAAACTCATTAACAGTTCTACACATATAATCACCCAAGCGTTCAAGCATATAAGCATTTCGTTTCAATTGTCTACTAACATATGCATTGAAGTTTTCTTGTTTAACAATAAAGTTATCAAATTCATCCAAGCATTGACTAGTAGACTTATTATGAGGAATATCACCTTCATCAAATCTATAGAGAGAATTTACCTCTACTACCTGTGTCGGAGCATTAAGACTATGTATTTCTTCAATAGGGGGTAAGTTCTTAACATCTTCAGCTTTAATACCTTTTTCTTTCATAAATTTCTTTGCCTCTTGCATATCTTCAGGACTGAGAAATAGAATACCTCTATTCTTTGCAGTTGGCTTAGGAGGTGGTTCAGGAAGAGTCCAATCGTTATCATTACTCAATATATTATTCAATAGTACTTCAACTTGTTCAACAGTTCGTTCCCTGAAAACACAACCAGCACAACTATCTAGGTGGTCCCTAGAAGCATTGGTTAGTCCATTATAAAAGACATCAAGTATTTCATTTTTCTTGAGAGGATGGTCAGGCAATGCATTAAGTAATTGGAGAAGCCTCCCCCAAGCTTGTGGGAGACTCTCTTCTTCAATTTGAACAAAGTTAAATATTTCCTGTAAAGCAGCTTGTTTCTTATGAGCAGGAAAATATTTTCCAGAGAAGTAATATATCATATCTTGGGGACTACGCACACAACCAGGAGCAAGAGAATTAAACCATATCTTAGCATCACCCTTTAATGAGAAAGGAAACAACTTGAGGATATAATAGTAGCGAATTTTTTCCTCATGAGCAAATAGGGTGGCTATATCATTCAGTTTAGTAAGATGTGCCACAACGGTTTCAGATTCATAACCATGAAAAGGATCAGATTCAACCAAAGTAATTAACTCAGGATCGACAGAGAATTCATAATCCTTATCAGTAACACAGATAGGTGAAGTAGCAAATGTAGGATCATATTTCATTCTAGCATTCAAAGATTTTTCTTTCAGCTTGACTAGTAATTTCTTAAGATCATCTCTATCATTGCAAGAAAAAAAGTCTCTAGCAGTTTCTTCATCCATAATATAACCCTCAGGTACCTTAGGCGATTCATATCTAGGGGGAGAATCATAATCTTCAGTTTCAGTAATTTCATTCTCTCTAAGCCTAGCAAGTTGTTCGTCAAGAAATTCACCTAGTGGCACAGTATTATGAAGCAAAGTACTAGCATCATCATAAGTATCACTCATAGCAGAAGTAGCATCATCAATTACTTGCGACATATTAAGATTACCAGCAGGTGGAGTTGTCGCAAGCTTACTCAAAACAGAAGGTGAATCAAGTGCAGAGCTAGATGGCAGTTCCTTACCTCCCCTCGTAGTAGAGGGATAGATCTTGGTTGTAGTATCTTTCAAATTATTCATGATGATAAATAGATATAAATCCCAAGTGACTCAGAGAATAGAGCTATGCTCCCCGGTAACGGCGCCAGAAAAAGGTCTTGATAACCCACAAGTATAGGGGATCGCAACAGTTTTCGAGGGTAGAGTATTCAACCCAAATTTATTGATTCGACAGAAGGGGAGCCAAAGAATATTCTCAAATATTAGCAGCTGAGTTGTTAATTCAACCACACCTGAAAGACTTAATATCTGCAGCAAAGTGTTTAGTAGCAAAGTATCATGGAAGCAACGGTAACGGTGGCAAAAGTAACAGTAGCAGTTTTGTAGCAATTATAATAGTGGCAACGGCAAAGTAACTTAGCAAAGATCAATATGTGAAAAACTCGTAGGCATTGGATCAGTGATGGATAATTATGTCGGATGGCATTCATCATGCAACAGTTATAACCTAGGGTGACACAGAACTAGCTCCAATTCATCGATATAATGTAGGCATGTATTCTGTATGTAGTCATACGTGCTTATGGAAAAGAACTTGCATGACATCTTTCGTCCTACCCTCCCATGGCAGCGGGGTCCTAATGGAAACTAAGGGATATTAAGGTCTCCTTTTAATAGAGAACTAGAACAAAGCTTTAGCACTTAGTGAATACATGAACTCCTCAAATTACGGTAATCACCGGAAAGAATCCCAATTACTGTCACCTTGGGGTATGCAGATCATAGTTCGTAATAGGTGTCTACAACTTGCAAGATCAGATCAAGAACACAAATATATTCATGAAAACATAATAGGTTCAGGTCTGAAATCATGGCACTCAGGCCCTAGTGAAAAGCATTAAGCATAGCAATGTCATAGCAACATCAATCTCAGAACATAGTGGATACTAGGGATCAAACACTAACAAAACTAACTCGATTACATGATAAATCTCATCCAACCCATCACCGTCCAGCAAGCATATGAAGGAATTACTCACTCCCGGTGGTGAGCATCATGAAATTGGCGATGGAGGAAGGTTGGTGATGATGATGGCGACGAATCCCCCTCTCCGGAGCCCAAAACAGACTCCAGATCTGCCCTCCCGAGGAAGAACAGGAGGTGGCGGCGGCGGCTCCGTATCGTAAAATGCGATGAACTCTTCTCCTTCATTTTTCCTCCCTGAATAGGGTTATATGGAGTTGGAGTTGAGGTCGGAGGGGCTCCAGGGGGCCCGCAAGCCTGCAGGGCGCGCCCCAGGGGGGTGGGCGTGCCCCCAGGGCTTGTGGCCTCTGGGTGGCCCCCCTCTGGATAATTCTTCCGCCAGTATTTTTTATTAATTCCAAAAATATTCTCCATAAATTTTCAGGTCGATCCGAGAATTTATTTCTGCACAAAAATAACACCATGGCAATTTTGCTGAAAACAGCGTCAGTCCAGGTTAGTTCCATTCAAATCATGCAAATTAGAGTCCAAAACAAGGGCAAATGAGTTTGGAAAAGTAGATACGATGGAGACGTATCAACCACCATCATCCAATGCCTTACCAATTTCCTTCCGCTTTATTGATTTTGCATTGTGAGGTCAAACTGACAAGAAAAAGGAATAAAATTCTCTCTTCAGAAGTCATTCATGCATGATACTGACGAACACTACTCTGATGAAAGGCAAACTCATGATACGAGGATGGAATATGTACGAAAAACTGGACGGCATGACATATTCACACCTATGATGTGGTAACTAAGCAGAAGGCACTTCAACAAATTAGAAGCACTGCAAGCTAGACACCATATGGAAGGTGCAACCAATATCACTCTGCCAAGTGAAAACTGTCTCGTTATAGGTGACGTTCATCAAATTAGAAGCACTACATGCTAGAAATCATATTCAAGACGCAAACCAATATCACACTACCAACTTAAAGGTGTCTCATCATAAGTGACTAATGCAGGATACACAAGAAGAGTAGTTTCATGTAAGAACATGGTGTGATAGACAGATATAGTATGTACCAAAAATAGGAAGGCGTGTCATATTCATACGTATAATGTGTAAGCTAAGCAGATGTAGTTTACACTAATTAGAAGCAATACAAGATAGACACCATATGCAACATGCAATAAGATATCACACTGCCAAGTAAGAGCAAGCACCTGGGATGGTGGAGTAGCGGAGCGGAGACTTGGAACTTGTAATGCACTAGCAGTACGAGGAGAATCCGTACAGATGCTCGGTTTACGTTGCTGCAGAGGCCCACCATCATCGCCTTCCTTACTCTTTTCCTTCCTCTTTTTGATTTTGCTTTGTCAAGTCAAACCCACAAGAAAAAGGAATAAAATTTGCTCTTCAGAACTCATTGATGCATGATATTGACGAACACTACTTTCATGTAAGGCAACCACATGATAGGAGGATGGAATATGTATGAAAAAGAGGACGGCATGACAAATTGACATGTATGATGTGTAAAGTGTAAACTAAGCACAAGGTGTTTGAACTAATTAGAAGCAATGCAAGCTAGACACCATATGAAAGATGCAACCAATATCACTCTACCAAATTAAAAGGGTAGCCTCATAAATGTATTTGAACAAATTAGAAGCAATACATGGCAACAAGATAGAAATAATATGCAATATGCAACGAATAAAGGTGTCTCATCGTAAGTGATTGATGCAGGATACAGAAGAGCGGTAGTTTCATGTAAGAACATGGTTAACAGATAGATGTAGTATGTACCAAAAATAGGAAGGCATGTCATATTCACAGGTATAATGTGTAAACTAAGCAGATGCAATTTACCCTAATTAGAAGGATTACAAGCTAGACACCGTATGCAACATGCAACCACATATCACACTGCGAAGTTAGAGCAAGCACCTGCGAAGGTGGTGTAGGGGAAATGCGGTCTTCAAGCACAGAGCTACGTTCAATATCTTCATTTAGACTTGCTGTTTCTTGAGAATCATGTGGGGAGGATGAAACTGCACACTTTATAAGAGTAGCGCGTCTCATACTAACCCATAGGCGTGACTATCTCATCATAAGTGATAGATGCAGGATACACAAGAACATTAGTTTGATGTAAGAACATGGTGTGATAGGCAGATGTAGTATGTACCAAAAACAGGAAGGCGTGTCATATTCACATGTATAATGTGTAAGCTAAGGAGATGCAATTTAACAAATTAGGAGCAATACAAATTGGGCACCATATCCAACATGCAACCAGATATCACACTGCCATGTTAGAGCAAGCACCTGGGGTTGTGGAGTAGGGGAGATGAGATTTGGAACTTGCACTGCAATAGGAGTAGCATGAGAATCTGCAGAGATCATCTGTTTCAGTTGCTCCAGAGGACCACCATCATCCCGTGCGTTCATCCTTTTAGATTTTGCCTTGTCAAGTCAAACACACAAGAAAAAGGAATGAAATTCGCTCTTCCAAATTCGTTGATGCATGATACTGATGAACACAACTTTTATGTAAGGCAACCACATTGTAGGAGGATGGAATATGTACGAAAAACGCTAAGCAGAAGGCATTTCAACAAATTGGAAGCAAGGCAATCTAGACATCGTATGAAAGATCCAACCAAAATCACTCTACCAAGTTAGAAGTGTCTCATTATAAGTGGCATTTCAACAAATTAGAGGCAGTACATGCTTGAAATGATATGCAAGATGCAACCAATATTACACTGTCAATTTGAAGGTGTCTCGTCAGAAGTGATTGATGAGGGATACACAAGAAAAGTAGTTTGATGTAAGAACATGGTTAATAGAAAGACGTAGTATGTACCAAAAACAGGAAGGCATGTCATATTCACAGGTATAATGTGTTAACTAAGCAGATGCAATTTACCCTAATTAGAAGCATTACAAGGTAGACACCATATGCAACATGCAACCACATATCACATTGCCAAGTAAGAGCAAGCACATGCGATGGTGGTGTAGGGGAATTGCGGTCATCAACTACAAAGCTACGTTGACTATTTTCATTTAGCCTTGCTGTTTCTTGATAATCATGTGGAAAGGATGACACTGCACTCTTTAAAAGAGTGGCGCGTCTCACAGTAACCCACTGGGGTGACTGTCTCATCATAAGTGATTGATGAGGGATACACAAGAGCATTAGTTTGATGTAAGAACATGGTTATTAGATAGATGTAGTATGTATGAAAAACAGGAAGGCATGTCATTATCAAAGGTATAATGTGTAAAGTAAGCATATGCAATTTAACCAAATTGGAAGCAATACAAGCTAGACGCCATATGCAACATGCAAACACATTTGACAACGCGAAGTTAAAGCAAGCACCTGGGATGGTTGTGTGTGGCAATTGAGATCAGCAACTACAGAGCTACGTTTACTGTCTCCATCTGCTGACAGTACACCCTTTAGAGCGCTGAAACGCTTAGTGCTTATCCTCGAATTACAATGGAGCGACCTCTGTCTTTTTCTTTTGTGTATTCATCAACAGTGCGCTAGAGTCTGAAATACCCATGCATAAAAAAACAATAGTGTGAGTATGGGTGAAGTGTGTGCACAAGTAGTACAGTGTAAAAGTAGCAGATAGCAGGTGGGTGAGAAATAAATGATGGGAGACATATGATAGCTCTACAACATGCATGGCACACGAAATTAGATTCTAGGATTTTGAAATATGAGCACAGGGATGGCTGGGAAATGCAGATACTCCTCCAGCACACCACAAGGTGTGGCCCTATGAAAATAATAGTCGACTGAAAACAAATAGGTTAGTCCATTTTTTCTGCACCGTTCGTTGCACAAAGAACGGGCAGATTGCCTTCATCTACCTCCAGCTAGTCAGTGTTGACGATCTTCCTCGAAACGTTAGCGACCACCGGCCCAGTCCCCTGCCTCCGCCCTCCTCTCGACCTCACCGCCGTGCTTGGCACCGCCCTCGGCCATCCCTTCAAGCCTTGCCGACCTCCAGATCGGGCGCAAGCAGCTCCTGCACCCCACACCCCTATGATAGACACCAATGTGCCGCTTCCCTGGTGAACATGCTGACTAGGTGCTCCGCGCGCCTAAGAGGGTGCTGCTTGTTTTAATTGTGAATCAACTGACCCTGAATTGAAATCCAGGTGGGCGACTGACCTCTAGCTAAGGTGAAATAGTAAATGGGAGGAAACCTTGTGCATTTAGTATCACGAAGAAGGTGCAGTAAGAAGCGCTCAACTAGTTTCTTTCGTGGGATGAATGCGGTGTGAGCAGAGATGTAAGATTTGCATGAATAAGGAAGAGGAGTACCTCTGTCTGCTGGCAGTGCTGTGTCCTCCTTCTGTTTTTCCAACGATCTTCTTGTGGTTCGCTGGAAACAAGAAGTTGTGGAGGACGGTGGAGCCTTGGACGAACCCTTGGACAAATTGTTGAGTGTGGTGCGGTGGCCATCTGTCGGCGGCGGGGAACCAGATCCGAGGCGCCGAACAACGACGTAGCGGGAACAACTCCGGTGCAATGGATGGTTGCGACAGTGGAGCGGGAGCGATGAGGCGTAGGATGGTGTGGTCGAAGTGCTTCTGGTACGGCGCACGTCGGTGTCGGTGTCGTGGAGGCAGCTCTGCCTTGGCTTTAGCTGCTAAGTCCTTGAGGGCGTTGCGGTTGCGGTTGCATTTGACGACGATGTTGGGGTACCGGCTCCGGCGTGATGGAGGAGGGTGGTGGTGGATTGGGCGCGATGGGTGGAGGATGGAGGAGGCTGGGGTTTCGCGGCTGGTGGAGAGGGCATTTTGGCGCCCACGGAGTATGAATGGGGAAACGAAGGGGGGGGGACTAAGGGGGAATAATGTTTCGGTTTGGGACGCGCTTGTTTGAAATTTGGGGAAAGTTACAAACTTTGCCCCCATCTAAAATTTCGGACATATTGCGGGTCGGGGGTAGGACAGTAATCTCAGGTGTCCCAAATAGTGGGCGGGATAGATTTCGGCCGAGCGCATGGGTGTTTAGACGCCCACAGTGTATGAATGCTTCTCGGAGGCGGTTGAGACTGGCGTCTTGGTGAATTTACAAACCTACCCCGGTTTAGACCTTTGGACATCAAGCCAATAGGCTACACGGGTTAGAGTCAGGAAAGTAATTTCCTACCACCAAACATTAGTCTCGCGCGGTTTCGGGCGACCAGAGGCTTATTTGGCGCTTCGTTCAATATTTGGGAGCAGAAGCATTAACGTTTATAGTTCTCTTGAATTGAGCTTTCAGGATTTGTCAAACTTGAAAAATCTTGACTCTTGAAAATCCTAAAACTACGATTATTTTGGAATGGAGGGGGTACATTTTGAATATACATTGTACACGAGTATATATTAAAAAATATGCAGCTTAGCTCAATTCATGAATGGTTCCAGATATAATCTCCCTGGTTGCAAAAAAATAGTTAGACATGCGCATGAATATATAGCATGTTCAAACGCACAACAAAGATTGATGCCCCCTTTTAGATCTGATTTACAAATTCCATTATCTTGAATTCAAATAGATGAATGCACTTCCTATGAATTCGAATCTTCGAAACCAGCTTTATGTTGAATTGAACATGTATTCTATTTCATAGCTAGCAATTTGGAATGTATCCATCTATGTGACAAATGTATAAAGTGCCTGACACTAACAACACGGAGTGCACTAATTAATGTTTATATATGAATTGCAAAAGCCATGCATTGTCTGGATTTCAAACCACTCTCACTCTATGGATCGATAATATGAAATAAACCCATACACATGCTCGAATTCAATAGAGTATGGGTGTCTGATAGACCAATGTTCGTTCATACGCAAATTGCAAAATTCATGATCTCATCCAACAAAATTAATGTAATTTTTATTTTAATTTAATGCGTAGAACCGCCTTTTACGCGTAGATGCACTATGCCTTAGCCCGTCCTCACACACGCGCTATATATCTCTCTATCTGACACATAAGTGCACACACTTTATATACATCGGCATTTCTCTCTTACACATGCTCGCACTCTCCCCCGGGGTGTCTCATGCACACACTCTCTATATATCTCCCTCTCTCTCTCTTACTACTACGTACCACTCTTTTCACCAATCTCAGTTGGAAAACACTATTTCTCTCACATGCATATATACACACGCACGGTCTCTATTGGCCCTCTATATGCACATATATGTGCCTACGTGTATCCCGCACGCACATTATCTTTAGGCCTCTCTCGCACACATTGCCCCCCCCCCCCCACACACCTCTCTCTTACTAGTTGGCGGATATGATTCCATCAGATCATTCAGTAGGATATCCCTGACTGTTAGGTTGGATGGTAATATGAGGCAAAGTTTTACCCAAGTCTGGGCCCTTGCAGTTGAGGAAAAAGCCTACTCCTAGTACTGTATATTTGTGATAGGGGTGTGTACAATGTACACGTGAATACCAGGCATTGTGTGTGTGTGCGTATACTATCGATGAACTAGCCCCGGGCTTATATAACATAATCGGTCCTAGGCTTACAAATCATATATAGTCGGCTTATCATCACTGGGGATAGAGTCCTCCACGACTCTGGTAGCTTCGTCTTGTACGCCGAGTTCTCCATGGGTCTTCGTATAACGCGTCTTGGTCCAACCTATGTGGCGCAGGATGGAACCGACCCATGAGTCCTCACGTCGACCCACCACAACTAGAATTGATGTGCCCGTACCACACCCCGCACACAAATCGACCACTAAGAAAATAAGCATATACAATAGTACAAAGTTATACATGAAAGTTAATTGCATGGTGCATCCAATAATATTTGTTCCGCATTGTGAATGTTTATATCTTCTCCTAAAAAATTAGTCACGGGAAAGAGAAATGAAGGGCATATCTCTCTTTCTCTCCACCGCACACCCCCTCTCTCTACACCACTTTCACGTAAGCACACAAACTACCTCTCGACCCTCTAAAAGTATGCCCCTGAGACATTCACGCGTGACGGTCACTGTATTTCAAGCGAAAGCATTATACGGTCACTGGACTTCAGAATATGCTCATTACGGTCACTGTATACATTCTTGTGGTGATCATACAGTATCTAGCTCACCATATGTCTCCGCATTTTGTTGATGACACTGACGGTCATTGTATTTGATGCGTGCTCCATATTTTGTTGACGACACTTACGGTCATTGTATTTGAAGCAAAAGCACGATATGGTCACTGGACTTCAGAATAAGCTCATTACGGTCACCATATACATTTTGTGGTGCTAACCAATCTGTGGTTGGGTGGTTAGGAGGACAGTGGTATCCCCAACCCACCAGGGTTAAAGTCCTGGTGCTCGCATTTATCCTGGATTAATTTTAATATTTTCGGCGATGTGCGTTCAGTGGGAGGAGACGTTCCCCTCGACTATGAGGCGCCTATGGTGACTTCGTAAAATCTCAAGATGATATGCTGGCTCACTCTCTCAAAGGTGCTCATAGGGGTAGGGTGTGCCTGTGTGCGCTTATAGCGGTGAGTGTTTGCGCGTATATATGAGCGCTTGTATTTGTATCGCGTTAAAAAAATACATGTCATGATTATACTCCCACTGGCTCACCGTACAACTCCCTAATTTGTTGATGACACGATCAATTGACCAGTCAAACATTCCATGTGGCACAACTAGTGTTGCACCATAAGCGCATGTAACCATGGGGCCCACCTGTCAGCGCGTATATAAAAGAAAGAAATGATAGCTTGCGTCTTACTGTGTTAATAAAATACATTTTGTGGTGATCATACGGTCACTAGCTCACCATACAGCTCTGTAATTTGTTGATGACACGATCAATTGACCAGTCAAATGGCCCACGTTCATCAGCGCACATTATCGTAGGGCCCACCTATCAGCGCGTATATGAAAGACAGAAAGTGTAATAAATTAGTGGTCGATGGGGATTCGAAGTCGTGAGACCATTGGTTGGCAGCCCGCATGCCCTAACCAAAGCGGACAAGGTCGCCTTGTGAATCAACCGCAAAAAAGGTCGCCTTGTGAAGTTGTGATGATATGCTGAGACGGCCGTTTTAATTGCATGCACGCACGAGCCACTATGGTGAATACAAACACATCACACATGCGCACAAACACGCCCGCAATGCCCGCATGCATGCATGCAATACTCACACGTACACATGCACTCAAGCAACACTCACACGAACACATGCACGCATGCAGGCGTGCAACACTAACACGTACACATGCACGCATGAACACACGCACGCACGCACGCATGCATGCATGCAACACTGAAACGTACACATGCACGCACGCAACACTCGCACGCCTGCATGCACACAGCACACGATGCGAGACACACACGCTCAACCTATACGTGCATGCACCCTTTCTTAAGGACATGGATTGTTATGAGTATTAATCAATCTTATCTGTGATAAGCAGAACATTGAAGTTTGCAGCGGTCTTTATGAATCACAACGTATCGAACGGGCTATCAACGAAAATTTTAAAATTCTCTTACATTATATAGTAGGCTTATCAACCTACACGAATTAGATGACATCACACTCAATGAACAATCATCAGTTTATGAAATGCCCGCTTCTCACCGCCCTTCCCCAGCAAAAACCCCTCCACCCTCCCGCGCTCGATTCCCGCCCAGCACTAGCTGCCAGCATTCATGCGGAGCTGGCTCCTCTGCCGTGCGTTGCCTGCATTGGGTCACTGACATGCAGGCCCGGTACCCAATGGGCCCACAAGTCAGTGGAAGAACGGCGCGGTGTCGTACGTCAGAGTCGAGGGCGCCGCTCGCTGCACGCCTCCTTGCCGCATTCAAACGCCTCCATGAAACCCGTGTGGAAGCCGAGAAACCCACTCCGGCCACATGTCCGTTCATGACCGGGCCGGCATTAAACGCAACGCTGGCTGAGCTCCTCCCGTCCGCCGTCTATTTAATCTCCTATTTAAACGAGGCCAGACGCCGGCCAAGAATCGCACACCTCTGCCGCTCCCCTATCTCCTTCTTCACTATTTTCTCCACTCTTACAATGGCTTCAGCCAACTCCAACACGCGATCCCATCCTGTCCGCCCGCGTCTGTTTGGGGGTAAACGGACAAATCAGGCCTCCCAACGCGTGGCCGCAAACGGACCTTCGTCGGTTTTTTGTCCGCTTTCGACCCATTCCCGGCCCAAGTTCGGGCCAAGTTTGCGGCCGAACGGACAGCGCGCGGACAGGCGGGACGCGCACCCTTGTCCTCTCCTGGCCCACCCATCGGTGGCACAGGTGGCCACTTTCCCTCCTTTTCCTCCAAAACCTCCCGCGCCCCACCCTCCACTCTCCCGCGCCCCCCGGACTTCCCCCTCTCTACGTCCACCATGGCCGACGACGAGAATCCTGGCGACCCACCACCTGCCACGAAGAAGCCCGTGGTGAGGAAGAAGAAGCCCGTGACGAAGAAGCAGTGGTCGGAGATCTCGCCGGCGTCCGCCACCAAGCTCGACAGGGAATCGTCCAAGAGGAGGGACCGGCGAGCTGTGGAAAAGGAGAAGAAGGCCGCTGCGCAGTACGCATCCGAGTGTGCCCTGCGGCGTGTGATGCAGCACCAGGCCGAGATCGACGACAAGGAGTCCATCGTCTCCAAGGCGCACACTCTCCTCATGATGGGTGGTATGGCCCGCCCCATGCCGGCCATTCTCTCGACCGCTGCCATGGCCGCGGCCAGCATAGGCTCGTCGGCCCATCGACCGCCACAGCACCGTTCCCCTAGCTTGTCCGTCTCACATGGCATGCCGAATTGTAGTGCTCTGCCCCCGCACGGCCATGGGCACACGCGATTCTCTACGTCGCCGGACTGCGCGGTGGTCGACCCAAGCACGCCCACGGGTGTCATCGACCTCAACATCACGCCGGGGTACAGTGGCGCTGGCCATTGTGAAGACGGCACACAAAGGAAGAAGCCCTGGTCATTCAAGTCGGCTACCATTGCCGGTGCCCGCAAGCTGTTCATCGATATGCCACCGCCTACGCAGACGCGGATGGTCGACGACCCTTACTACTCCACATTCATGCAGAACACCATCTTCGAGGGCCGTGGTGAGGCGCTCCACGTCGACAGCCAAGAGCAACCTTTTGATGCCGACGCGACCCAAAGCCAGGACGGCCGTGGTACCTATGAGGACTCTTAGTTCGGCGGCCATGATGTTGATGACGACGAGGACGACCATGGCAACTCGTGATATGAAGATGATGACTTGTATTGTGAAGATGAGGAGGAAGAGCTCGACATTTCGCAAGAGCCATTGTGTTTCATAGACAAGCTCACCCAAAAGGCAGAAGCACAAAATAGGAGGAAGAGCATTCGCACGGGATCATATAGCCAAGCCGAGGACACTTTGATTTGCGAGAGTTGGAAGGAAATCGGCCAAGATGCAATCAAAGGTGCCGAGTAAAGAGGAGTGGTCTTTTGGACAAGAGTTCACAAGAACTTTCATGAGCGAAGAAAATTTGCCCCTACCAATTCACAAGCACTCGCGGCATCAATTCAATTCAAAAAAGGTGTGGATTCATCCAACAAGAATGCAACAAATATTGTGCCGCGCTTGAGAGCATCAAAGCCCGTCCCGTGAGCGGCCTAGGCCTTGGTGACTTGGTATGAACCCCTCTCTTTTCCATCATGTGTCCATTCATGTTGGCATGACATTTAAGTTTCACGCATTCTATGTCCTTTCATGTTACAATTGTGGCCGCATGTTTGATTGTGTAGGCATTCCAATCTTTGGAAGCCTTCAAGGCCCAGCACAAAGACAAGCCATTCACTCTCACGCATTGTTGGGTGCTCATCAAAGATTGACCCAAGTTCAAGGACCAATAAAGTTCTCATAGGAAGAAGAGAGGATAGAAGGAGGCGGCGACTGAGGCTGATGCGGGTGACGTGCTCAAGAGGCCGAGGGGCAAGACAAGCTCGAAGTCCAACGAGAAGCGTGATGCATCTTATATAGCCTTGCAAGGAACTTTGGAGGATATGATGAGCCAGAAGGAAATGCGAGAGGAGAGGAAGAGCAAAGGGAGGGAGGAGCAAATGAAGATATACCTAGATCTTCAAACGAAGAAGCTTGACATGGAGGAGGCCATGAAGAAGAGGAAGCTTGACATCGAGGAGGCCGCTGAACTCAAGAAGCTAGAGATCGAGGCCACCAATGGCGACATAAAAGCCAAGGAGGTGGCACTAGCGATCATGATCATCGACAAGAACAACATGTCACCGGAGAGGAAGGCTTGGTTCATGAACCGACAGAAGGAGATGTTCGCCCGTGATGACAGGATCTAGGTGAGACGACGGCCGCGATGGCCGCGATGGTGGTCCTTTTTGAAGGCTGGCTCCTGTGCCAGCCACTGGCTTTGTTGCCGGTGACAAAACTTGGCCATTCTGAAGGCTGGCTCCTGTGCCGGCCGCTGGCTTTGTTGCCGGCATGAAACATGTCTTTTGGAAGGCTGGCTAGTGTGCCGGCCCCTGGCTTTGTTGCCGGCATTTACTGTAGGCCGTCGGCTGTGTTGCCGGCCGGCGTGAACTAGTGCGAACCGCG
Source organism: Thinopyrum elongatum (assembly GCA_011799875.1). Taxonomy (NCBI): domain Eukaryota; kingdom Viridiplantae; phylum Streptophyta; class Magnoliopsida; order Poales; family Poaceae; genus Thinopyrum; species Thinopyrum elongatum. The sequence goes on from CM022298.1 coordinate 502,180,443, forward strand.
GCCGCGACTTTAAATCCTTTGTTTCTCACTTTTGCATGCACGCGGACAAGATGCGGCCGCGCATTGGGCGCCTTTTTGCCGCATCCATGAATCTGGGTGGACACGGACCCATTGCCACACCCAAACGGACGAAATCCGGACAAAGCGGACGTCCATTTGGGATCGCGCGTTGGAGTTGGCCTTACGAAGATTAGTTATCTGGCATCAAGCCGGCTGGGTGGCCCGCCGAGCCCGCCGGATATGAGCTATGCAGCTCGCTGATCCACCTCCCTTCCCTCGCCCGACGGAGCCCGTTGCCGCCCCAAGTCGGCGCGTGGTTTAGCAACTCGCTGCTCCAGGCCAGCTCGACAAGGAGCGGTGAGCTGCTCCACGCTGGCACGGCGTGGAGCACGGGTGTCGTCGCTGCCGTCCTTGCTGCCGCCTCGTATCGCGCCTCCTGTGTCTGCGACCGCGTCTCCCGTGTCTGTGGCCGAGACTCCCGTGCCTGCAGCCGTGCTATGCAAGCAGAGACAGAAGCCAGGTGCACGGAGAGCGACGAGTCGGTGGCCAGCGCCTCAGCGTCCGCCGCCATCATCGAGGAGAAGTAGAACACGGGAGGCCGACGCTGCTTGGGTCCCATGAAAGCCACTGCCGAGGCGACGCCGGCTTACACAACAGGTGTCTTGCTGGGTCCTTCTGTTGCGAGGACCTTCATCGACCCCGCATGGGCTCCACGGAAGCGGAGAAGCCCCCTTCAGACTCCATCTTGGGCATCAGCCAACGATTTCACTCAGTTGAGCGGTGGGGGAAGCGAGCCGTCCTTTGCACTGAAGCATATACCTCCAGGGCTCCTGGCAGTCCGGTGATCGTGCTGCCGGACATGAGGAAGAGAAATGGATCCGTAGGCGACCATTTAGGCTAGGTATTATTATACCTGTGCTGTTCAGGAGTAGCACTGCTTAGTTGATTTGAATGTAATGAAATCCGTCATGTTTATATGAAAATCCAGTATTTTATTTGAGTTCCATCATTGTTTATATGAAATATCGCTGAGTTTGCATAAATTTCGTCCGGCTGGTTAAGTTGTTGTCAAAATGTGTGCGGCTACAGTTGGATGGCGTAATTTGCGGGTCGCCGGTCAGTCTGCGACCGGCTCGGGCGGCGAGGTGGGACAAAAAAAACAGCTCGTTCGAGCTCGTCTCCAACGCGCGGGCTGGAGGATGAGCACCCGAGCTCTACGTCATTCATTTATATTTTTTTAACACAGTACATATGCCATTTATATTTTAATTTAATGCGTGGAACCGCCTTTTACACGTAGATGCAGTATGCCTCGGCCCGTTCTCACACACACGCTATATCTCTCTCTATCTAATGCATAAGTGCACACATTTTATATACATCGGCATTTCTCTCTCACACATGCTCACAATCTCTCCCGGGGTGTCTCACGCACACACTCTCTATATATCTCGTTCTCTCTTTCTTACTACTATGTACCACTCTTTTCACTAATCTCAGTTGGAAAACACTATTTCTCTCACATGCATATATACACACGCACGGTCTCTACTAGCCCTCTATAGGCACATATATGTGCCTACGTGTCTCCCGCACGCACATTATCTTTAGGCCTCTCTCGCACACATTGCCCCCCCCCCACACACCTCTCTCTTAGTAGTTGGCAGATATGATTCCATCAGATCATTCGGTAGGATATCCCTGACTGTTAGGCTGGATGGTAATACGAGGCAAAGTTTTACCCAAGTCCGGGCCCTTGCAGTTGAGGAAAAAGCTTACTCCTGGTACTGTATATTTGTGATAGGGGTGTGTACAAAGTACACATGAATACTAGGCATTGTGCGTGTGTGTATACTATCGACGAACTAGCCCCCGGGCTTCTATAACATACTCGGGGCCTAGGATTACAAATCATATATAGTCGGCTTATCATCAGTGGGGATAGAGTCCTCCATGACTCTGGTAGCTTCGTCTTGTACGCCGAGTCCTCCACATGGGTCTTCGTATAATGCGTCTCGGTCCAACCTATGTGGCGCAGGATGGAACTGACCCATGAGTCCTCACGTTGACCCACCGCAACTAGAAATGATGTGCCCACCACACCCCACACGCAATCGGCCACTAAGAAAATAAGTATATACAATAGTACAATGTTATACATGAAAGTTAATTGCATGGTGCATCCAATAATATTTGTTCTGCATTGTGAATGTTTATATTTTCTCCTAAAATATTAGTCACGGGAAAGAGAAATGAAGGGCATATCTCTCCTTGTCTCAACCGGACACCACCTCTTTCTACACCACTTTCATGTACGCACACAAACTATCTCTCGGCCCTCTAAAAGTATGCATGCCCCTAACACATTCATGCGTGACGGTCACTGTATTTCAAGCAAAAGCACTATACGGTCACTGGACTTCAGAATATGCTCATTATGGTCACCATATACATTCTCGTGGTGATCATACGGTATCTAGCTCATGATACGTCTCCGTATTTTGTTGATGACACTGACGGACATTGTATTTGATGCGTGCTCCGTATTTTGTTGACGACACTTACGGTCATTGTATTTGAAGCGAAAGCACGATATGGTCACTGGACTTCAGAATAAGCTCATCACGGTAACCATATACATTTTGTGGTGCTAACCAACCTGTGGTTGGATGGTTAGGAGGACAGTGGTTTCCCCAGCCCACCAGGGTTAAAGTCCGGGTGCTCGCATTTATCCTGGATTAATTTCAGTATTTTTCGGCGATGTGCGTTCAGTGGGAGGAGACGTTCCCCTCGACTACGAGGCACCTATGGTGACTTCATAAAATCTCAAGATCATATGCTGGCTCACTCTCTCGAAGGTGCTCATAGGGGTAGGGTCTGCGTGTGTGCGCTTATAGCGGTGAGTGTTTGCGCGTATATATGAGCGCTTGCGTCTGTAGTGTGTTAAAAAAATACATGTCGTGATTATACGGTCACTGGCTCACCCGTACAACTCCGTAATTTGTTGATGACACGATCAATTAACCAGTCAAACATTCCATGTGGCGCAACTAGTGTTGCACCATCAGCACACGTAACCATGGGGCCCACCTGTCAGCATGTATATGAAAGAAAGAAATGGTAGTTTGAGTCTATACTGTGTTAATAAAATACATTTTATGGTGATCATACGGTCACTGGCTCACCATACAGCTCCTTAATTTGTTGATGACACGATCAATTGACCAGTCAAATGGTCCACATTCACCAGCGCACATTACCATAGGGCCCACCCGTCAGCGCGTATATGAAAGACAGAAATGGTAATAAATTAGTGGTCGGTGGGGATTCGAAGTCGTGAGACCTCTGGTTGGCAGCCTGTGCCCCCTAACCACAGCGGACAAGGATCGCCTTGTGATGATATACTGAGCCGGCCGTTTTAATTGCACGCACGCACGAGCCACTCTGGTGAATACAAACTCATCACACATGTGCACAAACACGCCCGCAACGCCCGCATGCATGCATGCAATACTCACACGTACCGATTTAGCTACACTTCAGTCAATTGAATCGACTTTTGGGTCAGTCGATTTTCAGGGGGGGGGGGCTCCCCGGAGTTAAGGAAGAACCAGCCGCAGCGGGGAGGGGGCTCGCCGGAGAGGTTACCCACTATCTATCTTAGGGTTCAGGCTGGGGGCGGTGGTCGCCGGCGGTGGGGGGCGCGGTGGTGGGGCGGTGGCATGGGGATTGCCAGAGAAAAAGCTCGGCGCGGGGGGGGGGGCCTAGAGGGATGGCCGGGGCGGTGGCGGACCGGCGGTGGGGAGTGGTTTCGGGGAGGGCGGGGCAGCGAGGCTGCGCGGGAGCGCTGCCGGCCGCAGGCGACGGGGGTCGGCAGTTCGGCCTGTGGTGGCTGGCGGCTCAGGGGGGTGGAGGTTGAAGATGAACTGCAGGCCCTTGATTTCGTATCCAATGGCTGGAAAATCGGCTGACCAGAGATGAAAAAGTTAGTCGACTGACGTGTAGCCTCACCCCAGACGTACACATGGACGCACGCAACACTCGCACGAACACACACACGCATGCAGGCGTGCAACACTGACACGTACACATGCACTCACGAACACATGCACGCACGCACACATGCATGCAACACTGAAACGTACACATGCACGCACGCAACACTCGCACACATGCATGCACACAGCACACGATGCAAGACACACGCTCAACCTATACGTGCATGCACCCTTTGTTAAGGACATGGATTAATGTTACGGATATTAATCAATCTTATCTGTGATAAGCAGAACATTGATGTTTGCAGCGGTCTTTATGAATCACAACGTATCAAACGGGCTATCAACGTATATATGAAAATTTTAAAATTCTCTTACATTATATAGTAGGCTTATCTACATGAAATAGATGACATCACACTCAATGAACAATCATCGGTTTATGAAATGCCCGCTTCTGACCGCCCTGGCCCACCAAAAGCTCCTCTGCCGTGCACTGCCTGCGTTGGGTCACTGACATGCAGGCCAGGTACCCAACGAGCCAACACGTTAGTGGAAGAACGGCGCGGTGTCGTATGTTAGAGTCGAGGGCGCCGCTCGCTGCACGCCCGGCTGAACACGCCTCCTTGCCGCATTCAAACGCCTCCATGAAACCCGTGTGGAAGCTGAGAAACGCACTCTGGACACACATCCATTCATGACCGGGCCGGCATTAAACGTAACGCCGGCCGAGCTCCTCCCGTCCGCCGTCTATTTAATCTCCTATTTAAACGAGGCCAGACGCCGGCCAAGAATCGCACACCTCCGCCGCTCCCCTATCTCCTCCTTCACCATTTTCTCCACTCTTACAATGGCTTACGAAGAGTAGCTATCCGGCATCCAAGCCGGCTGGGTGGCCCGCCGAGCCCGCCGGATACGAGCTATGTAGCTCGCTGATCCACCTCCCTCCCCTCGCCCGATGGAGCCAGTTGCTGCCCCAAGCCGGCGCGCGGTTTAGTAACTCGCCGCTCCAGGCCAGCTCGACGAGGAGCGGCGAGCTGCTCCACGCCGACATGGCGGGGAGCATGGGCGTCGTCGCTGCCGTTCACGCCGCCGCCTCGTACCGCGCCTCCCATGTCTGCGACAGCGTCTCCCGTTTTTGTGGCCGAGACTCCCATGCCTGCGGCCGCACCATGCAAGCAGAGACAGAAGCCGGGTGCGCGGAGAGCGATGAGTCGGTGGCCAGCGCCTCCGCGTCCGCCGCCAATTTCGAGGAGAAGTAGAACACGGGAGGCCGCCGCCGCTTGGGTCCCATGAAGGCCACGCCGAGGCGACGCCGGCGTACACAGTAGGTGTCTTGCCGGATCCTTTTGTTGCGAGGACCTTCGTCGACCCCGCATGGGCTCCACGGAAGCGGAGAAGCCCCCTTCAGACTCCATCTTGGGCATCAGCCAACGATGTCAGTTGAGCGGTGGGGAAGCGAGCCATCCTTTGCGCTGAAGCATATACCTCCGGGGCTCCCGGCAGTCCGGTGATCATGCTGGCAGACATGAGGAAGACAAATGGATCGGTGGGGGACCATTTAGGCTAGGTATTATTATACCTGTGCTATTCAGGACTAGCACCGCTTAGTTGATTTGAATGTAATGAAATCCATCATGTTTGTATGAAAATCCAGTATTTTATATGAATTTCGTCATTGTTTATATGAAATATCGCCGTGCTTGCATGAATTTTGTCTGGTTGGTTGAGTTGCTGTCAGAATGTGTGCGGCTACGGTTGGATGGCGTAATTTGCGGGTCACCGGTTGGTCTGCGGTCGGCTCGGGCGGCGTGGTGGGACAAAAAAAGCGCAGCTCGTGCGAGCTCGTCTCCAACGCGCGCGCTGGAGAATGCATGAGCACCCGAGCTCTTCCTCATTCATCGGTGGCAAAGGCATGGGTGGACAAAAGGGTCGCCAATATTTTGGCTACCCCGGGCAAGATCCAAACAACCCCTTCCAGCCCCACCCTCCCAGCACATTCAAATCCCTCGTTCGCCGTGAAATTTTGCCATGTGTTGTTTTCATGGATATTTTGCTGTGTGATTTTTTTTAAATATGAACGAATAATCGGTGTCCGCGGTCTTCTACCGGGACACGGTTGGATGGCCTCATAGTAGTAGTAGTGTAGAGTAGTAGGAGTAGTACAGTGGTAAGAGTAGTACTACATCAATTTTCTTGGAGTCCGTGCTACAGCAAGGTACCCTGGGCTATGTTACTAGTAGTACTACCTCGATAGTGGGTACGTACTCCGTAAAATCAGTTTTTCCCAAAACTAAGTCGCTCAACCTTTATTTGCTTGTTTCTCTTCCTGCCTCGTTGCCTCGAACAGACTATGCCAAACTCCCCTACCTACCGCGCGGGAAAAGACCCGCCCTCGCCTTTTTTAGTCCGGGTTTGCATCGATGGATCGCGCGAAGTAGCAAAAACCAAGTCGTGTCTTGTACTCCTCCGTCGTACTAGTGGAGACGCTCGCTTTCATGAATGATGTACTTCCTCTCGCCGACATGTGGGACATATAGCAACTGGGTTGATGTGTCATGCACCAAATAACAGTGCAGAATAGCAGGGGGGACGCACCCTAGTCGTAGCACCCCAGTAGTAGTAATGAGCAATGAGACGTCAAATCACAAAGCCCCACCTTTCCCCCAGACGAACGAAGCAACCATTATTTCACACTTCGCTGAATCCGCTTCTCCATCATCTCCTTCAAGAAAACCACGTATTGCTTCTGCCATTGTTGTGCCTCAAGAGGGATGCGCATCGCCTTGGTACATCATGACACTTGGGACCGCATGACAGGCCATGCTCCCCCACCCACCGCTTGGTAAAATCACCTCATTTTTACTAATCTGGATACTATCTTTTTAGATCAATATAGTCGGGATTCACCAAGGAGCAAAACCAAGTGGTAGGCTGCTCCTGTCGTGTTGGCGTAGCAACTCAGCAGGGTCAGTCCGCACACGAAATGGCGACACACTTAAAGGACCCCTTTGGCCGACATGTGGCTCATCCACCATCTTGTTCCACATTTGATGCACCAAATTACAGTTCGGAGCAGCGGTTGGACTTGGAGGCACCCCGGTCGTAGTGCCACAGTAGTAGTAAATGAGCGATGAGGGGTCAAATCACAAAGCCCCACCTTTCCCGCATTAAGCTGGATGGACGAAGCAACCATCATTTCACTCTAGAGCGCAAGAGCATAAATAAAAAAAGAAAACCAATGATGCATGCGGCAACTACCTAGAGCGCCCCACCTTTCCCGCACTAAGCCTCCACTACAAATCCGCTTCTCCCTCGTCCTCTTGAAGAAAACCGATGATGCATGCGGCGGGTAGGGTTTGTAGGAGTACTACGATGTGCGAGGCCACGTCGTAGCAAACAGGAGAGGGATTGAGTTCGAGTCGACGCCTTAATACGGGTGGGGCGCTCGGTTTTACGGGAACAAGGCAGAATTTTGGGTTCGGGAGTAGTGGAGATATACGTACAAAAAATTGTGGACGTAGGTTCGACCGAAAGGCAATGATGCATGGGCCCCGCATTTTGAAATACCCGCGGCCGCGTGAAATTTGCTACTCAAAATAATGAATAAAAGTTCATCCAAAAACATCTATAACTAATGGGAAGTGAATGTATGCTAAAATGAAAATGTAATATAAAGAGAAAAAATGAATTGCAGTTAAAAGAGTGACATTTCTTACAAAAATGTGAATGTGAACTACATATGTGTGCACGTGACCAACACATATATTGTGAATACAAAATCTAATGCAAGAAATAACTTATGAGTAACATGCACGAATTGATGATGTGGTGCTTGCATGCAAAGAGTACAAAAACAATGTGATTTATGACTTGCATGCATGACGTGTTCATGTGCCATAGTTGCATGTACAGGAAAAAAGCTAGTGGGTTGTACTAGCTATTTAGGAATAGAAGATGTATATATGGAAGTTGTAGGGAAAGAGATGACATGTATCTCAATTCCTATGAGTAGGGATTGGAAAAGGGATGTCATTTGGTTCGCATCATAGGAACTTTTCTATTGAATCTAGAGATGTCATGTATCTCAATTCCTATGCGGAGGGATTGGAAAAGAGATGTCATTTGGTTCACATCATAGGAACTTTTCTATTGAATCTAGGCTAATGTTTATTTTCCTTTGAAATTGTGGGAGTATAGGAATCTATTCATATGAACCAAGTGGCTCTAAAGCTATAAAAATCATATCATGTTTATTTTCTTTTGAAATGTGGAGTATATGAATCTATTCCTATGAACCAATTGGCTCTAAAGGAAAAATTCCTATAAAAATCATATCATATAGAGTTCCTATGATATTCCTCGACACCAAAGGATGGTTGAAATTGCTGCAGGTGATACGACGGTCTTTCTTTGTACACTCCTCCCCCATCTTTATAGTTACCTCTCGAAGATGAATGAAATGATATATACTGGGTATTCTATATGTGCATTTTGGTATACAAAAACTCGGTAAAAGTTTGCGAGGTTCGAATTTTCAATAAAGCTATATGCACTACATTTTGGGATGGAGGGAGGAGCATGCGGCAGTTGCTAACACTCACGTGGAAGATTTGTGTGTTGGAGGAGTGCCTGTTCTGTTAAATGCCATGGCAAAAATGACACTGTCGGATGCCGATCTAACGATTCTTACGGCGTTCGTCAGGAAACGGCTTGTTGCGAACATTTGTCAGATATGATTTACGGACACATGCATTGCATTGATACGTGCCCCCTCTCTCTCACGCACACACGCACCCTCATGAGTCACGACTCTCCCGAGTCCTCTCGCACCCATCGTCTATCTGTAGGTAGACGTCACACACATACGTGCTCTTCACACCCTACCCTCAGAAATTCTAAAAAATAAAAGACGTCACGCACCTTTTATTTTAACTCACACATCACACACTTATACTATTACTCTTGTGGCGAACATTCTTTGGGCATAGTATATTGTATTCTCACGAAGAGAAGCGGTGCACGCACGCACTAGTTCTCTCACACCCACTCGCGGGTACACGTAGGAGCGCATTCTTTTAAAGCTAGGACTATCTTAATACTGATTTTTTGGAAGCTCAACTTGGTGGCCATCCTTCGCACATTTGGAGAGCGATTGTGTAGGGGAAGGAGATCCTCTCACACGGCTTTATACATAGTATCGGTGATGTCAGAACCACAAACATCTGATGATTACTCTATGTTGGAAATATGCCCGAGAGGCAATAATAAAGTGGTTATTATTATATTTCCTTGTTCATGATAATCGTTTATTATCCATGCTATAATTGTATTGATTGGAAAATCAAATACAGGTGTGGATACATAGACAACAACATGTCCCTAGTAAGCCTGTACCGGACTAGCTCGTTGATCAAAGATGGCTATGGTTTCCTAGCCATGGACATGAGTTATCATTTGATAACGGAATCACATCATTAGGAGAATGATGTGATGGACAAGACCCAAACTATAAACGTAGCATGTGATCGTATCAAGTTTATTGCTATCGTTTTTTGCATGTCAAGTATATGTTCCTATGACCATGAGATCATGCAACTCACTGACACTGGAGGAGTACCTTGTGTGTACCAAATGTCGCAACGTAACTGGGTGACTATAAAGGTGCTCTACAGGTATCTTCGAAGGTGTCTATTGAGTTGGCATGGATCAAGACTGGGATTTGTCACTCCGTATGATGGAGAGGTATCTCAGGGCCCACTCGGTAATACAACATCACGATAAGCTTGCAAGCAATGTGACTAAAGGGTTAGCCACAGGATCTTGTATTACGGAACGAGTAAAGAGATTGAACTAGGTATGGAGATACCGACGATCAAATCTCGGGCAAGTAACATACCGATAGACAATGGGAACTGCATACGGGATTAGCTGAATCCTTGACATCGAGGTTTGACCGATAAGCTCTTCGTAGAATATGTAGGAAACAATATGGGCATCCAGGTCCCGCTATTGGTTATTGGCCGTAGAGGTGTCTCGATCATGTCTGCATAGTTCTCGAACCCACAGGGTCTACACACTTAATGTTTGGTGATGATATAAGTATAGTTGAGTCATTATGGTGGTTACCGAAGGTTATTCGGAGTCTCGGATGAGATCCCGGATGTAACGAGGAACTCCAGAATGGTCCGGAGGTGAAGTTTGATATATAGGACGAAGGGTATCGGAGTCCGGAAGTGTTCCAGGGGCACTGGGTTATGGCCAGGATTATCGAAAGGGGTTTCGGGGGCCCCCGGCAAGTGTTGCGGGGGGGGGGGGGCTCATGGGCCAAGGGGAGGGGGCACATCAGCCCACTAAGGGGCTATGCGCACCCCCTCACCCCATCTCACATAACCAAAGGAGGTGGGGGCGCCCCCTAGGGCTGCCACCCCCTTTGCCTTGGGGGCCAAGCCTCCTAAGGGGAGGCGCCTAAACTCATCTAGCGTTTCCCCCCTTGTGGCCGCCGACCCCCCTAGGGAAACCCTAGGGCGCTCCCTCCTCCCCCTTCCCCCTATATATAGAGAGGTAGAGAGAGGGCAGCCGCACCTATCTATGCCACGGTGCTGCCCTCCCTCTCCCTCGTAGTCCTCTTCCTCTCTGTAGTGCTTAGCGAAGCTCTGCTGAGATTCCACCACCACCACCACCACCACGCCATCGTGCTGTCGGAGGACTCGAGCTATTACTTCACCATCGCTCACTGGATCAAGGAGTTGAAGGCGTCATCAAGCCATACGTGTGTTGAGCACGGAGGTGCCGTCCGTTTGGCGCTTGGATCGGGAGTTCGCGGGACGGATCATGATTGGATCGCGAAGACATTCAGCAACATCAACTGCATTTCTCAATGCTTCCGCTTAGCGATCTACAAGGGTATGTAGATGCAATCTCTCCTGTCGTAGATGTTCATCTCCTAGAATGATCTTGGTGAGCGTAGGAATTTTTTTTGTTTCCCATGCAACGTTCCCCAACAGTGACATCATGAGCTCGGTCTATGCGTAGATGACATCATGAGTAGAAAACAAAGGAGTTTGTGGGCGTTGATATTCAGATTGCTTCCTTCCTTGGTCTTTTCTTGATTCAGCGGTATTGTGGGATGAAGCGGCCTAGACCAACTTTACATGTGCATGTACATGAGACCGGTTCCATCGAATGACATGTGACTTTGTTGCATAAGATGGCTGGCGGGTGTCTGTCTCTCCCACCTTAGTTGAATCGGATTCGACGAATGCGGTCCTTGTAGAAGGTTAAATAGCAACTTGCATATCACTGTTGTGGTTTTGCGTAGGTAAGAATCGTTCTTGCTAGATACCCATAGCAGCCACGTAAAACATGCAACAACAAATTAGAGGACGTCTTACTTGTTTTTGCAGGGTATGTTGTGATATGATATGGCCAAAGACATGATGAAATATATTTGATGTATGAGATGATCATGTTTGTAATAGTTTATATCGACTTGCATGTCGATGCATACGGAAATCGGCAGGAGCCATAGGGTTGTCTTTAATTATTGTATGACCCGTGTGTCAATCATTAAGCGCTATGTAATGCTTTACTTTATCACTAAATGGTAGCAATAGTAGTAGAAGCATGGTTGGCGTGACAACCTCGATGGCGACACGATGATGGAGATCATGGTGTCAAGCCAGTGACGATGGAGATCATGCCGGTGCTTTGGAGATGGAGATCAAAAGCACAAGATCATGGCCATATCATGTCACTTATGATTTGCATGTGATGTTAATCCTTTTATGCATATTATTTTGCTTAGGACGACGGTAGCATTATAAGATGATCCCCACTAAAATTTCAAGATAAAATTGTGTTCTCCCCAAGTGTGCACCGTTGTGAAAGTTCATCGTTTCGAAGCACCACGTGATGATCAGGTGTGATAGATTCTACGTTCACATACAATGGGTGCAAGCCAGTTTTGCACATGCAGAACACTTGGGTTAAACTTGATGAGTCTAGCATGTACAGACATGGCCTCGGAACACAAGAGACCGAAAGGTTGAACATGAGTCATATAGTAGATATGATCAACATAGAGATGTTCACCATTGAAACCACCTCATCTCACGTGATGATCGGACTTGGGTTGGTGAATTTGGATCATGTTACACTCAGACAACCGATGGGATGTCGATTTGAGTGGGAGTTCTTAAGTAATATGATTAATTGAACTCATTATCATGAACAATAGTCTAAAGTTACCTTTGTAAATTTATGTTGTAGATCAATGGCTCGCGCAGAAGCTAAGCTGAAATAACTTTGTGGACTGGGCTCGTAATCTGAGGATTATCCAACGGCTGCCCCAAAGTCTTCTGTCCTTGATGCATCGCTTGGTGCGCCACCCCCTCCAGCGACTGTGGACGTTGTGAACGCCTGTCAGTCACGTGTTGATGACTACTCAATAGTTCAGTGCGCCATGCTATATGGCTTAGAACCGGGACTTCAAAGGCATTTTGAACGTCATGGAGCATATGAGATGTTCTAGGAGTTGAAGTTTATCTTTGAGAAGAATGCCTGGATCAAGAGGTATGAGACCTCTGATAAGTTCTATGCCTACAAGATGGAGGAGAATAGGTCTGTCAGTGAGCACATACTCAGAATGTCTGGGTACTACAACCGTCTGGCTGAGTTGGGAGTTGAGCTCCCGCCAGAGGCTGTCACTGACAGAGTTCTTCAATCGCTACCACCTAGCTACAAGAGCTTTGTGTTGAACTATAACATGCAAGGGATGAACAAGTCAGACTCCGAGCTGTTTGCGATGCTGAAAGTCGTTGAGTCAGACATCCAGAAGGAGCATCAAGTGTTGATGGTGAATAAAACCACTAGTTTCAAGAAAGGCAAGGGAAAGAAGGGAAACTTCAAGAAAGGTGGCAAAGCAGTTGCTCCTCCCGTGAAGAAACCCAAGGCTGGACCCAAGCCGGAGACTGAGTGCTTCTATTGCAAGGGAACTGGCCACTAGAAGTGGAATATCCCCAAGTTTCTGGTCGACAAGAAGGGGGCCAACGTCAACAAAGGTATATATGATATACATGTTATTGATGTGTACCTTACCAACTCTCGTTGTAGTGCCTAGGTATTTGATACCGGTTCGGTTGCTCACATTTGCAACTCAAAGCAGGAACTACGGAATAGATTAAGGTTGGCGAAGGAAGATGTGACGATGCATGTGGAAATGGTTCCAAGGTTGATGTGATCGCCGTCGGCACGCTCGCTCTTCGATTACCATCGGGATTAGTGATGAACCTGAATAATTGTTATTTAGTGCCTGCGTTGAGCATGAACATTATATCTGGATCTTGTTTAATGCGAGACGGTTACTCATTTAAATCATAGAATAATGGCTGTTCTATTTATATGGGTAATATCTTTTATGGTCATGCACACATTGTGAGGGGTTTATTCTTATTGGATCTCGATAGTGATGATACACATGTTCATAACATTGATGCCAAAAGTTGTAGAGTTGATAATGATAGTACCACTATCTTGTGGCACTGCCGCTTAGGTCATATTGGTGTTAAGCGCATGAAGAAACTTGATGTCGCTTGAACTACATCGGTATTTCCCCAAAGAGTATGAAACCAAGGTATCAATCCAGTAGGAGAACCAAGCAACACTATGTAAACGGGACCTGCACACAAAGAACAAATACTTGCAACCCGACACTTATGAGGGGTTGTCAATCCCTCTACGGGTAATGGTGCCAGAAATTGTCAAGTTGATGGGATAAAAATTGTGAAATAAAATAAATAGTAAAAACGTGCAGGAAGGTATTTTTGGGTTTTTGGAATTATAGATCTGAAAACAAAAGCCAATAAAAATAGATCTCAAAGCAAATATAATGGAGAATAGACCCGGGGGCCGTAGAACCTCAAATAATTATGATGATATCCAGGCAATGATCATTATATAGGCATCACGTCCAGGATTAGTAGACTACTATTACTCCACACATCGATCGCTATCCAGCATGCATCTAGTGTATTAAGTTCATGGAGAAACCGAGTAATGCAATAAGAACGATGACATGATGTAGACAAGATCTATTCATGTAGGAATAGACCCCATCTTGTTATCCTTAATAGCAATGATACATGTGTGTCTTGCTGCCCCTTTTGTCACTGGGAAAGAACACAGCACGAACAAATCCATCACAAAGGACCTCTTCCCATGGCAAGAATAATCAATCTAGTTGGCCTAACTAAACCAAAGATTCGAAGAAGAAATACGAGGCTATAAGTAATCATGCATATAAGAGATCAAAGAAGACTCGAATAACTTTCACGGATATAGATCTGATCATAAACTCAAAGTTCATCGGATCCCAACAAACACACCACAAAAAGAGTTACATCAAATAGATCTCCAAGAGACCATTGTATTGAGAATCTAAAAGAGAGAAGAAGCCATCTAGCTACTTCCTACGGACCCATAGGTCTATGATGAACTACTCACGCATCATCGAAGAGGCACCAATGAGGATTATGAACCCCTCCGTGATGGTGTCCAGATTGGATCTGGTGTTTCCGGAACTTGCGGCGGCTGGAATTGTGTTTCGTCGTCTCCCCTAGGGTTTTTGGAATATTGGGGTATTTATAGAGCAAAGAGGCGGTGTGGGAGGCCACTGAGGTGGGCACAACCCACCAGGGCGCGCCCTGGGGGGTTGTGCTCCCCTCGGGCCCCCTCTACGGTACTTCTTCGGCCCAACTTGTGTCTTCTGGTCCCAAAAAAATCTCCAAAAAGTATCGCTGCGTTTGGACTCTGTTTGGTACTTATATTCTACGAAGTAAAAAACAAGCAAAAAAAAAACAACTGGCACTGGGCACTATGTCAATAGGTTAGTTCCAAAAAATGATATAAAGTTGCTATAAAATGATTGTAAAACATCGAAGAATGATAATATAACAGCATGGAACAATAAAAAATTATATATACGTTGGAGAAGTATCAGCACCCCCAAGCTTAATTCCTGCTCGTCCTCGAGTAGGTAAATGTTAAAAACAGAATTTTTGATGTGGAAAGCTGCCTAACATGTTCATCACATATTCTTTTCTTTTGTAGCATGGACATATGGACTTTTATATGGTTCAAAGCAATAGTCTAGTTTTGACATGAAGATTTCAATACTCAAGCATATCAACAAGCAACCATGTCTTTTGAAATATCAACACTAAAGAAAGTTATCCCTAGCCCATCATGCTCAATCATTGATCCATTCATGAAACACACTCGCATATTAGCTACATCCAATGCTCAAGTACAATCATAGTGCCCCTTAGTTGGTGCTTGATACGTCCATTTTGCATCATGTTTTCCTACTGTTATTTATAATGTTTTTATGTATAATAATGCTTTTTGGAGTAATTCTAATGCCTTTTCTCTCATAATATGCAAGGTTCACACAAAGAGGGAGAATACCGGCAGCTAGAATTCTGGACCTGAAAAATCTACGTCAAGCTACCTATTCTACACAACTCCAAATGAGCTAAAACTTCATAGAGGTTTTTTATGGAATATATAAGAATTATTGGAGCAAATAACTACCAGAGGGGCCCACCAGGTGGGCACAACCCACCTAGGCGCGCCCTGGTGGGTTGTGCCCTCCTCGGCCCACCTCTGGTGTGTAACGCCCGGAAAATTAAGCTATAGTAATCCCCTGTTAATAGTGCCAGGTCATCACTTTTACTGTTGCTAGGTCCCATGTTGATTCAAACCAATTCAAAATTCAATTTCAAAAATAAAATAAAATAATTATTTCTTCAAATGGTAAAACAAAAATGTTTGCTAGGTTGCAAAAATTCACTAACTAATTGTCTTGGAGGAAGCAATATTATTTGAAGTATTAATTTGCTCCTAACCGATTTAAAATAGTGCCCAAAACAGCCCCATTAATCTATTTTCATTTATATAAAATAAATGAAATTATCTTGCCTCAAAACCTTTTTATGGCAGTGGCATAATTACCAATGTTGATTTAGGGGCTAGTGTTATGTTTTATGAAACTAAAAGAAAACATAAACTATAAAAGAAAAAGAAAGCAAAACAGATAAAAGAATAAAAGGGAAATATCCCCCTCCACCTGGGCCACTTGGCCCAGTGGCCACTAGGCCGGCCCAGCCACCTCACCTCATCCCCTTCTCTCACTACAGAGGACAGGAGAGGGCGTGGCAGCCATCCCGCGGCCATGGCCGCTCCCCGGCCACGCGCCGGCCATCCACACCCCTCCCCCGACTACAAGTCGACCCCGCGACCTCCCTTGACCCCGTACCCAACCCTAGCCCTCCAGTAACCCCTTGCTCACTCTCTCGTTCTAGATCGAGCCATCGACCAAAGCTCCGTCGCTACCGCCGCCTCGTAGCCATGCTCTGGGATCTTCCCGAGCCTCGTGGAGACTTCCAGGAGCTCCGCCCGCCTCATCTTCGTCGATTCCAAGCAGTAGATCAAACGGGGGAGCGCCGCATCGCCGCCATCGAGGCATCTTCTTCGCGCACGGCTGTGGCACCTCGCCACCTATTGTGTCACCGTCGAGCCGTCCTCGGCCTCCCCGAGCGCGTCACCGAGCTCCGTGGTGAGCTGCGCTTCCCCCCTCGCCCCATTCTTTTTTTGCCGATGTAGATGTTTCATCCGCGCTCGCCACGGCCACCAGAGCTCTGTGGCCGCAGCCACGCTCGTGGGCGCCCAGCCACCCATGGGCACGCCCCTACCCATCCATGTATGCGCGCGCGCCGCATGCTCCAGCCGCTCGCGCCCCCTGGCCTCTCCTGACTGCACGTAGGCGCCTGGCCGCGTCCTGGTCGCCCCGGCCATAGCCGCCGTCGCTAGCCGGCGCTGTCCGCGCGCTCGACGCCACGCCCGGCGCTGCTTGCTGCTGCTCTGCTTGTTGCCACGCCCGCTGCTCCTTGTACTACTCTGCTGCTAGCACTATTGCTAGCTGCTGGCTGCGCTAGCTGCTGCCGCTGCTTGCTTCCCTAGGCCGTTGCTTAGCCGTAGCTGCTGCTCTACCGCTGGTGCTGCTAGCTAATGCCGCTGCCACTGCGTACTGCTGCTGCCGCTCTTGGCCATGGCCGCTAGGGCCCCTGTACATGGCCGTGTGTGGCCGGCTGGGCTCTGTCCACTAATGACCGGCCATTGTGTAATTAGGCTACACTTAGCATAGTTTTAGTTTAGAGCTAATTTAGCCTATTAGCAAATGACAAGCGGGTCCCATCTAATTAGTTTAGATAAATCTTTTTGAACATTATTAAAACAGTGACATGTGGGCCACCACCTCTCCTTTTGACCAGTCAAATTGAGTTGGTCAATTCGGATTAAATTAAATCCAAAATTCCAGAAAATAATTAAAACTTTGAAAATCATATAAAATAATCAGTAACTCGGATGAAAAAGTTTTATACATGAAAGTTGCTCAGAAAAATATGACGAATCCGAATACGCTCTCCGTTCATCTGTCACGTGCCCCTAGCATAGCGAACATGCAACCTCCCCCTCCGTTTCATCTATCCAAAAATGCCAAATTTTGGGAAAACATTCCCGGATGTTATTCCCCTTCGTCGGTATCGTGTAGAACTACGTTAGAACACCCCTAGCACCGCTTATCGCCATGTCATGCATCTGTGTGCCTTGTATTTACTATTTCTTCCCCCTCTTCTCCTCCGGTAGACCCCGAGACCGCTGCTGATGCCGCTGTGATCGACCACATCGACAACGACACTTCTTCCCTTTCAGCAGAGCTTCCAGGCAAGCCCCCCCCCCTTGATCACTCCGATATCTCCCATTCCATTCTCTCTCATGCTTGCATTAGATTTTGCTACTATAATTGATTGCTCCTATTATGATGCATAGCCTGCTTTTGTACCTACTGTTGTTACCTACTTGCTTATCCTAAACTGCTTAGTATAGGTTGGTTGGTGATCCATCAGTGACCCCCACCTTGCCCCTGTTACCCCTGCTTCATCATCGATGACTCGATCAACGTGATCGACAACCAGAGACCGACACATCACGTCACCCCATTAGTTGTACGAATCGACATAGTTACTATCGAGTGCCGAGGGTGATACCTCGTAACGCACTCCTGATGATAACTCTGTAGTGTAGCTATTCGGTCGTGGTCATCGAGGGTGTTTCCTCCTTCACCACTCCCGATATGACTCTGTCGTGCAACCCCTCAAGTGTGAACCTCGAGGGTGATTCCTCTTAGTTGGCCTTGATGGTCACATTGAGTGGAATACAT
Source organism: Thinopyrum elongatum (assembly GCA_011799875.1). Classification (NCBI taxonomy): domain Eukaryota; kingdom Viridiplantae; phylum Streptophyta; class Magnoliopsida; order Poales; family Poaceae; genus Thinopyrum; species Thinopyrum elongatum. The sequence continues at coordinate 502,198,722 of CM022298.1, forward strand.
CGAGGGAGATTTCTCGGGTTTTCCCCCTTGATGTTTTGGACACACGGTTACCTTGACTTTACAGCAGTTCCTTGTGAAAGTCGGGCGGGCCCGGAGAGCACCTGAGGAGTTACGGTGGTGGCTGGCTATTTAGCGGTATCACCCAGGAGGGGGTGGTAGCTTCGGACTTGTCCCGACAGCCGTCACTTCTTTTAATAATGCACTAACAGGTTTGGGTATTTGTTCTGAGTTGGCCACTGGCCTATACGCACTAACCGCCACACGAGAATAGTTATGGGCCTCGGCATCGCAGTATCAGCCGAAGCTTTGTCAGATGTCCATTTCAGCATTGTGGGCCTGTCGGGCCAGTGCCATCCATGATGAGGTGGTGCTTGTCCTGGCTCGTGGCACAATGACCCGGAGTGCAACGGGCGATGGTCCCAAGACCCCGTAGTGATTAGGATGTAGACCAGCGGGGACCTCTCTGCTGAGCCTAGGTAGGGCTGCGATGTGTTGATCTTCTGAGGCCGGGCATTGACTCAGAAAAGTGTGTCCGGCCAGAGTAATCAAGCGTGTTGGGTAATGTGGTGCACCCCTGCAGGGAAGATTATGTATTAATAGTCGTGTCCTCGATAACGGACGTTCAGACTTGTATCCTGATCTATTACAACTAGAAATGGATACTTGAGATATGTGATGGATATGTTGGCTCCGGGATTGCTTCCTCACAGGGAGTCGAGGAAGGATCTCTAGGCGTTAATACTACAACATGCTTGTTAATTATAAAATGCTATTCTTTACTCTTCTGAATGTTGCAAGATGCTTGAAGATGCTAGTCTTTGATAGGCTAGGATTTTCCCCTTCTATTCTGGCATTCTGTAGTTCAGTCTACAGATACATACCTTCCTTTGGTACCAATGCATACTTAGTATAGATCTGATGCTTGCGAGTACTTTGGATGAGTACTCACGGTTGCTTTGCTACCCCTTTTCCCCCTTCTTTCTTCTTTCTGGTTGTTGCAACCAGATGGTGGATCCCTGGAGCCAGATGCCACCGTCGACGGATACTACTAGATGGAGGCCGCCGAAGACCAGGAGTAGTTAGGAGGTCCCAGGCAGGAGGCCTTGCCTCTTCGATCGTTGTTGCTTTTGTGCTAGCCTTCTTAAGGCAGTCTTGTTTAACTTATGTCTATACTTAGATATTGTTGCTTCCGCTGACTCTTCTGTATCGAGCTATGTATTCGAGCCCTCGCTCCTGGCTTGTAATATGAAGCTTGTATGACTTTTATTTGTGTCTAGAGTTGTGTTGTGATATCTTCCCATGAGTCCCTGATCTTGATCATCCACATTTGTGTGTATGATTAGTGTACGGTCGAATCGGGGCGCCACAAGTTGGTATCAGAGCCAGGTTTCGATCCTAGGACCTATGGGTTATGGGCCCGCCATGCTTCCGCTGCGCTCGAACAGATTTGTAATGCCCGGATAATTAAGCTACAGTAATCCCCTGTTAATAGTGCCAGGTCATCACTTTTACTGTTGCTAGGTCCCACGTTGATTCAAACCAATTCAAAATTCAATTTCAAAAATAAAATAAAATTATTATTTCTTCAAACGGTAAAACAATCACCTTCACGGCTTACTACCTGAAAGGTGCTGCTGCTCAATGGTGGGATAGCCACAGTCGTTCCTTACCTGTTGGAACCGCCATCACTTGGCCAGAATTCCAAGATGCATTCCGCGGGCCAATGTCGAACCACCATGGTTAGTCACAACGTCCCCGCCATAATTGAAGGATTGGAATTCCATGCTTCCCTCATTGTTTTGAAGTCATCCAATATTGACCTCATTCTGGCTATGGAATGCTTGAAAACACATACTACTTCTATCATTTGCGCCATTAAAACCGTCCATCTACTACATCCTTCAAATGAGATAGTAAGCTACCATGCTCATCTTGTTCAAAATGTTGAAGCACGGACTTATTCCTTGAATGCGTTAAACGCTTCTCCTCTTGTGAGAATTGAAAACGCTCCTTCACCAATGTTTGCACTGAAGTTGTGGCGACACTTCCTTCTTGGTACTCGTTGCGAGATCTTCACCGATCATCAAAGTCTGAAGTATCCGTTACTCAGCTAAATCTGGATCTCTGACAGCAGCGATGTATGGAAACAATCACAGACTATGACTACGGTAATTATTATACCCCTAGCAAGGCTAATGTAATGGCCAATGCCTTGAGTCGCAAGTCTTATTGCAACAACCACATGGCTTATAAAGCTCAACCCCTGCAAGGTGATCTCGCTTATAGAGAGCATCCGATCCACGTTCTCGTTCAAGCTAAACGTCGCACCCGTGAAAGGGCTACCAAATTTCTTAAAGTTCAGTGGTCAAATCATTCTGAAGATGAAGCCACTTGGGGAGGCGAGGATCGTCTTTGTGATGAATACCCCGCTTTATTTCCGTCTACCTCCTAGAATCTTGGGACGAGATTTCTTGTAGTGGAGGAGATTTGTAACACCCGGACAATTAAGCTACAGTAATCCCCTGTTAATAGTGCCAGGTCATCACTTTTACTGTTGCTGGGTCCCACGTTGATTCAAATCAATTCAAACTTCAATTTCAAAAATAAAATCGAATTATTATTTCTTCAAACGGAAAACAAAAATGTTTGCTGTGTTGCAAAAATTCACTAACTAATTGTATTGGAGGAACCATTATTATTTGAAGTATTAATTTGCTCCTAACCGATTTAAAATAGTGCCCAAAACAGCCCCATTAATCTATTTTCATTTATATAAAATAAATGAAATTATCTTGCCTCAAAACCTTTTTATGGCAGTGGCATAATTACCAATGTTGATTTAGGGCACTATAAAAAAAATACACTTCCGTGATGATACGTGTTTGTCACAGTAGGTCATGTTTTCTGTCATGCATGTACATCCATGGCGATTTTATGACAGAATCAAGATAGTCATACCTGTGCTGTCGTAGAAGTGTTCCATCACATTACCAAAATTATCATCACGGAAGTGTCCACTTCCATGACGATAAATCGCGCATCATAGAATTGCTTTCGTCAAGGGTAACCGACACGTGGCATTCATCATAATGGGTCGCCGTTAAGCTATCAGGTTCCGGTTTGGATCCGATAACCCATTAACAGCCCGGACCAATGGGGATTTTCCACGTGTGAAATCCTCAATGGCCAGAGGAACCACGTGTCGGCTCACCGTTGGGACAGATGTCATCCACTCATTGGATCGAAGGCGCCTATGATACGTCGACACGTGGCACGGCCCAATAGAGGCCCATTTCGGTGAAAAGGCCAGCCTGTTTGACTTGGTCAAAAGGTAGCGGGCCGGCCCATGGAAAGCCTGTTAACGGCCTGTTCGCATATACCCATTTACGGCCCGCTAAGTCACGGCCCGCTACGGCATATCTGAGTTACGCCCAGTAGCGTCATCTGGGCCGTCCAATATGATTCCAGCCCGTTGTAACTTCCGGCCCATGTGAGGGAGTCCTGGATTAAGGGGTCCTCGGGCATCCGGGCTACGTGACGCGGGCCGAACTGATGGGCCATGAAGATACAAGACAGAAGGCTCTCTCCCGTGTCCGGATGGGACTCTCCTTGGCATGGACGACAAGCTTGGCGTTCGGATATGAAAGATTCCTTTCTCTGTAACCGACTTTGTACAACCCTAGTCCCCTCCGGTGTCTATATAAACTGGAGGGTTTAGTCCGTAGGAAAAAGGATAATCAGACAGGCTAGACTTCTAGGGTTTAGCCATTACGATCTCGTGGTAGATCTACTCTTGTAACACTCACATTCATCAATATAAATCAAGCAGGACGTAGGGTATTACCTCCGTAGAGAGGGCCCGAACCTGGGTAAACATTGTGTTCCCCGTCTCCGGTTACCATCGATCTTAGACGCACAGCTCGGGACCCCCTACCCGAGATCTGCTGGTTTTGACACCGACATTGGTGCTTTCATTGAGAGTTCCGCTGTGACGTCGAAGACAGGATTGATGGCTCGCCTTGTTATCAAGGATAATATCACCTCCGGAGGAGCCCTGGCCTCAGGCCAAACCCTCCGGCTGGGCGGCTTTATCATGACCTCCCATCCGGCCGCTAAGCCGACGATGACTTTTTGGGTCATCGAAAATCGCCTCCGCGTTGACTCCGAATACTCCAAACAGATGGATCCGACGGAGTTGTCGTCTTTAAACGAACTCCTGGATCGCATCACCACCTTGGGGGTCGCTACAGACTACAATTGGATTGGGCTTAAACCCGATCAGAGAGAAATCAAATCTCCACCGATCACCCATCAGATAGCGGTGGTAGAAGAGCAAAACAACAACTCTTCCCCTGTGCTGAGGACGAACTACGTTCGGATTTCCGAGCTCGAAGAGCCGGACACCTGTCTGCGGAATGGCATGGCCTGTCCTCCGAACCTAGAATCAGACGATGGGCCTGAAAAATCAGTCGACATTCCGGAGCCCGAATTGTTAAGCTCGGAAGTTTCTCAAACTTCGGATCCTAAACCAGGTCAGGGTTCGGATTTAAAGCCACCCACCCACCCAGATATACGCGATCTCATGAACGTACGACAGCAGTCTCAGGAAACAGTGCATCACTTTTGGGCCAGATTCCTTCTTGTCAAGGATAAGATTGAAGATTGCCGCGACAAAGATGCAATCTCAGCATTCTGCAACAATTGCACGGACGAAGGAATCCTCAATGCCATCAACCGCCGTCGCGTATCACACTTCGTTGACTTGGCAACCATGGTACAGAAGTACTGCGCAATGGAAAGCGCCTGGAAAACTCAGGCAGCTCGTTGGGAACCACTGGTTTCCACTCACCCCCTAGTCCGAGCGAAAAGGATGCACCCCCATGGGGTGCCCAACCCAATAGTAAAGAAATCTAAGCCCATTACGGGGTGCGGAACCGTTCTGGAGGGATGGCTCGATAGGCCATGCAAAATACACACAACACCGGATACCATACCAACTCACAGCCTTAGAGCATGTTGGATACTCCGGCAAGTGGCCAAGAGCGGCAAAGATATCCTCATCAAAAACACCTCAGAACAACACCCCCCGGAAGACGTCGACCTCAGAGTATTTACGGTCTTCGAGACCTTCGCTTCAAACAATAGGCGCAAGAGGGCACTCCGCGACCTCGCCGAAGTCTGCCAAGTCACAGCAATAAACCCCTGGAATGACACGGCCATAACTTTCAATGCCAGTGACGAACCAAAATCCAGGACAGTCCGGGCACTAGCTACCTTGGTCCTCAGTCCAATCGTGGACGGCTGTCGGCTCACTAAAGTACTCATGGACGGTGGCAGTGGACTAAACCTCATCTACGAGGACACACTCAACAAAATGGAATTAGACAGGAGCCACATCAAGCAAAGTAGCACGACCTTCTGAGGAATCATTCCCAGTCGGGAGGCACGGTGCGCAGGAAAAATCACATTCGACGTGGTATTCGGCACGCCGGAGAATTATCGGTCCGAAGAGATAACCTTCCAAGTGGCCCCTTTCAACAGTGGATATCACGCCCTATTGGGGCGAGATGCATTTGCACGCTTCCAAGCTATACCTCATTATGGGTACATGAAGCTCAAGATGCCCGGGCCCAATGGTATTATCACTCTTTCCAGTGATCTGGATACAGCACTCCATGCTGAAAACAAAACCGCATCCCTGGCCCTCGAGGCATTGTCCGAAGCCCTCGCGGCCGAAGAATTAGCCGCATTACGCTCCACGGTGGATAAGGCCGACGTAATCCTGGACAAGCGACCCAAATTGACCTCCTTCAAACCAGCAGACGAAATCGTCAAATTCCAGGTCCACCCAACGGACCCTAAGAAGACAGCCTCTATCGGGGCACAGCTGGACGCAACGGTCGACACCGCATTACGAGTGTTCCTGCGCGAAAATTGGGACATATTCGCCTGGCACCCTTCTGATATGCCAGGAATCCCACGCAGGTTGGCCGAACACAGCCTCAATATATTGAAGGGATACAAGCCGGTCAAACAAACACTGAGACGCTTTTCCGAACCCAAACGACAAGCTATGGGGGAGGAGCTGGCCAAGTTCATCGAGGCCGGATTCATCAGAGAAATAAAACATCCGGACTGGCTAGCAAACCTGGTGATGGTACCAAAGAAGGATAAATCCTGCCGCCTATGCGTCGATTTCAAGGACCTCAACAAAGCCTGCCCCAAGGATCCCTTCCCCCTTCCCCGCATCGATCAGATCATTGATGCTACCGCAGGACATGACTCACTGTGTTTCCTCGACGCATACTCCGGATACCATCAAATCAAAATGAAGGAGTCCGATCAAGCCGCAACAGCATTCATCACCCCATACGGGCCTTTCTGCTTCCACACTATGCCCTTTGGGCTTAAAAACGCCGGCGCTACCTACCAACGCATGATTCAAACATGCCTGGAGAAGCAAATCGGCAAGATAGTTGAAGCATATGTAGATGATATCGTCATCAAGACCAGACACGTCGAGTCATTAATAGAAGACTTACGCCTCATGTTCGACAACCTCCGAGAATACGACATCAAGCTCAATCCGGAAAAATGCATTTTCGGCGTTACCGCTGGAAAGCTCCTGGGCTTCATTGTTTCTAGTAGAGGAATCGAGGCAAATCCAGCCAAAATTCGAGCTTTGTCACAATTGGCTACACCAGCCAACCTTAAACAGGTCCAAAAACTAGCCGGATGCGTGGCAGCTTTAAGCCGCTTTATCTCCAGACTCGAAGAAAAAGCATTGCCACTCTACCGCCTTCTTCGACGCACCGACCACTTCGAGTGGACGGATGCAGCGATGGCCGGACTGGAAGAAGTAAAGGCTCTCTTAGCGAGCAACCCAATCCTGGCCGCGCCAAACGTCGGCGAACCAATGTTGTTATACATCTCGGCGACTCACCAGGTGGTGAGTGCAGTGCTCGTCGTTGAACGAGAGGAGGACAGACACAAATTCCCACTGCAGAAGCCGGTATACTATGTATCCACTGTCCTCACACCATGCAAATCCCAGTACCCTCACTATCAAAAGATAGCATACTCGATATTCATGGCATCCCGGAAGCTACGACACTACTTCCAAGAATGCTCGATCACGGTGGCTTCCGAAGTACCACTCAATGACATAATAAACAACCGCGACGCTACGGGCCGGATTGCCAAATGGGCCATTGAGCTCCTGCCATTCGACATAACGTATAAACCGCGCCGAGCCATTAAATCCCAAGTGTTGGCTGACTTCATCGCCGAATGGACAGAGGCCGAACTCCCTAAAGAGTATGACACATATTCCAACTGGGTCATGTACTTTGATGGTTCTAAGATACTGTCCGGCTTGGGAGCGGGCGTCGTCTTAACATCCCCAATGGGAGACACAGTCCAATACGTACTCCAAATCTTATATACAGACTCCAATAATGCAGCCGAATACGAGGCCTTACTGCATGGTCTTCGAATGGCCGTTTCCATGGGCATACAACGTCTGGAGGTGCGCGGGGATTCAAATCTCGCAATATCCCAAATAAACAGAGACTTTGACGCAAAAGATCCAAAAATGGCGGCCTATCGTAACGCCGTACTCAAAATATCAGCCCGGTTCGAGGGACTCGAGTTTCATCATGTGGCTCAAGAAAGCAATCAAGCGGCGGACGTCCTTGCTCGCATGGGAGCCAAGCGCGATCCCATACCACCTAACATCTTTCTGGAACGGCTCTTCAAGCCATCCGTGGTGTGGCAAGATGAAAGTGGCAACACTGGCCCGGATCCGATCATACCGCCTGGGTCCGAACACAATACCGATATCATCGGGGGCTCAGCCACCGAAGCAACACCATCGGCCCATCTCATAATGGCAGTAATCACCCCATGGACTGAACCCTTCTTGGCCTACCTTGATAGGCGAGAGCTCTCTGAAGATCCTAACGAGGCTCGCTGCATTGTCTGGTGCTCGAAAGCCTACAAGGTCCATGATGGTGAGCTCTACAAGAAAAGCGCTACCGGAGTCCTTCAAAGATGTATCTCCGAAGAAGAGGGGCAGCAGCTCCTGGCCGAAATCCATGCTGGCCTTGGCGGTCATCACGCCGCAGCTCAGGCCCTAGTGAGTAAAGCCTTCCGTACAGGTTTCTTTTGGCCTACGGCCCGAGCAGATGCATAGGACCTTGTCCAACGTTGTGTCGGATGCCAGCTTTTCGCTAATCAAAGCCATATGCCGCCTACTGCACTACAAACAATCCCCATTACATGGCCCTTCGCGGTCTAGGGGCTTGATATGGTCGGACCCCTTAAAGGGGGAAGCCACAAGAAAAAATATCTGCTGGTCATGGTAGATAAATTCACTAAGTGGATTGAGGCCAAATCGGTTAAAACGGCCGAAGCCGGACCAATGATAGACTTTATATCTGGTGTGGTACACCGTTATGGTGTTCCACACAGCATTATCACAGACAATGGCTCCAACTTTACAGCCGATGAGGTGAAAACCTGGTGCGCTAACCTCGGCATCAAGCTCGACTATGCCTCCGTTTATCACCCGCAAACAAATGGTCAAGTCGAACGGGCCAATGGTCTTATTATGAGCGGCATTAAGCCCAGACTAGTGCGGTCTTTGAAAGAGTCAGACAAACATTGGGTGGAGGAGCTCGACTCCATACTCTGGGGGCTGCAGACCACGCCCAACCGCACTACCGGATACACACCGTTTTTCATGGTGTACGGCGCCGAGGCCGTGTTGCCCTGCGACATTATGCATGACTCACCACGAGTGCTCATGTATGAAGAGAGAGAGGCCGAGCTTGATCGGCAGGACAGCTTAGACGCCCTGGAGGAGGAGCGTGACGTTGCAAAGGCCCGTTCCGCACTGTATCAACAACAGGCTCGCAGATATCAAAGCAGGGAAGTCCGGGCCAAGACTTATAATGTTGGCGAACTCGTTCTACGCTTGCCAGAGAAGAAAAAGGACAAACTCAAGCCCAAATGGGAGGGTCCCTTCATCATTGACGAAGTTCTCACTGGAGGAGCGTACCGCCTGCATGAAGCATCAAACAATCGCTTGGAGCCGAACCCATGGAACGCCACCAGCCTCCGAAGATTTTACGCCTAGAGCGGGACTCTTTGTTCGTCTTCTTCTCCCTTTTTGTCCATCACCGTTCCTTTTTTTTACTCTCTTTCATTCTTTTTTTCCCTAGTTTTAAGCACTTGTGCGGTTAAACCACGCACCTATGACGTACACATCCTTAAATATGTACGTCCATAATACCTGGGGGATTCTTGTATAGAAGCTTATTATTATTATTTTCCGAGCATCCAGCTCACCACATATGTGTCTTTTCCCCATATGTACCTTTTCTTCGCCATTATATGCATCGTTATGACTTAAGTTTTGGCCAAGCTGGGTTGCCTGGCTCCTGTGCTTATGCCCTACGTTCCCGTTAGTTTGGCTAGGGCATAAAGGGAGCACCTCTGCGATTGTTACTGTCGGGTCAACCGGATGTGTACCTCAGACTAGGTGAACCGAAAGCTAGCGTTCTTAAGGGAATATTTGGTCGGCGAACTAAAGATGTTTTTTTTCATTCATTACACTATGAACCCCCAGATGCTATGTACACTGTGATTTTTTAATCACAGTTCGGACATGAACATTAACGCATGTTCACCCAGGGAAAGGAACCCTTAACGGAACTATTCTCTCTGGAAGATGTTTCTTACAATCACATGTAATATAACATAGCTAGCCGGATACTTGTCTGTTCAAGCAACTATGACCCCTACGCCTGGTTTCCACGCATACCCCGGTTTATATTACCGTGCGGGTATTCGGAAACACTCTGCACCTTCGGGTCCGGAGGTCGAAGCGAAAAGGTCCGCCATGACAATCGTTTTTACAATCAGGCTAGGGACAAATTTGTCAATCATATAGCCACTTAGACTCAAAAAATTCTTCCTCTATGCCGTCCCACAGGCTGTCTAGCTTACAATCCTGTTGGGACAATTCGGCGGCTACCTTTACTTGGTCATATACTAAACTAACCGGAATTTCTTTTCCGTCTGATCCTCGAGGTCCGACCCGAGCCATATGATACGGATCAAGCTTGGTATACCATGTTTTCACCATGGCCCAGGCCTCTCTCGCACCTTCTCGGCAGGCTGATATCTTCCATAATCGGAAACGCCTCCGCGCTCCTTTGAACAGCTGTACAAGTTCCTCCATACTCCCTGGAGGGGAGGCGGATGGCCACAAAGCCTTGGCAACACTCCGCATTACCTGCCGAGCTCGTTCGTGCATTTGCGACAGCTCTTGTAGAAGATCGCCTGAAGATCCGGACATTTCCTCTTCGGGACGGCCGGTCAGCATACCTGCAGACATAAATCTGTCAGTTCCTTCCCTCGCCGAATTACACGGAGGTAGGTTCAAAAGCATACTGAATATGCCGCCTCGTAGCCTCTTATTTTCCTTCACGGAGTCAGCGAGCTGGGCTCGCACATCTTTCAGTTCTTCACCTGCAGCTTGTTTTTCTCTTCCCTGACCCGTGTCAGCACACGTTCGCCCACGGCTAGTAGCCTTTTTGCTTCTTGTGTATCCGCTTGCGCGATTTCAAGTGCCTCCTTCAGCTGATCTAACGATCCTGCCATGGGATATGCAACACTGTTAGCATTGCTGGTATATGATTATATTTTCTCGATGGAGGGAAACATTACCAGGCGACGCCTCCTTGGATTTCTCCAATTCGGCGGTGGTAGCAGTTAGCTGAGTCCGGCACTTTTCCAGTTCTTGAGACAACAGTTTGTTCTTCTCTGTAAGCACCTGGTTATACAACGATCCTTAAATCAGTTGTATCAACTGCTTCAAGTCTCGGGGGCTACTGGTATATAATTATTAGGTTTGTACGATGCAAACTTACCCGCATATCTTTCAAATGCTGGTCTGTGGCTCTGGTAAGCCCGTCTCGAGCAGCTCGGATGTATGCATCAGCCGAGCTGAAGGCATTAAATGCCTCTTTTGTAAAGCCGGGGTCGCGAAGAGCGGCCCTCCGGCGCCGATGATTCATGGTGCTCTCCACTTCTGAGTTTGTGACGGATACATCATCCGAATCCTCTGCCGAAGGACAATCCGGCATCACTCCCATACCAGCCCTCGTCTTTATGGCCGGTTCTGGAGTCTGGTTGTTGGGAGCATGACCTGCAGGTCCCCCGGACATAGTCCGGTGAACGCTCTTCCTGATGAAACACAAACAGACAACGTCACAGTTGGATGTGACTACCAAGGGGCATATTTATGAAGCCGTACCTTTCTGACGATGGCTCGGTCGTGACTTCGTTTGCCTTCCTTTTCGAAGGCTTGCCCGACATGGGCGCCGCCCTCTTTTGAGTCGCCTCTGGTGCAACATGGCGCGGCAAGTGCCTCCCCTTTGGAACACGCGATAGTGCGGTGGGTAAGGCAGAATGAGGAAGCTCTTTCGGAGGAGAGGTCTCCTGATTACTTATGTGTGAGGCAGGTAAGAGGCCGGGATAGTCTGCTATAATGGCCACTTTCGTGCCGTCGTAGCTCGCCTGGTAAAATACTCCCTCCTCTAGCTCCACAAATATGTCCGGATCTTCCTCGAATCCAGGGTCAAGATCCCGGTTATGGTTCTCCGGCTGTGGAGCGGGGCTGTAGGTCCCCGTGACGACCTTTCGCCATTCCTGTTACAAATGGATGGGTTAGTATCAGTCAAGAGCGACTCATGGAAAGGATGGAGTATGGTGGTGGGATTAAAACTCACCCAGCTGGGAGGATTGTACATGGAAAAACCCTCTCGGCGTTTAAGACGCATAAATTCCTCTTTTTCCCCTTCGTACAGATCGGCAAATATTTTGGCCAGAACAATGGGGTTGTCCGGACCCTTCCGGCCACAGCGTGAGGCGTCATCTTCCCCATTGTAGTGCCACATAGGAAGCCCTCTAAATTGGAGTGGTTGGACACCCCGCACTATGGAGATCGCCATTACCTCGATAATTGATAATCCGGACTGGGCGAGCGTCTTTATCTTGCTCATTAATTGATGGATTCCCGCACTATCTTCCTCCTCGAGGCTCCTAGGGCGCCAGCTATGGCGTTTCTTCAAAGGAGCGCTGGAGAATTTGGGGAGACCCATTCGGATTGTGTCAGGGAGAGCAACGTCCTCAATATAAAACCACTCTGAGGGCCACTCCTCGGATGCTTTCTTCGGTGTGCCGGATAGATATCCGGTCCCAGCTATGCGCCATACTTCGGCGCCGCCCACCTCGAATATGGATCCCTCTTGGGTACGAGGGACGAGGCAGAATAGTTTTCTCCATAAACCAAAGTGGGCTTCGCAGCCTAGGAAAAGCTCGCAAAGGGCAACAAAACCCGCGATGTGCAAGATAGAGGCCGGCGTGAGGTTGTGCAGTTGGAGGCCATAATACTCCAGGAGTCCTCGGAGGAAAGGGTGGATTGGAAACCCAACGCCTCTTAGCAAATAAGGAATGAAGCACACCCGTTCCCCCCTAGTTGGATTGGGAAAATTTTCCGCCGAAACTTCACGTGAGAAGGAGGTCAAACCTGCTCGAACAGGGACCAGATCCGCAGGGGGAAGAAATCCCTGTGTTTGGAGCCTCTCCAGCTGATCGTAGGATACGGAACATCTTTCCCAGTCGCCCTTCTTGGAGCCATGGGGGCGGGAGGAAGAACTGGGAGCGCTAGCCATGTTGGAATGGTTTCTCCTAGCAGGCTTTGAGGATTTCTCGCTTGGCGTGAAGTGGATCTGAAGATCCAATCTCTTTAAATAGACGCCTTTCTTACATGGTCAGGGAGTTATGTGCAAACATACCCCGACCTCTCGTATTCGCTCGACACGTGGAAACTGAAGTCATGAAGGCATGGAAGCCGATGAGCACGACATTAAATGGAAGGCCAAATACAGCCCCTTCAGTCAGGTACTTTGAAGTAATCGGAGGAGGAACCCGCCTTGCAATGCTGAAGACACTCTGCGCTCCGGGCACATCGTTATTGAAAGCCTGGTTCGGGGGCTACTGAGGGAGTCCTGGATTAAGGGGTCCTCGGGCGTCCGGGCTATGTGACGCGGGCCGGACTGATGGGCCATGAAGATACAAGACAGAAGGCTCTCTCCCATGTCCGGATGGGACTCTCCTTGGCGTGGACGACAAGCTTGGCATTCGGATATGAAAGATTCCTTTCTCTGTAACCGACTTTGTACAACCCTAGTCCCCTTCGGTGTCTATATAAACTGGAGGGTTTAGTCCGTAGGAAAAAGGATAATCACACAGGCTAGACTGCTAGGGTTTAGCCATTACGATCTCGTGGTAGATCAACTCTTGTAACACTCACATTCATCAATATCAATCAAGCAGGACGTAGGGTATTACCTCCGTAGAGAGGGCCCGAACCTTGGTAAACATCGTGTTCCCCGTCTCCTGTTACCATCGATCTTAGACGCACAGCTCGGGACCCCCTACCCGAGATCCGCCGGTTTTGACACCGACACCATGTATGGCCCATGACGTCTTTCGGCCCATATGAGGCACTTTGTAACTCTTGGCCCATTAACGGCCCGTGGTGAAACTGGCCCGTAATGAACAGTGTATCGCTTTATACCCATTAACGGCCCATTATTCCATTGGGCTGTTTCCAGCCCATGTTATCTTTCGGCCTTATTAGGGCTCATTTATTCTTGGGCTCATTTCCAGCATTCGGTTACTTACGGCCCGTTACTGGCCTTTTCTGCTTGTGGGCCAAATTCAACCCGTGGTTATAGTCGGCCCGTTTGTGGCCCGTTAATCCGTTGGGCCATTTTTATAGCGTCATCAAATATGGCTGATTAATGACGGCCCGTTATGGTCGGCCCATGAACGGACGATTCCAACTCTAGCCCGTTTATGACCCATAATGCGGTCCGTTATTGGCCCATGTTTGGCCAATCGATCATACGGCCCGTAGAAGGCCCATTGATGCTACGCCCCGTAGAAGGCCCATTGTTTCTATGGCCCGTAGGATGCCCATGGTCACTACAGTAAATATGTAGCCCATGGTTATTGTGGCCTAGTTTTAAAAAATAGGTTATTGCGACCACTAGCAAACCGCGAAAAAGAACTGCACTGACTACAAGCAAACAAATAAACAAGACAACAAGGAAATAAATAAGCAAGCAACTTACGCTAGGCTATCACGGCTATTACACATATTACATCCACTGGGCATCAAGGTTCGCCACCAGTGCAAATATAGGGAACAAAGCAGCATATCACATACACTGGTTGTCAAAGTTGGCGACCAGTGCAAATAAACTCCGTAGCAAAACAAGTCCAGAACTGAAACCACTTTAGAAGAGCTCAAGAAACAATATCCTGGGTACCCATAATGCTGATAAGACGCTTATCAAGCTTATTAACTTTCTCTTGTTTGGCGCTTAAATCCTCCAGCGCTTGCTGTTGCACCAGAAAGTATGCATCTGAATTCTGCAGGGACTTCCTCAGTCCTTCGGCTTCCTGTCGCAGAACATCTGATCGATGTCTTTCAACTTGAAGTTGAGACTCAAGAAGCCGAACTGATTCAGGCAGCGAGTTCGAAGAGCTGGTGCCAGCAGTAGTGGCCAGTAACTCGAACATTACATCAAGACAGGACTTTGGGGTTGTCTCAGTGTCTTCAATATAGTTTTTATCAGCTTTCTTGGAGACCAACAGGGATGTCTCACTATCTTGAACCTTATCTGCATTACTTCCTTTACCATTGCATAACGGGGTACTCTTCTCCAATATTTTATCCGCATTCTAAAAGAGAAACAAACAGACACATCATAGGTTTACCATGTTGTATATGAAACTCATTTTGGTAAACCAGTTCAGTAGTAAGGTGGACAGGATAATAGCATGAAACAAACATATATCTATGTAGTATGGTCACTGTATGGTCTATATCATTCTAGTTTATGTTGCCAAATCAAGATAGAGACAGTTCAAATCATATCTATTTAAGACAAAGCAGCATAGACAGAATATAAGTGTGGGAAACTACACAGCAATAACAACACTTGTAATGTGCATGGCATGAGAACATAACTGTTTATTCAATTGAAACTGAAATCAACATAGAGCAAGTTACAACAGCAAACACGTTAAAGAAACAGGTTTAAAACATACCTGTTGCGCCATTGGAGTTTCAATTGCATCCTTCAAATTTGAAATTAGTTGGTATGAGTAAATACAGTGATGCAAGAGCAAATGAGTATGAACCATAGCTACAGAACCTGACCTGAGAACAATTCTTCTTCTACTTTAAGCGTTGACTTTTGGTTCGGAGTGGTGGTCCTCGTGCTTTGGGCACTGCAGTTGCCTTACTAACTGCTCGTGTTTGGGTGCTCTGTGGTGGAGACGGTGCTGTGTCAACTGGAACTGGGTTACTATCTGCTGGGGTTGGGGTTAGAAGGGGTGTAGCTGGTTCTCTGTCCAACTGGGTAGGGGTACAATCTGCGTGAGTCTGGGTTATGTGTGGTGGGGCTGGTTCTTGGGCAAGTACAACCGTGGTTCTATCTGCATCGACAGGTAGCACGATCTTTTCTGAAGACCGTGTTTTTACTCCCACAGATACTGCCATCACCCCCTCCAATTCAAATGGCTGATAAACAAGAAAAGTAATTGAATGTACAGACATTGTAAGATAGATAGGTGCAATGGATAGTAGGGAAGAAAACAGGGCATGAAATAATTCACATTTATGTTGTCTAACCAAACAGAATAGCATGACATAATTTCACATATATGATGGCTAATTAAACAGGATAGCATGACACAATTTCACATGTATGATGGCTAACTAAACAGGATAGAATGACATACTTCAAAATATGATGACTATGTAAACAGGATGACATGATATAACTATACGATGTGTCTATTAAAGTGGTTGGCATGCCATAATTCACAAACATGCCGTCGATGGAAACATGATGGCATGATATAATTCACGGATAGAATGACATAATTCAAAATATGATGACTATATAAATAGGATGAGATGATATAACTATATTATGTCTTTAGAAAATGGGTTGGCATGCCATAATTCAGATACATGTTGTCTATCTAAACATCATGGCATGATATAATTCAAATATATGATTTATATACTAAGCAAGTGAGCAGAGGGCAATCGCATATATGATGTGTCAACTAAGGAGATGGCATTCAATATTGTGTATATGATGTAAAAACTAAGCATTGCAAGACAACATATGCATGATATGAGTAATATAACCCTGCCAAGTTTGAGCATACACCTCAGGGGGATAATAGGACTGGTCATCTGCCTCTGAATCCTCCTCTGAGGAGCTATCTGTAACCAGCAAGATATCTGCTTCAGCAGGTAGCATTGTCTGCTCTGAAGACCTTGTTTTCACTCCGGATTTCTCCATCACCAATTCAAATGGCTGATGCACAGGAAGAGCAGTTGAATATACAAACATTGTCAACAAATGCAATGAGTAATACAAAAAAAGGACGACATGATATAATTCACATATATGACGCTTGGCTAAACAGCATGGCATTGCATAGTTCACATACATAATGCCTTGCAACAAGATAGCATTGCATAATTCACATATATAATGTCTTGCAACAAGATGGCATTGCAAAATTCACATACATGGTAATTAGACACTAAACAGGTGACATTCACACAAAGCATGTCTAAACTAAGCAAATGACATGCCAATGCAAGACACCATATGCACGATATGAGCAATATAACCCTGCCAAGTTAGAGCATGCACCTCGGGGGGGAAATAGGACTGGTCATCTGTCTCTGAATCCTCCTCTGAGGAGGTATCCGTAACCAGCAAGACATGCGCTTCGTCAGATAGCATTGTCTGCTCTGAAGACCTTGTTTCCACTCCAGATTTTTCCATGACCGTGTCGAATGGCTGATGCACATGAAGAGTAATTGAATGTACTAAAATTGTTGACAAATTTAATACGTAATAAAAAAATGGTGGCATGATATAATTCACATATAAGATGACTGGCTAACCAGGGTGGCATTGCAAAATTCACATATATGATGCCTGGCTAAACAAGATGGCATTCACTACTGGAATCAGGATCTTTGCCGTCAGCCAGCTCTTTGCCGTCTGCTAGCTGACGGCAAAGAAGGTCTTTGCCATCAGCTTACAGAAAACTGACGGCAAAGAAAGAGCTGACGGTAAAGATCATGTTTGCCGTCAGCCAGCTCTTTGCCGTCCGCTAGCTGACGGCATAGAAGCTTTGCCGTCAGCTAGCAGACGGCAAAGAGGGAGGGTGGCCCACCAACGAGAACAACCTAACGGCCACTTTCTTTGCCGTGTGCTAGCAGACGGCAAAGCTTCTTTGCCGTGTGCTAGCAGACGGCAAAGAAAGTGACCAACCTAACGGCCGTAACAGCGCACCAGCCCCACCTCTTTGCCGTCTGCCAGCAGACGGCAAAGTTTTTTTTAACACGCAAAAAAAATAGACCCACCTCTTTGCCGTCCGCCAGCAGACGGCAAAGTTCTTTTTAATTAACCCGCAAAAAAAAATAGACCTACCTCTTTGTCGTCTGCCAGCAGACGGCAAAGTTTTTTTAACACGCAAAAAAAAATAGACCCACCTCTTTGCCGTCTGCCAGGAGACGGCAAAGTTTTTTTTAACACGCAAAAAAAAAATAGACCCACCTCTTTGCCGTCTGCCAGCAGACGGCAAAGAGGTGAGGTGGCTTTTTGCAATCTGCTGGCAGACGGCAAAGAGGTGTGTTTTTTTTTGCGGGTTAAAAAAATGCCGCCACCTCACCTCCTCCCTCCTTCTCTCTCCCCCTCTCTCTGTCCCCCCACGCCTCACCCACCCGCACCCGCGCGCCGCCAGCTCGCCCCTGCGCTCGCCCCTCCCCCGACCAGGCCGCAGCGCCGCCCCCTCCCCGCGGCCCTCCTCCACCACCGCGGCGCCGCCCCTCCCTGCGGCCCACCTCCACCACCGCGGCGCCGCCCCCTCCTCGCGGCCCTCCTCGACCAGCGCCCCTCCCCGCGGCCCTCCTCGACCAGCGCCCCTCCCCCGCGGCCCTCCTCCACACACCGCCCCTCCCCGCGGCCCTCCTCCACCCCCGCCCCTCCCGCGGCCTCCTCACCATCGCGGCGCCGCCCTCCCTGCGGCCCACCTCCACCACCGCGGCACCGCCCCCTCCCCGCGGCCCTCCTCGACCAGCGCCCCCTCCCCGCGGCCCTCCTCCTCTACCACCAGGGGAGGGGGGATCGGCGGCGGACCGGATCCCGTTGCCTCCCTCCGCCGCTTGGCTCCGGGCCTTTGCCGGGGTTCCTCCCTCGCCGGCGGGGACATCGGGCTCGTGCTGTGACCCCGCCCTGGTCGCTGACCGTTGGGCTCTGAGCTGAGGTAGGAGGATTTCATCAGTAAGTATTGCATCAATGATATAATTAAAGGAGAGAATATGTTGACAATACTCCTGCGAAACTGAAAACAACATAACTATGCCTTCTTAGCAGAAAAGCAGGAAGAAAGATAACCAAATTACTATTGTAGCAACTGAAGATCGCTTTCTTCTGTGTTCTGTATCTCCTCAGTGATTGTGCCAAATAAATTGGTAGACAGTAAACATTCTGCAAAAACTACAATTAAAAAGATCCACATCCAACAGACTGGAAATTCTATTACTCAAACATTTGAGACATAAATCATTCACTGGGTAGGATTTAAATTATCAATGGATAAGTGTATTTTACATACCTTTTGGTCAGAACGCAGAATAATGGGTTGCATAGATTGCCCAGTAAGGCACTGAAGAGGTCTTCTTAAAACAGGTCATGACTTTGATGGCGGCGAAGACATTAGATGATTGTCCTGTTCTAGAAATTCAGCAGGCCTAGATCAAGATTTTAGTCTTGCTATCTGCACCAACTTGTAAGAGCTCCGTCAGTGCCAGTATAGGACTATGGCATGGCATTTATATCACTGACGAAGCAAAATATGTCATCTCTTTGTTTATCATCAGTCTGAACATTTTATAGGTTGAACATTGTGAAACGGAGAAATGAACCAAATATTTTCAGTATTGATAACTCTGCAATGTGTTGAAATAGGGATCCCAAATCTCCTAGAGAGGAAATTACTAACCTGAAAGTATTTTGAATCTGTGAGATACCTAAGCGTGCTGCTCCATTATCCTCGTAATGCTTGAGCGAGCTCAACAAAAGATAGATTATGATGCCCTGCCTATGTTGGGGAGAAAAGGCTACCTTTTTTCTTCGACATGAAAGTTGACATTTCAAGCTAGATGCTAGTATACAACTATCAGTGCATTATTTGACTATAGTAACAACGTCAAGATGTTCAGCGTGGCTGCGTGGGGATCTTTATTTGTTGTCATGATGCCCCGTTGGAAGCAATCTACAGGAAGAAGAGGATCGACTTTGAAAAGCATATGTAACTTCAGTTTCACAAGGAAAAATTTAATGTTGGAGAAGACTCCTGGACAAAGTCTAAAAAATTTGAATTCAAGGGGGCATTCGGACAGAAGTGTAGAACTAAGTATGTGTGGGTAGATGTTGCACCTAATTTCCTGCTATCTCCTGTACTACTTGATGTAACATTGCCATTGAGTTAATAAAGTGCCATGAGGCATTCCCCTTAAAAAAAATGACGATGTCTATTACAGATTTGCTTTAAGCCACAATCAGGACACTTCCTCGAATTCAGCAAGTGATGGGGAAGATGAATTGCTACCATCTAAGCAAACAACCTTCAAAAGAAGTTTGAACAACTAACTTCTGAATATTGTATAGTATGGATGAAATATATAAACTACAGAAAATGTCAATTCAGAAAAAGTGTGCATTGGTCATATATATATATATATATATATCTCAGTTGCAGATATCATTTTTCCCATCCCAAAATATGTATGCCTGAACAGATGTCCAAAAAGACTATCAAAAAACATAAAGGTCAAATTAAACACTATTTATTACATTTCAAATTCTACTATCCTTGCTGTTGTCTGCAGTTTAATTTATATGTTATAACTGACAACGCACACAATAGTGCTTATACCTACCTATCAACTTCTTATATTAGGTATTCAATTTTTTATTATGTTCATGATAATGATACACTTAAATTATATACATATTATTCATGTCAGGTATTCAATTTTTTTATGTTGTACTAATTTCGTTTACTCTTTGTCATTGCAGGTGTTGACAGATGGTGGGCTTGGGTCGAGAGCGCTCCGAGCCTCCTTCCTCGGCGCGTGCTGGGAGGGGTGCTTCCATTCCACTCCAGCCCCTCCGGAGAGCGCTCATAGACAGTATGCAGACACCACCGGCGGGCGCTTCTTCTTCGGCAGGGAGAGGTCGGGGGAGGACGAAGAGGGGTGCTAGAGGTGGACGTGGCGGCAGAAGAGATAGGAAGGCTGCTACGCCTTCCTCGCCGCCACCCCCAGCTGATTCACCCGACCACAGGACTGCTCTGTCTGAGGTGGACCCGTCTCGGACTCCGGTCCACGAGCCTCGGGCCGACGAGCCTTCGCCCCACGAGACTCCGGTCCCAGAGTCTTCATCCCACGAGACTCCGGTCCCAGAGTCTTCGTCCCACGAGACTCCGGAGGCTAGTGGCCATGCTGATGGTGGCGAGGACCGCTTTTGTGATGATAGCTATAGCGAGGGCGAGCTGGTTGAGGGGGGGAACGTCTACCAGCGTGGTGGTACAACGCTCCCGCCCGTGCCGGCGACCCGCGAGCAGAGGTGGTTGATTGCGCCTAATGGGGATAAGTAAGTGCATTTACTCTTTTTTAACCTTTTGCCTTCACGTTTCTTCAAATTAATATCTGATGCGTTGGCCTTGTCATACTGCAGAGGTTGGAAACACATCCCTGGTATCCGCAAGCCCAACCAGGTCCTTGGTGTGCTTTGCCGGCAGAACTTCCCGGGGTGGGTCACGTTGCCCGGTGAGGGTGAGGTTCCACAGCTAGCACTGAGCTGGGAGCTGTACTTGGCTGCCCCGGCCCCGCCGGAGGAGAGGGTCGACGGTGTCTTGTGCCACACGGTGGCCGACATTGTATTCTACATGTTTTGGGTAATTTCTCCTTTACAGAATTAAAAATCAACAGTACCTAGTGATTGTACTAATCAGTGTTGTCTTGTTTGATTGCAGACCTTCTACATGTGTCTTGAGGGAGAGGAGGAGGCCGCGGCTAAGGTTCTCGAAGCCGAGTGCAAGCGCCTACTTCAGAGCTTACGGCACAAGGCTCGGGTGCAGGCTGTTCGAGACTACTACGCCTCGATTGGTATTAAGAGGTCCAAGACGAAGTGCCGCGGCAAGTTTCTGAGTAAGGATAAGTACATGAAGGTAATTACCTATTCTTAAGGCCTTGTACTTAGTTTCCTTGATTTGATTCGTAGGCGTAGCGCTGGATTTTCTTTTGACTAACTTAGGTGCCCCTGAGATGGTGTGCGGATAGGATGGACTGTTGGGAGGCATTGGTGGATGACTGGTGCTCTCCCCAATGGCTAGCCAACCACAACAAGGCCAAGGATAACCGTGCCAAAATGGTTGGTCTGCCACACCATCAAGGGAGCTGCAACCTATATGAGTTCGGGGATAACTGGGTATGTGGTTTGCTTCATGATTCATGCAATTTCATTCTTCATGCTAGCTTGAGCCCTTAACTAATATTTTGTTCCTCTCTTTTAGGCGCGACACAACAAGACGGAGGTGCCAGAGGTGTTCGACCTCTATGCCATGGCCCATACTGCAAAGTACAAGAAGGTCAAGGCATTCTCTGAGTCGGACCTCGATCATCCAGAGAGCTTCACCAACATCTCCTCCCACCACAAGCTCATGAGGTACAGAGACGAGGGGAAGGCGAGGAAAGGGGTGGACTTCAACCCGAGCAAGCAACCTTTTGATCCAGAGCTGGTGATGATATCTGGTGGCGGGAGGCCTCATGGCTCGATAGCCATTGGGGATGGACTGATACGTTGTCCTCGCACTCTTCCGGAGATCAAGAAGCGCCAGACGAGCTCCGATCCTGAGATAAGGCCTCGTCCACGGCCAATGGAGCTCGCCATCGAGGCTAGGGCCCAAGAGCTTTTGGCTGAGGCAAACAGGCAGGCGGCGGAGAGGGAGAGGGAAATGGAGGACAGGACGGCTAGGCTGTTGGAGGAGGAGAGGAATCGGAACGACGCGTCTCACCGGGCCCTATACGAGCTCCTCGTGGTAAGTTTCTCCTGGATATTAGCCAAATCATGCACGTAATGTTCGTTTCATTACTAACTAATATGACTGATTCGTGAAAATAAAATGTGCAGACCATGTGCCAGAACAACGGTCAGACCCCTCCGCCGATGCCCCAGATTGGTATAGCGCCCACAGTGAGTTTCATTTGAATGGTCATTAGTTACTAGTATTCACATTTGAGTTGCATCATGCTAACGAGACATTGCAAATGATCCTTGGTGCAGGATGCCTCCCGACAAGCATCAACCGATCCTTCTCCGTCTACCATTGGCGCAACCCCGACCGGTCCTTCTCCATCTGGCACTGGCGCAAACCCGACCGGTCCTTCACCTCCGTGATGATGGTAAATTTTCCCAAGTGTTTTTCTTAACAAATGCATACTTAGCTTAAGAAATGACCTATTTAGCTCCAAAATGACCTATACTTAGCTCATTTTCCTCGAAAATGACATAATAACCTTACTGAGCTCCAAAATGACATATTTTACGTAGGATAGTTATAAAATGACCTATACTTAGCATTTTTTTCCTCCAAAATGACTTGATATGCTTAGTTAGCTAAAAAATGGCATAACTATCTAGGATATAGCTCAATAATGATCTATACTTAGCTTAGCTAGTTCATTTATGACATAATTAGCTTACTTAGGTAAAAAATGGCATAATAACCTTGGTTTAGCTCCAAACTGTCATATAATTAGTTTATTTTCCTCCAAAATGACAAAATAACCTTACCTAGCTACAAAATGACCGATTTTAACTAGGATACCTCTAAAATGACCTACACTTACCATTTTGTCCTCCAAAATGAATAAATATGCTTAGTTAGCTCAAAAATGGCATAACTATCTAGGTTAGCTCAAAAATGACCTATACTTAGCTTCTTTAGTTCAAAATGACATAGACTTAGCTTATTTTCCTCGAAAATGACATAATAACCTTACTAAGCTCCAAAATGACCTATTTACCTATCTTAGCTTAAAATGACCTACACTTAGCATTTTTACCTAGCTATGCTAAAAAATGGCATTTTTACCTACCTTAGTTAGAAGAAGAAGAAGATAAAGAAGAGGAGAGGAGAAAAAGAAAGAGAAGAAAAATTCTTCTTCTTCTTCTTCTTCTTCTTTTTCTTCTAGCTAGTCTTCTTCTTCTTCTTCTTCTTCTAACTTTCTTCTTTCCCAATTTGCAGATTTGCTTTAGATGAGGAAGCTTGCGTTGATGGAGTCTACTCTTCTCCTTGTGCTTCCTTTTTGTTTTGATTTTGTACGATGAACTTTGTTGTTGGATATGTTGTTGGAAACTTGTTGTTGGATATGTGTTGGTATGCTAGTTGAAAGTATTTTCAAAATTTGTATATATATATATATCTGTGAAATTCTGTGAAATTGAATGAATTTAAGAAAAAACAGAAAAAAGGGGCTATACAGGCTCTTTGCCGTCTGCTGGCAGACGGCAAAGAGCTTTGCCATCAGCCAGCAGACGGCAAAGAGCTTTGCCATTAGCCAGCAGAAGGCCAAGTTGCCACGTGGGCTGGCCTATATGGTTGCTTTGCCATCTGCTGGCAGACGACAAAGACCTTTGCATCTTTGCCGTCTGCTGGCAGACGGCAAAGACATTTGCCTCTTTGCCGTCTGCCCGCTGACGGCAAAGACATTTGCCTCTTTGCCGTCTGCCAGCTGACGGCAAAGCCCTTTGTCTCTTTGCTGTCTGCCAGCTGACGGCAAAGAATGCCACATGGAAGCTACCTAGTAGGCATCTGGGCTGGCCTATTTGGGCACTTTGCCGTCTGCTGGCAGACGGCAAAGATGCAATGGTCTTTGCCGTCTGCCAGCAGACGGCAAAGCACGCCGTTAATCCCTTAACAGACCTAAGCTGCCACGTCTACCGTCTATGCCCTTTGCCGTCTGCTAGCAGACGGCAAAGACCTTTGCATCTTTGCCGTCTGCCAGCAGATGGCAAAGTGCCCTTTACCGTAGGTCGTTCAGCCGGACAGGGTGCCGTCCTTTGCCGTCTGCTGGCTGACGGTAAAGGCCTTTGCCGTCCGCCAGACATGCCTTTGCCATCAGCCATGGCAGATGGCAAACTGCCTGATTCCTGTAGTGATTGCATGATTCACATATACGATAAAGAAACTAAACAGATGTCATTCACACAAAGCATGTCTAAACTAAGCAGATGACATATTTGATGTATAAAGTAAGCAATGCAAGGCACCATATGCACGATATTACCAACATCAGCATGCCAAGTTAGAGCGAAGACCTCAGGGGGTAAATAGGAGTGGTCTTCTCCTTCTGAATCCCCCTCAGAACAGTTATCTTCCTATCGTGGGAAACCACGGCCACCTATGGGGCCATGAGCCCCTTTTGGTTTGGCGGGGGTCGGGCACGTTGCACAAAGAGCGGAGAAGCGTCACACAGCGCGGCAGAGATCACACGGGTAGTTTTTACCCAGGTTCGGGCCTCTGTGAGGCGTAAAACCCTACTCCTGCTTTGGTGGATTGATGGTCGAAAAATGGTGGATGAACGCAGCGCTCTTGCTCGGCAAGGTCGCCTCAGGGCGAGAGCAGCTACACGCGTATGGGTGTGTAAGGGTCCGGATCAGCCAACCCTTTCTACGGTCGCCATGGGCCTCCTTTTATAGATCAAGGGGTCACCACAGTGGCAAATTAGTCATTACATACTGATTAGATAGCAAATAGTGCTATCATACCTAACTCTGCAGGCTGATAGAGCGCATTAAATGCGCCGCTCAACGTCACATCTCAGCTTGCCCGGCAGGCCCTGCCGGGCTGTCTTGCCAGCTTCGCGCCTGCTTGCTTGACACTTCTCAGGACGGGTGTCGCCTGGGGGTATTTTCTGTAGGAAGTGGCTGCCATGTGGCAAATAGCAGCCACTTAGTCACTTTGGAGCTTGACACCGCACTGATTGACGATGTGCATCGTGATGAGGTGGTGCGGTGGAGTGGTTTGCCTCCGTAAGCCCCGGCAGGCCTGCCGGGACGATCCTGAGACTTGCTTCCGGGGAAAAACCAACCTTTGCCAGGCTCGCCTGCCCGGCAGAGGAGGTTCTTCCCTTAGCGATATCTTGTATATCTAGCTCATCTTGGTCTTCTTGATATGCACTTTGGTTCTGCCAAAGAATTGATCGCTCGTGCTTTGATCTGACCTTGGTGTTGTAATCTTGTCCTTGGGCCTGTGCATAGTCTGGGCAACGGACCCAGGGTTTGTTGCACCGACTGGAGCCCCCGGGCCTGGCATGAACACGCTGCTGGGCATCGTCGGGGTAGGCCCTAACGAGTGCACAGGTAGGAGCACAAGGGTGGCTTCGCCCCTTTGAGATCTTCTTTGCTTCTTCATTAACCCAAGCTTGGGTCAGTTTCCAATTTTTCCGCGTGTCGTGCGCAATGTTACGGGAGAAACTAGACCACGATCTGTGGACCGCTCGTGCCCCATGATCAAGGGGCAGAAACTGCCGCGCCACTTGCCTCCCACCTCAGGTGCATCCGCCACGTGTACCGCATGCATTGCGTAGGGTAGGTGGCGGAAGCGGAGGGCGCGGGGGCGGGCGTCATGGCAGAAAGCCAGGCATCGCAGATTGGCGCAGAAGGTCGGCCTAGATTCCCTGAGCTGTTGAAGGTGCAGGGAAGCCGCATTGGAGGAGCAGGGTGGTTACCTCCTGAATGAGAAGCCAGCCCCCTGCCCTGTTTCTCTATAAAAAGGGGCAGGAGCGGTGTGTTTGTTCACACACTTTCCTTCTCCCCTTCCTCAATTGTTCTTTGCTTGCCATGGTGAGGGGACGAGGGCGTAGTGGTACTTCGGTGGCGACGAGAGCTTCTGCTCGACAGCGTCTCCCTCCTCCTCCTGAAACCGCGAGATCGGAGCCCGCTGTGAGAGGAGGAGGAAGAGGATGAGGTCGCGGTCGTCGTGGCGCTCGCGGAGGAGGGGGGTGGGGCGGCGCCCTGATCGCGCCCCCACCAGACGTTCCTTCTCCGTTGGAGGGCCACGTCGGAGACCAGCCTCTAGAGTTCGTCATCAGGCTATATAAGCCTCCGCATGGTTGCCTCTGCCTTCCTACTCCATTTGCAAGTGCGATGGAGCTCGAACACCCACGAGCGTTGAGGCTGCACATGAGGGGCTGCGGGAATGGCAGCATATGGGTGGATGTAGATTTCCCCACCCCTCACGTCATGTACTTTCGTCGAGGTTGGAAGACTTTTGCTCGTGCCCATAGCTTACCAGAAGGGCACGTCCTCCACTTTAATTTAATGGGGGACGGTTTCCTTTCCATCAAGGTTTTTGGGAGCTCGGGTGCTCGCTTAGGGTGCTGCGCGGAGAGCTTGACCGACGACGAAAGCTCCTCCTCGAGCGACGGCGACGAGGAGGACAGTGACGGTGATGATGACGGCACCGACCGGGAGGGCGACAACTCTGACTCTGGCTGAGCATCAGCCGAACCATCATCGTCAGGCGGTGGCAGCACCATCTGCATCTGCATCCCCTCTCCGGCAAGGTGATTTGCCGGGGAGTTGGGAGCGGGGGTGGAGGTGGTGCCTCCGGCTCGTCCAGCAGCCTTCCAGCTAGACCCCGGCAGGCTTCCTCACGGGCTGCAGCTCTGTTAGCCCTACCGCGTCCTGCTGGCCCTGGTGGTGGCGGTTGATGGGTCGTCTCCTCCATGCTCTCCATCGTCGCCTTCGTCAGTGCCCTCCCGCCCCCGCCAGGCGACCTCTCCTGGAGCCCAACAGGGTCAGGCTGGGCTTCTGCCTAGGCACTCCTTTTGCCCTCTTCCCCTCCTGCCGCAGTGCCTAGGAGGAGAGGGACAAGAAAGGTCATTACGGGGCACTTATCTTTTTTCAATCTTAAATCTGTAGGCACTTGACAAAGTTTAGTTCAAATAATGTAGTCTCTTGAATCCATTTTCGTGTCCTATAAGGTCTGTACTTGTTTGAAGCATATTAATGAAAAAGATAAACCTTGCCGGGGACTCCTGCATGTATATGTCCATGCAGGGGCGGGATGCCTCTATATTTATAAATAAACGATTATCCCCCGGCAGGCTATCTTGCCGGTAGCCTCTGTTTTGTTGCCGGGGAGTTAGGCCTGCCGGGCACAAATCATGAAGAGGGACCAGCCCCCTGCCAATCCTTTTTCAACAAAGGCCACTGTGACCACCCTGACCGAAGCAACGTTCGAGTCAAAGGGCGCGAGCAGCTAAGTTTCAAAGGATAGCAGGGTTTTCTCATGCACAAGTCTTTACTTATAGAACATGTATGGATACAAGGAAGAACTTATCTATTTGGCTTGCCGGAGATCGCAGTGTATGCTCATCTTCTTATCTCCTCTTGGGCTGAATCCACGATAGGGGCCTGTAGTTTATGCAGATGAAAATGATGCCAGATGAGATCTTATCTACATCAACATGCGATGCTCATGATATGCTTATGCATGCATGCAACTTGTCGGGGGCCCCCAGCGCTTCATTTATTTCTTAGTTGCTCAGGGTCTGTGCCTGGCTTTGTACAAGGGGTTACATGCAACTGAGGCAAGGCCCGTACAAAAGGGTGGCTGCCGGGCAGGGCCCAACAGCCGTGCCTTACGGGTAGAACTTGCGAAGATGCTCAATGTTCCATGAGTTTTGCAATTGAATGCCATCTCTGGTCTCCAGACGGACTGCGCCAGGTCTGGTGACTCGTACTACCCGGTAAGGGCCTTCCCACTTTGGCGTCAACTTGTTTGTACCCTTGGCGGACTGAATGCACCTAAGGACAAGGTCGCCTTCCTCAAAACACCGGGCATGAACCCTGCGGCTGTGATAGTGGCGTAGGGCTTGCTGATAGCGTGCAGCATGCGTAGCAGTCACGCCGGTGCTGATCCTGCGCTACTTCATCATAGGCAAGCACTCGAGGTGACCCGTAAATGAGTTCCGTGGGGATAACTGCTTCTGCCCCATAGACTAGGGAGAAGGGAGTCTGCCCGGTAGCTCGATTTGGTGTCGTTCTGAGGGACCAAAGAACCACCGGCGGCTCGTCGATCCATCGCCTGCCGCACTTCTGCAGCTTATCAAATGTTCTTGTCTTGAGTCCTCGCAACACTTCAGTGTTCGCCCTCTCAGCTTGTCCATTGCTTCTGGGATGTGCAACAGAGGCAAATGAGATCTTGCTTCCGAGGGCATGAACATATTGCATGAAGGCGCGGCTCGTGAACTGGGTGCCGTTGTCGATGATGATCCGGGCAGGGACCCCGAAGCGGCACACCAATCCTTTCAAGAACTTGATAGCATCTACTTCCGGCCACTTTGTAAACTTGTCGATTGCAACGAACAAGAATTCAAAGCCCCCGGCAGCTCGGGGGAAAGGGCCAAGGATATCAAGCCCCCAGACCGAAAACGGCCATGACAAAGGGATTGTCTGAAGAGCTTGTGCAGGCAGATGGATGTTCTTGGAATGGAACTGGCAGGCTTCACACTTGGTGACTAGCTCGACCACATCTTGGAGGGTTGCGGGCCAGTAGAATCCTTGCCGGAATGCTTTCCCAACTAAAGCCCTTGATCTAATGTGGGAGCCGCACATGCCTTTGTGTATTTCTGCCAGTAGTTCCTTTCCTCCTTCCCGGCAAATGCACTTCAATTTCACACCGTTGGGCCTTCTTCTGTATAGTGTTTCATCAACAAACTGATACATACTGGCCCTCCGGGCTACTCTTTCAGCTTCTTCTTGCTCTTTGGGAAGTTCTCCGATTTGGAGGAAATGGACTATGTGCCTTGCCCAAGTTGGAGCCCGGGGCTCGGCAACAAGGACTAGCGGCACCTCC
Source organism: Thinopyrum elongatum (assembly GCA_011799875.1). Lineage (NCBI taxonomy): Eukaryota > Viridiplantae > Streptophyta > Magnoliopsida > Poales > Poaceae > Thinopyrum > Thinopyrum elongatum. The sequence goes on from CM022298.1 coordinate 502,227,837, forward strand.
TCATCTGCGGGAGCACATTCCTCGACCGCGGGGACCAGTGGCCCGGCAGGAGGGCGCAGCCCGGCAATCGAAGGGGAGTTGTTTCCGGCAGGGTCCCTGCCAGGAGCCCCGAGAGGTTCTACCGGGAGAGGCTTACCGGAGTCCAATTTCCTCCTCTTTCGGGCCATTGTTGTCGGGGATACGAAGGTCTGAGTAAGATGGAGAACAAAAGTTCCTGGTTCCACATGAAGCTTTTGCGCAGCACACTTTGACAGATGATCAGCGATGCTATTTTCCGCATGGGGTACGTGCTCTGTTTGCAATCCGTCAAAGTGCTCCTCTAATCTTCTCACTTCCTCAACGTATACCTCCATCAATGGACTTTGGTAATCCTTGTTGACTTGTCTCACCACAAGTTGCGAGTCTCCTCGAATGATTAGCTTCTTAATTCCCAATTCAGTGGCAATCCTGAGCCCGGCAAGAAGCCCTTCATACTCTGCTGTATTGTTGGTCGCCTCCTCCCGGGGAAAAAGCATCTGGACGACGTACTTCAAGTGCTCTCCAGTGTGAGCAACGAGAAGCACACCAACCCCCGCACCTTGTAGGGAGAAGGCACCATCGAAATACATGATCCATTCTTGGGGCGCTTCCTTGCTGGGGATAACTGTTTCAAGCACTTCTTCGTCAGGGGTTGGCGTCCATTCTGCAATAAACTCTGCCAATGCCCTGCTCTGAATCATTGATGTGCTTTCAAACTTCAGGCCAAAGCTGGATAACTCCAATGCCCATTCCACTATCCTGCCAGTAGCCTCCGGGTTTCGGAGTATCCTTTGCAACGGGAAGCGAGTGACAACCGTGATCTCATGGGCTTGGAAGTAGTGGCGCAGTTTCCTTGAGGCCATGATAAGGCCAAAAATCAACTTTTGCACACCAGAGTACCTTGATCTAGCCTCCTGTAATAGGGAGCTGACGAAGTACACTGGGCGCTGCACTACTTTCTTCCTTGCCGCGTCCTTGGGGTTGCCTTCGCTGTCGTGCTCTTCTTTATCCTGATCCATATCTGACCCTGCCGGGCTGTTCTCTCTCTCTTTCCTGGACGGGACACTGGCTGAGGTTGTTGCTTCCTCTACTTCCCGCTGCGCAACTAGTGCTGCACTAACCACTTGATTGGTTGCCGCCTGATATAGCAGCAACGGCTCTTGTGGTTTGGGAGCAACCAAAGTGGGCACAGAGGACAAGTAGGCCTTCAAATATCGCAGCGCTGCGTCTGCTTCTGGGGTCCACTTCATGGGTCCTACTTTCTTCAAAATTTTGAAGAACGGCAAGGCGCGTTCGACAGACTTGGAGATGAATCTGCTAAGCGCGACAACGCACCCCGTCAAACACCTCACATCCTTAACTGTTTTAGGTGCTTGAATCTACTCGATAGCCTTGATCTTATCTGGGTTGGCTTCGATCCCGCGGTGGGACACAAAGAAACCAAGTAGCTTGCCGGAGGGAACACCAAACACACACTTCTCCGGGTTCAACGTCAAGTTGATCTTGCGCAGATTAGCAAATGTTTCTTCCAAATCTTGGATGAGGGTTGATCTGTCCTTGGTCTTGACCACAATATCATCCATATAAGCTTCAATGTTCCTGTGTAACTGTGGTTCAAAACCAACCTGGACTGCTCTTGCAAAAGTGGACCCGGCACTCTTCAACCCGAAAGGCATGCGCACAAAGCCGTACGTGCCACAGGGGGTGATGAATGAGGTCTTTTCTTCATCTTCCTTAGACATGAAGATCTGATGATACCCAGAGTATGCATCCAGAAAGGATAGCCAATCACACCCGGAAGTGGAATCCACAATTTGGTCGATGTGTGGCAAGGGGAATGGGTCCTTCGGGCATGCCTTGTTCAGATATGTGAAATCTATGCAAAGCCTCCATTTTCCATTAGCCTTGCGCACAACCACTGGGTTTGCTAACCATGTTGGATGTAGTACTCCTCTGACCAGACCAGCTGCCTCAAGTTTCCTGATTTCTTCGGCAATGAACTGCTGCTACTCCAAGGCTTGCTTCCGGACCTTCTGCTTGGGGTCGGGCATGTGGGCAGAGAACAAGGTGGTGCTCGATTACCTCCCTGGGAACACCGGGGATATCAGATGGTTGATACGTCTCCAACGTATCTATAATTTATTAAGTATTCATGCTACTATATTATCATTTTTGGATGTTTTACAATCATTTTATAGCAACTTTATACCATTTTTTGGGACTAACTTATTGACATAGTGCCCAGTGCCAGTTGCTGCTTTTTGCTTGTTTTTTTACATCACAGAAAATCAATACCAAACGGAGTCCAAACGTAGCGACACTTTTTGTGGATTTTTTATGGACCAGAAGATATCCAATGGGCCAGAGCAGCACCTGGGGGGTGCCCCGAGGGGGGCACAACCCACCAGGGCATGCCTGGGCCCCCAGGCGAGCCCCGGTGGGTTGTGCCCACCTCGGTGGCCTCCCGCACCTCGTCTTCGCCCTATAAATTGCCAAATATTCCAAAAACCCTTGCAGAGACCCTAGATCAGAAGTTCCACCACCGCAAGGCCTTTGTATCCACGAGATCCAATCTAGACCCCGTTCTGGCACCCTACCGGAGGGGGAGATCATCACCGGTGGCCATCTTCATCATACCGGCGACCACCACGATGAGGAGGGAGTAGTCCACCCTCGGGGCTGAGGGTTTGTACCAGTAGCTATGTGTTTAATCTCTCTCTCTCTCTCTCTCGTGTTCTTGAGATGCACAATCTTGATGTATCGCGGGCTTTGTTAATATAGTCGGATCATATGGTGTTTTCCCCTCTCTATCTTGTTGTGATGAATTGAGTTTTCCCTTTGAGATTTCATTTTATCGGATTGAATACTTTTATGGATTTGAGAGCACTTGATATATGTCTTGCATACGAATACCCGTGGTGACAATGGGGTATTATATTGATTCACTTGATATATCTTTTGGCACTCAACTCGCGGATTCCCGAGGTGACATTGGGGTAATCTATGCATAGGGGTTGATGCATGTTCTTGTCTTTGTTTCTCCGGTAGAAATCTTGGGGCACTCTTTGAGGTTCTTTGTGTTGGATTGAGCATTACGAATATGAATTTGCTTTGGTGTTATTTTAGTATGAACTCTTGGATAGATCGATCGGAAAGAATAGCTTTGAGGTGGTTTCGTACCCTACAAACAATTTATTCTTATGTTCTCCGCTAGATAGGAACTTTGGAGTGATTCTTCATCGCACTTTGAGGGATGGTTATATGATCCAATTATATTACCATTGTTGAGAGATTGCACTAGTGAAAGTACGGACCCTAGGCCTCATTTTCAAGCATTGCAATACCGTTTGTGCTCTGTTTTATCAATTGCTACCTTGCTGTTTTTTATTGTTCCTATTACAAAAATCAATATCTACTATCATTACTACACTTATATCACCATCTCTTCGCCGAACTAGTGCACCTATACAAATTACCATTGTATTTGGTGTGTTGGGGACAGAAGATACTTTTTATTATTTGGTTGCAGGGTTGTTTGAGAGAGACCATCTTCATCCTATGCCTCCCACGGATTGATAAACCTTAGGTCATCCACTTGAGGGAAATTTGCTACTGTCCTACAAAACTCTGCGCTTGGAGGCCCAACACGAGTCTACAAGAACAAGTTGTGTAGTAGACATCAAGCTCTTTTATGGCACCGTTGCCGGGGAGGTGAGTGCTTGAAGGTATATCTTTAGATCTTGCAATTGAATCTTTTAATTTCTTGTTTTATCACTAGTTTGGTTTATAAAAAGAAAACTACAAAAAAATGGAATTGAGGTTGCATCATATTATTCATCTCTATAATGTCTTTCGTGAAAATGATGGAAAGGAAAATTGTGCTCAATTGATAGAAGAAGAATTCTATAAAATGTTTGACAAAAAATCTTTGAATGATGAGCATGATTGCAATGTTGTTGGTATGAATTCTTTGAATATCCATGATGCTAATGATATGCAAAGCAACAAGCTTGGGGATGCTATGTTTGATGAAGATGATATTTTTAGTCCCCCAAGTTTTGATGTGCAAATTTGTTATAATGGTAGCATGCCTCCTATTTATGACGATTATATTGATGAAAATGGGTTTGGAAGAGTGTCAACTCTAGGTACTAATGATCCCACTATTTTGGAGGGTGTTGAATCTTATTGTGATAATTATGAAGGTGGATTTGGAGAGGTCATGACTTTATTTAGTGATGAATCCCCTCTTTCAGAAGAGGTTTCAATTGATTATGAAAACAAAGTTGCTATCTATGATGATTATGGTGATGACAGGTATGCTATAAAGAATAATTATAACCATGAACCTTGTCATCATGATTTTAATTTTCAATCCCATGATAGTTATTTTGTTGAGTTTGCTCCCACTACTATTCATGAGAATAAATTTGCTTATGTGGAGAGTAATAAATTTTCTATGCTTGTCGATCATGGAAAGAATGCTTTATGTGATAGCTATATTGTTGAATTCATTCTTGATGCTATTGAAAATTATTATGAGAGTGGAACATATGCTTGTAGGTATTGCAATAATATCAAGTTTCCTCTCTTTATGTTGGAAGTTTTGAAGTTGCACTTCTTTTGCCTTCCTATGCTAGTTGATTCTTGTTCCCATAAATTGTTTGCTCACAAAATTCCTATGCATAGGAAGTGGGTTAGACTTAAATGTGCAAGTCATATGCTTCATGATGCTCCCGTTATGTTTCAATTCTTTACTTTTATGTGAGCATCATTGAAATCATCATGCCTAGCTAAAAGGCATTAAAGAAAAGCGCTTGTTGGGAGAAAACCCAACAATTTTACCTACTGTTTTTGTGTGTTCACATGGTTAGGCTACTTTAGTGATCTTCTTTATAGCTATTGTTTCAATAAAGTGCCAAGTAAAGCCTTGGGGATAGTGTGGATGATAGTTGACTTGATTCTGTGCAAAAACAGAAACTTTTGCGTCCAGTGTAGAAATTCCTGTCTTTTACTGGAACGTGGAAAAATTCTGAAATTTTTACAGTTGATGTGTATAAAATTTTTCTACGTTGTCCTAATTTTTAAGAATTTCTGGAGTTACATAATATGACCTTAATTCAGATATTTACGTACTGTTCTGTTTTTGACAGATTCTGTTTGCAATGCATAGTTTGCTTGCTTTTATGGTTTCCATGGCTTATGTTGCTTATTATAAATTGTGGAAATTGTAGAGTACAGTAGGAATTATGTGTAAACAATTATGAATCTTATCTTGATAGTACCAAAGTGAATGATTTGTCTTTATTATACTAATGCATCTCACGAAGTTCCGTTAAGTTTTGTGTGATTGAAGTTTTCAAGTTTTGGGTGAGATATCGATATGAGGAGAATAAGGAGTGACAAGAACCTAAAATTGGGGATTCCCAAGGCACCCCCAAGGTAATATTCAAGGAAGATCCAAGCAACTAAGCTTGGGGATGCCCCGGAAGGCATCCCCTCTTTCGTCTCCAACATTATCGGTAACCTCACTTGGAGCTATATTTTCATTCATCACATGATATGTGTTTTGCTTGGAGCATCATTTTATTTTGCTAGAATTTGTTTTCTGTTATTTAGAATAATGTTTGCATCTTTTACTTCAATAAAAAATGTCAAGTATAGCCTTTAGCATGCACATTTTGCAAGTATATGAGTTGCTGTTTCAAAACAGAAAGTTTCTTGATGTTGCAAAAATTCCCGAGAAAATTAAGAATGTGTTAAAATGTTGAAACTTTTTGCAGAATAAGCTCTGATAAATTTTCTACAGTGTGGTAAATTTTCATAATTTTTGGAATTAAAGAAGTATTGATACTCTTGCATTCTTTACAGACTGTACTGTTTTGGCAGATTGCTGTTATGTTTGCATTGTTTGCATATGTTTGCTTGTTTAATGATTCTATTTGAGGATAGGAGTATTAAATATGCAGAGGCATTTAGTATGCAATGTTGAATAATAATTTTTGTGACTTGCTACAGTAGAGAATGATAAGGTTTTTGCATTGGTTTATACTAACTTATCTCACGAGTTCTTGTTGAGTTTTGTGTGTATGAAGTTTTTAAAATTTAGGGAAACCATGATATAAAAGGAATTAAGGAGACGCAAAAGCTCAAGCTTGGGGATGCCCAAGGCATCCCAAGAAAATATTTCAAGAAGTCTCAGACATCTAAGCTTGGGGATGCCCCGGTAGGCATCCCACCTTTCTTCATCAACAATTATCGGTTAGTATCGGTTGAGCCTAAGTTTTTGCTTCTTCACTTGAGTTGTGCTATTCTTGGAATGTCATTTTGTTTTGTTTTACTTGCTGTTTTAATAAAATACTTAGATTGGAAAGTTTTTAAATGAGAGAGTCCTCAATTAGTTACCCCTTTACTTAACTACTCGCTTGATCTTCACTTATATATTTTTGGAGTAGTTTGTCATTTACTCTCATGATTCACTTATATCCTATGAGTAAATTGTTGAATGAATTGAATATCATGAAGTTGAAATTCTATGTTCGTATCATGCCTAGTGGTAGCTTCACATTGGGTTTAAAAAGTGTAATCTTTTGAAGCTTGACAATCACAATATTGGTCATACAAGCAATTCATGAATGATTACTATAAGGAAGAAACTTTCACATGCAAATACACTATCTTGGAAATCTTTTGTGATTGTGAGCCCCCATCAAAATATTATATGCCAAAATTGTTGACGCTGGACAAGGAAGATAACATAATGATTCATGTTTGTTCATATTCACATAGAAGTTATATTGTCATAGATCCATCAACATGTGGTGCTTGCCCCCCATCTTTGCTAGCCAAAAATTCCGCACCAAGTAGAGATACTACTTGTGCATCCAAAAACCCTTAAACCCATATCTTATTTTCAAGAGTCCACCATACCTACCTAAGGATTGAGTAAGATCCTTCAAGTAAGTTGTCATCGGTGCAATAAGGTAATAAAAATTGCTTCTAAAAGTGTTAGATCATTTAGTGTAAGAGAAAATTGAGTGTTGTATGAACTTGTGATGGCAAAGAATAAAAACGACAGACTGCATAATAAAGGTTGCTATCATAAGGGGCAATATAACATGATGTTCTTTTGCACTAAGGGATTGAGCATACAAACAAAAAGCGCATGGCAACCTCTGCTTCCCTCTGCGAAGGGCCTACCTTTTAGTTTTACGTATTTACTTTCATGCAAGAGTCAAAGTTTTTATCACTATTCCTTTTTAGTTTTCTCTTTTGGCAAGCATCATGTGGTGAGGAAAGACTAGGCACATATATCCAGTTGGATATGGGTAGCATGAGTTATTATTGTTGACATCACCCTAGAGGTGAATACGTTGGGAGGCGAAATTATAAGCCCCTATCTTTCTATGTGTCTGGTTGAAACGTTTTTCTCATGTGTATGCAGTGAGTGTTAGCAATCATAGAAGACTATATGATGGTTGAGTATGTGGAGCTCTTACTTAGACTCTGTTGAATAAGTTGAATTGCAATTGTTTGGTGACTAAGAATATAGGTTGTTGAGTTTCAAGAGAATTCATTGTTTGAACCTTAACATGTGAATTGGTTGCTACTTTAACATGATGAGTTTTAAAAGAAAGAGTTGCTGTTATGATGCTAGGAAAAGTGATTGAAATTACTATTGATAAAACTTATGCACTTTGCTAGCAGTCACACTTCATAAATTATTTGTTTTATCATTTACCTACTCAGGGACGAGTAGGAATTAAGCATGAGGATGCTGATATGTCTCCAACATATCTATAATTTATGAACTATTCATGCTGCTATATTATCATTCTTGGATGTTTTACAATCATTTTATAGCAACTTTATACCATTTTTTGGGACTAACTTATTGACATAGTGCCCAGTGCTAGTTGCTGTTTTTTGCTTGTTTTTTTACATCACAGAAAATCAATACCAAACGGAGTCCAAACGTAGCGAAACTTTTTGTGGATTTTTTATGGACCAAAAGCCATCCAATGGGCCAGAGCAGCACCTGGGGGGTGCCCCAAGGGGAGCACAACCCACCAGGGCGCGCCTGGGCCCCAAGGCGCGCCCCGGTGGGTTGTGCCCACCTCGGTGGCCTCCCGCACCGCCTCTTCGCCCTATAAATTGCCAAATATTCCAAAAACCCTCGCAGAGACCCTAGATCAGAAGTTCCGCCGCCGCAAGGCCTATGTATCCACGAGATCCAATCTAGACCCCGTTCTGGCACCCTGCCGGAGGGGGAGATCATCACCGGTGGCCATCTTCATCATACCGGTGACCACCACGATGAGGAGGGAGTAGTCCACCCTCGGGGCTGAGGGTTTGTACCAGTAGCTATGTGTTTAATCTCTCTCTCTCTCGTGTTCTTGAGATGCACAATCTTGATGTATCGCGGGCTTTGTTAATATAGTCGGATCATATGGTGTTTCCCCCTCTCTATCTTGTTGTGATGAATTGAGTTTTCCCTTTGAGATTTCATTTTATCAGATTGAATACTTTTATGGATTTGAGAGCACTTGATATATGTCTTGCATATGAATACCCGTGGTGACAATGGGGTATTATATTGATTCACTTGATATATGTTTTGGCACTCAACTCGCGGATTCCCGAGGTGACATTGGGGTAATCTATGCATAGGGGTCGATGCACGTTCTTGTCTTTGTTTCTCCGGTAGAAATCTTGGGGCACTCTTTGAGGTTCTTTGTGTTGAATTGAGCATTACGAATCTGAATTTGCTTTGGTGTTATTTTAGTACGAACTCTTGGATAGATCGATCGGAAAGAATAGCTTTGAGGTGGTTTCGTACCCTACAAACAATTTATTCTTATGTTCTCCGCTAGATAGGAATTTTGGGGTGATTCTTCATCGCACTTTGAGGGATGGTTATATGATCCAATTATATTAGCATTGTTGATAGATTGCACTAGCGAAAGTACGGACCCTAGACCTCATTTTCAAGCATTGCAATACCGTTTGTGCTCCGTTTTATCAATTGCTACCTTGCTGTTTTTATTGTTCCTATTACAAAAATCAATATCTACTATCATTACTACACTTATATCACCATCTCTTCGCCGAACTAGTGCACCTATACAAATTACCATTGTATTTGGTGTGTTGGGGACACAAGAGACTTTTTATTATTTGGTTGCAGGGTTGTTTGAGAGAGACCATCTTCATCCTACGCCTCCCACGGATTGATAAACCTTAGGTCATCCACTTGAGGGAAATTTGCTACTATCCTACAAAACTCTGCGCTTGGAGGCCCAACATGAGTCTACAAGAACAAGTTGTGTAGTAGACATCAATGGTTGCCAGGCAAACACATCGATATTCGCCCGCAGGAAGGCAACGAGCGCGCTTTCCTATTTGTCATCAAGGGTGGCACTGATAGTAAAAGTACCATCAGCGCCAGCTAGCCCTGCCGGGACCTTTTTCACATGGGGTGCAGCAGCCTTGGACTTCTTGCTGTTGGAACTTTCCGGCACATCATCCACAGGCATAGCATACCCCGAAGAGGTACGCTTCCCGGACTCATTGTAGGTGTCTCTGCTAGCCTTCTTCTTTCCTTTGATTTCCTTGGCGGGAACTGTGGCTTCCGCGGCCTCTGCCGCGACTGCGTCCCAGTACATCTTATCCACGCAAATAATTGTGTCCTTCTTGTCTGATGGGACGGAAATGACACCCACTGGCCCTGGCATCTTCAAAGTGTTGTAGGCATAGTGGGATGCCGCCATGAATTTTGCCAAAGCTGGGCGTCCGAGAATTCCATTATATGGCAGGGGGAGGTCGACCACATCAAACACAACCTTCTTAGTCCGGTAGTTCAACTCCCCCCCAAATGTCACTGGCAACCTGATCTTTCCCTTAGGATGACTCCTGCCGGGATTGACTCCTTGAAATGTGCCAGTAACCTTAAGCTCTTCCTCTCCTATCTGGAGTTTGCTGATAACCTTTGGGGAAATCAGATTCAACCCAGCCCCGCCGTCAACCAACATCTTTGTGACTTTGAGGTTGCAAATCGTTGGTGAGACCAACAACGCCAAGCACCCTACCACAGTGGTGCGGTCAGGATGGTCCTCTTCATCTAAGATGATGGGCGTGCATGACCACTTGAGCGGCTTCCAAGAATCTGCCACTGGCTCCACGGCATTGACCTCGCGCGTCCACTGTTTAAGTTGGCGGTGAGAGGAGTGCAAAGATGCACCCCCGTCAATACATAGGGCGTCAGTGGCCTTCTGGAATTCCTGCTCGCTGGTTTCCTCTTCATCCCCTCCATCACTCTCAGCATTGCAATCCTCCTTCTCTTGGCCCCTGGCGGGTTTTCCTTGGTTCCGAGGAGCCTTGCCGGGGCGATTTGCTTCACCACCCCGGCCCTTCCCACTAGTACCATTCTGACCTTTTTCCTTATCACGCTTCTCATACTTAGCCCTCTGCTTCTTGACGAGCTGCTCAACCTGGTGACACTCTTGGAGATCGTGGCCCTTGGTCCGATGAATCTTGCAATATGGTCCATCGCCTTTCCCAGCCTTCTCGGCAGCCGCAGCCTCCCGGCAGTCAGTGCACGCGGCAACTTCCTTGCCGGGGGCTTCAGTCTTAGCCTTATTGCCGGTACTAGGTGTGCCCGATATCTCAACGGTCATCACTGCCTTATCCTTGCGCTTCTTGTTCTTCTTCTTCTGACTGGTGGACTTTTCATCATCCTCTGAGTCGATGTCGACGCAATCTTCCTCTCCAGGGAATTTTCTCCCTTCCTCCACCCGAGCACATTTGTCCACCAAGGTGTAAAGCTCCTTCACAGTCTTGGGTAGCCGAACGTTCATCTTGGAACGTATCCTGCGGTTGCGCACGTTGGATTGGAAAGCAGCTATCATAGCTGCCGGGGGGATATCTGGGATATTCCTGTGTACTCGGCTGAATCTCTGCAAGTACTTTCGCAGAGTCTCTCCTTCTATCTGCTGGAGAAGCTGCAAATCGCTTGGCCGCCCTGGTTCTTGATGGCCACCCATGAAGGCGCCAATGAACTTGTGGCACAGGTCAGCCCAGGTCGAAATGGAGTTCTCCGGCAAGTGCATCAGCCATGACCTCACATTTGACTTGAGTGCCAAAGGGAAGTAATTGGCGAATACCTTCTCATCTCTTCCCTCGGCAGCTTGAACAACGATGGTGTAGATGCTTAAAAACTCTGTCGGGTTCAGCCTCCCATCATACTTCTCTGGAATCTCTGGCTTAAACATGCGAGCGGATGGCCAACGGACTTGCCGCAGCTCACGGGTGAAAGCAGGGCACCCAACCTCGAAAGGCAGGCACCCGCCGTCTCCGAGTGTGGGTTCATCGATGTCGAGGCCATCGCACCCATTGGACCGGCGGTGGTTGTCACGGCGTCGCTCGATGACGACGCGCGCGCCTTCCCTTCGCCTATCCTCCGGGGCTTGTCGTTGGCTTGGACGCGCTCGAGGGTCAGAAGAGGCCATCGAGACGTCATCTGGTTCTTGGTTTCGTGGCTCCCGCGCTGGCTGCCGTGGTGGGGACTGCACCGTGGCGGTGGCCCCTTCTGTACGGCCAGCAGCACGGGCCGTCGTCGCTGCTTGAGGAGGCCGTGGCTAGCCAGCTCACTGTGATCCTCCCGCCTCGGCGAAGCCAATCAGGGTTTGGATGGTGGCTCGCCACTCATCCATCTGATCGGTTGCCGGCGGGAATCTCAACAGTAGTTGAGCCCATGTCATGGCCTCTGAGGCAGTGCTCAGCATAGGTAATGATGATGTAGATCGTGGTGTCGCTCGGCTCTTGACGGTGCCAGTAGCGACCGCGCCGTGCCCTCGTTGTTGCGAACCAGCCGCTTGGATGGCATGGTGACACGGTGGAGGCGCTTGAAGGCCAGCGGCTCCGTTGGGCACAGTAACTGGGTCAGCTCATTCCAGAGGCGGCGCACGCCCTGCGGTCGCGCCCGTGGTGGGGGCGGTCGGAGGGTTGCGATTCGCCTCAGAACGAGCGTCACCACTGTGGCTGTGCCCTTCGGCGAGGAGAAGAGGTGCAGGTGGAATAAGCCATCCACTCGTACCTCGTGGAGCATGGCCGCCGGGATGTTGCTGATGCTGTCCTTCTCCGGTGCCTTCCGTTCCTGCTTCGGCCGTGGGGGAGATGGTGACAACGCCACCTGCGCCGACCAAATCCCCCGCAGCGTCCACACCCTTGCGCATCCCCGCATTCCCCACGACGTCGGTAGTCACGGGCGGCGGAGCCTTCGAGGTGGACGGGTGATTTGCGGCTCCGGACTTCTTCTTGGGCGCAATAGTTGATGACGCCGTCGATGTTGAGAAGGGCGATGAAGATGACGCGCTATTGATGCTCTCGGGTTCGCACAAGTGATCCCCCTACCTGGCGCGCCAAAGATGTCATGGGAAACCACGGCCACCTATGGGGCCATGAGCCCCTTTTGGTTCGGCGAGGGGACGGGCATGTTGCACAAAGAGCGGAGAAGCGTCACACAATGCGGCAGAGATCACACGAGTAGTTTTTACCCAGGTTCGAGCCGCCGTGAGGCGTAAAACCCTACTCCTTCTTTGGTGGATTGATGGTGGAAAAATGGTGGATGAACGCAGCGCTCTTGCCCGGCAAGGTCGCCTCAGGGCGAGAGCAGCTATGCACGTATGGGTGTGTAAGGGTCCGGATCAGCCAACCCTTTCTACGGTCGCCATGGGCCTCCTTTTATAGATCAAGGGGGTCACCACAATGGCAAATCAGTCATTACATACTGATTAGATAGCAAACAGTGCTATCATACCTAACTCTGCAGGCTGACAGAGCACATTAAATGCGCTGCTCAACGTCACATCTCAGCTTGCTCGGCAGGCCCTGCCAGGCTGTCTTGCCAGCTTCGCGCCTACTTGCTTGACACATCTCAGGACGAGTGTCGCCTGGGGGTATTTTCTATAGGAAGTGGCTGCCATGTGGCAAATAGCAGCCACTTAGTCACTTTGGAGCTTGACACCGCACTGATCAACGACGTGCGTCGTGATGAGGTGGTGCGGTGGAGTGGTTTGCCTCCGTAAGCCCCGGCAGGCCTGCCGGGACGATCCTGAGACTTGCTTCCAGGGCAAACCCAACCTTTGCCAGGCTCGCCTACCCGGCAGAGGAGGTTCTTCCCTTAGCGTTATCTTGTATCTCTAGCTCATCTTAGTCTTCTTGATCTGCACTTTGGTTCTGCCAAAGAATTTACCCCTCGTGCTTTGATCTAACCTTGGTGTTGTAATCTTGTCCTTGGGCCTGTGCATAGTCTGGGCAACGGACCCAGGGTTTGTTGCACCGACACTTCCTCTTGATTACAATCCGAAATGGGTGGAGGGGGGCTGCCTTTGCGCCCACCATGGAGTGACGTCTGCATGAAATTTTATTGCCATGCAAGGCTCATCTCTTTTGCTCTACATGTTCAGTTCCATTGTGTACAATAACTGACATGCATAGGAACAAAACATAGTGAGATTATGTAAGGAGTGCATGCACAAATCCAGAGTGATGGTAGCAAAGTATGGATAGATCCAAAACCAATGATAGCAGGCAGATAATAGCTTTAGTTAAAAAATACAGATAATGGCTCCTTTAATGTTTGTTTCCACCCAACAAGAAACTCATAGTAGACACCCGAGATTAACCAAATAGTAGACAGATAGTATTGATTGCTGCCCCAATATGTACCCACAACCATTTAAAAACTCAAGTTTGAGCATTAGTTTGGACCTGACTCGGAGTCTAATAGGTGAACAGGACGATAAATTAGCATGTCATCATATTAAGCGATGCATAACGTAAGCAGACACGAAAGAGTGCGACCTCTCTTGCAGACCAGTGTAGTCCTCAAGGTCATCTGCTCAGTTGATGATGGTAATGCAGTTGTCGTGGCTGCCGGCGGCGGGGAAGAAGATCTGAGGCGGCGAAAGACAGTCTGGAGGGCGGATCCCTACTGTGGTGAACCCTTCCATCGTTGGAGCAGCTGAGTTGGGGTGGAACACAATGCAGCAGGAGCGGGACAAACCACACAAGGTTTTCTTTGACACATATCTGTAACAGAAGTATTTGTGTAAGGGCTTGTTTGAATTTGAGGATTCTAACAATGCAGGGATAGGAAATACATAGGAATAGGATAGGAATGCATGTGCAAAATAGAGAATTTAAAAACACAGGATTTCTACCAATCTGGGTGTTTGGTTCACAAGAATTGGAAGATCATAGGATGCAAAGAAGCATGGTGAGATTAAGTCAAACCACAAGAAAATGTTCGGTTATAATGCTATTATGCTACTATCTCTTAGTCTTGTGCTTCATGAATAGGAATTTGAAAAGGAGGACAAGTGGATATTAAAATTCCTACGGTTTTTCTTTCAAGGAGACACTAAAGGAACTAATCCTACAGTTTTCCTTTGCTCCATTCCTTTGAACCAAATGCATGAATAGTAGTACCATAGGAAACTTTCCAATTCCTATGTTTTTCCTTCACTTTTCCTTTCAAGCACTGGCGATTCTAGTAGGCAGGCTTGAGCAGGGAAAAGCCTACTCAAAAAATGTTTTTGTGCTACTTCTACTACTTTGGACCGAGGCCACTGCCCTACTAGCTCAACTCCCAGGCCCATCTACAAATGCACCGCTCAAACGCGCAGAGATAAATAATGATGGCGTTCAAGAGAGTCCATAACAGATAGCTAAGTTTCCTAGTACCTCACTGCTTGTCATATAGTAGGAGAAACTAATCGTATTTCACGTTACTACGTGTGCCCAGTGGACAATATATATATAACATGTAGAGTAAAAAAGCGATGCAACAAGTGTACAACCTCTTTGGCGAAGCCATGTCGATCTCAGCGTGATTGGGTTGGTCGGTGAGGATGCTCCAGCTGATTTGGCTGTCGGAGGAGGGGAAGAAGATCTTAGGCGTCTGGAGATGGAGCCCGAGGTATTGCTCCGCTGTGATGGAGGGTTTCGTCATTGGAGCAGCTCCGGTGAGTTGTACAATGGCGAGGCTGAAGCAGGACAAGAGAGACAACGTTAACCTGAGTGGAATTCTAATAGCATCTCTAATAGATGACATAAAATACATAACCACAAAGTGCTAGATGTAAAATACATCAGCCGCTCATCTCTGAACTTAACTGTCGAAACTGAATTTAACTGTCGAAACTGAATTTTGCTGTCAAAACTGAATTTTACTGTCGAAGCTGAACGCACTAGTAGCAGAAAAGCAGTAGCAGCAACATCAGCGCCCGGAGCAGTAGCGTGTGCGAGAGCCGGGGCAGTTGGTCATGTAGCAGCATCTCGGGTAGCAGCTGCAGGGGCTCGAGCGAGAGCAGGATCTGCTGCTAGTGCAGCAGCAGCGCGCGCAAGAGTAGAGCAGCAACACAAGCAAGAGCAAGAGCGAGAGCAGCAGCGCAAGCAAGAGCAAGAGCGAGAGCAGCAGCGTGAGCAAGAGCAAGAGCAAGAGCAGACCAGGCAGGGGACCGAGAGCAAGAGCAAAGCAGCAGCGTGAGAGAGAGCCAAAGCAGCAGCTCCTACTGATGTGGACGTCACCGCCAAGGGAGCGACGCCGTGGAGGAAGTGGCCAGCGACACCGCCGTGGATGGAGCCGCGCCATGTCGGCTCGGGACCGAGCGCCGGTAGCACCGTGAGATCGAATCAAGAAGAAAATATGGTGATTAGTGTAGAACCTCTTTGGTGGCGCCGATTAGGCTTCAGCTTCATCTGAGGAATCGGTGATGATGCTACTCTTCCGGTGGTGCAGGTGAAGACGACGGTGTGGGAATGGAGGTGGCACGAAAGACGAGGGGAACGTCGGGGCAGCTCCTTGGAGGTGGAGGACGGGGTGGCTGAACCGGCGGGATGACGATATCGATGACGGATGCTCATCTGGTGCGGTGGATGAGGGACGTCGAGGCGTTGCTGTGGACGATGTCGTCGGGGAAGAGGCTCCGACTGGGTGGCGGACGGAGGAGGGTGTGGGGCTTCACGAGTTTTCGCGGCCTCGGTGTATGAATGGGTGGGCGGATGGGATGGGAGGGGGGAACCATGGCTTAGGGACGCGCTTGTCCGAAATGTGGGGTAAGTTACGAAAGTACCCCCACCGATTTGGGCTAGGCGGTTCTTTCGGTTCAGGGGTATCACGGGCATTTCGCGTGTCGGGATTTCGCAGGAGGTGTGAGTTTTCGCGCGCGTTGTAATTTTGGGATAGCTAGGCGCGGGTTGAGATGGAGGGAGTTTTCGGAGCACAACGAGACAAAGATATATCTTAAATATTTCGGGGTAACAAGGCGCGGGTTGAAGAGGCGGGAGTTTCGCAGCATGATAGACAGAGATGCTAGCTTGAAATTTCGGCATAACAAGGCAAGGCTTGAAATTTTGGGAGAACAAGCTTAACGTGTACAAATAAAAGACAATTCGCACCTCATTTCTAGAGAGAGCCATATCCTGTTTTACTATATTACTAGAAATGCATTCAAATACAACAACAAAAAAACTAAAAAAACCGGGACAACAAACATAACGTGTACAGTACCAAATCAATTTGCACTTCCCTCAACAATAAAAAAACAATTCGTGTTGTCTAGCATATGGATTAAATTTGAGTACATTTTCCCTGTTTGAATGGGATTGTACTCGGGTTAGTTATACAACCATCTAAATATTATCTTCACAACACATGACATGAATATAGGAGTAGTAAATTCCTATATAAATATGAACTACATGTACATACGATCTCAAATTCAAATATATGTATCCATTTTATGTTGAATTCAAATCATAGTACATGTATGCTCTAGCTAGATGTTCGGAATCTAAACCATGTATGATACTACGTACAATGTGTTTAACACGCACAACACACACACAAACACCATTTAGACTAGTAAGGAACACGTGCATTGCACGCATGAGATTTGGCAAACCAAATTATAAATAAATACCACATTATAGCATGTAAGCTTTGAGTCATATATGCATTTTGTAGATGTTCGTTTAATTTTTATAGTTCATCTCATTCAAAATCAATTAGTTTTTATAAAAAAATAGTCTATTTTAAGATTCATCGAATTGTGCGTTGTAAAGCATAAAGTAAAGACAAATAATGGCAATTCATGTAGAAAAAAAATTGGGCAATTATGATACAGAAGATTCTAGAACAAAGGAGAAGTGCTTGTGTTTTGAGGTTTGTGCATTATGCTTAAGTTCAACCATGGAGTCTTCTAGATTGTACATGTGGCAAAATCTGGTGGAATGTAGATGATATCCAACGGCCAGTAGTGCAAGGATGAAGGCTCCACACCTTCCCTTTTCATGTAAATTTAATGATAATAAAACCTTGGCTTCTTATGCGAATGGTATATATGATTACTGTGATGTGGAACGAATAGAAGAATTCGTTGCTTCTAAGGGTGCTTATGAAATTGAATCTTTGTTTGAAAAGTGTGAAAATTATGATGATGATGTTTACAGACCTGAAAATTATGCTTAACTTAAATATTTCTATGAGAATTATGAATATAATTCTGATATTGATGCATTTATTAAGAAAGTCTCCGCTGTCCAAGAAGAGACTAATATTTTGCAGGAATCTATGGAAGAAGAAATAGATGACACTGTGAGCTCATTAGATGAAAAAGATGACGAGGAGAGCGAAGAACAAAAGGAGGAAGAGCGGATTAGCTACCCGTGCCCTTCTAATGAGAGTAACTCTTCAAGTCATACATTGTTTAATTTCCCTTTATGCTTATCGAAGGATGGTTGCTATGATCCCTTGGATTCATTTGAAATATCCCTTTTTGATGAACTTGATGCTTGCTATGCTTGTGGCCATGATGCCAATATGAATTATGCTATAGTTCCTTATGTTAAGAATGAAATTGTTGCTATTGCACCCACGCATGATAGTCCTATTACCTTTTTGAATTCTCCCAACTACACTATATCGGAGAAGTTTGCGCTTATTAAGGACTATATTGATGGGTTGCGTTCTACTATTGCACATGATGATTTTGATAAATATAATATGCATGTGCTTGCTGCTCCTACTTGCAATTATTATGAGAGAGGAACTACATCTCTGCCTCGCTATGTTTCCAATACAATAAAATTGCAAGAACCTATTTATACTATGTGGCCTTTACTTCGTGTGCCTGAATTGTTCTTTTATGGCATGCCGATGCATAGGAAGAGAGTTAGACTTCATTTGTGCATGATATATGTTACTTTGTGCTCACTACTAAATCACAAATCATTATTAATTAAAATTGGCTTTAATATACCTTGGGATCCGGGTGGATCCATTACTTGAGCACTATATGCCTAGCTTAATGGCTTTAAAGAAAGCGCTGCCAGGGAGATAACCCGGAAGTTTTAGAGAGTCGTTTTTTCTGTTGTGTGCTTTTAAAAAGTTTAAAAACAAAAAAATATAGAGGGGAACCTAAAACTTTTCAAAAAGAAAAGCGAAAGTGAGAAAGACGAGCATTGTTAAAGTGGGAGCTAGCCTTGAACTTTGTTCATGGCCATGGAAACTTTGTGAACCTTGATTACAGAAACTTTACAACAAAAATAATTATCCCCTTGTACAAATCCTTTGTACTATAAAAATAATGTGCCAAGATTTGCCTTTAGGATGATTAGATTGCTTGTTTGGTTTGTGCAATGCAAAAACAGAAACTTTGGCTGTAGTGCTTGAATTTTGTTAGTTAAATTTTTGGTCAAAAATTGGCACAAAATAAAAAGGGGGCCAGTAAACCAGGACGCAGGCAGGATGATCAATTTTTGCCTGGGTTATTGTTGATGGCCTTTGTATTTAAATATGGATGGAGTGGAGTAGTACTATCTTTATCTTAGCCTTGTAGGGCTCTCCCAGCGCCTACGCTCGCCTCCCCGCCTCGCCCACGGGATCCCGCCATGGAGGATCCCGCCATGGATAATCCCTTAGATCCCAGGATCCCGCGGGCTGCCCTCTCGCGGCGGCCCACAGCACTGCCGCCTTTGAGCGAAACCCACATGTGTTTCAGAGGGGATCCATTGCTCTGGAATCACAGATCGGTGGCGCCGGAGGACATGCTAGGGCTGTGTTTCAGGTGGTGGGCAGAAAGGGCAAATCGGATCAAGGAAGCATCACATCGATTGGAGACAAGTTCGAAGGAGCTGCGCCTGGCGAAGCACAAGGCGGAGGCGCAAGTCGATCTCAGGGGAGAGATGCTGAGGGATGTCAGCATCTGGCAGCGTCGTGTTGATTTCGACCTGGGGCTAATGGCAGAGATCATATTCACGGAGTCGACTACGGAGGAAAGAACGCGCATGCCTGCGGAATGGCATGAGCAGCCGGTGCAACTGTTCAAATGGGCGGTAGGAGAAGCGAAATCCCGGGACCAACTGTGGTGGCGCCGCTGGGCATACATCGTAGGCGAGGTGAGCTGCCCTCCTTCCCCGCCAGCGATGTAGTGACCTACTCGGTTGCTGCTGCAGTGAACTTGCAATGCCATGTCGGTTTGCAACCTTGACAATCACTCCATCTATATGTATTGTATTCCTGTGAAAATACTTGGTCGTTTGGAAAAAGATGGTAATTGATTTATCACTAGTTATTGAATGCTTGGTCCTGACAATCACCTGAAGCCACAACCAGAAGTCTCCATCGCGTAATACTTACGGTCGGTCGGACCCGCGTGTCACCGAAGGGACACGCATCGGCTTTGTTTGACATGTACGACCAGTTACATCACTGACTTGTGTGACCGCATTTGAGCAGTAGTACTTGAAATTTATGTTCCACTAAACTAATCGGGAGCCGTTTCGGGCCTCGAAACCAAAACCATCAATTAATCTTTAGCTTGTTCCCATCACATTCCAAAGTAGTACTACCATGCTATAATTAAGTGCAAACCTGCTCACACCTAGTACTTATCAAACCTGAACGTGTTCCCACTATGTAGGTTTTAGTACTAGTGCTAGTACTAGGTTATAAAAAGGGGAACTACCTAGCTGAAAATTACTCTACCTGCCTCCTCATAAGTCTTTCTTGTCCGTCCGTCCTTGCCATGGCCGGTGTGCAGAGCTCTGTCGAGTACTACTCATAACAAGGCAGTGGCGACCAAGGCCGCGGAAAAAAAGAGAGGTCTCGCCGCCTCGCAGAGACCTCGAAAGATCTCTCACGGGCAGGTGAGGGCTCCCAGGAGCGCCCTAGCCGCAGAGGCGAAGATGCCAAGCTGGCGGCGCAGGAGTCGTTATCCCTCGACGACATGCCCGATCGGCTCAATAAGGAGAAGGAGTTCATCGACGGCTTGGTGGAGCTGCTGAAGGAGAGCCTCGACGACATGCTTGCTGAGCTCAATGAGCAGGGGGAGTTGACCGCCGGCTTGGTGATGCTGTTGAAGAAGAGCATTGCCTCGGATAAGAAGGCGACCGGCGAAATCCTGCAACTTCAGGAGGACAATGCGAAGCTCCACCACGAGCTCGACCTGCTAAAGGAGGAGAACGCCGGCTGGAAGAAGCTGCATGAGAAGAGTAGTTCCTCAGTGAAGATGCTGCACGCCCTCGTCATGGAACAGAAGGAGGAGTTGGCGAAGCTCCGCATCGAGCACCCGGCTGCTGTCAAGGTACATAATGCGGCCGTGGAAGAGATGATGAAGGCTCGCGTCGAGAAATCCCGCGTCATGGATAGAATGAAGAAGATGGCGGAGGAGATGCACGAGCAGATGGAGGTCGTGGAGGCGATGAAGAAGCAGTTACGACTCCGCGGCCAGCAACCCTTCACGTAGTAGAGAGCAGCGCCCCAGACTTGAGTGTGCGTCTTCCTTCTTTTTTGGGGGGGATAATCTTCCTTCTTCTTTTGCTCCTGTGTTTCTTCTTTTGCTTCGGGTGTTTCACCGCACGTGTCACGTTGTCTGTGAGGCATGAATAGAACAATGCTAACGATGAGCGGCGCCGTGGGATCAATGACTAGCAAATGAGATCATTTTTTATCGCCATATCGCACTGGGCTGCCGTGTTTCGTGCTCCTCAGTCGTACTAGTACTCCAGTGGAAAACTTGAGTATACCGCATGGTTCTTTGCTCCTCCTCAGGTCGTCGGCAACATTTATATGAGCAGTTAAATCACAAGGCCCCGCCTTCCAGCAGTAATGAGCCGTCAAATCACAAAGGCCCTCGCCTCTCGTGAAACCGACCAAGCGAGACTGCCCCACCCTCTAACCTTTTAAATGTATACTTTGTATAGTAGTAGTATCAATGGATTGCGCCATGGAGCAAAACTAATAAGATGAAATTAAAGAAAAAAGGAGGTACATATAGAGAGCGCTCGTCGCCAAATTATGCATATAGTACTATTAAAAAAGCTAGTACGTGCTTAGATGGGGTGCTAAATTCTATTAAATAAATTAGCATACCTATTTAATTCTTGGGTTTTTATTATTTATGCCACTAGTTGTGTCTCACTACTCAGTTTTGCCATTAGAAGTTACAACTACTCAAAAATGCCATCGATCCATGAGATGCTTGCTCAAAAATGCAATTAGATATCTAAAAAATGCCACCGTTCCGTTAGATGTTTGCTCAAAAATTCCATTAGACATTGTTATTTTCACGTCAAACCCGTTGACCATGTTATATGACAAAAATAAGCCTAGACCCACATGTTGATTCTCTCTATCTCACAATGATAAGTGTGGCCCCGCTTGTCAGGATTAACCAAGCGAATAATTTTACAGGAAAATAAGAACGCTGTTGGGATCAAGTAGGCCCCACACTTTATTGTACTGTAGTGAGATAGAGGGAGAGCTGGCATGTTGGTCCATAGTATTTATGTCATTATAACATGGCAAAAGAGATTTGAGTCACAATAATGGTGTCCAGCACAACACACCCCTCAAATAAAACTAAGCACCCTGAAATTCTTTGACAACTAAACTGCTGGCTATATGATGTTGGCCATATATATTGTACGTATATAATGTGAAGAAATGAGTGGTAGTACTACCAACTACAAGATGAACTATAAGAAATACTAGTATGTACGTACTGAAGAGTTAAAGTAACGAGAAGGAACATAACATAGTTCTGCTGGGGGCTCAGCACAACACACCCCTCAAATAAAACTAAGCACCCTGAAATTAAACTAAGCAACTAATCCGGTAGACACTGCATTACAACCACCATGAGCAACGACACTGCCACCTTACTCGGACTCCTCATCCACGTGTTCGACTTCGTCCTTGTCCCTCTTCCTCTTGGCCGATACTTCTTTGCTTGAACCGCACACTTGGCTCTCGCTCTTCATCCAACCCTTGTAGATATCACTACAAAAAAAAATACACTTCCGTGATGATACGTGTTTGTCACATTAGGTCACGTTTTCTGTCATGCATGTACATCCATGACGATTTTATGACAGAATCAAGATAGTCATACCTGTGCTGTCGTAGAAGTGTTCCATGACATTACCAAAATTATCATCACGGAAGTGTCCACTTCCAAGACGATAAATGGCGCGTCATGGAAGTGCTTTCGTCAAGGGTAACCGACACGTGGCATCCACCATAACGGGTCGCCGTTAAGCTATTGGGTCAGGTATTGGATCCGATAACCCGTTAATAGCCCGGACCAATAGGGATTTTCCACGTGTAAAATTCTCAATGGCCAAAGGAACCATGTGTCGGCTCACCGTTGGGACAGATGTCATCCACTCATTGGACCGAAGGCGCCTATGATACATCGACATGTGGCACGGCCCAACAGAGGCCCATTCCGGTGAAAAGGCCGGCCCGTTTGACTTGGTCAAAAGGTAGCGGGCCGGCCCACGAAAAGCCTGTTAACGGCCTGTTCGCATATAGCCCATTTATAGCCCACAAAGTCACGGTCCGTTACAGCCTATCCGAATTAGGCCCAGTAGCGTTGTCTGGGCCGTCCAATATGATTCCAGCCCATTGTAACTTCCGGCCCATGTATGGCCCATGACGTCTTTCGGCCCATATGAGGCCTTTTGTAACTCTAGGCCCATTAACGGCCCGTGGTGAAACTGGCCCGTAATGAACAGTGTATCGCTTTATACCCATTAACGGCCCATTATTCCATTGGGCCATTTCCAGACCGTGTTAACTTTCGGCCTTCTTAGGGCCCATTTATTCTTGGGCTCATTTCCAGCATTCGGTTACTTATGGCCCGTTACAGGCCTTTTCTGCTTGTGGGCCAAATTCAGCCCGTGGTTACAGTCGGCCCGTTTGTGGCCCGTTAATCCGTTGGGCCATTTTCATAGCGTCATCAAATACGGCCGATTAACGATGGCCTGTTATGGTCGGCCCATGAACGGACGATTCCAAGTCTAGCCCATTTACGGCCCATAATGAGGTCCGTTATTGGCCCATGTTTGTCCAACCGATCATACGGCCCATAGAAGGCCCATTGATACTACGCCCCGTAGAAGGCCCGTTGTATTTATGGCCCATAGAAAGCCCATTATTTCTATGACCCGTAGAAGGCCCATTGTTTCTATGGCCCGTAGAAGGCCCATGGTCACTACAGTAAATATGTAGCCCATGGTTATTGTGGACTAGTTTTAAAAAATAGGTTATTGCGACCACTAGCAAACCGCGGAAAAAGAACTGCACTGACTACAAGCAAACAAATAAACAAGACAACAAGGAAATAAATAAGCAAGCAACTTACGCTAGGCTATCACGCCTATTACATATATTACATCCACTGGGCATCAAAGTTCACCACCAGTGCAAATATAGGGAACAAAGCAGCATATCACATACACTGGTTGTCAAAGTTGGCGACTAGTGCAAATCAACGCCACAGCAAAACAAGTCCAGAACTGAAACCACTTCAGAAGAGCTCAAGAAATAATATCCTGGGTACCCATAATGCTGGCAAGATGCTTAGCAAGCTTATTAACTTTCTCTTGTTTGGTGCTTAAATCCTCCAACGCTTGCTGTTGCACCAGAAAGTATGCATCTGAATTCTGCATGGACTTCCTCAGTCCTTCGGCTTCTTACCGCAGCACAGCTGACTGATGCCTTTCATCTTGTAGCTGAGACTAAAGAAGCCGAAGTGATTCAGCAGTGAGTTCGAAGAGCTTGTGCCAGCGGTACTGGCCAGTAACTCGAACACTACATCAACACAGGACTGTGGGGTTGTCTCACTGTCTACAAGATCATTTTTATCACCTTTCTTGGAGACCAACAGGGTTGTCTCACTATCTTGAACCTTATCTGCATTACTTTCTCTACCATTGCATAGTGGGGTGCTCTTCTCCAATATTCCGTCCGCATTCTACAAGAGAAACAAGCAGACACATCACAGGTTTAGCATGTAGAATACGAAACTCATTTTGGTAACCGGTTCAGTAGTAAGGTGGACAGTATAACAGCATGAAACAAACATATATCTATGTACTATGGTCACTGTATTTTCCATATCATTCTAGTTTATGTTGCCAAATCAAGATAGAGACACAGTTCAAATCATATATTTTTAAGACACAGCAGCATAGACAGAATATAAGTGTGAGAAACTACACAGCACGGGCAACACTTGTAATGTGCATCACATGAGAACATAACTGTTTATACAACTGAAACTGAAATCAACATAGAGCAAGAAGTTAGAACAGCAATCCAGTTAAAGAAATAGGTTTAAAACATACCTGTTGCACCATTGGAGTTTCAATTGGATCCTTCAAATTCGAAAGTAGTTGGTATGAGTAAATACAGTGATGCAATAGCAAAGGAGTATGGACCATAGCTACGAAATCTGACCTGAGAACAATTGCTCTTCTACTTTAAACGTTGAGTTTGGGTTCACTGTCGTGGTCTTCTTGCTTTGGGCACTGCAGTTGCTTTACAAACTGCTCGTGTGGGGGTACTCTGTGGTGGATATGGTGCTGTGTCAACTAGAAGTGGGTTACTATCTGCTGGGGTTGGGGTTAGATGGATTGTAGCTGGTTCTCTATACAACGGTGTAAGTGTGCAATCTGGAAGAGTCTCGATTATGTGTGGTGGGGCTAGTTCATGGGCCAGTACAACCATGGTTCTATCTGCATCGACGGGTAGCACCGTCTTTTGTGAAGAACAGGTTTTTGCTCCCTTAGATACTTCCATCACCCCCTCCAATTCAAATGGCTAATAAACAAGAAAAGAAATTGAACATACAGACACTGTATGATAGACAGATGTGGTAATTCACATATATGTT
This sequence comes from Thinopyrum elongatum, assembly GCA_011799875.1. NCBI lineage: Eukaryota > Viridiplantae > Streptophyta > Magnoliopsida > Poales > Poaceae > Thinopyrum > Thinopyrum elongatum. The sequence continues at coordinate 502,253,099 of CM022298.1, forward strand.
GTCTAAACAAACAGGACAGCATGACACAATTTCACATATATGATGGCTAACTAAACAAGATAGCATGACACAGTTTCAGATATATGATGGATAAATTAACAGGATATAATGGCATAATTCAACATATGATGAGTATCTAAACAGGATGACATGACAAAACTATATGATGTCTTTCTAAAATAGGTTGGGATGAAATAATTCACATACATGTTGTCTAAGTATACAGGATGGCATGATATAATTGACATAATTGATTCATATACTAAGCAGTTGGCACTCGCATGTATGATCTCTAAACTAAGTAGATGGAATTCAATATTGTGCATATGATGTCTAAACTAAGCAATGCAAGACACCATATGCATGATATGAGAAATATAAACATTGCAAATTAGAGCATACACCTCAGGTGGGATATAGGACTGGTCATCTGTCTCTGAATCCTCCTCTGAGGAGCTACCTATAACCATCAAGATATATGCTTCAACAGGTACCATTGCCTGCTCTGAAGACCTTGTTTCCACTCCTGATTTTTCCATAACCGGCTCAAATGGCTGATACACATGAAGAGTAGTTCAATATACACAGATTGTCGACAAATGGAATACGTAATGAAAAAAAAGGATGGCATGAGATAATTCACATATATGATGCCTGGCTACAGGGCGGTGCATAATTCACATATATGATAACTGGCTGAAAAACATGGCATTGCATAATTCACATATCTGATATAGAAAGCAAACATGAGGCATTCACACAAAGCATGTCTAATCTAAGCAGATGGCATGGCAATGCAAGACACCATATGCATGATATGAGCAATATAACCCTGCCAAGTTAGAGCATGCACCTCGGGGGGGCGGGGGGGAATATGACTGGTCATCTGTCTCTGAATCCTCCTCTGAGGAGCTATCGGTAACCAGCAAGAAATCTGCATCAACAAGTAGCACTAACTGCTCAGAAGACCTTGTTTTCACTCCAAATTTTCCCATGACCGACTCAAATGGCTGATGCATAGGAAGAGTAGATGAATGCATAAACATTGTTGACAAATGGAATACATTATAAAAAAATATGGCACGATACAATTCACATGTACGATGACTGGCTAAACAGGATGGCATTGCATGATTCAAGTATATGATGCCTGGCTAAAGAAGATGGCATTGCATAATTCCCATATACTCCCTCCATTCCTAAATATTTGTCTTTTTAGAGATTTCAAATGGACTACCACATACAGATGTATATAGACATATTTTAGAGTGTAGATTCACTCATTTTGCTCCGTATGTAGTCACTTGTTGAAATCTCTAAAAAGGCAAATATTTAGGAACGGTGGGAGTATGATATAGAAACCAAACAGGTGGCATTCACACAAAGAAAATCTAAACTAAGCTGATGACATATAAGATGTATAATGTAAGCAATGCGAGGCGCCATATGCATGATATGACCAACATGAGCATGCCAGGTTAGAGCAAACACCTCAGGGGGTAAATAGGAGTGGTCGGCTCCCTCTGAATCCCCCTCTGAACAGTTATCTTCCTCTGGAATACAATCTAGAATGGCGGGAGGGGGGGCCCACTTCACCCACCATGGAGCGGCGTCTGCATGACATTATATTCCCACGCAACGGTCTTCTCTTTTTCTCTACATGTTCAGTACGATTGTGTACAATAACTGACATGCATAATAAAAAACATAGTTAGATTATGTAAGGCCTAAGGGGTGCATGCAGAAATCAAGACTGATGGTAGCAAACAAGTGGATAGATCCAAAACTAATGATACCAGGTAGATTATAGCTTCAGTTTAAAAAGATAGACAATGGATCATCTACTGTTTATTGCCCACCCAACATGAACCACATAGATGACCCTAGATGAACCAGATAGTAGATAGATATATTCGTTGCTGCCTCGATATGTGCCCCACAGGCATTTTAAAACTCAAGTTTGAACGTTAGTTTGGACCTGACTCGGAGTCTAAGAGGTGAACAGGATGATAAAGTAGCAGGTAATAATAACCGATGTATAACGTAAGCAGACACGAAAGAGTGCGACCTCTCTTCCGGAACTATGCAGTCCTCAGGTTCATCTGCTCAGTCGATGATGGTAATGCAGTTGGCGTGGCTGCCGGCAACAGGGAAGATGATCTGAGGTGGCGAAAGAAAGTATGTAGGGGGAATCTCTGTTGCAATGAACACTTCCGTCGACGGTGCACCTCGGGTGGGGTGGATGACGGCACGGCAGGAGCAGGACATTACACACAGAGTTTTCTTTGACACCTACCTGAAAATGAAGTAAATCTATAAGGGCTCCTTAGAATTGGAGGATTCTATAAACGCAGGGACAGGAAAAACATAGGAATAGGATAGGAATGCATGTGCAAAATAGAGCATTTGCAAACATAGGATTTCTGTCAACCTGGGTGTTTGGTTCACATGAATTGGAAGAACACAGGAATTGGGAAACATGGTCAAATTAAAGTCAAACCACGTGAAAATGAAAAAATAAGAATCTTATTCTGCCAAAAATGCAATTAGTCATGTTCTTCATGCATATTAATTTGAAAAGGACGTCCAAGTGGATATTAAAATTCCTACGTTTTTTCTTTGAAAACGACACCAAAGGAAAAAAAATCCTCCAGTTTTGCTTTGCTCCATTCCTTCTAACCAAATGCATGAATAGAAGTACCATAGTAAAGTTTCCAATTCCTATGTTTTCCTTCACTTTTTCTTTGAACCAATGGCGATTCTAGTAGGCAGTCTTCAACAGGCTGAAGCCTGCCCTCGAAATATTTTGTGAGCTTAGATTTGGTCCACATTAGTATCATATAATAGCTATCTTGCTAAACCGATTAAAATTGTGGTTCAAAAGAGCATTTAGTTTTCTCCCTGTTAACTTTGTGACCATGATTCATTTATTTCTAGATTTGCAAATGCTTTGAACCAAAGGATCCCTGAGGGATCGACATGAATGCAGAGTAACAAAGTGATGCGACGAGTGTACAACCTCTTTGGCATAGCCTTGTCGACCTCACCATGATTGGGTTGGACGTGGAGGATGGTGATGCTAGTGTGACTATCGGAGGCGGGGAAGAAGATCTGAAGGCCTCTGGATATGGTGCCGAGGGTACTGCTCCGCTGTGATGGACGGTTCCGTCATTGGAGCAGCTCCAGTGAGGTGTACTGTGGCACCCCGGCTCAGAGGACACCGGAACGCCCCGTATTCCAGCCCAGAGACAAGTCTTCTTGAATACGGCACTGTTGGCATAGAACAAATCAACTCTTTATTACTATGAATAAGGTTATAAGGGTACAAGGATTACATCGGCACAGCGATACTACGCCTGCCCAGGGTTGCTCTATGCTAACAGCGGAACAACCCGATGCAGCAGAACTATGACGACGACGATGGACTCCACTCCGTAGGGACTCTGGCTGGAACGCGTATCCTAGCTCGCAAACTCAGAATCCTCGACAAGCAAGCAATCATGGCATGACCTGCAAACTGGCATGATACGCCAGGTGAGTACTTTGAATGTACTCGCAAGCTCATAACAACTAGAGCAGTCAAGACAAGCAACAGCATGGCATTTACAGGTTAAGCAGGTGTAAACATGATGGTGCTAGAACAATATAAGCATGGCATGGCATATACTACATGCAACAGGTTGCAACTTACTCTGTCGTGAGGTTACCCCGTAACCATCACCTGTAAGAACTTACCATCGTGTGTGCCACACGATAACCTCGGGACCAACCAAACTTGGTATTACAATACCATAGTGATAACATGATCACAGGGAGCTTGATCTTTACCCGAGATCACCACATAACACTATCAAACAAATCCGGTATCTATGATACCACAGTGATCCTCACATGATCACGATCAACCAACGTCGGTATCCTCGATACCACGGTGATCCTCTCGCTATCACATAAAGATCAATCAACTCCTTTCTCATCGAACAGGGTTGTTATAAGCAAGATTATTATACTATTGACCCATAGTGTGTCCTACTATGAACTATGCCCATATCCGAGGATGCGGCTATCGATAGATTATATACACTCTGCAGAGGTTAGTACACTATACCCACACCACGGAACTCATGGCCTCGTGCTCCCATTCGGGTGGACCAACGACGTTCCGACAAAACCCAATCTATTGCATGGCACTCTCCCGGCCACTCCGACAAACTCCCCTTTGGGCTATGTCATGGGTGACCCTGTGTCCTTCCGACACCTGCCATCGTCATGGCCAAACAAAACTATCCCAAACGGGGACCGCGCGCAAAACCAAACCTGGGTTCACAAGGCTTCTGCCGCCTACCTGATCAGGGTAGCGCTGCCGCATAACCTTCCCTGGTTGGAGGCACCGGCGAGAGGCATGACAAAAGACCGGATTAGGGCTGCCCCATCCCAGCAAGTGCGGTTGCACTGGTGAGCTCGATTCGGCACCCACTATGACTCAGCCAACAGGTGTTCGAGTTTGATTAACATCCGGTTAAAATTTGCATGATAATGTGCTGAGTCATGATAACATGATGAAACCGTAATGCACATGAGCATGGTACAACCCTAGCAGGAATGGACAGCATAATATCTGGATCATAGCATGCAAGCATTTAACCATTTAAATGCAGACGAGTATGGTGAGTATGAACAACATCAGTATATTCATAACAGATGACTACAAGGCATGCAAACATATCATCATCCTAGTTGAACTACTGCAAGTAATAATCATGAGCATAATGATAGCAACGGATACTTGATAACTAGCAGGTCACATAAGCATATATATATTAACAGGCACATAATAATTAATTATAAGTAGGAAAACATAGCTACTGCAAGTCCATCATGCAAGTGGCTATCATGGCTTGCCTGGGAATGAAGGATCCACGGGAAGAAGTGCGGAGGGTCCGCGGAGACGATTGCCGGAAACAGTTCTTCCTCGGAAGGCTATTTTCGGGCAAGGGCATAATGGTCATTTTCAGAATGTTGAAACATAGTGAAAATGGTGGGAACAGAACGGGCTCGACAAGACGAAGACGTGAGCGTTGGTTTTACCTCAATCGGAGTTACGGTTGTCGAGATACGAAGGTTTGAAGTTCAGGGACCTATCAGTGAATTTTTTTTCAGCAAATGGGCCCCTGTAGGAAAACTGAACGCGCCTTTCTGAGAAATACGCTTTCTAGAGAGGAAAGCGCATTCTGGCCCGAAGAAGAGGAAGAATACGCTTTCGGCTTAGAGAAAGCGCATTTTCAGGAATACGTGGTCACTTATCCACGTCAGCGCCTGGGGTCAACCCCTAGCGCGACTGACGGGTGGGCCTCGCGGAGGTGGGGCCCGCCTGGCCTGTGTCTTCAACCTCCCGCTTGCACGCATGCCGGGCAGAGGAGGGGCTCGCCTCGACGGTGATAGCCGGCGCGTCCGGCCACCTCTCGCGATGGCCGACCTACCCACGAGTTCAGGAGGAAACGGCGCATCTCGGGGTGGTCTCCGTTGCTGGCGAGGAGCACGGGAGAAGGAGCAGCAGGGCACGCGGCGGAGGTGGGCTTCGGCCGCCGGTGAACATGGTGCTCCGGTGGGGGAACGGAGGGTCTGAGGCTACGGGGAGGCTCGCCGGAGTGCGGCGCATCCATCCAGGGTGCGCATGGGGCTCGGGGGTGCTAGGGTGCTGGGAATCAAGAGGAACCCGAGGCGGCGGCCATGGTGATGGGGAGGGGTCAGAGAGCTCCTCGAGCTCGAGCTAGAGGTTCGGGGGGGCTTGTGGAGAGGGGTGAGGCTGGTGATGAGCTCGGGAGGGATCGGGGTGGCTATTTATAGCCGGACGGGGGAGAGGGGGTGAGCTCGTCGCCGTGGCAATCTTAGCCGGATCCTGGAGCATGGAGGTGATGGCTCAGGCTGGCGCGCGGCATCGCGGAGCGGCCGAGCTGACGATCATTAAACGCGGTGCGACAGCTCAGGGAAGAAGGAGCCAACGGAGGGGACATGACGGCTCGGTCACGGGAGGAACAGGACGACGGCGGCGATCGCCGTGGCGTGAGGAGAGGGAATCCGGAGGGGGAGAGGGTTCCAGAGGGAGTACGGCGATGGGGCGAAGCCTCTAGACATGGCTAGGTGGCGAGGGAGAGGCGGAAACCGACGTGGCCGAGGGCTCCATCCGCCAGAGCGCGCGTACGGCACGCCGGCCGTGTGGTCACCATATGAACTGGTGCACAAGGCGCATTCTGGACAGGCCGACCATGTCTGATGGATAGGTCATTCAAAGGAGAGGTCCGATCAAGGAAGAAACAAGTGCTGTGGAGCTTGAGGTGAGTGCAGCGAGCAGATCTTATCTGGAACAGCAAGGTGTTTGATGCTTGGAGAGGAAGTCTCGACTGGAGATTGGCTCTGAGCTTTGCCCTGGTGTGATCACACAACAAGGTGACTGTGTTGGCAAAATATCAGCCCAAATGGGGTCTCTGGAGGGTACTTGCTGTTCAAAAGCCAATACTGACCAGAATTGCCCATCTTGGAGTAGCACTCACAGAGAGTAGCCACTTGAGCCAAAATTTGGCATGGCCCAATTATTTGAACATATGATGATGCCCAAAAAGTTTCATGCCACTTGGACTTGCCAAAATAGCACTTGCTTCATAAAGCATCTCTCTGGACAGGAACTAGGAAAAATTGCACAGGGCAATTGGTTTAATGAATTGAGCCAAAACTTGGTGGAGGGAGTTAATATGGGTGGGAGAAGGTCCTGGTAGATTTTCAGCAATTATGAAGCAATATAAAATATAGTTGCTTCACAACAGGAAAATATAACCAGTAGCAAAGATTTGATGCTGTGATCATATAGATGATGGGATTATGCTCAAATCTTGTGGAGGGCTATTATATGGATAGGAAAGAGTGTCAAAAAAGTTTGGATTCAAACAAACAAATATAAATAGCACTTCCTTCTCAAAGTGCCATTTAGGGCAGAATAGGAAAATGATTATTTGGGAATTTTCAGAGTGATGGAAATGTGGGTTGCTGCACAACCCAAGACAGACAGGGTTATTCCTTTAATAGAAAAAGGAATATTCCCAAAGAAAAGAATATTGGGATTGGTCCAAAATGGAAATGGAAAGGTCTTGAAATGATTTTGAGATTGACAAGCCACTGGGGAGAGAAATCAAAGGTGATCTCTCCAGGTTTCAAGACCATTAAGCCACTGAAAAGCAAAACCAGACCAAAATCAAAAGAAAAAGAAAATGGGCAAAAATCCAGGGTGTTACATGTACGACGGCGAGGTTGAAGCAGGACAAGATAGACAACGTTAATCTGAAGTGGGACTCTAATATCATCTGCAATAGATGATGTAAAATACATCACCAAAAAGTGCTAGATGTAAAATGCATCAGCCGCGCCACGGCCGCTCCGACAGATGCTGTAAATACTGTTCACTCTAAACTTAACTGAATAAACTGAACTTTACAGTCGAAACTGAATTTTACTGTCGAAACTGATTGAACTAGTAGTAGAGCATTGCAATAGAAGTTTAGGGCATTCGAGCACTAGTAGCAGAGAAGCAGTGATCTAAATCAGCAGCCGCTCGAGCAGGGAACGCACTAGCAGAGAGCAACTCATGCAGCAGCACCGCGAGCGAGTGCTAAAGCAGCAACTCCTATAGCTGCCGGAAGTCGTGCAGTAGCAGTAGCAGCGCGAGCGAGAGCAAGAGCAGAGCAGCAGCATGAACGAGAGCAAGAGTGGAGCAGCAGCGCGACCGACAGCAATAGCAGAGAAGATCAGCAGGACGAACGAAAGCAAGAGCAGTGCAGCACCGCGACCAACAGCAAGAACAGAGCCGCAGCGCGAGTGAGAGCCGGAGCAGCAGCAGTAGCAGCAGTAGCGCGAGTGAGAGCCGGAGCAGCAGCAGCTAGTGCCGGTGTGGAAGTCGCCGTCGAGGAAGCAACGACATGGGGGAGAGACGCCGTGGATGAAGTGGCTGGCGATGGTGCCATCGATGGAGACCCACCATGGCTGATCGGTATCGAGCATCGGCAGCCCGTGAGATCGAATAAAAGATAAAATGCAGCGGTGAGTGCAAAACCTCCTTGGTGGCGTCGAGTAGGCCTCGGCTTCATTGGAGGAATTCGTGAGGGTGTTGCGGTTTCGGTGGGGTAGGTCAAGACGGCACGGTGGGGATGGAGGTGGCGCGATAGACGAGGCAAACATTGGGGCAGCTCCTTGGAGGTGGAGGACGGGGTGGCTGATCCAGCGGGATGACGAGATCGACGACGGATCTTCATCCGGTGCGGTGGATGAGGGACGGCGAGCTGTTGCGGTGGACGACGTCATTGGGGAAGTGTCTCCGGCTGGGCGGCGGTCGGGAGGCCGACGGAGGAGCGTGGGGTTTCTCGGGTTTTGGCGGCCTCGATGTACGAATGGGGGGGACGAAGGGGAAGGTAGGGGGAGCCATGGCTTAGGGACGCGCTTGTCTGAAATGTAGGGTAAGTTACGAACGTACCCCCACCGGTTTTGACCACGCGACGTCGAGGCGGGATTTCCGACTGAGGGGTAGAAGGGGGATTTCGCGTGTCTGGGCTGCGGGACCAATTTTGGATGAGTAGGGAGTTTTCACGCGCATCGAAATTTCGGGATAACAAGGCGCAGCACGGGTTGAATAGGCGGGAGTTTCACAGCAGAAGAGACAAAAGATAACCAAGCTTGAAAATTTCGGGATAACAAGGCGCGGATTCCATGTTCGGCAGAACAAACTTAACGTGTACAAAAAAAACAATTCATACAAGACACAAGAGAGTCATGTCCCCTTTTACATATTGCTATAAATGCCATCGAAAAAACTACAAGAAAAATGTAAAAAAAATCGGGAGAACAACATTACCCTGTACAGTACCAAATCAATTCGCACTTCTCTCAACAGCAACAAAAAACAAATCAATTCCCACCACAAGAAAGAGTCATGTCTCTTTTTTTATGATTACAAATGCCAGGATCTCGAATTTCAATTTTTGAATCCATGTTATGTTGAATTCGAATATATCGTTAGGTGACCTTGCGGTTTATAATGGATGTAGTCCTACATTTTGATCTTCCATCTTATACGAACATTTTACTCCACCCTATGAACATATATATATCGTCTACCATATGGACTAAATTTGAATCAATTTTCCTTATTTGAATATGATTGGTGTCAAGTTATACCATCATTTAAATATTATCTTGATAACAGAAAACATGCATATAGCAGTAATCATATTTCACTATGAACTACATGTACCATATGATCTCCAATTCAAATATTTGTATCCATTTTATGTTGAATTCAAATCACAGTACATTGGTCTAGGTAGCGAGATGTTCGGGATAATCTAAACCCTGTTTTCATATGTATAATTTTTGGCCAAATTGGGACAAGTTTTGGTATAAGCTTCTTGCAAACCGGAGATTCTCTCAACAAGCCTCGTGGTTCCGAGAGGGAACGTGTCACCTTTCTGTGCGAAACGATATAGGCTGCCTCCCCCCTAATTTTCTTTACAGAGGCAACATAGAACTATATGAGTGCCATGTTAAATTTTGGAATTATTCCGGGTTCGTTTGTCATTTTTTATACACTAGCAAAACATGCCCGTGCGTTGCAACAGGAGGAAAAAAGCATCTTTCATACACACATCCGACAACATCAGCAAACAATATTCTTAAAAAAAAATCTTTATTGACACAATTTCAAACAATATGAAAATCAACTTTAAGCCGCTGGTTTACATAAAACTCGTATCAACAGTTTAATGTGCATCATCGTATAGGGGTTGGTAGTGCATTGTGCAAAACAGAGAAGATGATTATGTACCTGTTTTAACCTTTAGGATATGGTAGTTGATAGGAATCAACATCCCCTATAGTGTCAATAATAGATTATGTGAGAGCATCAAACTGTCATATCTACTAAATTTGAATAGGGTAGAAAACATATATAATAGAAACTTATTAAATGCCCCACATATAGAAGATATTAATTAAGTTTACATTTTGTTAAATTTTGGAATTATTCCGGGTTTGTTTGGCCTTTTTTATACATTAATTGAGTTTCTAGACATTTAATGTGCATAATTCAAATTTGAACTGCAAGCACATGCTCCGGTGCACCAAAGTTGGTTGAAAAATCACATGTGTGTCCTTGGGTGAATTTCTAGGTCCCATGCAAAAAATGGGAATGAAATTCAAACATCTGGGCATCGTGACTCGACCGAGAACATTGAGAAACTTGGTTTTTAAATTCCTGTAAATCCAAAACTCGCCTGGAAATCATGAAACTTGGCATGGTGTCATGTCATGGCACTAACATGCTGTGGTAAAAAACTTGGCCGAATTAGAACAAGTTTTGCTATAAGCTTCTTGCAAACCAGAGCTTCTCTCAAGAAGGCTCGTGGTTATGAGAGGAACGTGTCACCTTTGTGTGCGAAACGATATACGCTGCCCCCCCCTTGATTTTCTTTACAGAGGCAACATAGAACTATATGAGTGTCGTGTTAAATTTTGGGATTAGTCCGGGTTCGTTTGGCCTTTTTTATACATTAATTGAGTTTCTGGTCATTTAATGTGCATAATTCAATTTTGAACTACAAGCACATGCTCCAGTGCACCAAAGTTGGTTGAAAAATAACATGTGTGTCCTCGGGTTAATTTCTAGGTCCCATGCAAGAAATGGGAATGAAATTCAAACATCTGGGTGTCGTGGCTCGGCCGAGAACATTGAGAAACTTGGTTTTAAAATTCTTGTAAATCCAAAACACGCCTGAAAATCATGAAACTTGGCATGGTGTCATGTCATGGTACTAACACACTGTGGTAAAAATTTTGGCCGATTTGGAACAAGTTTTGGTATAGGCTTCTTGCAAACCGGAGCTTCTCTCAAGAAGGCTCGTGGTTCTGAGAGGGAACGTGTCACCTTTGTGTGCAAAATGATATACGCTGCCCCCCCCCCCTTGATTTTCTTTACAGAGGCAACATAGAACTATATGAGTGTCGTGTTAAATTTTGGAATTATTCCAGATTCATTTGGCCTTTTTTATACATTAATTGAGTTTCTGGTCATTTAATGTGCATAATTCAAATTTGAACTACAAGCACATGCTCCAGTGCACCAAAGTTGGTTGAAAAATCACATGTGTGTCCTCGGGTAAATTTCTAGGTCCCATGCAAGAAATGGGAATGAAATTCAAACATCTGGGCGTCGTGGCTTGGCCGGAAACATTGAGAAACTTTGTTTTTTAATTCCTGTAAATCCAAAACACGCATGCAAATCACGAAACTTGGCTTGGTGTCATGACATGGCACCAACATGCTGTGGTAATTTTGCTGTCTGATTTGCGAAGGCGCACACATTAACAATCAACAAAGTCATTTTGGAACAAGTGCTGTCACGTTACAATCGGAAACACAAGTAGTATTATTGAAACCGTGGGCATTCTACTTACCATTTACGTGCCGCCACGCGTCCCTTTTTTTATTAGCTAGGAGGCGCTGTGCAGGGTAGCTATTTGAGTATGGGAGGCATGTGATCAGACCCCTGCGTGTGCTTATCGGGAGGAGAGCCCTTTGACCTCCATCTGCCACCCACCTCTCTCCCAAGGTCTCCATTAATGGCGCCCGAGCCCCTATTTAATGGCGTGGCTATGTCTCACTCGACTGAGATTTAAGAGAGAAAAAAGAAAATATGAAAAGAAAATTTTGCACGGATCGTGATGTAAGATCCGACGGACCTATATAGCATCTACTGCGACTTATAGCAAGACTGATGAATATATAAGGACGACAACAGTGGATAATAATTGTCTTACATATTTAGGAAGATAATTAAAAAGAAGGCATTGTAGAATCATTTAGGAGGCGAGCTTGTCAATCTGAATGTGGAGGGACACCGTCCTCGACAACCCAGCCCCGGCCAGCAGCTTGGGCGGAACTGTGAAGAAGGTCAGCGCCTGCACGGCGACGTCGCCGGGATCCTTGCTGCTTGTCACCTCGATTTCCACCTTGACGGTGTTGGTCCTGCCTTTGGGCTCCCCCGGCGGGCCGTTCGCCCACAGCTTGGCCGCATAGTGCGGCAGTGGGGATGCCCCCGCTCTGATGCAGATGACCGACACGACGATAGGCCCGCCGATGTCGAGCACGCCGCTGACCAAGAAAAATGCAAAGTCGTCCTCCTCTGCGAACAGCAAGAGCCGTGGCTCCGACGCTGGCACTTGCAGCTGGAGCACCTTGTCGTACTGGATCCTGTGCACGGGCATGGGATGCATGGTGTTGATGTGGTGGGAGAGCGCCGGCGGCGGGCCTTCGTAGCCGCAGACGGGCACGGGGCATTTGCAGGGCGCGAGCGGACACATGCTTTGGTGATCGGCGAGCTTGTGGTAAGTGACGTAGAGCCCACAGCCTTCGTGCGGGCACTCCACCCTCACCGAGGAGAGGACGGCGTCCATCACCGTGTTCCGCACATCGAAGCTGCCACCGCACTCACACTTCTGGCACTGCCGCTGGTTCCCGGGGCGCTCGCCGCGGCAGTCCGCGCAGGCCAGGTGCCCTCCCTTGCACTGCACAAATCAATCGAACAACACATCAATCAAGAAACCTGCACCTTGCTCGATTAGCCGAACGGATGAGGTGTATTCGAACCTCATACACTGGAGGCTTCAAGGGGTAGAGGCACAAGGGGCAGTGGAGCAAGGTGAGGTCCATAGAGACCATAGAGAGCTCCATCGTCGGGTCCTATTCCGTCGGCATGATCTCGCCCTCCTCGTGCACAACCATCTCTCGCTTTATGGCCAGGGCATTACAAAGTTTTACCGTCACATATTCATACTACTTCAAGGTGCATTAAATCAACACATGCAAGTATCAAAAGGAAAGTCACGGAATGCATGCATGCGTTGTAATTAATGCTTCGGTAAACGCAAATTATTGAAATATATCGAGTGCACTGCTTTGATGTGTCGCGTCAACTCGTAAAACAAGGAGAAGTTTGATTACAATGCCCTCTCCCTTGCCCATGAGCGTGGTGGCTAGCAGGACTAGGAGAAGCTTTCGCTACACGCTCTCCCTCCTGCACGCGGTGGACATGCAGCAGTTCATTCGGTGTCAGATTGCTAGAAGCATACTGTAGTACTCCACTGCAGCAGTACCATCATTGTTCGACTTCCCAAAGAGGCGAAGAGCCAAGCGCAACTCGGACGCTCGTGTGGCAGTTTCATGTGTAGGGGAGGTATAGTGACATAGTCTAGGATAGCGTGTACCGTGCCTCTAAGCTTTAAAATCATTGGAGTCGGCTCCATGCTATGAGGCCGTCTCGAAGCATTTTTTTTATTAAATAATCTTCTGGCCCTACCTGTCATCCTGGTGATTGTAGTTTGCACGCTCATCTGGTCAAGACAGGAATATATATTTTAATTTGTGGTGGGGTAAATGTTAGAGGTTGCAACAAATATATGGTACACTGTGGGTCTTCTAGCCAAGTTTAGAGGCAAGCATGTGGGGCCAGTGCTATGATATGTCGCGTCAACTCGTACAACGAGGAGAAGCTTGATTTTACTACTACACGCCCTCTCCCTCGCCCATGCGCACGGTGGCTCCCAGACGAGGACAGGCTTTTGCTTACTGCAACAAGCTATCCCTCCAGCACGTGGTGGATGGACATGCAACAGTTGATTTGATACTGTAGAAGTAGTAACTTCATTGTTCGTCTTCTCGAAGAGGCGAAGAGCCAAGCGCAACCCGAACGTGGTAGTTGCAAACGCTCGCGTGGCAGTCTTTGTGTAGGGGTGGGGCATGGTGCGGAGCCTTGGAGCACGCATATAGCCAGGCTCTTGCATGAGACAAAATTGCCATGTAAGCAGGCTATAAGCCCACTATTGTACTTGCTCTTATAGCATGGTTAATAGTATAGCCAGCTGCTGGCTATATGAAACTGCCATGTCATATATAGCCATCATTTAGATTCACTCATACAATAGTGTGGGCTATAAGGTTGGCTATAACATTAGTACTTTCTTCTATCTTCTCTCTTTCTCTTTCTTCACATTAATTTTATTTGCCTTGGAATACGCATATAGCTAGGCTCTTGCATTAGAGCCCACTCCTCTTAATTTTTCACATCTCTCTCCTCCACATAGGCAAAAATGCCAAGTAGGCAGGCTATAAGCCCACTATTGTACTTGCTCTTAATAGTATAGCCCTATAAACCGGAAAGGAGGGACTACTCCCTCCGTTCCTAAATACTCCCTCCGTTTTTATTTAGTCCGCGTATTAGCTTTGGTAAAAGTCAAGCTTTATAAACTTTGACCAAGTTTATAAAAATATATATTAACATAAGCAATAACAAATCAATATAATTAGATTTATTATTGAATGTACTTTCACATCATATATATTTGTTATGATAAATGTTTACATTATTTTTTATAAACTTGGTCAAACTTTATGAAAATTTGACTTCAGTCAACTCTAATATGCAGAGTAAATAAAAACGGAGGGAGTATTTGCCTTTCTAGAGATTTCAACAAGTTACTACACCCTAAATGAGTACATACAGAGCAAAATGTGTGAATCTACACCGTAAATAAATACTACGTAGTTCTCTCGTTTTCCTCTCCGCCTTGGTCGCGGTGCACAATATTGAGTATACTACTACTGACTAGTCTCTTTTTGACACGCATTTACATTGATACGGCTTGAATGCCAATGAGGCAGAGGGTAGCGGTTCCCGAAACGTTGAACGATCAATGATGCCTTCGAATTCAATTAGCATGCAGAGGTAGGAGTAAGTAATTGGAGAAGCAGAATGGAGCCAGCACGATGTGAATGCAACGCTGTTTGGACTCTCATAAAGGCGCCCCACCACTCCAATCCATCTACTCCTAGTCTCTGCACAACACTGCCCACTCCAATCCAAGACCAAGTGACCAGAAGCCACAAGCACCTATGGAGGCGATGGACGCGAGCGACAGTCAGCTGTGCCAGATCATCCAATACGCCGGCCTGCGGCCCCGCACCGTGCAGCGTTTCCAGATGATGCTGGCGACCGCTGGCGTCATAGCCCTCACCGACGCCGGCTTCGCCTCTCGCATGGACGACATGATGGTCCACTCCATCCGCAAGTTCACCGTCGTCAAGAAGCGCGCAGACGACCTTGCCGTACTGCTCCAGCCCGCGTGCCCAGGCTTCTTATTGCCTGCCACCCTCATCGGCCTCCATGGTGACAAACTCTTTCAAGCCCTGGTGGACCTGCAGGTGCCGGAGGTCGCGACGAAGAATGTGCACCTCGAGGCCGCGCTCGCCGCGCAGCGCCTCGCCATGCAAGAAACCGTCGACCTGCACATGCACGTCTACGAGGAAATCGTCTACATAGGCCACTATAAGGCCAGCGAGGATAGAAAGACATTGGCCTTCTTCCAGCGGCTGGAATGTTTGGACGCCATTGTTCAGAAGCACGTCGACCTGGCCACGAAAGCCGCTGCTACTTAGCCGCCCTTCGGTGGGCCGGCGCCCTGAGTCGAGGAGGTGGACGTCGTCGATGGATGCATCTTTCTTCTTGCCTCCTGTAACCAGCACTGCATCGCCTCGTGGCCTTAATGTTTTATTAGTGTATGGCATTTTTATTCCAGTCGTAACATTTTCACTGTGAGGTGGGGCCGCAATTGAGCAAACCGACCATCGGCAAATCCCCACCCCGCCCACCGCGCATTGGCTGAGTTTAGAATTAGAAGAGAAACGAGGGAGAAGAGCTAGCTGTAGTACGGACACTGTTGTCAGATGGGACTCATGTTGATAGAATAGGAGTACTGAGCACTCGTACCTCTTTTTTTTAGGGAAAAAGTAGTCGTATGTCTAGTACCACTAGTTGGGTGCGTGCGACCTATACCTGTCATCACTTTAGGTCTCCTTTTCGAACCGCAGCAACGCTTCATAGTACATATTTTTTCACGCATTTATCCTCCTATATGTACTCCTAGGCTATTTCCACGTGCTCCCTTTCGCCGACATGTGGGACATAGAGCATCTGGGTCGTAGTGCATGCACGACTCGGAGCATATGCAACCATGCCGGGATACTTTACATTTCAGACCTCATGAATTACATGCAAACCCCCCGCAGAAGAATAAGTAAATAAATGAATTACTACATGAAACCGGATTATTTTTCATAGAAACCGAAGCACGTTCATTAAATTTTGGACATAACACATTTATAAAAAATGACCGGACCTAAACCAGTCTAAGGGCCTCTTTGATTCGCAGGATACTGAAAACATAGGAATGGGGAAAGTATGATGGCGATGAACCGAGACGAGGAGGAACTCTAACTCAGTTAGAGGTTAGAGTTAGATTCTAACCCTGAACTAACCCTGAACTAACTCTAACCAAAGAGGTGTTTGGATGGCAGGGTTAGATTGACAATAAATGCTCTTTCTCAATCATTTGACTACTTTGGACCCTATTTCCTGCTGGATTTGGTGTGGCCGGCTCTTGTGTGGCCTCCTCCCGCTCACAATTGACATAAATGAACCATCTTTACAAATCAAGCATGCAAAACATGATAAATTTTATTTTGTCCATACAAATGAGATATCCCACTTAAACATACAAGTCGTCAATCAAGCTTCACAAAAAAAAATTACACTCCATGAAACAAAGCACGAGCTAACTCATCACGGAAGGCATTCACGATAGGGAGGGAGCCCGGAGCCCCTGACGCGCCCAGGGAGGAGCTCGTCATCATCGCTCTGGAGGAAGGCTCCATAGAGCCCAAGCCCCGGGAACCCCTCCGACGCCGGCGCTTGCGAGTTGAGGTCGAGACCGGCATGGGTAGCAGGGCCGCTTGCCGACGACTGCGAACCAAATCTTTGGGCCTCTAGAAATAATGCAAGCCTGAAACTGAAATACCTAGAAAGGTGAACTGAATCTTTTGGCCTCTAGAAATAATGCAAGCCTGAAACTGAAATACCTAGAAAGGTGAACTGAATCTTTGGGCCTCTAGAAAGATTTATTACCTCCTCAAGCAGCATCAAACAATTCCATGCGTGCACCACAAATCTATACCAAGTTTAATCAGGATCTACTTTTCCAAATCAGAATCAGCGCTAGAGCGAGCAAGATCAATGATATGGTTGCGAGACAGAGAAGGAACGAACGAACTCACCCCTCTCGCGACCTCCCTGGTAGATGCGCCACCGCCGCGCATGACAGAGGGAGAGAAAGGACCGGTGAAGGGGGAGCGGGGTGAGGTTCGGAGGCCGGAGGGAGAGGGCGGCCGGAGGAGGGCGTCGGAGGCCGGAGGGAGAGGGCGACCGGAGGAGGGCGAGCGGCGGAGCGGCGCTTGGGCGGGCGGCGCGATGGGGAACAAAGAGGAGTCGTGCGAGGGGGGGTTGGGAGGGAGGGATGTGGTGCGGGCAGGGGAGATTTTTTTTAGTTCTCTTTTAGTGGGCCCTAGGAGAACTAACCCAATTAGAACCTCTCCACCGGGCTAGTTTTTTTAGCTGGGTTGGAGCAAACTAGCTCAAACTAACCCCTCCTGTTTGGATACTTTGAGGCTATTTCAGCCCAAACTATCCCAAACTAGCTCTAACTCAGGGATCCAAACAAAGAGTAGTACTGTACATGCTACAGACTGGACTGTAGCACATTGTTTTTTATGGCCATATCACCACATTGTTTTCTATGGCCTATTGCCTGCTGGTTCACTGGGCTGCCGTGGTTCGCACTCCTCCGACGTGAGTAGTAGTACTAGTACAGTATATACACTATATATACCGCATGATTCTTTGCTCCTTCTTACGTACTTCGTCGACATGTGGGAGAGCCAGCATCCGGGTCGACGTGTCATGCACCAGATTAGAGTGGGGAATGGAAGGGGGGCATCACCCCGGTCGTAGCGCCAGTAATTCATGACTATAGTGAGTAGTCATATCACAAGACCCCGTCTTTCCAGCAGTAACGCGCCGCCGAATCGCACAGCCCTACCTTTCCAGCAGTAAGTTGAATCCGCTACTCCCTCACCCTTCTCGCCTCTCTGTCAAACCGCCTACGCGAAAACTGCCGCACATACTGCCCGGGAAAAGCCCCGCCCTCAACTTTTAACTACGCGAAAATAGTTCAAGCTTGTTCGTTCTATATAAATACTAGTACTGTATGTTTATTCACCCATGGGGTTGTTCAATGAATGGAGGGCCGGGGAGCACAAGTGAACAATACTACTACTAGTAAGTAGGAGTCATACAGTTAGTCACGTTAAATAGAGAGTTTCTTTTCTTTAATGCCACGTACACAAATTGAAACGCTTGTTGTGGAGAGAAAAAGATAATCACTCCACTATATATGTAGGCAGGGGCCTGAGCGCTTGCTTTACTAGGGTTGCTCTCTTCATTCTCTCATCCTCTCCAGATCTAAACAAGACAGTGGTAGCGACATTTTCTCTCTGCTCACCGCTGGTCATAGATCCAGCCGGATCCCTTCGGCCAGTGTGTGTAGAGGACTAGGTGCATCATTCACGCGGTCATCGCCGGTGAGGGAGGAAACCCATAGCTGCCGGAGGGTCCCGATCCTCTGCCCGTGCCGTTTTCTCCGACACAGCGCCGGCACGGGAGGTCCTCCGACCCTTCTTCCTCCCTGTCGTATTGTGCGTAGTTCCGACCTGCCGCCGTCGACATCCCGAAGACCCTCAGGTATAAGTTCTTCGAAAGCGGCCTTGCTCTACTGCCCCAGCTCCCCACGTGTCTGCATGTGCATCTTTTTCTACTTCCATCAGCTCTTCCAAAGCCACCTAAATATTCAGTATTATTAGAGGTAAAGCTACTTCATGCAGTCGAATCTAGGACTTGGTTCAAACAACGAAGGAAGGGGGGAAAGTCGTAGCATGCATCTAGGACTTGATTCAAAGAGGAAATAACAGGGGGAAAGTAGTAGAGACTGGATACCTAACCGGTCTCTTGGTTGAAAAGGGAAATAAAGGGAAATCGCAGTACAAACTGGATAAGGAACAGATCTATTATTGGTTGAAAAAAGGATAGAAAGTGGCGGCTGGTGGACAAGTCAACAGAGTATGTCCAGGATTAGATTTGCTGCCCTCACATAGTAAAAGGTCTCCAGGATTAGATTTGCTGCCCTCACAGAGTATGAACAAACTCGGCATCACCACTTTATGCCTCCTTGTAGGTACATTGTGCTGATGCGTCCACTGTCGCATGTCCTTATACCAACTTTTTGCTGTTGTTAATGTAAGGGCGCATGTAAAATGAAGCGATCACACTATTACCTTAAGGACATGTCTAACCAGTGTTATTGTTAATCTAATGCCTCCAGTGATATGATGCAATTAAACTGTGTTACAAATGGTACTCCTGCTGTTTTCCCCAGCATGATAAGTAAGTTGCTTCTTTATGCTGCTGAGTGTCCTGGTGTCACCACGGTCCCATGCCCTTAAACCAACTCTTTAGCTGCTGTTGGTCTACTGTATCTGGTAAACAAGCAATGCCACCATTAAAGTAATCCCATATTTGACGAATGTCATTGTTGATCGTAATGCTTCCGGTAACATGAAGCATTGCTGATGTTTTAAAATTTCTACTGTCCTTGTGTGATTGCCATGAACATAATTAAGATGCTTCTTTTCATTTCGTGTATGTTTCGTATCTTGTTATTGACCAGCAACTGTTTTCTTTCTATCTTTTTGTGCAGATAGGGATATCCATTTCACCTTGTTGCTATTGTGACCTTTTGGTGAACTGCACAAAACACTTTTTTTGGAATGAGTGTCTTGTGCAGTTCAACTAAAATGTCACGTGGGCAACATCTCTCAATTTTTGTGGAACTGACAAAATGGTTATTGGAGTTTCCAAATCTCCATCAAATTCTGCTGGTAATCTCGTGCAACATTTTATTAGCCTTTGCAAGATGAGCCGTCACTATCACCACAATGGCACTTTATTTTAGTGGAACTACACAAAAGGATAAGAAAATTATAGTTGCACCTTACATGAGAAGGACAGCCAACCTTAATGTTGCTCAATTTTTGTGCAACTACTAAAGAAGAACCTGCCAGCTCACGAGAGCAAGTACTTCTTGCTAGCTGAATGATGCAATCTTTGCTTCATTTCAGGTGAACTACAGAAAAAGTTGCATGAATTGAATCATTGAGTGGAGCTGCAGGTTGACTTCAACTAGTGCCACTATTATAGTAATCATGCTCTTTATTATCTGTGCTGTGCAAACAGGAATACTCAACTACAGATGTTGTGATGGTCAAGAGCATTCGCCAAGTTCTTGGGTTGTATGACACGGCTAGCCAAGATGGATTTAATCCCGATATTCACTTTATCAAAAGGCTCTAATGGGTTGGTTCTGAATCTTGCAAGCTGGGAATCAATGAGATGTGTAGGCATCTTTGTTGTACTTATTATTTGAATCTTATTTGTTGGTTCTCAATCTTGCAAGCTGGGAATCAATGAGATGTGTAGGCATCTTTGTTGTACTTATTATTTGAATCTTATTTGTTGGTTCTGAATCTTGCAAGCTGGGAATCAATGAGATGTGTAGGCATCTTTGTTGTACTTACTATTTGAATCTTATTTGTTGGTTCTGAATCTTGCAAGCTGGGAAACACGGCATGATGATGCAGAGGACAGCAACCATAACAAATAGTTCAAACATGGTAGTATTATCTGTGTGAAAGTGCGACAAATGTGCTGATCGTGTGCGTCCCGAGAATAATAATTCTAATTGTTGTGCATGTCGATCCTGTGGCATTGATAGAACGAGCCAATGCATTGCTTGTTTAAGAATAAATTTTAATTAAAGCTAATTAAATTTAAGTAAAGTGACCACTAACACTTGTTATTACAGTACCAATCCAGACCCGCTCGTGAACCGATGTGTGGCCAGAATAGGTTTCTTAATGGAGGCGTTTGAATGCACCGAGGGTGCATGTTCTGCCGGGCGTGCAGCGGGCGAGGGAGGGGTAGTAATTGTTGTCGCCTGTACACACTCAGTTTACTGTTGAATCCAGTTCCCCAAGAGCTGAAAAACAAATTGCTACCACCGCCTACCCACTCTTTCACTTGAAGGGACTCCAATGGCAATCCGAGGGGTGAGCCTGCTGGATATGGACTTCAGCAAGGAGTTCACCTTTGAGTTCGCCGTTCAGTCCCATGGCTGCACCAAGTTGAATGTGATGTACACCAACGATCCGGACTCGGTGAAGCTCTGCCTCGCCGAGTTCAAGAAGTACCTACAGGACGAGAAAGCACATGGTCGTAGGACTAGACCTTGTGCCCATCCATTCGTCTCCTGACAGGGACCAGCAGATCGCCGTCGCCCAGGTATGCGTGCGGGACGAGGTTCTCGTCTACCACTGCTGTAGGGCCATCAGAGGTTCTGGAGCATTCGGCCATTTCTTCGGCAGCGCCGACTGCACCTTCGCTACGGTGGAGAGAAGGAAGAACGCGACGATTCAGCCATCTGGTGCAACAAGCTTGTCGACATCCAGAAGCAATACAAGATCATCGGCAACGGGCAGGAGAAGGACTCCGTGGTTGACCTCGCCGAGACCATTATCGACCCCTGCTACGCCAACATGAAAGAAGACAATGATACCAAGGACCAGAACATGTGGGAGGTACCTCTGAATCTAGCCTACATAACATACGTGGCCAAGGACGCATACGCATGCTACGACATGTACAGGCGGATCTTGGACATGAGGGCGTGTCTGCTTCCCGTAACCGACGAGTACACGGACAGCCACAGCGTCATGATCAAGTGTGCCAGGAAGGTCTAGATGTTGTACTTTATCAGTTTAAGCACCTTTATCATCTGAGTGTTTCATGCATTAGCCTATGTGTCATAATTATCTGTTTTGTCCGAAATATTTCTTCTAAGAACCCATTAACCTGTTTGCTTTTTTAGTGGCTATTTGCTTATGTATGTAACTAGTTCACTCGGTTGCCGTGCTTTGAATCTCCTTCCTCCCAACATATTCCCCTTCTCAGGTGGACCCAGCAGGTCTCGTACACAGACATCTGGGACCAACCACCTATCTATTTGTATTTCTTTATTTTGTTTAATCTTTCGTCCTCTTCCTATACAGCGGCTGGCGGCGCTGCCGCGCATGCCTCGGTGACCCATCATAGCGTATGGCGTTGGCCAAGCCATCCCTCTACTCCCACACATTATCTGGCGGCGGCAGCTCCACCGGCCCACCCTGCACCCGAACAAGTCAACCCTCGTACTCCCCTCCGCCTGCGTCTTCCCCAGCTCCGGTTCGTTCGGTCCGAGGTCTCGACGTCGTCCTCCGCCTTGGTGCTCTCGCCACGGCGCCGCCGTCTGTCGTTCCCAACATGGTCAGCAAAACAAGAGGAATCGGGAGACGACTGTTCGTCGAGAGGCTGACAGTCCCGGGCCCACCAGGTCCATGGCCTAGGTTTTGTTGTTTAACATGGGCAGCCCATGACATGTTTCAACTTTTTTTGGATCCAGCAGGTATCAAGCGGCCTCTGGGCCTCCCAGTCTAGCTTGTCTATAACATCAGTAGCCCAAGTTATGTTTGTTTTTTCAAGACGACGCACAGCTCAGTTCTATTTTTCTATAAGAATGCAAAACTGAACCTATGTTTTCCCTTCTATAATAGTATATATATTTCACTACAGGAATCAGCTTCTTTGCCGTCTGCCATGGCAGACGGCAAAGGCATGAATGGCGGTCGGCAAAGCTCTTTGCCGACTGCTAGCTGTCGGCAAACAGTCCGGCTCAATTCCTGCTGGTAAAGGCCTTCTTTGCCGTCTGCTTCAGAGAAGCGGACGACAAAGGTTTATGCCGTCAGCCGTTTGCGGCCAGCAGACGGCAAAGAGCGTAGACGGCAGTGAGGTGAGGTGGGAGCCGTTAGGGGTTAACAGCGTGCTTTGCCGTCAGCCGGCAGACGGCAAAGAGGCTAAGGTCTTTGCCGTCTGCTGGCGGACGGCAAAGAGCCCAAATAGGAGTCACTGGGAAGCTGCCACGTGGCCTTATTTGCCGTCAGCCGGCAGACGGCAGACGGCAAAGAGGCTAAGGTCTTTGCCGTCTGCTGGCGGACGGCAAAGAGCCCAAATAGGAGTCACTGGGAAGCTGCCACGTGGCCTTATTTGCCGTCTGCTAGCTGTCGGCAAAGGGATTTGAATCTTTGCCGTCTGCCAAGCAGTCGGCAAAGACCTTAGCCTCTTTGCCGTCTGCCACTGACGGCAAAATGCCCAAATAGGCAACCCAGTGTTCCCAGGTTGCACAGGTAGCTGCCACGTGGCCTTCTTGCCGACTGCTAGCTGTCGGCAAGGCTCTTTGCCGACTGCTAGCAGACGGCAAAGCTCTTTGCCGTCTGCTAGCAACGGCAAGAGCCTATATAACCCCTGTTTTTATTTGAATTCATTCAATTTGACAGAAATTCATAATATACACAGATAATACATATATACACAACAAGCATATCCACAATATATTTCCACAAGTCCAACAATATCCATATGACATAAGAAGTTCCAACAACATATCCATAGTGACATACACATCCAAACAAGTTCCCAAACATTTTTTCATAACAAAAAGGAAGCACAAGGAGAATTATGAGTCCATCAATGCAAGCTTCCTCATCTCAAGCAATCTGCAAATTGGGAAAGATGAAAGTTAGAAGAAAAGAAGAAGGAAAAGAAAGAAGAAGAGAAAGAAGAAGAGGAAAATAGAAAGAAGATTTTATATTCTCTTTCTTTCTCTCCCCCCCCTCTTCTTTATCTTCTTCTTTTCCAACAAATGTAGTTAAAAAGCCAATTTAGAGCTAAGCTAGGTAATAGGTCATTTTGGAGATAGCTAAGTTCAATGTATCATATTGGAGCTAACCTACGTAACTTGGTCATTTGGAGCTAAGCTAAGTTAAATGGATCATATTAAGCTAACCTAGGTAAACTTGGTCATTTTTGAGCTAACCTGTAAAAATGTCATTTTTTGCTATGCTAGGTAAAAATGCTAAGTGTGTAGGTCAATTAGAGCTAACTTAGGTAAATAGGTCATTTTGGAGCTAACGCGGTAAAATGGTTCATATTGTAGCTAACTTAGGTAAACTTGGTCTTTTTGGAGCTAACGTAGGTTAAATGGATCATATGGAGCTAACATAGGTAAACTTGGTCATTTTGGAGCTAACCTGGCTAATTAGGCCATTTTTGACATTACTAAGCTTATTGTGTCATTTTAGAGGACAACAAGCTAAGTATATGACATTTATGAGGTTAGCAAGGTTACTATGCCATTTACCGAATAAAAACAAGTAAGAGGAGAAAAGAAGAAGAAGAAGAAAGAAGAATAAGAAAAGAAGAAGAAATGTTCTTCTTCTTCTTCTTTTCTTTCTATTCTTCTTCTTCTTCTTCTTCTCTTCTTCTTCTCTTCCTATTCCTTCTTTTCTTCCTATTTTCCTTATTTTCTTCTCATCTTATTATGTCATTTGTGGACTAAATAGGCTAATATGTCATAAATGGGCTAAATAGGCTAGCAAGAGGAGGAAAAAGAAGAAGAAAAGAATAATAATAAGAAAGAATAATATAATAAAAGAAGAAGAATAAGAAAAGAAGAAGAAATGTTCTTCTTCTTCTTTTCTTATTCTTCTTCTTCTTCTTCTTCTCTCCTATTCCTTCTTTTCTTCCTATTCCTTGATTTTCTTCATCTTATTATGTCTTTTGGACTAAATAGGCTAAATTATGTCATAAATGGACTAAATAGGCTAAATAAGAGAGGGAAAAGAAGAAGAAGAGAAGAAGAAAAGAAGAAGAAAAGAAGAAAAGAAGAAGAAGAAAGAAAAGAAAGAGAAGAAGAAAGAAGAATAAGAAAAGAAGAAGAAGAGTTCTTCTTCTTCTTTTCTATTCTTCTTCTTCTTCTTCTTCTTCTCTTCCTATTCCTTCTTTTCTTCCTATTCCTGATTTTCTTCATCTTATATGTCATTTGTGGACTAAATAGGCTAAATTATGTCATAAATGGACTAAATAGGCTAAATAAGAAGAAAAATACCGTTATCACGGAGGTGAAGGACCGGTCGGGGCTGCGCCAGTGCCAGACTGAGGTGAAGGCCGGTCGGGTTCCACCAGGCCAACGGAGAAGCATCGGTTGATGCTTGTCGGGAAGCATTCTACACCAGATCATTCCAATGTCGCGTTAGCATGATGCAACATAAATGTGAATACTAGTAACTACGCCGTTCAAATCAAACTCACCGTGGTCGCCGAGCAATCTGGGGCATCGGCGGAGGGTCTGACCGCTTTTCTCGCACATGCTCTACACATTTGGTTCTCACGAGTAGTCATATTAGTAGTAATGGAACAAACATTATGTGCATGATTTGGCTAATATGCAGGAGAAACTTACCACCAAGATGTCGTTAGGGCCCGGTTTTGAGCATCGTTCCGGTTCCTCCTCCTCCAACAGCCTGGCCGTCCTCTCCTCCAGCTCCCTCTCCCTCTCCTTCGCCTGCCTTCTTGCCGCCTCCAAAGCGTCTGCTTGTTTGCTCTCTCTTCTCTCAAGAGCAGCCTGCAACACACCACTCCTCGTTAGCATTGTAATCATCGACGGACGCACACACAATGAATGGATAGGAAAGGTATCCGAGTCTGTATAACTAACGCACCGCTGGCGTCCGATGGCCGTCACGAGGCATTATCTCAGGATCAGAGCTACTCTGGCGCTTCTTGATCTGTGTGAGAGTCTTAGGACAACGTATCAGTCCATCACCAATGGCTATCGAGCCATGGGACCTCCCACCACCAGATTCATATAACCAGCTCTGTATCAAAAGGATCCTGGCTCGGGTTAAAGTCCTCCCCTTTCCTTTGCCTTCCCCTCGTCTCTGTACCTCACGAGCTTGTTGCGGAGGAGATGTGGTGAAGGTCTCTAGATGATCTAGGTCAGACTCCGAGATGCTTGGCCCTTCTTGTACGGGGCACTATGGGCCATGCCATAGAGGTCGAACAGACTTGGCACGGGCTTCTTGTTGTGGTGCGACTGAGAGAGAGGAACAAAATATTAGTCAAGGGCTCAAGCTAGCATGAAGATTGAAATTGCTATGTAAATAAGGTCATTTTGGAGCTAAGTAAGGTTATTATGTCATTTTTGAGGAAAAAAAGCTAAGTTTAGGTCATTTTGGAGGTAACCAAGATTATTATGCCCATTTTGACCAAACTATGCTAATTATGTCATTATTGAGCTATCCAAGGTAGTTATGCCTTTTTTTAGCTAACTAAAGCATATTTAGGCATTTTATAGAGCTATCTTAGGTTATTATGTCATTTTAGAGCTAATTATGTCATAAATTAACAAGCTAAGATTATTTTACGTCATTATTGAGCTATCAAAGGTAGTTATGCAATTTTTTAGCTAACTAAAGCATATTATGTCATGTGGGCAAAGGAGGTCTTTGAAGTAAGGCAGATCCCATAAGCATGTCTTGTGAGTCCAGGCGTGTTCCTTATTATACCCCTTGAAATACCCTGGACGCACTGGATCTAGCTCGAGAGCGTTTAACTGATCTAGGGTTTGTTGGCCTGTCAACGCAGGTGGTGCAGAGTGTTTGACAACTCTACCTTTCATGAAGTTCTTCTTGTCTTTCCTGAACTTATGGTGAGGATCCAGAAACGGTCTATGCAAGTCAAAGCAACTATACTTGTGCCCTGCGGTCAGCCAACGAAACTCAAGAGCTCCCTTGCATGTGGGGCACGGGAACCTTCCATGCACACACCAGCCAACGAATAGCGCATACGCCGGCAAGTCATGCGTCGAGTACATGTACGAGGCACGCATTATGAAGTTCTGTTTGCTAAAGGCGTCGTATGTCTTGAACCCATTATCCCAAGCTTCTTGCAATTCGTCCTTAAGCGGCTGCATGTACACATTCATATTCTTCCCCGGATAGTTGGGCCCTGGAATTATCAACGTCAGGAAAATGTTCTTTCTTTGCATAATCTGTCCGGGGGGGAGATTGAGTGGAATGACAAACACGGGCCAACAACTGTATTGGGTTGCCGTCTGACCATACACACTGAACCCATCCGTGCTGACGGCGACTCGAGGATGCCTTGGATCTGCCGTTTTTTCCTTATGTAATGCATCGAAGCGCTTCCACGCTTCACCATCCGATGTGTGCACCATCATCACATTCCCATCTGCATCACGTTCGGTTCTTTTGCCCGTTTTGTGCCATGTCATATGTCTGGCCGTCTCTTTGACCATGAAAAGACGTTGAAGTCTTGGTACGATTGGCAAATACCGAAGAACATTAACGGGTATTTTGGTCTGCGTCTTCTCACCCATACCATTGTCTACCACAACATACCTGGATGACTCGCAAATGGGACAATAGTTCAAGTCCTCATACTGGTGCCTAAATAAGACACATCCTTTCTCACAGGCATGTATCTTCTCATAGGGCATCTTAAGAGCACGGAGGATTTTGTCTGACTGGTACAGGTTTGTAGGTAGCACATGGCCTTTGGGTAGAAATCGTCCGAATACTGTCATCATCGTGTCGTAGCATTCTCTACCCAAGTTGAACTGAGCCTTCAAAGCCATGATTTGTGAGATGGCATCCAGCTGACAAAGCTCAGTGTGCTCGTGGAGAGGACGTTTTGAGGACTCCAACATTTCAGTGAAGGCCTTTGCAGATTCCTCCATCTCCTCGTCCGAGTCCCGAGCATCGTCAAAGTCTTGCACCATGTCTTCCATCCCGGTACCATGCTCGTCGGTGCGACGACGAACCACCTCAGGTCTGGCACGTTGGGCAGACTCACCAGGAAATGTCCAGACCGTGTAACCAGGCGTAAAACCAAACTTCTGCAGGTGTTTACTCATTTCAAGCTCGTCCCTCTTATTAAAGTTGTCGCACCGGACACAGGGGCACCAGCTTAATCTCTGGCCATTAGCAAATGCGGCTCTAACAAACTCTTTGGTTTTTGTTAACCATTCACCGGTCCAAACTTTCTGACTAGTGTAACCGGTGTACATCCACGCACGATCACTCATATTGACTTCCTACTAGACAGACAATAAATATATACATCATTAAGCAAACCATATCCATTAGTTAATGGAGTTTGTCAGTTCTCTTACGTCCATGCAACGTACATGCTAATAGGTAAAGATAGGTCCTAATCCCACCCGAGTATGTGTAGATTGAGTTCGTTTTCCCATGCTCTGCTCCGGATCCGACGCAAAATTTCAGCAGCACCTCCCCGCTGTTCTCCTGATACACGTCTCGGCAATAAGCAGAGAGGATGTGTACCCGGAGAACAACAGGGAGGCACTGACGAAATTCTGCATCGGATCCGGAGCAGAGCATATAGGAAAACGAACCCAATCTACACATACTCGGGCTGTCCATGGATAACGTTGGACAATTCGAAAGAATCACGATTATAAATATGCAAATGCATGCATATTTATAGATGTAACCCTTTCGAACGGGAGACGCATAGTGGTTACGCATACTGATGACGGACACCTATAGCTAGCTAGTTTCATTGGCACGAAGACCGGAATAGAGAAAATGTAGGGGGGAGGAGGAGATGTCATTTGTGCTCACCAAGGAAAGCAGGGGCGGAGCTCGTCGAACGCACGGGGAGGTCGTCAAACACCACACCCTTGCAGCGACGAAACAACTGCACATTTTAAATCCACCTGATTAACACAAATATATATGATGTTTTGCATAACAAAATCAAAAAATATACGACCTAACTCATAATTCACAAATATATGACCCCGTCGGGGTCGGGGTCGGGGCAGGGTCGGGGTGTGGTGTCAGGGTGTAGGTGTCGATCGGGATGTCAGGATGTCGTATGTCGGGGTCGATCAGGGTGTCGATCAGGGTGTCGGGGTCAGGGTCAGGGTGAAATTTCATGAGAGAAGACATAAACATCAAGTGAAACAATTAACATTGTACAAAGTTGAAAACTTGCTACTACGACGAGGTAAAGTTCCTTTGCGAAATCTATAGTCTTGAAAGCGATATATAATAGCATCATCATCAACCTTTGCAAATATTTCTCGCTCAGTAATTATTTGGTCAGTAGCAACAATGATAAGCAGTACTGCAGTAGCAAATACTAACATTATAGCAAGCAGATCAAAAATGTTCAATCTACAAATTTTAACAACAACAGCAAGGCAGTAGCAGTCATGTGTACACCAATGCCCATGCACATATTATCCTGTCTGTGAGTGAGTGAGTCTGTCCATTACAATCCGCTCTTCAGTGCGGCTCGGCTGCGGCAGACGGCTTGGCGGACAGGCAGAGTCGCGGAGACCAGGGCAAGGAGGCCGAGCCCGGAGCAGAGCCGGCGTGCAAGACAGTAGAGCCGCAGCCCGCAGAGGAGAGCCGGAGAGAGGGAGAGCGGCAGAGCGGGGGCGTCATTGGCGAGCCGACCCGGCGACACCGGAGGGGGCAGCGGCATGGAGGAGGGGAGGGGGCGCCGGTGGTGGAGAGGGGAGGGGGCCACGGTGGTGGAGGGGGAGGGGGGGGCGCGATGGAGGAGGGAGGAGGGGGGCGGCGGTGGGGAGGGGAGGGCGCGGTGGGGAGGGGGGACGGCGGCGGGGGTGAGTGAGGGGGGTGCGGCGGCGCGGTGAGGGAGGGGGCGGCGGCGGCCTGTGCGGGAGGGGGCGGCGGCGGGCGGCCTGCGCGGAGGGGGCGCGGCGGCGGCGGCCTGTGCGGGAGGGGGGCGGCGGCGGCGTCGGCGCCTGCGCGCGTGCGGGAGGCAGAGGGTGGGGAGGCGGGAGAAAGAGATGGAGGAGGGCGCGCGCGCGGGGGGCCAAATTAACCCCCCGCATTGCCGTCTGTTTTTTTTTCTCTTTGCCGTCTGCTGGCGGACGGCAAAGAGGATGACCGTTAGACGGCCACCGCCGTGAAACTGTGGGCCCCTCTTACCTCTTTGCCGTCTGCTGGCAGACGGCAAAGAAGTGGCCCGTGTGACCTACCCAGTGCAGTACCCCCGTGGGGTCCACTTTGGACTTTGCCGTCTGCTGGCGGATGGCAAAGAACTCTTTGCCGTCTGCTGGCGGACGGCAAAGAGCTCGCAGATGGCAAAGACCCTGTTTGCCATCAGCTGGTTCTTTGCCGTCTGCTTTGAGAAGACAGACGGCAAAGAGCCTCTTTGCCATCAGCTGGCAGACGGCAAAGAGCTGGCAGATGGCAAAGACCCAGATTCCAGTAGTGTTTATATGTATATCTTATTTTATTACATATATATAATAGAAACAACATAAGGTTCCGTTAAACCTGTCATTCGTCCAACCATTTTATATACCTTCCCACCTCCTTTATTTTTCGTTTTCATTAATCATATATTTGAATTTTCTCCCACTTTCTTTTTCGATGTAATCTGAGTTTTCTCCTAGTACTTTTCCCTAGAACCAACTCAACTGTCCCACGTCTAGCCTAAAAAATAATAATACCCCACGTCCTATTAACTCATAAATTAAAATGATATTTTATTTCGTAAATCAAAAGTTCTTACAAGATAATAATAATAATAATTGTTTATATATAACTTGGCAAGTTAACTCCTAGTGATTGCGTACATAAGCTTGCAAAGATTTTACTGACCAATGCAGTAATAGACGTGCAATCATGTGTTTATGTTTTTATAACATTTCTCCGTCCAGCCCAACATGATATTTTCACCCAGCCCAACAAGTTCGCGGATTTCGAGAAAAATGCAAATGGGCTTTAAATTCTACCATAATATATAAACGGGCTGCATAGATGCTACAACATTGTTTCACCCAGCCCACCAAATGGACTAAAAAAACCAAATGGACTGGCTGACATGTGGGCCAGTAGGTCGAAGCCTAAGCACTTTCGCAAAAAATAAAAATACAAAGGTCGAAGCCTAAGAAAGGCGTTGGATTTACATCCAACGGACGACATTCTTCTTCAATCTCTCGTCTTCTTCCCCCAGCGCTGCCGGGACCGCCTGCTCCAGCCTCCGGTGTCCAGCGGCGCTGTTTTGCGTGCCTCGCAGCGAAACGCTACCCCGCCGACGGCCAGGCCATCCCTCCACTCCTCCGCACCTCCTGTTATTCTCTGTCGAGTGTAGGCCCACCCCACACCCGAACTAGTCAAGTTTCCCACTCCTCTCCGTCTGCGACTCCACTGCCGCATCTTCCCCATCGCCAGGGCGTTCCAGTCTGGGGCCTCGCCGTCGTCCACCGGCTTGTTGCGCTCTACATGGTGTGGTCAACAAACGAGAGTCATCGGAAGATGACTGTACGTGGAGAGGCTGACAGTGGGGATGCACCATGCCCATGGACGCATGCATGCAACTGCATCCTTTTTACCCTAAAAATAATGTTTTCTCCCCCTGACAGCTTGGACCCACCAGCTACATCTTCGCACGCAAGGAAGTGCGTCCTTATTACGGGTAAAAAATGATTCTTCCCCCTGACAGCTGGGACTCACCAGCTATATCTTCGCACGCAAGGAAGTGTGTCCTTATCCTCCCTGACAGCTGGGACCCACCCGGTCAAAGCGTACGTAGCGTTGTCTGTGTACGTACCGGTCGATCGGCCTGTCTGCCACGATGAACCGTGGCCGAGTAAGGAGAGGTAGCAGTTCAGGCAGTCCAGTCAAAACCGTGTACACGTACGTACAGCCAGATGCCAAAAAATACGGCCACATACGTACATACGGGTGGGGTATCGAACTCGTACTCGCGCATATGTACGGCCAGGGCTCGTGTACATGGAGAGGCCACGGACGGCAGCAACGGCGTCCTATTCATCGAAAGCCAATCGGCTGGGTCGGAACGGAGAAACTGCGTCATGTTCATGGGGAGGCAACGGAATGCGTCGTGTTCATCGGGAGGCAACAGAATATGTCGTGTTCATAGGGAGCTAACCGGCTTGGACGGAACAGCCGAAATGAGGTCTGGCGTACCGCAGAACGGAGGAAACGGGCCTTCTGTTCGACCGCGTACGGTCGAAACGGGGTCCTGTTCATTGGGAAGGGTCTGGCGTACCGCAAAACGGAGGAAACGGACTTGTGTTCGACCGCGTACGGTCGAAACGGGGTCCTGTTGATCGGGAGGGGTGTGGCGTACCGCAAAACGGAGGAAACAGACTTGTGTTGGAGCGCTTATGGTCGAAACGGGGTCCTGTTCATCGGGAGGAGTGTGGCGTACCGCAAAACAGGACTCCATGGGCTACTGTTCATCCACCATCTACTGCCTCGCTCCAGTCTCCAGGGCTACTGTTCATCTACCGTCGACCTCCTCCAGCCTCCACCAGCTACTGTTCATCCACGGGGGTCCTGTTCATCCAGCCCCCACCGGCTACTAGTCATCCAGCCCTCCACGGGGCCCTGTTCATCCAGCCTCCACCGGCTACTATTCAACCAGCCCTCCACGGGGTCCTGTTCAACCAGCCCCTCCACGGGGTCCTGTTCAACCAGCCCTCCACGAGGTCCCCCCACCGGCTACTGTTCATCCACCCCCACCTCCTCGATCGGGCTCCTGTTCATCCAGCGGCAACGGCCTATACTACCACGGGATCCTGTTCATCCAACCCCCACCAGGAACTGTTCATCAAGAGGCAGCTTCGATCGGCTTCAGTTAGCAGCAGTAGCGAAGGAATCACTCGGGTTCAGTTAACAGCAAGGGATCGATCGGGGTTCAGTAACGTAGCTAGTGCAATCGCTCGGGTTCAGTTAGAGCCCAACGCCTCGCTCGAGTTCAGTAAGAGCGCAACGCCTCGCACACACGCGCGTACGTGTATGAGAGAAATGCGTAAACCTCCGTGCATCGCTCGGCCCCGACCACCCACCGTAACTGGGAACTCCCCGAAATTTTCCTCGCCCTCGCTTCTACCACGATTTTTTCCGTCATGGACGGCCCAAAGAATGTCATGCAGGTGCGTCTCCGGCCTGCCCAAGATGAAAAGCCCATTTTCTGTCATGATTTTTTGTCATAGAAGTAGGAGCCCACCACATCTATGATGATACCGGGTTTTGTCACAATTATCGTCATAGAAGTGTCATAAGCATGACAGGAAAAAAATTTGTTCAGCCCAAAATGTCATGGATGTGTCTTTTTATTGTAGTGTATTGAAAAAAAGGTAGGCATCCATTGCAGCGTAATTGATGTGGTCTCTATCTAGTACATTCCACTGCCATGCAAGATGAAACTTGGGCGGATTCGTCAGTTTACCGTATGAAGGATCAACCATGGCTGCTGCCAGGGTCAGCATTGAAGGCTAACGGGAGGACACCAGCACATTCCTCTGGAGGTCAAAGGGCTGGCCTACAACGAGGCCTATCCGACCCAGGATTTCTTTGTCGTTCGTAAATTCTACAGAAACAAATTTGACTTTGCCGCCCCCGAGGAAGTTCTTAAAATCCTCGCACTCAACGTCGGCTTGGCATATGTGGTAGACCAAGCACAAGTTATGCACGCAAACCTGGATCACGGCGGGCTTCTTCTTCTCTTCCTCCTTTAGATTCTTCTCTTTTCCCAGGACTGTGGTGTACTCAACATCTAGCCCAGCGACCCACTCATCACCCTTTGACTTTTCGAACATGCGTCTGAAGCGAGCAAGGCATCCTTTCACCGTCGCGGAAGAACGGGTGTAGTGACGTCGAACTCATTGCCGGTGATGGTTCTAACCATGTACTCACCGCTGATCATGGAGATTTGGGACGCCATGGATTTGGGAGGAGGGTTAGGATTAGTGGAACTGCTGTAATGTGAAAGGACGGGACGACTAGGAGCGAACTGCCGTAATGTTAAAGGACGGCCGGGGACGAGTAGGAGCGAACTGCTAGCGGTTTTCCGATTGTAAAAATGCTGAGTGGGGCGTGCGAACGGCAGGGTAGTGGCTTGCCCGGTGGATAAATGGATTCATGCACAGTACTATGGGGGCCCAATTAGATGTCATGTCTACTAGACGCCCAATTAAATGGCTTCATGCATCTGCGTGTTCGCACGTCAAGCGTCGGGAAAATTACAGGTGATAGCTTTCCATGCTCCCATGATACGGGCTTCCGAGAGCCCTTGGATCTGAGATTGAATGGTTGCATGGCGTGATTCTAGACCTATGGGTGAATATCCTATCCTGGAGGGTTATTCTGCAAATTTTTAGCAACTTAGCATGCGACCGTTCGATCTCAGATCCAAGGGCTGTCAGCAGCCCGTATCATGGTTGCGCCTACCACGACCGTCGCCTCGCTTGCGCGATCGCGCCCTTGGAGATTTCAGACGGCTATAAATGAGCATTTTTTTGCCTACTTCGCATGCATGAAACTACTTCCTCCATCCTAGTGCGTTAGGCTATCTGATGTTGGCATGTCATACATAGTCATCACTTAGTCAGTCATACGACAAGGTTAGCGGTAAGGTTGGCTATAAGAGTATTTTTTTTACTTCTCTCTATCTCTTTCTTCGTAGGAGTAGTATTTATTGCATTTGCCAAAAGGAGTAAGGTCCTTCCCAGTGCTCCATCGTGGACAGGTGCTAAGCATGCCACATAAGCGAAAAAATGACATGGCACAACATTTAAGGAGGGAGAGAGTACTTTGGTGACCCCAGAAGGAACCAATGCCAAGCACGAGAACCAAGGCAAACCACTTAAATGAAACAATTTGACCAATGCATGAAAGACTTTAGGTGCTAACTCATTAAATAAAGTGTGCTTAGCAACAACAAGTTAAGCACCTATGCATTGGGGAGTTGAGTTGCTAAGGTATTTAATGCACTTAGCACCTTATCTAAGCACCTTTCCATTAGAAGAGGTCTAAGGAGTACAGTACTTGGCACCTGTATACCATGGAGGTGGTCAGGAATCGGGAGACTCACGCCAGTCATAGCGCTGCAGTTAAAATGATAATGGCAAGTCAAATCACAGGGCCCCACCTATCCAGCAGTAACTCGCCGTCAAATCACACAACCCTACATTTGCAGCAGCCTACTCCCTCATCTTCTCGCCTCTCTGTCGAACCGACTAGGCGGAACTGCCCCGCCTACCGCACGGGAAAAGCCCAGCCCTCGACTTTTAAATATAATTTTGTATCCATGGATTGCGCCATGGAGCAAAGCCTCAAGAAAACGGTGGTACACATGTATACAGCACGCCCGTCGTGTTCACATCGCACCCCAGACGGTCGGTCGGTCTGGCACGCCGCTCTTCGAATGGAACGCGCGTCATATTGCGTTTGCACACACATGTGGGACCCCAATTGAGAACCAACCATAGGCACACTCCCCGGCCCTGCAAGTCGGCTGAGTTAATAGAAGAGAGAGACGAGCGATAGTACTAGAGCAGTGTTGTACATATGTTGGTGCCTGGACGATCCCTGCATGACACGGAAGATCAGTTCGTCCATGCATGTGACTAGAGTCCAGCAGATGGCTGGATTGGCTATCATCTACATATCGTGCAGGCTGTGTTGTACAGGGCTGTAGTTCTGATGAGAAATCTAAAAAAAAGGTTTCTTGTCATCTCGTAATATTAGGTGTCATGTGCTTCGGATCACTGCAAGGGTTAAACAGCGACAACTGAGTTCCTCCAAGGCGCTAGTCATTGGGGGCACATGCACGAAGACTACTCGGCTGCCATCTAGGTCAAGCCGGCTATGTTAATTAGGACATCTATCGATGGACCCCTTTTCTACGAGTTTATCTTTAATTTGAGCTTTGATCCTCGTCTAGTTTATCCGTCGGGATTCATGTTGTCTCCTTGGGGCAGTGAGGTTATGGTTTCTTGTCATGTGGCATTTTTTTTCGTGTTATATGTTAATCCGGTGCTTCAGATCAAAATGACGACAACTGTGCCTCTGGGGCACGTGCATGAAGACTTCTCGACAGTCATTGACGAGGTCAAGCCGGCTCCGGTAGATAAAAGAAAACTACTCCACTATATAGGTAGGAGCCTCCGCGCTTGCTTGCTAGTGTTGCTCTCTTCACACTATCTCGTCCTCTCCAGATCTAAACACGACAGCGGTGGCCACACTCTCTCTCTGCTCACCGCTGGTCACAGATCCAGCCAGATCCTCTTCGTCGGGGAAGGTGAGAAGGTGCAATGTTCACGCGGTTGTCCTCGGCGACGGCTCTTACCCACTGCCGACGCGTCCTGATCAGCGTGCCTTGCCGTTCTCTCCCACGCAGAGCCGGCTAGGGAGGGCCTCCGACCCCTTCTTCCTTTGTCGTAGTGTGGGCAGATCCAGCCTCCCGCTGCCCACCTAGCGACATCCCGGTGACCCTCAGGTATAACTTCCTTCGAAACCGACCTTGCTCTACTTCCCCAGCTCCTGACATCGCTGCATTTGTATCTTTTACTATATCTCAGGCCCCCTCGTAGATAGGATCGATCGGCT
Source organism: Thinopyrum elongatum (assembly GCA_011799875.1). Lineage (NCBI taxonomy): Eukaryota > Viridiplantae > Streptophyta > Magnoliopsida > Poales > Poaceae > Thinopyrum > Thinopyrum elongatum. The sequence goes on from CM022298.1 coordinate 502,289,510, forward strand.
GTTCGAAAGCCACCTAAATTTTTACTGTTAAGAGGTAAAACTAGTTCATGCAGTCGAATCTAGTACTACTTGGTTCAAACAGGGAAGAAAGGGGGTGGGGGTGGGGGAAGATTTGTTACCTGAATCTAGGACTTGGTCGAAAGAGGAAATAATGGGGGCGAAAAGTAGCAGAGACTAGCTATCCAGCTGGTCTCTTGGTCTAATAGGGAAATAAAGGGAAACGCAGTACAAACTCAATATAAACCGATCTATTGGTTGAAGAAGGAAAGAAAGTGGGGACTGGGGGACAAGTCAACAGAGTATGTCCAGCACTAGATTTGCTAGCCTCACACAGTATAAGGTGGCTATACCGAACAAAAATGGGACCAACCCAAATATCCTGTTTTGATGTTTGTTGCCCTGAGCCCCTCTTATGTAATGCCACTGGTAAAATGTAGCAGTCGCACTGTTAAAAGTAAGGACACGTTAAACCAATGTTGTTTTCAATGTAATGCCTCCAGTAATATGAATCAATGGCACTGTTTTTCATGTCCTGCTAAATTTCCCATTAAGATAAGTTGCTTCTTTTCGTTAGAAATGCAACTGTCCTGGTCCGCCTACTCTCCCGTGCCCAAATACCAACTCTTTAGTAGCTGTTAATGTAATGTTGCTGGTAAAATGAAGCAATGGCACCATTAAAGTAATGTCATATTTAACGGTTGTCATAGTTAATCCTAATGCCCACACTAATATCTAGCAATGCTGTTGCTTTAGAAATTGCTACTGTCCTTGTAGGATCGCCATTCAAATAAGGAACATGCTTCTTTTCATTTGATGTATGTTTCATCACTTGTTAGTCACCCTCCTTTAAACCTTTTTTGCAAACAGAGATATACATTTCACGCTTGATCTTAGTTGAACTGCACAAATGATATCTAAATTATAGTTGAACATTCCACGAGCTTCACAACCAACCTTGATGTTGCTCAATTTTATTGCAACTAATGAAGAAGAAGCTGCTAGCTCATGGGACATTGCTTCATTTTAGGTGAACTGCACAAAAAGGTCCCATGAATTGAATCATCCATGTTGGTGACTGGTGTCATCCCTTCTACGATGGCGTTGACTGCAGATATGGTTCCCATCATGAGGTATGTTCCTTTTTGGTCCAGTCGTTTGCCAAAGATCCTGCATGTTGAGTCTGCTCTTGTGCTACTGTTTTGGCACTGCCATGATAAAGCAGTAATGTTATTATTTTGCACCTTAATCTAGTGGCACTATTAATTTGAGGCAATGTTTTGGCACCTCTAGTGCCACTGATTTTTTTATACATCGAAAGAGGGGGTTTCCTCCGACTTCATTAAAGAAACCCAACCATAGAGAACCATTATCCGACAACATCTCAGTGTAAACGGGCAGTTATGCAACTACTACTAGAACGGACTGAGTACTAGCAGGAGACAAGTTCGCCACATAAGCTAGGTAGGTAGGGGGACGCAGCACCAGCTCGACCAAGTTTGGATTACAACCCAAATGCTACCACAGAAACATCAGGGGGGAAGATAGGGACTGAAAGAGCCAGCTTCAGCATCCTAGTCTAAGCACCCCCGGCCTCCATCCTTGTGACGCACAGTACACCTCGCTTGCCACCTGCTCGACCCTAGTGCCACTGATAAAATGGAGTAATAATACAGTTAAAATAGAGCGAGTGTCCTCTCTATCATTTCATTTCCAATGTAGATAAAGAAAGTGCTTCTCTTTGTTAGTATATGTTTCATCAACTAGTCCCATTGTTAATGTTTAAGTGTTTCTGCAAACTGGGGTGCTTAATTTTAGTTGATCTGCACAAAAATAGAGATTGGAATGTCTCAAGGCCCCTCCTTGTACTACCATTGTATACTGATGTTCATCACTGGCAGAAGATGTATTGGGGAGAATTGGGTCGATTTCCAGTATGATGCCTACCGTATGAGGCGTCGCAGGGCCCATCTCGCCCTCGTAGCATGGCATACTATGATACTATCGCAATATTTTCTTCTATTTATTAGTGTATGTTTCATCAACTAGTGCTACTATAATGTAATCATGCTTTTTCATTATCTGTGCAAACAGGGTTATTCAGCTGCATTTTGGTGGAACTGCACAAATGTACGGATGGAACTGGCATATATGCAGAGTTTGAGGTGTGCCAAGTAAAAATTACCGGCACCAACCATGCTCCATCTAAGCATTGGCATCCACCACCACCAGTGGGATGTGTGGCATTCTCTGTGGACGGATCTTTCTCAGTAGCAAATCCTCTAACCAAATACTAGTAGCTTATATTGGCACTTTTCTAGGGAGTACTCTTTTCTGAAAGAAGCACCAATCTATTTTTCTTTATTTGTACACAGTGTCACAACTTTGTTTTTGGTCCAGAGCTATTTTAGGGTGATTGGCATAGTACTCGGAGACTGATTGTAAGCATGATTTTCATTAGTCGTCACACTGATTGTAAGCATGAGCAGATGGAAGATTAGGTTAGTGCGAAGCCGGTGGAGTCTTCGTCGACCGAACCCAACTGCAAGAGGAGAAAAGGAGTTGGCCCGATGATGCTTCCCCGCCATCCTCTCCCTCGCCGTTCACATCGTCTCACGGGGCGGCTGTCTGCCGCCGAGGAATAGGAGGGGACTGCTCCCCAACCCAATAGTCGGGCAGGTTGTGAATTGTCAGGAGGAGCTTAGGGTTCTCAGTATTTACAGGTTGTGAATTGTGTTTTGTGTTGTGTATTTGAGAGTACTTTGAGATATGAATGTCTTTTGAATTTTAGATTTGTAGTATTGAGCATATGAAGTATTTTATGAATTCTAGAGATCTATTTTTAGCACTTAAAAAATGTAGTTTCATATAAAAGTGCAGACAATGTGATTCTCAGAGAAGAAACTGCAAGTTTCATTTTCAGATAAGAAACTGCAAGTTTCAGAGGCAGAGCATTTATATTAACACGCCCTTTTCAAACAGGGATAACATCATGTTGGAAGTTTTATTCATGGTCGAAAATGGAACTACCAGCCAGTTAACATCATGTTGATCAACATTCATGCATAGCACATCTTCATATGATGCACAGTCAAAAAGATATGCTATTTTCAAAATGCCCACACAATGTCGAGTGTGCGAAAAACAGAGAAAATGAGGGAGAAAGTTTTGGCAAGTGTTGGACGTGGTGTGCATAGATGACAATGGGGACCCACATGTCAATAATGGCAGAGGCAAAAAATTTGGAGATATTTTCACTGCATCAGGTGGAATCGAACCCGGGCGAAACTGCGGTCGGGTAGTGTCACTTGGCCACTGGGCTAGTTCAGTAGTTTCGGTAGAAATAAGGCACAACATCTACCATTACTGTAGCATGCCTTCCCCGGCTTAGCTGGTTCATTCTCGTCCTCCACCTTAGTGCGCTCGCCGCGGCGCCGCTGTCTGCCGTTGTGAACATGCTGAACAAACGAGAGGAATCTGGAGAGGACTGTACGTGGAGAGGCGGATAGTCGGGACCCACCAGGTCTATGGCCATACGCAAGCAAGTGCCTCATTGAAAAAATACTTCCTCCTAATGCTATACTGACGTTGGGGCCCACAGGTTTGTCAACATAGTTACATTTTTTTTAGGTGCTTCAATGTAGTTACTAAAGGAGATAAATTTACAACGAAGCCGGGGAGCTGGTAGGTATCATTTATTATCAGTGAGCCAGCAAGTATCAGGTGGGTTGTGGGCTGCCCCGTCTAGGCTTTCTTTTTTAACATGCGCAGCCCATGACATGCCGGTTTGTATTTTCTTGAGGGCCGTCATGTATCGACCGGCCTATGGACCTCCCATCCTAGGTTTTATTTTTCCTGAAACATCCGTAGCCCAACTTATGTATTTTTTTGAAGAAAACGCAGAGGTCTGTTCTATTTTTCTATATAAGAATAGGAACGCCAGGTCCAACTTATGTTTCCCTTCTAACTATATTATATATATTTATATTATTTTGTATGTTATTATATATTATTGTTATTGTCATCATATATTTAACAGATACTTACATATATAAGAAAACAATATCCCACGTCTTATTAACTTATAAAAAAAATTAACAATAAAATCCTGGATTTTTTTACATTAAGGCAACGAAAATCCTGGTGATTGTGTACAAAAGCTTGGTAAGATTTAAGGACCAATGTAATAATAAAACACTTATTATTTAAATATATTTATAACAAAATGCTCAGCCCCTGTTTATTTTTTGATAACATTGCTGCGCCCAACCCAACATTATAATTAGAACCAGCCCAGCAAAATCGTGTATTTCGAGAAAGTGGAAATGGGCTGTAATTTTTTAGGAAAAAATAAATGGGCAACATGGACGCTACATTATTTGTTCAGCCAGCCCAGCAAATTCGTGTATTTCGAGAAAGTGAAAATGGGCTGTAGTTTTAAAAAAATGGGCCGCATGGATGCTACATTATTTGTTCACCCAGCCCAGCAAATGGACTGTAATTCTCAAAAAAAAGATCAAATGGACTATAAATTCTGAAAAAATGGGTTGAATATGTGCCACATTTTTGGAGGCTGAAATGTGGGCCAATAGGTTGAAGCCAACGCAAGTTGTTGTCAACTTAGTCAACAAATGATTCTGACATCGATAGCCGTTGGATTTACATCCAACGACCGGCATCCATCTTCAATCTCTCGTCTTCTTCCTCCAGCGCCGCCGGGACCACCTGCTCCCACCTCCTGCTGCTAGCAGCTCTGCTTAGCAAGATTCACTGTGAATCGCTACCCCACCGCCGGCCAGGCCATCCCTCCAACCCTCCACACCTCCTGTTCTTCTCCACCGACTGCCGAACCACGTCGCACCAGAACCAGTTAACCCTCGTACACCTCTTCGTCTGCGACTCCACTCCCGCGTCTTCCCATCTCCGGCTCGTTGCTGTCCGGGGCCTCACCATCGTCCACTACCTTGGATGCGCTCGGCGCGGCGTGGTCAACGTGGTCAACAAACGAGAGTCATTGGAAGAGGACTGTACGTGGAGAGGCTGACAGTGGGGACACACCAGGTCCATGGACGCACGCATGCAACCGCCTCCTTATTACGCGAAAATAAAATTATTCCTCCTCTTGAAAGCTGGGACCCACCACGTATATCTTCGCACGGAAGGAAGTGCCTCCTTATTCCTGCCACTGACAGCTAGGACCCACCAGCTACATCTTCGCACACAAGGAAGTGCGTCCATATTACGAAAAAAATGATTCTTCCCCCTGACAGCTGGGACCCACTAGTTATATCTTTGCATGCAAGGAAGTGCCTCCTTATCCTCCCTGATAGCTGGGACCTACCCGGTCGAACCATATGTAGGGTTGTCTGTCTGGTCGCGAACGTGTACGTACATACTGGTCGATCGGTCTGTCTGCAGGCTGCAGCGATGAACCGTTGCCGAGTAAGAAAGGGCACGTGTCGTAGTAGAGGCGCGGATGTAGCATGTCACGTAGTCAGCCAGGGCGCAAGAAAGTAAATACGACCATGTACGTACATACGGGCGGGGTCTCGAACGCCTACACGCGCATACGTACGGCCAGGGCTCGTCTACATGGAGAGGCAGCGGAGAGCAGCGACGGTGTCCTGTTCATCAGCAGCCAACCGGCTGGGTCGGAACGGAGAAACTGTGTCGTGTTCATCGGGAGGCAACGGATTGCGTCCTGTTCATCGGGAGCCAACCGGCTTGGACGGAACAGCCGAAACGAGGCCTGGCGTACCGTAGAACGGAGGAAACGGCCTTCTGTTCGACCGCCTACGGTCGAAACGGCTTCCTGTTCACTGGGAGGGGTCTGGCGTACCGCAAAACGGAGGAAACGGACTTCTCTTCAACCTCCTATGGTCGAAACGGGGTCCTGTTGATCGGGAGGGGTGTGGCGTACCGCAAAACGGAGGAAACGGACTTCTCTTCGACCTCCTACGGTCGAAACAGGGGTCCTGTTCATCGGGAGAGGTGTGGCGTACTGCAAAACGGGACTCCACGGGCTACTGTTCATCCACCGTCTACTGCCTTGCTCCAGCCTCCACGGGCTACTGTTCATCCACCGTCGACCTCCTCCAGCCTCCACCTGCGACTGTTCATCCACGGCGTCTCCCTCCTGCCTCCACCAGCTACTATTCATCCACGGGGCTCCTGTTCATCCAGCCTCCACAGGCTACTATTCAACCAGCCCTCCACGGGCTACTGTTCATCCAGTCCTCCACCGGCTACTATTCAACCAGCCCTCCACGGGGTCCTGTTCATCCACCCCCAACCGGCTCGATCAGGGTCCTGTTCATCCAGCGGCAACAGCCTCTACTACCACGGGGTCCGGTACATCCAACCCCCACCGGGAACTGTTCATCCAACCCCCAACAACGCTCACTGTTCATCAAGAGGCAGCAGGTTCGATCGGCTTCAGTTAGCAACAGTAGCGAAGGAATCGCTTGATCGGGTTCAGTTAACAGCCAGGGATCGATCGATCGCTCGGGTTCAGTAACGCGTAGCCAGTGCAATCGCTCGGTTTCAGTAGGCGAACGCATCGCTCGGGTTTAGTTAGAGCACAATGCCTCGCACCCACGCCCGTACGTGTACGAGAGAAACGCGCAATCCCTCCGTGCATCGCTCGGCCCCGACCACCCACCGTAACCGGGAACTCCCCAATATTTTCCTCGCCCTCACTTCTACCATGGTTTTTTCCGTCATGGACGGCCCAAAGAATGTCATGCAGCTGCGTCTCCGGCCCGCCTAGGATGAAAAACCCATTTTCTATCATGATTTTTTGTCATAGAAGTAGGAGCCCACCACATCTATGATGATACCGGGTTTTGTCACAATTATCGTCATAGAAGTGTCATAAGCATGACAGAAAAAAATTTCGTTCGGCCCAAAATGTCACGGATGTGTCTTTTTTTTTGTAGTGGGGGATAGTGTTATGTTTTATGAAACTAAAAGAAAACATAAACTATAAAAGAAAAAGAAAGCAAAACAGATAAAAGATTAAAAGGGAAATCTCCCCCTCCCCCTGGGCCACTTGGCCCAGTTGCCACTAGGCCGGCCCAGCCACCTCACCTCATCCCCTCCTCTCGCTACAGAGGACAGGGGAGGGCGTGGCAGCCATCCCGCGGCCATGGCCGCTCCCCGGCCACACGCCAGCCATCCACACCCCTCCCTCGACTACAAGTCGACCCCGCGACCTCCCTTGACCCCGTACCCAACCCTAGCACTCCAATAACCCCTCCCTCACTCTCTCGTTCCAGATCGAGCCGTCGACCGAAGCTCCGTCACCGCCGCCGCCTCGTAGCCGTGCTCTGGGATCTTCCCGAGCCTCATGGAGACTTCCAGGAGCTCCGCCCGCCTCATCTTCATCGATTCCATGCAGTAGATCAAACGGGGGAGCGTCGCATCGCTGCCATTGAGGCATCTTCTCCGCGCACGGCCGCGGCACCTCGCCACCTATTGCGTCGCCGTCGAGCCGTCCTTGGCCTCCCCAAGCGCGTCACCGAGCTCCGCGGTGAGCTGTGCTACGTCTTGAGCTTGCGTTGGTTTTTCCCTTGAAGAGGAAAGGGTGATGCAGCAAAGTAGAGTAAGTATTTCCCTCAGTTTTGAGAACCAAGGTATCAATCCAGTAGGAGACAACACGCAAGTCATCGAATACCTGCACAAACAAACACCAAACTTGCACCCAACGCGATAAGGGGTTGTCAATCCCTTCACAGTTACTCACAAAAGTGAGATCTGATAGAGATAGATAAACGGTAAAGTAAATATATTTTTTGGTATTTTTGTTTTATAGATTGGAAAGTAAAAGATTGCAAAATAGTAGATCGGAAACTCGTAGATTGGAAAGTAAAAGATTGTATAATGGAAAATAGACCCGGGGGCCATAGGTTTCACTAGAGGCTTCTCTCAAGATAGAAAATAATACGGTGGGTGAACAAATTACTGCCGAGCAATTGATAGAAAAGCGCAAAGTTATGACGATATCTAAAGCAATGATCATGAATATAGGCATCACGTCCGTGTCAAGTAGACCGAAATGATTCTGCATCTACTACTATTACTCCACACATCGACCGACTCCTGCCTGCATCTAGAGTATTAAGTTCATGAAGAACAGAGTAACGCATTAAGAAAGATGACATGATGTAAAGGAAATAACTCAAGCAATATGATGAAAACCCCATCTTTTTATCCTCGATGGCAACAATACAATACGTGCCTTGCTACCCTTACTGTCACTAGGAAAGGACACCGCAAGATTGAACCCAAACCTAAGCACTTCTCCCATTGCAAGAAAAACCAATCTAGTTGGCCAAACCAAATCGATAATTCGAAGAGACTTGCAAAGATATCAAATCATGCATAAAAGAATTCAGAGAAGATTCAAATAATATTCATAGATAAGCTGATCATAAATCCACAATTCATCGAATCTCGGCAAACACACCGCAAAAAAGTATTACATCGAATAGATCTCCAAGAACATCGAGGAGAACGTGGTATTGAGAATCAAAGAGAGAGAAGAAGCCATCTAGCTACTAGCTATGGACCCGTAGGTCTGAGGCAAACTACTCACGCTTCATCGGAAGGGCAATGGTGTTGATGTAGAAGCCCTCCGTGATCGAATCCCCCTCAGGCAGGACGCCAGAAAAGGCCCCTAGATGGGATCTCACGGGTACAGAAGGTTGTGGTGGTGGAAAAGTCTTTTCGTGGATGCCTCTGGTGGTTTGGGCATATAAGAGTATATATAGGCGAAAAAATTAGGTCAGGAGACGCATGAGGGGCCCACAAGGGTGGGGGCGCGCCCTCCGTCCTTGTGGCCGCCTCGTGGCTTCTCTGGCTTGCACTCCAAGTCCTCTAGTTTCCTTTTGGTCCAAGAAAGACCATCGCGAAAGATTTATTCCGTTTGGTATTCCTTTTCTGCGAAACTCAAAAACAGGAACTGGCACTGGGCTCTAGGTTAATAGGTTAGTCCCAAAAAATAATATAAAATAGCATATTAATGCATATAAAACATCCAAAACAGATAATATAATAGCATGGAACAATCAAAAATTATAGATACGTTGGAGATGTATCAATCATCCCCAAGCGTAATTCCTGCTCGTCCTCGAGTAGGTAAATGATAAAAACAGAATTTTTGATGTGGAATGCTACCTAACATATTTATCCATGTAATTTCTTTATTGTGGCATGAATGTTCAGATCCGTATGATTCAAAACAAAAGTTTAATATTGACATAAAAACAATAATACTTCAAGCATACTAACAAGATAATTATGTCTTCTCAAAATAACATGGCCAAAGAAAGCTTATCCCTACAAAATCATATAGTCTGGCTATGCTCCATCTTCATCGCACAAAATACTGAAATCATGCACAACCCCGGTTTTGGCCAAGCAATTGTTTCATACTTTAGTATTCTCAAACTTTTTCAACTTTCACGCAATACATGAGCGTGAGCCATGGACATAGCACTATAGGTGGAATAGAAGGTGGTTGTGGAGAAGACAAAAAGAGGGAGATAGTTTCACATCAACTAGGCGTATCAACGGGCTATGGAGATGCCCATCAATAGATATCAATGTGAGTGAGTAGGGATTGCCATGCAACGGATGCACTAGAGCTATAAGTTTTTGAAAGCTCAAAAAGAAAACTAAGTGCGTGTGCATCCAACTTGCTTGCTCATGAAGACCTAGGGCAATTTGAGGAAGCCCATCGTTGGAATATACAAGCCAAGTTCTATAATGAAATTCCCACTAGTATATGAAAGTGACAACATAGGAGACTCTCTATCATGAAGATCATGGTGCTACTTTGAAGCACAAGTATGGAAAAAGGATAGTAACATTGCCCATTCTCTCTTTTTCTCTCTCTTTTTTCTTTTTTTTCTTTCTTTTTTCTTTTTTTTTCTTTCTTCTCTTTTTTTCTTTCTTTCTTTATTTTCTCTTTTTTTCCTCACATGGGACAATGCTCTAATAATGAAAATCATCATACTTCTATTTACTTACAACTCAAAAATTACAACTCGATACTAGAACAAAATATGACTCTATATGAATGCCTCCGGTGGTGTACCGGGATGTGTAATGAATCAAGAGTGTCATGTATGAAAGAATTATGAACGGTGTCTTTGCCACAAATATGATGTCAACTACATGATCATGCAAAGCAATATGACAATGATGATGCGTGTCATAATAAACGGAACGGTGGAAAGTTGCATGGCAATATATCTCGGAATGGCTATGGAAATGCCATAATAGGAAGGTATGGTGGCTGTTTTGAGGAAGGTATATGGTGGTTTTATGGTACCGGCGAAAATTGCGCGGCACTAGAGAGGCTAGCAAAGGTGGAAGGGTGAGAGTGCGTATAATCCATGGACTCAACATTAGTCATAAAGAACTCACATACTTATTGCAAAAATCTATTAGTCATCAAAACAAAGTACTAGACGCATGCTCCTAGGGGAAGGGTTGGTAGGATTTAACCATCGCGCGATCCCGACTTCCACACAAAGGATGACAATAAAAAAATATCTCATGCTCCAACTTCGTTACATAACGGTTCACCATACGTGCATGCTACGGGACTCACAAACCTTAACACAAGTATTTCTCAAATTCACAACTACTCACTAGCATGACTCTAATATCACCATCCTCATATCTCAAAACAATCATAAGGAATCAAACTTCTCATAGTATTCAATGCACTTTATATGAATTTTTTTATTATATCCCTCTTGGATGCCTATCATATTAGGACTAAATTTATAAGCAAAGCAAATTACCATGCTGTTTTAAGGACTCCCAAAATAATATAAGTGAAGCATGAGATTTCATCAATTTCTATAAAATAAAACCACCGCCGTTCTCTAAAAAGAGGTAAGTGAAGCACTAGAGCAAAATTGCCTAGCTCAAAAGATATAAGTGAAGCACAAAGAGTGTTCTAATAAATCACGATTCATGCGTGTCTCTCTCAAAAGGTGTGTACAGCAAGGATGATTGTGGCAAACTAAAAAGCAAAGACTCAAATCATATAAGATGCTCCAAGCAAAACACATACCATGTGGTGAATAAAAATATAGCCTCAAGTAAAGTTACCGATAAACGAAGACGAAAGAGGGGATCCCTTCCGGGGCATCCCCAAGATTAGGCTCTTTGTTGTCCTTGAATATTACCTTGGGGTGCCTTGGGCATCCCCAAGATTAGGCTCTTGCCACTCCTTATTCCATAGTCCATCAAATCCTTACCCAAAACTTGAAAACTTCACAACACAAAACTCAACCGAAAATCTCATAAGCTCCGTTAGTATAAGAAAATAAATCACCACTTTTGGTACTGTTGTGAACTCATTCTTTATTTATATTTGTGTAATATATACTGTATTCCAACTTTTCCATGGTTCATACCCCCCGATATTACCCATAGATTCATCAAAATAAGCAAACAACACATAGAAAACAGAATCTGTCAAAAACAGAACAGTCTGTAGCAATCTGGAAATATCGAATACTTTTGTAACTCCAAAAATTCTGAAAAATTAGGAAGACCTAAGAAATTTGTTTATTAATCTTCTGCAAAATGAATCAACTCAAAATCACTCTTATTTGAATTATAAAAATTATTTTCCTGGGCACAAAAGTTTCTGTTTTTCAGCAAGATCAAATCAACTATCACCGTAAGCTATCCCAAAGGTCTTACTTGGCACAAACACTAATTAAAACATAAAACAACATCTAACCAGATGCTAGATGAATTATTTATTGCAAAACAGAACCTAAATAGCAAAACCAAAAATAAAGTTGGGTTGCCTCCCAACAAGCGCTATTGTTTAACGCCCTTAGCTAGGCATAAAAACAAGAATAGATCTAAGTATTGTCATCTTTGGTATGCAATCCATAAGTGGCTCTCATAATATATTCATAAGGCAATTTAATTTTATTTCTTGGAAAGTGTTCCATGCCCTTCCTTAACGTAAATTGAAATCTAATGTTTCCTTCTTTCATATCAATAATTGCACCAATCGTTCTAAGGAAAGGTCTACCAAGAATAATAGGACATGTAGGATTGCAATCTATATCAAGAACAATGAAATCTACGGGCACATAATTCCTATTTGCAACAATAAGATCATCATTAATCCTTCCCATAGGTTTCTTAATAGTGGAATCCGCAAGATGCAAATTTAAAGAACAATCATCAAATTCACGGAAACCTAATACATCACACAAAGTTTTTGGAATCGTGGAAACACTAGCACCCAAATCACACAAAGCATGGCATTCATAATCTTTAATATTAATCTTAACAGTAGGTTCCCACTCACCATAAAGTTTTCTAGGGATAGAAACTTCCAATTCAAGCTTTTCTTCAAAAGATTGCATCATAGCATCAACGATATGTTTAGTAAAAGCTTTGTTTTGTTTATAAGCATGAGGAGAATTCAACAAGGATTGCAACAAGGAAATACAATCTATTAAAGAACAATTATCATAATTAAATTCCTTGAAATCCAAAAGAGTGGGTTCATTGCTACTTAAAGTTTGACCTCTCCAATCCCACTTTTATCAATTTTTGCATCAAGATCTAAAAACTCCGAATCATTGGGATGCCTTCTAACTAAAGTTGACTCATCTCCAGTCCCATATTTATCAAGATTTATATTGGAAAACAAAGATTCAATAGGAGTCACATCAATCACTTTAAGATCTTCATCATTATTTTCACGGAAACTAGAAGAACACGTTTTTACAAACCAATCTTTTTTAGCACGCATCTTAGCGGTTCTTTCTTTGCACTCATCAATGGAAATGCTCATAGCCTTGAGAGACTCATTGATATCATGCTTGGGTGGGATAGATCTAAGTTTCAAAGAATCAACATCAAGAGAAATTCTATCCACGTTCCTATCCAAATCATCAATCTTAAGCAATTTTCTTCAATCAAAGCATTAAAATTCTTTTCCAAACTCATAAATTCTTTAACACTATTCTCAAATTCAGAGGGCATATTATTATAATTTCCATAAGAATTGTTGTAGGAATTTCCATAATTATTAGAGGAATTACTAGGAAACGGCCTAGGATTAAAATTGCCTCTATACGCGTTATTACCAAAATTGTTCCTACCAACAAAATTCACATCCATAGATTCATTATTATTTTCAATCAAAGTGGATAAAGGCATATCATTGGGATCCAAAGAAACACTCTTGGTAGCAAACAATTTCATAAGTTCATCCATCTTTCCACTCAAAACATTAATCTCTTCAACTGCATGCACCTTTTTACTAGTGGAAGATCTTTCGGTATGCCATTGAGAATAACTATCCATAATATTATCTAGAAGTTTAGTAGCTTCTCCTAGGGTAATTTCCATAAAAGTGCCTCCCGCGGCCGAATCTAAAAGATTTCTAGAAGAAAATTTCAATCCGGCATAAAATTTTTGTATAATCATCCACAAATTCAAACCATGAGAAGGGCAATTTCGTATCATCAATTTCATTCTCTCCCAAGATTGTGCAACATGCTCATGATCAAGTTGTTTAAAATTCATAATATCATTCCTAAGGGAGATGATCTTAGCGGGAGGAAAATACTTGGAAATAAAAGCATCTTTACACTTATTCCATGAATCAATACTATTTTTAGGCAAAGATGAAAACCAAGTTTTAGCACGGTCTCGTAGTGAGAACGGAAATAGCTTCAATTTAACAATATCATTATCCACATCTTTCTTCTTTTGCATATCACACAAATCAATGAAATTGTTTAGATGGGATGCGGCATCTTCACTACGAAGGCCAGAAAATTGATCTTTCATAACAAGATTCAGCAAAGCGGCATTAATTTCATAAGATTCCGCATTAGTAGTGGGAGCAATCGGAGTACTAAAAAAATCATTATTATTGGTGCTGGAAAAATCACACAGTTTGGTATTCTCTTGAGTCATCGTGACAAAGCAAGCAATCCAACACGCAAGCGCACAAAAAGCAAACGAAGAAGACGAACGGAAGAGGGGCAAAGAAAAGGCAAACTTTTTCAAAATCGTTTTAGAAGTGGGGGAGAGGAAAACGAGAGGCGAATGGTGAATAATGTAATGCGAGAGATGAGAGTTTATGATGGGTACTTGGTATGTCTTGACTTGGTGTAGATCTCCCCGGCAACGGTGCCAGAAATTCTTCCTGCTACTTCTTGAGCTTGCGTTGGTTTTTCCCTTGAAGAGGAAAGGGTGATGCAGCAAAGTAGAGTAAGTATTTCCCTCAGTTTTGAGAACCAAGATATCAATCCAGTAGGAGACAACACGCAAGTCACCGAATACCTGCACAAACAAACACCAAACTTGCACCCAACGTGATAAGGGGTTGTCAATCCCTTCATGGTTACTCGCAAAAGTGAGATCTGATAGAGATAGATAAATGGTAAAGTAAATATTTTTTGGTATTTTTGTTTTATAGATTGGAAAGTAAAAGATTGCAAAATAGTAGATCGGAAACTCGTAGATTGGAAAGTAAAAGATTGTATAATGGAAAATAGACCTGGGGGCCATAGGTTTCACTAGAGGCTTCTCTCAAGATAGAAAATAATACGGTGGGTGAACAAATTACTGCCGAGCAATTGATAGCAAAGCGCAAAGTTATGATGATATCTAAGGCAATGATCATGAATATAGGCATCACGTCCATGTCAAGTAGACCGAAACGATTCTGCATCTACTACTATTACTCCACACATCGACCGACTCCTGCCTGCATCTAGAGTATTAAGTTCATGAAGAACGGAGTAACGCATTAAGAAAGATGACATGATGTAGAGGAATTAACTCAAGCAATATGATGAAAACCCCATCTTTTTATCCTTGATGGCAACAATACAATACGTGCCTTGTTGCCCTTCTGTCACTGGGAAAGGACACCGCAAGATTGAACCCAAAGCCAAGCACTTCTCCCATTGCAAGAAAAACCAATCTAGTTGGCCAAACCAAATCGATAATTTGAAGAGACTTGCAAAGATATCAAATCATGCATAAAAGAATTCAGAGAAGATTCAAATAATATTCATAGATAAGCTGATCATAAATCCACAATTCATCGAATCTCGGCAAACACACCGCAAAAAAGTATTACATCGAATAGATCTCCAAGAACATCGAGGAGAACGTGGTATTGAGAATCAACGAGAGAGAAGAAGCCATCTAGCTACTAGCTATGGACCCGTAGGTCTGAGGTAAACTACTCACGCTTCATTGGAAGGGCAATGGTGTTGATGTAGAAGCCCTCCGTGATCGAATCCCCCTCCGGCAGGACGCCGGAAAGCCCCTAGATGGGATCTCACGGGTACAGAAGGTTGTGGTGGTGGAAAAGTCTCTTCGTGGATGCCTCTAGTGGTTTGGGCATATAAGAGTATATATAGGCGAAAGAATTAGGTTAGGAGATGGACGAGGGGCCCACAAGGGTGGGGGGCGTGCCCTCCGTCCTTGTGGCCGCCTCGTGGCTTCTCTGACTTGCACTCCAAGTCCTCTGGTTTCCTTTTGGTCCAAGAAAGATCATCGCGTAAGTTTTATTCCATTTGGACTCTGTTTGGTATTCCTTTTCTGCGAAACTCAAAAACAGGGAAAAACAGGACCTGGCACTGGGCTCTAGGTTAATAGGTTAGTCCCAAAAAATAATATAGAATAGCATATTAATGCATATAAAACATCCAAAACAGATAATATAATAGCATGGAACAATCAAAAATTATAAATACGTTGGAGACGTATCAAGCTGCGCTTCCCCCCTCGCCCCATTCTTGTTTTGCCATTGTAGATGTTTCATCCGCTCTCGCCACGGCCACCAGAGCTCCGTGGTCGCAGCCACGCTCGTGGGCGCCCAGCCAACCATGGGCACGCCCCTGCCCGTCCATGTAGGTGTGCGCGCCACATGTTCCAGCCGCTCACGCCCCCTAGCCTCTCCTGACCGCATGTAGGCGCCTGGCTGCGTCCTGGTCGCCCAGGCCATAGCCGCCGTCGCTAGCCAGCACTGTCCGCGCGCGCGACGCCGCGCCCGGCGCTGCTCCTTGCTGCTCTGCTTGTTGCCACGCCCGCTTCTCCTTGTACTACTCTGCTGCTATCACTACTACTAGCTGCTGGCTGCGCTAGCTGCTACCGCTGCTTGCTTCGCTAGGTCGCTGCTTAGCCATAGCTGCTGCTCTGCTGCCGGTGCTGCTAGCTAATGCCGCTGCCACTGCGTACTGCTGCAAGCTACTGCTGCTTCCGCTCTTGGCCATGGCCGCTAGGGCCCCTGTACATGGCCATGTGTGGCCGGCTGGGCTCTGTCCACTAATGACCGGCCATTGTGTAATTAGGCTACACCTAGCTTAGTTTTAGTTTAGAGCAAATGACAAGCGGGTCCCATCTAATTAGTTTAGATAAATCTTTTTGAACATTATTAAAACAATGACATATGGGCCACCACCTCCCCTTTTGACCAGTCAAATTGACTTGGTCAATTCGGATTAAATTAAATACAAAATTCCAAAAAATAATTAAAACTTTGAAAATCATATAAAATAATCAGTAACTCAGATGAAAAAGGTTTATACATGAAAGTTGCTCAGAAAAATATGATGAATCCAAATACGCTCTCCGTTAATCTGTCACATGCCCCTAGCATAGCGAACATGCAACCGTCCCCTCTGTTTCATCTGTCCAAAAATGACAAACTTTGGGAAAACATTCCCGGATGTTTTTTCCCTTCGTCGGTATTGTGTAGCACTATGTTAGAACATCCCTAGCACCGCTTATCGCCATGTCATGCATCTGTGTGCCTTGTATTTACTGTTTCTTCCCCCTCTTCTACTCCGGTAGACTCCGAGACCGCTGCTGATGCCGCTGTGATCGACCACGTCGACGACGATACTTCTTCCCTTTCAGTAGAGCTTCCAGGCAACCCCCCCCCCTTGATCACTCCGATATCGCCCATTCCATTCTCTCTCATGCTTGTATTAGATTTTGCTACTGTAATTGATTGGACCTATTCTAATGCATAGCCTGCTTTTGTACCTGCTATTGTTTTTTTTTGTGACTTGTACCTGCTATTGTTACCTACCTGCTTATCCTAAACTGCTTAGTATAGGTGGGTTGGTGATCCCTCAGTAACCCCCACCTAGCCCCTGTTGCCCCTGCTTCATTATCGATGACTTGATCAACGTGATCGACGACGAGAGACCAACACATCACTTCACCCCCTTAGTTGTACGACTCTACATAGTTACTATCGAGTGCCGAGGGTGATACCTCGTAACGCACTCCTGATGATAACTCTGTAGTGTAGCTATTCCGTCGTGGTCATCGAGGGTGATTCCTCCTTCACCACTCCCGATATGACTCTGTCGTGCAACTCCTCAAGTGTGAACCTTGAGGATGATTTCTTTTAGTTCGCCTTGACGGTCAAATCGAGTGGAATACATCGAGGGTGATTCCTTGGGTTTTCCCCCTTGATGTTTTGGACACACGATTAACTTGACTTTACAGCAGTTCCTTGTGAAAGTCGGGCGGGCCCGGAGAGCACCCGAGGAGTTACTGTGGCGGCTAGCTGTTTAGCGGTATCACCCAAGAGGGGGTGGTAGCTCCGGACTTGTCCCGACAGCTGTCACTTCTTTTAATAATGCACTAACAGGTTTGGGTATTTGTTCTGATTTGGCCACTGGCCTATACGCACTAACCGCCACACGAGAATAGTTATGGGCCTCAGCTTCGCAGTATCAGCCAAAGATTTGTCAGACGTCCAATTCAGCATTGTGGGCCTATCGGGCCAGTGCCATCCATGATGAGGTGGTGCTCGTCCCGGCTCGTCGCACAACGACCCGGAGTGCAATGGGCGATGGGCCCAAGACGCTGGAGTGCTTAGGATGTAGACCGGCAGGGACCACTCTGTTGAGCCTAGGTAGGGTTGCGATGTGTTGATCTTTCAAGGCCGGGCATTGACTCAGAAAAGTGTGTCCAGCCAGAGTAATCAAGCGTGTTGCGTAATGTGGTGCACCCCTGCAGGGAAGATTATCTATTAATAGTCGTGTCCTCGGTAACGGACGTTTAGACTTGTATCCTGATCTATTATAACTAGAAATGGATACTTGAGATATGTGATGGATATGTTGGTTCCAGGATTGCTTCCTCACAAGGAGTCGAGGAAGGATCTCTGGGCGTTAATACTACAACATGCTTGTTAATTATAAAATGCTATTCTTTACTCTTCTGAATGCTGCAAGATGCTTGAAGACGCTTGAAGATGCTAGTCTTTGATAGGCTAGGATTTTCCCCTTCTATTCTGGCATTCTACAGTTCAGTCCACAGATACATACCTTCCTTTGATACCAATGCATACTTAGTATAGATCTGATGCTTGCGAGTACTTTGGATGAGTACTCACGGTTGCTTTGCTACCCCTTTTCCTCCTTCTTTCTGCTTTCTGGTTGTTGCAACCAGATGGAGTATCCCTGGAGCCAGATGCCACCGTCGACGGATACTACTACATGGAGGCTGCCGAAGACCAGGAGTAGTTAGGAGGTCCCAGGCAGGAGGCCTTGCCACTTCGATCGTTGTTGCTTTTGTGCTAGCCTTCTTAAGACAATCTTGTTTAACTTATGTCTGTACTCAGATATTGTTGCTTCCTCTGACTCTTCTGTATCGAGCTATGTATTCGAGCCCTCGAGGCCCCTGGCTTGTAATATGAAGCTTGTATGACTTTTATTTGTCTCTAGAGTTGTGTTGTGATATCTTCCCGTGAGTCCCTGATCTTGATCGTACACATTTGTGTGTATGATTAGTGTACGGTCAAATCGGGGGCGACACAAGTTGGTATTAGAGCCAGGTTTTGATCCTGGGACCTGTGGGTTATGGGCCCACCATGCTTCCGCTGTGCCCGGACAGATTTGTAACGCCCGGACAATTAAGCTACAGTAATCCCCTGTTAATAGTGCCAAGTCATCACTTTTACTATTGCTACGTCCCACGTTGATTCAAACCAATTCAAAATTCAATTTCAAAAATAAAATAAAATTATTATTTCTTCAAACGGTAAAACAATCACCTTCGCGGCTTACTACCTGAAAGGTCCTGCTGCTCAATGGTGGGACAGCCACAGTCGTTCCTTACCTGTTGGAACCGCCATCACTTGGCCGGAATTCCAAGCTGCATTCTGCGGGCCAATGTCGAACCACCATGGTTAGTCACAACGTCCCCGTCGTAATTGAAGGATTGGAATTCCATGCTTCCCTCATTGTTTTGAAGTCATCCAATATTGACCTTATTCTGGCTATGGAATGGTTGAAAACACATACCGCTTCTATCATTTGCGCCATTAAAACCGTCCATCTACTACATCCTTCAAATGAGATAGTAAGCTACCATGCTCATCTTGTTCGAAATGCTGAAGCATGGACTTATTCCTTGAATGCGTTAAACGCTTCTCCTCTTGTGAGAATTGAAAACGCTCCTTCACCAATGTTTGCACTGAAGTTGTGGCGACACTTCCTTCTTGGTACTCGTTGCGAGATCTTCACCGATCATCAAAGTCTGAAGTATCCGTTACTCAGCGATGTATGGAAACAATCACAGACTATGACTACGATAATTCTTATACCCCTGGCAAAGGCCAATGTAATGGCCAATGCCCTGAGTCACGAGTCTTATTGCAACAACCACATGGCTTATAAAGCTCAACCCCTGCAAGGTGATCTCGCTTACAGAGGGCATCCGATCCGCGTTCTTGTTCAAGCTGAACATCGCACCCGTCAAAGGGCCACCAAATTTCTTAAAGTTCACTGGTCAAATCATTCCGAAGATGAAGCCACTAGGGGATGCGAGAATCGTCTTCGTGATGAATACCCTACTTTGTTTCTGTCTACCTCCTAGAATCTCGGGACAAGATTTCTTGTAGTGGAGGAGATTTGTAACGCCCGGACAATTAAGCTACAGTAATCCCCTGTTAATAGTGCCAGGTCATCACTTTTACTGTTGCTAGGTCCCATGTTGATTCAAACCAATTCAAAATTCAATTTCAAAAATAAAATCAAATTATTATTTCTTCAAATGGTAAAATGAAAATGTTTGCTGGGTTGCAAAAATTCACTAACTAATTGTCTTGGAGGAACCAATATTATTTGAAGTATTAATTTGCTCCTAACCGATTTAAAATAGTGCCTAAAACAGCCCCATTAATCTATTTTCATTTATATAAAATAAATGAAATTATCTTGCCTCAAAACCTTTTTATGGTAGTGGCATAATTACCAATGTTGATTTAGGGGCTAGTGTTATGTTTTATGAAACTAAAATAAAACTAAAAGAAAACATAAACTATAACAGAAAAAGAAAGCAAAATAGATAAAAGAATAAAAGGGAAATCTCCCCCTCCCACTAGGCCACTTGGCCCAGTTGCCACTAGGCCGGCCCAGCCACCTCACCTCATCCCCTCCTCTCGCAACAGAGGGCAGGGGAGGGCGTGGCGGCCATGGCCGCTCCCCGGCCACGCGCCGGCCATCCACACCCCTTCCCCGACTACAAGTCGACCCCGCGACCTCCCTTGACCCCGTACCCAACCCTAGCCCTCCAGTAACTCCTCCCTCACTCTCTCGTTCCAGATCGAGCCATCGACCGAAGCTCCGTCACCGCCGCCGCCTCATAGCCATGATCTGGGATCTTCTCGAGCCTCGTGGAGACTTCCAAGAGCCACGCCCGCCTCATATTCGTCGATTATAAGCAGTAGCTCAAACGGGGGAGCGCCACATCGCCGCAATCGAGGCATCTTCTCCGCATACGGCCGCGACACCTCGGCACCTATTTCATCGCTGTCAAGCCGTCCTCGACCTCCCCGAGCGCGTCACCGAGCTTCGCGGTGAGCTGCGCTTCCCCTCTTGCCCCATTCTTGTTTTGCCGCTGTAGATGTTTCATCCGCGCTCGCCACGGCCACCAGAGCTCCGTGGTCGCAGCCACGCTCGTGGGCGCCCAGCCACCCATGGGCACGCCCCTACCCGTCCATGTATGCGCGCGCCGCATGCTCCAGCCGCTCGCGCCCCTGGCCTCTCCTGACTGCACGTAGGCGCCTGGCCGCGTCCTGGTCGCCCCGGCCATAGCCGCCGTCGCTAGCCGGCGTTGTCTGCGCGCGTGACACCACGCCCGACGCTGCTCCCTGCTGCTCTCCTTTTTGCCATGCCCGCTGCTCCTTGTACTACTCTGCTGCTAGCACTACTGCTAGTTGCTGGTTCCGCTAGCTGCTGCCGCTGCTTGCTTTGCTAGGCCGCTGCTTAGCAATAGCTGCTGCTCTGCCGCCGGTGCTGCTAGCTAATGCCGCTGCCGCTGCGTACTGCTGCAAGCTATTGCTGCAGCCGCTCTTGGCCATGGCCGCTAGGGCTCCTGTACATGGTCGTGTGTGGCCGGCTGGGCTCTGTCCACTAATGACCGGCCATTGTGTAGTTAGGCTACACTTAGCTTAGTTTTAGTTTAGAGCTAATTTAGCCTATTAGCAAATGACAAGCGGGTCCCATCTAATTAGTTTAGATAAATCTTTTTGAACATTATTAAAACAGTGACATATGGGCCACCACCTCCCCTTTTGACCATTCAAATTGACTTGGTCAATTCGAATTAAATTAAATACAAAATTCCAGAAAATAATTAAAACATTGAAAATCATATAAAATAATCAGTAACTCGGATGAAAAAGTTTTATACATGAAAGTTGCTCAGAAAAATATGACGAATCCGAATACACTCTCCGTTCATCTGTCACGTGCCCCTAGCATAGCGAACATGCAACTGTCCCCTCCGTTTCATCTGTCCAAAAATGCCAAACTTCGGGAAAACATTCCCGGATGTTATTCCCCTTCGTCGGTATCGTGTAGCACTACGTTAGAACACCCCTAGCACCGCTTATCGCCATGTCATGCATCTGTGTGCCTTGTATTTACTGTTTCTCCCCCTCTTCTCATCCGGTAGACCCCGAGACCGCTGCTGATGATGCTGTGATTGACCACATCGACGACGACAATTCTTCCCTTTCAGCAGAGCTTCCAAGCAAACCCCCCCCCCCTTGATCACTCCGATATCACCGATTCCATTCTCTCTCATGCTTGCATTAGATTTTGCTACTGTAATTGATTGCTCCTATTCTGATGCATAGCCTGCTTTTGTACCTGCTATTGTTACCTACCTGCTTATCCTAAACTGCTTAGTATAGGTTTGTTGGTGATCCATTTGTGACCACCACCTCGCCCCTGTTGCCCCTGCTTCATCATCGATGACTTGATCAACGTGATCGACGACCAGAGACCGACACATCACTTCACCCCCTTAGTTGTACGACTCTACATAGTTACTATCGAGTGCCGAAGGTGATACCTCGTAACGCACTCCTGATGATAACTCTGTAGTGTAGCTATTCGGTCATGGTCATCGAGGGTGATTCCTCCTTCACCACTCCCGATACGACTCTGTCGTGCAACCCCTCAAGTGTGAACCTCGAGGGTGATTCCTCTTAGTTGGACTTGACGGTCACATCGAGTGGAATACATCGAGGGTGATTCCTCGGGCTTTCCCCCTTGATGTTTTGGACACACGGTTACCTTGACTTTACAGCAGTTCCTTGTGAAAGTCGGGCGGGCCCGGAGAGCACCCGAGGAGTTACGGTGGCCGCTGGCTGTTTAGCGGTATCACCCAGGAGGGGGGTGGTAGCTCCAAACTTGTCCCCACAGCCGTCACTTCTTTTAATAATGCACTAACAGGTTTGGGTATTTGTTCTGAGTTGGCCACTGGCCTATACGCACTAACCGCCACGCGAGAATAGTTATGGGCCTCGGTGTCGCAGTATCAGCCGAGGCTTTCTCAGACGTTGAGTTAAGCATTGTGGGCCTGTCAGGCCAGTGCCATCCATGATGAGGTGGTGCTCATCCTGGCTCGTCGCACAACGACCCGAAGTGCAACGGGCGATGGGCCCAAGACCCCGGAGTGCTTAGGATGTAGACCGGCGGGGACCTCTCTGCTAAGCCTAGGTAGGGTTGCGACGTGTTGAACTTCCGAGGACGGGCATTGACTCAGAAAAGTGTGTTCGGCCAGAGTAATCAAGCGTGTTGGGTAATGTGGTGCAACCCTGCAGGGAAGATTATCTATTAATAGTCGTGTCGTCGGTAACGGACGTTCAGACTTGTATCTAATCTATTACAACTAGAAATGAATACTTGAGATATGTGATGGATATGTTGGCTCCGGGATTGCTTCCTCACAGGGAGTCAAGGAAGGATCTCTGGGCGTTAATACTATAACATGCTTGTTAATTATAAAATGATATTCTTTACTCTTGTGAATGCTACAAGATGCTTGAAGATGCTAGTCTTCGATATGCTAGGATTTTCCCCTTCTATTCTGGCATTCTGCAGTTCAGTCCACAGATACAGACCTTCCTTTGATACCAATGCATACTTAGTATAGATCTGATGCTTGCAAGTACTTTGGATGAGTACTCACGGTTGCTTTGCTACCCCTTTTCCCCCTTCTTTCTTCTTTCTGGTTGTTGCAACCAGATGGTGGATCGCTTGAGCCAGATGCCACCGTCAACGGATACTGCTACATGGAGGCCGCCGAAGACCAGGAGTAATTAGGAGGTCCCAGGCAGGAGGCCTTGCCTCTTTGATCATTGTTGCTTTTGTGCTAGCCTTCTTAAGGCAGTCTTGTTTAACTTATGTCTGTATTCAGATATTGTTGCTTCCGCTGACTCTTCTGTATCGAGCTATGTATTCGAGCCCTCGAGGCCCCTGGCTTGTAATATGAAGCTTGTATGACTTTTATTTGTGTCTAGAGTTGTGTTGTGATATCTTCCCGTGAGTACCTGATCTTGATCGTACACATTTGTGTGTATGATTAGTGTACGGTCGAATCGGGGGCACCACAAGTTGGTATCAGAGCCAGGTTTCGATCCTGGGACCAGTGTGTTATGGGCCCACCATGCCTCCGCTGCGCCCGGACAAATTTGTAACACCCGGACAATTAAGCTACAGTAATCCCCTGTTAATAGTGCCAGGTCATCACTTTTACTATTGCTAGGTCCGACGTTGATTCAAACCAATTCAAAATTCAATTTCAAAAATAAAATAAAATTATTATTTCGTCAACCGGTAAAACAATCACCTTCTCGGCTTACTACCTGAAAGGTCCTGCTGCTCAATGGTGGGACAGCCATAGTCGTTCCTTACCTGTTGGAACCGCCATCACTTGGCCGGAATTCCAAGCTGCATTCCGCGGGCCAATGTCGAACCACCATGGTTAGTCACAATGTCCCCGTCGTAATTGAAGGATTGGAATTCCATGCTTCCCTCATCGTTTTGAAGTCATCCAATATTGACCTCATTCTGGCTATGGAATGGTTGAAAACACATACCACTTCTATCATTTGCGCCATTAAAACCGTCCATCTACTACATCCTTTAAATGAGATAGTAAGTTACCATGCTCATCTTGTTCGAAATGCTGTAGCACAGACTTATTCCTTGAATGCGTTAAACGCTTCTCCTCTTGTGAGAATTGAAAATGCTCCTTCACCAATGTTTGCACTGAAGTTGTGGCGACACATCCTTCTTGGTACTCATTGCGAGATCTTCACCGATCATCAAAGTCTGAAGTATCTGTTACTCAGCTAAATCTGGATCTCCGATAGCAGCGATGTATAGAAACAATCACAGACTATGACTACGGTAATAATTATACCCCTAGCAAGGCTAATGTAATGGCCAATGCCCTGAGTCGCAAGTCTTATTGCAACAACTACATGGCTTATAATGCTCAACCCCTGCAAGGTGATCTCGCTTACAGAGAGCATCCGATCCGTGTTCTCGTTCAACCTGAATGTCGCACCTATCAAAGGGCTACCAAATTTCTTAAAGTTTAGTGGTCAAATCATTCTGAAGATGAAGCCACTTGGGGATGCGAGTATCGTCTTCGTGATGAATACCCCGCTTTGTTTCCGTCTACCTCCTAGAATCTTAGAACGAGATTTCTTGTAGTGGATGAGATTTGTAATGCCCGAACAATTAAGCTACAGTAATCCCCTGTTAATTGTGCTAGGTCATCACTTTTACTATTGCTAGGTCCCACGTTGATTCAAACCAATTCAAAAATCAATTTCAAAAATAAAATCAAATTATTATTTCTTCGAACGGTAAAACAAAAATGTTTGCTGGGTTGCAGAAATTCACTAACTAATTGTCTTGGAGGAACCAATATTATTTGAAGTATTAATTTGCTCCTAACCGATTTAAAATAGTGCCCAAAATAGCCCCATTAATCTATTTTCATTTATAAAAAATAAATGAAATTATCTTGCATCAAAACCTTTTTATGGCAGTGGCATAATTACCCATGTTGATTTAGGGGCTAGTGTTATGTTTTATGAAACTAAAATAAAACTAAAAGAAAATATAAACTATAAAAGAAAAAGAAAGCAAAACAGATAAAAGAATAAAAGGGAAATCTCCCCCTCCCCCTGGGCAACTTGGCCCAGTTGCCACTAGGCCGGCCCAGCCACCTCACCTCATCCCCTCCTCTCGTTACAAAGGACAGGGGAGGGTGTGGCAGCCATCCCGCGGCCATGGCCGTTCCCCGGCCACGTGCCGGCCATCCACACCCCTCCCCCGACTACAAGTCGACCCCGCGACCTCCCTTGACCCCGTACCCAACCCTAGCCCTCCAGTAACCCCTCCCTCACTCTCTCATTCCAGATCAAGCCGTCGACCGAAGCTCCATTGCCGCCGCCACCTCATAGTCGTGCTCTGGGATCTTCCCGAGCCTCGTGGAGACTTCCAGGAGCTCCGCCTGCCTCGTCTTCGTTGATTCCAAGTAGTAGATCAAACGGGGGAGCGCCGCATCGCCGCCATCGAGGCATCTTCTCCGCGCACGGCCGCGGCACCTCGTCACCTATTGCGTCGCCGTCGAGCCATCCTCGGCCTCCCCAAGCGCGTCACCGAGCTCCGCGGAGAGCTGCGCTTCCCCCTTGCCCCATTCTTGTTTTGCCACTGTAGATGTTTCATCCACGCTTGCCATGGCCACCAGAGCTCCGTGGTCGCAGCCATGCTCGTGGGCGCCCAGCCACCCATGGGCACGCCCCTGCCCGTCCATGTATGCGCGCGTGCCGCATGCTCCAGCCGCTCGCCCCCTTGGCCTCTCATAACCGCACATAGGTGCCTGACCGCGTCCTGGTCGCCCCGGCCATATCCGCCGTCGCTAGCCGGCGTTGTCCGCGTGCGCGACGCCGCGCCCGGCGCTGCTCCCTGCTGCTCTGCTTGTTGCCATGCCCGCTACTCCTTGTAGTACTCTGCTGCTAGCATTACTGCTAGCTGCTGGCTGCGCTAGCTGCTGCCGCTGCTTGCTTCGCCAGGACGCTGCTTAGCCGTAGCTGCTGCTCTGCCGCCGGTGCTGCTAGCTAATGCCGCTGCCGCTGCATACTGCTTCAAGCTACTGCTACTGCCGCTCTTGGCCATGGCCACTAGGGCCCCTGTACATGGCCGTGTGTGGCCGGCTGGGCTCTGTCCACTAATGACCGGCCATTGTGTAATTAGGCTACACTTAGCTTAGTTTTAGTTTAGAGCTAATTTAGCCTATTAGCAAATGACAAGTGGGTCCCATCTAATTAGTTTAGATAAATCTTTTTGAACATTATTAAAACAGTGACATGTGGACCACCACCTCCCCTTTTGACCAGTCAAATTGACTTGGTCAATTCAGATTAAATTAAATACAAAATTCTAGAAAATAATTAAAACATT
The DNA here is from genome assembly GCA_011799875.1 of Thinopyrum elongatum. Lineage (NCBI taxonomy): Eukaryota > Viridiplantae > Streptophyta > Magnoliopsida > Poales > Poaceae > Thinopyrum > Thinopyrum elongatum. The sequence continues at coordinate 502,316,320 of CM022298.1, forward strand.
GAAAATCATATAAAATAATCAATAATTCGGATGAAAAAGTTTTATACATGAAAGTTGCTCAGAAAAATATGAAGAATCCGAATACGCTCTCCGTTCATCTGTCATGTGCCCCTAGCATAGCGAACATGCAACCGTCCCCTCCATTTCATCTGTCCAAAAATGCCAAACTTCGGGAAAACATTCCCGGATGTTATTCCCCTTCGTCGGCATCGTGTAGCACTACGTTAGAACACCCCTAGCACCGCTTATCGCCATGTCATGCATCTGTGTGCTTTGTATTTACCGTTTCTTCCCCCTCTTCTCCTCCGGTAGATCCCGAGACCGCTGTTGATGCCGCTGTGATCGACCACGTCGACGATGACACTACTTCCCTTTCGGCAAAGCTTCCAGGCAAGCCCCCCCCCTCCTTGATCATTCTGATATCGCCCATTCCATTCTCTCTCATGCTTGCATTAGATTTTGCTACTGTAATTGATTGCTCCTATTCTGATGCATAGCCTGCTTTTGTACCTGCTGTTGTTACCTACCTGCTTATCCTAAATTGCTTAGTATAGGTTGGTTGGTGATCCATCAGTGACCCCACCTTGCCCCTGTTGCCCCTGCTTCATCATCGATGACTCGATCAACATGACGATGACCAGAGACCGACACATCACTTTAGCCCCTTAGTTGTATGACTCTACATAGTTACTATCGAGTGCCGAGGGTGATACCTCATAACGCACTCCTGATGATGACTCTGTAGTGTAGCTATTCGGTCATGGTCATCGAGGGTGATTCCTCCTTCACCACTCCCGATACGACTCTGTCGTGCAACCCCTCAAGTGTGAACCTCGAGACTGATTCCTCTTACTTCGCCTCGATGGTCACATCGAGTGGAATACATCGAGGGTGATTCCTCGGGTTTCCCCCCTTGATATTTTGGACACACGGTTACCTTGACTTTACAGCAGTTCCTTGTGAAAGTCAGGTGGGCCCAGAGAGCACCCGAGGAGTTACGGTGGCGGCTGGCTGTTTAGCGGTATCACCCAGTAGGGGGTGGTAGCTCCGGATTTGTCCCGACAGCCTTCACTTCTTTTAGTAATGCACTAACATGTTTGGGTATTTGTTCTGAGTTGGCCACTAGCCTATACGCACTAACCGCCACGCGAGAATAGTTATGGGCCTCGGCGTCGCAGTATCAGCCGAAGTTTTGTCAGACGTCTAGTTCAGCATTGTGGACCTGTCAGGCCAGTGCCATCCATGATGAGGTGGTGCTCGTCCCGGCTCGTCGCACAACGACCCGGAGTGCAACGGGCGATGGGCCCAAGACCCCGGAGTGCTTAGGATGTAGACCGGCGGGGACCTCTCTGCCTAGCTTAGGTAGGGCTGCGATGTGTTGATCTTCTGAGGCCGGGCATTGACTCAAAAAAGTGTGTCCGGCTAGAGTAATCAAGCGTGTTGGGCAATCTGGTGCACCCCTGCAGGGAAGATTATCTATTAATACACGTGTCCTCGATAACAGACATTCAGACTTGTATCCTGATCTATTACAACTAGAAATGGATACTTGAGATATGTGATGGATATGTTGGCTCCGGGATTGCTTCCTCACAGGGAGTCAAGGAAGGATCTCTGGGCGTTAATACTACAACATGCTTGTTAATTATAAAATGCTATTCTTTACTCTTTTGAATGCTGCAAGATGCTTGAAGATGCTAGTCTTTGATAGGCTAGGCTTTTCCCCTTCTATTCTGGCATTCTGCAGTTCAGTCCACAAATACATACCTTCCTTTGATACCAATGCATACTTAGTATAGATCTAATGCTTGCGAGTACTTTGGATGAGTACTCACGGTTGCTTTGCTACCCCTTTTTCCCCTTCTTTCTTCTTTCTGGTTGTTGCAACCAGATGGTGGATCCCTTGAGCCAGATGCCACCGTCGACGGATACTACTACATGGAGGTCGTCGAAGACCAGGAGTAGTTAGGAGGTCCCAGGCAGGAGGCCTTGCCACTTCGATCGTTGTTGCTTTTGTGCTAGCCTTCTTAAGGCAGTCTTGCTTATCTTATGTCTGTACTCAGATATTGTTGCTTCCGCTGACTTTTTTGTATCGAGCTATGTATTCGAGTCCTCGAGGCCCCTGGCTTGTAATATGAAGCTTGTATGACTTTTATTTGTGTCTAGAGTTGTGTTGTGATATCTTCCCATGATTCCCTGATCTTGATCGTACACATTTGTGTGTATGATTAGTGTACGGCTGAATCGGGGGCGCCACAAGTTGGTATCAGAGCCAGGTTTCGATCCTGGGACCTGTGGGTTATGGGCCCACCACGCTTCCGTTGCGCCCGGACAGATTTGTAACGCCCGGACAATTAATACAGTAATCCCCTGTTAATAGTGCCAGGTCATCACTTTTACTGTTGCTAGGTCCCACGTTGATTCAAACCAATTCAAAATTCAATTTCAAAAATAAAATCAAATTATTATTTCTTCAAATGGTAAAACAATCACCTTCGTAGCTTACTACCTAAAAGGTCCTGCTGCTCAATGGTGGGACAGCCACAGTCGTTCCTTATGTGGCACCCCAGCTCAGAGAAGACCGGCACGCCCCGTATTCCAGCCCAGGGACAAGTCCTCTGGAATACGGCACTGTTGGCATAGAACAAATCGGCTCTTTATTACAATGGATATGGTTACAAAGGGTACATGGATTAGATCGGCTCGGCGACACTACGCCTGCCTGGGGTAGCTCTATGCTAACAGCGGAGTAACTCTCTCGGCAGCGGAACAGCGACGGCGGTGATGGACTCCACTCCACAGGGACTCTGGCTAGAACGCGTACCCTAGCTCGCAAACTCAGGATCCTCGACAAGCAAGCAATCATGGCATGACCTGCAAACTGGCATGACACGCTTGGTGAGTACTTTGAATGTACTTGCAAGCTCACAGCAAACATCAGCATTAAGGAAAGACAACATCATAGCAAGGTAGCTATTGAAGTAGATGCAGTCAGGTAAAGCATATTAACTAATTCAATCCATACTCCAAATAACCTCAGGATCCAATCCGAACCTGCTCCAAACCCAAATCCAATCATGTGGTCATCCGACCACTTATCTCATAGCCATCCCATGGCTAACATGTCATATTCCTGGTACCATCTGCACTGCAAGTCTGACAAACTTACTCTCTTCCGGATTGTCTCACAACCTTCAGAATACTCACGATCCACCGAGTACTTCCGATCTTACGACGAGTTCTTCCATCAATATCACTACTATGGTTGACCACCTAAAGAGGTCTGGACGGACTGTCAAATACCGTGGACACGGCTATTCGAATAGATTTTACACTCTGGAGAGGTTGCGCACTTTACCCACACCATGGAGCACCTGACCTCGTGATCCCATTCGGGTGGACCAGCATTGCTCCAATGAAACCCGCCTGACCCGTGACCCTCCCATCGTACCACCGGCAATCATCCTCCCCCGGAGTCCTGCCTTGGGTGGCCCCTGTGTCACCGCGTGACACCTGCCACCGTCATGGCCAACAAACTGTCCCAAACGGGGACCTGGTACCATATAACTCAACTGGGCTCACAAGGTTATCGCCGCCTACCTGGCCAGGGTAGCGCGCACGCATAACCTTCCCTGTCGGGCGGTACCGGTGAAAGAGCACGCGATCAGACCAAGTCAAGGCCGTCCCATACCGGCAAATGTGGCTGCACGGATAAGTCCGGACAGGTGACTCTGGATCAACCATGAAGTATCTAATCTCCGAATAATCTCTGTCATGGCTGACACTCCGATATAGTAGTCCACGTCAAAACGATATCCGGCTAGAAACTCGGTAACCAGTATGCTTAAGCCACTGCTACTAACTCATCTCCATGAACTGCCGGATGAAATCCAGAATAATCATAGATGGTAATCACAACATCATGGCATCAACGAATGGGTAAACTACTAGTCACTACAATCCGGTACTCAACATGGTAGTCACCTATCCCAGAATTAACTCAAGCATTGCATAATCCAATTCATTACACAAATAACTCATACTTGCTGTTAAAGTGAAGAGTTAAACTATGACATTGCAATGCGATTATCCTGATGAGAGTTGTGGCTTGCCTGGGGATGAAGGGACCATCGGGAAGGAGTGCGGAATGGTCGCGGAAGGAGTTGCCGGAAACAGTTCTCTCTCGGGGGAGGCTGTTTACGGTCAAGGGTAAAATGGTCATTTTCATAGTGTGAACACCTAGTGAGAATGACATCAACAGAACGGGCTCACCGAGACGAAGAAGTGGGCTCTGGATTCACCTCGATTGGAGTTACGAGCAGAAAGATGTGATGGTTGGACTGCCAAGGGCCTTTCTGCAAACATTTTATTTAGTTCTGGGTCCTTGGCTGATTTTCTGCGGAAAAAGAAAAACGGCACTATTGCCCCTGGGCCGAAACTGCCGCTGCGGCTACTGTTCCCTGCCGCTCCACTGGGCCGGCCCAACCGCTGCCTCCACTTAAACAAACAGAGGGAAGAGTGCTGGACCACTGACGGGCCGGGCCCGCCTGCAGGGCGTCTCCCTCCTCCCTCTGTTCTCGATAGAACAGAGGAGATCAGGGGAAGGCGCAGCGCTGGCGACGAGCCTGGCCAGCTCCGGCCTAACGGGAGGCACCGGCGGGTGCAGGGAGGGGCGGCGCAACCGTCTGAGTAGGTATCGGGCGTCGGGGAGGGGCCGAGCGGCGGCACTACGTGAGGACAGAAGGCACGGGCGGTGGCGGCCGATCGAGGGGAGCGGTGGCCTCAGGGGCTCCGGTGGCGAGCAGAGATGATGGGGAGGGTCGCCATGCTCCAGGTGGCCTTCTGGAGTAGGAATGGGGAAGAGAGGGACCCGGGCTCGGGCCAATTTAGAAGGAGGAGGCCGACGGCCATGGCGGCAATGAGCGGCGAGGAGAGCCCCTCGAGCTAGTTTGGCAGGTCGGGGAGGATGCTGGGGTGGAGGAGAGGCCAGTGGGTGAGGTGTGTGTGCTCGCGGAGGCTCAGGCCATGGCTTTTATAGCCGGCCAAGCTCGCCGGATAAGCTCGGCCGCGACGGCGAGCTTATCCGCGCACTGGAGCTTCGGGGCGACGTGGCTGGCGGTTTCTGGCTTCGAGGAGCTTCGCGGAGGAGCAGAGGGGCTTGTAGGAGCTTCGAGAGGGCTCGAGGAGGAGGGGGCAGAGGAAAACGACGACGGCGGTCATGGGCAGAATAGTGGCGGCGATCGCCATGGCGCGAGGAGAAGGAAAGAGGAGGAGGAGAGGGTTCCAGAGGAAAGACGAGGCCAAGGGGAAGCTGCTGGACATGGTTAGGTGGCAAGGGAGAGGAGGAACGCGATGAGGCCGAAGGGTTCCATCGCCAGAGCGCGCTGGCTGGCATGCCAGCCGCGTGGTCACCGCGTGCACTGGCGCACGCGGTGCAACCTGACCGGCCACATCATGTCCAGTGGGTAGTCCCTCCAAGGCACAGTCTCAGGGAGGTGATGGATCGATGAGAGGAACTGTGGTTAGATGGGAGTGCTCATTGGAAGTTTGCTGTAGCAAACTTGACCACTCCTCTATGATGAACAGGAAGGTGATAAGGTCAAAATGAGATGTCTGGGAGGTTTAGGGTAGGAAGGACTACAATCCTGTGAAATTTGGAGAGAAATGGACCATTATTTAATATAGTTGCTTTGCAACTGACCAATCTGGTCCAAAAGCTCAATCTTGATGTGCCACTCACATGGAGTAGCAACTTGGGCTGAAATTTGGTATAGCATCATGATTTTGTCATATGAGAGTGCCATAAAAATTTCATGCCATTTGGACAAGCTAAAATGGTACTTCCTTCACAGCTATCCTCTCTGACCAGAATCTTAGAAAACTTCTAGGGAATTATTGGAAAGATGAAATGAGCCCAAACTTTGTGGAGATAGGTTATATGGGTAGGAGAATGCTATGGTAAATTTTCAGCAATTATGGAGCAATATAAAATATAGTTTCTTCACAATGTGAAAATCTGACCAGAAACCAAGATTTGAGGCTGTGGTCACATAGATGATTGGATAGGGTTGAAACTTGGTGGAGAGTCATTATTTGAGCATATGAAAATTATTGCAAAATTTCAACTCATTTGGATACTCCTAGCTAGCACTTGCTTCACAAAGATTCCAGATGACCAGAAACTTTGGAAATTAGCCAAGGGAGATTTACTAGCCAAATGAAGTTGAATTTTGGCATGTGGCAATGATATGGATAGGAAAGAATGCGCAAAATGTTTGAGATCAAGCAAGCAAATATAAATGGTACTTGCTTCACAAACTGCCAGCTAGGGCAGAATCAGAAAAGGAATATTTGTGAAATATTGTTGAACATGGCAAGGAAGGGTTTGACATGTTTGTGGAATATCTGACCCAAACATCTTATGAGAATTATTTGGGAATTCTAGGAATGATGGAAATGTGGGTTGCTTCACAACCCAGGACAAACAAGGTTATTCCTTTAATAGAAAAAAGGAATATTCCCAAGGAAAAGAATATTGGGATTGGTCCAAGATGGAATGGCAAGGTCTTGGGATGGTTTTGAAGTTGGCAAGCCACTTGGGAAAAGGCTGAAGGGTGATCCCTCCAGGTGGCAAGACTACTAAGCCACAGAAAAGCGAATCCGAACCAAAAGCAAAAGAAAAAGAAAATGGGCAAAATCCAGGGTGTTACAAACCTACCCCCCTTAAAGAAATCTCGTCCTCGAGATTTGGTTGCTCAGAGATCGAACATGAATATTTCCACTTGAGGAAACCGTTTCCAACTCGGGTTTCCTTTTTACCTTTGTATAATACTTCCACTGAATTTCCTATGACTGACTACCTTGCTTCGGGGTGGTTTACTTCACTTGACCCTTTTTCTAGCAAATCTTACCTCATAGGTTATTTAGGCTTCAATCCTTTTATGTCTGCTATCCTGTCTGGGGCAATAATTATCCTGACCAAACTATGTGCCCTGCTCCTAAGTCCGAGGATGGTTCCTCATAGACGTGTTGCGATGAAGTCCAACACAGACGACCATCCACTAAGCTGTGAACAGATTCTCTTGGTGGACACGAAATCTTTTACTCATTGCATTGGGTAACTTCAAATGGTTGTGTGTCCTCCAGGCTCAAAATAGTACTATGAATCGTACCATTCTCTTGGCGGAATCTGACTTCGCACGGATAGCTGGGTCATCTTGGGTATCTTCACTGTCTTGAGTATAAGGCTCCTACCAAATATTGGACTGTCACCTGTCGTGACCAGCATAAAGGTGTACGGTCTTATTTTGATATTATCCATAGACTTGACTGACAGTGGTCCTGACAGCAGAATCTTGTTCACGGCAGGTTAGTCTTTAACTGATTCCCATCTGTGAGGACACATGCTTCGAGATTGTTGTTCATCCTTCTGATTACTTAGTCTGTCGGTATCTCTATATGGATGGTAGGCCGTGTAATGCTTTAACATGGTTGCTGAATTTGAATTGTTGAGTTAATCTTTCGGCTGACCTGACCAGCTTGGTTGCCCTCTTCTGACAATTCTGAGCATACCTGGTTGGCTGGGCGGGTTGTCTCGATATGGGGTCCTTGCCAATGGAATAGACCCCGTGGGTGTGTACCCATGGTGACTAGTACCGAGCCAGACTGTCCAGAGTATTTGTACCATTACCATACTTGTATGGACAACCTTGCTTTTTCATTATAGTTCTCTTTGCCTGGATCCTTAGCTGAAAGAACTTGGCCTAATATGCTCTTGATTCTCCATGTGACCATAGGTGTTGTCAGGTGCAATATCCCGGCAGGCATATTACTTTACAAGTTGTAGTTGTAGGGTAATGATTGTCTGAACCCTTGGATAAAACCGGCAAATAAACCAGTAGCCACCAGAACGGTCTTTACAACTCAGATCTGGGACATTACTGGAGTTACTCAACCCCGACTCAAGATGGCTGAAAAGCAGCTCAGAGCACGAGACGGTGTCGATAAGAAGAAAGTAGCAGCTCCCTAAGACGGCTGAAGAACAGCTCAGAGCATAGGGTCACTGCTACAGAGAGAAATTCAACAGCTGCCCGAGACGGCCGAAAAGCAGCTCAGAACACGGGCCAGTTGTTGACAAAAGAAATAAAAGTCGGCATCCACCCCGGACGGCCGGAAACAGCTCAGAACACAGGCGTGGTGCCGTCACCAAAGAAAGACGGGCAAGGGTTCATCCGCGTCCCAAACAGCTCACTATTATGCATAAAGGGTATTCGGCTATCCTTCTTGCTGAGTACTAAGTTCATAGCTCATGCTGGCTTGCTTCCAAGACATAGCAGGGTTCAAATTGTACTCATAGCAGACTCAAACCTTGTATATAGAATGCACTGTGGATCATATACACGGTTTGCCTTCTTGCTGATGCGATCATTACTGCTGTGAAGATTGCTCATTGAGGTATACTTGATGCTGATAATCAATCCAGCTAGGATATCATTTGTATTCAGGCCTGATATTCCCGATATAACACAGTCTGCTGAAAATTCCATATTGCTGAGCTGAGCTTCCACATGACTGTCTCTTCACTGACTCTTTGGGTTCAATGTCGGTGAGCAACTTCCATAAGGGGAAAATAAGGTAACACCAAGGGCCCAAATAAAACAAAAGAAACGACTAAAACAAAAGCACACAAAGCAGCAAGATCACACACACAAGCAATATCACATTCTACAACTATTCACAGCAATAATATGCATTCCTACTTAAGCACACAAATCTCGCAAGAACTCCGGTATTACGGTCTAACATGCTGTGGCGATGTGCACGAAAGTGAATCAATGTGTGGAAGAAAATTGGTGTAAACAAGGCTACACCAAATACGAGCTTAACACCGGCTCCATCTGGACGGACATGGTGGCGAGGATGAACTTGGTGATCGGGGGTCGGAACACAGAAGTTACGACCACATCATCATCAAGCGTACGGAATAAAATCGTACACGTCCAAAGAATAGGTGGCGGAATGAGTTAGTGGTGGAGAAAAAGGCTTGCAGGCATTGCCCTTTTCTGATAACAAGGATCAGTAAGGGTTGCCGAAGCGGCTAGAGGAATGGCATGATCCGGGATAGAACTTGTCTATCACCGAAACGATAGGGGTAGCTGAAGAGAATATATTGGTGTGGTACCGGTGCATCAATCCGACAAGGGATCGACACCACCAAGCACCTTGGCATCACTTCGCTGGGACGAAGATGACACCACACCAAGGAACAAATATGCAAACTGGAGAGCACAGGTAGGGAATCGAAACCGATGCCACCTACACTCACCAGATCCATCGTTAGTGATAAAATATCTAGTCTATATGCATGCTATGCACAAACAAATGCAACAAACAAGTGCAGCAAACCAACTGGATCCTATACTACCGGTTACTAACGCTTGCACCTAGACCGCGCGTCCTATAGCCAGACCTGCTCTGATACCAACGCCTGTGGCACCCCAGCTCAGAGAAGACCGGAACGCCCCATATTCCAGCCCAGGGACAAGTCCTCTGGAATACGACACTGTTGGCATAGAACAAATCAGCTCTTTATTACAATGGATATGGTTACAAAGGGTACATGGATTACATTGGCACGGTGACACTACGCCTGCCTGGGGTAGCTCTATGCTAACAGCGGAGTAACTCTCTCGGCAGCGGAACAGTGATGGCGGTGATGGACTCCACTCCGCAGGGACTCTGGCTAGAACGCGTACCCTAGCTCGCAAACTCAGGATCCTCGATAAGCAAGCAATCCTGGCATGACCTGCAAACTGGCATGACACGCCAGGTGAGTACTTTGAATGTACTCGCAAGCTCACAGCAAACATCAGCAATAAGGCAAGACAACATCATCGCAAAGTAGCTACTGAAGTAGATGCAGTAAGGTAAAGCATATTAATTAATTCAATCCGTACTCCAAATAATCTCAGGATCCAATCCGAACCTGCTCCAAACCCAAACCCAATCATGTGGTCATCCGACCACTCATCTCATAGCCATCCCATGGCTAACATGTCATATTCCTGGTACCATCTGCACTGCAAGTCTGACAAACTTACACTCTTCCGGGTTGTCTCACAACCTTCAGAATACTCACGATCCACCGAGTACTTCCGATCTTACGACGAGTTCTTCCATCATTATCACTACTATGGTTGACCACCTAAAGAGGTCTGGACGGACTATCCAATACCGTGGACATGGCTATTCGAATAGATTTTACACTCTGCAGAGGTTGTGAACTTTACCCACACCATGGAGCACCTGACCTCCTGATCCCATTCGTGTGGACCAACATTGCTCCAACGAAACACGCCTGACCCGTGACCCTCCCATCGTACCACCAACAATCATCCTCCCCCGGAGTCCTGCCCTGGGTGGCCCCTGTGTCACCGCGTGACACCTGCCACCGTCGTGGCCAACAAACTGTCCCAAACAGGGACCTGGTACCATATAACTCAACTGGGCTCACAAGGTTATCGCCGCCTACCGGGCCAGGGTAGCGCGCACGCATAACCTTCCCTGTCGGGCGGTACCGGCGAAAGAGCACGCGATCAGACCAAGTCAAGGCCGTCCCATACCGGCAAATGTGGCTGCACGGATAAGTCCGGACAGGTGACTCTGGATCAACCATGAAGTATCTAATCTCCGAATAATCTCTGTCATGGCTGACACTCCGATATAGTAGTCCACGTCAAAACGATATCCGGCTAGAAACTCGGTAACCAGTATGCTTAAGCCATTGCTACTAACTCATCTCCACGAACTGCCGGATGAAATCCAGAATAATCATAGATGGTAATCTCATCATCATGGCATCAACGAGTGGGTAAACTACTAGTCACTACAATCCGGTACTCAACATGGTAGTCACCTATCCCAGAATTAACTCAAGCATTGCATAATCCAATTCATTACACAAATAACTCATACTTGCTGTTAAAGTGAAGAGTTAAACTATGACATTGCAATGCGATTATGCAGATGAGAGTTGTAGCTTGCTTGGGGATGAAGGGACCATCGGGAAGGAGTGCGGAATGGTGGCGGAAGGAGTTGCCGAAAACAGTTCTCTCTCGGGGGAGGCTGTTTACGGGCAAGGGTAAAATGGTCATTTTCACAATGTGAACACCTAGTGAGAATGACATCAACAGAACGGGCTCGCCGAGACGAAGAAGTGGGCTTTGGATTCACCTCGATCTGAGTTACGAGCAGAAAGATGTGATGGTTGGACTGCCAAGGGCCTTTCTGCAAACATTTTATTTACTTCTGGGTCCTTGGCTGATTTTCTGCGGAAAAAGAAAAACGGCACTATTGCCCCTGGGCCGAAACTGCCGTTGTGGCTACTGTTCCTTGCCGCTCCACTGGGCCAGCCCAACCGCTGCCTCCACTTAAAAAAAACGGAGGGAAGGGTGCTGGACCACTGACGGGCCGGGCCCGCCTGCAGGGCGTGTCCCTCCTCCCTCTGTTCTCGACAGAACAGAGGAGAGCAAGGGAGGGCGCAGCGCCGGCGACGAGCCTGGCCACCTCCGGCCTAACGGGAGGCACCGGCGGGTGCAGGGAGGGGCGGCGCAACCGTCTGAGTAGGTATCGGGCGCCGGTTAGGGGCCGAGCGGCGGCACTGCGTGAGGACAGAAGGCACGGCCGGCGGCGGCCGATCGAGGGTAGCGGTGGCCTCAGGGGCTCCAGTGGCGAGCAGAGATGATGGGGAGGGTCGCCGTACTCCGGGTGGCCTTCTGGAGTAGGAATGGGGCACAGAGGGACCCAGGCTCGGGCCAATTTAGGAGGAGGAGGCCGGCGGCCATGGCGGCAATGAGCGGCGAGGAGAGCCCCTCGAGCTAGTTTGGCAGGTCGGGGAGGATGCTGGGGTGGAGGACAGGCCAGTGGGTGAGGGGTGTGTGCTCGGGGAGGCTCAGGCCATGGCTTTTATAGCCGGCCGAGCTCGCCGGATAAGCTCGGCCGCGACGGTGAGCTTATCCGCGCACTGGATCTTTGGGGCGACGTGGCTGGCGGTTTCTGGCTTCGGGGAGCTTCGCGGAGGAGCAGAGGGGCTCGTAGGAGCTTCGGGAGGGCTCGAGGAGGAGGGCGCAGAGGAAAACGATGACGGCGGTCATGGGCAGAATATTGGCGGCGATCGCCGTGGCGCGAGGAGAAGGAAAGAGGAGGGGGAGAGGGTTCCAGGGCGAAGACGAGGCCAAGGGGAAGCTGCTGGACATGGTTAGGTGGCGAGGGAGAGGAGGAACGCGATGAGGCCGAAGGGTTCCATCGCCAGAGCGCGCTGGCTGGCATGCCAGCCGCGTGGTCACCGCGTGCACATGCGCACGCGGTGCACCCTGACCGGCCACATCATGTCCAGTGGGTAGTCCCTCCAAGGCACAATCTCAGGGAGGTGATGGATCGATGAGAGGAACTGTGGTTAGATGGGAGTGCTCACTGGAAGTTTGCTGTAGCAAACTTGACCACTCCTCTGTGATGAACAGGAAGGTGATAAGGTCAAAATGAGATGTCTGGGAGGTTTAGGGTAGGAAGGACTACAATCCTATGAAATTTGGAGAGAAATGGACCAATATTTAATATAGTTGCTTTGCAACTGACCAATCTGGTCCAGAAGCTCAATCTTGATGTGCCACTCACATGGAGTAGCAACTTGGGCTGAAATTTGGTATAGCATGATGATTTGATCAAATGATAGTGGCATAAAAATTTCATGCCATTTGGACAAGCCAAAATGGTACTTCCTTCACAGCTATCCTCTCTGACCGGAATCTTAGAAAAACTCTAGGGAATTATTGGAAAGATAAAATGAGCCCAAACTTTGTGGAGATAGGTTATATGGGTAGGAGAATGCTCTGGTAAATTTTCAGCAATTATGGAGCAATATAAAATATAGTTTCTTCACAATGTGAAAATCTGACCAGAAACCAAGATTTGAGGCTGTGGTCACATAGATGATTGGATAGGATTGAAACTTGGTCGAGAGTCATTATTTGAGCATATGAAAATGCTTGCAAAATTTCAACTCATTTGGATACTCCTAGCTAGCACTTGCTTCACAAAGATTCCAGATGACCAAAAACTTTGGAAATTAGCCAAGGGAGATTTACTAGCCAAATGAAGTTGAATTTTGGCATGTGGCAATTATATGGATAGGAAAGAATGCCCAAAAATTTTGAGATCAAGAAAGCAAATATAAATGGTACTTGCTTCACAAACTGCCAGCTGGGGCAGAATCAGAAATGGAATATTTGTGAAATATTTTTGAACATGGCAAGGAAGGGTTTGACATGTTTGTGGAATATCTGACCCAAACAATTTATGAGAATTATTTGGGAATTCTGGGAATCATGGAAATGTGGGTTGCTTCACAACCCAGGACAAACAAGGTTATTCCTTTAATAGAAAAAGGAATATTCCCAAGGAAAAGAATATTGGGATTGGTCCAAGATGGAATGGCAAGGTCTTGGGATGGTTTCGAAGTTGGCAAGCCACTTGGGAAAAGGCTGAAGGGTGATCCCTCCAGGTTGCAAGACTTCTAAGCCACAGAAAAGTGAATCCGAACCAAAATCAAAAGAAAAAGAAAATGGGCAAAATCCAGGGTGTTACACCTTACCTATTGGAACCGCCATCACTTGGCCGGAATTCCAAGCTACATTCCGTGGGCCAATGTCGAACCACCATGGTTAGTCACAACGTCCCTGTCGTAATTGAAGGATTGGAATGTATGTTGTGATTCCCTTAGTGGTTTCAGGTGAACGTCGACTACATGACACTTCACCTTATTAGGGCCTAAGGGAATGCATTGTGGAGTAGTTATTAGATGATGGGTTGCGAGAGTGACATAAGCTTAAACCCTAGTTTATGCGCTACTTCGTAAGGGGCTGATTTGGATCCAAAAGTTTAATGCTATGGTTAGATTTCATCTTAATACTTTTCTCGTAGTTGCGGATGCTTGCGAGGGGGTTAATCATAAGTAGGAGGTTTGTTCAAGTAAGAACAACACCTAAGCACCGGTCCACCCACATATCAAATTATCAAAGTAGCGAACACAAATCAAACCAACATGGTGAAAGTGACTAGATGAAATTCCCGTGTACCCTCAAGAACGCTTTGCTTATCATAAGAGACTGTTTTGGCATGTCCTTTGCCTTAAAAGGATTGGGATACCATTGAGGGAGTCCTGGATTTAGGGGTCCTCGGGCGTCCGGGTTACGTGACGTGGGCCGGACTGATGGGCCATGAAGATACAAGACAGAAGACTCTCTCCCGTGTCCAGATGGGACTCTCCTTGATGTGGATGGCAAGCTTGGCGTTCGAGATGAAGATTCCTTCCTCTGTAACCGACTTTGTATAACCCTAGTCCCCTTCGGTGTCTATATAAACCGGAGGGTTTAGTCTGTAGAGGCAATCATAATCAGACAGGCTAGACTTCTAGGGTTTTAGCCATTACGATCTTGTGGTAGATCAACTCTTGTAATACTCATATTCATCAATACCAATCAAGCAGGATGTAGGGTATTACCTCCATAGAGAGGGCCCAAACCTGGATAAACATCGTGTCCCCCGTCTCCTGTTACCATCGACCTTAGACGCACAGTTCGGGACCCCCTACCCGAGATCCGCCGGTTTTGACACCGACATTGGTGCTTTCATTGAGAGTTCCGCTGTGACGTCGAAGACAGGGTTGATGGCTCGCCTTGTTATCAAGGACAATATCACCTCCGGAGGAGCCCTGGCCTCAGGCCAAACCCTCCCGCTGGGCGGCTTTAACATGACCGCCCGTCCGGCCGTTAAGTCGGCGATGACTTCTCGGGTCATCGAAAATCGCCTCCGCCTTGACTCCGAATACTCCAAACGGATGGATCCGACGGAGTTGTCGTCTTTAAACGAACTCCTGGATCGCATCACCGCCTTGGGGGTCGCTACAGACTACGATCGGATTGGGCTTAAACCCGATCAGAGAGAAATCAAATCTCCACCGATCACCCATCAGATAGCGGTGGTAGAAGAGCAAAACAACAACTCTTCCCCTGTGTTGAGGACGAACTATGTTCGGATTTCCGAGCTCGAAGAGCCGGATACCTGTCTGCGGAACGGCACGCCCTGTCCTCCGAACCTAGAATCGGACGACGGGCCTGAAAAATCAGTCGATATCCCGGAGCCCGAATTATTAAGCTCGGAAGTTTCTCAAACTCCGGATCCTAAATTGGGTCAGGGTTTGGATTTAAAGCCACCCACCCACCCAGATATATGCGATCTCATGTACGTACGATAGCAGTCTCAGGAAACAGTCCATCACTTTTGGGCCAGATTCCTCCTTGTCAAGGACAAGATTGAAGATTGCCGCGACAAACACGCGATCTCAGCATTCTGCAACAATTGCATGGACGAGGGAATCCTCAACGACATCAACCACCATCACGTATCACACTTCGCTGACTTGGCAACCATAGTACAGAAGTACTGCGCAATGGAAAGCGCCTGGAAAACTCAGGCAGCTCGTTGGGAACCACTGGTTTCCACTCAACCCCTAGTCCGGGCAAAAAGGATGCACCCCCATGGGGTGCCCGACCCAATAGTAAAGAAATCTAAGCCCATTACGGGGCAGGGAACCGTTCTGGAGGGATGGCTCGATAGGCCATGCAAAATACACACAACACCGGATACCATACCAACTCACAGCCTTAGAGCATGTTGGATACTCCGGCAAGTGGCCAAGAGCGGCAAAGATATCCTCACCAAAAACACCTCAGAACAACACCCCCCGGAAGACGACGACCTCAGAGTATTTACGGTCTTTGAGACCTTCGCTTCAAACAATAGGCGCAAAAGGGCACTCTGCGACCTCGCCGAAGTCTGCCAAGTCGCAGCAATAAACCCCTGAAACGACACGGCCATAACTTTCAATGCCAGTGACGAACCAAAATCCAGAACAGTCCGGGCACCAGCTGCCTTGGTCCTCAGTCCAATCGTGGACGGCTGTCGGCTCACCAAAGTACTCATGGACGGCGGCAGTGGACTAAACCTCATCTATGAGGACACACTCAACAAAATGGAAAAAGACAGGAGCCGCATCGAGCAAAGTAGCACGACCTTCCGAGGAATCATTCCCAGTCAAGAGGCGCGGTGCGCGGGAAAAATCACATTCGATGTGGTATTCGGCACGTCGGAGAATTATCGGTCCGAAGAGATAACCTTCCAGGTGGCCCCTTTCAACAGTGGATATCACGCCCTATTGGGGCGAGATGCATTTGTGCGCTTCCAAGCTATACCTCATTATGGGTACATGAAACTCAAGATGCCTGGGCCCAATGGTATTATCACTCTTTCCAGTGATCCGGACATAGCACTCCGCGCCGAAAACAAAACTGCATCCCTGGCCCTCGAGGCATTGTCCGAAGCCCTCGCTGCCGAAGAATTAGCCGCACTACGCTCCACGGTGGATAAGGACGACGTAATCCTGGACAAGCGACCCAAATCCACCTCCTTCAATCCGGCAGACGAAATCGTCAAATTCCAGGTCCACCCAACGGACCCCAAGAAGACAGCCTCTATCGGGGCACAGCTGGACCCAACAGTCGACGCCGCATTACGAGCATTCCTGCGTGAAAATTGGGACATATTTGAATGGCACCCTTCTGATATGCCAGGAATCCCACGCAGGTTGGCCGAACACAACCTCAATATGTTGAAGAGATACAAGCCGGTCAAACAAACACTGAGGCACTTTTCTGAACCCAAACGACAAGCTATGGGGGAGGAGCTGGCCAAGTTAATCGAGGCCAGATTCATCAGAGAAATAAAACATCCGGACTGGCTAGCAAACCTGGTGATGGTACCAAAGAAGGATAAATCCTGGCGCCTATGCGTCGATTTCAAAGACCTCAACAAAGCCTGCCCCAAGGATCCCTTCCCCCTCCCCCGCATCGATCAGATCATTGATGCTACTGCAGGACATGACTCACTGTGTTTCCTCGACACATACTCCGGATACCATCAAATCAAAATGAAGGAGTCCGATCAAGCCGCAACGGCATTCATCACCCCATATGGGCCTTTCTGCTTCAACACTATGCCCTTTGGGCTTGAAAACACTGGCGCTACCTACCAACGCATGATTCAAACATTCCTGGAGAAGCAAATCGGCAAGACAGTTGAAGCATACGTAGATGTTATCGTCATCAAGACCAGACACGTCGAGTCATTAATAGATGACTTACGCCTCACATTCGACCACCTCCGTGAATATGACATCAAGCTCAATCCGGAAAAGTGCATTTTCGGCGTTCCCGCTGGAAAGCTGCTGGGCTTCATTGTTTCCAGTAGAGGAATCGAGGCAAATCCGGCCAAAATTCGAGCTTTGTCACAATTGGCTACACCAACCAACCTTAAACAGGTCCAAAAACTAGCCGGATGCGTGGCAGCTTTAAGCCGCTTTATCTCCAGACTTGGGGAAAAAGCATTGCCCCTCTACCGCCTTCTTCGACACACCGACCACTTCGAGTGGACGGATGCAGCAGCGGCCGGACTGGAAGAAGTAAAGGCTCTTTTAGCAAGCAACCCAATCCTGGCTGTGCCAAACATCGGCGAACCAATGTTGTTATACATCTCTGCGACTCACCAGGTGGTGAGCGCAGTGCTCGTCATTGAACGAGAGGAGGACGGACACAAATTCCCGCTTCAGAAGCCGGTATACTATGTATCCACTGTCCTCACACCATGCAAATCCCGGTACCCTCATTACCAAAAGATAGCATACGCGGTCTTCATGGCATCCCGGAAGCTACGACACTACTTCCAAGAATGCTCGATCACGGTGGCTTCCGAAGTACCACTCAATGACATAATAAACAACCGCGACGCTACGGGCCGGATTGCCAAATGGGCCATTGAGCTCCTGCCATTCGACATAACGTATAAACCACGTAGAGCCATTAAATCCCAAGTGTTGGCTGACTTCATCGCCGAATGGACAGAGGCCGAACTCCCTAAAGAGTATGGCACATATTCCAACTGGGTCATGTACTTCGATGGCTCTAAGATGCTGGCTGGTTTGGGAGCGGGCGTCGTCTTAACATCCCCAACGGGAGACACAGTCCAATACATACTCCAAATCTTATATACAGACTCCAATAATGCAGCCGAATACGAGGCCTTACTACATGGTCTTTGAATGGCCGTTTCCACGGGCATACAACGTCTAGAGGTGCGCGGGGATTCAAATCTTGCAATATCCCAAATAAACAGAGACTTTGACGCAAAAGATCTAAAAATGGCGGCCTATCCTAATGCCGTACTCAAAATATCAGCCCGGTTCGAGGGACTCGAGTTTCATCATGTGGCTCGAGAAAGCAATCAAGCGGCGGACGTCCTTGCTCGCATGGGAGCCAAGCGCGATCCCGTCCCGCCTAAAATCTTTCTGGAACGGCTCTTCAAGCCATCCGTGGTGTGGCAGGATGAAAGCGGCAACACTAGCCCGGACCCGATCATACCGCCTGAGTCCGAGCACAATACCAATATCATCGGGGGCTCAGCCACCGAAGCAACACCATCGGCCCATCTCATAATGGCAGTAATTGCCCCATGGACCAAACCCTTCTTGGCCTACCTTAATAGGCGAGAGTTCCCTGAGGATCCTAACGAGGCTCGCTGCATTGTCTGGCGCTCGAAAGCCTACAAGGTCCATGACGGTGAGCTCTACAAGAAAAGCGCTACCGGAGTCCTTCAAAGATGTATCTCCGAAGACGAGGGGCGGCAGCTCCTAGCCGAAATCCATGCTGGCCTTGGTGGTCACCACGCCGCGGCTCGGGTCCTTGTGAGTAAATCCTTCCGTATAGGTTTCTTTTGGCCTACGGCCCGAGCAGATGCACAGGACCTTGTCCAACGTTGTGTCGGATGCCAGCTTTTCGCTAATCAAAGCCATATGCCGCCTACTGCGCTACAAACAATCCCCATTACATAGCCTTTCGCGGTCTGGGGGCTTGATATGGTCGGACCCCTTAAAGGGGGAAGCCACAAGAGAAAATATCTGCTGGTCATGGTAGATAAATTCACTAAGTGGATTGAAGCCAAACCGGTTAAAACGGCCGAAGCCGGACCAGTGATAGACTTTATATCCGGTGTCGTACACCGTTATGGTGTTCCACACAGCATTATCACAGACAACGGCTCCAATTTTACAGCCGACGAGGTGAAAACCTGGTGCGCTAACCTGGGCATCAAGCTCGATTATGCCTCCGTCTATCACCCGCAAACAAATGGTCAAGTCGAACGAGCCAATGGTCTTATTATGAGCGGCATAAAGCCCAGACTAGTGCGGTCTTTGAAAGAATCAGACAAGCATTGGGTTGAGGAGCTCGACTCCGTACTCTGGGGGCTGCGGACCACGCCCAACCACACTACCGGATACACACCATTCTTCATGGTGTACGGCGCAGAGGCCGTGTTGCCCTGCGACATTATGCATGACTCACCACGAGTGCGCATGTATGAAGAGAGAGAGGCCGAGCTTGATCGGTAGGACAGCTTAGATGCCCTGGAGGAGGAGCGCTCGCAAAGGCTCGTTCCGCATTGTATCAACAACAGGCTCGCAGATATCAATGCAGAGAAGTGCGGGCCAAGACTTATAATGTTGGCGAACTCGTTCTACGCTTACCAGAGAAGAAAAAGGACAAACTCAAGCCCAAATGGGAGGGTCCCTTCATCATTGACGAAGTTCTCACTGGAGGAGCGTATCGACTGCGTGATGCATCAAACAATCGCTTGGAGCCGAACCCATGGAACGTCGCCAGACTCCGAAGATTCTACGCCTAGAGCCGGACTCTTTGTTCGTCTTCTTCTCCCTTTTTGTCCATTACCTTTTTTTCTCTCCTCTCTTTCGTTTTTTTAGCTTTCAGCTCTTGAGCGGCTAAACCGCGCACCTATGACGTACACATCCTTAAATAGGTACGTCCATAATACCTGGGGGCTTCTTGTACAGAAGCTTATTATTATTATTATTATTATTCTTTTCCGAGCATTAAGCTCACCACATATGTGTCTTTTCCTCATATGTACCTTTTCTTCGCCAATATATGCATCGATATGACTTAAGTTTTGGCCAAGCTGGGTTGCCTGGCTCCTGTGCTTATGCCCTATGTTCCCGTTAGTTCGGCTAGGGCATAAAGGGAGCACCTCTGCGATTGTTACTGCCGGGTCATCCGGATGTGTACCTCAGACTGGGTGAAGCCGAAAGCTAGCGTTCTTAAGGGAATATTCGGTCGGCGGATTAAAGATGTTTTTCTTTCATTCATTACCACATGAACCCCCAGATGCTATGTATACTGCAATTTTTTAATCACAGTTCGGACATGAACATTAACACATGTTCACCCAGAGAAAGGAACCCTTAACAGAACTATTCTCTCTGGAAGATGTTTCTTACAATTACATGTAATATAACACAGCTAGCCGGATACAACTTGTCTGTTCAAGCAACTATGACCCCTACGCCTGGTTTCCACGCATACCCCGGTTTATATTACCGTGCGGGTATTCGGAAACACTCCGCACCTTCGGGTCTGGAGGTCGAAGCGAAAAGGTCCGCCATGACAATCGTTTTACAATCCGGCTAGGGACAAATTTGTCAATCGAAGCGCATAGTCACTTAGACTCAAAAGCTTCCTCCTCTATGCCATCCAACAGGCTGTCTAGCCTACAATCCTATTGGGACAATTCGGTGGCTACCTTTACTTGGTCATATACTAAACTAACTGGAACTTCTTTTCCGTCTGATCCTTGAGGTCCGACCCGAGCCATATGATTCGGATCAAGCTTGGTATACCGTGTTTTCACCATGGCCCAGGCCTCTCGCGCACCTTCTCGGCAGGCCGATATCTTCCATAATCGGAAGCGCCTCCGCGCTCCTTTGAATAGCTGCACAAGTTCCTCCATACTTCCTGGAGGGGAGGCGGATGGCCACAAGGCCTTGGCAACACTCCGCATTGCCTGCCGAGCTCGCTTGTGCAGTTGCGACAGCTCTTGTAGCAGATCGCCCGAAGATCCAGACATTTCCTCTTCGGGACGGCCGGTCAGCATACCTGCAGACATAAATCTGTCAGTTCTTTTCCCCGCCAAATTACACGGAGGTAAGTTCGAAGGCATACTGAATATGCCGCCTCGTAGCCTCTTATTTTCCTTCACAGAGTCAGCTAGCTGGGCTCGCACATCTTTCAGTTCTTCGCCCAGCAGGGTGTTGGAATCCTACAGCTTGTTTTTATCCTCCCTGACCCATGTCAGTACGCGTTCGCCCGCGGCCAGTAGCCTTTTGGCTTCTTGTTTATCCGCTTGCGCGATTTCAAGTGCCTCCTTCAGTTGATCTGACGATCCTGCCATGAGATATGCAACAATGTTAGCATTGCTGGTATATGATTATATTTTCTCGATGGAGGGAAACACTACCGGGCGACGCCTTCTTGGATTTCTCCAATTCGGCGGTGGCAGCAGTTAGCTGAGTCCGACACTTTTCCAGTTCTTGAGACAGCAGGATGTTCTTCTCTGTAAGCACCTGGTTATACAATGATCCATAAATCAGTTGTATCAACTGCTTCAAGTCTCGGGGGCTACTGGTATATAATTATCAGGTTTGTGCGATGTGAACTTACCCGCATATCTTTCAAATGCTGGTCGGTGGCTCTGGTAAGCCCGTCTCGAGCGGCTCGGATGTATGCATCAGCCGAGCTGAAGGCATTGAATGCCTCTTTTGTAAAGCCGGGGTCGCGAAGAGCGGCCCTCCGGCGCCGATGATTCATGGCGCTCTCCACTTCAGAGTTTGTGATGGATACATCATCTGAATCCTCTGCCGAAGGACAATCTGGCGTCACTCCCGTATCGGCCCTCGTCTTTATGGCCGGTTCTGGAGTCTGGTTGTTGGGAGCGTGACCTGCAGGACCCCCGGACATAGTCCGGCGAATGCTCTTCCTGATGAAATACAAACAGACAATGTCACAGTTGGATGTGACTACCAAGGGGCATATTTACGAAGCCATACCTTTCTGACGACGGCCCGGTCTTGACTTCGTTTGCCTTCCTCTTCTAAGGCTTGCCCGACGTAGGCGCCGCCCTCTTTTGAGTCGCCTCTGGTGTAACATGGCGCGCCGAGTGCCTCCCCTTTGGAACACGAGACAGTGCGGTGGCTGAGGCAGAATGAGGAAGCTCTTTCAGAGGTGAGGTCTCCTTATTACTTACGTGTGAGGCAGGTAGGAGGCCGGGATAGTCTGCTATAATGGCCACTTTTGTGCCATCGTAGCTCGCCTGGTAAAATACTCCCTCCTCTAGCTCCACAAATATGTCCGGATCCTCCTCGAATCCGGGGTCAAGATCCTGGTTATGGTCCTCCGGCTGTGGAGCAAGGCTGTAGATCCCCGTGACGACCTTTCGCCATTCCTGTTACAAATGGACTGGTTAGTATCAGTCAAAAGTGACTCGTGGAAAGGATTGAGTATGGTGGTGGGATTAAAACTCACCCAGCTAGGAGGATTGTACATGGAAAAACCCTCTCGGCGTTTAAGACGAATAAATTCCTCTTTCTCCCCTTCGTACAGATCGGCCAATATTTTGGCCAGAACGACGGGGGTGTCCGGACCTTTCCGGCCACAGTGTGAGGCGTCATCTTCCCCATTGTAGTGCCACATAGGGAGACCTCTAAATTGGAGTGGCTGGACACCCCGCACTATGGAGATCGCCATAACCTCGATTATTGATAATCCGGACTGGGCGAGCGTCTTCATCTTGCTCATTAATTGATGGATTTCCGCACTATCTTCCTCCTCGAGGCTCCTAGGGCGCCAGCTGTGGCGTTTCTTCAAGGGAGTGCTGGAAAATTCAGGGAGACCCATTCGGATTGGGTCAGGGAGAGTGATGTCCTCAATATAAAACCATTCTGAGGTCCACTCCTTGGACGCCTTCTTCGGTGTGCCGGATAAGTATCCGGTCCCGGCTATGCGCCATACTTCGGCGCCGCCCACCTCGAATATGGATCCCTCTTGGGTACGAGGGACGAGGCAGAATAGTTTTCTCCATAAATCAAAGTGGGCTTCGCAGCCTAGGAAAAGCTCGCAAAGGGCAACAAAACCCGCGATGTGCAAGATAGAGGCCGGCGTGAGGTTGTGTAGTTGGAGGCCATAATACTCCAGGAGTCCTCGGAGGAAAGGGTGAATTGGAAACCCGACGCCTCTTAGCAAATAAGAAATGAAGCACACCCGTTCCCCCTGGTTGGATTGGGGACATTTTCCGCCAAAGCTTCGCCTGAAAAGGAGGTCAAACCTGCTCGAACAGGGACCAGATCCGCGGGGGGAAGAAATCCCTGTGTTTGGAGCCTCACCAGCTGATCATGGGATACGGAACATCTTTCCCAATCGCCTTTTTTGGAGCCGTGGGGGCAGGTGGAAGAACTGGGAGCACTAGCCATGGTGGAATGGTTTCTCCTAGCAAGCTTCGAGGATTTCTCGCTTGGCGTGGAATGGATCTGAAGATCCAATCTCTTTTAATAGACGCCCTTCTTACATGGTCAGGGAGTTATGTGCAAAAATATCCCGACCTCTCGTATTCGCTCGACACGTGGAAACTGAAGTCATGAAGGCGTGGAAGCCAATGAGCACGACATTAAATGGAAGGCCGAATACAGCTCCTTGAGTCAGGTACTTCAAAGTAATCGGAGGAGGAACCCGCCTTGCAATGCCGAAGACAATCTGCGCTTCGGACACATCGTCATTGGAAGCCTGGTTCGGGGGCTACTGAGGGAGTCCTGGATTTAGGGGTCCTCGGGCGTCCGGGTTACGTGACGTGGGCCGGACTGATGGGCCATGAAGATACAAGACAGAAGACTCTCTCCCGTGTCCAGATGGGACTCTCCTTGACGTGGATGGCAAGCTTGGCGTTCGATATGAAGATTCCTTCCTCTGTAACCGACTTTGTATAACCCTAGTCCCCTCCGGTGTCTATATAAACCGGAGGGTTTAGTCTGTAGAGGCGATCATAATCAGACAGGCTAGACTTCTAGGGTTTTAGCCATTACGATCTCGTGGTAGATCAACTCTTGTAATACTCATATTCATCAATACCAATCAAGCAGGACGTAGGGTATTACCTCCATAGAGAGGGCCCGAACCTGGGTAAACATCGTGTCCCCCGTCTCCTGTTACCATCGACCTTAGATGCACAGTTTGGGACCCCCTACCCGAGATCCACCGGTTTTGACACCGACAACCATTACTTGCTCATTACAAATTATCTTGCTATCAAACTACTCGTTACTTATAATTTCAATCCTTGAAGAGAATACCTTGCTGAAAACTACTTGTCATTTCCTTCTGCTCCTCGTTGGGTTCGACACTCTTACTTATCGAAAGGACTATGATTGATCCCCTATACTTGTGGGTCATCAAGGCTCTTTTCTGGCGCCATTGCCGGGGAGTGAAGCGCTCTTGGTAAGTGGAAATCGGTAAGGAAAAATTATTACTACGTGCTGAAATTTATTGTCACTTGTTACTATGGAGAACAATCCTTTGAGGGGTTTATTTGGGGTATCTTCACCTCGACCGGAACATCTATTAGTTACCCCTCAACCTACTGCACCTACTGAAAATATTGGTTATGAAATTCCTTCGGGTATGATAGAACAACTGCTAGCTAATCCTTATGCAGGAGATGGAACCGAACATCCTGATATGCACTTGATATATGTGGATGAAATTTGTGGATTATTTAAGCTTGCAGGTTTACCCAGAGATGAAGCTAAGAAGAAGGTTTTCCCTTTATATTTGAAGGGAAAAGCATTGGCATGGTATAGGCTATGCGATGATATTGGATATTGGAATTGGAATCGATTGAAATTGGAATTTCATCAAAAAAATTATCCTATGCATCTAGTTCATCGTGATCGGAATTACATATATAATTTTTGGCCTCGTGAAGGAGAAAGTATCGCTCTAGTTTGGGGGAGGCTTAAGTCAATGTTATATTCATGCCCCAATCATGAGCTCTCAAGAGAAATTATTATTCAGAATTGTTATGCTCGGCTTTCTCGTGAAGATCAATCCATGCTTGATACTTCTTGTACTGGTTCCTTTATGAAGAAGACTATTGAATTCAGGTGGGATCTTTTAGAAAGAATTAAACGCAACTATGAAGATTGGGAACTCGATGAAGGTAAAGAGTCAGGTATTAAGCTAAAATTTGATTGTGTTAAATCTTTTATGAATACCGATGCTTTTCAAAAGTTTAGCACTAAATATGGACTTGACTCTGAGATAGTAGCCTCCTTTTGTGAATCATTTGCTACTCATGTTGAACTCCCTAAGGAGAAGTGGTTTAAATATCACCCACCTATTAAAGAAGAAATTAAAGAACCGGTAATAGCTAAAGATGAAACCATTATCTATAATGTTGATCCAGTTGTTCCTACTGCTTATATTGAGAAACCACATTTTCCTGTTAGGATAAAGGAACATTCTAAAGTTTCAACTCTTGTCAATAAAAGTAATATAATAGCACCTAAACCTGCTGAATAAATCAAAGTAGAACCTAGTATTGCTATGGTTAAAGATCTCCTGGTAGAAAATCTAGATGGGCATGTTATTTACTTCTGTGATGAAGCTGCTAGAATTACCAAACCCGATGAAAAAGATAAACATAGACCTGTTGTTGGCATGCCTGTTGTCTCAGTCAAAATAGGAGATCACTGTTATCATGGTTTATGTGATCTAGGTGCTAGCATGAGTGCTATTCCTTTTACCTTACATCAAGAAATTATGAATGATATAGCACCCGCTGAAATAGAAGACATTGATGTTACTTATAACTTGCTAATAGAGACACCATCACACCACTTGGGATTGTTAGAGATGTTGAAGTCTTGTGTGGGAAAATAAAATATCCTACCGATTTTCTTGTTCTTGGTTCCCCACAAGGTGACTTTTGTCCCATTATCTTTGGTAGACCTTTCTTAAACACCGTTAATGCTAAAATAGATTGTAAGAAACAAACTGTCGGTGTTAGTTTTGGTAATGAGTCTCATGAGTTTAATTTTTCAGAGTTTAGTAGAAAGCATCATAAGAAAGAATTACCTAGTAAGGATGAAATAATTGGTCTTGCTTCTATTGCCGTGCCTCCTACTGATCCTTTAGAACAATATTTGCTAGACCATGAAAATGATATGCATATGCATGAAAGAAATGAGATAGATAAAATTTTCTTTGAACAACGACCACTGCTTAAACACAATTTGCCTATTGAAACTCTAGGAGGTCCTCCTCCACCTAAAGGTGATCCTGTGTTTGAATTAAAACAATTCCCAGACACTTTGAAATATGCTTATCTTGATGAGAAAAAGATATATCCTGTTATTATTAGTGCTAACCTTTCAGAACATGAAGAAGAAAGATTATTGAAGGTTATGAAGAAGCACCGAGCTGCTATTGGATATACTCTTGATGATCTTAAGTGCATTAGTCCCACTCTCTGTCAGCACAAGATTAATATGGAACCTGATGCTAAACCCGTTGTTGATCACCAAAGACGTTTAAATCCTAAAATGAAAGAAGTGGTAAGAACTAAAATATTGAAGCTTTTGGAAGAAGGTATAATTTATCCTATAGCTGATAGTAGATAGGTAAGTCCTGTTCATTGTGTCCCTAAGAAGGGAGGTATTACTGTTGTTCCTAATGATAAAAATGAACTTATCCCACAAAGAATTGTAACAGGTTATAGAATGGTAATTGATTTTAGAAAATTAAATAAAGCTACTAGAAAAGATCATTATCCTCTACCTTTTATTGATCAAATGCTAGAAAGACAATCTAAGCACACACACTTCTGTTTCCTAGATGGATATTCTGGTTTTTCTCAAATACCTGTTTCACAATCTGATCAAGAGAAAACCACCTTTACTTGTCCTTTTGGAACTTATGCTTATAGACGTATGCCTTTTGGTTTATGTAATGCACCTGCTACCTTTCAAAGATGTATGACTGCTATATTCTCTGACTTTTGTGAAAAGATTGTTGAGGTTTTCATGGATAATTTTTCCATTTACGGAACTTCTTTTGATGATTTCTTAAGCAACCTTGACCGAGTTTTGCAGAGATGCGAGCAAACTAATCTTGTCTTGAATTGGGAGAAGTGTCACTTTATGGTTAATGAAGGTATTGTCTTGGGACATAAAATTTCTGAACGAGGTATTGAGGTGGATAAAGCTAAAGTTGATGCAATTGAGAAAATGCCATGTCCTAAAGACATCAAAGGTATTCGTAGTTTCCTCGGTCATGCTGGTTTCTATAGGAGATTTATTAAAGACTTCTCTAAAATTTCTAGGCCTCTTAAAAGTCTCTTACAAAGGGATGTTCCATTTGTTTTTGATGATGATTGTGTAGAAGCCTTTGAAACACTTAAGAAAATCTTAATTTCTGCACCTATTGTTCAACCACCTGATTGGAACTTGCCTTTTGAAGTTATGTGTGATGCTAGTGATTATGTTGTTGGTGCTGTTCTAGGACAAAGAGTTGATAAGAAATTAAATGTTATTCATTATGCCAGTAAAACTCTAGACACTGCCCAACGCAATTATGCTACTACTAAAAAAGAATTTTTAGCAGTTGTGTTTGCTTGTGATAAATTCAGATCTTACATTGTTGATTCTAAAGTGATTGTTCACACTGATCATGCTGCTATAAAATATCTTATGGAAAAGAAAGATGCTAAACCTAGACTCATTAGGTGGGTTCTCTTGTTACAAGAATTTGACTTGCATATCACTGATAGGAAAGGAGTTGAGAACCTCGTAGCTGATAACTTGTCTAGGTTAGGCAATATTCTTGATGACCCACAACCTATTAATGATAGCTTTCCTGATGAATAATTAGCTGCAATAAATGTATCTCATAACACTCCTTGGTATGCTGACTATGCCAATTACATCGTTGCTAAATATATACCACCTAGCTTCACATAGCAACAAAAGAAAAAATTCTTCTATGATTTAAGACATTACTTTTGGGATGACCCACATCTTTATAAAGAAGGAGTAGATGGTATTATTAGACGTTGTGTACCTGAGCATGAACAGGGATAAATCCTACGGAAATGTCACTCCGAAGCTTATGGAGGGCATCATGCGGGAGATAGAACTGCTCACAAGGTATTGCAATCTGGTTTTTATTGGCCTACTCTCTTCAAGGATGCCCGTAAGTTTGTTTTATCTTGTGATGAATGTCAAAGAATTGGTAATATTGGTAAGCGTCAAGAAATGCCAATGAATTATTCACTTGCTGTTGAACCATTTGATGTTTGGGGTTTTGATTACATGGGACCTTTTCCTTCCTCTAATGGGTATACACATATTTTGGTTGTTGTTGATTATGTTACTAAGTGGGTAGAAGCTATTCCAACCAGTAATGCTTATCACAACACCTCTATTAAAATGCTTAAGGAAGTTATTTTCCCAAGGTTTGGAGTCCCTAGATATTTAATGACTGATGGTGGTTCACATTTTATTCATGGTGCTTTCCATAAAATGCTTGCTAAGTATGATGTTAATCATAGAATTGCATCCCCTATCATCCTCAGTCTAGTGGTCAAGTTGAACTTAGCAATAGAGAAATAAAATTAATTTTACAAAAATCTGTCAATAGGTCCCGAAAGAATTGGTCTAAGAAATTAGATGATGCACCTTGGGCTTATAGAACAACATATAAAAATCCTATGGGTATGTCTCCTTATAAAATGGTTTATGGAAAAGCTTGTCATTTGCCTCTTGAGTTAGAACACAAAGCATATTGGGCAATTAAAGAACTCAACTATGATTTCAAACTTGCCGGTGAAAAGAGGTTATTTGATATCAGCTCACTAGATGAATGGAGAACCCAAGCTTATGAAAATGCCAAGTTATTTAAAGAAAAAGTTAAAACATGGCAGGACAAAAGAATCCAAAAGCTTGAGTTCAAAGTTGGAGAATATGTTCTTTTGTACAACTCTCATTTTAGATTCTTTGCAGGAAAACTCCTCTCCAAATGGGAAGGACCCTATGTGATTGAGGAGGTTTATCGATCTGGAGCCATCAAAATAAATAATGCCGAAGGTACCAACCCGAAGGTTGTCAATGGGCAAAGAATAAAGCATTATATTTTAGGTACGCCCATTAATGTTGAAAGCAATATTATCCAAACTATGACACCAGAAGAACACATAAATGAAACCTTCCGGAATACTCCAGAATCATGAAAAAAGAGGAGGTATGTGATACGGTAAGTAAACGGACTCCAAAAAATCCGCAAAAATATTTTCTGTCAGTTTTGGAATATATGAAAAATTAGGAAAATAAGAAACAACCAGGAAGGTAACCCTGGTGGGCACAAGACACCAGGGCGCGCCAAGCCAGGCGCGCCCAAGTGGGTTGTGCCCACCTCGGGTACCTTCCGGACTCCGTATTTCTTCCGTTTGCTTGTTTCCCAAGATAAAAAAATCTTTATATACCCCCCAAACCTATTGACCACCGTATCGCGGAAAAATCTTCTGTTCTTTTTTCTTGCTGTTTCCTGACAGATCTAAAAATATGTCATCCCAAGACTCGGAGGGTGAGAGCTATGTTGCTGATTATACCGCAAACCCCAAAGTTTATGGGGATGTAGAGCACTATAGCTGGACTTTGTAGGAAGAAGAAGAAGACTATGATCCTAAAGGAGAGGAGGAGACAAGCTCAGACGAAGTTGAAGTTCCATTGCCTCAACCTGGGGACATGCACGTGGAATTCAAGAAGTCAAGTCTCCCCAACAAAGTAAAGAAACCTAAGGTCCAGTTTATCCCCTTTCGTCTCTTGCAGGAAAACAAGCAAGAATTATGCAAAAAGATATTAGAACTCGAGCAGGAGATCGGTGACTTAAGGGAGGAAAATTCCATCCTCAAGCGTAAGCTAAGGAAGAAAGACAAATTTACTACCTCATCACCACCACCTTCTTCTTCATCACCAAAGGAAAGTTGAGTATCGGGTATGGGCACTCCCCTTGGCTTGTGCCAAGCTTGGGGGAGGTGCCCCGGTATCGTATCACCTCCACTATCTTTTGCCTTTACTTATCTTAGTTCGATTCTCAGTTATCTTTTGCTTTAGTTGAATAAAAGTTTAGTTCGATCCTTTCTTTTCGAGTGTTTGCTTAGTGATCTATCCTTGTAATCATGTGCAAGATATATAATAAAGTTTTGTTTGAGTTTTGTTTTCTTTACTTTCATGTTCAATAAAAAGAAAGGAAATAAATGAAAAAGATCATATGCTAATCTTATGGTAAGTAATGACATCACATAAGGAAGAGTATAAGTAGAAATATTTATTGGAGATTTACAAACATAGCATTGGCCAATGATGCAATTCATGAAAGAATTAATAAGGGAAGAGAAGATTCACATGCAAATACACTATCTTGGACATCTTTTGTGCTTGTGAGCCCCCATCAAAATATTATATGCCAAAATTGTTGATGTTGGACAAGGAAGACAACGTAATGATTTATGTTTGTCCATATTCACATAGAAGTTATATTGTCATAGATCCTTTAACATGTGGTGCTTGTCCCCCATCTTTGCTAGCCAAAATTCCGCACTAAGTAGAGATACTACTTGTGCATCCAAAAACCCTTAAACCCAAATCTTGATTTGAGAGTCCACCATACCTACCTATGGATTGAGTAAGATCCTTCAAGTAAGTTGTCATCGGTGCAATAAGGCAATAAAAATTACTTATAAAAGTGTTGGATCATTTAGTGTAAGAGAAAATTGAGCGTTGTACGAACTTGTGATGGCAAAGAATAAAAGCGACAGACTGCATAATAAAGGTTGCTATCACAAGGGGCAATATAACATGACGTTCTTTTGCACTAAGAGATTGAGCACACAAACAAAAAGCGCATGGCAACCTCTGCTTCCCTCTGTGAAGGGCCTATCTTTTACTTTTATGTATTTACTTTTATGCAAGAGTCAAAGTATTTCTCTCTATTCCCTTTTTATTTTCTCTTTTGGCAAGCACCATGTGGTGAGGAAAGATCTAGGCACATATATCTAGTTGAATATGAGTGGGCATGAGTTATTATTGTTGACATCACCCTTGAGGTGAATACGTTGAGAGGCGGAACTATAAGCCCCTATCTTCCTATGTGTCTGTTTGAAACTTTTTGCTCATGTGTACGCGGTGAGTGTTAGAAATATTAGAAGACTATATGATGGTTGAGTATGTGGACTTGCCAAAAGGCTCCGATACGTGACCCTTCCTGAAAAGATGATGAATTGTAGTTGCAAAGTTGACTGAGAACATAGTTTGTTGGTTTTTAATAGAGTTTATGCTTTGTACTTCGATGTTGTGATGAATTGTTACTTATTCATGAGAAGTTATATGATAGAAGTTCTATGATAAAGTTTTATGTTAAATTTTGTTGTTGTTATAATAATATACATGATGCTTCTATGTCCGTATTTTGTTTGTATCGACACCTCTCTCTCTCTAAGCATGTGGACATGTTTTTTGATTTCGGTTTTCGATTGAGGACAAGCGAGGTTTAAGCTTGGGGGAGTTGATATGTCCATTTTGCATCATGTTTTCCTACTGTTATTTATAATGTTTTTATGTATAATAATGCTTTTTGGAGTAATTCTAATGCCTTTTCTCTCATAATATGCAAGGTTCACACAAAGAGGGAGAATACCGGCAGCTGGAATTCTGGACCTGAAAAAGCTACGTCAAGCTACCTATTCTGCACAACTCCAAATGAGCTGAAACTTCACGGAGGTTTTTTATGGAATATATAAGAATTATTGGAGCAAATAACTACCAGAGGGGGCCCACCAGGTGGGCACAACCCACCTGGGCGCGCCAGGGCCCCTAGGCGCGCCCTGGTGGGTTGTGCCCTCATCGGCCCACCTCCGGTGCCCCTCTTCTGGTATATAAGTCATTTTGACCTAGAAAAAATAAGGAGAGGACTTTCGGGACGAAGGGCCACCGTCTCGAGGCGGAACTTGGGCAGGAGCACTTTGGCCCTCCGGCGGAGCAATTCCGCCGGGGGAACTTCCCTTCTCGGAGGGGGAAATCATCGTCATCATCATCACCAACAACTCTCCCATCTTGGGGAGGGCAATCTCCATCAACATCTTCAACAGCACCATCTCCTCTCAAACCTTAGTTCATCTCTTGTGTTAAATCTTTGTACCGAAACCTTAGATTGGTGCTTGTGGGTGACTAGTAGTGTTGATTACATCTTGTAGTTGATTACTATATGGTTTATTTGGTGGAAGATTATATGTTCAGATCCATTATGCTATTTAATACCCCTCTGATCTTGAGCATGATTATCATTTGTGAGTAGTTACTTTTGTTCTTGAGGTCACGGGAGAAATCTTGTTGCAAGTAATCACGTGAACATGATATGTGTTCGATATTTTGATGGTATGTATGTTGTGATTCCCTTAGTGGTGTCATGTGAACGTCGACTACATGGCACTTCACCTTATTAGGGCCTAAGGGAATGCATTGTGGAGTAGTTATTAGATGATGGGTTGCGAGAGTGACAGAAGCTTAAACCCTAGTTTATGCGCTACTTCGTAAGGGGCTGATTTGGATCGAAAAGTTTAATTCTATGGTTAGATTTCATCTTAATACTTTTCTCATAGTTGTGGATGCTTGCGAGGGGGTTAATCATAAGTAGGAGGTTTGTTCAAGTAAGAACAGCACCTAAGCACCGGTCCACCCACATATCAAATTATCAAAGTAGCGAACACAAATCAAACCAACATGATGAAAGTGACTAGATGAAATTCCCGTGTAAACGCTTTGCGTATCATAAGAGACCGTTTTGGCATGTCCTTTGCCTCAAAAGGATTGGGATACCTTGCTGCACTTTTGTTACCGTTACCGTTACTTGCTCATTACAAATTATCTTGCTATCAAACTACTCGTTAGTTATAATTTCAATGCTTGCAGAGAATACCTTGCTAAAAACTACTTGTCATTTCCTTCTGCTCCTCGTTGGATTCGACACTCTTACTTATCGAAAGGACTACGATTGATCCCCTATACTTGTGGGTCATCAGTGATTTATAAGTGAAGATGGAGACTCAAATAAAAATAAAAATTGCGTAAAGTAAATAGATAGGCCCTTCGCAGAGGGAAGTAGGGATTTGTAGAGGTGCCAGAGCTCAAAGCAAAAAAAGAGAGATAAATTTTTTTGGGTGGCATGCCTTTCCCGTCAACGAAAACGATCGAGTAGTTCCCAATACTTTCCATGCTAGATACATCATAGGCGGTTCCCCTACAGAAAATATAGTTTATTCCTTTTTCCACCATTCTTTCACATTCCACGGCTAGCCGTATCAACGAGTACCGTCCAAACCAACACTTTCCAAGGAATTTATTATTTGACAACATAAAGTAAATTTCTTTTCATTTTGAGACAAGGCATCCCTAAAACCTTTGCCATACTCTCATGCAATGATAAGTGAATAAACACTCATCTTGAGAATAACGCATCTAGCATGGAAAAATATCAGCCACCCCCTACCGTTTCATGAGCGGTACGAACACACAAAAAGGAAATTTAATTTGAATATTAGAGTTGGCACATACAAATGTGCTTAGAACGGCATGGAAATACCACATATAGGTAGGTATAGTGGACTCACATAGCAAAACTGGGTTTAACGATTTTGGATGCACAAGTAGTATTTCTACTTAGTACAAGTGAAGGCTAGCAAAAAGATTGAGAAGCATCCAAGCAAGAAGCGAAAAATCTCATAAGCGAGCATTAAGCATAACTAACACCGAATAATGCACCACAAGTAGGATGTAATTTAACTATTGACTTTCGTGCTTGCATAGGGAATCACAAACCTTAACACCAATATTCTTACTAAAGCATAATTACTCATCAACATGACTCACATATTACTATCATCATGTCTCAAAACTATTACAAGGAATCAAGTTTAATTTGTCCAATGATCTTCATGAAAGTTTTTATTATATCCCTCTTGAATATCTATCACTTTGGGACTAGCTTCATATATTGCAATTGCTTTGGCAAGCTCAAAATAAATTTAAGTGAAGAATATGAGCATAAAGATTTTCATCTCAAAAAATAATATAAGTGAAGCATGAGAGAATTTCTTCAAAATTACTAACTCTCAAATAAATCTAAGTGAAGCATGATAGTATTTCTTCAAAAATATTAAAACCACATCATGCTCAAAAAGATATAAGTGAAGCACTAGAGCAATTCCATAGCTCAAAAAATTTAAGTGAAGCATAAAGAGCAATTCTAACAAATCATAGCATAATTTTGGCTCTCTCAAATAGGTGTGTCCAGCAAGGATACTTGTAACAAAATAAAAAGCAAAACAAGCAAAGACTCATATAATACAAGACGCTCCAAGCAAAACTCATGATATGTGACGAACAAAAATATAGCTCCAAGTAAAATACCGATGGTTGTAAGAAGAAAGAGGGGATGCCACTCGGGGCATCCCCAAGCTTAGTTGCTTGTTCATTCTTGAATATTACCTTGGGGTGCGGTAGCATCCCCAAGCTTAAGCTCTTTTCACTTCTTATTCCTTCATCCATCATGATCTCACCCAAAACTTGAAAACTTCAATCACACAAAACTTAACAAAACCTTCGTGAGATGCGTTAGTATAATAAAGCAAATCACCACTCTAAGTACTATAGTAAACCCATTAATATTTTATTATTTCATTATACCTACTGTATTCCAACTTTACCATGGCTTATACCCCCCGATACGAAACATAGATTCATCAAAATAAGCGCACAATGCAATGAAAACAGAATCTGTCAAAAACAGAACAGTCTGTAGTAATCTGTACTCTTACCATACTTCTGTAACTCCAAAAATTCTGAAAAATTAGGAAAATGTAGGAAATTTGTATATCAATCTTTTATAAAAAATTCAGATTTTTTGTCGCTTCTGTGAATTTTCAAATTCTGCTACTAGACGTAAAAGTTTCTGTTTTCTAACAAGATCAAATCAACTATCACCCAACATGATCCCAAAGGCTTTACTTGGCAGAAACACTAATTAAAACATAAAAAAAACACTACAATAACAGAGGCATAATTTTGCAAACACTAAAGAACAGAAATAAAAAGGTAAAAATAAAATTTATTCATTGGGTTGCCTCCCAACAAGCGCTATCGTTTTATGCCGCTAGCTAGGCATAATAATTTTAATGATGCTCACATGAAAGACAAAATTTGAAGCACAAAGAGAGCATCATATAGCATGTGACAATCACACTTAAGTCTATGCATAGGCATTTTATAAGCAAACAAATTATCAAGACAAGAATAATCTAGCATATGCAAGGAAGGACAAAGAAACAATAGCAATCTCAACATGAAGAGAGGTAATTTAGTAACATGAAGATTTCTACAACCATATTTTCCTCTCTCATAATAATTACATGTAGGATCATAATCAAATTCAACAATATAACCATCATATAAAATATTCTCTTCATGATCCACATGCATAAAAGTCTTATAATCTTCCAATATAGTGGGATTAACATCAACTAAAGTCATGACCTCTCTAAACCCACTTTTATCAAAAAAATCATAAGATTGATAATTCTCCAAAGTAGTGGGATCATTAATACCTAGAGTTGATAATTCTCCAAAGTAGTGAGTTCATCGGATCCCAACAAACACACCGTAAAAAGAGTTACATCAAATAGATCTCCAAGAGACCATTGTATTGAGAATCAAAAGAGAGAAGAAGCCATCTAGCTACTGCCTACGGACTCGTAGGTCTATGATGAACTACTCACGCATCATCGGAGAGGCACCACTGAGGATGATGAACCCCTCCGTGATGGTGTCTATATTGGATCTGGTGTTTCTGGAACTTGCAGCGGCTGGAATTGTGTTTCGTCGTCTCCCCTAGGGTTTCTGGAATATTGGGGTATTTATAGAGTAAAGAGCTGGTGCGGGAGGCCACCGAGGTGGGCACAACCCACCAAGTCGCGCCTGGGCTCCTGGGCGCGCCCTGGGGGGTTCTGCTCCCCTCAGGCCCCCTCTCCGGTACTTCTTCGGCCCAACTTGTGTCTTCTGGTCCAAAAAAATCTCCAAAAAGTTTTGCTGCGTTTAGACTCCGTTTGGTACTGATATTCTGCGAAGTAAAAAACAAGCAAAAAATAACAACTGGCACTGGGCACTATGCCAATAGGTTAGTCCCAAAAAATGATATAAAGTTGCTATAAAATGATTGTAAAACATCCAAGAATGATAATATAACAGCTTGGAACAATAAAAAATTATAGATACGTTGGAGACGTATCAAAACTCCATGCTGATGGGCTTTTGGAGTCACTTGATTTTGAATCACTTGACACATGCGAACCATGCCTCATGGGCAAGATGACCAAAACCCCGTTTTCCGAAACAATGGAACGGGCAAGTGACTTATTGGAAATCATACATACTGATGTGTGCGGTCTGATGAGTGTTGATGCGTGCGGTGGATATCGCTATTTTCTCGCCTTCACTGATGACTTGATTAGATATGGGTATGTTTACTTAATGAAGCATAAGTCTGAAATGTTTGAAAAATTCAAGCAATTTCAGAGTGAAGCTGAGAATCATCATAACAAGAAGATCAAATTCCTACGATCTGATCGAGGGGGAGAGTATCTGAGTTATGAGTTTGGTAATCACTTAAGACAATGTGGGATCGTTTCACAGTTGATGCCACCTGCACTACTGCAGGATGCTGCCAACGCGACACTACGATCAGAGACCCTTTGACGAAACTGTGTGCGATGCATTAATCGCAAACGGTGATGTAAAAAACCGTCAATAAAGATGCAAAACATTTGCGATGGCGGGTACATCAAACAAGGTTCAGATTTTACTTGCGTGTGTGATGCTGGGCATACGGTTGATCCAGATGAACTGTTTGCGATTATACAGAACAACAGAAACGTGCAGCCACATCAATGTGTGTGCGATATACGGCATATAGTTCGCTCCGATGAACTGTTTGCTATTAGGGAAAGCAACAGAAATGGTCAGCCAGATCAAGGTGTGTGTGATATACGGCATACGGTTCACTCGAATGAACTATTTTTGATTAGCAAAGAGAACATAAACGGTTCAACTTAACAAGATGTGTGTGATACGCGGCGAACAGGCCCGGAGCTTAATTTGAGAACAAGTACACAGAGGTTAATTTGACATACATGACTTACAAGTTTCACAGAAATCATATCACTTTTTTTGGAAAACATTTGATTGCATTGAATGTATATAGTGCTCCGTCCTATTAGTTGAATTAACCTCGAGGTCCATGTTTTGGAAACATGTCGTAAAGTAACAGGATAGACCTTCATTCAAGCCAATCAACATGTGTTCAAAAAACAAAAATTATCAAAAAGTAACGAGATAGACCTTCTTCAACCCAATCAACATGTGTTCAAAAAACAAAAAATGTCAAAAATTAAAAAACAAGGACCTCGAGGTTAATTCAACTAATATGATAGAGCACTATATACATTCAACGCAATTAAATGTTTACAATGACCCATCAAATCAGTTAATTTAACATCGAGGCCACTTCCCATCCGGTCACCCATCCGATGACTACTCCAGCCTCAGCACAGTTAACTTGGGAGTTCTGTTAGATGAGCTATCGGCAGGGAAGCTGGTCCTTGCTGTTGTAGGATCCCTCTTTGCATCCTTTATTGCACACCCGGATGACCGACTATTGCCGCCAATGGTTAATGCCACGTCCCTGTGAATGTAGAAGCTTCCCTCCATTGGATGAGTGGCAAACGGTTAATCAAGAAGAACTTTTGCGATGATGCAGAACAACAGAAACGGGAACCCAGATGAGGGTGTGTGCGATATACGGCATACAGTTCACTAGGATGAACTGTGTGTGATTAGGCAACACAATAGAAAAGGTTCAACTTAACAAGATGTGTGTGATACGCCGTAGAGAGCGGCCGTGTGCTACTACTGTCGTCTTGGTCTATTAGTCCCCTTTATATATTCTGTGCCATATTTTGACCTTAAATTTAACCAACAAAATGTTAATTCATGTTACAAAAATTATATAACTGGAAACTATGTTCAAATACGAATCCAACGATATAATCTTTGGCAACTTGCATTTGTATTTTATTAGTTAAATCCTACTTATAAACCAGGACGGGGGTATAGTAGGTAATTAAATCGCAAACATTTTTTTTATTAACCGTATGTGTACGTGTCCTTTCGTCCTCCTCTTGAACGTCTTGTCACCCCGCTGCCGCAGATGGCTTCGAGCGCAAGCTTGAGCAGCGCGCGGGGGCGTTCTTTTGGCCAAATGGTGGTGAGCTCGTTCCCGCGCAACCGCGCAGGTTCCCGCGCAAGCTTCCC
Organism: Thinopyrum elongatum; assembly: GCA_011799875.1. Taxonomy (NCBI): domain Eukaryota; kingdom Viridiplantae; phylum Streptophyta; class Magnoliopsida; order Poales; family Poaceae; genus Thinopyrum; species Thinopyrum elongatum. Next base: position 502,354,796 of record CM022298.1, read on the forward strand.
GCCCGACTCGGTGAAATCCCCTAAAATCCCAATGCTTACCAGCCTACTATATAAACCCTCATGGCCGGCGAGTCCTGCGTCGCATTTTCCCCTCCCTCCCTGTAGCTTATCTCGTCTGCTTCTCCCACAATCGCCAATGGCACCGGTCCGTCATCGTCGCTCAGCCACTCCGCCGTCATTAGAGGACAGCTCCAGCTGGGAGGCTACACCGCGGCGGCGGCGCAGTCGCCAGCGTAGTGTAGTGCGCGTGGCGTCCCTGTTGGGTGTGCGCGGAACACCCACCACACACTCCACCGCCGCTGCCCGTCGGCAGCTGTTGCCGGCCGCCGTTGCCGCCACACCACCGTCGAAAGCCAGGGCCATCGCCCGCTCCGCCGCCGTGGCCCGAAGGCGGGAGGTGGCCGTCGTGGCCTCCACCCCACTACCGACCACCGTGGCCATCACCCGCTCCACCACCGCGGCCCGAAGGCGGGAGGTGGTGGTCGTGGCCGCCACCCCATCGTCGGCCGCTGTGGCCGCCAGCCCACCGTCGATCGCCGGGATCATCACCCGCTCCGCCACCGCCGCCCGAAGGAGGGAGGTGGAGGCGCGCACGTGCGTCAGCGACCTTGCGCGCTACATCGAGTTCCTACGGGAGGAGGAGGAGCGCCTCGTCGAGCACGCAAAGAGCCTTACAGCAGCCGTGGCCGCAGCACACGCCGACGCAGAGGCGAGGAATCAGGAGATCTATGAGCAGTCCGGCCGCTTCGAGACGGGTCGTCTGGAGCGGCAGAGGGCGTTCGAGGTGAGCGTCGCTGAAGGTGCAGCAGCGGCAGGCACCGTATTGCAGTTGTCCAGCTCGTCAGTAGGCTCCTCCTCCTCTTCCTCTTACTGAGCGCGCTCGGCAGAGGAGAGGCTACCGGAAGTAGTACAAAGCCCCTCCATAGTAGTAGTAGTATTTAGGGGCTATTTTGTTCAGTTCATCTGACTATAGATGTGGTGGAACTGTACAACGTACTTAAAATTAGCTAGTATATATAGTTGAACTAGCCATTTTAGTACATGGTTGGCAACAATTAGGGAAAAGTTTGGTCGTTTCAGCTATCGAGTTGAACTGTTTGTATAAAGAACGGCTGCTTAATCTATGAATGAAATCTATACTTAATTACTGAATTTTAGTTGCAAAAATTAGATAGTGCTAGTGATTTTTAGGTACATATTTTGACAAATCGCAGTGTTACAAGGATTGACAAATGGCAATGTTACTAGATCAACAAATGTCAATCTTTCCAGTTTGACAAATGGCAATATACCCAATTTGACAGATGCAAATCTCACCAAATTGTCTGTAAGTGGTTGCACATGGGTCATCCGAAAAAACCGTTTGCGTTCAAGGGAGGTACAAATCCTGCTTGCCAAATTTTCTCTTCGCTTAGCGCCGAAGTCTCGCTTTGCATACCTTATTCAATGTGAACCGTTTGCGTTGAAGAGATGCACAAATCCTGCGCGGCGAATTTTCCCTTGGCTTACCATAGCTCTCACTTTGCATACAGGTGTTCTATCTAAAACGCTTGCGATGAAGAGCTGCACAAATCCTGCTTGGCACATTTTCCCTTGGCTTACTGGGGAAGCTGTCGGTTTACATATGGGTGTTCTATCTAAAATGTTTGCGATGTTAGAGTGGCAGCTATTTGTTTCAAAATGCCTTTGTTGGCTGTTATTCGAGTGCGCCTTCTCTCAAAATGGACACGAAAAATACCACAGCATGTCGGGTGCCATTCCATGATAGCATGCCAAGTTTCATGAATTCAAGTTTCATGAATTTCAGACGAGTTTTGGATTTACTAGAATTTAAAAACAAAGTATCTCAACATTTTGCCGGCAATCAATAGTGCCCTCGTGTTTGAAATTCATTCCCATTTCTTGCATGGGACCTAAGCATGCACCCAAGGACACAAATTTGATTTTTCAACCAATTTATATGCACTAGAGCATGTGCATGTAGTTCAAATTTGAATTATGCACGTAAAATGCCTAGAAAACCCAGTTAATGTATAAAAATGTCCAAACGAACCCCGAAAAAATCCAAAATTTAACACAACACTCCTGTTGTTCTATGTTGACATTAGAAATTTTTTGAAAGCAATAAGAGGCAACGGATATCGTTTCGTCCAGAAAGGTGTCGCGGGAAACCACGGCCACCTATGGGGCCAAGGGGCCCCTTGCTGGTTCGGCAGGGGGGATGTCGCATTGCACAAAGAGCAGAAGAACGTGGGGCAGCATGGCAGAGATGACACAGGCAATTTTACCCAGGTTTGGGCCGCCGCGAGGCGTAAAACCCTACTCCTGCTTTGGTGGATTGATGGTGGAAAAGTGGTGGTGGAGCGTAGTACACTTGCCCGGTAGGCTCGCCCTGGGGAGGCAGTGATTACACGCGTACGAGCGTGGGGATGTTCAACTTTCCAACCCTTGCTACAGTTGCCATGGTCCTCCTTTTATAGGTTAAGGGGTTACCACAGTGGCAAAACAGTCATTATGCACTGATAAGATAGCAAACCGTGCTATCATACCTAATTCTGCTGGCTGACAAAGTGCATTAAATGCACCACTCAACGTCACATCGTTGCTTGCCCGGCAAGCCTTGCCGGGCTCATCTTGCCAGCTCCATGCCTACTTGCTTGAGACGTCGCAGGACGGGTGTCATCTGTAGGTATTTCCTGTAGAAAGAGGCCGCCATGTGGCGAATGGCTGCCACTTAGTCACTTTGCGGCTTGACACCGCATTGATCAACGACGAGGGTCGTGGTGAGATGGATTGGTGAGGTGTCTTTGCCCTCGTGAGTCCCGGCAGGCCCTGCCGGGACGTCTTGAATGCTTTCTTCCGGGGGAGCCCTTGTCCTTGCCAGGTCCGCCTGCCCGGCAAGGGAGGCTTTTCTCCTGGTGGTGTCTTGCTTCTCTGTCTTGGTCTTGGCCTTCTTAATCAACATGCTGGTTCTTCGAAGATCTTGGTCTCTTGTATCTTGACATGGCCTTGGTGTTGTAATCTTGTTCTCGTGCCTGTGCACAGTCAGGGCAACAGACCCAGGGTTTGTTGCACCAACAGAAGCCCCCAGGCCTACCCCGATGGCGCTGCCGGGCATCGTCGGGGTAGGTCCTAATAAGTGCACATGCAGGGGCGCTGAAGAGGCTGATCTCTTGGAGTCTTCTTTGCTTCTTCATTAATCTCGACTCTAGGTCAGTTTTCGGTTTTCCCGCTCGTTGTGCGTAATGCTGCGGAAAACTTGGACTGTGGCCCATGGATTGCCCACGCCCCACGATCACGGGGCGAAAACTGCCATCCCACTTGCTCCCCGCCTCGCACGCACCTGCCATGTGTTCTGCATGCATTGGTCGTGGTAGGTGGTGGATGCAGAGAGCGCGGGGACGAGTGCCACGGTCGAGAACCAGGCGTCGATGGTTGGGGCAAAGGGTCGGCCTTGATTCTTTGGGCCGCAAAAGGTGCGGGGAGGCCGCATTGGGGGAACGGGGCAGCCGTTTCCTGCGCAAAAGGCTAGCCCCCCGCTCCGTCCTTCTATAAAAAGGGGGGAAGAGTAGTGCATTTTCACTCACCCCTCTTCTCCCTTCTTGCAATCTTCCTCCACTCGCCATGGTGAGAGGACGAGGGCACGGCGGCACTCCAGCGGCGGTGACGAGGGCTTCTACTCGACAGAGCATCCCTCCTCCTCCTGATCCCGTGATAGAGGAGCCCACCGTGAGAGGAGGAGGGAGGGGCGAGGCCGAGGTTGCCACGGTGCTCGAGGAAGAGGGGGACGGGGCGATGCCTTAGCCGCGCCCTCGCCGGCGGTCCTCCCTCCAATGGACGGCCATGTCGGGGATCAGCCTCGAGAGTTCATCATCAGGCTGTACAAACCCCCATGCGGCCATCTTTGCCTCCCTACTCCATTTGCACGAGAAATGGAGCTCGAACAGCCACGCGCTCTGAGGTTGCACATGAGGGGCTGTGGGAACGGTGGCATGTGGGTTGATGTCGACTTCCCTGCTCCTCATGTGATGTACCTCCGTCGTGGTTGGAAGACCTTTGCTCGTGCCCACGGTTTCTCGGAAGGGCATGTTCTCCAGTTCAAATTAATGGAGAGTGGCCTGCTCTCCGTCAAGATCTTCGGGCGCTCAGGAGCTCGCTTAGGGTGCTGCGCGGAGAGCTGAACCAATGTCGAAAGCTCCTCCTCGAGCGAAAGCGACGAGGAGGACAGTGATGGCGATGACGATGGCAGCGCGCGAGAGGGTGACGACCCTGGCTCCGGCTGAACGTCGCCCGCACCATCTTCATCAGGCGGCAGCACCATCATCTGCATCTGCCTCTACTTCCCGGCAAGGTGATTTGCCGGGGAGTTGGATGCAGGGGTGGGGATGGTGTCGCCCGGCTTCCTCCAGCAGTCTTCCAGCTGGACCCCGGCAGGCTTCCTTTCGGACTGCAGCTCCATTAGCCCTGTCGTGTCCTGCTGGCCTTGGTGGTGGTGGTTGGCTGGTCGCCTCCGTCATGCTCTCCATCAATGCGTTCCCCGATGCTCCCCCATCCCCGTCAGGCTACCTCTCCTGGAGCCCGATGGGAACGGGTCGGGCTTCTGCTCAGGCACTCCTTTTGCCCTTCTCGCCTTCAACCGCTGTGCCTAGGAGGAGAGGGACAAGAAAGGGCATCACGGGGCACTTATCTTTTTTCAATCTTAAACTCGTAGGCATTTGCCAAATTTTAGTTCAAATAATGTAATCTCTCGAGTCCATGTCTGTGTTCTGTAAGGTTTGTACTTGTATGACCAGCATATTAATGAAAAAAATGAACCTTGCCGGGAACTCGTTCATGTATATGTCCATGCAGAGGTGAAATGCCTCTTTATTTTAAATAAATGAGTTTTCCCCGGCAGGCTATCCTGCCGGTACCCTTTCTTCGTTGCCGGGGAACTGAGCCTACCGGCAAGAAATAGAGGGACCAGCCCCCCGCCAACTTCTTTTCATCAAAGGCCACTACGACCATCCAGGCCGAAGCAACGTTCGAGCCAGGGATGGGAGCACCTAAGTTTCGAAGAGTGGCGGGGTTTTCTTATGCACAAGTTTTAGCTTACAGAACACTTATGGACAAGAGGTAGAACTTATCTGTTTGGTTCGCCGGGGATCGCAGCGTTGGTTCATCTCCCCATCTTCTTGCAGAAACTGAGTTCTCGGTAGGAACCTGTAGCTTTATGCAGATGAGAATGATGCAGGATGCGATCCTATCTATATGCATATCAAAATGCTCATGAAATGCTTATGCAAATGTTGTTGGAATGCTTATGCATGCATGCCACTTGGTCGGGGCCCCCCCAGTGCTTTGTTTATTTCTCTGGTGCTCAGGGTCATCGCCTGGCTTTGTACAAGGGGTTACAAGCAACTGAGGCAAAGCCTATACAAAAGGGTGGTTGTCGGGCCCTGACAGCCGCGCCTTACGGGTAGAACTTGCGGAGATGCTCAATATTCCATGGGTTTTGCAATTGAATGCCATCTCCGGTCTCCAAACGGACTGCGCCAGGTCTGGTGACTCGTACTACCCGGTCAGGGCCTTCCCACTTCGGCGTCAACTTGTTTGTACCCTTGCCAGACTGAACGCGCCTAAGGACAAGGTCGCCTTCCTCAAAACACCGGGCATGAACCCTGCGGCTATGATAGCGATGCAGGGCTTGCTGATAGCGTGCAGCACGCGTAGCAGCCCAGAGAAGGTTCTCCTCAAGTAGCACAGCATCGTCACGTCGGTGCTGATCTTGCGCTACTTCATCGTAGGCAAGCACTCGAGGTGACCCGTAAATGAGTTCCGTGGGGATAACTGCTTCCGCCCCATAGACCAGGGAAAAAGGAGTCCGCCCGGTAGCTCGATTTGGTGTCGTTCTGAGGGACCATAGAACTACCGGCAGCTCATCGATCCACCGCCTGCCGTGCTTCTGCAGCGTATCAAAGGTTCTTGTTTTGAGTCCCCGAAGCACTTCGGTGTTCACCCTCTCAGCTTGCCCGTTGCTTCTGGGATGTGCGACAGAAGCAAACGAGATCTTGCTTCCGAGGGCATGAACATATTGCATGAAGGCGCGGCTCGTGAATTGGGTGCCGTTGTCGGTAATGATCCTTGCCGGGATTCCAAAACGACACACCAAATCTTTCAAGAACTTGATAGCTGATTGAGCAGTCACCTTTCTCACGGCAGCAACTTCCGGCCACTTTATAAACTTGTCGATAGCAACGAACAAGAATTCAAAGCCCCCGATCGCTCGGGGGAAAGGGCCGAGGATATCGAGCCCCCAGACCGAAAATGGCCATGATAAAGGGATTGTCTGAAGAGCTTGGGCAGGCAGGTGGATTTTCTTGGAATGGAACTAACAGGCTTCACATTTGGTGACTAGCTCAACCGCATCTTGGAGGGCTGTGGGCCAATAGAATCCTTGCCGGAATGCTTTCCCAACCAGCGCCCTTGATCCAATGTGGGAGCCGCACATGCCTTTGTGTATCTCAGCCAGCAGTTCCTTCCCTTCTTCCCGGTAGATGCACTTCAATTTCACACCGTTGGGCCTCCTTCTGTACAGAGTGTCATCGACAAACTGGTACATACTGGCCCTCCGGGCTACTCTTTCAGCCTCATCTTGGTCATTGGGGAGTTCTCCGGTTTGGAGAAAGTGGACTATGTGCCTTGCCCAAGTTGGAGCCCGGGGCTCGGCAACAAGGACTAGCGGCACCTCCTCAACTGCGGGGGCACATTCCTCGTTCGCAGGGACCATGGGTCCGGCTGGAGGGTGCGGTCCGGCAGGTTGTGAGGAGTTGTTTCCGGCAGGGTCCCTGCCAGGAGCGGATGGCTCTACCGGGAGAGGCTTACCGGAGTCCAGCTTTCTCCTTTTCCGGGCCATTGTTGCTGGGGATACGGAGGGCTGAGTAAGATGGAGAACAAAAGTTCTTGGTTCCACAGGAAGCTTTTGGGCAGCACACTTTGACAGGTGATCAGCTATGCTGTTTTCCGCACGAGGTATGTGCTCTATTTGCAACCCGTCAAAGTGCTCCTCTAATCTTCTCACTTCCTCAACGTATGCCTCCATCAATGGACTTTGGTAATCCTTGTTGACTTGTCTCACCACAAGCTGTGAGTCTCCTCGAATGATCAGCTTCTTGATTCCCAATTATGTGGCAATCCTGAGCCCGGCAAGGAGCCCTTCATACTCTGCTGTATTGTTGGTTACCTCTTCCCGCGCAAAATGCATCTGGACGTACTACTTCAAGTGTTCCCCGGAGGGAGCGATGAGAAGCACGCCAGCCCCTGCACCTTGTAGGGAAAAAGCACCATCAAAATACATGATCCATTCTTGGGGCGCCTCCTTGCCGGGGATAACTATTTCTGGCACTTCCTCGTTAGGGGTTGGCATCCATTCTGCAATAAACTCTGCCAATGCCCTTCTCTGGATTGTTGATGTGCCCTCAAACTTCAAACCAAAACTAGATAACTCCAAAGCCCACTCCACTACTCTGCCAGTAGCCTCAGGGTTCCGGAGTATCCTTTGCAACAGGAAGCGAGTGACAACCGTGATCTCATGGGCTTGGAAGTAGTGGCGCAGTTTCCTTGAGGCCATGATGAGGCCAAAGATCAACTTTTGCACGCCAGAGTACCTCGATCTAGCCCCCTGTAGCAGGGAACTAACGAAGTACACTAGGCGCTGCACCACTTTCTTCCTTGCCGTGTCCTTGGGGTTGTCTTCGCTGTCGTGCTTATCTCTGTCCTGATCCCTATCTGACTCTGCCGGTCTTTGCTCACTCTCTGTTTCATCCACTTCCCGCTGCGCCATGCCACCAAGGCTGCACTAACCACTTGATTGGTTGCCGCCAAGTATAACAGCAATGGCTCTTGCGGTTTGGGAGCAACCAAGGTGGGCACAGAAGATAGGTAGGCCTTCAACTCTTGCAAAGAGGCATCTGCTTCTGGAGTCCACTTCATGGGCCCTGCCTCCTTCAAGATTTTGAAGAACGGCAAGGCTCACTCGGCAGACTTGGAAATGAATCTGCTTAGCGTGGCAACGCACCCTGTCAGACGCCTTACATCTTTGACCGTCTTTGGTGCTTGGATCTGTTCGATGGCTTGGATCTTATCGGGGTTGGCTTCGATCCCCCGATGGGATACAAAGTACCCGAGCAGCTTGCCGGAGGGAACACCAAATACACACTTCTCCGGGTTGAGCTTCAAGTTGATCTTCCGCAAATTGGCAAATGTATCCTCCAAATCCTGGATAAGGGTTGATTTGTCCTTGGTTTTGACCACAATATCATCCATATAAACCTCAATGTTTCTGTGCAGCTGTGGCCCAAAACCAATCTGGACTGCCCTTGCAAAAGTAGACCCGACACTCTTTAATCCGAAAGGCATGCGGATAAACAGTACATACCACACGGGGTGATGAACGAGGTCTTCTCTTCGTCTTCCTTGGACATGAAGATTTGATGATACCCAGAATATGGACATCAAACCAATTTCTAGTAGTTAACTATAGTAATCACCCTGTAACACCCCCAGTGGTTAACTACAGTCTTCTCTTCGTCTTCCTCTGGATGGTGGCACGCTGTAACACCCCCAGTGGTTAACTACAGTAATCACCCTTGATTATGCCATGTCATCATGATCAACAGTGCTTAATCAACATTAGTATCATATCTCTTTTCAAATTCAAACTCAATTGGAAATTCAAACTGAAAGTAGAAAATAAAAGTTATCCAACATAAAAACTAAAATGTGCAGCATGTTGCAAATATTCCCAAAGCTTTTATAAAATTGATTGCAACTTTTATTGGAATTGTAAAAGGACTCAAACAGCAAGGAACAGCAGCAAAATAGCACTATTTAATCCTTTTTCAATTAAATAAAATCCAAACAAAAAGATATGGACATCAAACCAATTTCTAGTAGTGACTAATGATGCACCATATTTATTTGGGCTAGTCTCATATTTTATTAAAGTGGTTTGAATTAAAAACAAAAGGCAAAACATTAAAGAAAAAGAAAAACAGAAAAGAAAAGAAAAGGAAAACAGAAAAGCTAAAAAAACCCCCCCCCCCGAACTGGGCTTCGACCCAGCAGGCCAAGCGGCCCACCAGGCCGGCCCAGCCGGCCACCCCCCCCCCCCCCGAACTGGGCTTCGACCAGCAGGCCAAGCGGCCCACCAGGCGGCCCAGCCGGCCACCCCCCCCCCCCCCCCCCGCTATATGCCCCCCCCCCACACACCGAAACCCTAACCCTCACCCACTCCCCTCGTTCCCCACTCCCCCCCCCGATCCAGGAGGGATCGGGCGCGGCCCCGGCGCTCCCGCGCGCCCCGTCGCCGGCGACGCGGGCCTCACCGCCGGCCTCCACCGCCTCGGCCCACGCCGGCCGCCACCCCTACTCGCCGCCGGCCAACCCCGCCGCCGAGAACGCCCGTCGCCTCCACCGCCGGCCACCGCTGCCCGTCGGCCAGCCTCGACCCACCCCCCCCCCCCTGTGAGCTCACCTCGGCCACGGCCGGACCCCTCTCCCCCCCCCCGTACCCCGTAGCCCCACCCACCGCGCGCCGCACGCCCGGCCTCGTGCCCGCCGCGCCCGAGCCGCGCCTCGCCGCTGCCGGTCATGCTCGTCGCCTATGCCGCTTGCGCGTGCTGCTGCTGCTCCACCTACTGCTGCCGCTCTCCGCAGCTGCCCCGCACGCGCGGCCGCATCGCCCCGCTCGCTGCTCACCTCGCCGCCGCCTGCAGCTGCTGGTGCCTCACGCCGCCACTGCCGCTGCCGCCCTACACCGCCTGCTGCCGCCGCGCGCCGCGCCCCGCCGTGCCCATCACCGCTGCTGCCCCAGCCCCGCTCGCCTGCCTCTCCCCTCCGCGCGCCGCCCAGCCCGGCGCCTACCCTGGCCGCGCCGTCGCCGCCTCGCTCGCCTCTGCCCGCGCGCATGCGCGCGTTGGCCGGACTTGTCCGGCCCCGAAAGGGGCTCGCCTCGGACGTGTCCTCCCCTACCACTGACCAGTGGGCCAGTTCCCTGTTTAAAAAAGAAAAAAAATGAGATATAAAAAAAGGTTAAATAAATAATTAAGTTAATAGTTAATTAATTAGTTAAAAAGTTAATTAAGTTAATTAATATTGTTTAAATTAACTAATTAGGTTTAGTTGCTAATTAATGTTTAATATGTTAATTAGTGTTAGTAGACTATGACATGTGGGTCCCCCTTGACCCTGTTGACTGGTCAACCTTAACCCAGTCAACGCTGACTGGATCTGCTGACTGGACCATTTGACTTAGTCATCCTATTTAAATTTCAGAAATTAATAAAACTTTAGAAAATCATATTAAATAATCCGTAACCCGGATCGAAAAACTTTATACATGAAAGTTGCTCAGAACGACGAGACGAATCTGAATACGCGGTCCGTTCGTCCATCACGCGTCCCTAACTATCCGAACTTGCAACCGTTCCCCTCTTATCCTCTGTCCGATAATTCCAAAGACCCGGGAAATATCGTCAGATATTCTCCCGCTCCGTCTGTTACGTGTGATGCTGCGTTAGACTACCCCTAGCACCGTGTATCGTATTTGTCATGCTCATGTTTGCTATATATTTATACTGTTTCCTCCCCCTCTTCTCTCTCGATAGCCCCCGACCCCGACGTCGTCCCCGAGACCGACGCAGCTCCGGATCCCGAAGACACCATAGACGACCTTGCCCTTGCCGCCGAGCAACCAGGCAAGCCCCCCCTTTTGATCATCCCGATATCGCCCATTCTATTTCTCATGCTTGCATTAGAATTGGTGTTGCTACTGCTTTACCTATTCTGATGCATAGCCTGTTTATTGTAGCCTGCTGTTGATATTTACCTGCATATCCTAAACTGTTTAGTTTAGGCTGGGTAGAGACCTATCAGTGACCCCACTTATCCCGACTGCCGCGCTGGATCGTCAGAAGACCCGATCAACGGGAATTGAAGACCAGGACCCGACACCGCACATCACCCCCCTTAGTTGTAACGACACTGCAGCGTTACTATCGAGTGCCGAGGGTGAAACCTCTTGTAGCACTTCTGATGTTAACTCTGTAGAGTAGCTATTTGGTCGTGGTCATCGAGGGTGATTCCTCCTTCCCCACTTCCGGTAACGACGCCGTCGTACAACACCCCAAGTGTGAACTCATCGAGGGTGATTCCTCCTACGTTCACCTTGGCAGTTACATCGGTAGGAATCCAACGAGGGTGATACCTCGGATTCCCTGATGTTATGGACACACGGATACTTGGACTTTACACTGTTCATTGGATAGGCGGGTCGGCCCTGAGGGGTACCCGCGTGCGCCTGAGAGGCGAGTGTTGTGAAGACGGTTGCCAGTGTGGTGCCCGAGTGGTGAATACGAGGCGTGGCCGGGCATTCATGGCCCTTGCCGCAAGTCCTCGAGACAGGGCGACGGGGTCACATCTTTCGTGAGTCTCTGCTCGTTTCCGCAAGCCCCTAGACCACTTACGATTTGGATATTTGATCCGAGCAGGCCTCTGGTCTGATAGCACTAACCATCACGTGGGCATAGTATGGGCGTTCTGCATCGTATGCATCAGCCGAAAGCTCTGTCAGATGTCCAGTTCAGCAGTGCGGCATGGAGTGATTGGCGCCATCCATATACAGAGGTGGTGCTTGGATCTGGGCCATGCATGCAACGACCCGGAGGGCGAGGGGCGATGGCCAAGACCCCCTTGCGCTTAGGATGTAGACCGGCGGGGACCTCTCTGCTGAGCTGTAGGTAGGGTTGCGATGTGTCGTTTGGCCGAGGCCGGGCATGACCCAGGAAAGTGTGTCCGGCCGAAGTTAATCGAGCGTGTTGGGTAAGTTGGTGCACTCCTGCAGGGAAGAAAACTTCTATCGATAGCCTGTCCTACGGTAAAGGACACTCGGAGTTGTATCCCGATCGATACAACTAGAACTGGACCCTTGAGACGTTAACAGGTTGATGACTGTATTGGCTCTGGGATCGCTTTCTCACAGGGAGTCGAGAAAGGATCTCAGGACGAGGTTTGATGACTTTATGGCTCTGGGATTTCTTTCTCGCAGGGAGTCGAGAAAGGATCTCTGGGTGAGGTTGATATTATTACTGCTACATTATATTGTATTGTTCTACTCTCTTCTACTGCTGCAAGACCGCTGAAGATGCTAGTCTTCGATAGGACTAGGCCTTCTCTCTATTCTGGCATTTCTGCAGCCCAGTCCACATATACAGCCTCCCCTTGAAAATGTTGCATATGTAGTGTAGATCCTTGCTTGCTGAGTACTTCTGAGTACTCACGGTTGCTTTGTTTTCCTTTTTCTCCCCCTATCAGTTTGACGTGACCAGAGGACGGAGCCCCCTGAGACAGATGCCCCAACGATCGCTACTACTACTACCCAGAGGATGGATTCTACTACGAGTTTACCGACGACCAGGAGTAGGATCGGAGGGTCCCAGGCAGGAGGCCTTCGCCTTTCGATCGTAGTGTTTTATTTTGCCCCGCCTTTCTAAAGGCCTTTCTGTTTCTATTTCATATCTGTACTCAGATATCTGATGCTTCCGCTGACGCTTGTTCGCAAGCTTATGTATTCAAGCCCTCGAGGCCCCTGGCTTGTAATATAAAGCTTGTATGACTTTATTTATGATTTAGAGTTGTGTTGTGATATCTTCCCGTGAGTCCTTAGGCTTGATCGTGTGCATTTGCGTGTATGATTAGTGCACGATCGGGCCGGGGGCGTCACACACGCCATTCATCCATCTGCTCGGCCGCTGGCGGAAACCTCAACAGCAGTTGAGCCCGCGCCATGGCCTCCGTAGCAGTACTTGGTATGGGCGATGATGACGCAGATCGCGCCGTCACCCCGCTCCTGACGGGGCCAGCAACGACCGTATCACGTCCCCGCTGTTGCGGGGCGGCTACCTGGATGGCATGGTGGCGCGGTGATGGCGCTTGAGGGTCAGTAGCTTCACTAGGCGCAGCAGCCTAGTCGACTCGTCCCGGGGGAAGTGCATGCGCTGCGGCCGCCCCCGTGGTGGGGGCGACCGGAGGGCGGCGATTCGCCCTGGACCGAGCGCCATTGCTGCGGCTGTGCCCGTCGGGGAGGGGAAGGAGTGTGGATGGAGTAGCCCCTTCACCCGTACCTCGCGGAGCGTGGCCATCGGGGTGTTGCTGATGTTGCTCTTCTCCGGCGTCTCCTGCTCCTACTTCGACCATAGGGGAAGACGAAGATGGTGATGAAGATGACGCGCTGCACACGCTTTCAGGTTCGCACAAGCGATCCCCCTACCTGGCGCACCAAAGATGTCGCGGGAAACCACGGCCACCTATGGGGCCAAGGGGCCCCTTGCTGGTTCGGCAGGGAGGATGTCGCGTTGCACAAAGAGCTGAAGAATGTGGGGCAGCACGACAGAGATCACACGGGCAATTTTACCCAGGTTTGGGCCGCCGCGAGGTGTAAAACCCTACTCCTGCTTTGGTGGATTGATGGTGGAAAAGTGGTGGTGGAGCGTAGTACACTTGCCCGGCAGGCTCGCCCTGGGGAGGCAGTGACTACGCCCGTACGAGCGTGGGGATGTTCAACTTTCCAACCCTTGCTACGGTTACCATGGGCCTCCTTTTATAGGTTAAGGGGTCAACACAGTGGTAAAACAGTCATTATGCACTGATAAGATAGCAAACAGTGCTATCATGCCTAATTCTGCAGGCTGACAGAGTGCATTAAATGCACCGCTCAACATCACATCGTTGCTTGCCCGGCAAGCCTTGCCTGGCTCGTCTTGCCAGCTCCATGCCTGCTTGCTTGACACGTCGCAGGACGGGTGTCATCTGTAGGTATTTCCTGTAGAAAGAAGCCGCCATGTGGCGAATGGCTGCCACTTAGTCACTTTGCGGCTTGACACTACATTGATCAACGACGTGGGTCGTGGTGAGATGGCTTGGTGAGGTGTCTTTGCCCTCGTGAGTCCCGGCAGGCCCTGCCGGGGATGTCTTGAATGCTTTCTTCCGGGGGAGCCCTTGTCCTTGCCAGGTCCGCCTGCCCGGCAAGGGAGGCTTTTCTCCTGGTGGTGTCTCACTTCTCTGTCTTGGTCTTGGCCTTCTTAATCAACATGCTGGTTCTTCGAAGATCTTGGTCTCTTGTATCTTGACACGGCCTTGGTGTTGTAATCTTGTTCTCGTGCCTCTGCATAGTCAGGGCAACAGACCCAGGGTTTGTTGCACCGACAAAAGGTGAAATGTTCCCTAGCGAAACCATCTGGCTTGTTGTGAGAAGCTCTGGTTTGTGAGAAGCTTATACCCAAACCTGCCCCAAATGGGACAAAAAATTTACCACGGCATGTTGATGCCGCTCCATGATAGCATGCCAAGTTTCATGAATTTCAGACGAGTTTTGGATTTACTAGAATTTAAAAACCAGCTATCTCAATGTTTGCGGCCGAGTGACGGTGGCAGGGTATTTGACATTCATTCCCATTTCTTGCATGGGACCTAAGCATGCAACCAAGGACACAGATTTGAATTTTCAACCAATTTATATGCATTAGAGCATGTGCCTGTAGTTCAAATTTGAATTATGCACATAAAATCATTGAAAACTCAATTAATGTATAAAAATGTCCAAATGAACCCCGAAAAATCCCAAAATTTCACACAACACTCCTGTTGTTCTGTGTTGACACTAGAGAAAAAATTGAAATCAAGAAGAGGCAATGGATATCGTTTCGTCCAGAAAGGTGAAACGTTCCCTACTGAAACCATCAGGCTTGTTGTGAGAAGCTTATACCCAAACCTGCCCCAAATGGGACAAAAAATTTACCACGGCATGTTGATGCCGCTCCATGATAGCATGCCAAGTTTCATGAATTTTAGACGAGTTTTGGATTTACTAGAATTTAAAAACCAGGCATCTCAATGTTTGCGGCTGAGTGACGGTGGCAGGGTGTTTGACATTCATTCCCATTTCTTGCATGGGACCTAAGCATGCAACCAAGGACACAGATTTGAATTTTCAACCAATTTATATGCATTAGAGCATGTGCCTGTAGTTCAAATTTGAATTATGCACATAAATGCATTGAAAGCTCAATTAATGTAAAAAAATGTCCAAACGAACCCCAAAAAATCCCAAAATTTCACACAACACTCCTGTTGTTCTATGTTGACACTAGAGAAAAAATTGAAATCAAGAAGAGGCAACGGATATCATTTCGTCAGGAAAAGTGAAACGTTCCCTATCAAAACCATCAGGCTTGTTGTGAGAAGCTCTGGTTTGTGAGAAGCTTATACCCAAACCTGCCCCAAATGGGACAAAAAATTTACCACAGCATATTGATGCCACTCCATGATAGCATGCCAAGTTTCATGAATTTCAGATGAGTTTTGGATTTACTAGAATTTAAAAACCAGGTATCTCAATGTTTGCGGCCGAGTGACGGTGGCAGGGTGTTTGACATTCATTCCCATTTCTTGCATGGGGCCTAAGCATGCAACCAAGGACACATATTTGAATTTTCAACCAATTTATATGCATTAGAGCATGTGCCTGTAGTTCAAATTTGAATTATGCACATAAATGCATTAAAAACTCAATTAATGTATAAAAATGTCCAAACGAACCCTGAAAAATCCCTAAATTTCACACAACACTCCTGTTGTTCTATGTTGACACTAGAGAAAAAATTGAAATCAAGAAGAGGCAATGGATATCGTTTCGTCCAGAAAGGTGCGGCGGCTACAGTCCATAGCCGGATGACCACTGTAACCAGAGAAATTCGAACCAAAATTTTTGACTTCAAACTCATCACACACGAATTAAGCTATCTGAACGTTTGTGATGTTCACATATCGTACACAGTTTTGAATAAGGGACCGTGTCTGATGACACTTTGCGCGCCAGTTTTTTCGCTGAACCGATTCAAAATTTTCGGCTTCCGCGGAAATATCTACCTCCCCGCCCCCTCCCCCTTACCAAAAGCCATATTTCCCCTATTTCCGCCTTCCTTTCCAAGTTGAAACCTTCACTCCTTCCTTGCAGCGCCACCTCCTCGCCGGTGACCCTCCTTCACGCTGCTCGGCCTCGTCTATCCAGGCAGGTAATCCACACCTGACCCTCATCCTCCTCCTTCCACATCCCACATGCCCCGACCGTCGGCGCAACACCTTCAACCCAAATCACCGACCCCTCCACCAAATAAGCGCCGCCCTAATCCATGGTGCACGCAGTATAGCCAGGAGCTCAAGGAGCATTTGGAAGCAGAGAAGCAAATCGCGGCCGCACGTGCGGATGAGGTCGCGATGGCTGCCATTCGTGCCGACCCCCAGATCTTGGAGGAGCACCTCATTGTCGAGGCCACCATCGACGCCTCGCGCGCCGATGCCGTGACGCGGTTGGCTGCTTTAAATGACAGTTCATGGCATTTTCTCGAGGCCACCCTCGGTGCCTTAGACGAAGACTACGAGGTGTTTTCTCAGCGTGCACGTGCTTACCTCAACTCGAGAGCCAGCAGGTTGGTGCCCGGAGCGGCTCAAGCAACTCACCACTACAACGAGGGCACCCATGATGCAAAGGCCTCGCCCTCTTCCATGTCCAAGGAGCCAATCGTCATCGATATCTCCGACAATGAGGAGTAGCTTGTCTTATTAGCTCACTATAAGGACCCATGTTCAGTTTGCTAGCTACTGTCTTTCCTTAACAAATTCTAGTGAATTGTGCTATCTACTTTTACCATGCAATCTGTTGCTCTAGTGTATATGTTCTATATGTCGTGCAATGTGGTGCTCACTTATTAACTGTTTGGTTAATTAGTTATCGTGTTCGGTTAACTGTTTGGTTCAATTCTGCAAATGTGATGTTCAATTCTTCAGGGTGCAATTTTGTATTGTCTTCCATGTGAGAAATAAATCAAATTTTTCTTTACAAAATACATGAGAAACAAATACAATTGCTATATTTCCAAGTTGTCAAGCATGCTTGGTTTGGTTAAATGTCTGATCTTCTAGTATGTTATACATTGTGCAATGTGGTGCTCAGTTAACGTTTGGTTCATTTGTTGTGGTGTTTAGTTAACTGTTTGGTTCAATTCTGCAATGCGATGTTCAATTGTTGTGGGTGCATTCTGTTATTGTATACCATGTGAGAAATAAATCGAATTTGGCTATACTAAATACATGAGAAACAAATACAATTGCTATATTTCTAAGTTGTTAAGCATGCTTGGTTTGGTTAACTATATGATCTTCTATTAGGAGCATGTTATATTGTGCAATGTGGTGCTCAGTTAATGTTTGGTTCATTTGTTGTGGTGTTTAGTTAACTGCTTGGTTCAATTCTGCAATGCGATGTCCAATTGTCGTGGGTAGAATTTTGTATTGTTGTGCATGTGAGGAATAATCGAATTTGGCTGCACTTAATACATGAGAAACATATACAATTGCTATATCTCCTAGTTCTTAATCATGCTTGGTTTGGATAAATGGGTTTTCCATGTGGCTTGAATTAATCTGATGAATCTGCAATGTGCTTATTTTTCATCAACATATTTTACTAATAGCATGCGAACCCTCACTTAACCTGATCACTAACTACCTTATATGTGTTGCAGGGAAACAATGGGAATCACTAAGGTTTACAATCGAGGTTTGCACATGCATGGTCCTTTGTCTAATAGCACATTATTGTACAATTGCAGGAACCATTCTAAAATTTAGGTTTTTAACAATTTGGTCTTGCACATGTTGGTCCTGCTGTCAGAAGTTTTGACCCACTGTTCGACCCTTTTTGCATATGGGGAAATGAGTTGTCCATGAATATCAGTCAAGTCAAGAAACTCAGAAAGATTGTTAGGATAAAGAAATTAGCGACAAAAAACAACAAGATCTTTGTCTGCACAATGAAGAAGACATCAGTTCACTACAGGATGGTACTAACTATTATGCCTTGCCTTTTTTATTCCTTTGCCCCATTTCCAATATAGAGAAGATATTTATGCACATCCTTATTTTCAGGCCTTTCCAAAGCATTTCACTGATGATTACCTCTCAAACCACATGTATGGTCAGGAGGTGAGGGAGGTATTCATACAACACCCACGGTTCAATATTGAAGTGTTCCTGAAGAGGACGAAGGATGAACGGTCAATCATCCACAGGCACTGGCCTAAAGTTGCAAAGACCTTCAACATCAATGAAGGCTCAATATTCGCCTTCTGCTTCAGCAGTTTTCTAGATGAGATACATCTACCTATGTACCGTCTATGATGCTAATTTCGAAAGGTTATAGATGTTGCATGTGAAACTTGGTGCTGGTGCAGTTGTGTAATGGGGTAGCTGAGTGCTGAAACTATATGATGTTGTACTCTGATGTATTTCAATTATGAAAATGAAATATATTGTGTGCTTAATATGAAATGTCAATTAGATTAATAAATGGATTATTAATAATAGGATAATTAGCCTGCTAATTGGGTTTTTCTATTGCAAACGGTTATTGAGAAAACACCGTGGGCGATGACCTCAGGCAACGCACACAGTTTCTAGGAATAAATCATGTTGGATTAATGAACAATCACACACGACATCCTCTTAAAAACTGTTTGCGTTAGGCCACCTGGCGCAAACGTTTACCACATAAAAACTATGTGTGATGGACAACCTTTGCCACACAGTTTCTTCTACGCACCATGTGTGATGCATTCAAAAATGCAAACGATAAAATTGTTAATACCGTGTGCAATGGAAACGCTATCACAAACGATTTAACGGGGAAAATTGTGTGTGATGTACCTACGAACAGAAACATTTTCCTTGGAGCGACTGTGTGGGATGTATAAACGAACGGAAACATTTAGCGGGGACTAACTGTGTGGGATGAACTTACGATCGGAAATGATTTCGCCTGTATAATTGAATTTTTTTTGCACTACTATACGTATAACCGTATTTAATCGCTCACCGGTCGCACACGACCTCATTTTGCCGAGCGTATGTGCCAGGAGGGCATATCCTCGACGATTTCTAGGTCGTGTGGGAAGGACCCCCCCTATCGCAGTCACTCACTAGGCGACGGTTCGAAATGCCGTCGCGGAAAGAAGTTAAAAACCGTTTTTATAGCACATCACTGTACTAGTGCTGGAACACCACAGCGTAGTGGTGTGTCCGAGCATCGTAATCATACCTTATTAGATATGGTGCGTTCTATGATGTCCCTTTCCGATCTGCCACTCTTGTTTTGGGGTTATGCATTAGAGACAACTGCATTCACTTTAAATAGGGCACCATCTAAGTCTGTAGAGACGACACCGTATTAACTGTGGTTTGGCAAGAAACCTAAGCTGTCGTTCCTAAAGGTTTGGGTTTGCGATGCTTATGTCAAAAGGCTTCAGCCAGAAAAGCTTGAACCCAAAGCAGACAAATGCGTCTTCATAGGATACCCAAAGGAGACGATTGGGTATACCTTCTATCTCAGATCCGTGGGCAAAGTGTTTGTCACTAAGAACGGGTCATTTCTCGAGAAAGAGTTTCTCTCGAAAGAATTGAGTGGGAGGAAGACAGAACTTGATGAGGTTGTTGAACCTTTACTTCAACCAGTGAGTAGTGCAGCGCAGAAAAATGTTTTTGTGACACCAACATCAGTTGAAGAGGAAGCTAATGATAGTGAGCATGAAGTTTCAGATCAAGTTACTATCAAACCTCATAGGTCGACAACGATACGTACTACTCTTGAGTGGTACGGTAACCCTGTCTTAGAGGTCTTGTTGTTGGACAACAACAACGATGAACCTACGAGCTATGGAGAAGCAGTGGTGGGCCCGGATTCCGACAAATGGTTAGAGGCCATGAAATCCGATATGGGATCCATGTATGAAAATAAAGTGTGGACTTTGGAAGTATTACCTGAAGGGCGAAAGGCCATTCAGAATAAACGGATCGTCAAGAAGAAGACGGACGCGGACGGTAATATCACCGTCTATAAAGCTCGACTTGTGGCAAAGGGGTTTTCACAAGTTCAAGGAGTTGACTACGATGAGACTTTTTCACCCGTAGCGATGCTTAAGTCCGTCAGAATCATGTTGGCAATAGCTGCATTTTTTGATTATGAAATCTGGCAGATGGATGTCAAAACAGCGCTCCTTAACGGTTTCCTTAAGGAAGAGTTGTGTATGATGCAACCGGAAGGTTTTGTCGATCCAGAGAATGCTGACAAAGTGTGCAAGCTCCAGCGATCCATTTATGGACTAGTGCAAGCATCTCGGAGTTGGAATATTTGCTTTGATGAGGTGATCAAAGCGTTTGGGTTTATACAAGTTTATGGAGAAGCTTGTATTTACAAGAAAGTGAGTGGGAGCTCTATAGCGTTTCTAGTATTATATGTGGATGACATATTGCTGATTGGAAACAATATAGAACTTTTGGAAAATGTGAAGGAATATTTGAACAAGAGTTTTTCAATGAAGGACCTAGGAGAAGCTGCTTTCATATTAGGCATCAAGATCTATAGAGATAGATCAAGACGCTTGATAGGACTTTCACAAAGCACATACCTTGATAAGATTTTGAAGAAGTTCAAAATGGATCAGTCCAAGAAGGGGTTCTTGCCTGTTTTACAAGGTGTGAAGTTGAGTAAGACTCAATGCCCAGCAACTACAGGATAGAGGAAAGATGAGGGTCATCCCCTATGCTTCAGCCATAGGCTCTATTATGTATGTGATGCTGTGCACGAGACCAGATGTCAGCCTTGCCATAAGTATGGCCGAAAGGTTTCAAAGTAATCTCGGAGTAGAACACTGGACATCGGTCAAGAATATCCTTAAGTACCTGAAAAGGACTAAGGAAATGTTTCTCGTTTATGGAGGTGATCAAGAGCTCGTCGTAAAGGGTTACATTGATGCAAGATTTGACACTGATTTGGATGACTCTTAAGTCTCAAACCGGATACGTATATATTCTAAATGGGGGAACAGTAAGCTGGTACAGTTCCAAGCAAAGCGTGGTAGCTGATTCTACATGCGAAGCGGAGTACATAGCTGCCTCGGAGGCAGCGAAGGAAGTTGTCTGGATGAAGCAGTTCATGACAGATCTTGGAGTTGTACCCAGTGTACTGGACCCAATGACTCTGTTCTGTGACAACACTGGTGCCATTGCTCTAGCCAAGGAACCAAGGTTTCACAAGAGGACCAAACACATAAAGCGACGCTTCAATTCCATCCGCGATTACATCAAGGAGGAAGACATAACCATTTTGCAAAGTACATACGGATCTGAATGTTACAGACCCGTTGACTAAACTTCTTCCACGGGCAAAGCATGATCAATACCAGAACTCTATGGGTGTTAGATTCATTACCATGTAATGCTAGATTATTGACTCTAGTGCAAGTGGGAGACTGTTGGAAATATGTCCTAGAGGCAATAATAAAGTGGTTATTATTATATTTCCTTGTTCACGATAATCGCTTATTATCCATGCTATAATTGTATTGATTGGAAACTCAAATACAGGTGTGGATACATAGACAACAACATGTCCCTAGTAAGCCTCTATCGGACTAGCTCGTTGATCAAAGATGGCTATGGTTTCCTAGCCATGGACATGAGTTGTCATTTGATAACGGGGTCACATCATTAGGAGAATGATGTGATGGACAAGACCCAAACTATAAACGTAGCATGTGATCGTATCAAGTTTATTGCTATCGTTTTCTGCATGTCAAGTATATGTTCCTATGACCATGAAATCATGCAACTCACTAACACCGGAGGAGTACCTTGTGTGTACCAAACGTCGCAACGTAACTGGGTGACTATAAAGGTGCTCTACAGGTATCTTCGAGGGTGTCTTTTGAGTTGGCATGGATCAAGACTGGGATTTGTCACTCCGTATGACGAAGAGGTATCTCAGGGCCCACTCGGTAATACAACATCACGATAAGCTTGCAAGCAATGTGACTAAAGGGTTAGCCACCGGATCTTGTATTACGGAACGAGTAAAGAGACTTGTCGGTAACGAGATTGAACTAGGTATGGAGATACCGATGATCGAATCTCGGGCAAGTAACATACCGATAGACAAAGGGAACTGCATACGGGATTAGCTGAATCCTTGACTTCGAGGTTCGACCGATAAGATCTTCGTAGATATGTAGGAACCAATATGGGCATCCAGGTCCCGCTATTAGTTATTGACCGTAGAGCTGTCTCGGTCATGTCTGCATAGTTCTCGAATCCGCAGGGTCTACACACTTAACGTTTGGTGACGATATAAGTATAGTTGAGTCATTATGGTGATTACCGAAGGTTGTTAGGATTCCCGGATGAGATCCCGGACATAACGAGGAACTCCGGAATGGTCCAGAGGTGAAGATTGATATATAGGACGAAGGGTATCGGAGTCCGGAAGTGTTCCAGGGGCACCGGGTTATGGCCGGGATGACCGAAAGGGGTTTCGGGGGCCCCCGGCAAGTGTTGGGGGGGCCTCATGGGCCAAGGGGAGGGACACACTAGCCCACTAAGGGGTTGTGCACACCCCCTCACCCCATCTCATGTAACCAGAGGAGGTGGGGCGCCCCCTAGGGCTGCCACCCCCTTTGCCTTGGGGGCCAAGCCTCCTAGGGGGGCGCCTAAACCCATCTAGGGTTTTCCCCCTTGTGGCCGCCGCCCCCCCCCCCCCCTAGGGAAACCCTAGGGCGCCCCCTCCTCCCCCCTTCCCCCTATATATAGAGAGGTAGAGAGAGGGCAGCCGCACCCATATATGCCACGGCGCTGCCCTTCCTCTCCCTCGTAGTCCTCTTCCTCTCTGTAGTGCTTAGCAAAACTCTGCTGAGATTCCACCACCACCGCCGCCACCACGCTGTCGTGCTGCCGGAGGACTCGAGCTACTACTTCACCATCGCTCGCTGGATCGAGGAGGTGAAGGCGTCATCAAGCCGTACATGTGTTGAACATGGAGGTGCCGTCCGCTCGGCGCTTGGATCAGGAGTTCGCGGGACGGATCATGATTGGATCGCGAAGACGTTCGACTACATCAACCGTGTTTCTCAACGCTTCCGCTTAGCGATCTACAAGGGTATGTAGATGCAATCTCTCCTCTCGTAGATGTTCATGAGCGTAGGAATTTTTTTTGTTTCCCATGCAACATTCCCAAACACTCTATGCAGCCCATTCCATGCCTAGTTGACCATCGACAGCAGAAAGATTGCGAGCTCATTGATGAATGCTCTTTGCATTGGCGAAAGAATGTGGTCGTGTCTGTCTTCCTTCCGGTCGATGCAGAGCTAATACTGAGCATTCCCTTGTGTACTAGACCGATGCAATTTTTTGGGCTTGGGGCTATGAGAAAAAGAGATAGAATTTGTTGTCCGCTCGCCTATAGAATGCAGTTCATGATAAAGCAGAAATGAGAAGCATGGCTCTAAGGCCGTTCCGATGCGACCGATCATGGTAGAGAACAGAAGGTGTGGAATAGCTTGTGGACAGTTAAAGTGCCATCCAAAATCAAAGTCTTTCTTTGGAGGTCGGCACAATACTCTTTGCCCACATCAAACGTGATGCATCACCGAAATATGTCTATATCATCTTGTTGTGCGATGTGTGGAACTGAAGATTCGTGTATGCATTCTTTAATCCCCTGCACGATGGCACGATGTGTATGGACCCTCATGGACGTGGAGCTCGTCGAACGCATGCTAGTTACGGCCGAGCCCCAACGCCAGAAGTTGGATCTTTGCAATTATGGATTCATTATCACATGTGGAGTTTACAAAGTTAGCAGTAACACTCTGGGCTATTGGGTGAGCTCGGCACAAATTGATTCATGAAGGTGAGCACTAAAGCCCTATGCTACCCATATGTTCATCAAAAGATTCATGTCATACCTCGAGTTATCCAACCCAGTCAAAACACAGCTGACCCACGTTTGGTGCAAAGAGCCCCTGCTTGATCTTGGGTACCATGTCCCAGCGGCATAGTTAAAATAAACATGGATGGTGCGGTGAGCAGAAATGAATAGATGGGGGCGGTCTGCGCAGTTTATAGAGATAACATAGGGTTTTACTTGGGCTCCTCGGCTCTGGTCTTCCCTGGATTGAGTGACCCGACGACTTTCAAGGCCCTATCTTATCGCAAAGCTTTGGGCCTTCCCAAAGGCCTGATGATCCAATGGGTGAAGATTGCATCTGACTGCAAATCAATCGTCGTCATGAATATTGATATGGGTACACTTGAACCTATTAGTATCATCATCAAGGAGATCACTGAAATGAGGGGAGAGTTTTAAGCATACTCGGTTGTTCATGAAGGTTGTTCTTCTAATATGGAGGTGCACCACCTAGTGAAACATGCTTTGCATTTACCTGAGGGTAGCCACTTGTGGCTTCTGAATCCATATGACCCTTATGTAAACTTGATTATCGATCAATAAGGTGAAGCATGTTTCCCCTAAAAAAAACAATGGTTCCGCATAAGGACACATGAAAAGGCGGTTTTGTTTTAGTTTTTTTTTTCTCTAACCCGTTGAAGCCCACGTAAAAAGTCTACTGGCTGGCAGGACTAGCCCAAGGTCCATGTACAAAACAACTGATCGATTATCAATTAAATCAATTCTCAAAATATTATTGATTAAATCCCCTAAAAAGGATCATCGATTAACTTATAAAGAAGCAGATCACGCGCACGTGTGCGCTTGCGTGCATGAATTTGTGTGTGCGTGTCACGTGCATTTGTGACAACATTTTTGTTGTTGTTGTTGTTTGAGCACGAAATATAAAAAGAAAGTATATATGAAAGTTAGACTACTATCATTATTCTTGCATATTATGGATCAGTGTAAGTTCTATGCATTTTGTGTGCTAGTATTTTGTCATTATTTTCCAAAATTATTTTTTATTTTCTTTATTCTTTAGGGTAATACCAATGCCCTTAATTCATTCTTTCTTAGAATATTTTTGTTTTGTTTTTATTTTCGTTTACCTAAAAAAATGGCACAAGAGAGAAAGCTACACTACTATATGCCTGTTTTTGCAAATTATGGAACGATGCAAGTTCTATGAATTTTGTATGCAACTTTTTTTCATCATCTGCTTTTAAGTTTTTCCTTCATTTTCTTTCTTCTTTTACATAACACCGATGCTCTAAATTCATGTTGCCTTAGAGAAAAATATTTTTGTTTTATTAGATCTTAGATGATGTCCATTCCCGTTTTTGCCATATGATTTCTTATATATTTGTACGTGCGACAGTGTGTGTAATGTTTGCAATCTTATGACAACTCCTTAATTTTGCATTGGAAACTTAAAATAAAAATCATTTTTTAATTTTTGTACTTAAATCATAATAATTATCAAAGTAGCAATAGTTTACTTTTTTTGCATGGTATATTTAGCCCATGGTGAGCCCCACGGACACCAGGCCCTCGATCCTCGCCAGCTGCCCGACGGAGCTTGAGGCGAATCCCTTTGCTGCCTGGGTTGCATTTCTCACTTTATCAATTTGCTCCATGGAGAAGCAAAGCAAGGGACGGAGCAGATCTGGTCTCGTGTGTGTGTGTGTGTGTTTTTTCGTGTGTGTGTGTGTGTTTGTAGGGATGGGGGTTGCCAAGGAGGAGACCTTGACCTATAAAGAGACTGTATCGAAGTCCTTGTGTAAGCTTTTACAACCTCTGCACCTGTGGACCACAGAGGATAAATGTGTGTGCCAGGGAGCATCTACCGCCGCTGCTGTGTGTGGGTGGGGGTTGCGAAGGTGTCGGCGTACGACACCTATGGATTCGAAGGACCCCTTTACGATTCGGCAGAGAGAGAGGTATGCATAAAGAGCAGAACTGAGGACCAGCGCGAGGGGATTTTTACCCAGGTTCGGGCCGCTGATCAGCGTAAAACCCTACTCCTGCTTTTGTTTATTATCAGTGTATTCATCCCAGTTCTTGGAGCGCTTGCAATGAACAGTGTGTTCGTGCAGCGGCTATGCATGCAGAATGGGCCGAGAGTCTTCTCCCCCTGTATCAGTTGCCTTGGGCCTCCTTTTATATGCTCAAAGGGGTCACCACAGTGACGAACTGTTCATACGCGAGGTGTAAAGTAGCTACAGGTTTATCATACCTAACCACTGGCGGTTTAGGACAAATGCATTTAATGCACCGTGAAGTGTCCGTTGAGGTGTCCCTACTTTCTTAGGGATGGAAAAAGGAGCCATCGCATCAGCACCGCTTAACCTCTCCTCCACTAGCACCTTGCCACGCATCCAGAGATGGGGCCAGAATGCCAGGCTGGTCACTGCGCTGGAGCGGTGGCACAGTGGCGGAACCTTGCCGGGGTGCGAATCTTGCCGGGCTCCGCGGGCTATCCCGGCAAGATCTTGCCGGGCTCCGCAGACTACCCCGGCAAGATCTTGCCGGGGGCCGAGCCCCTGGTCTCTAGTTCTCCTTATCTTCTGGTGCTTGGCTTGAATGTCTCTGATAATCTCGGATTAATCTTCAGCTGTTCCCCAACAAGCCTTGTCGCAGGTATGGCTACAACTGCCCGTGCACAAGTACGGGGTACTAAAGGCCCAATACTTAGTACACCGATAGGAGCCCCCGGGCCTAGGCCACACATGAGTGTGAGGCGTTGTTGGGCTAGCCCCAAACAGTGCACTGGCACGCGTGGCAGGGGTTAACTGCTTGTAATTATTCCGCTTACTGCACTTCCCCACTACGCGCGTTAAATGCGCGACGTGGGAAGTGTGCACTGAACGGCCGCGGCCGCAGCGCGCTTGTATAGGCATGTTCACATTGGGCAGTAAAAGAGGCAGCCTCGCTCCTTCCCCGTAAAAAAGGAATCCGCAGAGGCGCCGCCCATTTACCCCCTCTTCTCTCCAATCTGGAGCCCGCCATTACCTTCTCTCCCCCCGAGCCCAGAGCAGAACTTCTCCCCATCCGCTCACCGCCTCCGCACCTGCTCTATCTTCAGCTTCCGCCTTCGCAATCGCCATGCCGCCCAAGGCTAGCAAAGGCAAAGGCAAGAGCAAGGAGATGAAGGCCGATGTCCCGGAGAGCGAGCTGGCGAAGATGCGGAAGAAGTACGTCGTCTTTGCTCCGACGCTCGACGCGAAAGCCTTGAAGAACCGGTACCAGTGTATGTGGGTGAGGGAGACGAAGGCTCACCCCGCAACTCGCGTGGCCCCAGGTTCTTCTTTCAAAGGCAGACCAGATAAATATCCCTTCTTCGTCGCTTACTTTTACTGCGGGCTCTGTCCTCCATTCTCCGATTTCTTTATCGACATCATGTACACATACGGCTTCCATCTTCTGGATTTCACGCCGAATGCCGTAACATGCATGTCTATCTTTGCTCATCTTTGCGAAAACTTCGCCGGAGTAGTTCCCAACACTGCCCTCTTCCACCATTACTTTGTTCCTCGCATCCAAAAAGGGGATGCCCTTTCCGGTTCTATCACCTGGATCCCAAGGGCATGGAACAAGGAGATATATCCAGATGGGGTTTACCGCGAGAAGTGGGAAGAATGGCGGTCCGAGTGGTGCTGGATCAAGGAAGCAGATCCCCATCCATTCTGTTCGCCCCGACGGCAGAAAGTGGTCTGTGGCGAGGACTAGAGTAATCTTGACGCTCAAGACGACAAGCTCACGATCGCCACCACCAGGATTCTCCGTCTTAAAGATGTCGGGCTCACAATAGAGATGATTGGCTCCGACTTCCTTCGCCGCCGCATCGCCCCTCTGCAGAATAAGGGGAGACCGGCTTGGGAGTTCCAGAACACGGCAGACATCATGAGGCTGCGCCCCGGATTAAACAGCAACTTGACAATCATGCAGCTTGCCACCCTCCGCCATAAGCTATTCCAGCGTGATGACAAGCATAGGTTGCCAGCGAGAATTATCCCTTTATGCAACAACTCTGCTCTGGGGTCGATCGTCGCCACGATGCCAATGTTTAACGCCCATGGCCTTGACGCAACTTGGGTCGAGCCATCCGAGGAGCAGGCGCAAACGTTCTTCGACAACTTGTCGGAGAGAGCCGTCCGGGAAGAAACAGGACTCGTCCCCACCACCACCAATGAGGAAGTGGCGTATATTGCCACCAGGGTGGAAGAGGTGAACCTTGCCGCGGAGGCCGGCGACGTCGGCTTCACGGAATGGGAAACCAGCGACGCAGAGGTCGTTTTGGAAGAAGATCCTGCCGGGGAGGATAAGGCTGCCGGGGAGCAGAGTGGCACAGTCGCCGAAAACTCGTCTGATGAGGACGCAGCCGAAGAACAGCCACAAGAGGAGCCCCCAGCTCCAAAGAGGGCAAAGCGTGTCCTCCGAAAAGCCGTCTCTGATGCCCCAGCAAATCAACCTTCTTCGAGAAGTGACGCTCCCGGCAAGAAGACGGCCGACAAGGCTGCACCGCGGCAAGGAGTTCGACAGCAACCCGTGCAGCGCACGAGACACACACCTGCGGCAACCACTGGGGTGGCAGGGGCATCCCACACAACAGCACCAGAGGTTGAGGCAGCAGAGTCGCGCCAACCCCTTGCACCTGCCGCAGCCAAGCGACCCAGGACCCCTTCTCTGCCTCCTCATACGGACACCGCAACGGAGGTGGATTTCGACATCTCCGGTTTCAGCCCGGAACGAGAAGAGGAAGAGTAAATATCCTGTCACAGCCTTTATCTCCCAGATTCTGAATTCGATTGATCTCACTGTCTTGCTTTGTCTTGTCTCTGCAGTGACGCAGAAACTTTGGCGGAAAGGGTGGCGAAAAGGGCGAAGACTTCCACGGGTGACGAGCTCCCGACAAGCTTTGCGAGCGTGCCAGCAACTATCGTCATCAGCCCGGAGCTTAGCCCTCAACGCAGCCCCCAGTGTGAGTTCACTACTCATTTTCCACTGGCGGGTGCCGAGGTTTCTACCTTTGCCGCTAATATCTTTGGGCTTGCAGGAGAAGGACAGCAACAGGGAGAGTCATTGGAGGACGCCCCCGTCGTGCCGCCTCCGTCAACTACGCCGCCTGCAAGTGCATCCCCGGCAAGAGCTCCTACCGACGAGCCTACCTTGGAAGAGGAGGGGCCGGCAAACATAGGCACCGGCAACCTTTCCCCGGCAACCCATGTTGCCGGGAGGGATGAAACCACCCCTCAACAGCTCGACGCAGGTGACTACTGGCCTCAGAGCACTTGTCATTCTTTCCTTTATCTTTCTTTCCCTTTGTCTTCTTGAACTTCAATCTTGATCTTATTTTGTTTCCTTCCTTCGTCCTCCAGAGTTCCCTGTGATGGAACACATGGACGTCGACATTGTCATCGAGGAGACCGCTAGAGACGCCGCCGCCAAAGCTGACAAGATCGCTGCTAGCGAGGCCGCCAAAGACGCCACTGTCGAGGTCGGCGAAGCTACTGCCGAGGAAGCCGCCAAGGAATCTGCCGAGAGGGCCGGCGAGGAGACTGATGACCATACTGACAGCATTCCTGCCGCAGGAGCGCCAGGCACTACATCGGCCACAGAGCCCCCAGCCACCGGTGAGACGATCGTCGAGGATCAACCATAGACATTCGAAGCTCCCTCATCGAGCAAATATCTCAAGGTTGGCGACAACCTATTCATCAACTTGCTGGGCACGGCAAGTATTGGGGCGCCGACCAAAGGGGAAACCTTTGATGAAGAAATCATCACCGCTGCCAGGCTCGAAATCGTTGATGATCGAAGCGCCAGCAGTGGCAAATCTGAAGAGGATCAGCTCCTTCAGGCTATGGGCGAAAATTTCCGCAAGCTCCAAGCACTCCACCGTGCTCGAAAGGAGAAAGCAGATTCCAGAGTTGCAGTTGTCGAAGCAGCCGAGGCAGATTTTCAGAAGCGCGTTGAGCAGATGCAGATCTGGTACGCCGAGGCCCTTCAGGAGTTGACTGCCAGCCGGGAACAAGTGAGCCAAAGCTGGACGGAGCTCCTCTTGAGGCAATCCGACATAGAGAAGGCGCAAGAGGAAAATGCGTAAAGGATTGCCGCTGAGGAAGCCCTCTTGACGGAGCGCCGCGTTGGGCTTGACGCTCACGAAGAAGATCTTGCCGCGCGCGAGCAGGCACTTGCTGCCAAACTCCGCGGCAAGGATGAGGAGATTGAAAAGCTTGTCGCGCAGTGGACCCAGGAGCTAGAGCAGAAACACAAGGAGGCGCTCGAAGCTTCAACTGCAGATCATGCCAGCAAGCTCAAGGAAACCATCGATGCCACCGAGGCTGCAGAGGCTGCCAAGAACGAGCTGAGCAACAAAGTGAAAAAGCTGGAGGCGGATCTTGAGGAACACAGCAAGGAGCTCTCGACGCTCAAAGGCGACAGGGAGAAAACTCTTCACAGCCTGGCGGAGATGCAAATTGCTATATCCGACAAGACCAAGTAGCTCTCTTCAGCCAACAATGCCGTTGCTGATCTGAGGCTGAAGCTAACCACGCTGGAAAAGTCTCTTGAGGACGACAGGGCCCGCAAGAAGGCCCTAAGCAAAGATCTTCAGGATGAGAAGAACTTGCTTAAGAGCGCTGCCGCCGCCCAAATTGACTATGAGAAGGGTGTGAAAATCTGGACTGATCACCTTGTCGACACCGCGGAGAGGCTCACAACACAATTGTCAACCATGGGCCAGGATGGCCTGCAAAACTTCAGGTATTCCTCTGAAGAAAGGATATCCTCGAGCGCCAGGTTAACCATGTTCTTCGAAAGCATCATTGATGCTCTGAAGCTGCTACAGTCCAATCGAGCGACCCAACTGGCCAATGAATCCCGCAAACTTTGCCGGGCCGTCCTTCGCAAGGTGCTCGTCAAGGTGGTACACAAGAACCCTGGCGTTGATCTCACCAACATGCTCGACCGCTTGCCGAAAGATGCAGATCTCAAGGCACTTGAGGAGCTTGTCGCGCTCATCCTTGAGAAGGTGGATTCAATCAAGAGGGTCGATGGCCAACGCAGGGACTAGCCGTCTCACTTTTCCTTGCCGCCACCATTCCATGCCAAAGACAATTTAGTCTTAAGTTAGAACTGTGGCAACTATCAATGTAATATAACTTGCTATGATTGAATATATGCATGCTATTTCTCCTGTCCAATTTCTTTCCGTATGGTATACGCCCTACGCTAACTGGAAACTTGCTGGCGCGCAACCTGCCGCGAGCGCTGGGTGCGGGACTTCAGCATCCTGCTGGAGGTGCAGCAGCCAACAAGACACCTTGGCGCTCTTGGTGCAGCCACTTAAACTATTGAGCAGACTCGAAACAAAATAAGGGCTCAACCAATTACGACAAGGGTTCCTTCGTGTGCAGGTTTTCCATACAAGGATCGAAATCGTCTAAAGAAAATAGCCTGATTGTAAAATTGAAGAACTTGCTCAAAGTTTTGCAACTTAGCTTTCTGTCGTTGTACTCCTTCCGGCAAGACATCAATTCTGAACATTGCCCATTGGTATCCATACCTTCCTTCCCCCCCCCCCCTCGGCAAATTTGTGCGCGAAGGAACCTTCCATCCTTTGAGAAAAAGAAAGAAGAGAAAATAAAGATATGGAACCTTGGTGGTTCATTAATGCTTACCGGGAGCAAGTGTCATACAATATCTCAGACAAGCATGCATATATATAAACATGGAAATCAACAAGAAATGTACAACACTTAAGCTTATTCAACTGCGCACAGGGTCTGCGCCTGGCTTTGTACAAAGGATTATATGCCTTGCCGGCAAAACTCGTACAAAAAGAGGTTGTCGGGAGCCCCCGGCAACCACGCCTTATGGGTAGAACTTGTGAAGATGTTCGATATTCCAGGAGTTACTCACTGGAACGCCATCCTCGGTCTCCAAGAGGACAGCGCCGGGCCTGGTGACTTGTACTACCCGATAAGGGCCTTCCCACTTCGGCGTCAACTTGTTTGAATTCTTGGCGGACTGAATCCGCCGAAGAACAAGGTCGCCTTCCTCAAGACTTCGGGCATGAACTTTGCGGCTATGGTAGCGACGCAAAGCTTGCTGGTAGCGTGCAGCTTGCACAGCAGCCTGAAGACGATCCTCCTTAAGGAGCACAGCGTCATCTTGCCGCAGTTGCTCTTGCTCAAGCTCATCATAAGCGAGCACTCGAGGCGACCCGTATATGAGTTCCGTCGGGAGAACTGCTTCCGCTCCATAAACCAGAGCGAAGGGTGTTTGGCCAGTAGCTCGATTTGGTGTCGTTCTGATTGACCAAAGAACCATCGGCAACTCATCAATCCAGCGCCTTCCGCACTTTTTCAGCTTGTCAAAAGTCCTGGTCCTGAGATCGCGCAGCACTTCAGCATTAGCCCTCTCTGCTTGGCCATTGCTTCTCGGGTGAGCAACAGAGGCAAAATAGATTTTGCCGCCAAGATCCTGGACGTACTGCATGAAGGTGCGACTTGTGAATTGTGTGCCGTTGTCGGTGATGATCCTGTTGGGCACACCGAAATGGCAAACTATCCCTTTAAAGAACTTGACGGCTGATTGTGACCTTCCTCACTGCTTCCACCTCCGGCCACTTTGTGAACTTGTCGATTGCAACGTACAAGTACTCAAAGCCCCCAGTAGCACGGGGAAAAGGGCCCAGTATGTCGAGCCCCCAGACCGAAAATGGCCAGGAGAGAGGGATTGTCTGAAGAGCTTGAGCTGGCTGATGCGATTTCTTTGAATGAAACTGGCACGCTTCACACTTGGTTACTAGTGCAGTTGCATCCTGGAGAGCGGTGGGCCAAAAGAAACCTTGTCGGAATGCCTTTCCGACAAGCGCTCTTGACCCTATGTGAGAGCCACATATGCCTCCATGTATCTCTGCCAACAGCTCTAGTCCATCCTCCCGAGGAATACACTTCAATTTCACACCGTTCAGTCTCTTCCTGTGCAGAACGCCATCGACGAACTGGTCCATGCTAGACTGATGGGCTACTTTTTCCGCTTCTTCCTGGTCCTGAGGGAGTTCTCCTGTCTGAAGAAAATGGACAATGGGTTGTGCCCAAGCTGGAGCCTGGGGCTCGACAACTAGGACTAAAGGCATCTCTTCTGCCGGGGGAACATTTGTCTCGACGGCAAGGGCCTGAGCCCCTGCTGGAGCCTGCTGTTCCCCGGCAGGCTTGTCGTTGATCCCGGCAACTTCCTTGCCGGTGGCTCCCGGGAGCTCTGCCGGAAAGTACTGACCAGAATTCAACTTCCTTCTCTTTTCTTGCCTCATTGATGGCGTTACAGATGGCTGAGTTAAACGGAGCACAAAAGTTCCTAGTTCCATAGGTAACTTGAGGGCAGCGCGCTTTGACAGGTCATCCGCAATACTGTTTTCGGCAGGAGGAATGTGCTTTGTTTGCAGGACGTCAAAGCGCTCTTCCATTTTTCTCACTTCATCCACATAAGCTTGCATCAATGGACTTTGATAATCTTTGTTGACTTGCCTGACAACAAGCTGCGAATCGCCTCTGATGACGAGCTTCTTGATACCAAGGTCTGCCGCGATCCTGAGACCGGCAAGCAGGCCTTCGTACTCCGCAGTGTTGTTCGTCGAACTCTCCCAGGGAAAATGCATCTGAATTACGTACTTGAGGTGCTCTTCGGTGGGTGCGACAAGCAGCACGCCAGCACCGGCGCCTTGCAGCGAGAAAGCCCCGTCAAAGTACATAATCCATTCTTGATCTGTTTCCTTGCCGGGAAGAGTCGTTTCTTGAATCTCTTCGTCTGGCGTTGGGGTCCACTCCGCAATGAACTCCGCCAAAGCCCTGCTCTGAATTGCTGAAGTACTTTCAAACTTGAGACCAAAGCTTGATAGTTCCAACGCCCACTCCACAATCCTGCCGGTTGCCTCTGGATTTCGCAAAATCCGCTGCAACGGGAAGCGAGTGACGACGGTAATCTCATGTGCCTGGAAATAATGGCGCAGCTTCCTCGAGGCCATGAGAAGGCCGAAGAGCAACTTCTGCACACCAGAGTATCTTGACCTAGCTCCCTATAGAAGGGAGCTGACAAAATAGACTGGACGCTGCACTATCTTCCTTTTTTGAACTGATTCCTCTGACTGCGCAGATCCTGTCTTGCCGGTACCAGACCTTGCCGGGGAAGATCCCGGCGTGTCACTTGACGGTCCTGCCACTGTCGTTGCCTCCTCGTCAACTTCTCTCTGCGCCACTAACGCAGCATTAACCACTTGATTCGTTGCCGCTAGATACAACAGCAACGGCTCTTGTGGTCTAGGCGCGACTAGCGTCGGCGGAGAGGAGACGTACCTCTTCAAATCTTGCAACGCTGTCTCCGCTTCCGGAGTCCATCTCATTGGACCTGCTTTCTTCAAAATTTTGAAAAAGGGCAGGGCGCGCTCAGCGGATTTGGAGATGAACCTGCTTAGGGCAGCAATGCAGCCGGCAAGACGACGTACATCCTTGACGCGTCTTGGTGCTTCAATCTGCTCAATAGCTTTGATCTTGTCGGGATTCGCTTCGATTCCACGCTGAGATACAAAGAACCTGAGAAGCTTGCCGGAAGGGACGCCAAACACACACTTCTCAGGATTGAGCTTTAAATTGATCTTGCGCAGATTTGTAAATGTTTCTTCTAGATCTTGTATGAGCGTCGCTTTATCCTTGGTTTTGACCACTATGTCATCCATGTATGCTTCCATATTTCTATGTAGCTGAGGCTCAAAACCAATTTGGACCGCTCTCGCAAACGTAGAACCAGCACTTTTCAACCCGAAAGGCATTCGTATAAAACAATACGTACCACATGGGGTGATAAATGTGGTCTTTTCTTCATCTTCTTTTGCCATGAAGATCTGATGATATCCCGAGTAGGCATCAAGGAACGACAGTAGGTCACAACCAGCAGTGGAGTCCACAATCTGGTCGATGCGCGGCAAGGGAAAAGGATCTTTTGGACAGGCTTTATTGATGTCTGTATAATCAATACACAGCCTCCATTTCCCATTCGCCTTGCGCACTACAACCGGATTGGCAAACCACGTTGGGTGAAGCACTCCTCTGACCAAGCCTGCCGCTTCTAGCTTCCTGATTTCTTCGGCAATGAATTATTGCCGTTCCAAGGCTTGCTTCCTGACCCTCTGCTTGACGGGCCGCGCATGAGGACAGACAGCAAGGTGGTGCTCAATTACCTCCCTGGGAACACCGGGGATGTCAGACGGTTGCCATGCAAACACGTCGACATTCGCCCGCAGGAAGGCAATGAGCGCGCTTTCCTATTTGTCATCTAGGGTGGAACTTATGGTGAAAGTTCCTCTCGTTCCGTTCTGGTGAAGCAGCCTTGGATTTTTTGTTCTTGCCGGTGGAACTCTCTGGTGCGTCCTCAACGGAAGCACAGCACTCTGAGGAGGTGCGCTTGCCGGAGTTTGCGCCAAAGATCTTGCCGGTCTTCTTCTTCCCCCCGGCAGTTCCAGCGGCAGGAGCAGATGCCTTGACGGCAGGTGCTGCAGCTGCCTCCCGGTATAGTTGGTCGGTGCAGATAAGTGCATCCTTCTTGTCAGAGTGGATAGTGATGACACTTATCGGTCCAGGCATCTTCAACACATTGTACGCATAGTGTGATGCCGCCATGAACTTAGCCAGCGCTGGGCGGCCGAGGATCCCATTGTATGACATAGGAATCTTGGCGACATCGAACACTACCTTCTCTGTCCTGTAGTTGAGCTCGCTACCAAATGTTACCGGTAGGGTAATCTTGCCTTTTGGCTGGGTCCTTCCTGGATTGATCCCCTGAAACGTGCCCGTTTCCTCGAGATCTTCATCAGGAATTTGCAGCTTCTTGAGCACGTCTGGCGAGATTAAGTTCAGCCCAGCCCCATCGTCAACTAACATTTTTGTCACCTTGAGGTTGCGGATCGTTGGTGAGACCAACAAGGGCAAACACCCGACCGCAGTTGTGCGATCAGGGTGATCCTCGGCGTCAAAAATGATAGGCGTGCTGGACCATTTTAAAGGCTTGCGTGCATCGAACGACGGCTCCGTTGCATTAACCTCACGCACCCACTGTTTAAGTCGGTGATGAGAAGAATGCAACGAGGCGCCCCCGTCAATACACATGGCCTCTGTGGCTTTCTGAAACTCATGCTCACTGGATTCGTCGTCTTCTTCATCATCATCCCCTCCCTCGTCTTTATCGCGGCCTCGGGCGGGCCTCTTCTTGTGTTGCTTAGCCTTGCCGCGGCGGCCTCCTCGGCCACCACGTTTCTTGCCAGATCCCTCAGCACCGTCCTGGGCCTTCTCCTTGTCTCGTCTTTCGTACTCAGCTCTCTGCTTCTCGACAAGCTGCTCAACTTGCCGGCAGTTTTGGAGATCGTGGCCCTTGGTGCGATGGATCTTGCAATACTGCTTGCCGGAGTTTTTCGACTTGTCGGCAGCCGCCAAGGCCTGGCAGGAGGCGCACCCGGCAACTTCCTTGCCGGGGTCGTCAACCTTGGCCTTCTTAGCGGTGTCGGGGTTGCCGGATTCCTCGACAGCAAGCACGGCCTTACCTCTGCGCTTCTTGTTCCGCCGCCGGCCTTTCTTTGGCGGGGTTGCAGCGTCTTCATCTTCTGATTCGCCCCCCGCGCCAACACCCTCGCCAGGGAGTTTCCTCCCTTCTTCAGCTCGAGCACACTTGTCGGCCAAAGTGTAAAGCTCGGCAATACTCCTGACCTTGTTCATCGCCAGCTCTTCGCGCATTTTGCGGTTGCGCACGTTTTGATGAAACGTGC
Organism: Thinopyrum elongatum; assembly: GCA_011799875.1. NCBI lineage: Eukaryota > Viridiplantae > Streptophyta > Magnoliopsida > Poales > Poaceae > Thinopyrum > Thinopyrum elongatum. The sequence continues at coordinate 502,391,482 of CM022298.1, forward strand.
TAACAACAGCGGCAGGATGAACGTCTGGAATATTGTATTGCACCCGGCTAAATCTCTGGATAAACTTGCGCAGGGGTTCGCCCTCCTTTTGAGGGAGGAGATGCAAATCACTCTCTTCGCCAGGAGCTTGGTGGCCTCCAACAAAGGCGCCAACAAACTGATGGCACAGATCTGACCAGGAAGAAATGGAATTCTCCGGCAGATGCATCAACCACGACCTGACGTTGGGTTTGAGCACCAACGGGAAGTAGTTGGCAAGTATCTTGTCATCTCGGCCCCCAGCAGCCTGCACCGCAATGGTGTAGATGCTCAAGAACTCCGAGGGGTGAGTCTTGCCGTCATATTTCTCCGGGACCTCTGGTTTGAACATTCGGGAGTTGGGCCACTGGACTCGCCGCAGCTCACGGGTAAACACTGGACAACCTACCTTATAGGGCAAGTCGCCTACGTCCCCTGGCGCAGGCTTGTCGACAGTGGGCCCTGCGCGTTTATCAGACTGATGACGCGCCTCCCGTCGCCGCTCGATGGTAGTTCAAGCGTCTTCTTTGCTCCGTTCCCGAAGAACTTGGCGCTGATCGCGGCGCATCCGCGGATCGGATGACGCCGTGGAATCGTCATCACGGCCGTCAGTCCGCCGGGTTGATGACCGCTGCTGCTGTCGTGGAGGGGAGTGCACCATGGTCGCACCGCCTCCAGTCTTCTCACTATCGGCTCGCGTTGGATTGGTAGACCGCTGCCGCGAGGGCCCCGCAGGCTGCGGCCCATCCTTGTTGACGAAGCCGATAAGGCTCTAGATAGTAGACCGCCACTCCTCCATCTTCTCCGGAGCAGGAGGGAAATCGAGGAGCAGCTGCGCACGTGCCAAGGCTTCTGCCGGCGTAGGTGGCGGCGACAGGTGCGAGGTACGTGAGGTGCTCTGACTCCTAACAGTGTTAGAAGGAGCACCATCACGATCACGCGACCGCGCGCCACTTCCATCGGCAGTTTGGCGTGCATGCTGGGCCTGCGCACCTTGGGATCGATACGCAGAAGTCTTTCCATGGGGACGTTCAGACCCACCAACGCCACGGCGCTGCTCGTCGCGTGTGACCTGAGAAGGCCGCAACGCTTGCACCAGCGTGAGAGTCTTAGAAGGCGTCCTCCGATCTCTGGAGTTCGCCGCGCCGCCCGTAAGCAGCACGGCTCCATCTTTGGATCTAGCGACGTGCGGGTCGCCGTCGCCGCTGCGAACGACGCCGCTCGCCTGGCTTGGATCACCAGAACGCCGTGGAGGCTCTAAACCTCCATCGCCTGCATCCAGGTCGTCACCCGTCCGAGTAGGTACAGGCAAGACGGAACAACCGCTGCCGCACCCTTCTTGTTGGGCGGCATGATGACAAAGACGGTGAAGAAACTGACACGCTGATCACCAGATCAGGTTCGCGCAACCTCGATCCCCCTACCTGGCGCGCCAAAGATGTCGGCGTACGACACCTATGGGATCCGAGGGACCCCTTTACGATTCGGCAGGGAGAGAGGTATGCACAAAGAGCAGAACTGAGGACCAGCGCGAGGGGATTTTTACCCAGGTTCGGGCCGCTGATCAGCGTAAAACCCTACTCCTGCTTTTGTTTATTATCAGTGTATTCGTCCCAGTTCTTGGAGCGCTTGCAATGAACAGTGTGTTCGTGCAGCGGCTACGCATGCAGAATGGGCCGAGAGTCTTCTCCCCCTGTAGCAGTTGCCTTGGGCCTCCTTTTATATGCTCAAAGGGGTCACCACAGTGGCGAACTGTTCATACGCGAGGTGTAAAGTAGTTACAGGGTTATCATACCTAACCACTGGCGGTTTAGGACAAATACATTTAATGCACCGTGAAGTGTCCGTTGAGGTGTCCCTACTTTCTTGGGGATGGAAAAAGGAGCCATCCCATCAGCACCGCTTAAGCTCTCCTCCACTAGCATCTTGCCACGCATCCAGAGATGGGGCCAGAATGTCAGGCTGGTCACTGCGCTGGAGCGGTGGCACAGTGGCGGAACCTTGCCGGGGTGCGAATCTTGCCGGGCTCCGCAGACTACCCCGGCAAGATCTTGCCGGGGGCCGAGCCCCTGGTCTCCAGTTCTCCTTATCTTCTGGTCCTTGGCTTGAATGTCTCTGATAATCTCGGATTAATCTTCAGCTGTTTCCCGACAAGCCTTGTTGCAGGTATGGCTACAACTGCCCGTGCACAAGTACGGGGTACTAAAGGCCCAATACTTAGTACACCGACAGAAGGAGTGTCTACAACCATAGTCACGCGCCTCCTCTAATGCGTTTTTTCATACAACTCCATGCAACGTGAAATTAAGCAACGTAAGTACTACTGTATATTATACATAGATCAAATGTGCTACATTTAAAGGAACTAGCCTACATGTAGTCATCGTCGGTGATGTAAAACAACTCCTTGTCGGACGGACCGGCCTTGTGGTCATTGGCGACGGGTTCCGACTCCTCGTCGTCCTCATCCGCTAAGAGTTGTTCAAGCTTCACATCCGCCTTGTGGATGAAGCCCTGGTTTGCCGCCACCTCCAGCTCGGACATAATGGACTCGAAGGTGGCTTGTTGCTCCGCCTCCTCCACTTGAGCGAGCTCGAACGCCGCCAGCACCGAGCTGTTCACCGGTGCTGATCTCGAAGGCCTGTGCAGGGAAGCAGGAATGGCGGCACTGAGGGAAGACCTGTCAGCCAGTTCAATACACAAGGCTCACTTCGAGGCAGCGATAAGGTCAATAAGGCCATCACTGACGAAAGCAGAAGTTGACAAGTTCATGTTACACAAGCATTTTAGATCAGTCAACCCTTGGATAACGCAATCACTGGGCGATTAAATGATACTCCATATTTGTGTGGGTCTTTTTTATGAAAAATGAGAATTCAAGCGACTCTGGTTGTGTTTGCCACTGCCATTTTTCTCTACAATCGTCGACGACCTCGGCTATATTGACAAACTAATAATGAAATACAGTAGCCTGTAATAGCATTTGGCTATCTTTGCTTAAGGAAGAAAACATGACGACCTCGGCACTATAAGAGTAGAATGTGCCATGTTTATGTGTCAAGTATTCAACATGACTGACTTTTTGCAACTGTTTAACACATGGGTTTCCAATTTTGGGAGCACCTCTCTATACATCTCCATCCCTGTAGACTAAGAACGCACTGGTCTTGCAGTAGCTCGACGCTAGCTCTTTCCCGTCAGAGGTTGGTGGCGTGAAAGCACATTGTGAGATCCGCAACGTGCCGCCTTCACAGAAGCTTTTCCTGCAGGAAATCAATCATCAGGACAGGGGATGCAAGTTCAATAAACCAGTGATTTATCTTTGCAGGGTGATATCAGTTACAGGCTTACAGCTAGTCTCGCAAGAATGTATGCAATCTGGTGAAAATTTGACACATGATGCTCTACGTTGCACGGATACTTGGATACGTATCGGATACGCGATACGGGGATACACCCGATACGCCAATTTTCTAAAAACATGGATACGGGGATACGTTTATATATAGATATTACATATATTAATTATTAAAAATATGAAGAAAAAAAAGGAGCTTCTAGGTCAAAACATGCCTCAATAGGATTACCCCCTTTCTTTTCTTACACTTGGTCCACTTCCATTAATTGGCAGTGGGACTTCCCTAGGTTTCCTGTTCCAATCAGTGCATCGACTCTCTCTTGCTCACCTTTCAATTGAAGAAGAACATTGACTGACATGTTTTGACATGAACTCACGCCCATGTTGGGAATCTTCATAACGTGTACCTTTACTATTGAGGGGATTTCACGTCGAACGAGGGGTTTCAGGTATCTAAAACGTATCGCAGAAGTATCCTAGGAGTATCAAACATTATTTATTTATTTTAAATCAAAAAATCAAGGGATACGTATCGGGCCGTATCGGGGCAGTATCCGGCTGGATACGCGAGCTTTCTGAAGTATCCGCGCATCGTGGGATGCTATCATGTCCCCTTGTTAAGGAGAAGAATGCATGCTTGACAGTGACGAGTTCTCAAGACATGAGAAAGCTGCGAGGAAAGGGCTTGGAGACGTACCGTGCAGCGTCCACAAGCTGCGACGCTATACCCTTTCTTTTGCGTGATGGCACCACCCAGATGGCCCGGAATCCACAGAGCGCAGGAACAGCTTCTTCTTCGCAGACTATGGCGCCAGGGCCCTGGCACTCTTCTTTGTTCTTGTCAGGATGATTATGCCGTCGTAAGACTTCCCTCTTGAAACTTATTTTCCCAAACTCTAATGTATGGTTTGCCTGTGCTGATTCTGTTTTATTGTCCGGCAAATTGCTTCGGTTTTCCGATGCAGAGCTTGGAATAACTTTGTGTGCTGCTTTTATTGGTTCGGCAACTAGACATCCCGCTATCCTCCCACCAGATACAAACAGATACACCTATGCAACAGAGATGTTCTTTTTTCAGCAACACAAAAATATGTTGCATTTATGCTGTTATATCTTATATACACGGGAATTACGACTGTGACTTACCTTGCAGAGCTTATGAGGGAGCTGGCCTTCACCAAAGCCCAGCTCCTTCACCACTTTGATCACCTCCTGAACCTGACATATGTACATGACGTTACATGGTTTGCATCCTAAATCTGTTCAATTTGCATCTACATTTCGATTGTCAAAATGTGGCTTGGTTGTCAAGTGGTTTACAGTCTGAACAGACGACATACAGATTACAGCTATCAGTAAATTTACAGTCTGCATTTCTTCAGAAAGTCATGCATCAGAACATAACAAAGTGAATTTGGCCAAAATTACCTTGCTGTTCCGTACGCATTAATTTTCACCGCTTGCTAGAATTATCCGGTCACCGCCCTCGGACCTCATAACCACGGTTTCCTCGCGCCAACCCTGCAACTCGTCGGTCAGAAACTCTCCACCCATAGAAACAGAAGAAACAAGGGCAATGGCACTGCAATTCACAACAGAACAAGCGGGGCCTAATAATGAACCTTGAACGGGACGCCCTCGAAGTAGCTCTTGTGGTAGGCCCTGTGGACATTCTCGTCCTCGTCGTTGCCGCGGGCATACATCATGCCGCAGACCGCGCACGTATGGAGGAGGAAATCAGGCTGCCCCAGTTCCAGGTGGAACTGCCCGTAGTTCCTCTTCTTGTTGAGGATCTTGCCGTCGCCGCAGCTCCTGGGCCTCTTCGCCTCCGCCGCCTCGCTGCCCAAAACAATCGACACGGATCAGTCCAAGGGTGAATCTGGAAGGCACCAATTCGGAGTAGAATACTTCCAAGATGCATCAATTGTGAGGCTAGGCTCGGAACCGGCGAAATTTGGTACGAGCAGTGATCGGCTTCAAGCGGGGAAGTAGAAGAAGAACCTGTTCGGATCCGGCCCCGTGGCCTGGTGCTTGAAGAACGTGTTGATCTTGGGCTGCATCTCCTCGCGCTCTCCCCCTTCTTGTTTCCTGCCGGAGTGGGGGGAGAAGAGGCGACGGCGGCCGGCGGAGACGAGGAAGACGGGGTGGGGTGGGGAGAGAAGCAGCGATTGGTGGGGACTGACAGGGGGGCAAGCGGGCGAATGGACGGTGCTGATGAGAGGATGACGCCGCGAGGCGAGGAGATCGGACGGGCAGGGAATGGGAAGGCCGTCGCGCGGGTTTCTGAGATGAAAGATGTGGGATTCGGGCGCCAAAACAACCGCCGAAAATGCCAGGCCTAGAGTCATCTCCATCGGTAGCCGGAAATGAATGGTCCACCATATTTCGTCTTCAGCTCTCAAATTTGGCTTCCAAGTTCCAATTCAAGTGGCAGCCCTAAATTACACTAACACGTGAGATCCACCAATGAGTGTGGGGTTTCTTCTATCTCTCTCCATCCGCGTCATCATTCCACCGTCAATTCACAAATTCGATGAGGTGGCAGAGCCGTTCTAGATTAGGGCAGGAGCGTCCCGAGGCAAGAGGTGCCGACACCGGAGCGGAGACATCTGATGGGATGACGCGGTAACAATGTAGGATTTCTAGAGTTTGTGGAGGACGTCAGCCGATGATGATGTAGAGCTTCTAGAGTTTGTGGAGGACGTGATGACAAGGAGGGGCGAAGGAGCACCGCGAAGGAGGCCGCTTATGACAGTGTAGAGCTAGGGCAAGTCAATGTGGAGCTGGGGATGGTGTGCTGATGCGTGGTGGTGTGACCCGACAGACGAGTTCGGGGAGGGGTTGAGTGGGTGCGCGGGAGGCCGAAAGAGACACGGTCACCACTGTGCGGGGGTGGGGGGAGCCCACTAGCAGGGCGTTTAGGGGGGTTGTTGGAGATGCTCTTAGGCTTCGCTTGTGAGCTCTATAAACATTCACCTTTGTAAGAACTTATCATCGGTATTTTACCGATAATGAATAGAATACTTTAATCGAAGGGACAAATTGTCGATGAGTTGGATATCCACTCGGGGAGCAAATCGATACGAGCACTACCGATGCAGTACCCTAGGGTATAGCCACTCGGAACAGACTCGATCCATCAACCATAAGGTGTCCCATGCCCACGACTCCGAGTCCACCAGCTATACAAAGGAGAATCATCACTTGGAGTATAAGGCACATATTCTACAGATTGGCTAGTAGGACTAGTACTATCCAACTATGACTACTCCTTACGGACTCGGTTGCCTTGTAACTATAGCCCCATACACCTATACAAGACGAGGCAGGGACCCCGATAGGTGTAGGATTAGAAAGCTTCACAAGACCATAAGGTAGGATTAGAAAGACATGAAGAAAAGTAATGACAACTTAAGCACAATTTATATGCTCTTGATTTAGTTAGCTAGTGTGCTATTTGAATTATTATGCAATGCATTGATTCGATCTGTGCAATGTAATTTGTGATTTGGTTTTCTTATATACTTTCATATGTGCAATGCATTTTGTGCTTTGCTTTGCTTATGTACTTGCAATGCGTACATGTGTAATGCTACCGTCAAATTTCTGGCACTCAATATGTCCAATTTTCAGCAAAGTTCATACTAAATTCTTTCATGGATTTTACTTTTTGTACTTATTTTATAGTTCTTTATTGCAATTTTATATATTTTATAGTAATATTTAAATTTTATAGTTTATAGTGAGGATGTTTGTTGATCCACCAAAACATTAAAGTTAAGCTCATTCCTCATAAAATTTATCAGTATATACCCGTTAGTAAAAAATCCAACCCAAGGGGAGAGACATCCCGAAGGCATTGCATTGTAAGGCCGAGAAAGTGGTGACAAATTTCTATGCGTGTGGCTCAGGAGTGTTAAACAAGGTTGTTGACAATTTTTATTGTGCTTTTATTACTGCAAAAATATGCACTTTATCAAGAACAACCCTGAAGTCTTTCATTGTTTGTCTCGTACAAAGAAACTTAGTGCAACAACTACCGAGGGACATACTTCCCTTTGACGCGGTGGATAGGGCAACATAGTTTTGTTTCTTAAATGTCCGGCAAGTCCGGAGGTGGACTTGTTATCTAGTACCTTGCAACTTGCATCGTTCGAATATGAAAAACCCAAAATATCAAATGCCACACCCTAGAATATCAAAGCCTTGATTTGGTTATTTAAAACTGTTACATTACACATTATCCTGGGTCCACATTTATAACCCAGACTGCCAACAAAATACTCTGATTTCATAATTAAAATCCTACTCTCCATCATATTTTTTTCATATCTCTATCTATAGTAGACATTTATAACATACCTTAAAAACATTTACCCGAGGGAGTATAAATACCGCACATTTAGCCCAGGCTAAACAAAACCAAAGCGAGAGAAGCCATCTACAACATTAATCGCAGATAGAGAGGGGAAAAGAGGATGGAGAAGATAGGGGGAATTGAGAAGCATTCTTGTTCATATGTACCGCACAAACTTCGCCCACCTCGCTTTCGTGCTCCTGTATCGCCCAGACCCCCCCCCCCTGAAACCCTAACCAGCTTGCCTGACTAAATCTTTCCATCGTTCTCATATTTGGGCGGTGCACGAGCTCCTCTTTGGTCCCTTGATGGCGCCAGGGGCCGGGGTGCAGATGGAAATAGGGCAGTGGTTGCTCGACATCGGAGCGCGCTTCGTCTCGCTCCTAGAGTCCAACAATGAGGTTCTTTTGTTACTCGAGGTGAGCATACCAACAAATTTGAATATCTACCCTGGCTTTGCCTATCATCATTGTTCTCATATCCATCAGGTTTACTTTTTAGATGATGGTAGAGATATGTTGCCCCCAGGCCCTACATAGAACCGATGCACAAAGCCACAAAAAAGTGTCCAGTTTTGGTTACGTAATCACAAAGACGAGGTTACCCATGCTAATATCTATTGTTAATCTTTATATGTACTTTCTAGTCTACCCTTGCTAAGTTACTCATGTAACCTGGGTTTCAGGAAGTGGTTGCTATTTTGATTGGTATAAACTTAGATTTGTTGCAGACATCTGGTTGTCCAGGGTGGTCCGACCGTCGCCTGAGAGTATGACGAGGCTCTTCAACCCATGACGAATGCTTTCATTAGAATGGATCTACTAAACCACCCTCACTTGGGCGTCAATTGGTTCCGTCAGTTTCTTAACAAAGATTACCAAGGTCTCCGCACTAGAGGTCCCCAGTGAGGTTGAGGGTGAGTCTTCTTCTCATGTTGAAATAGTGTGGTCCACATGCATGTGCCCTTCTTGTTTATGTGACTTCAGGGTGTGTTTACACTAGTTGTGGACACTTTCAGTAAGTTGGATGATATTTAAAGCCCTTGTTTACAAAGAGGGGTTTGATGCTTGAACCCATTGCTATGGTCATGTCACTTATTTTGATGTTAGATCTTGACAGCGATGACATCAAGACAAATGATGTGACCTTTGCAATGGTTTCGAGCTCTGAAACCCTCTTTGCAACAAGGGGCCTTCCATATCATCCAATTTGGTGAAAGAATTTACAACAACTGTATTCACTTTCTCGAGCCAAGTAAATAAGAAGGTTAAGGATGTGTAGTGTAGACAACACCGTTTTCATTGCGAGAGGAAGACTCGCCCTCATCACATCATCCTCATAGGGGCGTGTCACGGACCTATCCTATACCGGGCCTTTGGCCCTGTCATGTCCCTGCTGGATGGGCCAGCGACCCATCTTGCGGCAGCTGTACTACAAGAGGGAGTATCGGGGCACCTGAGAATGGGATCGAAGAACATCAAACTGGCTACGGGGCACCTGAGAAGAGGATCAAAGAACATCGAACTGGTTTCTTAGGCAGACGCGGTAGCTTCGACGGATCTCCTCCCTACCTTCGGCTCTTCTCTAATCTCCTCCCTACCTTTGCTCTTCTCTCCCAAATCCCCCTTCTTGTTGCTGCCATTTGCATATCTTGAGTGAATCCTTTTATCCGGCATCCATTGAGGGATTGTATCTAGGTTCATAATAGTTGGTTACAATCCATTGAGGGATTGTAAAGCCCTTCTACTATCTTGGAGCCCCGCCAATCACCAACGGTTCTCCGAGCATAAAAAGAGATGATCATGCTGCCATTTACTGCTTTTAGTCCTATAGTTGTTTGGCAATCACACTAGACATGTTTTATTCCTGTAATAATGTGTTCTGGAAGTTTGTCTCTCTAGTGCTAGAGAGGCAGGAGAGTATTGTGTGCGTGTCTATGGTCTTTGTAGCTGCACATTGTATTCAGACCTGTTTTCGGACTTCTTTCATAGTAATGGAGCTAGGGAGCTCTCCCTGTTGATCTAAAAAATATGTCGCGTGCGTTGATAGATTCAGCGGCTACAAGGGATCGATCTGATGGTTTAAAACCCGACTAATTTATCTAGGAAATCAGTTAGTTGACGATTAGCAATGTCCTTTCATGCAAGTTCTGATCCTAATTATGGCAATGTCTTGAGCAATACCAATCTTAACGCCCCATGATAACCCACAAGTATAGGGGATCGCAACAGTTTTCGAGGGTAGAGTATTCAACCCAAATTTATTGATTCGACACAAGGGGAGACAAAGAATATTTGTAAGTATTAGTAGTTGAGTTGTCAATTCAACCACACCTGGAGATTAAATATCTGCAGCAAAGTGATCAGTAGTACAGTAATATGATAGTTTGATAGTGATAGCAATAGTAACGGTAACAGTAACAATAGTAACAGTAGTTTTGTAGCAGTTGTAACAGTAGCAACATCAATATTAACTTAGCAAAGATCAATATATGAAAATCTCGTAGGCATTGGATCGGTGATTTCGTTGGATGATATTCATCATATAACAGTCATAACCTAGGGCCACAACACTAGCTCCAGTTCATCAATGTAATGTAGGCATGTATTCCGTAAATAGTCATACGTGCTTATGGAAAAGAACTTGCATGACATCTTTTGTCCTACCCTCCCGTGGCTGCGGGGTCCATAAGGAAGCTAAGGGATATTAAGGCCTCCTTTTAATAGATAACTGAAACAAAGCATTAACACATAGTGAATATATGAACTCCTCAAACTACGGTCATCACCGGAAAGTATCCCAATTACTGTCACCTTGGGGTTTACGGATCATAACATGTAACAGGTGCATATAACTTGCAAGACCGGATCAAGAACATAGATATAATGGTGAAAACATAAATGGTTCAGATCTGAAATCATGGCACTCGGGCCCTAGTGACAAGCATTAAGCATAGCAAAGTCATAGCAACATCAATCTCAGAACATAGTGGATACTAGGGCTCAAGCCCTAATAAAACTAACTCGATTACATGATGAATCTCATCCAACCCACCACCGTCCAGCAAGCCTACGAAGGGATTACTCACTCCCAGCGGTGAGCATCATGAAATTGGTGATGGAGGATGGTTGGTGATGACGATGGTGGCGAATCCCCCTCTCCGGAGCCCAGAACGGACTCCAGATATGCCCTTCCGATGAAGAACATGAGGTGGCGGCGGCTCCGTATCGTGCAATGCAATGAAACTTCCTCTTCTATTTTTCTCGAAGAATATGAATTTACAGTATCCAGAATAGGGTTGGAGGAGCCTTGTGGGCCCCACTACCCACCAGGGCGCGCCAGAGGAGGTGGCGCGCCCTGGTGCCTAATGGGCAGCTGCCCCCCTCCAGTGCGTCTTGGTTCTAGTATTTTTTATTTATTACAAAATAATTCTCCAAAAAGTTTTATCCAATTCCGAGAACTTTTATTTCTGCACAAAAACAACACCATGGTAGTTCTGCTGAAAACAACGTTAGTTCGGGTTAGTTTCATTCAAATTATGCAAATTAGAGTCCAAAACAAGAGCAAAAGAGTTAGGAAAAGTAGATACGACGGAGACGTATCAACTCCCCCAAGCTTAACCCATTGCTTGTCCTCAAGCAATTCAGTTGACAAACTGAAAGTGATAAAGAAAAACTTTTACGAACTCTTTTGTTCTTGTGTCCATATATATGCTTAAATAGCACCCATGTTTTCAGCAAAGATCATAACTAACCATGTAAATGATAACTCTTAGAAATTATATTCACTCATATCAATGGCATAATCAACTAGCGAGCAATAATAAAATATCTCAAATGCCAACACTTTGTCAAAACAATCATGATATAATATTATAATAATGGCATCTCGCTAGCCCTTTCTAAGACCGCAAAACATAAATGTAGAGCACCTCCAAATTTCAAGCAGCGACTAGACATTGCAATTTATGGTAGAAGAGATCCAGTCATGATGCACACAACATTAACTATACACAATGCATGAGGATGACAATAGTGCTCTCAGACTGGTACTTGTTTGAGAAGGTGATGACTCAACATAGAAGTAAAATAACATGAAAAGTAAATAGATAGGCCCTTCGCAGAGGGAAGCAGGGATTTGCAGAGGTGCCAGAGCTCAAAGCTTAAATCAGAGATAAATATAATTTTGGGAGGTGCACCTTTCCTGTCAACGTCACGACCAAGAGTTTTCAATATGTTCCATGCTAAACAAATTAGCGGTGGTTCCCAAGCGGTAAAATTAAAGTTTACTCCCCCTCCACCAATAAACACAAGCCATGGCTAGCCGAATCCTCAGGTGCCCTCCATACCAACAACAGTCCGGGGGAGTTTTGTTTAATTATTTTTGCAACTTTGATCATGGGACTGGGCATCCCTTTTACCAGCCCCTCTCATGCAAGGACGAGTGAATAAACACTCATCATGAGAATAACCCGCTTAGCATGGAAGATACTAACCACCCCATGTCCGCTCCATGAGCGGTACGGGCACACAAAACAGATGTTCATTTGAATAATTAGAGGTGGCACATGCAAATTTACTTAGAACGACAAGGGAATACCGCATATAGGTAGATATAGTGGACTCATCTGGAATAACTTTTGGTTTAAGGATTTTGATGCACAAGCAGTATTCCCGCTTAGTACAGGCGAAGGCTAGCAATTAGGTTGAGAAGCGACCAACTAGAGAGCAAAAACGGTCATGATCATGCATTATGAATAATTAGCATTGAGTACTAGCATGAGTAGGATATAAACACCATTAACATAAATATCGTGGAGGCTATGTTGGTTTTGATTCAACTACACGCGTGAACATGTGCCAAGTCAAGCCACTTGAAACATTCAGAGGAGGATACCATATCATCATACTACATCACAACTATTTTAATGCATGTTGACACCCAAGATAAATCATTATCAACTCCTAGCTACTTAAGCATGGCATGAGCAACTATAATGTCTAATTTTCATCACAAACATGTTTAATCATAGTATGCTAAATCATGGATACTGAGTTAAACATATTTACAAAAACAAAAACAAGTTGAGTTCATACCCGCTTTTCCTGCCACAGTCACTTCATCATATATCTTCATTATTGCCTTTCACTTGCACGACCGAATGATATGAAAATAATAATAGTGCAAGAGTGCCTTGGACTAAGCTGGAATCTGCAAACATTTTATTTAAAGGAGAAGACAAAATAATTTGGGCTCTTTGTTAGAGCAATAGTAGTGCATGCGACAACCACTCAACATTTTCATCGTGGTCTCCCCCTTGATACGACTCAACAAAAAGAAAAGAATTTCAGATAAACACACTGAAATGTTTTTGGATTTTTTAGTTTTTCTTGAAAGGAAACAAATTAAAGGAAGAAAAACAAGAATAAGAAAAACTATTTACACGGGAAAGCTCCCAACAAGCAAAAGAAGAAATGAGAAATCTTTTTGGGTCTTCTTTTAATACTTCAACTAAATTAAACTGGAAAGAAAAACCGAAAAGAAACGAGAAATATTTTTGGATTTTCTCAAAGTGTTTCAAACACACGAGAAGAAAGCAAGAAAAATAAAACTAGCATGGATAATACAATGAAAAAGTGTGAACACCGACAACTGAAATGAAGTGTGTGAACATGAATGTAATGTCGGTGGAAATACGTACTCCCCCAAGCTTAGGCTTTTGGCCTAGCTTGGTAATCACCATTTGTGGCCTGGATAATAGTAAGAATGATAGCTCAGGGAGCGTCTCGGTGCAGCCTCCTCAGCTTGGCGGGCAGCCTCTACTGCAGCGTTGTACTCACGCGCCTCGCTCTCATATATGTAATACGTACCTTTTCCCTGGTAATCAAAGAGAGCAGGTGCCGACAAGATAACATGTATGATGTTTTTTTAATTAAAAATCAAGTTATAGTTGTAGTTCGTGGCCTTATATTTAATGAATTCATGACGCTGCATTGCACTAAAGTCTAAGTACTGGTTAGGTAAAATAGGGTCATTAGGCTAAGGTGACACACCTAGCATCCTAGCTATACGGGAGGCATAAATCCCTTCATAAAAGTGACCACTATCAGCATTGCATTGCAACCTTCGTGCAACGATTGCTCCAAGATTATAACATTTAATTCCTGTCAGAGCAGTGTGTATGAGGCTGAAGTCTGGGGCACATAGGGTACTGCAATCTTGTTTTCCCACGATGCATTTGCAATTAAAGAGTGCAAAGTAATGAATTGATGGAAATTGTATACTTTTTATTCTAGCTTGTGTCACTCCTCTATCCTCACCACAACATAGACTAGCCAAAAACATCTCATATTTAGATTTTGGTGGTTCGTGCAGCGAACCCCAATATGGAATTTTGCACGCAACACAGTAATCTTCTAGAGGCATGGTGAAGGCACTATCGTAAAGGATAAATGAAACTCTAGAATCACGAGAATGATATTTAAATTTCTTGGTGAATGTCTGGGTGAGGTTGAGATGTTGAATGCACTTATCTGCGATGAAGGGAGCGAACTCGGTGTTGTAAACATATTGCTCAAATTCTTCCTTGATACCTGCTCCTATCATGAACTCATCACACGGCCATAGGCATGATTGGTACCGACATCCCGTATCTTGCTTGCACTAGGCTCAACATAAGACTGTCGTATTGAACTCCTGCTCGATGATGCCTCCGAGGACTTTCTCCTCGAGGAACTCCTCCCAAGGAGGTACATTTTTTTGTACGAACAAATTTCTGAAGTTTTTGAGTCGCAAAATTTTGCCAACAAAAACTTCACAAGATTAATAGTAACCACTCATATGGATGTCTAGAGGCTATATCAAGCATTCAAGCTACTTAGGGCTCAAATAATTCAACATGCAAGCTCATTTACAGCAGCACCAAGAGTAGCTAAATATTCAAAATATAAACCACAAAACAAAAACTAATTGGAGCAATGGAGTAGTCACATACCAAGTAGCAATCCCCCAAAACAGTTTCAAAAATGAAGCTTCGAGCAAAGAGATCGAAATCCGTGGGTTTGTGAGCAAGAACGCGCGAGAGAGAGCTACAAAGAATTTTTTTCTGGAGGTAGGTGATGAAGTGAGCTAAAGGGATAAGTGAGGGGGGCCTTGTGGGGCCCACTACCCACCAGGGCGCGCCAGGTGGGTGTGGCGCGCCCTGGTGCCTAGTGGGCACCAGACCCCCTGTAATGTTTTTTGTATCAGAAATTCTTAAATATTCAGAAAAAAAACCGTGTTAAAATTTCCGGTCATTCTGAGCACTTCTATTTTTTGGCACTTTTTTATTGCACGGATAAATCAGAAAACAGGATAAACATGGCATTTTATTGCATTTAAATTAAAATAACAGAAAACAAAACATAGGGACAAAAAGTTGTGCCTACTGAATTCATCGACCACATGCCTCTCGAAAATAATCCATTAATAAGGTTGATCAAGTCTTATTAACAACCACTTTCGATTAGCATGAACCCGAAGAACTTTCGTAAGACACTAGGTTACCTCAATGGGGATATGCTTATCCCTAACAATAAGTATTTCATACTTCTTTTTGACAGTAGGTAGAGGGATTTGAAAACTTCCAATAGTAATTGTCGGAGACTTTTCAATAACATTAATACCATTCACTTGAAATTGTTTCTTCAGAAAATGCACCGTATGCTCATTACCATTGATATGAAAAGTGACTTTGCTTTCATTGCAACCAATAATAGCCCCTACAGTGTTCAAAAAGGATCTCCCAAGGATAATCGACATGTTGCCGTCCTCGGGCATCTCAAGTATAACAAAGTATGATAAGATAGTAACATTTGCAACAACAACGGGCACATTCTCACAAATACCGATAGGTATGGCAGTTGATTTGTTAGCCATTTGCAATGATATTTTAGTAGGTGTGAGTTTATTCAAATCAAGTCTTTTGTATAAAGAGAAAGGCATAACACTAACACCAGCTCCTAAGTCACATAAAGCAGTTTTGACATAACTTCTTTTGATGGAACATGGTATAGTTGGTATTCCTGGATCTCCTAATTTCTTAGGTACTCCATCCTTAAAGGAATAATTAGCAAGCATAGTGGAGATTTCAGCCTCAGGTATTTTCCTTTTATTAGTGATAATTTCTTTCATATATTTAGCATAAGGGGCCATCTTTAAAATATCAGTCAAACGAGTACGCAAAAAGACTGGCCTAAGCATTTCAGCAAAGCGTTCAAATTCTTCATCATCCTTTTTCTTAGATGGTTTAGGTGGAAAGGGCATGGGTTTCTGAACCCATGGTTCTCTTTCTTTACCATGTTTTCTAGCAACAAAATCTCTCTTATCATAATGTTTATTTTTAGGTTGTGGGTTATCAAGATCAACAACAGGTTCTATTTCAACATCATTATCTGGTTCTTTATCATTGTCTTGTTGAGCATCTTCATGAACATCATCACTATCATTTTCATTGTCACTAGATGAATGTTCATTACCAGATTGAGTTTCAGCATCTGAGATAGAGACATCATTGTTATCTCCAGAAGGTTTTTCTATTTCAGGTTCACTAGAAGTATGCAAAGTCCTATCATTTTTCTTTTTCTTTTTAGATGGATTGGGTGCATTAGCATTAGTTCTTTGAGAGTCCTGTTCAATTCTTTTAGGGTGACCTTCAGGATAAAGTGGCTCCTGAGTCATTGTACCTCCTCTAGTCATTACTCTAACAGCATAATCATTTGTATTATTATTCATTTCACTGAGCAACTCACTTTGAGATTTGGCAACTTGTTCTAACTGAGTTTGAACCATAGAAGCATGTTTTCCTACTCCTCTGACATCATTAGTGATTCTAAATAACAAGTCACTCAAGCGAGCAATCATATCAGAATTTTGTTTTAACTGTTTCATAACATAGGCATTGAAGTGATCTTGCTTCATGATATAGTTATCGAATTCATATAAGCATTGACTAGGAGGTTTATTATGCGGGATGTCACCTTCATCAAATTTCAAAAGAGAATTTACCTTCACCACCTGTGTTGGTGTGTCAAGACCATGTATTTCTTCAATAGGTGGTAAATTCTTAACATCTTTAGCTTTAATACCTTTTTCGTTCTTACATTTCTTTGCCTCTTGCATATCTTCAGGACTAAGAAATAAAATACCCCTCTTCTTTGGAGTGGGTTTAGGTGATGGTTCAAGAAGTGTCCAATCATGATGATTCTTGAATATATTATTTAATAGTTCTTCAGCTTGTTCAACGATTTGTTCCCTGAAAACACAACCGCCATAACTATCTAGGTGGTTCCTAGAAGCATCGGTTAGTCCATTATAGAAGATATCAAGTATTTTATTTTTCTTGAGAGGATGATCAGGCAAAGCATTAAGTAATTGGAGAAGCCTCCCCCAAGCCTGTGGGAGACTCTCTTCTTCAATTTGCACAAAGTTAAATATTTCCTGTAAGCCAGCTTGTTTCTTATGAGCAGGAAAATATTTTTCAGAGAAGTAATAAATCATATCCTAGGGACGCACACAACCAGGAGCAAGAGTATTGTACCATATCTTAGCATCACCCTTTAATGAGAACGGAAATAACTTGAGAATATAGTAGTAGCGAATTTTTTCCTCATGAGCAAATAGGGTGGCTATATCATTTAATTTAGTAAGATGTGCCACAACAGTTTTAGTTTCATAACCATGGAAAGGATCAGATTCAACCAAAGCAATCAACTCCGGATCAACAAAGAATTCATAATCCTTATCAGTAATAAATATAGGTGAAGTAGCAAACTTAGGATCATATTTCATTCTAGCATTCAAAGATTTTTCTTTCAACTTGCATAGCAATTTCTTAAGATCATCTCTATCCTTACAAGCAAGAAAGTCTCTAGCTACCTATCCATCCATAACATACCCCTCAGGTATCTCAGGCAATTCATATCTAGGAGAGCTAGGTCTAAAAGGTGTTTTATAATTCTCAGTTTCAAAGACCTCATCAGTTTCAGTAATTTCATCAGTTTCAGCATTCTCAATTTCCTTAGCTCTAGCAAGTTGTTCATCAAGAAATTCACCTAGTGGTACCGTCTTATCAAGCAAGGTACTAGCATCATTCATAGCAGAAGTAGCATCATCAATAACTTGTGACATATCAGGATTAATAACATGTGGTGGTGTTGCAAGCTTACTCAAAACAGAAGGTGAATCAAGTGCAGAGCTAGATAACAATTCCTTACCTTCCCTCATCTTAGAGGAAACGATCTTGGTTCTATCATCCTTAAGATTCTTCATAGTGATAAATAGATATAAATCCCAAGTGACTCAACAAATATAGCTATGCTCCGCGGCAACGGTGCTAGAAAAAGGTCTTGATAACCCACAAGTATAGGGGATCACAACAGTTTTCGAGGGTACAGTACTCAACCTAAATTTATTGATTCGACACAAGGGGAGCCAAAGAATATTTGTAAGTATTAGTAGTTGAGTTGTCAATTCAACCACACTTGGAGATTAAATATATGCAGCAAAGTGATCAGTAGCACGGTAATATGATAGTATGATAGTGGTAGCAATAGTAACGGTAACAGTAACAGTAGTTTTGTAGCAGTTGTAACAGTAGCAACAGCAATAGTAATTTAGCAAAGATCAATATATGAAAAGCTCGTAGGCATTGGATCGGTGATTTCGTTCGATGATATTCATCATATAACAGTCATAACCTAGGGCGACACAGAACTAGCTCCAGTTCATCAATGTAATGTAGGCATGTATTCCGTAAATAGTCATACGTGCTTATGGAAAAGAACTTGCATGACATCTTTTGTCCTATCCTCCAGTGGCTGCGGGGTCCATAAGGAAACTAAGAGATATTAAGGCCTCCTTTTAATAGAGAACCGAAACAAAGCATTAACACATAGTGAATACATGAACTCCTCAAACTACGGTCATCACCGGAAAGTATCCCAATTACTGTCACCTTGGGGTTTACGGATCATAACACGTAACAGGTGCATATAACTTGCAATATCGGATCAAGAACATAGATATAATGGTGAAAACATAAACGGTTCAGATCTGAAATCATGGCACTCGGGCCCTAGTGACAAGCATTAAGCATAGCAAAGTCATAGCAACATCAATCTCAGAACATAGTGGATACTAGGATCAAGACCTAACAAAACTAACTTGATTACATGATGAATCTCATCCAACCCACCACCGTCCAGCAAGCCTACAAAGGGATTGCTCACTCCCGGCGGTGAGCATCATAAATTGGTGATGGAGGATGGTTTCTCATGACGATGGCGACAAATCCCCCCTCCGGAGCCCAAAACAGACTCCAGATCTGCCCTCCCGGTGAAGAATAGGAGGTGGTGGCGGCTCAGTATCGTGAAACGCAATGAAACTTCCTCCTCTATTTTTTCTCGGATAATATGAATTTACAGTATCCAGAATAGGGTTGGAGCAGCCTCATGGGCCCTACTACCCACCAGGGCGAGCCAGAGGGGGGTGGCGCGCCCTGGTGCCTAGTGCGCAGCTCCCCCTCCAGTGGGTCTTGGGTCCAGTATTTTTTATTTATTCTAAAATAATTCTCCAAAAAATTTCGTCCAATTCCGAGAACTATTATTTCTGCACAGAAACAACACCATGGTAGTTCTGCTGAAAACAGCGTCAGTCCGGGTTAGTTTCATTCAAATCATGCAAATTAGTCCAAAACAAGAGCAAAAGCGTTAGGAAAAGTAGATACGACGCAGTGCACCTAAACAATCCGTCTACTTGACCGTGTTTAAAAATTAAACCTGTTTATGACAAGTCGGGCCCGCACCTAAACAATCCGTCTACTTGACCGTGTATTTACCGTTAACTGGCATGTGGGACCCACATGTCAGTTTCTCTCCTCATTTTCTTCTCCTCTCTAGCACTCTTCTTATCCTCTCTCTCCCTACACCGAAGCACATCAGATACCATGGCCACCGGCCACACTGCTGGCTCACGTCGCCGCACAAAGCCACGTCGATCGCCTCCTTCCGCATCGAGGCCGACCTCGTCGCCGCCACCATCAGCCAGGGTCGCTGGAACAAGGATGTCGACCCTGCCTCCGCGCAGAGGCCGGCCACGCTGCCACCACCTCCAGTCGATGCTACTAGACCAAGCACGTCGAGCCCCACTTCCACGCTGAGGCCGGCCACGCCTCCACCACCTCCAGCCGGTGCCGCTGGACCGAGCTCGTCGAGCTGCTCGACCCATCTCGACCGAGCGCGAGGAAGAGGGAAGGGAGAGAGGCCACACAGCGGGGAACAGGGAAGGGAGAGAGGCCAGTGCGAGGAAGAGGGAAGAGAGAGAGGCTCACCGGCTAGAGGAGGTGGTGGCCGGAACGCGCGATGAAAGGAGCTTCGTGGTGGCCCACACTAGACAACGACGGGCGACGAAAGGAAGCTCCATGGATGCACGCACTAGACGACGAAGGGCGGGAAGGGAGCTCCGCGGTGGCGCCATGGCTGCTGGCTGGCGAGCTCCTCAAGGTAGCTACTGGCCAGCGAGCACGGTTGCGGGCGCAGCTCCTCTCGACCTGGAGCACAGACACAGGAGGGACCCGATTGCCTTTTTAATTTGTTTGCAGGGACCTGGTTGCGTTTTCCAAAAGTTTACAGGGATCTGATTGTTTTTTAATAGTTTACAAGGACCAAATTGCTTTTCTAAAATATTTCCAGTGGCCTGATTGCTTTTTTAAATTATTAGATTATGATGAGGAAACACCGACATGTGGGCCCCATGATACGTCTCCAACGTATCTATAATTTTTGATTGTTAAATGCTATTATATTATCTGTTTTGGATGTTTTATATGCATTTATATGCTATTTTATATTATTTTTAGGACTAACCTATTAACCTAGAGCCCAGTGCCAGTTTCTGTTATTTCTTTGTTTTTGAGTTTTACAGAGAAGGAATACCAAACGGAGTCCAAATGAGCTGAAACTTTACGATGATTTTTTATGGACCAGAAGAAGCCCACGGAGTATCGGAGATGGACTAGAGGAGCCACGAGGCATCTACAAGGGTGGAGGGCGCCCCCCTAGGGCGCGCCCCCTGCCTTGCCGCTGCCTTGTGGACCCCCTGACTTGAAACCGACGCCAAAAATTCCTATAAATCCCGAAACCCCTAGAAATAAACCTAGACCGGGAGTTCCGCCGCCGCAAGCCTCTGTAGCCACAAAAAACCAATCGGGAGCCCGTTCCGGCACCCTGCCGAAGGGGGAAACCATCACCGGTGGCCATCTTCATCATCCCGGCGGTCTCCCTGACGAGGAGGGAGTAGTTCACCCTCGGGGCTGAGGGTATGTACCAGTAGCTATGTGTTTGATCTCTCTCTCTCTCTCATGTTCTTGATTTGGCACGATCTTGATGTACCGCGAGCCTTGTTATTATAGTTGGATCATATGGTGTTTCTCCCCCTCTACCTTCTTGTGATGAATTGAGTTTTACCTTTGAGGTTTCACTATTATCGGATTGAATACTATTATGGGTTTGTGAACACTTGATGTATTTCTTGCGTGGGATACCTGTGGTGACAATGGGGCATTCTATTGATTCACTTGATGTATGTTTTGGCAATCAACTCACGGATTCCCGAGGTGACATTGGGGTAATCTATGCATAGGGGTTGATGCACATTTTCGTCCTTGTTTCTCCGGTAGGAATCTTGGGGCACTCTTTGAGGTTCTTTATGTTGGATTGAATATTATGAATCTGAAGTTGTTTGATGCATATCATATAATTGACCCACGGATACTTGTGGTGACATTGGAGTATCTAGGTGACATTAGGGTTGATTGATGTGTGTCATATGGTGTTATTTTACTACGAACTCTAGGGCTGTTTGTGACACTTATAGGAATAGCTCAATGGATTGATCAGAAAGAATAACTTTGAGGTGGTTTCGTACCCTGCAAGCAATTTCATCTTATGTTCTCCGCGATAGGAACTTTGGAGTGACTCTTTGTTGCACGTTGAGGGATTGCCATATGATCTAATTATGTTATCATTGTTGAGAGAACTTGCACTAGTGAAAGTATGAACCCTAGGCCTTGCTTTCAAGCATTACAATACCCTTTTTTCTCACTTCTGTTACTAGTTACCTTGATGTTTTTATATTTTAAGATTACAAAAACCCATATCTACCATCCACATTACACTTGTATCACCATCTCTTCGCCGAACTAGTGCACCTATACAATTTACCATTTGTATTGGGTGTGTTGGGGACACAAGAGACTCTTTGTTATTTGGTTGTAGGGTTGTTTGAGAGAGACCATCTTCATCCTACGCCTCCCACGGATTGATAAACCTTAGGTCATCCACTTGAGGGAAATTTGCTACTGTCCTACAAAACTCTGCGCTTGGAGGCCCAACACGAGTCTACAAGAAGAAGGTTGCGTAGTAGACATCAAGCTCTTTTCTGGCGCCGTTACCGGGGAGGTAAGTGCTTGAAGGTATATCTTTAGATCTTGCAATTGAATCTTTTAGTTTCTTGTTTTATCACTAGTTTAGTCTATAAAAGAAAAGTACAAAAAAATGAAATTGAGGTTGCCTCATATGCTTCATCTTTTTAATGTCTTTCGTGAAAATGATGGAAAGGAAAATTGTGCCAAAGTGTTAGAGGAAGAAGTCAATAAAATGTTTGGCATAAAAACTTTGAATGATGAGCATGATTGCAATGTTGTTAGTATGAATTGTTTGAATATCCATGATGCTAATGATATGCAAGACCATAAGCTTGGGGATGCTATGTTTGATGAATATGATATTTTTAGTCCCCCAAGTTTTGATGAGAATATTAATTATGATGATAGCATGCCTCCTATTTATGATGATTATGTTGATGAAAGTGGGTTTGGAAGAGTGTCAACTCTAGGTAATGATCCCACTATTTTGGAGGGTGTTGAATCTTATAATATTTATGAAAGTGGATTTGGAGAGGTCATGACTTTATTTAGTGATGAATCCATTATTTTGGAAGAGGTTCCAATTGATTATGAGAACAAAGTTGCTATCTATGATGATTATTGTGATGACATGTATGCTATAAAGAATAATGATTACCATGAAACTTGTCATCATGATTTTAATTTTCAATTGGATTATGCCTCACATGATAGTTATTTTGTTGAGTTTGCTCCCACTACTATTCATGAGAATAATTTTGCTTATGTGGAGAGTAATAAAATTTCTATGGTTGTAGATCATGAAAGGAATGCTTTATGTGGTGGTTATATTGTTAAATTCATTCATGATGCTACTGAAAATTATTATGAGGGAGGAATATATGCTTGTAGGAATTGCAATGATATCAAGTTTCCTCTCTATGTGTTGAAAATCTTGAAGTTTTGCTTGTTTTGCCTTCCTATGCTAGTTGATTCTTGTTCCCATAAATTGTTTGCTCACAAAATCCCTATGCATAGGAAGTGGGTTAGACTTAAATGTGATAGTGATATGCTTCATGATGCTCTCTTTGTGTTTCAATTCTTATCTTTTATGTGAGCATCATTGAAATCATCATGCCTAGCTAAAAAGGCATTAAAGAAAAGCGCTTGTTGGGAGACAACCCAACATTTACCCCTACTGTTTTTGTGTGTTAACATGATTAACATACTGTAGTAATCATGTTTTATAGCTTTCGTTTGAATAAAGTGCCAAGTAAAGCCTTTGGGATAGTGTGGTTGATAGTTGACTTGATTCTTTGCAAAAATATAAACTTTTGCATCCAGTACAGAAATTCCTATCTTTTACTGTAAAGTGGAAAACTTATGATTTTTTTTACAGTTGATGTTTTTAAAAATTATATACGTTATCCTAATTTTGCAGAATTTTTGGACTTACAGAAGTATGAGCTTAATTCATATCTTTACAGATTGTTCTGTTTTTGACAGATTCTGTCTTCGATGCATAGTTTGCTTGTTTTCTAGTTTCTATGGCTTATATTGCTCAATATAAATTGTAGAAATTATATGGTACATTAGGCATCATGTGATAACAATTATGAATCTTTTCTTGACAGTACCAAAGTGAATGATTTGTTTTATCATACTAACCCATCTCATGAAGTTCCGTTAAATTTTGTGTGATTGAAGTTTTCAAGTTTTGGGTGAGATATCGATATGAGGAGAACAAGGAGTGGAAAGACACTAAGCTTGGGGATGCCCAAGGCACCCCAAGATAATATTCAAGGAAGATACAAGCAACTAAGCTTGGGGATGCCAAGGCATCCCCTCTTTCGTCTTCAACATTATAGGTAACCTTACTTGGGGCTATATTTTTATTCGTCACATGATATGAGTTTTGCTTGGAGTGTCATTTTATTTTATTAGTATTTGCTTTCTGTTATTTAGAGTAATGTTTTGCATCTTTTATTTCAATAAAAGTGTCAAGTTTAGCCTTTACCATGCTTATTTTGCAAGTCTATATGTTGCTGTTTTGAAAACAGAAAGTTTTCTATCGTTGTCTGAATTCTTATGGAAAGTCAGAACATGATAATATCAATTTTTTAAAAAAATGAGTAACAACAAATTTTATACAGTGTGGTAATTTTTCAGAATTTTTGAAGTTAGGGAAGTATGAGTACAATTGCACTCTTTACAGACTGTCCTGTTTTGACAGATTGCTGTTATGTTTGCATTGTTTGCATATGTTTGCTTGTTTAATGATTCTATTTGAGGATAGGAGTATTAAATATGCAGAGGAATTTAGTATGAAATGTTAAATAATAATTTTAGTGATTTTCTACAGTAGGGAATGATAAGGTTTTGCATTTGATTTACACTAACTTTTCTCATGAGTTCTTGTTGAGTTTTGTGTGGATGAAGTTTTTAAGATTTAGGGAAAATGTGATATGAGAGGAATTAAGGAGACACAAGAGCTCAAGCTTGGGGATGCCCAAGGCATCCCTAGTTAATATTTCAAGAATTCTCAAGCATCTAAGCTTGGGGATGCCCCGGTTGGCATCCCATGTTTCTTCTTCAACAATGATCGGTCAATTTTGGTTGAGCCTAAGGTTTTGCTTCTTCACATGATGTGTGCTATTTTTTAGAATGTCATTTTATTTTGTTTTGCTTGATGTTTTAATAAATACTTAAGATCTTAAATTCTTAGATGAGAGAGTCTTCACTTAGTTACTTAATTTTTGACTACTCATTGATCTTCACTTATATCTTTTTGGAGTAGTTTGTCAGTTGCTCTAGTGCTTCACTTATATATTTTTAGAGCACATCGGTGGTTTTATTTTGAAGAAATTGATGAACTATCATGCTTCACTTATATTATTTTGATAGTCTCTAAACAGCATGATAATTTGCTTAGGTTATGAATTTAGTCCTAATATGATGGGCATCCAAGAGGGATATAATAAAAACTTTCATATAAAGAGCGTTGAATAAGATGAGAAGTTTGATTCCTTGCATTTATTTTGAGATATAAAGATGGTGATATTAGAGTGATGCTAGTGAGTAATTGTGGATTGGTAGAAATACTTGTGTTAAAGTTTGTGATTCCCGTAGCATGCACGTATGGTGAACCGTTATGTGATGAAGTCGGAGCATGATTTATTTATTGATTGTCTTCCTTATGAGTGGCGGTCGGGGACGAGCGATGGTCTTTTCCTACCAATCTATCCCCCTAGGAGCATGCGTGTAGTACTTTGTTTTGATAGCTAATAGACTTTTGCAATAAGTATGTGAGTTCTTTATGACTAATGTTGAGTCCATGGATTATACGCACTCTCACCCTTCCACCATTGCTAGCCTCTCTAGTACCACGCAATTCTCGCCGGTACATTACACCCACCATATACCTTCCTCAAAAAATCCACCATACCTACCTATTATGGCATTTCCATAGCCATTCTGAGATATATTGCCATGCAACTTCCACCGTTCCGTTTATTATGACACGCTTCATCATTGTCATATTGCTTTGCATGATCATGTAGTTGACATCGTATTTGTGGCAAGGCCACCATTCATATTTTTATACATGTCACTCTTGAGTCATTGCATATCCCGGTACACCGCCGGAGGCATTCATATAGAGTCATATTTTGTTCTAAGTATCGAGTTGTAATTCTTGAGTTGTAAGTAAATAAAAGTGTGATGATCATCATTATTAGAGCATTGTCCCATGTGAGGAAAGGATGATGGAGACTATGATTCCCCCACAAGTCAGGATGAGACTTCGGATGAAAAATAAAAGGAAAAAAGGAAAAAAGGCAAAAAAGATAAAAAAGAGCCCAAAGAGCCCAAAATAAAAAAATGAGAGAAAAGAGAGAAGGGGCAATGCTACTATCCTTTTTCCACACTTGTGCTTCAAAGTAGCACCATGATCTTCATGATAGAGAGTCTCCTATTTTGTCACTTTCATATACTAGTGGGAAAATTTCATTATAGAACTTGGCTTGTATATTCCAATGATGGGCTTCCTCAAATTGCCCTAGGTCTTCATGAGCAAGCGAGTTGGATGCGCACCCACTTAGTTTCTTTTGAGCTTTCATACACTTATAGCTCTAGTGCATCCATTGCATGGCAATCCCTACTCACTCACATTGATATCTATTGATGGGCATCTTCATAGCCCATTGATACGCCTAGTTGATGTGAGACTATCTCCTTCTTTTGACTTCTCCACAACCACCATATTCTATTCCACCTATAGTGCTATATCCATGGCTCACGCTCAGGTATTGCGTGAAAGTTGAAAAAGTTTGAGAACATCAAAAGTATGAAACAATTGCTTGGCTTGTCATCGGGGTTGTGCATGATTTAATACTTTGTGTGATGAAGATGGAGCATAGCCAGACTATATGATTTTGTAGGGATAACTTTCTTTGGCCATGTTATTTTGAGACGACATGATTGCTTTATTTAGTATGCTTGAAGTATTATTGTTTTTATGTCAATATTAAACTTTTGTTTTGAATCTTATGGATCTGAGCATTCATGCCACAATAAAGAAAATTACATGGATAAATATGTTAGGTAGCATTCCACATCAAAAATTCTGTTTTTATCATTTACCTACTCGAGGACGAGCAGGAATTAAGCTTGGGGATGCTTGATACGTCTCCAACGTATCTATAATTTTTGATTGTTCCATGCTATTATATTATCTATTTTGGATGTTTTATATGCATTTATATGCTATTTTATATTATTTTTGGGACTAACCTATTAACCTAGAGCCCAGTGCCAGTTTCTGTTTTTTCTTTGTTTTTGAGTTTTACAGAGAAGGAATACCAAATGGAGTCCAAATGAGCTGAAACTTTACGACGATTTTTTATGGACTAGAAGAAGCCCACGGAGTATCGGAGATGGACCAGAGGAGCCACGAGACATCCACAAGGGTGGAGGGCGCGCCCCTGCCTTGTCGCTACCTCGTGGACCCCCTGACTTGAAACCGACGCCAAAAATTCCTATCAATCCCGAAACCCCCAAAAATAAACCTAGATCAGGAGTTTCGCCGCCGCAAGCCTCTGTAGCCACAAAAAACCAATCGGGAGCCCGTTCCGACACCCTGCCGGAGGGGGAAACCATCACCGGTGGCCATCTTCATCATCCCGGCGGTCTCCATGACGAGGAGGGAGTAGTTCACACTCGGGGATGAGGGTATGTACCAGTAGCTATGTGTTTGATCTCTCTCCCTTGTGTTCTTGATTTGGCATGATCTTGATGTACCGCGAGCCTTGTTATTATAGTTGGATCATATGGTGTTTCTCCCCCTCTACCTTCTTGTGATGAATTGAGTTTTATTTTTGAGGTTTCACTATTATCAGATTGAACACTATTATGGATTTGAGAACACTTGATGTATGTCTTGCGTGGGATACCCGTGGTGACAATGGGGTGTTCTATTTGATTCACTTGATGTATGTTTTGGCACTCAACTCGCAGATTCCCGAGGTGACATTGGGGTAATCTATGCATAGGGGTTGATGCACGTTTTCGTCCTTGTTTCTCCGGTAGGAATCTTGGGGCACTCTTTGAGGTTCTTTATGTTGGATTGAATATTATGAATCAGAAGTTGTTTGATGCATATCGTACAATTGACCCACGGATACTTGTGGTGACATTGGAGTATCTAGGTGACATTAGGGTTGATTGATGTGTGTCATATGGTGTTATTTTACTACGAACTCTAGGGCTGTTTGTGACACTTATAGGAATAGCTCAATGGATTGATCGAAAAGAATAACTTTGAGGTGGTTTCGTACCCTACAAGCAATTTCATCTTATGTTCTTCGCGATAGGAACTTTGGAGTGACTCTTTGTTGCACGTTGAGGGAAATCCATATGATCTAATTATGTTATCATTGTTGAGAGAACTTGCACTAGTGAAAGTATGAACCCTAGGCCTTGTTTTCAAGCATTACAATACCGTTTTTGCTCACTTCTGTTAATAGTTACCTTGCTTTTTTTATATTTTCAGATTACAAAACCCATATCTACCATCCATATTACACTTGTATCAATCTCTTCGCCGAACTAGTGCACCTATACAATTTACTATTGTATTGGGTGTGTTGGGGACACAAGAGACTCTTTGTTATTTGGTTGGAGGGTTGTTTGAGAAAGACCATCTTCATCCTACGCCTCCCATGGATTGATAATCCTTAGGTCATCCACTTGAGGGAAATGTGCTACTGTCCTACAAAACTCTGCGCCTGGAGGCCCAACACGAGTCTACAAGAAGAAGGTTGCGTAGTAGACATCACCCCACATGTCAATTAGCGGTCAAACAGACAGTTCATTTAGGTGCGGGCCCGACCTGTCATAATCGCGATCAATTGTAAATCACTTGGTCATTTGGGGTTTTTTGAAACAGTCGGCCCCTGAGTTGTTAGTTATCAGTGAAAAATAAAAAACCGGTAGTTTTTTGGAACCCTAGCCTGAATTGTAGTAGTTTTATACTCCCCCCGTGCCAAAATGCTTGTCCCTCAAATGGAAGCTTTTTCGGACGGAGGGAGTACTTTTTACTCGAGTGGTTTAGTAGATCCATTTTAATAATCAAAGCAAAGCAATAGCCAAGAATGTGACATCACATGTGATCCTTCTTCCCAGATCATTCGTTGATAATGAGTGAACGCCTTTCAATATCACCGTCGCTTTACTGCCGGCCGGCAAATGAAACCAGAAAAATCACCACGGTCTTTCCCTTTGATGAGTGATAGGGGCTGGTCGCCGCGCAATCCTTCCAATAGATGAACGAGGACCACTCAATCGCTTCTCTGTTTCTTCCTCGTCCCCTCCTCCCTCATGAACACCGCACCCCACGGAGGCCGTCTTCGCAACCGCGCTTCATGGGAGCCCCACCGCCTTCGCCCCCGGCGAGCTTGAAGTACCCCCTCCACCGTCGAGCTTGAAGCATCCCCGTCGACGAGCCCGCTCGAGTTTTGCAGCACCTTCCCCTTGCATCCTGCGTGCTTCCCTTGGTTCCAGCTTCGAGCACGATCGTTGCAGCTCCTGACGAAGCCGGTTCCAGCATCTGTCGTTCTAGTACCGTCCCTACCTCGCTGCATACAGCTCCAAAACACTCCCTGGCCGGTTGCAGCTCCTGCCGATGCCTGTTCCAGTATCTGTAAACACTGGTTCCAGCAAAAATCTCACAAACAATAACTCTCCATCAAAATTGATTGTAGCAAAAAATACAGCCGGTTCCAGCAACAATTTACTCTGCTTCTAGCAAAAATCCCAGAAACAATAACTCTCTGTCAAAAATCTATTGCAGCAAAAACACTACTGATTCCAGCAACAATTTACTTTGTTTCCAGCAAAAATCCCATAACATAAAAAAACTCCAACAAATTTGATTGTAGCAAAAAGACAACCGGTTCCAGCAACAAATTACTCTGGTTCCAGCAAAATCCCACAAAATAGCAAACTCCAACAAAATCAATTGTAGCAAAAAGAAATAGATGGTTCTAGCAACAAAATACTCATGTTCCAGCAAAAATAACATGCCGCCCTTGGTCGCAGCTCTGTGGCTGTCGGTTCCACCTTTTCCCGTGCAGTAGTGGCCTACTCTCCATGTGTAAACAACGGGAAGAAGTCGATACAACATGCATGGAGCTCGTCGCCGGGGGAGGACAAGGATCTGAGAGAAATGGCGAAGGAGGACGACCGGACTGAGCTCACTGGATTTTGTGGAGCGAGGAAGGTGGGAGAGAAGGATTTGGGACTTCCATGGCTGCTGGTGATGAGCTCCTTGGGAACTGGAGGAAAAGGGGACCACGGCTGAGCAGATAAGATGGGATTCAATGTTTCTGCTCCGATGCCCCCCTGGGCTGAACGCGGAGGGCGAGAAACACAACAACGGCTGAGATCTGCCAATACCTGTTCAGAAAGAGGGACATGATGGTCATTTCCCATGGGCGTATAGCCCTGGACGAGCATACGTATAGCCCTGGACGAGCCCGTACGGCCCGGTTAGTTCATACACATACCGCATATGGGTATTTGTAAGTCTGTCGTACCGCGGTCGTGAGCGTGTCCGTTCATGCACATGGGGATTAAAAACTTCCCAATCTGTCCCATCGTATAAGAGGAGCACCACCACCACAGGCCGCAACCGCCCACACCATTTCCCCCAAAAATGCCTCCCTTGCCGCATCATCTCCCTCACATCGCTGCATCGTCTCCCTTGCCTCCACACCAACTCGCTCACCCCCACCTCCTCCCTCTCTCTAGGTGCTTGCTTGGGTCTGCGATGGAGGACACTATTGGCTCTGCCGCTGCTGCGGTCGGAGATCTGATGGAGAAGAATGTCGCGGAGACCGCAGCAGATGCTATGCGCGAAGGTCCCACCGTCAGCGGCGGTGCGGGAGATGCTTCAAGTGCACTGGCCGGATTGGTCATTGCCGCGATAGATCTGGAGGAGAAGGAGAAGGCGGTGCCGGAGATGGAGGTGAGGTGTTGAGAGGCGTTGTGCATGCAGGTGCGCAGGTCGGCAACGAGAAGGTGGTCGAGGAGGTACTACTTGTCATCCCCCCTTTGTAGGTAGTGCTAGGATTTAGAATCTAGGGTTAGGTAATTAGAATCTAGTGTTAGATAGTTGGTTAGGGTTTTTGTATTAGATTCCTGCTTCCAAAAGGATTTCCCCTCCTCTAGATAGATAGTTAGGGTTTTTTGTATTAGATTCCTGCATCCAAAAGGATTTCACCTCCTGCGGATAAATGGTAAGGGTTTTTGTATTAGATTCCTGCATCCAAAAAGATTTCATCTTATATGTATCTGTAACAAGGTGGATAGATAGTATTAATGAGATCTGAAATAGAGAACTTGTACATTAAACCCTATATAAATTTTGGAAAAAAAACAGAGAACCATTCAAAGTCTAATTTAGTAGAATGCTTGATCTTTGCATAATGAATTGTTCAAGGACCAGTATTTTTGTTTGACACCTAGCACCAAAAATTATAGTTTGAAGGACCAGAGTCGGCATCACCTAAAATTACATTTTGACCAAGGTAGAATTGTAGAATGCTTGATGTTTGCAGACTAAATTATTCAAGGACCAGTATTTTTGTTTGACACCTAGCAAAAAAATTATAGTTTCAAGGACCAGAGTCAGCATCACCTAAAATTATAGTTTAACCAAGGTAGAATTGTAGAATGCTTGATCTTTGCATACTGTATAATTTTCGGTAATTAGAAGGACATTGTAGAATGCTTGACCTTTGCATACTGTGTTTTTTAATTACTAGTAATTGAATTACTTTTATATTGCAGGAGGAGGATCCTATGGGCAGCAAGAGGAAGCTGGCCATGACTTGGTTCAAGGACCAGTATGATGCTGACTATGATGACGACGACATGTATGAGGTAACCCCTACTTGGATTTTTTGTTTGTTCATTAATTTGTGTGACATGTTGTTTGTTCATAAATCCCTATATGAATGCCTCTAAATGGGAATTTTGTGTTATTTGTTCATTAAAATCATTTAAATAGGAATGTTGTGTTGTTTGTTCATTAATTTCCTCTAAATGGGACATTTGTGTTGTTTGTTCATTAAACACTATATGAATGCATATAAATGGAAATATTTTGCTGTTTTTTCATTAAATTCTTCTAAATTGGAAATTTCTATTATTTGTTCATTAAATTCCTCTAAATTGGATTTTTCTGTTGTTTAGTTCAGTAAGCACTATATGAATGCCTCCTGATACGTCTCCAACGTATCTATAATTTTTTATTGTTCCATGCTATTATATTATCCATCTTGGATGTTTTATATGCATTATTATGCTATTTTATATCATTGTTTGGGACTAACCTATTGACCTAGTGCCAAGTGCCTATTGTTATTTTTTTCTTGTTTTTCCTTTACAGAAAATCAATACCAAATGGAGTCCAAACGGAACAAAATTTTTTGAGGATTTTTCTTGGACCAGAAGACACCTAGGAACCTTCGAGAGGGGGTCAGAGGGGCCACAAGTTGGCGAAAAACTCGGGAGGCGCGCCCCAGGGGGGCCAGGCTTATGGGGCCCCTGATGCTCCTTTAACCAAAATCTTTGCTCTATAAATACCCAAATATTCCCCATATACCAGTGGGCACACCAAAAAAATTTTTCCGCCACCGCAAGCTTCTGTTTCCCATGAGATCCCATCTAGGGGCCTTTTCCGGCACTCCACGGGGACTCGGTCACGGAGGGCTTCTACATCAACCTTGCTGCCCTTCCGATGATGTGTGAGTAGTTTACCACAGACCTACGGGTCCATAGCTAGTAGCTAGATGGCTTCATCTCTCTCTTTGATCTTCAATACAATGTTCTCCTCGATGTTCTTGGAGTTCTATTCGATGTAATCACTTTTTACGGTGTTTGTTAGGATCCGATGAATTATGGATTTATGATAAGATTAACCATGAATATTATTTGAGTCTTCTCTGAACTCTTTTATGCATGATTATTATAGCTTTGTATTTCTCTCTGATCTACTGATTTAATTTGGCCAATGATGTCTACTACGCAACCTTCTTCTTGTAGACTCATGTTGAACCTCCAAGCGCAGAGTTTTGTAGGACAGTAGCAAATTTCCCTCAAGTGGATGACCTAAGGTTTATCAATCCGTGGGAGGCGTAGGATGAAGATGGTCTCTCTCAAACAACCCTGCAACCACATAACAAAGAGTCTCTTGTGTCCCCAACACACCCAATACAATGACAAATTGTATAGGTGCACTAGTTCAGCGAAGAGATGGTGATACAAGTGTAATATGGATGGTAGATATGGGTTTTTGTAATCTGAAAATATAAAAACAGCAAGGTAGTGATACGTCTCCAACGTATCTATAATTTATGAAGTATTCATGCTATTATATAATCATTCTTGGATGTTTTACAATCATTTTATAGCAACTTTATATCATTTTTTGGGACTAACCTATTGACCCAGTGCCCAGTGCCAGTTGCTATTTTTTGCTTGTTTTTTACATCGCAGGAAATCAATATCAAACGGAGTCCAAACACCGTGAAACTTTTTGTGGATTTTTTATGGACCAGAAGACATCCAATGGGCCAGAGCAGCACATGGGGGGTGCCCCAAGGGGGGCACAACCCACCAGGGCGTGCCTGGGGGCCCAAGCGCGCCCAGATGGGTTGTGCCCACCTCGGTGGCCGCCCGTACCCCTTCTTCACCCTATAAATTGCCAAATATTCCAAAACCCTTGGGGGTAACCCTAGATCAGAAGTTCCGCCGCAAGCCTCTGTAGCCACGAAAAACCAATCTAGACCCCGTTCCGGCACCCTGCCGCAGGGGGAAATCATCACCGGTGGCCATCTTCATCATCCCGGCGGCCACCATGATGAGGAGGGAGTAGTCCACCCTCGGGGCTGAGGGTTTGTACCATAGCTATGTGTTTAATCTCTTTGTCTTGTGTTCTTGAGATGGCACGATCTTGATGTATCGCGGGCTTTGTTAATATAGTTGGATCATATGGTGTTTTCCCCTCTCTAGCTTGTTGTGATGAATTGAGTTCTCCCTTTGAGATTTCGTTTTATCGGATTGAATACTTTTATGGATTTGAGAGCACTTGATCTATGTCTTGGCACTCAACTCGTGGATTCCCGAGGTGACATTGGGGTAATCTATGCATAGGGGTTGATGCATGTTTTCGTCCTTGTTTCTCCGGTAGAAATCTTGGGGCACTCTTTGAGGTTCTTTGTTTTGGATTGAGTATTATGAATCTAAAATTGTTTGATGCATATCGTATAATTAACTCATGGGTACTCGCGGTGACATTGGGGTATATAGGTGACATTAGAGTTGGTTGATGTGTATCATATGGTGTTATTTTAGTACGAACTCTTGATAGATTGATCGGAAAGGATAACTTGATGTTATGTTAGTACGAACTCTTGATAGATCGATCGGAAAGAATAACTTTGAGGTGGTTTCGTACCCTACAAACAATTTCTTCTTATGTTCTCCGCTAGATAGGAACTTTGGAGTGATTCTTCATCGCACGTTGAGGGATGGTTATATGATCCAATTATATTAGCATTGTTGAGAGATTGCACTAGCAAAAGTACGGACCCTAGGCCTTGTTTTCAAGCATTGCAATACCGTTTGTGCTCCATTTTATCACTTGCTACCTTGCTGTTTTTATTTATTCAGATTATAAAAATATATTTCTACCATCCATATTACACTTTTATCACCATCTCTTCGCCGAACTAGTGCACCTATACAATTTGCCATTGTATTGGGTGTGTTGGGGACACAAGAGATTTCTTGTATTTGGTTGCTGGGTTGTTTGAGAGAGACCATATTCATCCTACGCCTCCCACGGATTGATAAACCTTAGGTCATCCACTTGAGGGAAAATTGCTACTGTCCTACAAAACTCTGCGCTTGGAGGCCCAACACGAGTCTACAAGAACAAGTTGTGTAGTAGACATCAAGCTCTTTTCTGGCGCCGTTGCCGGGGAGGTTAGGTAAGCGGCACTCACACCCCGTCAACGAAGCTCTTTTCTGGCGTCGTTGCCGGGGAGGTGAGTGCTTGAAGGTATATCTTTAGATCTTGCAATCAAATCTTTTAGTTTCTTGTTTTATCACTAGTTTGGTTTATAAAAGAAAA
Organism: Thinopyrum elongatum; assembly: GCA_011799875.1. Classification (NCBI taxonomy): domain Eukaryota; kingdom Viridiplantae; phylum Streptophyta; class Magnoliopsida; order Poales; family Poaceae; genus Thinopyrum; species Thinopyrum elongatum. The sequence goes on from CM022298.1 coordinate 502,426,352, forward strand.
CTACAAAAAAATGGAATTGAGGTGGTCTCATATTATTCAGCTTTATCATGTCTTTCTTGAAAATGATGGAAAGGAAAATTGTGCTCAATTGATAGAAGAAGAATTCAATAAAATGTTTGGCATAAATGATGAGCATGATTGCAATGTTGCTAGTATAAATTATTTGAATATCCATGATGATAATGATATGCAAAGTCATAAGTTTGGGGATGCTATGTTTGATGAAGATGATATTTTTAGTCCCCCAAGTTTTGATAAAAATATTTACTATGATGAAAGCATGCCTCCTATTTATGATGATTATGGTGATGACATGTATGCTATAAAGAGTAATGATATCCATGAAACTTGTCATCATGATTTTAATTTTCAATCACATGATAGTTATTTTGTTGAGGTTGCTCCCACTACTATTCATGAGAATAAATTTGCTTATATGGAGAATAATAAAATTTCTATGCTTGTGGATCATGAAAATAATGCTTTATGTGATAGTTATATTGTTGAATTCATTCATGATGCTACTGAAAATTATTATGAGAGAGGAACATATGCTTCTACATATTTCAAAAATATCAAGTTTCCTCCCTTTATGTTGAAAGTTTTGAAGTTTTTCTTGTTTTGCCTTCCTATGCTAGTTGATTCTTGTTCCCATAAGTTGTTTGCTCACAAAATCACTATGCATAGGAAGTGGGTTAGACTTAAATGTGCTAGTCATATGCTTCATGGTGCTCTATTTGTGTTTCAATTCTTATCTTTTATGTGAGCATCATTGAAATCATCATGCCTAGCTAAAAAGGCATTAAAGAAAAGCGCTTGTTGGGAGACAACCCAACACCTTTACCTAATGTTTTTGTGTGTTCACATGATTATGCTACTGTAGTAATCATGTTTTATAGGTTTTGTTTCAATAAAGTGCCAAGTAAAGCCTTTGGGATAGTGTGGATGATAGTTGACTTGATTCTGTGCAAAAACAGAAACTTTTGCGTCCAGTGCAGAAATTCTTATATTTTACTGGAAATGGAAAAATTCTGAATTTTTTACAGGTGATATATATACAAATTCTCTACGTTGTCCCAATTTTTCAGAATTTTTGGAGTAGCAGAAATATGGTTGGAGTACAGATTACTACAGACTATTCTGTTTTTGACAGATTCTGTTTTCAATGCATAGTTTGCTTGTTTTCTAGTTTCTATGGCTTATATTGCTCAATATAAATTGTGGAAATTATAAGGTACAATAGGCATTATGTGAGAACAATTATGAATCCTGTCTTTGACAGTACCAAAGTGAATGATTTGTCTTTATCATACTAACCCATCTCACGAAGTTCCGTTAAGTTTTGTGTGATTGAAGTTTTCAAGTTTTGGGTGAGATATCGATATAAGGAGAATAAGGAGTGACAAGACCCTAAGCTTGGGGATTCCCAAGGCACCCCCAAGGTAATTTTTAAGGAATATCCAAGCAACTACGCTTGGGGATGCCCCGGAAGGCATCCCCTCTTTCGTCTCCAACATTATCGGTAACCTCACTTGGAGCTATGTTTTCATTCTTCACATGATATGTGTTTTGCTTGGAGCGTCAATTTATTTTGTTAGGATTTTCTTGCTGTTATTTAGAATAATGTTTTGCATCTTTTATTTCAATAAAAGTGGCAATGATAGCCTTTACTATGCTTATTTTGCAAGTCTACATGTTGCTGTTTGAAAACAGAAAGTTTACCGCTGTTGCAAAAATTCCCTAGAAAAGTCAGAATGTGATAAAATGTTGAAACTTTTTGCACAATAAGATCTGATAAATTTTCTACAGTGTGTTAAATTTTCAGAAATTTTTGAGTTGAATAAGTGTTGATACTCTTGCATTCTTTACAGACTTTACTGTTTTGGCAGATTGCTGTTATGTTTGCATTGTTTGCATATGTTTGCTTGTTTAATGATTCTATTTGAGGATAGGAGTATTAAATATGCAAAGGCATTTTGTGGCACCCCGGCTCAAAGTAAACCGGAACGCCCCGTATTCCAGCCCAGGGACAAGTCCTCTGGAATACGACACTGTTGGCATAGAACAAATCACCTCTTTATTACAATGGCTATAGTTACAAAGGGTAAATGGATTACATCGGCACGGCGAAACTACGCCTGCCCGGGGTAGCTCTATGCTAACAGTGGAGAAACTCTCTCAGCAGCGGAACAACGACGACGGTGATGGACTCCACTCCTCAGGGACTCTGGCTAGAACGCGTGTCCTAGATCGCAAACTCAGAATTCTCGACAAGCAAGCAATCATGGCATGACCTGCAAACTGGCATGACACGCCAGGTGAGTACTTTGAATGTACTCGCAAGCTCACAGCAAACATCAGCATTAAGGCAAAACAACATCATAGCAGTCAAGATTAACAAGCTGGGTTATCTAGCAAGATAACTTTTGAAGTAAATGCAGTAAGGTAAAGCATATTAAGTAGTTTAATCCATACTCCGAGTAATCTCAAGATCCAATCCGAACCTGTGCCAAGTCCAATCATGTCGTCATCCGACCACTTATCCCATTGCTGACATATCATATACCTGATACCAACTGTACCACAAGTCTGACGAACTTACTCTCTTTCGGGCTGTCTCACAACCCTCAGAATACTCACGATCTATCGAGTATTTCCGATCATAAGACGAGTTCTTCCATCATTATCATCACTACCATGGTTGACCACCCAGTGAGGTCTGGACGGACTGTCCAATACCGTGGACACGGCTATTCGAATAGATTTTACACTCTGCAGAGGTTGCGCACTTTACCCACACCATGGAGCACCTGACCTCGTGATCCCATTCGGGTGGACCAGCGTTGCTCCAACGAAACCCGCCTGACCCATGACTCTCCCATCGTACCACCGGCAATCATCCTCCCCCGGAGTCAAGCCTTGGGTGGCCTCTGTGTCACCTCGTGACACCTGCCACCATTGTGGCCAAACTAAACTGTCCCAAATGGGGACCTGGATCCAAATAACTCAACTGGGCTCACAAGGTTATCGCCGCCTACCGGGCCAGGGTAGCGCGCACGCATAACCTTCCCTGTCGGGCGGTACCGGTGAAAGAGCACGCGATCAGACCAAGTCAAGGCCGTCCCATACAGGCAAATGTGGCTGCACGGCTAAGTCCGGATAGGTGACTCAAGGTCAACCATGAAATATCTAATCCCCGAATAATTTTCTATCATGGCTGACACTCCGATAACGAGTATGCTTAAGCCACTGCTACTAATTCATCTTCTCAAACTGCCGGATGAACTCCGAAATAATCATAGACGGTAAACTCAACATCGTAGTATCAACAAGTGGGTAAACTACTAGTCACTACAATCCGGTACTCAACATGGTAGTCACCTATCCAAGAATTAACTCCAACATTGCATAATCCAATCCACTTCACAAGTAACTCATACTTGCTGATAAAGTAAACAGTTAAACTATGACATTGCAATGCGATGATGCAGATGAGAGTTGTGGCTTGCCTGGGGATGATGGAACCATTGGAAAGAAGTGCGGGGAGTCCGCGGAAACGATTGCCGGAAATAGTTCTCTCTCGGAGGGGGCTATTTAAGGGCAAGGGAAAAAGGGTCATTTTCACAGTGTGACAACCTTGTGAAAAAGATACCAACAGAACGAGCTCGACAAACTGAAGACATGGGCGTTGGTTTCACCTGAATCAGAGTCACGAGTGAAAAGTTACAAAGGTTTTTCTATCAGGGACCTATTTGTAAAAAGAATATTTCCCACGGGGCCCTTGGCAGCTCAGCGGGTTGCGCATTTTAGGCTAATACGCTTCCCAATGGGGAAAGCGTACTCGCTCCTGGGCGCCGCCACTTAAGTGACTTGGCTGCGGCTGCGGTCACCGCCAGCTGGGCCCCATGCCTCCTTCTCTCTCCTCCCTTGCCCTCTTCTTCTTCCTCCCGCGGTGAGCAAAGGCAGAGGCGAGGCCGGCTGCCCCGACGGCGAGCCCGGCGACTCCGGCCACCGTTGCCAGCGTTCCGGGCACCGGCGTGCTCCGGGAAGAGCGCCGCATCCATTCCGGCCGAACACGGAGGCCGAGGAGGACCGGAGCGGTGGCGGCACAGGCGTCCGCGGCGGAGGTCGTCGGCCATTTTGAAGGCGAGCCCATGGGCATTCCGGGGACGAACTGAAGGGGTGGGAAGATCCGTGGTGGCTAGGGTAGCATTGAGGGAAGGTTTGGAAGGAGGGAGAGACTCGGGCAGCTCCAATTTGAGCGGGAGAAGGCGGCGGCCATGGCAGCCAGATTGGGCTCGGGCACGCACTTCCTTGAGCAGGGGAAAGACCAGGAGGGAGAGGGGAGGGGTTGAGAGGCTGGTCATGCTCGAGGAGGGCTCGGGCTCGGGCTATTTATAGCTGGACGACGCGGGTGGTCGAGCACGGCCGTGGCGACACGTGCGTCGCGCGTCAGAGCTTCGGGAACTCGCGGTGAAGAGGGGAGAGGCATCCAGAGGACTCACGAAGGAACAGAGAAGGATCAGGCGAGCTCGAGAAGGATCGGGAGGGCTCTGGCCACCGGACACGGCGACGTCAGGGACGGGCATGTCACGGGCGCAGCTGCCGCACCGCGTAGGAGGCGACGTGAGAGGGGGAGAGGGGTCTAGGAGGAAGGAAAAAACGAGGGGAAGCTCCTGGACACGGCTAGGTGTCGAGGGAAAGGGGGAACGCGACAAGGCCGAGGGCCTGAATGCATAGAGCGCGCACTGTACCTGCAATTGTCATGGTCACCATGCGGCCAGGGCCTTGCCATGCCCTACATGAAGCCAAAAGATGTTTAGGGGGTTCTCCTTGCTTCGCTAAGTTTACCTATGAGGCTGGAATGCACAAGAAGGCTCTGAATTGACTGAACCAAGGTCAAACAGTTCCTAGCAGCAAAGTGTTTGACAGGTGCTGTGGCCACCACAGTGCACCTCTTGGCATGATCCTTGTCTGAGGTTGATCACTCACTAAGATGATCACGCTAGAAAGATTTCAACTCAAATGGACAAATAAAACTAGCACTTCCTTTGAAACCTGCCAAACTAGACAGAAAACCCTTCTGGAAGGTTCTGAGGAATTTGCTAGTTTGCATGAGCTGAATTTTGGATAAGATGAATGATTTGGTCATAGGAAGACACTGTATAAATTTCATACCATTTGGATAAGCCAAAATGGTACTTCCTTCATACAGCATCCCACTGGATAGAATCTTAGGAAAATTTCTGAGGAAAAATGGCTAGATAGAATGAGCCCAAATTTTGTGGAGAGGTGTTATATAGGTAGAAGAATGTCCTGGTAAAATTTCAGGAATTATGTAGTAACATAAAATATAGTTGCTTCACAACCCAAAATAATTACCAGAAACAGAGATTTGATGCTGTGCTCACATAGTTGAAGGGTTGATGCTCAAATTTCGTGTAGAGTGTTAATTTGAGCATATGAAGATGCTTGCAAAATTTTAACTCATTTGGATACTCCTAGCTAGCACTTGCTTCACAAAGATTCCAGTTGCCCAGAAACTTTGGAAATTAGCCAAGAGAGATTTAATATCCAAATAAAGTTGAATTTTGGCATGTGGCAATGATATGGATAGGAAAGAGTGCGCAAAAAGTTTGAGACCAAGAAAGCAAATATAAAGGGTACTTGCTTCTCAATCTGACAGATAGGGCAGAATCAAAAAAGGAATATTTGTGAAATATTTTTGAACATGGCAAGGAAGGGTTTGACATATTTGTAGAAGATCTGTCCCAAACAATTTATGAGAATTATTTGGGAATTTTGGGAATGATGGAAATGTGGGTTACTTCACAACTCAGGGCAGACAGGGTTATTCCTTTAATAGAAAAAGGAATATTCCCAAGGAAAAGAATATTGGGATTGGTCCAAGATGGAACTGACAAGGTCTTGGAATGGTTTTAAGGTTGGCAAGCCACTCAGGAAGAAGAATGAAGAGTGATCCGTCCAGGTTTCAAGACTACTAAGCCACAGAAAAGCGAATCCAGACCAAAATCAAAAGAAACAGAAAATGGGCAAAATCCAGGGTGTTACAAACCTACCCCCCTTAAAGAAATATCATCCTCGAGATTTGGTTGCTCAGGGATCAAACATGAATATTTCCACTTGAGGAAACCCTTTCCAACTCTGGTTTCGTTTTTATCTTTATATCCTGTTCCCACTGAGTTTCATATGACTGAATGCCTTACTTCGGGGTGCTTTGCTTCACTGGACCCTTTTTCTGGCAACTCTTACCTCATAGGTTACTCTGACTCCAATCCTTTTGTGTCTGCTATCTTGTCTGGGGCAATAAATTATCTGGACCAAACTATGTGCCCTGCTCGTGAGTCCAAGGGTGGTTCCTCATGGACGTGTCGTGACGAGGTCCAATACGATTGACCGTTTACTGAGTTGTGAACAGATTCTCTTGGTGAACCCAAAAATCTTTTACTCATTGTGTTGGGTGACTTCAAATGGTTGGGCGTCCTCCAAGCTCAAAACAGTACTGTGAATGGTGCCGTTTTCCTGGTGGAACCTGACTTCTCGCACGGATTGCTGAGTCATCTTGGGTATCTTCACTGTCTTGGGTATAAAGCTCCTGCCAAATATTTGACTGTCACCTGTCGTGGCTAACATAAAGGTATACGATCTTATTGTGATATTGTGATATTATCCATAGGCTTGGCTAACAGTGGTTCTGGCAGCAGAATCTTGTTCACGGCAGGTTAGTTTTTAACTGATTCCCATCTGTGAGGACACATGCTTCAAGACTGTTGTTCATCCTTCTGATTACTCAGTCTGTCGGCATCTCCATATGAATGGTAGGCCGTGTAATACTTTAACATGGTTGCTGAATTTGAACTACTGAGTTAATCTTTCGGCTGACCTGACCAGCTTGGTTGCCCTCTTCTGACAATTCTGAGCATATCTGGTTGGCTGGGCGGGTTGTCTCGATATGGGGTCCTTGCAAATGGAGTAGACCCCGTGGGTGTGTACCCATGGTGGTCGGTATCGAACCAGACTGTCCGGAGTATTTGTACCATTACCATACCTGTATGGACAACCTTGCTTCTTCATTATGATTCTCTTTACATGGATCCTTAGCTGAAGGAACTTGGCCTATATGCTCTTGATTCTTCGGGTGACCATGGGTGTTGTCAGGTGCAATATTCTGGCAGGCATATTACTTTACAAGTTTTAGCTGTAGGGTAACGATCGTCTGAACCCTTGAATAAAACCGGCAAATAAACCAGTAGCCACCAGAACGGTCTTTACAACTCATATCTGGGACATTACTGGAGTAACTCAACCCCGACTCAAGACGGTTGAAAAGCAGCTCAGAGCATGAGATGGTGTCGATAAGAAGAAAGTAGCAACTCCCTAAGACGGCCGAACAACAGCTTAGAACATAGGGTCATTGCTACGAAGATAATTCAACAGCTGCCCGAGACGGCCGAAAAGCAGCTCAGAGCACGGACAGTTGCTGACAAGAGAAATAAAAGTCGGCATCCACCCCGGACGGCCGGAAATAGCTCAGAACACAGGCATGGTGCCGTCACCAAAGAAAGACGGGCAAGGGTTCATCCGCGTCCCATACAGCTCACTATTATGTATACAGGTATGAGCATAATAATTTGAACATACCGGAATAACACAGAGCAATACTATAGGGCATATATCAGATGGTCGGCTTGCTCCATAGGTTGTTGGTCATCACACTGTAGTGTATAACTGACGTTCTCTTCTTCTTACATAGATCATGCAATAGTCAGATCCTCACCAGGCTGGCATCATTGTATGAGTAACTCATATGACCTTGGCAGCATGTCCGCCATATCTATGGAAACATGTGTAGCTGGCCACTTGATTCCTGAGGCAAGCTTGTGTCCTGACTGATCTTTGCCTTCGAACTAGCTGTTGCGGATCTGACCCTAGGGATGCATTGTCATATGCTGCTAACTTGCATCGGAAGATGTCCGTGTGTTGTATCGAGGAAGACACGGGAATCCTTGCGTCGTAGGCTTCTCAGGTAGCTTGTGGAGAAAGACTGGGTTGCTTTTATCTGAGACTTTCTCTTTGCTGTATACAGGCTGAGTGCATATATATATATATACCTTGAGGTTACTGCTGTCGGTTACTTGTTGTATGCAATAGGGTATTCGGCTATCCTTCTTGCCGAACACTAAGTTCATAGCACCTTCTGGCTTGATTCCAGGACACGACAGAGTTCAAATTGTACTCATAGCGGACTTAAACCTTGTATATATGAATCATACCTTTGGCACAGAATGCACTGTGGATCGTATACTCAATTTGCCTTCTTGCTGATGTGATCATTACTGCTGTGAAAGTTGTGCTGATGTATACTTGGTGCTGATAACCAATCCAACCAAGATATCATTTATATTCAGGCCCGATATTTCCGATATATAACACAGTCTACTGAAACTTCCATATTGCTGAGCTGAGCTTCCAAATGACTGTCTCTTCACTGACTCTTTGGGTTCAGAGTCGGTGAGCAATTTCCTTAAGGGGAAAATAATGTAACACCAAGGGCCCAAATAAAGAAGCAGAAGAAACGACTAAACAAAAGCACACAAAGCAGCAAGATCACATACACAAGCAATATCAAATTCTACAGCGATTCACAACAATAATATGCATTCCTACTTAAGCACACAAATCTCGCAAGAACTCCGGTATTACGGTCTAACATGCTGTGGCGATGTGCACAAAAGTGAATCAATGTGTGGAAGAAAATTGGTGTAAACAAGGCTACACCAAATACGAGCTTAACACCGGTTGCATCTGGACACGGAGGCAAGGACGAACTTGGTGATCAGGGATCGGAACATGGAGGTCACGACCACATCATCAAGCATACGGAGGGAAACCGTATCTGTCCAGGGAATAGGTGGCGGAATGGGATAGTGGTGGAGAGAAAGGCTTGCAGGAATTGCCCTTTTCTGATAACAAGATCGGTAAGGGTTGCCAAAGCGGCTAGAGGGATGGCATGATCTGGGATAGAACTTGTCTATCACCGAAACGATAGGGCGTGTCGGAAGAGAATATATTGGTGTGGTACCGGTGCATCAATCTTGCTAGTGATTGACACCACCAAGCACCTTGGCATCACTCCGCTGGGACGAAGATGACACCACACCAGGAACAAATATGCAAACTTGAGAGCGCAGGTAGGGAATCGAAACCGATGCCACATACACTCACCAGATTCATCGTTAGTGATAAAATATCTAGTCTATATGCATGCTATGCACAAACAAATGCAACAAACAAGTGCAACAAACCAACTGGATCCTATACTACCGGTTACTAACGCTTATGCCTAGACTGCGCATCCTATAGCCAGACCTGCTCTGATACCAACTCTTGTGGCACCCCAGCTCAGAGTAAACCGGAACGCCCCGTATTCTAGCCCAGAGACAAGTCCTCTGGAATACGGCACTGTTGGCATAGAACAAATCAGCTCTTTATTACAATGGCTATAGTTACAAAGGGTAAATGGATTACATCGGCACGGCGACACTACGCCTGCCCGGGGTAGCTCTATGCTAACAGCGGAGAAACTCTCTCGGTAGCGGAACAGCGATGACGGTGATGGACTCCACTCCACAGGGACTCTAGCTAGAACGCGTGTCCTAGATCACAAAATCGGAATTCTTGACAAGCAAGCAATCATGGCATGACCTGCAAACTGGCATGACACGCCAGGTGAGTACTTTGAATGTACTCGCAAGCTCACAGCAAACATCAGCATTAAGGCAAAACAACATTATAGCAGTCAAGATTAACAAGCTGGGTTATCTAGCAAGATAACTTTTGAAGTAAATGCAGTAAGGTAGAGCATATTAAGTAGTTTAATCCATACTCCGAGTAATCTCAGGATCCAATCCGAACCTGTGCCAAGTCCAATCATGTCGTCATCCGACCACTTATCCCGTTGCTGACATATCATATACCTGATACCAACTGTACCACAAGTCTGACGAACTTACTCTCTTTCGGGCTGTCTCACAACCCTCAGAATACTCACGATCTATCGAGTACTTCCGATCATAAGATGAGTTCTTCCATCATTATCATCACTACCATGGTTGACCACCTAGTGAGATCTAGACGGACTGTCCAATACCGTGGACACGGCTATTCGAATAGATTTTACACTCTGCAGAGGTTGCGCACTTTACCCACACCATGGAGCACCTGACCTCGTGATCCCATTCGGGTGGACTAGCGTTGCTCCAACGAAACCCACCTGACCCGTGACTCTCCCATCGTACCACTGGCAATCATCCTCCCCCAGAGTCAAACCCTGGGTGGCCCCTGTGTCACCTCGTGACACCTGCCACCATCGTGGCCAAACTAAACTGTCCCAAATGGGGACCTGGATCCAAATAACTCAACTGGGCTCACAAGGTTAACGCCGCCTACCGGGCCACGGTAGCGCGCACGCATAACCTTCCCTGTCGGGCGGTACCGGTGAAAGAGCATGCGATCAGATCAAGTCAGGCCGTCCCATACCAAAAAATGTGGCTGCACGGTCAAGTCCGGACAGGTGACTCAAGGTCAACCATGAAATATCTAATCCCCGAATAATTTTCTGTCATGGCTGACACTCCGATAACCAGTATGCTTAAGCCATTGCTACTAATTCATCTTCTCGAACTGCCAGATGAACTCCGAAATAATCATAGATGGTAAACTCAACATCGTAGTATCAACAAGTGGGTAAACTACTAGTCACTATAATTCGGTACTCAACATGGTAGTCACCTATCCAAGAATTAACTCCAACATTGCATAATCCAATCCACTTCACAAGTAACTCATACTTGCTGATAAAGTAAACAGTTAAACTATGACATTGCAATGCGATGATGCAAATGAGAGTTGTGGCTTGCCTGGGGATGATGGAACCGTCAGAAAGAAGTGCGGGGAGTCCGCGGAAACGATTGCCGGAAATAGTTCTCTCTTGGAGGGGGCTATTTAAGGGCAAGGGAAAAAGGGTCATTTTCACAGTGTGACAACCTTGTGAAAATGATACCAACAGAACGAGCTCGACAAACTGAAGACGTGGGCGTTGGTTTCACCTGAATCGGAGTCACGAGTGAAAAGTTACAAAGGTTTTTCTGTTAGGGACCTATTTGTAAAAAGAATATTTCCCACGTGGTCCCTGGCAGCTCAGCGGGTTGCGCATTTCAGGCTAATACGCTTCCCAATGGGGAAAGCGTACTCGCTCCTGGGCGCCGCCACTTAAGTGACTTGGCTGCGGCTGCGGTCACCGCCAGCTGGGCCCCACGCCTCCTTCTCTCTCCTCCCTTGCCCTCTTCTTCTTCCTCCCGCGGTGAGCAAAGGCAGAGGCGAGGCCGGCTGCCCCGACGGCGAGCCCGGCGACTCCGGCCACCGTTGCCAGCGTTCCGGGCACCGGCGTGCTCGGGGAAGAGCGCCGCATCCATTCCGGCCGAACACGGAGGCCGAGGAGGACCGGAGCGGCGGCGGCGCAGGCGTCCGCGGCGGAGGTCGTCGGCCATTTTGAAGGCGAGCCCATGGGCATTCTGGGGATGAACTGAAGGGGTGGAAGCTCCGTGGTGGCTAGGGTAGCATTGAGGGAAGGTTTGGAGGGAGGGAGAGACTCGGGCAGCTCCAATTTGAGCGGGAGAAGGCGGCGGCCATGGCAGCCAGATTGGGCTCGGGCACGCACTTCCTCGAGCAGGGGAAAGACCAGGAGGGAGAGGGGAGGGGTTGAGAGGCTGGTCATGCTTGAGGAGGGCTCGGGCTCGGGCTATTTATAGCTGGACGGCGCGGGTGGCCGAGCACGGCCGTGGCGACACGCGCCGCGCGCCAGAGCTTCGGGAACTCGCGGTGAAGAGGGGAGAGGCGTCCAGAGGACTCACAGAGGAGCAGAGAAGGCTCAGGCGAGCTCGGGAAGGATCGGGAGGGCTCTGGCCACCGGACACGGCGACGTCAGGGACGGGCATGTCACGGGCGCAGCAGCCGCACTGCGTAGGAGGCGACGTGAGAGGGGGAGAGGGGTCCAGGAGGAAGGAAACGACGAGGGGAAGCTCCTGGACATGGCTAGGTGTCGAGGGAAAGGGGGAACGCGACGAGGCCGAGGGCTCGAATGCATAGAGCGCTCACTGTACCTGCAATTGTCGTGGTCACCATGCGGCCAGGGCCTTGCCACGCCCTACATGAAGCCAAAAGATGTCTAGGGGGTTCTCCTTGCTTTGCTAAGTTTACCTATGAGGCTGGAATGCACGAGAGGGCTCTGAAGTGACTGAACCAAGGTCAAACAGTTCCTAGCAGCAAAGTGTTTGACAGGTGCTGTGGCCACCACAGTGCACCTCTTGGCATGATCCTTGTCTGAGGTTGATCACTCACTAAGATGATCACACTGGAAAGATTTCAGCTCAAATGGACAAATAAAACTAGCACTTTGAAACCTGCCAAACTGGATAGAAAACCCTTCTGGAAGGTTCTGAGGAATTTGCTAGTTTGCATGAGCTGAATTTTGGATAAGATGAATGATTTGGTCATGGGAAGACACTGTATAAATTTCATACCATTTGGATAAGCCAAAATGGTACTTCCTTCATACAGCATCCCACTGGACAGAATCTTAGGAAAATTTCCAAGGAAAAATGGCTAGATAGAATGAGCCCAAATTTTGTGGAGAGGTGTTATATAGGTAGAAGAATGTCCTGGTAAAATTTCAGGAATTATGTAGTAACATAAAATATAGTTGCTTCACAACCCAAAATAATTACCAGAAATAGAGATTTGATGCTGTGCTCACATAGTTGAAGGGATGATGGTCAAATTTCGTGTAGAGTGTTAATTTGAGCATATGAAGATGCTTGCAAAATTTCAACTCATTTGGATACTCCTAGCTAGCACTTGCTTCACAAAGATTCCAGTTGCCCAGAAACTTTGGAAATTAGCCAAGAGAGGTTTAATATCCAAATAAAGTTGAATTTTGGCATGTGGCAATGATATGGATAGGAAAGAGTGCACAAAAAGTTTGAGACCAAGAAAGCAAATATAAAGGGTACTTGCTTCTCAATCTGACAGATAGGGCAGAATCAGAAAATGAATATTTGTGAAATATTTTTGAACATGGCAAGGAAGTGTTTGACATATTTGTGGAAGATCTGTCCCAAACAATTTATGAGAATTATTTGGGAATTTTGGGAATGATGGAAATGTGGGTTACTTCACAACTCAGGGCAGACAGGGTTATTCCTTTAATAGAAAAAGGAATATTCCCAAGGAAAAGAATATTGGGATTGGTCCAAGATGGAAATGACAAGGTCTTGGAATGGTTTTGAGGTTCACAAGCCACTCAGGAAGAAGAATGAAGAGTGATCCGTCCAGGTTTCAAGACTACTAAGCCATAGAAAATCGAATCCGGACCAAAATCAAAAGAAACAAAAAATGGGCAAAATCCAGGGTGTTACACATTTAGTATGCAATGTTGAATAATAATTTTGGTGATTTGCTACAGTAGAGAATGATAAGGTTTTGCATTGGTTTATACTAACTTATCTCACGAGTTCTTGTTGAATTTTGTGTGGATGAAGCTTTTGAGATTTAGGAAAACCGTGATATGAGAGGAATTAAGGAGACACAAAAGCTCAAGCTTGGGGATGCCCAAGGCACCCCAAGATAATATTTCAAGAATTCTCAAGCATCTAAGCTTGGGGATGCCCTGGTAGGCATCCCACCTTTCTTCATCAACAATTATCGGTTAGTACCGGTTGAGCTTAAGTTTTTGCTTCTTCACATGATGTGTGCTATTCTTGGATTGTCATTTTATTTTATTTTTTATTTTTTTTGCTTTTTGCTTGCTGCTTTAATAAAACCCTTAGATCTGAAAGTTTTTAAATAAAAGAGAGTCCTCAAATAGCTACCCATTTACATAACTACTCGCTTGATCTTCACTTATATCTTTTTGGAGTAGCTTGTCATTTACTCTTGTGCTTCACTTATATCCTATGAGTAAATTGTTGAATGAATTGAATATCATGAAGTTGAAATTATATGTTCATATCATGCCTAGTGGTAGCTTCACATTGGGTTTAGAAAGTGAAATCTTTTGAGGCTTGACAATCACAATATTGGTCATACAAACAATTCATGAATGATTAGTAGAAGGAAGAGAACTTTCACATGCAAATACACTATCTTGGAAATCTTTTGTGATTGTGAGCCCCCATAAAAATATTATATGCCAAAATTGTTGACGTTGGACAAGGAAGACAACGTAATGATCTATGTTAGTTCATATTCACATAGAAGTTATATTGTCATAGATCCTTCAACATGTGGTGCTTGCCCCCCATCTTTGCTAGCCAAAAATTCCACACTAAGTAGAGATACTACTTGTGCATCCAAAAACCCTTAAACCCAAATCTTATTTTCAATATTCCACCATATCTACCTAAGGATTGAGTAAGATCCTTCAAGTAAGTTGTCATCGGTGCAATAAGGCAATAAAAATTGCTTCTAAAAGTGTTAGATCATTTAGTGTAAGAGAAAATTGAGCGTTGTACGAACTTGTGATGGCAAAGAATAAAAGCGACAGACTGCATAATAAAGGTTGCTATCGTAAGGGGCAATATAATGTGACGTTCTTTTGCACTAAGGGATTGAGCATACAAACAAATAAGCGCATGGCAACCTCTGCTTCCCTCTGCGAAGGGCCTATCTTTTACTTTTATGTATTTACTTTTATGCAAGAGTCAAAGTTTTTATCTCTATTCCTTTTTATTTTTCTCCTTTGGCAAGCATCATGTGGTGAGGAAAGATCTAGGCACATATGTCCAGTTGGATATGGGTGTCATGAGTTATTATTGTTGACATCACCCTTGAGGTGAATACGTTGGGAGGCGAAATTATAAGCCCCTATCTTTCTATGTGTCTGGTTGAAACATTTTTCTCATGTGTATGCGATGAGTGTTAGCAATCATAGAAGACTATATGATGATTGAGTATGTGGAGCTCTTACTTAGACTCTGTTGAATAAGTTGAGTTGTAATTGTTTGGTGACTAAGAATATAGGTTGTTGAGTTGCAAGAGAATTCATTGTTTGAACCTTAACATGTGAATTGGTTGCTACTTTAACATGATGAGTTTTATGAGAAAGAGTTGCTGTTATGATGCTAGGAAAAGTGATTGAAATTACTATTGATCAAACTTGTGCACTTTGCTAGCATTCACACTTCATAAATTATTTCTTTTATCATTTACCTACTCGAGGACGAGTAGGAATTAAGCTTGGGATGCTGATACGTCTCCAACATATCTATAATTTATGAACTATTCATGCTATTATATTATCATTCTTGGATGTTTTATAATCATTTTATAGCAACTTTATATCATTTTTTGGGACTAACCTATTGACCCAGTGCCCAGTGCCAGTTGTTGTTTTTTACATCGCAGGAAATCAATATCAAACGGAGTCCAAACACCGCGAAACTTTTTGTGGATTTTTTATGGACCAGAAGACATCCAATGGGCCAGAGCAGCACCTGCGGGGGTGCCTCGAGGGGGGCACAACCCACCAGGGCACGCCTGGGGGCCCAGGCGCGCCCAGGTGGGTTGTGCCCACCTCGGTGGCCTCCCGTACCCCTTCTTGACCCTATAAATTGCCAAATATTCCAAAACCCTCGGGGGTAACCCTAGATCAGAAGTTCCGCCGCCGCAAGCCTCTATAGCCACAAAAAACCAATCTAGACCCCGTTCTGGCACCCTGCCGGAGGGGGAAATCATCACCGATGGCCATCTTCATCTTCCCGGCGGCCACCATGATGAGGAGGGAGTAGTCCACCCTCGGGGCTGAGGGTTTGTACCAGTAGCTATGTGTTTAATCTCTCTCTCTCGTGTTCTTGAGATGGCACGATCTTGATGTATCGCGGGCTTTGTTAATATAGTTGGATCATATGGTGTTTTCCCCTCTCTATCTTGTTGTGATGAATTGAGTTTCCCCTTTGAGATTTCGTTTTATCGGATTGAATACTTTTATGGATTTGAGAGCACTTGATCTATGTCTTGGCACTCAACTCGTGGATTCCCGAGGTGACATTGGGGTAATCTATGCATAGGGGTTGATGCATGTTTTCGTCCTTGCTTCTCCGGTAGAAATCTTGGGGCACTCTTTGAGGTTCTTTGTGTTGGATTGAGTATTATGAATCTGAAATTATTTGATGCATATCGTATAATTAACTCACGGGTACTCGCGGTGACATTGGGGTATCTAGGTGACATTAGAGTTGGTTGATGTGTGTCATATGGTGTTATTTTAGTACGAACTCTTGATAGATTGATCGCAAAGGATAACTTGATGTTATGTTAGTACGAACTCTTGATAGATCGATCGGAAAGAATAACTTTGAGGTGGTTTCGTACCTTACAAATAATTTCTTCTTATGTTCTCCGCTAGATAGGAACTTTGGAGTGATTCTTCATCGCACGTTAAGGGATGGTTATATGATCCAATTATATTAGCATTGTTGAGAGATTGCACTAGCGAAAGTACGGACCCTAGGCCTTGTTTTCAAGCATTGCAATACCGTTTGTGCTCCATTTTATCACTTGCTACCTTGTTGTTTTTATTTATTCAGATTATAAAAATATATTTCTACCATCCATATTACACTTTTATCACCATCTCTTCGCCGAACTAGTGCACCTATACAATTTGCCATTGTATTGGGTGTGTTGGGGACACAAGAGATTTCTTGTATTTGGTTGCAGGGTTGTTTGAGAGAGACCATCTTCATCCTACGCCTCCCACGGATTGATAAACCTTAGGTCATCCACTTGAGGGAAATTTGCTACTATCCTACAAAACTCTGCGCTTGGAGGCCCAACACGAGTCTACAAGAACAAGTTGTGTAGTAGACATCAGGTAGCAAGTAACAAAAGTGAGCAAAAACGGTATTGCAATGCTTAGAAACAAGGCCTAGGGTTCATACTTTCACTAGTGCAAATTCTCTCAACAATGATAACATAATTAGATCATATAACAATCCCTCAACATGGAACAAAGAGTCACTTCAAAGTCATTAATAGCGGAAAATAAACCAAGAGATTATTGTAGGGTACGATGTAGGAGATATGCCCTAGAGGCAATAATAAATGTTATTATTTATCTCCATGCTCATAATTAGGTTTATGTTCCATGCTATAACTGCTATGGTTCTCGAGTCTACAATAACCACGAGGCTTGGAGGAAGACTCATATGCACGTGTGGAATAATAAACGGAAAAATGTATTCCTAAGTCTAGCCTCTAAGACTAGCTCAAGTGTTGCATGATGGTCCTGTTTTCCTGATCATGGGCATGTCTATGCTAGCAACTTTGAGGGCACAATGTTAGAAGAACATTTGTGTTGAATCGACCCGAATTGATGTTATGCTATGAGATACATTCGTCATGAGTTAATGGTTAATAACACAGAGATAGTTAACGTTTGCATGATTCCTTAGACCATGAGAGTGTCGAGTTTCTTCATGCTTGCTTCATGAACTTTGGGGTTTGTTAAACGTCATCCGTAAATGGGTGGCTATTACGGCGGCTTACGGGTTCATGGAAAAGTATGTCAAGTAACTTGATAGCTCAAGATTGGGATTTGCTCCTCCGACGATGGAGAGATATCTCTGGGCCCTCTCGGTGTTACGGTATCCATCATCGTCTGGCCAGACACTTTGTGATTTGATCACGGGGATGCTGGAACACGGGAACGAGAAAAGAGAACAATACCGGTAACGAGGTAACTGGCTTAATGGACAAGTTGTTGATCCACGGGAATGCCAACATGTCTCACCTTGGGTATTTGTAACATATCGCGAAGCAACAGGAATAGCACACGGCAACTGGAGGTTCACTCGAATATTCATTCGTGTGGGTATAGGGGTCAATATGGGTGTCCACGGCTCCGATGTTGATCATTGATCGGAAAGTGTTCCGGTCATGTCTATACTTCACCGAACCTATAGGGTCACACGCTTAAGGGTCATCTATCTGCTGAATACTAGACAGGGAGTCTGAGAGAAAGTCACCGAAAATGTTTCGGAGACAACGGAAGAGTTCCGGAGAGAGAGAACACCGAAAGAGTTTCGGTAAAACCGAAAAGGTGTTTCGGAATATATTATTAGGTCAAATAGGGTTTCGGCATCGCATGGAAATTTTCAGAGGATGTCAGAATTGGTCTGGGAACTTCTGGGAATTTTCAGAGAGAAAAAACCGGAAATGTTCTGAAACTGCCGTAACCGCTGTTGATGCTTTCCGCTGATAAAAACCACCGCACCGAAAATGTTTCGGATCATGCCCAGAATAATTTTAGAGGGTGCCAGAAATGTTCTGGGACCTTCTGGAATTTTTCAGAAAAATGTTTCGCGGAAAACATCTTGTCCCAGCGCGAGGGGACAAGATCCCACGAATCGGGGGTTGCATGTTTGGTGGCTTTTTGTCTAGGGAGCATGCATGTTTCATGGAGACATGTTGGTGGCTTGTTGGGGGGGCCCCCCCATGGGGGGAGACAAGGTGTGGGCCGGCCCAAGGGCTGCCATGGTGGTGTCCCCTTGGTGCCCCCCTTGTGTTACCATTATGCCCTTTCATGTGTGACATGAAGCTTGGGTATTTTGGTATTTCAACATCCCACCCCACCCCTTGCCTTGGCCTATAAAAGGAGGAGTTGGGGCTGCCATCTCCTTCATCCCCTTGCTCTCATACTCATGCCATGCAATTATCTGGCTTCTCTCTCCCTCCCACGAAAAGAGTTTCGTAGAGCCGAAAGGCTGTCTGGGTTCTGGTGGGAACTAGTTCTGGACGGCGAAGCCCTGCCGGATAGATGACACCGTATGTGTGCAACTCTGTAGAGAGGTCGTAGTTTCGATCTTAGTGCCCGTGGGGCTGTTTGTGAGTGCCTCCCGAAGGGCTGTCCAAGTGACGGTCCGAGTTCTGTGAGTCCTCCCGAAGGGCTGTCCGCGACACCATCCGGGGGACTATCCGACCGCCTCCCGAAGGGCTGTTCGGGTGGCGGATGAGGGTATACATCCTCGCGGTTGGGAGGTTGTAAATCCTAGCTGCGGGGATCTGCACCGACGATCGTCATCGACTCTACTTCCGCTGCGCTACGAGTCGGTAATGAAAATGATCAAACCTTGTATGCAGTCTCCATAGTGGTCCTGGGCTGGTGCGTAGGGCGGAAAATTTTTGTTTTCTGCTGCATAACCCTACAGTGGCATCATGAGCCGTGCTATGCGTAGATGCAGGTTGCGATCTAGAATACATGAGATGTATGGGTGTTGCACAATATAATTAGGTAGTAGATGAGTTCTATTACTGAAAATTATTTGTGCGGGTAGCAGATGAAATCTGTTACCCGATGTTCTTGTTGCTTCCCTGGAATTTGCATATTTCTGGTCTTGATAACAGTATGGTGGAGTTTCAATGTTCTGGCAATCCGCGATCCTGATTGATCAACGAAGTGCTAACAGTTCATTGAAGTCCACCGTAGTTAAAAAGAAAGATGAAATTTCGCAAACGAAAGGGCAATGCAGATATGATCTACACGGGGGTCATGCGTATGACGAAGTTTAGTATGGGGCTCGAGATTTTATTATCTCGGTTTTCATACACCCTGGAAAGTTAATCTAGCGACTTGAATTATCATACTTGATGATGGACATTGGTAGCTTCGGTTTGTTTCGAAACCTTAGAAGCCACGTAAAACAAGTTTTTGCATGAACCGATTAGAGACGTCTAACTTGGTTTTGCAGGAGGGTTTGCATGTGCATATGATGTGGTATAGCAGTGCTCATAATAATTTGATTATGTATGAGATGACTATATGATGTAAATTGATTAACATGGCCTGCGTGTCATGATTCGGCATGATGGCTGGAGCCATATGATTGCACTTTAATGACCTGCGTGTCAACCTTATGTAATGCACTTATTTCATTAGCTATAGAGATAGCAATATTATCTGGTGCATCGACAAGGTGGTGGCAATCTTCGCGAAGGTGAACACCGATGCGAATGCCGAAGACGAAGAAATACAAGACTTCTCCGTCGGAAAGGGCTATACCATATCATGCTATTATGAATTGCCTGAGATGTTTATCCCTTATGATGCACCCTTCTTGATTGCGTGGTAGTCGCTTTTTATTAGGGTGATCTCTCACAAAAATATCAAGTAGTTAGTGTTCACCCAAGTGTAGCACCGTCACGGCACCTTTACTTTCGGGGTGCGCCAGGATCTACCTGGGTACGAATGATTGTACGGGTGTGAGGCGGGTGAGGTCAGACCTCGCAGCAAGATCACTTGGTTGTCTTGACGTTCATGGCAGGATCGTCCTGAGCTCGGAACACACGCATTGAAAGATGAACAAGAGTCACATAGAGATGTGATCGGCAAGTTTGCCTACCGATTGAAGTTGGCGCCATCAGTGTTCATCTCGAACAATGGCGTTGAATGGAAATGCGGATCTTGAATCACTCACGATCAATTATGAGAGATATTGATTTGAGTGGGAGCGCACTGTTGAATTAACTTGTTTAATTCTCAGTGCAATTAATTATGAACACTGTCTAAGTGTGGTTATGCATAATAGTTGTAGAATAATGGCTCGCGTTTCCACCTTCCCTATTAAAATTGAATAGTTGTTTAATATTTGGTTATAACTTTACGGTTGGTAACGTAATGTGAGGATTGCCCTCTAGAGTGCCGAGAAGGACTTTGTCCTATCGCATACTTTCGGTATTCTCTCGCTTATGCTATGGATCATGTGACTCTCGTCCTTCGATCCAAAAGCTAGAATTCCATTTCAGTCAAGTGCAATATGTTTGCTTCCATGAGACCCGAACTTCGAAAGTTTGGATAGTTATGTGATATTCATGGAATCTGAAAATCATTTTCAGGGACAAACAAAGGCTAAAAGATATGAGATATCCAAAGCAGTGTTTGTTTGCAAACTATTAGTAAAGGAGTTTACTATGCATTAGACTGATAAGAGAGGGATCCAGGAGAACGCCTGTCATATGATGAAAGGTGAATAAAACAACAACTTAAAGAGAAAGGAAGTGTCCGAAGGGTGTTAGTGAAACTTTCACGCCTAGGAAGTCCAGGGCTAAACGCCACTCTTAAGTTGGGTGCTTCTTCTGAGAGTAGGAGAAATACTAAAAGTTAAACTGTTAGAAGTATAAAGGCAATAAGAAAGAAGACTGGAATATCCAGCTCATGTATGAATGTCATACAAGTTTTTGATGTATAGAAGGCTGGTCAAAGATATAGTTCTTGGGAATTATGATTAAATTGGTAATCACTGATTCTTGGGTATTGTGAGTTAATCACAAAGATACCCACTCGATTGCTTTCTGTTGCAACTCGATGTAAGAACTACTATGACCTGAAAGACTTGCCAGGAATGAGGTTTAGGTATACACAGGGAACATAGTAAATGTTACTATACCTTCCATCGGTGTATTACCGTCTGTATTTACTTTCTTAATTCATTTTAGAGTTTTACACTCTAGCCCTATGCATAAGGTATCTTGCAAGAAGGTTGTTCATAAGAGAACTTTTTATGTTCGATGTTATGAATAACATAAGGGCCATACTTTCATTATGAATGAGATGTATGTTATGAATATTGATAAAAATACATTACCTCTGGGTTTACTTTCATAATTCATTTTAGAGTTTCATACACTCTAGCCATTGCACAATGTTTGTTGCAAAAGAGTTGTTCATAAAAACAACAATTGTTGTTCAGTATTATGAATAACATGAAGGGCCATGCTTCCATCCAAAATGGGACGTATGTTATGAATATTGATGGTAATATGATACATCCATAACACTGACACTAAATGTCGTAAGACTAAGAGAATACCACACAAGTGTGGCACTACATTTGGTCACATTGGAGAAACCCGCATGGATAAATTCCATTATGATGGATTTTTTGAAGTCCTTTGATTTTGAATCATCTGACACTTGCAACTTTCCTCCGAAAAGTGAAGTGACTGAAATACCGTTCACAGGCCATAAGGAACGGACAACAAACTTATCGGTGATCATACATTTGATGTGTGTAGTCCGATAAATGTTGTTAGTAGTGGATTTATCTATCTTCAGAAATGACTCAAGTAGATATGTGGATATTTACTTGATGAGAAGTAAGTCTGGATCTTTTGAATTTATTCGAAAGGTTTTCAAAAATGAAGTAGAAGAACAAGAAAATTCTGTTTCTACAATTCAATTGCAGAAAGGAATAATTGAGTTACAAGTTTAGCGAATGTCTGATGAGTTGTGAAAAGAGTTTTCATAACTTACACCTCCCGGAACACCACTGTGAGTGAAACGTCCGTGAAGGTGTAATCGAACCATTTATGACATGGTAAGATCAAAGATGACATAAATAAATTTGCCATTATCCCTTTTAAAGAGTGATGCTTTAGAGACTGCGGCTTTTACACTGAAAAGAGCTCCACCGGGTCTGTTGAAATGACACCATGGTATGGTACGCCCAACCATGTTATATCTTTTCTTAACATTTGGAATATGGGGCTTGTGTAAAAGGTTACAAACCTGTTCCAAATCAGACAAGTGCTACTTTGTAGGTTATCCCAAGTCATTGGGTATTCCTCCCTCACTATACCGAGGCAAATAGGTTTGCCACAAAGAACGGTATGCTTTTTGAAGAAAATGGTTCTTTCAAAAAGGTGAGTGGGAGAATAGTGCAACTCGACAAGATAAACAGTATCTTCGTCATCAGATCAAAGGAAAGAGACCTTGGAAGTAATTCCAGGTTTCCTACTGCGACTGATACGGAAGTCTCTACAATAAAATGTATGGACTTCGGTCGAACTTGCAGCTGAACCATGTAGGCAAGGCTCGTGCAAACCTCTCAGGTGCGCAGACGAGATATTGTTGTTAGACAACAGTATACCTACGATACACAAGGAAGCGTTGATGGGCCCTGACTCCGGAATTGGCTAAATGCCAATACAATCCGAGATAGTTTCCATATAAATGTTTCAAGATTAAAATCTTGATACACCTTTCGGAAGACTTAGAGTCTAACGAATTTTATGGAACTTAAAACTGATACGGATAAAAATGTTTTATCCATAAAGCTCGACTTGTTGCAATAACAAGTTCAAGGAGTTGACTACGATGAGGTTGTTTCACCGTAGCGATGCTTAAAGTCGGTTTGGGTTGAACTAGCAATTAATACATATTTCAGTCATGAGATATGAAACATGGATGACAATAGGATTTCCATATGATGGAAATGAAACCAAGGACTTGCATGTGTTACAGTCCAAGGTATTTTGTCATTCCAGAGGATGGTAGTAAGTATGCAAACTTCAGAGTTCCAGCAATGGACAGAAGAGAGCAAAGTGGAGTTGGAATCTTCATGATTTGATGAAATGATCAAAAGGGTTTTCGACTTCATCAATGGGTAACGAAGATGCTTGTGATTCAAGAAAGTAAGTGGGAGCATAATAATATTTCTAAAAACGTTGTGTGCTTGACACATTGTTAATTGGAAATAAATTTCTTGACATGAATTAGGACTTCATTTGAAAATAGTTTTTCGATGAAGTGCTTGGGCTAAATCGCCTTTATATTAGGCATGATAATCTATGGAGATAGATTTACCTAATGGGGCTGAGCAAAGATACATATTGACAAGATGCTAAAACTTTTTAGCATTTAAAACGCCAAGGAGTGGTTCTTGCCAAAGTCACATGGAAAGAGTTTTTGCAAGACTCGATGTCCCTAAAACACTGATGAGCAAAATACATGATGGAGATTCCACACACCTTTGTGTTTGGATTAATCATGTATTCCATGGTATGTGAAACAACCAGATATGTCCGATACTCCCAAGGTGTTGCGAGTATAGATACCAAAGTGATCAAAAGTACTGATCATAGGACAACAGTGAAAAGTGTCATTGAGTGCAAGAGTAGCTCTAATGACATGTTTTCTCGCAAGCGGAGATCATGAAGAGTTCATTGTAAAAGGTTACATCGATACAGTCTTCATCCATGCTCCAAGCGATTTTCGATTTAAATTGAGGGTTTTTGTGTAACACACAATATGGTGGCACGGTAGTAGGAAATTGTTCCAAACAAGTTACTGTGGCGAATTCTATAACAGAGGCGAAGTATGTTGCCGCTTTTAAAAGCGACAAAGAAGATGTTGAATCATATAGTTCATTCATGAACTTAGTATGGTTCCAAGATGGCTTTTGTCAATGGGACACTACTGCAGGTAGTTGCTCCATAACTCAGTCTGAGGAATCCAGGTTCGACCTGTGATTCACATACATACAAAACCAAGTCCACACAAAATATGAATTTTGTGAAAGCGTGAAAACGCGAGGATATGCAAAGATACACACAGAGCTGAAATCGTCAGATCTGTTGGACATCAGGCTATACCACAAGCGAAGCATATTTACACCGGTATGCCACAGGTGTGAAGTGCATTAGCATTAACTAGATTATTGACTCTAGTGCAAGTGGGAGTCTGTAGGAGATATGCCCTAGAGGCAATAATAAATGTTATTATTTATCTCCATGCTCATAATTAGGTTTATGTTCCATGCTATAACTGCTATGGTTCTCGAGTCTACAATAACCACGAGGCTTGGAGGAAGACTCATATGCACGTGTGGAATAATAAACGGAAAAATGTATTCCTAAGTCTAGCCTCTAAGACTAGCTCAAGTGTTGCATGATGGTCCTGTTTTCCTGATCATGGGCATGTCTATGCCAGCAACTTTGAGGGCACAATGTTAGAATAACATTTGTGTTGAATCGACCCGAATTGATGTTATGCTATGAGATACATTCGTCATGAGTTAATGGTTAATAACACAGAGATAGTTAACGTTTGCATGATTCCTTAGACCATGAGAGTGTCGAGTTTCTTCATGCTTGCTTCATGAACTTTGGGGTTTGTTAAACGTCATCCGTAAATGGGTGGCTATTACGGCGGCTTACGGGTTCATGGAAAAGTATGTCAAGTAACTTGATAGCTCAAGATTGGGATTTGCTCCTCCGACGATGGAGAGATATCTCTGGGCCCTCTCGGTGTTACGGTATCCATCATCGTCTGGCCAGACACTTTGTGATTTGATCACGGGGATGCCGGAACACGGTAACGAGAAAAGAGAACAATACCGGTAACGAGGTAACTGGCTTAATGGACAAGTTGTTGATCCACGGGAATGCCAACATGTCTCACCTCTGGTATTTGTAACATATCGCGAAGCAACAGGAATAGCACACGGCAACTGGAGGTTCACTCGAATATTCATTCGTGTGGGTATAGGGGTCAATATGGGTGTCCACGGCTCCGATGTTGATCATTGATCGGAAAGTGTTCCGGTCATGTCTATACTTCACCGAACCTATAGGGTCACACGCTTAAGGGTCATCTATCTGCTGAATACTAGACAGGGAGTCTGAGAGAAAGTCACCGAAAATGTTTCGGAGACAACGGAAGAGTTCCGGAGAGAGAGAACACCGAAAGAGTTTCGGTAAAACCGAAAAGGTGTTTCGGAATATATTATTAGGTCAAATAGGGTTTCGGCATCGCATGGAAATTTTCAGAGGATGTCAGAATTGGTCTGGGAACTTCTGGGAATTTTCAGAGAGAAAAAACCGGAAATGTTCCGAAACTGCCGTAACCGCTGTTGATGCTTTCCGCTGATAAAAACCACCGCACCGAAAATGTTTCGGATCATGCCCAGAATAATTTTAGAGGGTGCCAGAAATGTTCTGGGACCTTCTGGAATTTTTTAGAAAAATGTTTCGCGGAAAACATCTTGTCCCAGCGCGAGGGGACAAGATCCCACGAATCGGGGGTTGCATGTTTGGTGGCTTTTTGTCTAGGGAGCATGCATGTTTCATGGAGACATGTTGGTGGCTTGTTGGGGGGGCCCCCCCATGGGGGGAGACAAGGTGTGGGCCGGCCCAAGGGCTGCCATGGTGGTGTCCCCTTGGTGCCCCCCTTGTGTTACCATTATGCCCTTTCATGTGTGACATGAAGCTTGGGTATTTTGGTATTTCAACATCCCACCCCACCCCTTGCCTTGGCCTATAAAAGGAGGAGTTGGGGCTGCCATCTCCTTCATCCCCTTGCTCTCATACTCATGCCATGCAATTATCTGGCTTCTCTCTCCCTCCCACAAAAAGAGTTTCGTAGAGCCGAAAGGCTGTCTGGGTTCCGGTGGGAACTAGTTCTGGACGGCGAAGCCCTGCCGGATAGATGACACCGTATGTGTGCAACTCTGTAGAGAGGTCGTAGTTTCGATCTTAGTGCCCGTGGGGCTGTTCGTGAGTGCCTCCCGAAGGGCTGTCCAAGTGACGGTCCGAGTTCTGTGAGTCCTCCCGAAGGGCTGTCCGCGACACCATCCGGGGGACTATCCGACCGCCTCCCGGAGGGCTGTCCGGGTGGCGGATGAGGGTATACATCCTCGCGGTTGGGAGGTTGTAAATCCTAGCTGCGGGGATCTGCACCGATGATCGTCATCGACTCTACTTCCGCTGCGCTACGAGTCAGTAACGAAAATGATCAAACCTTGTATGCAGTCTCCATAGTGGTCCTGGGCTGGTGCGTAGGGCGGAAATTTTTTGTTTTCTGCTGCATAACCCTACATACGAAACCACCTCAAAGTTATTCTTTCTGATCGATCTATTGGGCTATTCCTATAAGTGTCACAAACAGCCCTAGAGTTCATACTAAAATAACACCTTAAGACACACATCAACCAAAACCCTAATGTCACCTAGATACTCCAATATCACCACAAGTATCCGCGGGTTTGATTATACGATATGCATCACACAATCTCAGATTCATCTATTCAAACCAACACAAAGAACTTCAAAGAGTGCCCCAAAGTTTCTACCAGAGAGTCAAGACGAAAACGTGTGCCAACCCCTATGCATAAGTTCACAAGGTCACAAAACCCGCAAGTTGATCACCAAAACATACATCAAGTGGATCACATGAATATCCCATTGTCACCACAGATAAACACATGCAAGACATACATCAAGTGTTCTTAAATCCTTAAAGACTCAATCCGATAAGATAACTTCAAAGGGAAAACTCAATTCATTACAACAAGGTAGAGGGGGAGAAACATCATAAGATCTAACTATAATAACAAAGCTCGAGGTACATCAAGATCGTGCCAAATCAAGAACACGAGAGAGAGAGAGAGATCAAACACATAGCTACTGGTACATACCCTCAGCCCCGAGGGTGAACTACTCCCTCCTCGTCATGGAGACCACCGGGATGATGAAGATGACCACCGGTGATGATTTCCCCCTCCGACAGGGTGCCAGAACAGGGTCCCGATTGGTTTTTGGTGGCTACAGAGGCTTGCGGTGGCGGATCTCCTGATCTAGGTTTTGTTCTAGGGTTTTTGGGATTTATAAGAGGTGTTGGCGTCGGGGACAAGTCAAGGGGGCCCACGAGGCGACGACAAGGACAGGGGCGCGCCCTAGGGGGGGGCCTTCTAACACCCCGGTAGTTAGGCTATAGTAATCCCACGTTAATGATGCCACGTCACCACAGTTACTGTTGTTAATCTCACGATAGCTCAAAAACCGATTCGGAATTCAACTTCAAATTAACGGCAAACAATAAAAGTTTTCAAATATTAAAACTAAAGTGTACGGGTTGTGTCAAATATTGCATAGGTAATTATGGTGGAGAAACCACACTTTTATAAAATGTTTAAATAATCTAAATTGAATAAAACCAGCAACATAACCAGTTTAATAAATGCCTTTTGTTATTTATAAAATTTTAAACTATTTTATTTGGGGGTTTAACTTTTCGTAGCAGAGGTATAATTAGTGATACTAATTTAGGTACAACTTTTATGTTTTATAAAACTAAAATAAAATAGAACAGTAAAAGGTAAAATCAATAAAGAGCAGAAAAGAAAAACAAAATGAAACAGAACAAAAAGGAAAAGCCCCCCCCCCCGACTGGGCCTCGGCCTAGCAGGCCCAGCAGGCCACCAGGCCGGCCCAGCCGACGCCCCCTATAACCTACCCCGGGTGACACCCGAAACCCTAACCCCCTCGCTACTCCTCTCCCCCGATCTGGATCGAGGATCCACCCCGACCGACACCGTCGCCGTCACCACGCCGCCTTGCCGCACGCCGTCCCGTCGCCGCCCATGGTCGCCTCCGCCTCCTCGCCTCCTCCCCGTCTCCGTCGCCTCCTCCCCGTCTTCCTCCCCGAATGGCTTCCACGAGCCTCGCCGCCCCCCGTACATCGACGCCGCCGGTGAGGTCCGCGACCTCCCTTCTCCCTGTCGTCCACTCGCCACGCTCGCCCGCCTGCCTCCCCGCGCTGCTGCTCACCCACGGCCGCACCCGCGCACGCTCGCGCTTGCCGCAACCGCACCCGTCCGCGCATCGCGCGCCTCCGTCCGCCCCGCGCTGCGCCCGCCTTCCCTATCATCGCATCGGCCGCGCCTAGCGCGCGCGAGCCCCGCCCTGCCGCTCCTCGCGCCCCTCCCGCTCGCCCCGGTCAGCCGCTGCTCGCCGACGCCCCTGTGTGCTGCTGCTGCCGCTGGTCGCTGGCCGCCACTGCCTGCGCCTGCGCCGCCGTCGCCCTGTTCCCCCGCGCCCCGCCTCCGGCTGGCCTCGCCTTGCCTCACGCTGTCGGTGCCACCCCATCCCCTCCATCCCACCACGCCGCTAGCCGCGCCCTGCCTCGCCCGCCTGCGGCTGCGCTGCTCCTGGCCGCTGCTACTCCCTGCTACTGCGTGCTGCTGCTAGTGCTGCTAGCGCCGCCGCCGCCCGCCACATACCAGCTGCTACTCGCCCGTGCCTTGACCTTGCTCCGCTCCGCATCGCTGCTGCGTACCCGGCCGCGCGACCTCGCGCCACCCCACCCTACTCGCCGCCTGCACCTACCGCCGATCCTGCCACCACTGCTGCTGCTCCACCGCTGTCCCGTGCGCCCTCCCGCTCCACCGCGCCGATGGCGGCCCTCGCATGCCCCTGCCAACGCCGTCGCCGGCCGCCTGGGCCACCCGCACATGCCCTGGTTCGCCCGACGGGCGAGCACGTAACCGCCCGATAGCACCCGCCCGTTAGGCCTCGTGGGCCGCTGACCACAGGGGCCCACACCCCTATTTTATTTAAAAAATGATAATAGAAAACGAAATAATAATATTAATTAATTAATTTATTAGGTAATTAATTAACTTAATTGACCTTGCTTAATTAGTCTAATGAACTAGATTAGTCTAATTAAACCTGCTTAATTCATTGAGTCAATGGCAGACGGGGCCCAGCTGTCAGTTTGACCAGTCAACGCTCTATTGACTGCTGACGACATGATGACATCAGGCTGACGTCATAATTCCATTTTTTTAATTAAAAGTAATTTCAGAATATTGCTAAAATCTTTGAAAATACATAGAAAATAAACCGTAGCTCGGATCGAAAAACTTTCTACATGAAAGTTGATCATAACGACGAGACGAATCCAACCGTGCCATTTGTTTTCGTGTCGGGACCCACTACGGAGGTGAACCCACAAATTTTAGCCTGTTTCTGGTAGATGAATAGTGCATATATACCGGTTAATAAATTCAACTTTAATCCTAAAATAACTAAAATGACTTAGACAAGCTTTTAGGCAACCCTGCACTGCACGTTAGCATAGCATGCTCTGTGTTGCATATGTTTGCCGTGTATTTATCTGTTTTTTCCCCTCTTCTCTCTCGGTAGATCCCAGTAACGACGTAGTCCCCGAGACCGACGTAGCTCCGGAGATCGACGACCCCACTGACGACTCTACCTTTGCCGCCGAGCAACCAAGCAAGCACCCCCCCCTTGAGCATACAGATATCGCCTATTCTTTCTCTCTCATGCTTGCATTAGAAATTGCTGCCGCTACTGTTTAACCTATTCTGATGCATAGCCTGTTTATTGTAACCTGCTATTGACACCTTACCTGCTTATCCTAAACTGTCTAGTATAGGCTGGGTAGAGACCTATCAGTGACCCCACTTGTCCCGATTGCCCCGCTGGATTATCAGAAGACTCGACAACCAGGCCCCGGCACCGCACATCACCCCCTTAGTTGTAACGACACTGCAGCCTTACTATCGAGTGCCGAGGGTGATACCTCGTGTAGCACTTCTGATGTTAACTCTGTAGAGTAGCTATTCGGTCGTGGTCATCGAGGGTGATTCCTCCTTCACCACTTCCGATAACGACGCTGTCGTGCAACACCTCAAGTGTGAACCCATCGAGGGTGATTCCTCCGAGTTCACCTTGACGGATACATCGAGTAGGAATCCAACGAGGGTGATACCTCGGATTCCCCTGATGTTATGGACACACGGATACTTGGACTTTACACTGTTACTTGGAAAGGCGGGTCGACCCTGAGGGGTACCCGCGTGAGCCTAAGTGGCGAGTGTTGTGGAGACGGGTTGACCTGGAGGTTGCCCGAGATATGAATACGAGGCGTGGCCGGGCATTCTTAGCCCTTGTCGTAAGTCCTCGAGACGGGGCGACGGGGTCACATCGATCATGAGTCTCTGCTTGTTACCGTACTACCAACACACTACGATTTGGATATTTGATCTGAGTGGGCCTTTGGCCCGATAGCACTAACCATCACGCGAGAATAAATATGGGTATGGGTACTCTTCATCGTGGCATCAGCCGAAAGTTCTGTCAGACGTCCAGTTCAGCATTGTGGCATGGTCAGATCGTACCGACCATCCGAGGCGGTGCTGGTATCCACCCTGCACACAACGACCCGGAGTGCACAGGGCGATGGCCCAAGACCCCTGAGCACTTAGGTTGTAGACCGGCAGGGACCTCTCTGCAGAGCTCTAGGTAGGGCTGCGGTGTGTCGTTTGGCCGAGGCCGGGCAGGACCCAGAAATTGTGTCCGGCCGGAGTTAAGCGAGCGTGGTGGGTAAGTTGGTGCACCCCTAAAGGGAAGAACTAATCTATGCATAGCCGGATCCTCGGTAACGGACGCTCGCAGTTGTATCCCGATCGATACAACTAGAACTGGATACTTGTGATGAGTATGGCTCTGGGATTACTTTCTCGCAGGGAGTCGAGAAAGGATCTCTGGCCGAGGTTGATACTTGGACATTATGGCTCTGGGATTGCTTTCTCGCAGGGAGTCGAGAAAGGATCTCTGGGTGAGGTTGAGACTTAATGATACTACTACTTTATATTGTACCAATCTACACTCTTCTAATGCTGCAAGACCGTTGAAGATGCTAGTCTTCTATAGGACTAGGCCTTCTCTCTATTCTGGCATTTCTGCAGCCCAGTCCACATATACAGCCTCCCTTTGATAATGTTGCATATGTAGTGTAGATCCTTGCTTGCTGAGTACTTCGGATGAGTACTCATGGTTGCTTTGCTTTCTTTTTCCCCCAAATCCGTTTGATGCAACCAGATGACGGAGCCCAGTAGACAGCTGCTCCCGCCGACGACCGCTACTACTTCCCCGAGGAATGCTACTACTACGAGTTGGCTGACGACCAGGAGTAGGTTCGGAGGGTCCCAGGTAGGAGGCCTGCGCCTTTCGATCGTAGCTTTTGTTTTGTCCCGCCTTGTTAAAGGCTTATCTCTCTGTCTTATGTCTGTACTCAGATATCTAACACTTCCGATGATGCTTGTTTGGCATCAAGCTTATGTATTTGAGCCCTCGAGGCCCTGGCTTGTAATATAATGTGTGTATGCCTTTATTTATGTTTTAGAGTTGTGTTGTGATATCTTCAAGTGAGTCCTTAGGCTTGATCGTGTGCATTTGCGTGTATGATTAGTGCACGATTAAGCCGGGGCCATCACAGCCCTCCATCCTTGTGGTGGCCTCGGGACTCCTCTCCGATATCTTTTCGTTCCAGTATTATTCATATTTTCCAAAAATATTCTCCGTAAATTTTCAGGCCAATTGGACTCCGTTTGATATTCCTTTTCTGCGAAACTCAAAAACAAGGAAAAACAGAAACTAGCACTGGGCTCTAGGTAAATAGGTTAGTCCCAAAAATCATATAAAATAGCATATAAATGCATATAAAACATCCAAGATAGATAATATAATAGCATGGAACAATAAAAAATTATAGATACGTTGGAGATGTATCAAGCATCCCCAAGCTTAATTCCTGCTCGTCCTCGAGTAGGTAAATGATAAAAACAGAATTTTTGACGTGGAATGCT
Organism: Thinopyrum elongatum; assembly: GCA_011799875.1. NCBI lineage: Eukaryota > Viridiplantae > Streptophyta > Magnoliopsida > Poales > Poaceae > Thinopyrum > Thinopyrum elongatum. The sequence continues at coordinate 502,458,661 of CM022298.1, forward strand.
ACCTAACATATTTATCCATGTAATTTTCTTTATTGTGGCATGAATGTTCAGATCCATAAGATCCAAAACAAAAGTTTAATATTGACATAAAAACAATAATACTTCAAGCATACTAACAAGGCAATTATGTCTTCTCAAAATAACATGGCCAAAGAACACTATCCCTACAAAATCATATAGTCTGGCTATGCTCCATCTTCATCACACAAAATATTCAAATCATGCACAACCCCGATGACAAGCCAAGCAATTGTTTCATACTTTTGATGTTCTCAAACTTTTTCAACTTTCACGCAATACATGAGCATGAGCCATGGACATAGCACTATAGGTGGAATAGAATATGGTGGTTGTGGAGAAGACAAAAAGAAGGAGATAGTCTCACATCAACTAGGCGTATCAACGGGCTATGGAGATGCCCATCAATAGATATCAATGTGAGTGAGTAGGGATTGCCATGCAACGGATGCACTAGAGCTATAAGTGTATGAAAGCTCAAAAAGAAACTAAGTGGGTGTGCATCCAACTCGCTTGCTCACGAAGACCTAGGGCAATTTGAGGAAGCCCATCATTGGAATATACAAGCCAAGTTCTATAATGAAAAATTCCCACTAGCATATGAAAATGACAACATAGGAGACTCTCTATCATGAAGATCATGGTGCTATTTTGAAGCACAAGTGTGGTAAAAGGATAGTAGCATTGCCCCTTCTCTCTTTTTCTCTCTTTTTTTTGTTTTTTTTGTTTTTTGTTTTTTTGGGGCCCTCTCTTTTTTTTGGCCTCTTTTCTCTTTTTTTTTTGTCCGGAGTCTCATCCCGACTTGTGGGGGAATCATAGTCTCCATCATCCTTTCCTCACTGGGACAATGCTCTAATAATGATGGTCATCACACTTTTATTTACTTACAACTCAAGAATTACAACTCGATACTTAGAACTAAATATGACTCTATATGAATGCCTCCGGCGGTGTACCGGGATGTGCAATGAATCAGGAGTGACATGTATGAAAGAATTATGAAAGGTGGCTTTGCCACAAATACGATGTCAACTACATGATCATGCAAAGCAATATGACAATGATGAAGCGTGTCATAATAAATGGAACGGTGGAAAGTTGCATGGCAATATATCTCGGAATGGCTATGGAAATGCCATAATAGGTAGGTATGGTGGCTGTTTTGAGGAAGGTATATGGTGGGTGTATGGTACCGGCAAAAGTTGCGCGATACAAGAGAGGCTAGCAATGGTGGAAGGGTGAGAGTGCGTATAATCCATGGACTTAACATTAGTCATAAAGAACTCACATACTTATTGAAAAAATATATTAGTTATCGAAACAAATTACTATGCGCATGCTCCTAGGGGGATAGATTGGTAGGAAAAGACCATCGCTCGTCCCCGACCGCCACTCATAAGGAAGACAATCAATAAATAAATCATGCTCTGACTTCATCACATAACGGTTCACCATACATGCATGCTACGGGAATCACAAACCTTAACACAAGTATTTCTCAAATCCACATTTAATAACTAGCATGACTCTAATATCACCGTCTTTATATCTCAAAACAATCATAAGGAATCAAACTTCTCATAGTATTCAATGCACTTTATATGAAAGTTTTTATTATATCCCTCTTGGATGCCCATCATAATAGGACTAAATTCATAACCTAAGCAAATTACCATGCTGTTTAAGAATCTCAAAATAATATAAGTGAAGCATGAGAGTTCATCAATTTCTTCAAAATAAAACCACCATCGTGCTCTAAAAAGATATAAGTGAAGCACTAGAGCAACTGACAAACTACTCCAAAAGATATAAGTGAAGATCAATGAGTGGTCAAATAATTATGTTGCTATGTGAAGACTCTCTATCATAAAAGAATTTCAGATCTTAATATTTTATTAAAACAGCAAGAAAAACAAAATAAAATGACATTCCAAGGATAGCACATATCAAGTGAAGAAGCAAAAACTTAGGCTCAACCGAAACTGACCGATCATTGTTGAAGAAGAAAGGTGGGATGCCAACCGGGGCATCCCCAAGCTTAGATGCTTGAGACTTATTGAAATATTAATTAGGGATGCCTTGGGAATCCCCAAGCTTGATCTCTTTTGTCTCCTTAATTCCTCTCATATCATGGTTTCCTAAATCTTAAAGACTTCAACCACACAAAACTCAACAAGAACTCGTGAGATAAGTTAGTATAAATCAACGCATAACCTTATCATTATTTACTGTATAAAATCACTAAAATTATTATTTGATATTTCATACTAAATTCCTCTGCATATTTAAGACTCCTATCCTCAAATAGACTCATTAAACAAGCAAACATATGCAAACAATGCAAACATAACAGCAATCTGTCTAAACAGGACAGTCTGTAAAGGACTAAGGAGAATACATACTTATTTAACTCAAAAAATTCTGAAAATTTACCACACTGTAGATAATTTATCATTTCATGTTGTGTCAAAATTTCAAGCTTTTATAACACTCTGAATTTTCTAGGGAATTTTTGCAATAGCGATAAACTTTCTGTTTTGAAACAGCAACTCATATACTTGTAAATTGAGCATGGTGAAGGCTATCCTTGACACTTTTATTGAAATAAAAGATACAAAACATTATTCTAAATAACAGCAATCAAATTTAAAATAAAATAAAATGACGCTCCAAGCAAAACACATATCATGTGGTGAATAAAAATATAGCTCCAAGAGAGGTTACCGATAATGTTGAAGACGAATGAAGGGATGCCTTCCGGGGCATCCCCAAGTTTAGTTGCTTGGATCTTCCTTGAATATTACCTTGGGGTGCCTTGGGCATCCCCAAGCTTAGGGTCTTGTCACTCCTTATTCTCCTCATATCGATATCTCACCCAAAACTTGAAAACTTCAATCACACAAAACTTAACGAAACCTTCGTGAGATCCGTTAGTATAATAAAACAAATCATTCACATTGGTACTGTCAAGACAAGATTCATAACTTTTCTCACATGATTCCTACTGTACCCTATCATTTATACAATTTATATTAAGCAATATAAGCCATAGAAACTAGAAAACAAGCAAACTATGAATCGAAAACAGAATCTGTCAAAAACAGAACAGTCTGTAAAGATCTGAATTAATCTCATACTTCTGTAATCTAAATATTATTCAAAATTAGGACAACGTATACAATTTGTATATAAATCCTATGTAAAAAAATTTCCACGTTCCAGTAAAAGACAGGAATTTCTGTACTAGACGCAAAAGTTTCTGTTTTTGCACAGAATCAAGTCAACTACCAACCACACTATCCCAAAGGCTTTACTTGGCACCTTATTCAAACAAAAGCTATAAAACATGATTAATATAGTAGCTTAATCATGTGAACACACAAAAACAGTAGGGGTAAATATTGGGTTGTCTCCCAACAAGCGCTTTTCTTTAATGCCTTCTTAGCTAGGCATGATGATTTCAATGATGCTCACTTAAAAGATAAGAATTGAAACATAACGGGAGCATCATGAAGCATATGACTAGCACATTTAAGTATAACCCACATCCTATGCCTAGGGATTTTGTGAGAAAACAACTTATGGGAACAAGAATCAACTAGCATAGGAAGGTAAAACAAGCAAAACTTCAAGATTTTAAGCACATAGAGAGGAAACTTGATATTATTGCAATATGTAAAAGCATATGTTCCTCTCTCATAGTAATTTCCAGTGGCATCATGAATGAACTCAACAATATAACTATCACAAACAGCATTCTTTTCATGATTCATAAGCAGAGAAATTTTACTACTCTCCACATAAGCAAAATTCTTCTCATTCGGAATAGTGGGAGCAAACTCAACAAAATAACTATCATGTGAGGCATAATCCAATTGAAAATCAAAATCATGATGACAAGTTTCATGGTTATCATTATTCTTTATAGCATACATGTCATCACAATAATCATCGTAGATAGCAACTTCATTGTCATAATCAATTGGAACCTCTTCCAAAATAGTGGATTCATCACTAAATAAAGTCATGACCTCTCCAAATTCACTTTTATCAATATAATCATCATAAATAGGAGGCATGCTATCATCATAATAAATATTCTCATCAAAACTTGGGGGGACTAAAAATATCATCTTCATCAAACATAGCATCCCCAAGCTTGTAGCTTTGCATATCATTAGCATCATGGATATTCAAAGAATTCATACTAACAACATTGCAATCATGCTCATCATTCAAAAATTTAGTGCCAAACATTTTATAGACTTCTTCTTCTAACACTTGAGCGCAATTTTCCTTTCCATCATTTTCACGAAAGACATTAAAAGGATGAAGCATATGAGGCAACCTCAATTCCATTTCTTTTGTAGTTTTCTTTTATAAACTAAACTAGAGATAAAACAAGAAACTAAAAGATTCGATTGCAAGATCTAAAGATATACCTTCAAGCACTCACCTCCCCGGCAACAGCGCCAGAAAAGAGCTTGATGTCTACTACACAACCTTCTTCTTGTAGACTCGTGTTGGGCCTCCAAGCGCATAGTTTTGTAGGACAGTAGCAAATTTCCCTCAAGTGGATGACATAAGGTTTATCAATCCGTGGGAGGCGTAGGATGAAGATGGTCTCTCTCAAACAACCCTGCAACCAAATAACAAAGAGTCTCTTGTGTCCCCAACACACCCAATACAATGGTAAATTGTATAGGTGCACTAGTTCAGCGAAGAGATGGTGATACAAGTGTAATATGGATGGTAGATATGGGTTTTTGTAATCTCAAAATATTAAAACATCAAGGTAACTAGTAACAGAAGTGAGAAAAAAGGGTATTGTAATGCTTGAAAACAAGGCCTAGGGTTCATACTTTCAGTAGTGCAAGTTCTCTCAACAATGATAACATAATTAGATCATATGGCAATCCATCAACGTGCAACAAAGAGTCACTCCAAAGTCACTAATAGCAGAAAATAAATGAAGAGATTATTGTAGGGTACGAAACCACCTCAAAGTTATTCTTTCTGATCGATCTATTGGGCTATTCCTATAAGTGTCACAAACAGCCCTAGAGTTCATACTAAAATAACACCTTAAGACACACATCAACCAAAACCCTAATGTCACCTAGATACTCCAATGTCACCACAAGTATCCGCGGGTTTGATTATACGATATGCATCACACAATCTCAGATTCATCTATTCAAACCAACACAAAGAACTTCAAAGAGTGCCCCAAAGTTTCTACCGAAGAGTCAAGACGAAAACGTGTGCCAACCCCTATGCATAAGTTCACAAGGTCACAGAACCCGCAAGTTGATCACCAAAACATACATCAAGTGGATCATGTGAATATCCCATTGTCACCACAGATAAACACATGCAAGACATACATCAAGTGTTCTCAAATCCTTTAAGACTCAATCCGATAAGATAACTTCAAAGGGAAAACTCAATTCATTACAAGAAGGTAGAGGGGGAGAAACATCATAAGATCCAACTATAATAGCAAAGCTCGCGGTACATCAAGATCGTGCCAAATCAAGAACACTACAGAGAGAGAGAGAGATCAAACACATAGCTACTGGTACATACCCTCAGCCCCGAGGGTGAACTACTCCCTCCTCATCATGGAGACCACCGGGATGATGAAGATGGCCACCGGTGATGATTTCCCCCTCCGGCAGGGTGCCGAAACAGGGTCCCGATTGGTTTTTGGTGGCTACAGAGGCTTGCGGTGGCGGATCTCCCGATCTAGGTTTTGTTCTGGGGTTTTTGGGATTGATAAGAGGTGTTGGCATCGGGGACAAGTCAAGGGGGCCCATGAGGCGACGACAAGGACGGGGGGCGCGCCCTAAGGGGGGGGGGCTCCACCCTTGTGGTGGCCTCGGGACTCCTCTCCGATATCTTTTCGTTCCAGTATTATTCATATTTTCCAAAAATATTCTCCGTAAATTTTCAGGCCAATTGGACTCTGTTTGATATTCCTTTTCTGCGAAACTCAAAAACAAGGAAAAAACAGAAACTGGCACTGGGCTCTAGGTTAATAGGTTAGTCCCAAAAATCATATAAAATAGCATATAAATGCATATAAAACATCCAAGATATATAATATAATAGCATGGAACAATCAAAAATTATAGTTACGTTGGAGACGTATCAGCCAACTAGATTGATTTTTCTTGCAATGGGAGAGGTGCTTTGTAGTGGGCTCAATCTTGCAGTGTTCATACCCAGTGACAGAAGGGGACATGACACGCATTTGTATTGTTGCCACTAAGGATAAAAAGGTGGGGTTTATTCATATTGATTGGATCTATCCCTCTACATCATGTCATCTTGCTTAAGGCGTTACTCCGTTCTTGTTAACTTAATACACTAGATGCATGCTGGATAGTGGTCGATGTGTGGAGTAATAGTAGTAGATGCAGGCAGGAGTCGGTCTACTTGTCACGGACGTGATGCCTATATTCATGATCATTGCCTTAGATATTGTCATAACTTTGCGCTTTTCTATCAATTGCTCAATAGTAATTTGTTTACCCACCATATGCTTTCTTTCAAGAGAAAAGCCTCTAGTGAACTATGGCCCCCGGGTCTATTTTTATCATATTATTTTCAGATCTATAAAATAAAAAATACAAAAATACCTTTCTGCAATTTATTTACCTTTACTTTATTTTGCACTTTTACTTTTCTTTTATACCTATCTCGATCAGATCTCATCCTTGCAAATAACCGTGAAGGGATTGACAACCCCTTTTTAGCGTTGGGTGCAAGTATTTCTTTGTTTGTGTAGGTGCAATCATTGGAGACTTGTGTGTTCCTCCTGCTGGATTGATACCTTGGTTCTTAACTGAGGGAAATACTTATCTCTACTTTGCTGCATCACCCTTTTTTCTTCAAGGGAAAAACCAACGCAAGCTCAAGAAGTAGCACCTCTACATGGGAAGTTTTTGTAGTTTGTTCATGAAATTCCTCTAAATGGCAATTTTCTGTTGTTTGTTCATTAAATTCTTCTAAATGGGAATTATCTATTGTTTGTTCATTAAGGCCTATATGAATGCATAATGTATTTATGCAATTCATTTTTGTGTGCAGTATAACTCTAGATATGATGTGGACAACGGGAACGTCGAGTCCTTCATAGAGAAGGAAGCCCAGAAGATCAGGGACAAGGGGAAGGAGGCGTACTACAAGAGGAAGAAGTTCCAGTGCCCCTACTGTACCACTAAGCCAAAGCCCAAGGATGGGCTGTTTGAGCACCTTGTGTCACATGCATGGGATGCATCAAAGAGTGCGGAGGACGTCAAGATCAGGGCACAGCATGCGGCCCTCCTGAATGCTCTGACTCCCATCTAGTAGCCCTCCATGATCTAGATGTTGTGAAGTTGGAAGTGGTACTCATCATCTGTATATGTGATGATGTTTTACTTTTGTGCAAGTGCATGTGGTTGTGAACTGTTGGAAGGTTGTTCTAGCTATAGTATGGCTGACTCTAATTAATGTAGTATGTCTCTGAACTAGATGTTGTGTTTAGATTTACTGGATTCTGAATGATGAACACTATGCTGCCAAGTTCATGTTCAGTAAAAACCATGTAAGCTATGCTTTGTTTCAGTGTATATTTTCTGGGTTTAGGTGTTGCAATGATCACACATGTTGCTTCAGTGTTACTTCATTGATCAGACATGCTGCTAAGACTTCCCATGTTGTGACCATGTGCAACATGTTGTGCCCGTGTGCAAAGCCTACCAAATATAGAATGTGGCCATGTTCCAAAATTGATGTGTCCTGAATTTTGGTACACGGGGTTTAGCCAAGTTAGTGATAACTGTTCATCCTCACATATTCCATCATTCCATCATTTGAATAAGCAAATAGAGCAAATATTCCATCATTTCAACAAATATTCCAACAATAGAGCAAATATTCCATCATTTCATCAAATGTACGAAGGAAATAAAATATAAATATAGAAGAGTAATAAAATAGTAGTTAAAAATAGTGTGTGCAAAAAACAACATTTGAATTAAGTTGTAATGAATTTTTGTAATAAAGGAGTGAAATATAAGAAAATATATTATCCTACTTATTTGAATTTTTAAACTGTAACTGATTTATAAGAAAATAAAAGAGAAAATGTAAAAAACAAAAAATAACCTTTGAGTTAGGATGGAATTTTAAAACTTTGAAAAATAGAAATAAGAAGGACAAACATAAAAAACCGGAAAACATAAAAAGGGAAGAGAAAAAAGATTTGATTTTAAAATATTTTAAATATAAAACAAAAAGAAAGATTAAAATTAAGAAGTGAAATATAAGACAACATTTTATCATACATATTTGAATTTTAAAACTGTAAGCAGAAATAAAAGAGAAAATGTGAAAAACAAAAAAGGCAAAGGATATGCACACTGGATGGGCCAGCCCAACCATGTACACGGACGCGTGGTCCAGCACGCGGGTGAGGCTGGTCTGGGACAGCCCACTAGAATTTGGCCCAACGCAGGACCGCGTCGCTCACATCTGACAGGTGGTGGGAGTTTAATCCCACCTCGCCAAGCGAGAGGCGCTCGCATCGGCTTATATACCCATCCGAGAGAGCCTTTGCAAGATCCTCAATGATGTTTACACTGTCTTGTGGGGCCTACTAGAAGGAGAAATACATGCAGACATCACATCGTCTAACCATGTACCTCTATGACCTGTGGGGCCTACTAGAAGGAGAAATACATTGTAACGACCCGAGACCGACGCTCCAGATGCCTTCCAGTTATTTTGTTGTTGCCTTGTGTTTTATTTTGCTTGTTGCTTTTCATCATGGCATCATGTGCATTGCATCCACATGTTTTCATAAAAACTTGCATCTGTTCGTAGTGTCGCTTCCCGTTTGTCTCTGTTGACCGTTCAGTGACCACACTTGCAACCTGGGTCTTCGTTTTCTCTCTTGCTTAAGCTGGAGTCTCTCTGCACAGTGCACAAACCCCCCCTCGCGTGCGCGTCCGAAACTTCCCCGAACCCGAACCGGGCTGTCGTTACTGATGGGTCCGGATCATCCCCAAACATCCCTAAAACATCTTTGGTTTCTTATTAGGACTCCCTAACCTATTTATCTCGGACCGTCCGATTTTGATCGGAGGGTCCAAACCTAATCCATGTCCCTGTATATAGACCAACCCCTACCCAAATCAGACCAAACCCTATTTTCTAGGGATCCTCCTTTGTCCAATCCCTCACCGCCGCCACTCCACCAAATCCCCTCGGGATCTCCCCTGCCCGGTCTACCCAACCGGCCTCCACCTTCCCCTCGATCCATTCCACGCCCGGGCCCGAACCCCGCCGGATCTTCGCCGGAGCAGAAGCTCCCTGACCAGCGCCAGTTCTCCCGCAGCTCTGCCCGAGCTCGACCTCGCCCCTGCCTCGACCTCACCTCCTCCTCGTCGCCCTCACCGACGCCGGCGTCCGACCAGGCCAGACTCCCCCTGCCTTCCTTCCCTCTCTCTCTCTCTCTCTCATTTCTCTCTCTGTCTCTCAGCTCTCTCTCTCTCTCTCTGTTCCTCCACAGGTCCTCGCCGCTCCGTCCGGAGTTCATCAGAACTAGCAGCTGCGCCTCGGCCTCTCCTTGTCCCCATCATCCCCGCCGGTGTGCACCGCCCGAGGCTCATCGGAGCACCACCACCAATAGGCCGTCGCCTTGCTCGCGCCATGGACGAGCTCCATCGCGCCGCCGCCAGGATTAGGTGCCGGGAGCCGCGCTGCTCGCCTTCCCCGCCGTCCCTTTCCGCGCTGCCAGCGTCCTGCTTCCACGCGTGGAGACGAACGCAGTGGCACGGCCTCCCCTGCTCGCTCGCGTTGACCATGCTGAGTGCCAAGTCACCCGCGTGAGGCCTCATCTACCTCACGACCTCCTCCAGCCAAGGCCCAAGGCCCAGCCTGCTCAAGCTCCTCACCCGGCCTGCTTCCTAGCTGGCCTAGCTGCGCGTCCACCTCAGCCACCTCCTCCACCAGATCTGCTCCGCCGGGCCTCCCCACTGACCCGGGCCTCAGCCCGTGGTGAGCAGCCCAGTTCCATCAGATTTGGCCTGCCATGTTTTTTTCCTGTTCTGGACGAATTTGTCTATTATTCCAGGAACTGCGGTTTTACAGAAAAACCCTCCATGTTCATGCATTAATATCTCACAAACCATGCATCGGATTAAAATGATTTATATATGTAACTTGCTTAGAAAAATGCATAGATTAACATGGTGAACTTTATTTTCCTGCTTAATAACTTTAAAATATGGTTTAGGGCAGAACAGTACCAATTCAAAATATGCATATGGGGATTTTCCGGAATTGTTGTTTGTTGTTTCCGGCCTCATTTAAACTTGCCTAAATAGTTAGTTTACTTATGCTTCACCTCTTGCCATGTTTAACAACATTTAATATTGTTGGGTAGCATAAACGAGAGTGAACTAAATAATTGAATGTGGTGTTTCATCAATATGCAACTCGTTGCATATTGAGCCCCACTTAATTTGTAGTATTGTTTGTTGCACTTTGCCATGCCATGACTCATTAATCCGGACATGCATCATACTTGGTTGCGCATCATGTCATGTTTATGTGTTGGTTGTTTACCATGATGTTTGCTTCTTTCCGGTTGCGCTTCTCCTTGATAGTTCCGGTTACGTTGCGATTGTGAGGATCCATTCGACTACGCCTTTCATCTTCTTCATGGATTCAGTTTTCTTCATAGCGGGATTTCAGGCAAGATGACCATTACCCTGGATATCTCTACTATCTTTGCTTTGCTAGTTGTCTCGATGCTATCGCTATGTTGCGCTACCTACCACTTGTTTATCAAGCCTCCCAAATTGCCATGTTAGCCTCTAACCTTTTCCACCATCCCAACAAACCGTTGATTGGCAATGTTATCGCTTTGCTCAGCCCCTCTAATAGCATTGCCAGTTAGAGGTGCAGTTGCAGGTTGTTCCATGTTTGGGACATGGATATCATGGGATATCACAATATCTCTTATTTAATTAATGCACATATATACTTGGTAAAGGGTGGAAGGCTTGGCCTTTTGCTTGGTGTTTTGTTCCACTCTTGCCACCTTAGTTTTCGTCATACCGGTGTTATGTTCCTTGATTTTGCGTTCCTAACACGGTCGGGGTTTATGGGCCCCCCTTGATAGTTCGCTTTGAATAAAACTCTTCCAGCAAGGCCCAACTTTGGTTTTACCATTTGCCTAATAACAACTAAAACTTGCATAGGGACCGGCTAGCACCCGAGGACTCTTAATCAACAACCCGGGCCAGTGCTCCTCATGACTGTTAGTCCAAACTGGGCGATGTCCGGCGCCCCCTGGGTAACCAGGGTCTCAGCCAACCCGACATCTTGCCCATCCGGTGTGCCCTGAGAACGAGATACGTGCGACTCCTATCAGGATTGTCGGTACATCGGGCGGTCTTGCTGGATTTTTTTTACCATTGTCGAAATGTCTTGTGAACCGGGATTCCAAGCTTGATCGGGTTGTCCCGGAATGGAGGATTTTCCTCCGCGGATCATGAGAGTTTGTGATGGACTAAGTTGGGACACCCCTGCAGGGTTTAATCTTTCTGGAAGTCGTGCCCGCGGTTATGTGGTAGATGGGAATTTTTAATATCCGGTTGTAGAGAACTTGACACCAGATCTGAATTAAAATACACCAACCGTGTGCGTAACCGTGACCGTCTCTTTTCGAGAAAGTTCGAGAATAGAACATGGTGGAGTTATGTTTGAACGTAAGTAGTTCAGGATCACTTATCGATCATTACTAGATTGCGACCATTGTGCGTAGTTTCTCTTCTTATTCTTGTACTCGTAAGTTAGCCACAATACTAATGCTTACTGCTTGCTGCAACCTCACCACTTATCCATTCCATACCAATTAAGCTTTGCTAGTCTTGATACCCATGGTAATGGGATTGCTGAGTCCTCGTGGCTCACAGATTACTACAACAACAGCTGCAGGTATAGGTAATGCAATGGTCTGACGCGAGTGCGATGCTTGCTTGTTTGGAGTCCTTCTGCTTCTTCTTCTTCTTAGATCAAGGGATAGGTTCCGGGTCGGGAACCTGGGATTCGCAGGGTGGATGTCGTTCTTCTTTTTCGTTTGATTTCATCCGTAGCCGGATCTTGCTCTTCTGTATGATGATTGCTATGTATTGATGAACTGTTGTATTGATTTTGTAGCTTGTGGCGAGTGTAAGCTTGTATCTTGTATTCTCATCTATTCAGTACATGGTATGTTGTAATGATATCCACCTTGCTATGCGCTCGAAATGCGATTGTGCCCCAATCATGAAATCATCATGTGATCGGGATAGAATCGCATCTTGGGCGCTACAAGTTGGTATCAGAGCCTTACCGACCGCAGGAGCCCCCTTGATTGATCGAACCGTTGCCGTTTTCGAGTCTAAAAAAATTATTTTGTGTCTAGTTATATCGGAGAGTAGGAATTCTTTTTACTCCTCAGCCCCTTCGTCGCTCTGGTGAGGAATCCTGACGTAGGTGTTTTTGTTTCCATCACTCTCCTTTTTCACTCAATTTTTTTTTAGGATCACGCGGGTATTGTTGAATCGGTCTGATATCATTGTGACGGGAATTCTGTCTTGGTGCCTCCTGACATTTAGGGGTTGTGGCAATGTCCCGGGGAGTTGAGCTCCAAGATGTTTTCGTCACAGTGCGTATCGTTTCAGTTCCGGAATACCAGAGGATGCCGACATCGAAAATGCTTCTATACTCTTTGTGGTGAGAGTAGTTTGGCACCACCCAGTACTGGGGAGAGCGATCAGATGTAATGCCACAGCTAGTATATCAGATGTTTTTCGAAGGTCTGAGGTACATGATTTCCGAGGTTTTCTTGGTTATGTGTTGACGGATGGATACAGTTGGAGGGTAGGATTTGTTAGTTGTGTGAGATATTTGTGCCTCCCTGTATCCCCAACACTAGATTGGATAACCAAAAAGTTTTGGGAGTTCATAGGTGGGAATTCAAGTAGTCACCTAGGTTTATCCTTCCAACAAATGCATGAGGGTTTATGTATTTATTGACGGCTTATTCCGCAAGCTATCGTGGTTCTAAGTCTGACAGTAGAATGGGGGGTAGGTATGAGGAGGCAAGATCCTAGCTACGGTGAGGTTGTTCACGCAAGATTTACGAGTTCAGGCCCTTCTCGGAGGAAGTAACAGCCCTACGTCTCGGTGCCCGGAGGCTCGGTCGATCGACTTATGCGTGAAGTTACAGGGGGTGCGAACCCTTGTGCCTGAGGAGGGGGGTGGCTTATATAGAGTGCGCCAGAACCCCAACCGTCCCACGTTACAAGGGTTTCAATGTCTGTAAAGACAGGACATTACTGATAACGCCAGCAATAAAGGCAAATAAATGATCATTAAGACTATGGAGTGAACGCCTGACCCTTGCCATCCTGAGTGACCTTAGATCTTCTGTCTTCCGAGTGGTTTTTGGTAGGGTCGAGTGAGTACACCCCGGTCGAATGGAATTGGGTTGTCCGAGTAAACTGTTGGTCGAGTGGGTTGCACCCTGTGGCGATTTCAGTCGGTAGATGGTGCCATCCTTTGAATGTCATTTGCTTTAGGGCAGTGTCCTCGGTATGGGTGTCTAGGTCGGGCCTATTACCCTACCCTAGGTACATGTCTTCATCATTAGCCCCCGAATGGATCTGGGTTCGAGTGGAGAAGGGGTTGAAGATGGTTCCGACCCGATTTATATGCTTCAGAGGCATCCTAACCGGGCCGGTGATCTTTGTAAAAACTTCAACTTCATTTTCAGTCGCCTGGGTCCATTCAGAGGTCGTCGAGTGATTTTTTCTGATGAGCTCCGAATGTTGATATGGTATAAGATCCTTGGCGCGATTGGTCACGCTGCCGCTTTCCGGATCTCACGGGATTCGAAATTTGGAGAAGCGCGTGGGACGGAGAGGATTTGGCAGGGACGCCTCGATTCTCGTGCCACCTTTTTCGCCACGTATCCAGCGTGCGACTGTTGCGGGATTTGACTGGATTGCCTGGGCCCACTAGTCAGCCACTCGGGAGCGGACCCATATAAGGCGTCGGGGTCGATGAGCCCGGTACTGTGCTCCCCATCTCCTTCCTCCTCTCCCGTTTCACCACCGCATTCGCCGCCACCTTCGACGCCGCCGCCCCGCCCGAGCGTAGCCTACCGCGATGGGGAAGGAGAAGACGGCGGCCTTGGAGCGTGCGAAGAAAGTGACGGCGGCAGCGCAGGGCAAGAAGACGAGTCAGGGAGGCTCGTCGTCGAGATCCGGCCTGCCGCCCGGCTGGATCCATGGCGATTGGATTCGCTCCATGATTCAGCAAGAAGACATGGAGGATCTGGTCGAGGGAGGCTTGATCGACCATGGGTCTTGGAGGCTGCCAGGTGACGAGACCGAGCCGCAACCGCAGGAGGGTGAGTGCGTCCTCCTCGCGACTCACGTCGACCGTGGTTTTTCTCTGCCCCCTCATCCTTTTTTCCGAGGTTTTCTGAACTTTTTCGGAGCCCAACTTCATCACTTTTCTCCGAACACCATCACATACCTAGCTGTGTTTGTCTCCATGTGTGAGAATTTCTTGGGTTGTCGGCCGCATTGGGGTCTCTTCAAACACATCTTCACCTGCCGCTCACAGTCTGTGAAAAAGGCCAATCCGAGTGATGAGAGGACACACGTGATTCAGATGTGCGGAGGTCTAGGGATCCAGATGAGAGGCAAAAGCACATTTCCACCTATGACTCTTCCCGATTCGGTCAGAGGGTGGCAGTCGACCTGGTTTTATTGTAAGGACAAACCAACTCCTGGTCAGTCGACTGGCCTTCCTCCCTTTACCATGAGGCGAATTGAAAAGCCCTCTTCCTTGAAAGTGACTCCAGAAGAAAAGGTGGAGGTGAACATGTTGGTCGACCGCGTAATCCAACTTGTCCGCGATGGCGTGACCGGCATGGATTTGCTAGAGGTGTTCCTCACTCGCCGCATCCAGCCGCTCCAGGCCCGCGATCATCCTATGTGGATGTATTCGGGCGCCGATGATTCTGCTCGGATCCACCCGGAGGAAGTTGCTGAGGAGACGGTGGCGCGGTGGCTGCAGAGCATTACCGGAAACAGAGACAACCCCAGGGGGTCTAGGAGAATTCTGCCACTCGGCGCTGATAACGAACCAGACAAGGTCAGACCTTCGATGTCGAGTGACTTTTACTCTAATTTGTAAACTGTCTTTGGAACCGACTGATGCTTGTTCGATTCTTCGCTTTGCAGATATATACTGAGATGTACTCGATGCCCAACGGGGAGCAGATCTAGGAAGGAGAAGAGAGCGGAGGCGATAGCGGCGACTGGAACTCTGATGGGGAGAGTGATGAAGAGCAGGAAAACTCGAGCAGTGAGGAGGAGGTCGATTCTCCACCTCGCACGAAAAAGCGTTCCAAGCACAAGCACGACCCAGCAAGTATCCGGGGCAAGGTGGTAGCACTGACTGGACAGACTTCAAAGCGCACTCGGACATCTTCTCCGATGCCGACTGAGAAGGCTCCGAAGCAGCTCAAGACCACGCCGTCCAAGCCACGGAAGGCTTTGCCCAAGATCAAGGTTGATGTTCCCATCGCCTCTGCGTAAGCGTTTCGTTTTCACCCTTTGTTTGAAGAATCTTATATCAGTTGCCGACCCATCCACTTGCTTGACCGAGTGAACCTTGAGATTCGCAGTGCTGCTACCTCCAGGACTTCTGCTTACCAAGATGATGGTGACGAGGAGATGGAGGACGCGGTCACCTCCAAAGCGAGTATGACCCCTGTTATCTTCATCTTTTCTTTGCTAGCCAATTCTACAGTCGACTGAACTCTTGTGGTCGATTCTTTTGCAGCTCTGCGAGATGTTATTGAACTTCAAGACGATGATGAAAATGAGCAACAAGAACTCGTGGGTAGGAGGAGCAAGGCCTCAGTCAAGAAGGTGCCAGCTAGCAAGACGTCCCAGTCGACACCGATGACGGAACCAGCTATCCAGCAATCCGGGGACTTCAACCATGCCTCTGTTACTTTTGCGATTCCCTTGTCGAGTGCTCGTCCTTCGTCATCGACTGTGCGGGCCCTTCCTCCATCTGTCCAACTTCATGCCTCAAGCTCTCATGCTACTGCAACTGATACACCGACTGCACCTCCCACCGCCCATCAAGTCCCAGAAGACCAAGTGAGTGCTGCCCAGGAGGCTATACGCCAGGCTGGCGTTATGATGGAGCAAATGAAGGTGGTGCGCGAGGCCAGTCAAGCTGCCTATGATGCCAGCTCAGCACTTCGAGCCAATGTCCAGGTTAGCTTACTTCCGACTGAACTCCATCTTGACGCTTGTTCTGTTGGGATATGATATTTAGGAACTGCTGCTTTATCTGCAAGACGTCCGTGGATGAGCGTTTTGGAACCTTTAATTGCACACCCATTGTTAGTCTGTACACCCACTGGGTGTTTTAATTTCTGTTGAGTAGTTTTTCCACTTGAGTCGACTAGGTTGTGCTGATCGAATCTCTGAACCAGTGGGGGCACGCTGAGTGCACCCACTGGGTGTAGTCCCTGAGACCGCCGTCGAATGTTTGATTCGGCGGGGGTCTTTTAAGAAATCTTTTCCACTCGGGCTGGGCAGATCATGCCGAGTGGAACCTTTACCAGAGGGGGCACGCTGAGTGCACCCACTGGGTGTAGTCCCCGAGACCGTAGTCGACTGTGGGCAGTCGGCTATGGTCTGAGTTTTTTTTTGACTGGACGGACCAAGTCGAATGAAAGAGTCGGACCAGTGGGGGCACGCTGAGTGCACCCACTGGGTGTAGTCCCCGAGACTATTGGCGAATGTTTGATTCGGCAATAGTCTTTGTGTCTGCCGAATGACTATCTTCTGAACGCAGAAATCTTGTGATCTTGGAGCCCGGTTTGCTGACTTGGAGAAGAAGCAAACTCAGCTCAATCTTGACCTGGAGTTGGCTCGAAACAACTTGCTGAAGGCTAAGGATGATGCTGCTGGTAAGGAAAGTTTGTCGACCGGTTCTCTTGCCACCTTTTCTCCTCCTTTTTCTAATTCGAATGTTGTTCTTTCTAGAAACAATGAGACAAGCTTTGGAGAAGAAGGACCTTGACCTTGCGGTTGCGAAGAAAACTGCCGAAGACAAACTAGCGCTTGCTGACCAAAAGATGGTTTCAGTCGGACAGCTGGAGGGAGAGAATGCCAAGCTGAAGGCTGCTCTTGATGAAGCCAACAAAGAAGTGACTCGTCTGAAGAAGGACAAGCGAACCCTGACCGACAAAGTAGAAGACATCACCCGCAGGAGGGATGAGCTGGAGAACTACTTGGGAGGACTCGCCAAAAAATTATTCCTCATGCTTGAAGGTACTTTTCTCTGTGCGATTGGTTTGCTTTCATCGACTCATCATACCGCTGTCGACTCATTATTTTTCTGCGAGTGCAGAATTCTGTCAAGACTTCGAGGAAGAAACTGGGCGAGTCGAGACGAACTTGGACCCTATCAACTCCCCTGTCAAAGATGAAGCAGCCATGAATGTGCTCCGACTGGAGTCTCGCCTCGCCAGTGCCTTGGAATATCTTGCTCGACTCAAGGTCGCAGTTTCGCGGATCGACACGGCGCTCTGGCCAGGGGACACGCTTCGAAACGACCTCGAGTCTCTGATGACTCGACTTAACGAGATTCCTGGTCGAGTGCAGGAGTGGAAGAAGTCCGCCGCTCGATGCGGTGCTGACGTAGCTTTATCCCTGGTTCGCGTCCACTGCAGGGAAGCCAGAGAGGAGAAGCTAGCGGCAATCAAGGTCGCCAACACCAAGAAACTCGACTTCCAGTCTTTCATGGAGACCTTCATTGCTGCTGCTACTCGAATCGAAGACGGAATTGACCTGGACGAGTTTGTCGAGCCTGCCAGCCCCTCTGCGGAGTGAATGAAACTTTTATGATCTGATTCAATTTGCCTCGGTATGCCGAGTGATTCTGTAACCGTAAAACTCCCTTCGGGCCTGATGCCCGAGTAGTTTGAGGTCCTTCGTCCGAACTTTTATGATCCGGTTCAATTTGCCTCGGTATGCCGAGTGATTTGATAACCGTAAAACTTCCTCGGGCCTGATGCCCGAGTACTTTTAAGCTCCTTCGTCCGGACTTTGTTTGCCCTTAAATATGCTTGTTTTTATTTCCGAGTGGAACTTGTATCTTCACTCAGAACAGACGTAGTTCTGAGGATAGGGTCGCGGACGACCTGCACCTCGTCGTCCTTGCAGATCAGGATGGAGCATGTTTTATACTTAGGCGAATACAGGACTGCAGCTAAGCCTCCGAGTGAGAGGGTTGCTCATCACTCGGTAGGATTTTTTAAACTTAGGCGAGTACAGGACTGCAGCTAAGCCTCCGAGTGAGAGGGTTCCTCATCACTCGGTAGGATTTTTTTAAACTTAGGCGAGTACAGGACTGCAGCTAAGCCCCCGAGTGAGAGGGTTGCTCATCACTCGGTAGGATTTTCTTAAACTTAGGCGAGTACAGGACTGCAGCTAAGCCCGCCTGAGGAGAGGGTTGCTCTCATCACTCGGAGATTTTTCTTAACTTAGGCGATTACAGGACTGCACTAAGCCTCCGAGTGAGAGTTGTCTCATCACTCGGTAGGATTTTTTAAACTTAGGCGAGTACAGGACTGCAGCTAAGCCCCGAGTGAGAGGGTTGCTCATCACTCGGTAGGATTTTCTTAAACTTGGCGAGTACAGGACTGAGCTAAGCCCCCGAGTGAAGGGTTGCTCATCACTCGGTAGGATTTTCTAAACTTAGGCGAGTACAGACTGCAGCTACCCCCGAGTGAGAGGGTTGCTCATCACGCGGTAGGATTTTTTAAACTTAGGCGAGTACAGACTGCAGCTAACCCCGAGTGAGAGGGTTGCTCATCATTCGGTAGATTTTCTTAAACTTAGGCGAGTATAGGACTGCAGCTAAGCCCCCGAGTGAGAGGGTTGCTCATCACTCGGTAGGATTTTCTTAAACTTAGGCAAGTACAGGACTGCAGCTAAGCCCCCGAGTGAGAGGGTTGCTCATCATTCGGTAGGATTTTTTTAAACTTAGGCGAGTACAGGACTGCAGCTAAGCCCCCGAGTGAGAGGGTTGCTCATCACTCGGTAGGATTTTCTTAAACTTAGGCGAGTACAGGACTGCAGCTAAGCCCCCGAGTGAGAGGGTTGCTCATCACTCGGTAGGATTTTTTGAACTTAGGCGAATCGGATTCGCGGCTAAGCCACCCACTGGGGGATTTTGGACACATGTGTTAGTAACAACAATCATTTAGGAGACTGTAAAACAATGTCTTTGATAAACAAACTGAAAGGTACTCTTTATTACATCTCATTAGTCTGAACACTTAAGTATAAAAACGGTGGAGTAGCTCTGCATTCCAAGCGCGTGGCTCGTCTTTATTATGCTCCACATTGTAGAGGTGATACGCTCCATTGTGGAGCACCTTGGTGACGATGACGAGACCTTCCCAAGCGGGGGCAAGTTTGTGAGGCCGTTGCTGGTCCACTCGGAGCACAAGGTCCCCTTCCTGAAATGCTCGACCCTTCACATTTCTGGCATATAATCGACGAAGGTCTTGCTGATAAATGGTCGATCGGATCAAGGCCATCTCTCTTTTTTCTTCCAGAAAATCAACAGCATCTTCTCGAGCTCGTTCTGCTTCGGCTTCTGAGAAGAGTTCTACTCGGGGTGCATTGTGAAGCAAGTCACTCGGCAGCACAGCTTCAGCCCCATAGACCATGAAAAAGGGGGTTCGACCAGTCGACCGATTTGGTGTTGTTCTTAATCCCCAAAGGACTGACGGTAGCTCATCTACCCAAGCGCCGGCCGCACGCTTGAGGTCGCGCATCAATCGAGGTTTCAGCCCTTTGAGAATCAAACCATTCGCTCTTTTTGCCTGTCCATTCGACTGAGGGTGGGCGACTGAAGCATAGTCGACCCGAGTACCTTGGGACGCACAGAAAGCTCGGAACTCATCAGAATCAAAGTTCGACCCATTATCCGTGATGATGCTGTGTGGGACTCCATATCTAAATGTTAACCCTCTGATGAAGCTGAGCGTAGTACTTGCATCCAGGTTTTTGACAGGTTTAGCTTCGATCCACTTGGTGAACTTGTCGACTGCCACAAGCACATGGGTGAAGCCACTCCTGCCAGTCTTCAGAGGTCCCACCATATCCAAACCCCAAACAGCGAAAGGCCAGACAAGTGGAATGATCTTCAGGGCTGAAGCGGGTATGTGGGACATGTTGGAGTAGAACTGGCAGCCCTCACATTTGTCAATTATCTCCTTTGCCATCTCATTTACCCGCGGCCAATAAAACCCTGCTCGATACGCTTTGGCCACGATGGCCCGAGAAGACGCATGGTGACCACAGGTTCCCGAGTGAATATCATCGAGGATCATTCGGCCTTCTTCCGGAGTGATGCATTTCTGAACGACCCCCGTGACACTTTCTCTATAGAGTTGCTCCCCCATTACTGTGAAGGCTTTGGATCGACGGACAATCTGGCGGGCCTCTTCTTCATCCTGTGGAAGCTCTTTCCTGAGAATATATGCAATGTACGGCACTGTCCAATCTGGAATAACAATCAAAACTTCCATGATCAAGTCGACCACAGCTGGGATTTCAACTTCAGTCGGATCAGTGGAACTTTTAGGCTGTGGGGGCTCTTTTGTGAAGGGATCTTCTTGAACTGACGGTGCGTGAATATGCTCCAAAAACACATTGCTGGGAATAGGCTCCCGCTTGGATCCTATCTTTGCCAAGTCATCAGCTGCTTGATTCTTCAGTCGGGGTATATGGTGGAGCTCTAGCCCTTCAAACTTCTTTTCTAACTTCCTCACCGCATTGCAATAACCAGTCATAGCTTGGCTCCTGACATCCCACTCCTTCATCACTTGATTAACCACTAAATCTGAGTCACCGTAAACCATTAGGCGGCGGACGCCGAGTGAAATGGCCATACACAATCCATACAAGAGTGCCTCATATTCAGCTTCATTGTTGGAGGAATCAAAGTGAATCTGGAGAACATATCTGAGGTTGTCGCCCCGTGGAGATACCAGGACCACTCCAGCGCCTGAACCATTCAACATCTTGGACCCGTCGAAGAACATAGTCCAATGTTCCGACTGTATCTGGGTTGGTAACTGCTGTTCAATCCACTCGACAAGGAAATCTTCTATCGCTTGAGACTTGATCGCTTTCTTTGCCTCGAACTTGATATCCAGCGGAAGGAGTTCAATCGCCCACTTTGCCACTCGGCCAGTTGCATCTCTGTTGTTTAGAATTTCTGACAACGGAGCGTCACTGATGACTGTAATCGAATGATCTGAGAAGTAATGTGCAACCTTCTTCGTGGTCAAGTAGATTCCATAGACAAGCTTCTGATAATGTGGATATCTCTGCTTGGATGGAGTTAAGACTTCAGAAATATAGTATACTGGGCGTTGAACCTTGTAAGTTTTGCCTTCTTCTTCCCGCTCGACCGTGAGTACTATACTGACAACCTGTCCAGTGGCTGCTATATAAAGCAATAAAGGCTCTTTGCTGATTAGAGCAGCAAGCACCGGCTGGGTGGAAAGCAGGGCTTTGAGCTCTGCAAACGCTGCGTCAGCTTCAGGAGTCCACTCGAACTTATCAGATTTCTTCATCAGTCGGTAAAGAGGCAATGCCTTTTCACCGAGGCGAGAGATGAACCGACTCAAAGCTGCCAAACAACCAGTAAGCTTCTGAACGTCGTGTACACGCACAGGGCATTTCATTCGGAGGATTGCACCAACTTTTTCTGGGTTTGCATCGATCCCACGTTCGGAAATGAGGAAACCGAGTAACTTTCCACCTGGAACTCCAAATGTACACTTTGACAGATTAAGCTTGATATCATATCTTCTCAAATTGGCAAAGGTTTCAGCAAGGTCAGTCAGCAGATCGGAACCTTTGCGCGACTTAACCACGATGTCATCCATGTATGCTTCCACATTCCGACTGATTTGAGTTAGCAGGCACTTCTGTATCATGCGCATGAATGTGGCACCAGCATTCTTGAGACCAAAGGGCATGGTGACATAGCAAAAGCACCCGAATGGGGTGATAAAAGTTGTTTTAATTTCATCAGGTCCATACAGTCGGATCTGATGGTACCCGGAATATGCATCCAGGAAGGACAATCGCTCACATCCCGCAGTCGAGTCGACTATCTGATCGATGCGGGGGAGAGGAAAATGATCTTTTGGGCAGGCCCGATTGATATGCTTGAAATCAATGCACATACGGAGTGAATCGTCCTTCTTGGGAACCATGACAACATTGGCGAGCCACTCGGAGTGGTAAATCTCGCGGATGAACTCAGCTGCCAAAAGCCGAGCCACCTCCTCGCCGATTGCCTTTCTCTTCTCCGCAGCAGACCGATGGAGGTGCTCTTTCACGGGTTTTGCCTTTGTATCGACTCGCAAACGGTGCTCAGCCAGCCCCCTGGGTACACCCGGCATGTCAGATGGCTTCCATGCGAAGATGTCCCAGTTCTCACGGAGGAACTGGATGAGCGCTTCTTCCTATTTGCTGTCGAGTGTTGTTGAGATACGAGACGGTGCAGCACTGGGATCGGTCGGGTGAATGTGAACAGGCTTTGTTTCACCGGACGACTGAAATGCAGACTCGGAAGCAAGCTTCTTAGTGCGCAACAAATCACTCGGATCTGCAGTCTTCTTATACTCTTCCATTTCAATCGCTGCCATCTGTTCATCGGCAATCTTAGAGCCCTTCTGGAGGCACTCTTCTGCTCGTTGCCTATTGCCAGTGACCGTGATCATGCCCTTGGGGCCAGGCATCTTCAGCTTGAGGTACACGTAACACGGTCGAGCCATGAAACGGGCATATGCAGTTCTGCCCAGAATAGCATGATAGGCACTGTGGAAATCCACAACTTCAAATGTCAGCTTCTCCTTGCGGTAATTCTTTGAGTCGCCGAAAACCACGTCAAGAGTGATCTGTCCGAGTGAATCAGCTTTCTTCCCTGGAATGACACCATGGAACCGCATGTTGCTCTCACTGAGCCTGGACATCGGAATGCCCATCCCACGAAGAGTCTCTGCATACAAAATGTTCAAGCCGCTGCCACCATCCATCAAGACTTTGGTCAGTCGGGTGCCCCCAACGACCGGGTCGACCACCAACGCTTGCCTCCCGGGGGTGGCGACGTGCGGTGGGTGGTCAGATTGGTCGAATGTGATGGGAGTCTTTGACCATTTCAAGTATGTCGTCGTTGCCGGAGCAACCATGTTTACCTCTCTGTTGATGACTTTCAGTCGACTTTTACTCTCAATGTCAGCAAAAATCATCAAAGTGGAATTGACGTTAGGGAAACCGTCATCATCTTCTTCCTGATCACCATCCTTGTCAGACTCTTTTTCCTTTTCATTGGGCTGTTTCTCTCGGAACTACTGGATCAGGAGCCGACACTGTCGAGTGGTGTGTTTGGGATAAATCAGATTTCCCTCTTCATCCTTCTTGGTGTGAATGTGACATGGCAAGTCCAACACATCGTTCCCAGCCTGATCTTTCACCTTCTTGGGGATCCAGGGTCCCTTGGGCTTTCCTTTGAATTTTCCTTGAGTTACAACTGCAGCTTCACCTGGACCTGCTGGTTCGGCTTTGCGTTTCTGCTTCCGACCCACTCCGGTGTCTTGGGCGACTGGCTTGCCCTTCCCACTGCGGAGTCGGTCCTCTTCTTCACCATTAGCGTACCGGGTGGCTATTTCCATCATTCAGGTCAGAGACATATCTCCTGTCCGACCGAATTTCAAGTTAAGCTCCCGATACCGAACGCCTTCCTTGAAGGCACAAACTGCTTGGTGTTGGGATACATTCTCTACCGTGTGGTGTAGTGTGGTCCATCTTTGGATGTAATCCCTCAGAGTTTCATTCGGCTTCTGAACACAATGCTGCAATTCTGTCAACCCCGCAGGTCGTTTGCATGTGCCCTCAAATGTCCTGACAAACACTCGGGCTAACTCCTCCCAGCTGAATATACTGCCTGGAGCCAACTGATTCAGCCATGCTCTGGCCGACCCTTCCAGCATGAGAGGAAGGTGTTTCATAGCTACTTCATCATTTCCACCACCGATCTGGACAGCCACTCGGTAATCTTCCAGCCAAGTATCAGGCTTCGACTCACCGGTGAACTTACTGACCCCAGTCGCCAACCTGAAGTTGGGGGGGATCTCAACGGCTCTGATAGATCTGCTAAAACACTCGGGACTCGAAACATGAATCCTGCTTCCACTCGGGCGATCTCTGCTTTGCCCCTCTCTGTGTGCTCGGTTCCTGTCGACCAAACCTTGCACCAAAATTGACCTCGCATCAAACCCTGGCTCCCTTGGGTCGACCGGTGTCTGCCGCCCTCTGCTGTACGGGCGCCTGTCATCATAGTGCCGGGGCACATATGATTCGCTTCTCGGAGGGGGTGTAGGCGCTCGACGGCGGTCATCACAGCCGAGTCGATGATCGTACTGCTCGTGGATCCGACCCAAATGCTGATCCTGGCGATGCACCCGCCCTTCACGCCGCGGAGGCGATCTTGGGCTATGAGCCGACTGAACTGTGTCAGCCACCACAGATCTGCTATGGATTCTGTCACGCGACTGTGATACTGCAGTGTTTTGGTCTCCTGCCGCCCGAAGCAGAGCCCGGATCTGCATCAAACCTCACCCAGCTTCTGACTGGGATGGCTGGATGGATTCTGCTATACGAGCTGCGGCTGCAAGGTTCTGAATCGGAGTGCGGTATACCTAAGGTCCAGGAGGGAATAATTGCCTCTGTTGACTGGACTCAGGAATCCGCTGTCGAGCACGTTCGTCGAGTGCATGCTGAAGATTTTCCAGTCGAGTGCGTTCAGCCAAAGTGGCCAAGCGCGCGGCCTCCAAGGCCCGAGCCTCAGAGGTCTCTCCGACGATGGGCGTGTGGAGTGCTTCCTCGTTGCGGCGGTGAAGTTCCTCCCTCCGCTGTGAAGAGAGGGTTTCGGGGTGGTATTCCTCGTGAACATGCGACGGATCGCCACCGCCGTCGCCGCCTCCGTTGCGACGCATGCCAGGCGGGCTACGTGGCGTGTCGACCATCAGGACCTCCGCCGCAGGATCGCTGCTGTCGCACTCGGACAGAGTCTCGACGGAGCTAGTCGACAGATCGAACAGGCCATAGAAAGATTCATCGGGCTCGATTGCCGCGACTTGAGGAGTGGCCGATTGACGTGCCACTGCATGCTTCACCCACCGCTGAAGCCGTGATCGACCAGATCGCTTGCGACGGCGCACAACGGGGGACGAAGACGCCGTAGGAAACGACCGATATTGGGTCGACGGCTGCCACAGAAGGACGCCGGGGACACATGCGCGAAAGTGCGTCACCCCACGGATGGGGAACGTCTCGACATCGAGGGGGGCCTCCTGGAGCCAGGCGGAGTCGTCGGCGATGAAGACGAGCGCACCGAGACGGATCTCGTGACCCTCAGCCAAACCTCCACCCGAAACCATGATGATGGGAATCGAAAAAAATCGCAACCTCACCGGAAAGTTGCTAAGACACCTGCCCCAAGGTGGGCGACATCTGTCGTGGTTCTAAGTCTGACAGTAGAATGGGGGGTAGGTATGAGGAGGCAAGATCCTAGCTACGGTGAGGTTGTTCACGCAAGATTTACGAGTTCAGGCCCTTCTCGGAGGAAGTAACAGCCCTACGTCTCGCTGCCCGGAGGCTCGGTCGATTGACTTATGCGTGAAGTTATAGGGGGTGCGAACCCTTGTGCCTGAGGAGGGGGTGGCTTATATAGAGTGCGCCAGAACCCCAACCGTCCCACGTTACAATGGTTTCAATGTCTGTAAAGACAGGACGTTACTAATAACGCCAGCAATAAAGGCAAATAAATGATCATTAAGACTACGGAGTGAACGCCTGACCCTTGCCATCCTGAGTGACCTTAGATCTTCTGTCTTCCGAGTGGTTTCCGGTAGGGTCGAGTGAGTACACCCCGGTCGAATGGAATTGGGTTGTCCGAGTGAACTGTTGGTCGAGTGGGTTGCACCCTGTGGCGATTTCAGTCGGTAGATGGTGCCATCCTTTGAATGTCATTTGCTTTAGGGCAGTGTCCTCGGTATGGGTGTCTAGGTCAGGCCTATTACCCTACCCTAGGTACATGTCTTCATCACAAGCCAAATCCTTTGTTTTGTTTTATTTGTGGTATTCGAGTTGCTTCGAAGTCAAGTGTTGATTCCATACCTTTTCCTAAGCGGTGTTCTCATATTTCTATGTGAATACTACTCCTTCTTGATCATCAAGGTTGTCATGTTATTTCTTTTCCAACCAGCGTGCTTCTCTTCAAGTGGATCCGATAATTTCAACATTCGCAAGATCAATTCTAAGTTTTCTCAACGGTGTTTGTTCCATCCGTCCCAAGTTGCATATGTTTTTCCCACCATCCCACCCTTTTCTTCAAGGACTCAGATTTCTTAATCAAGTATCCATTTTATTGATGTGAAGTCTCTTCACTCTATTCCTTCAATGTTCCTATCCGATGATTATCATGAAGATGGTCAGGAGTTCCAAGTTAATCATTCTTTCATTGTCATTTTTTTTCTCCCCGGTGGATTCGATGCAAGCTTCGGTGTTGATCATACCCCTTTCATTGTTTCAAATGCTATCTCATGCCGGTGCACCTCTTAATTGTTCACCTCTCGCTATTCATTTGTTCCGAAGTGCTGAATATATCTCAGAAGATTCGTGTTTCCATTCTTAATCCGTTCAATTTGTATCGAGGTTGTTACCTCATTTAAGCCATTTAAACCAACCGGTGCAATCTCTCTTTCAAGCAATCGTTTCAACGGTGTTTCTAGAATGGGCCCTAACCCACAGGTCTTTTTTCTAGGATTTTACCTGACTCTTCTAAATTTTTCGAGAGTTATTCTCAAATTCATTTCAAAGTTTGACATAAGAATGAATTTTCATCAATCAGATGCCTCCTTCAAGACCACTTTCAAATTCTTTTTCATCTTTGGCTCAACCTTTCCTCTTCCATTCATCCAGAGAGTCTCAACAACTCATGGTGGAGTTCTTCATTCTCTTTCTCAGCATTGAAGACCGAAGAAGAGTTTTTCTTAAATCTTTATTCATTCTCTTGAAGTTTCAAGATTTCAAGCTTCATGTAATCCCCTCAAATTGTTCTGACCGTGAGAATTCTTTTCATACCCATTCGAAGCATTTCGTGAGTTCTTTCCATTTTATTCCTCCGAAGGCCATCATTTCAGAATTCTTCATTCTCAACTTTCAGCTCTCGTTCTCCAATTCTTCCGGTGCTTCGTTCAAGTATTCTTTAGTCAGCTCGTGATCTCTTCGTTCTCTTGTATCTAAATTCTCTTAAGTATCTTCGTTTATCCCCTAAGTCTTCCCGGTGATTCGTTCTCTTTTCTTCAATCGTTTTCAATTCTTACGGTGGTTCATTCAAGATTCAGGTTCCTTTGTTATCATACCAACTCATTTGTTCCTTCCAAGTCCTACCGGTGCTTCGTTGAAGACTTTTCCAAGTTTGAGCTATATCAATCCTTCTTCAATGAGAATAAGTAGTTGATATGTCTCCAACGTATCTATAATTTTTTATTGTTCCATGCCATTATATTATCTGTTTTGGATGTTTTATATGCATTAATATGCTATTTTATATTATTTTTGGGACTAACCTATTAACCTAGAGCCCAGTGCCAGTTTTCTATTTTTTCCTTGTTTTTGAGCTTCGCAGAAAAGGAATACTAAACGGAGTCCAAACGGAATAAAACTTTACGATGATTTTTCTTGGACCAGAAGACACCCAGGAGACTTGGAGTGCAAGTCAGAAGAGCCACGAGGCGGCGACAAGGGTGGAGGGTGTGCCCCTACCTTGTGGGCCCCTCGGTGACCCCCTGACCTAGATCTTCCTCCTATATATTTGCAAATATTCCCAAACCACCAGAAGCATCCACGAAAACACTTTTCCACCGCCGCAACCTTCCGTTCCCGTGAGATCCCATCTTGGGGCCTTTTCCGGCATCCTGCCGGAGGGGGATTCGATCACGGAGGGCTTCTACATCAACTCTATTGCCCTTCCGATGAAGCGTGAGTAGTTTACCACAGACCTACGGGTCCATAGCTAGTAGCTAGATGGCTTCTTCTCTCTCTTTGATTCTCAATACCGTGTTCTCCTCGATGTTCTTGGAGATCTATCCAATGTAATCTTCTTTTGCGGTGTGTTTGTCGAGATCCAATGAATTATGGATTTATGAGCAGCTTATCTATGAATATTATTTGAATCTTCTCTGAATTCTTTTATGCATGATTTGATATCTTTGTAATTCTCTTCAAACTATCAGTTTAGTTTGGCCAACTAGATTGGTTTTTCTTTCAATGGGAGAAGTGCTTAGCTTTGGGTTCAATCTTGCGGTGTCTGTCGGTGTACAAAAGTAGGGGCTCTCCTTTTGACCCCTTTACTTGTGCACGGGCAGTCAGAGCCATGCGCCGCGGCCACACTTAGCAGGGCAGAGGAGGGAAGCCAGAGGGAAGCCGAAGCACAAGACAACCAAAGCAACGCCAAGACCAAAAACACAAAGAGCAAGAGGGCGAGGTGGACCCCCCCGGCAAGACCCTTGCCGGGGCGGCCTCCGCAGCCCCGGCAAGAGCCTTGCCGGGGCAACTTGCCTGACGCCAGTAGAGCGCGCCTTCCTTGAGCCCGAGTTTTCCAATGCCATCAAACCACATTGGGACCAAGGCTCAGGAGGCACCTCCATGGCGGCATGCAGATCTTTGTAAAGATCATAGATACACAAGATTAGATGAGGACCAGAAGACGACGACCCTCGGCGGGATCCTAGCCGAGGAAATCCATAAGACCCCCGGCAAGCATCTTGCCGGGGACGACCGCGGCGCCCGGCAAGACCCTTGCCGGGGGCATCAGCGGGGCCACAGCCAGGCCCGCGCCTGCCAAGACTCCACTGCCATCCCCAAGCAGCTGCTAGCTCAACCAGATGGGCAGGCACCTGCGTGGTGACGGGCGGCCTCTACACCGACCCAGCAAGCACCTACGTGGTGGCATGCAGACCTTCATGAAGGCCCTGCCACCGCGCCAGCTCAGCTGCCTGCCTACCTACATGGCGCCGCACGCCTCGTTGGCCTGGACACGCGTCAAGGCCAGACGAGGCGGCGACAGCTGGGACGAGCTTCCTCACCGTTCCCAATAAAGCAAGAGGGGCACGTCGGCAGCGCATTTAATGCGTTTTGTCCCGCAGCGCCCAAGGATAGACTCATCCACTGTACACCTTTCCACCTCCTGTGTGCCACTGTGGCGACCCCTTTTTCCTATAAAAGGAGGCCCGAGGCGTCCAGGAGAAGGATTCGGATCTTTTGGACAAGTTATCCTCTGTAGCTAGTTCAAGAACTCAAGAACACTCAAATATACACCAAAGCAGGAGTAGGGTATTATGCATCTTTGCGGCCCGAACCTGGGTAAACCCCCCACGTTCATCTTCTCGACCCGCACTTTGCACAGCTCCGCACCCGCCAACCGTAGCAAAAGGGATCCGTGCCCCGTGATCCCATAGGTGTCGTTTCCACCGACATCTTTGGCGTGCCAGGTAGGGGGGCGCACGCTGTGAAAATCCGGTTTGGAAGTTAGCGCATCAGCTTCGTCATCACCATGGCCCCCAAGAAGAAGGGCGTCACAGCCATCGGGTCGCCCGGAGCCGGCCCGTCCGCACCAGCACGGGCAGGCGACGGGACGGCCACGGATGGCACCAGAGACGCCGCCCGCGATCGTCCACGATGCTCCGGCGATCGGACCCAGGGCAGCGGCACCAACCGAATTCAAGACGACGAGCCGCGCATCGTTGGGCCAGGGGACGGAGCTGTGCTGCCCACGGGTGGCGTGGTGACCGCCCAGATGCCCCCACCAGCGCCCGCACCGCGGCCTTCTCAGGACGCGCAAGATGGACGACACCGCGACGATGGCACCCTCGGGCGCCGCCGCGGGAAGAGTCCCGTGCACCACTCACGGGACGGAGGAGGCCAACATGCCCGCCGAAGTGCTGGCGAAAATGGCGTGCAGCCGCAGGGCCGTGATGGAGCTCCTCCTAACGTGGTTAGGAGTCGGAGCGCGTCATGGTCCACGCAACTTTCGCCGCCGCCCACGCCGGCGGAAGCTTTGGCGAGCACGCAGTTGCTCCTCGACTTCCCTCCTGCTGCGGAAAAGCTCGACGAATGGAGAGCTACCATCCGGAGCCTCGTCGGTGTCGCCAACCAAGACGAGCCGCGGCCAGCGGGGCCCTCGGGCTGGCGCCCCATCGAGCCACTGCATGCCAGTGGTGGGAGGACCGGAGGTGCCGCAGCCACGGTGCACTCTCCTCCTCCATGCCAGCCGCCGCGGGTGTCGATCCGTCGCGATGACGCTTGTGATAATATTTCCATAGCGTCATCCGATCCACGGACCCACCGTGACCAGCGCCAAGTTCTTCGGGAGCGAGCCCATGAAGATGCTCGAACCACCATCGAGCGCCGGCGCGATATACGCCACCAGTCGGATAGGCGGGCGGGGCCCGCTGTGGACCACCCAGCACCGGGAGGCTCCGGCGACCTACCTTACGAGGTGGGTTGCCCAACCTTTACCCGTGAGCTGCGGCAGTTCCAGTGGCCGTCCCACCGCACGTTGAAGCCCGACGTCGGCGAGAAGTACAATGGCAAGACCCATCCGTCGGAGTTCCTCAGCATCTACACCATCGCGATGCAAGCCGCTGGAGCTCGCAACGACAAGGTGCTTGCCAATTACTTCCCGTTGGCCCTGAAACCCAATGTCATGTCTTGGTTGATGCACTTGCCGGCGGATTCCATTTCCTCTTGGTCGGATCTGTGTCATGAGTTCGTTGGTGCCTTCACTGGAGGCCACCAAGCTCATGGCCAGGCGAGTGATTTGCATATCATTCCCCAGAAGGAAGGTGAAAACCTGCGCAAGTACATACAGAGATTCAGCCGGGTGCAGTACTACATCCTCGATGTTCATCCTGCCGCTGTCATCAGCGCGTTCCACCAGAACGTGCGGAACCGCAAGATGCGTGAAGAGCTGGCGATGAACAAAGTCAGGGATGTAGCAGAGCTCTACGTCCTGGCAGATTGATGCGCTCGAGCTGAAGAGGGGAGGAAGTACCCCGGCGAAGATGCCGGCGCGGAAACCGACTCTACAGACGAAGACACCGCCGCCCCGACGAAGAGGGGCCGGCGCCGCAACAAGAAGCGCAAGGGCAAGGCCGTGCTTGCCGTCGAGGGATCCGACGGCACCGGCGCTGCCAAGAAGACCAAGGCAGACGCCCCCAGCAAGGAGATTGCCGGGTGCGCCGCTTGCCGGGCCTTGGCAGCTGCCGACAAGCCAGGGGGCTCCGACAAGCAGTATTGCAAGATCCACCGCACCAAGGGCCACGACCTCCAGAACTGCCGACAAGTTGAGCTGCTTGCTGAAAAGCAAAAAGCCGAGTATGAGAGGTGGGACAAGGAGAAGGGTCAGTATGGTGCCGAGGGATCCGGCAAGAAGCGTGGCGGCCAAGGAGGCCGTCGCGGCAAGGATAACCAGCAAGAGAGGCCTGCCCGGGGCCGCGATAAGAAGCAGGGAGACGATGATCACGATGAGGACGACGAGTCCGGCGAGCATGAGTTCCAGAAGGCCACGGAGGCCATGTGCGTCGATGGTGGCGCCTCGCTGCATACCTCTCACCGCCAGCTCAAGCAGTGGGCGCGTGAGATTACAGCAGCGGAACCATCATTCGACGCTCAAAAGCCGCTGAAGTGGTCCGACACGCCTATCATCTTTGACACCGAGGACCACCCTGATCGCACAACTGCGGTCGGGTGTTTGCCACTGTTGTTTGCACCAACGATAAGCAACCTCAAGGTGACAAAGATGCTAGTTGACGGCGGGGCCGGTCTGAACTTGATCTCACCCGTTGTGATCAAAAGGCTGCAGATTCCTGATGGAGACCTCGAGGAGACGGGCACGTTTCAGGGGGTCAACCCGGGGAGGAGCCAGCCAAAGGGTAAGGTCACGCTGCCTGTGACATTTGGAGGCGAGTTGAACTACAGGACGGAGAGGATTGTCTTCGATGTGGCCGAGATCCCCTTGCCCTACAACGGAATCCTCGACCGCCCGGCACTAGCCAAGTTCATGGCGGCGTCGCATTATGCCTACAACACGCTGAAGATGCCAGGGCTGATGACCATCATCACCGTCCCCTCCGACAAGAAAGACGCGCTGATCTGCGCCAATCAACTCTACCGGGAAGCGGTTGCGGCGACTGCCGCCAAGGCACTTGCTCCTGCCACTGAAGCCCCGGGAGGGAAGAAGACCGCCAAGGCCTCTCGCACCCACTCCGGCAAGCGCACCTCTTCGGAGTGTTGTGTTCCCGTCGAGGACGTGCCAGAGAGCTCCACCGGCAAGAGCAAGAAATCCGGAGCTGCACCACCAGAGACCAAGAAGGTGGCCGTCAAGGAGGATGGCACAGGAGGGGCTTTCACCATAAGCTCCACCCTCGACAGCAAATAGGAAAGCGCGCTCGTCACTTTCCTGCGGGCGAATGTCGATGTTTTTGCATGGCAAGCATCCGACATCCCCGGCGTTCCCAGGGAAGTGATTGAGCACCATCTTGCTGTCTGTCCTCATGCGCGACCCGTTAAGCAGAAGGTCAGGAAGCAAGCTTTGGAGCGGCAAGAGTTCATCACAGAGGAGATCAGGAAGTTGGAAGCGGCAGGTTTGGTGAGAGGAGTACTCCATCCGACGTGGTTGGCCAATCCGGTAGTGGTGCGCAAGGCAAATGGGAAGTGGAGGCTGTGTATTGACTACACAGATATCAATAAAGCTTGTCCCAAGGACCCTTTTCCATTGCCGCGCATCGACCAGATTGTTGATTCCACGGCCGGGTGTGATTTGTTATCATTCCTTGATGCCTACTCCGGGTACCACCAGATCTTCATGACGAGAGAAGACGAAGAGAAGACAACATTTATCACCCCATGTGGTACGTATTGCTTTTTACGGATGCCTTTCGGGTTGAAGAGTGCTGGCTCAACATTTGCAAGGGCAGTCCAAATTGGTTTTGAGCCCCAGCTACATAGAAATATGGAAGCTTATATGGATGACATAGTGGTCAAAACCAAGGACAGGGCAACACTTGTACAAGATTTAGAAGAGACGTTTGCAAATCTGCGCAAGATCAACCTCAAGTTGAACCCTGAGAAGTGTGTCTTCGGCGTTCCGTCCGGCAAGCTTCTCGGGTTCTTCGTGTCACAGCGTGGGATCGAGGCAAACCCAGACAAGATTAAGGCTATCGAGCAGATTGAAGCACCCAAGCGGATCAAGGATGTGCATCGGCTCACTGGCTGCGTTGCCGCCATGAGCAGATTCATCTCCAAGTCCGCTGAATGTGCCCTTCCCTTTTTCAAAATATTGAAAAAGGCGGGCCCAATGGAGTGGACCCCAGAAGCCGAGGCAGCATTGCAGGATCTGAAGAAATACCTCTCCTCTACACCGATACTGGTTGCGCCTAAACCACAAGAGCCGTTGCTGCTGTATCTGGCGGCGACGAATCAAGTGGTCAGCGCCGCGCTAGTGGCACAGAGGGAGGTCGACGGAGAGGCAGTGGCGATGGCCGGACTGGCGGATGGCAAGCCAGAGATTCCCCCGGCAGGGCCTGGTGCCGGCAAGGCAAGGCCCCCGGCAGAGTCTGGCGCCATCGGGGCAGGGCCCGTGCGACTAAGTGAAGTGGTGCAGAAGAAGAAGATGATGTAGCACCCGGTTTACTTTGTCAGCTCCCTCTTGCAGGGGGCTAGGTCAAGGTACTCCGGTGTGTAGAAATTGCTCTTCGGCCTCCTTATGGCCTCGAGGAAGCTGCGTCATTACTTCCAAGCACACGAAATCACCATCGTCACCCGCCTCCCGTTGCAATGGATACTGCACAACCCCGATGCAACCGGAAGGATTGTGGAGTGGGCCTTGGAGTTGTCGAGCTTTGGCTTGAAGTTTGAAAGTACTTCAACAATCCAGAGCAGAGTCTTGGCAGAGTTCATTGCGGAATGGACCTCAACGCCCGACAAAGAAATCCAGGAGACCACTCTCCCCGGCAAGGAAGCAAGTCGCAACTGGATCATGTACTTTGACGGGGCTTTCTCGCTGCAAGGCGCTGGTGCTGGTGTGCTACTCGTCGCACCCACCGGAGAGCACCTCAAGTATGTAATCCAGATGAACTTTCCCAGGGAGATGTCCACAAACAACACTGCTGAGTACGAGGGGTTGCTTGCCGGTCTCAGGATCGCGACAGACCTTGGGGTTAAGAAGCTCATCGTCAGGGGCGATTCACAGCTTGTCGTCAGGCAAGTCAACAAAGATTATCAGAGCCCATTGATGGAGGCCTACGTAGATGAGGTGAGGAAGCTGGAGGAGCGCTTTGACGGTATACAAGCAGAACGCGTTCCCCGAGCGGAGAACGACATCGCCGATTACCTGTCAAAGCGCGCTGCATTCAAGCTACCTGTGGAACCAGGTACTTTTGTGCTTCGGTTAACTCAACCATCCGTTGAACCATCGACAGAGCAAAACAAGCGGAGGAAATCAGACCCCGGCAAGTACTTTCCCGCCAAGCCCCCTGGGGTCGCCGGCAAGGATGTTGCCGCGGATACTGAGCCTGCCAAGGAGCAGCTGACTCCGGCAGGGCGTCAAGCCCTGGCCGTAGAGATGGCCGCTCCCATGGCAGAAGAAATCCCTTTAGTCCTCACCGTCGAGCCCCAGGCTCTGGCATGGGCACAGCATACCGTCCGATTCCTCCAAACAGGGGAGCTTCCTGAGGAGCAGGAAGAAGCGGAGAAAGTAGCCCGTCGGTCGGCTATGTATCAGTTCGTCGATGACGTCCTGTACAGGAAGAGGCCGAACGGTGTGAAATTGAAGTGCATTCCCCGGGAGGAAGGACTGGAGCTGTTGGCAAAGATACACGGAGGCATATGTGGCTCCCACATAGGGTCGAGGGCCCTTGCCGGCAAGGCGTTCCGGCAAGGTTTCTTCTGGCCCACTGCCCTCCAGTATGCAACGGCACTAGTAACCAAGTGTGAAGCGTGTCAGTTCCATTCGAAGAAGCTTCATCAACCAGCTCAAGCCCTTCAAACAATTCCTCTCTCCTGGCCATTCTCGGTCTAGGGGCTCGACATCCTGGGCCCTTTCCCCCGCGCCATCGGGGGCTTTGAGTACTTGTACATTGCAATCGACAAGTTCACAAAGTGGCCGGAGGTGGAAGCAGTGAGGAAGGTGACAGCACAGTCAGCCGTCAAGTTCTTCAAGGGGCTAGTTTGCCGCTTTGGTGTGCCAAACAGAGTCATCACCGACAATGGCACATAGTTCACAAGCCACACCTTCATGAAATACATCCAAGACCTTGGCAGCAAGGTCTGTTTCGCTTCCGTGGCACACCCACGGAGCAACGGCCAAGCGGAGAGGGCAAATATTGAAGTGCTGCGAGGCCTGAGGACAAAGACTTTTGACAGGCTGCACAAGAGCGGAAGGCGCTGGATTGATGAGTTGCCGGCGGTTCTTTGGTCGATCAGAATGACGCCAAATCGAGCCACCGGCCAGACACCCTTTGCCCTGGTATACGGGGCAGAAGCAGTTCTCCCCACGGAACTCATATACGGGTCACCTCGAGTGCTCGCTTACGACGAGCTTGAGCAAGAGCAATTGCAGCAAGATGACGCAACGCTCCTTGAGGAAGATCGTCTTCGGGCGGCTGTGAGAGCAGCACGCTACCAGCAAGCCTTGCGCCGCTATCATAGCCGCAAGGTTCATGCCCGAAGCTTTGAGGAAGGAGACCTTGTTCTTCGACGCGTTCAATCGGCCAAGAATTCCAACAAGTTGACGCCGAAGTGGGAAGGCCCTTATCGGGTAATACGAGTCACCAGGCCCGGCGCAGTCCGCCTGGCGACCGAAGATGCCATTCCAGTGAGCAACTCCTAGAACATTGAACATCTTCGCAAGTTTTACCCATAAGGCGCGGCTGCCGGGCCCCCCCGGCAAGCCACCTTTTGTACAAGCATTGTCGGCAAGGCATGTAACCCTTTGTACAAAGCCAGGCGCAGACCCTGAGCATAAATAAATGAAGCGCTGGCGCCCTAAGTTTTAGCATGCATGCTAGGTTAAGTCTCTCCCTCGGTTAGGGTTGATAGTGCTTAGCGGCGACTAACCCCTAGCATAGAGGTCGAGTGTGCGTCCCTCTGTTCCTTTCTGTCCTCTTTGGTTCGCAGGGCACACGGACACTTCTGCCGAGCTATTTGGGAGGAAGAGAACAAACCGGTGCTCCGGCCCCGGCAAGCCAAGGTTGCCGGGGGCTCCAGACGCGAGGATCCAACCGCGGCAAGCCAAGGTTGCCGTGGGCTGCGGATTCAGATAAGTTCTCTATCCCCTGTTGTGCATTTTCGTATAGAGCTGGGACGTGTGAAACCTTGTTTTACTCCTAAGCCACCGTACTCCCTTTTTTCGATACCCAAAAACTATCTCCTGGGTCGAAAATTGGTTGTAGTCGCGGTGACAAGGAAATAAATGAAGGGCCTAACTCTACTTCGCCCCTGCCTCCACCAAGAGTGTGAGAATGGTCGAATGAAGTGGGGGGACGGCAAGGCCTGTTGCCGGGTGACAATGTTTATCTTATAAATAACAAGGATTCACTCCTTGGCGTGGGCTTCGCCCACGAACAAAGGACCCGGCAAACATCCCTTTTTCATTAAAAACATCCCATACAGGTACAGCTCGTACGGAATGAAAAACATGAGTAAGGGGATTACAATTTTTTAAAACCTAACAGGTGCCTAGAGGCTTGTAAACTAAAAAAAGATAAGATGCCCGTAATCCCTTTCTTGTCCCTCTCCCCAGGAGACAGAACAAGATGGCCGGGGGGCAAAAGGAGTGCCTAGGCAAGGCACGAGCAGCAGAAGACACCAAGAGAACATCCCGGCCACCCCCTTGAAGGAAGGCCGGTGATGACGGTGCTGGGAGAAGGGCCGAAAGATGAGGCAGCGGGCCGGCAGTACGCGACGAAGGCGTCAGTGTCCGCGTACTCCGATTTGACGGCCTGCCACCCGTCTCCTTCGCCTTCTCCGGCCCACCAACGCCGGCGACCCCGAGAAGCTCAAGGAGCCAATGACACATGTGATGATGCTGCCGGCGTCGCCCAGGAATGGTGGGCCCGTGTAACACCCCCAGTGGTTAACTACAGTAATCACCCTTTTGATTATGCCATGTCATCATGTTTAACAGTGCATGATCATCATTTGCATCATAATGCATTTCAGCTTCTAACTCAAAATCCAAATTTAAATAAAAGTGGAAAATAAAAGTTGCCCGAACCTGAAAACTAAAATGTGCATCATGTTGCAAATATTCCAATAGCATTTATAAAAATAATTGCAACATTAGTTGGAATTGTGGAAGGACTCGAACCACAAGAAACAGCAGCAACATAGCACTATTTAATCCCTTTTCAATTAATTAAAATCCAAACAAAAAGATATGGACACCAAACCAATTTCTAGCAGTGACTAATAATGCACCAAATTTATTTGGACTAGTCTCATATTTTACAAAAGTCATTTGAAGTAAAAACAAAAGACAAAACAGAAAATAAAAAGAGAAAACAGAAAAGAAAAGAAGAAAAAGAAAAAGGCCCACTGTGCTGGGCCTAAGTCAGCACAGTGGCCGGCCCAGCCCAACTCGCTCGTCCTCTTCGTACTGCTCACGCCCGGGGCTCGCTGTCGAGCACCTGGCGCACGCACGCGCGCACGCCCAGGCCCCCCCTCCCTCGCGGTCGACAGCGCGTCGCCGCGACTGCCGCGTATATGAGCAGCACCCCGGACCCCCTGGCTCTCCCTCGCCTCACTCTCCCCTGGACACCACCTCTCCTCTCTCTCCAGTGCGCAGCCATGGCACCGCCACCGTAGCACGCGCGGTCACCGCCTCTGCCTCGTCGCGTGACCGTGCCCGCATGGTTCGCCTCCGTCGACTACGCCTCTCCCCCGAGCCCCACGAGCTAGAACGCGTCGCTGCGTCGCCGGCGCCGTCATCTTCCACCTTCGGCCGCCGCACGCCATCGCCGACTCCGGCCACTCCGAGCCCTCCCCGCGCACGCTAAGCTCACCTACAGACTCGCTGTGAGCACCTCGTCCCCCTCCCCCTCTCCCCGCGCGCTCTTCGTGCCCGTACGCGTCGCCCCTCTTTCGCCCGAACGCACCGCCGCCTAGCTCGTCGCCGGTGCCGTTCCGGTGACCAAATGGCCTCGGGCCCGTGCGCATCGTGCTCCCCGCATCGCGCAGGCCACACCCAGCTTCTCCTTTCGCTCGCTAGCGCGCCGTAGCGCCGACCCCGTGCACCACCCGAACGCCATCGCCGCTGCGGTCATCGCCGGCGCCGTTCCCGGCGGCCCCCAACCACGCCAACACCACCACGTGGCGCGGCGCTCGCCGCCCGTTCGAACGGGCCAAGCCACGGCCCCGGAGACGCCCTGAGGGCGAAACCCGAGCTCGCCGGAGCTCGCCACCGCGTCTGGGCACTCCGGCGCGACTCCGGCGGCCGGTCCGACGTGGCGCCGCGGGCCCCACGGCCCAGCCACTGACTCTGGGCCCCACTGGGTCCCGTTGACCTAGTCCATGCTGACTGGGCGGGCCCTGTGTCTATGACATGTGGGTCCCGCTCGGTAAAACGTTTTATTAAATAAATAATCCGTTAATAAAATTAACTAGTGATTTAAAACACTAATTACCCACTGACTGCTGGGCCCCGCCTGCTAATTAGTTTAAATAGATTAAGCTAACTCTGTTTAGTTAACTGAGTCACTGACATGTGGGCCCCACATATCAGGTTTGACCTGGCCGGCCCCCTGTTGACTGCTGACGTCATCCATGCGTCATGCTGACGTCACCCTGCTACTGTTCTGGATAATTCGAATTAATAATAAATCTGTAATTTCAGAATATTGTTTAAACTTTAGAAAATCATATCTTTTAAACCGTAACTCCGATGAAAATACTTTCTACATGAAAGTTGCTCAGAACGACGAGACGAATCCGAGTACGCGATCCGTTCGTCCGTCACACGTCCCTAACTATCCGAACATGCAACATTCCCCCTCCGGTTCGTCTATCCGATAAATCCAAAGACCCGGGAAATATCGCCAGATATTCTCCCGCAACGCCTGATACGTATAGTACTGCGTTAGACTACCCCTAGCACTGCGTACTGCCATGTCATACTTTGTGTTGCTCATATTTACTGTGTATTTATACTGTTTCCTCCCCCTATTCTCTCTCGTTAGACCCTGACACCGACGTCGTCCCCGAGACCGACGCAGCTCCGGATCCCGAAGACACCATAGACGACCTTGCCCTTGCCGCCGAGCAACCAGGCAAGCCCCCCCTTTGAGCATACCGATATCGCCCATTCTAATTTCTCATGCTTGCATTAGAATTACTGCTGCTGCTGCTTTACCTATTCTGATGCATGGCCTGTTCATTGTAACCTGCTGTTGATAATTACCTACATATCCTAAACTGTTTAGTCTAGGCTGGGTAGAGACCTATCAGTGACCCCACTTATCCCGACTGCCGCGCTGGATCGTCAGAAGACCCGATCAATGGGATTGAAGACCAGGACCCGACACCGCACATCACCCCCCTTAGTTGTAACGACACTGCAGCGTTACTATCGAGTGCCGAGGGTGAAACCTCTTGTAGCACTTCTGATGTTAACTCTGTAGAGTAGCTATTCGGTCATGGTCATCGAGGGTGATTCCTCCTTCACCGCTTTCGATAACGACGCTGTCGTACAACACCTCAAGTGTGGACCCAGTGAGGGTGATTCCTCCTAGTTCACCTTGACGGATACATCGAGTGGGAATTCAATGAGGGTGATACCTCGGATTCCCTGATGTTATGGACACACGGATACTTGGACTTTACAATGTTACTTGGAAAGGCGGGTCGACCCTGAGGGGTACCCGCGTGTGATGTGAAGGCGGGTTGCCAGTGTGGTGCCCGAGTGGTGAATACGAGGCGCGGCCGGGCATTCTTAACCCTTGCCGCAAGTCCTCGAGACGGGGCGATGGGGTCACATCTTTCGTGAGTCTCTGCTCGTTACCGCAAGCCCTAGTCCTAACGATTTGGATATTTGATCCGAGCAGGCCTCTGGCCTGATAGCACTAACCATCACGTGGGCATAGTATGGGCGTTCTGCATCGTATGCATCAGCCGAAAGCTCTGTCAGACGTCCAGTTCAGCAGTGCGGCATGGAGTGATTGGCGC
Organism: Thinopyrum elongatum; assembly: GCA_011799875.1. Lineage (NCBI taxonomy): Eukaryota > Viridiplantae > Streptophyta > Magnoliopsida > Poales > Poaceae > Thinopyrum > Thinopyrum elongatum. Next base: position 502,499,139 of record CM022298.1, read on the forward strand.
CATTTCGGTGGTGCTTGGATCTGGGCCATGTACGCAACGACCCGGAGGGCGAGGGGCGATGGCCAAGACCCCCTTGCGCTTAGGATGTAGACCGGCGGGGACCTCTCTGCTGAGCTGTAGGTAGGGTTGCGATGTGTCGTTTGGCCGAGGCCGGGCATGACCCAGGAAAGTGTGTCCGGCCGAAGTTAATCGAGCGTGTTGGGTAAGTTGGTGCACCCCTGCAGGGAAGAACACTTCTATCGATAGCCGGTCCTACGGTAAAGGACACTCGGAGGTGTATCCTGATTGATACAATTTAGAACTGGATACCTGTGATGAGACCTGTATATATGGCTCTGGGATTGCTTCTCGCAGGGAGTCGAGAAGGGATCTCAGGACGAGGTTGATGACTGTATGGCTCTGGGATTGCTTTCTCGCAGGGAGTCGAGAAAGGATCTCTGGGTGAGGTTGATATTATTACTGCTACATTATATGGTATTGTTCTACTCTCTTCTACTGCTGCAAGACCGCTGAAGATGCTAGTCTTCGATAGGACTAGGCCTTCTCTCTATTCTGGCATTTCTGCAGCCCAGTCCACATATACAGCCTCCCCTTGAAAATGTTGCATATGTAGTGTAGCTCCTTGCTTGCTGAGTACTTCTGAGTACTCACGGTTGCTTTGTTTTCCTTTTTCTCCCCATATCAGTTTGACGTGACCAGAGGACGGAGCCCCCTGGGACAGATGCCCCGACGATCGCTACTACTACTACCCAGAGGATGGATACTGCTATGAGTTGACTGACGACCAGGAGTAGGATCGGAGGGTCCCAGGCAGGAGGCCTGCGCCTTTCGATCGTAGTGTTTTATTTTTGCCCCGCCTTTCTAAAGGCCTTTCTGTTTCTCTTTTATATCTGTACTCAGATATCTGATGCTTCCGCTGACGCTTGTATGCCATCGAACTATGTATTCGAGCCCTCGAGGCCCTGGCTTGTAATATAAAGCTTGTATGACTTTATTTATGTTTTAGAGTTGTGTTGTGATATCTTCCCGTGAGTCCTTAGGCTTGATCGTGTGCATTTGCGTGTATGAATAGTGCACGATCGGGCCGGGGGCGTCACAAGTTGGTATCAGAGCCGACTGCCTGTAGGAACCCCCTTTCCAACTCCTTGGCCGAAGTTGAGTCTAGAAACCGAAAACTGTTTTACTAACTTGGCTGTGTGGCTTACGGGCCCACGTCGCCAATTGGGTGGTATTAGGATCTTTTACTCCTCGACCTTTACTCTGGGACTCTGACCTCTCTTCTATTCGGGTTAAATGATTTTACTAACTCCAACATTAGGCTCTCGTGATCACATCCACCCGGAGTTCTGAAAATATCCCCCCTTGCTTCAAGATTGTGGGCCAGGTTCTGCTTACAGGATCCTCTTATCGAGGGCACCCTGTGTTGTCACTTGCAGATTCCTCGCTCCGTCAGTTTTCTCTGACGTTGATGTAGCCTTTGCTATGTCTCGTTGTGTGCTTCCTTACCGCGTGCCTGCGCGCCGCCTAGTTGTCTAGCCTTCTCTTTTCAGCTGTCGTAATGCCGGTTTGTAACTGAGGCTACGTGTGAATTTAAATGTCCGGTGTGATTAAGATGTAGTATCTATCGCACTTCCTTCTGTCGTGCGTGTTACTTCATGAATAATTCCATACACCTGCAGTTTTACTTGCTAAACTGCCCCTGTTGATTTGGCAGGATGGCTGACGATCCTCCACCTCCACCTTATATTGCCGCAATGATGCAGCAGTTTGAACTCAACCGTCAGTTTATGACCAGAGTATTGGCTCAGTTCCCAACTCAGAATGCTCAACAACAGTCTGCTCCAATAACGCTGCCAGAATTTGTGCGCCTCAATCCGTCCACTTTTCGCAGCTCGACTGATCCAATGGATGCTGATGATTGGCTCCATGACATTGCCTTTCAGTTGAAGTCGGCCAATGTTACCCCTGACAGTTACGTCACCTATGCGACGTATCACCTGAGGGGATCAGCTGCTCAATGGTGGGAAAACCACAAGGGTATGTTGCCTGCAGAGACCGTAATCACTTGGCAGGAATTTCAGTCAGCTTTTCGTGCACGGTACATTCCTTAAGGTCTGATAGATCAGAAGAAGCAGCAGTTTCGCAAACTCACACAGGGCACAATGACTGTGGATGAATATCAGAGGAAATTTCTCGAGTTATCCCGCTATGCTGAGGATGACGTTGACACTGACGCCCGCAAGCAGGAGAAATTCCGTGAAGGACCCCGTACTGACATAAAACTCGCACTTGCAGTCCTTGATTGCACAGACTTCGCAGCGCTTGTCAGCAAATCTTTCCGAATTGAAACAGCTCTGACTGAATGCCAGGAGTCGCTCAAACGCACTCGTGAAGCAGGCTCACCCTCGGGTCAGCCTGTTCAGAAACGTCGAGTGTGGATCCCGCACAATGTTCATCACCGACCTGCTCCAACACCAAGGCCGTCTTATGTTGCACCTCGTCTGCCTCCGCCGCCGAGACAACTAACGATTCAGGCTGGACACTCCAATACCATGGCTTCTCCTCAGGATGCACCACGTCTCTCGGATGGTCGTACGAAGGGCCATCGAACCCATCATTGCAGAAATCGTAAGGCCAGGATGTCTGCTGTGGACCGAGGCCAGGTCTCTCACGTCAAAATAGAAGAAGCTCGGGAGTCCCCAAAAATTGTGATGGGAACCCTTCACGTCAATTCAGTGCCAGCTTCTGTTCTTTTTGATTCTGGAGCATCGCATGCTTTTGTGTCCCAACAATTCGCTCAGTTGCATGGGTTACATATGGAAAATCTGCCCACTCCTTTAGCGATTCAATCTCCGGGATCCAGGTGGCAAACCACGATGTTATGCCCCCACAACCACATCGAGATTGGAGGTCTGCTTTTTCCGGCTTCTCTCATTGTACTCGGGCCTTCCAACATAGACATCATTCTTGGTATGGATTGGTTGATTGCCCATAAAGCTTTGATTGACTGTGCTACTAAGACAGTCCAACTCACACACCCTTCTGGCCAGACAGTCAAATACTCAGCTCGAACAGTTCAGAATGCCGAGAATCAGATATATGTTCTGAATGCATTGAATGCTTCACCTCTTGAAGGCATCGAGAACGTTCCAGTTGTTCATGATTTTCAAGATGTATTTCCAGAAGAACTCCCAGGAATACCCCCTGCAAGAGCTGTTGAGTTTGTCATCGACTTGAAACCAGGCACTACTCCTATTGCGAAGCGTCCTTATAAGATGCCTCCGCATCATCTTCTTGAGCTTAAGGAAGAAATCGACACGTCACTTAAGAAAGGTTTCATCCGCCCCAGTTCCTCTGCTTGGGGAGCACCTTCACTCTTCGTTAAGAAGAAGGATGGAACTAACCGATTGGTTCAGGATTATCGGCCCATTAACCAAGCCACAATCCAGAATAAATACCCACTGCCCCGTATCAATGATCTTTATGATCAACTTGCCGGATCATCGGTATTCTCTAAACTTGATTTGAGGTTGGGTTACCATCAGATCCGTGTTCGTGAAGAGGATATTCCGAAGACTGCATTTGTTACTCGCTATGGTTCTTATGAGTACACTGTAATGTCATTTGGCTTAACAAATGCTCCAGCCACATTCTCCCGATTGATGAATTATATCTTCATGGATTACCTCGATAAATTCGTCGTGGTATATCTGGATGATATTCTGGTATATTCGAAGAATGAAGAAGAACATGCCGAACATCTTCGCCTTGTACTGGAAAGGCTGCGTGAACACCAACTGTATGCCAAATATTCTAAATGTGAATTCTGGTTGACTGAAGTGACATATCTCGGCCATGTGATTTTGCAAGATGGCATCGCCGTTAACCCAGAACGAGTTCAGGCTATTCTTGACTGGACTCCTCCGAAGAATGTCAAGCAAGTCAGAAGTTTTCTCGGCCTTGCAAGCTATTGCCGTCGCTTTGTCGAGAATTTCTCAAAGATTGCTAAGCCTTTAACTGATCTACTTCACAAGGGCGCTAAGTTTGAATGGACAGAAAAATGTCAGGAAAGTTTTCAAACACTCAAGGACAAGCTAACTTCTGCTCCAGTTCTTGCTCCTCCAGATTCTCGCAAAGACTTTGTGATCTATTGTGACGCATCCCGTGAAGGATTAGGCTTTATCCTAATGCAAGAGCGTAAAGTGATTGCCTATGGCTCTCGTCAGTTGCGACCGCATGAAGAGAATTATCCGGTACATGATCTAGAACTAGCTGCTGTGATCTATGCATTGCAGTTGTGGCGACATTACCTTCTCGGTAATCGTTGCGAGATATACACGGATCATAAAAGTCTGAAGTACTTGTTCACTCAGCCATCTCTGAATCTCCGTCAGCAAAGATGGATGGAGACCATTGCGGACTATGACTTGGGTATTTCTTATACCCCTGGCAAGGCTAACGTAATGGCTGATGCATTGAGCCGTAAATCTTACTGCTCTGAACTTGAGGTTCAGCTACAGCAACCACTTCTATATGAAGAGCTTCGAAAGCTAAATCTCGAGATAGTTCCCCAAGGATACCTAAAAACCTTGGTTGTTGAACCAGACCTTGAGAAAGCTGTTAAGAGTGCACAAGCTAAAGATGCTGAAGTTGATCTGATGAAGAAAGATCTTCACCTTGAAAAGTACAGGGATTTCTCGCTGTCTGAAGATGGAACCTTGTATTTCAGAAACCGCATTGTCGTACCTCGCTTCGAGCTTATGACTGACAAGGTTATGAAGGAGGCACATGACACCCCATTGTCTATTCATCCAGGTAGCACCAAGATGTATCGTGATCTCCGTCAAAGGTACTGGTGGTCTAGAATGAAGCAAGACATTGCTCGTTATGTTGCTGAATGTGATGTGTGTCGTCGCGTTAAAGCAGAACATCAGAAGCCTGCTGGAATTCTGCAACCACTTCCTATTCCTGTATGGAAATGGGACAAGGTTCAGATGGATTTCATTACAGGACTTCCCAGGTCACAGAAGGGTCACGATGCTATTCTTGTCGTCGTCGACCAACTCTCCAAAGTTGCACACTTCCTGCCTGTCAAGGAGACGATCACTGCTAGTCAGTTAGCAGAATTATATATCTCCAGAATTGTTTCACTCCACGGTATTCCGAAAGAGATCAGTTCAGACCGTGGCAGCATATTCACCGGTCATTTCTGGGAAAGTTTTCAAAAGGCTATGGGAACTCATATCACCTGGAGTTCAGCTTATCATCCTCAATCCCAAGGCCAAGTCGAACGAGTCAACCAAGTGCTTGAAGACATGCTACGAGCTTGTGTTGTTTCTTTCGGCAAGAAGTGGGAAGAATCTCTTCCATATGCCGAGTTCTCCTATAACAACAGCTATCAAGCCAGCTTGAAAATGGCCCCCTTTGAAGTTCTCTATGGACGTAAGTGTCGAACCCCTCTGAATTGGTCAGAAACTGGGGAACGACCTCTTGTTGGACCGGATATTATTCAACACGCCGAAGAACAAGTCCATATCGTCCGTGAAAATCTCAAGGCGGCTCAGGACCGCCAGAAGAGCAACTATGATCGCAAACGATGGGGTTTGACTTATCAACCTGGTGATCAAGCTTATCTTCGTGTCACTCCTATGAAGGGCACTCACCGTTTTGGAATCAAGGGCAAGTTAGCTCCACGCTACATTGGTCCTTTCCGCATTATTGCTAGACGTGGTCAAGTGGCATATAAATTGGAATTGCCGCCGCAATTCTCTCATATCCACGACGTCTTCCATGTGTCGCAACTTCGTAAATGCTTCAAGGAATCTCCGCACCGAGCTGTGGATCACGAGATGCTCGAATTGCATGATGATCTATCTTATAAGGAGCATCCGATCCGCATCCTCGATGAAGCTGAACGTCGAACCCGTCAGAAGGTTACCAAGTTCCTCAAAGTGCAGTGGTCAAATCATACTGAAAATGAAGCCACTTGGGAACGCGAGGATAATCTTCGTGCGGAATACCCCGAACTTTTTCCTTCTACTTCTTAATTCTCGGGACGAGAATTCTTGTTAGTAGAGGAGATTTGTAACACCCCCAGTGGTTAACTACAGTAATCACCCTTTTGATTATGCCATGTCATCATGTTTAACAGTGCATGATCATCATTTGCATCATAATGCATTTCAACTTCTAACTCAAATTCAAATTAAATTAAAGTGGAAAATAAAAGTTGTTCAAACTGGAAAACTAAAATGTGCATCTTGTTGCAAATATTCCCCTAGCATTTATAAAAATGATTGCAACATTAGTTGGAATTGTAAAAGGACTCGAACAACAAGAAACAGCAGCAACATAGCACTATTCAACCCCTTTTCAATTAAATAAACTCCAAACCAAAAAGATATGGACGCCAAACCAGTTTCTAGCAGTGACTAATAATGCACCATATTTATTTGGGCTAGTTTCATATTTTACAAAAGTATTTTGAAATCAAAACAAAAGTCAAAACAGAAACTAAAAAGAGAAAACAGAAAAGAAAAGAAGAAAAAGAAAAAGACCCACTGTGCTGGGCCTAAGTCAGCACAGTGGCCGGCCCAGCCCAACTCGCTCGTCCTCTTCGTACTGCTCACGCCCGGGGCTCGCTGTCGAGCACCTGGCGCACGCACGCGCGCACGCCCAGGCCCCCCCTCCCTCGCGGTCGACAGCGCGTCGCCGCGACTGCCGCGTATATGAGCAGCACCCCGGACCCCCTGGCTCTCCCCCGCCTCACTCTCCCCTGGACACCACCTCTCCTCTCTCTCCAGTGCGCAGCCATGGCACCGCCGCCGTAGCACGCGCGGCCACCGCCTCTGCCTCGTCGCGTGACCGTGCCCGCATGGTTCGCCTCCGTCGACTACGCCTCTCCCCCGAGCCCCACGAGCTAGAACGCGTCGCTGCGTCGCCGGCGCCGTCATCTTCCACCTTCGGCCGCCGCACGCCATCGCCGACTCCGGCCACTCCGAGCCCTCCCCGCGCACGCTAAGCTCACCTACAGACTCGCTGTGAGCACCTCGTCCCCCTCCCCCTCTCCCCGCGCGCTCTTCGTGCCCGTACGCGTCGCCCCTCTTTCGCCCGAACGCACCGCCGCCTAGCTCGTCACCGGTGCCGTTCCGGTGACCAAACGGCCTCGGGCCCGTGCGCATCGTGCTCCCCGCATCGCGCAGGCCACACCCAGCTTCTCCTTTCGCTCGCTAGCGCGCCGTAGCGCCGACCCCGTGCACCACCCGAACGCCATCCCCGCTGCGGTCATCGCCGGCGCCATTCCCGGCGGCCCCCAACCACGCCAACACCACCACGTGGCGCGGCGCTCGCCGCCCGTTCGAACGGGCCAAGCCACGGCCCCGGAGACGCCCTGAGGGCGAAACCCGAGCTCGCCGGAGCTCGCCACCGCGTCTGGGCACTCCGGCGCGACTCCGGCGGCCGGTCCGACGTGGCGCCGCGGGCCCCACGGCCCAGCCACTGACTCTGGGCCCCACTGGGTCCCGTTGACCTAGTCCACGCTGACTGGGCGGGCCCTGTGTCTATGACATGTGGGTCCCGCTCGGTAAAACGTTTTATTAAATAAATAATCCGTTAATAAAATTAACTAGTGATTTAAAACACTAATTACCCACTGACTGCTGGGCCCCGCCTGCTAATTAGTTTAAATAGATTAAGCTAACTCTGTTTAGTTAACTGAGTCACTGACATGTGGGCCCCACATATCAGGTTTGACCTGGCCGGCCCCCTGTTGACTGCTGACGTCATCCATGCGTCATGCTGACGTCACCCTGCTACTGTTCTGGATAATTCGAATTAATAATAAATCTGTAATTTCAGAATATTGTTTAAACTTTAGAAAATCATATCTTTTAAACCGTAACTCCGATGAAAATACTTTCTACATGAAAGTTGCTCAGAACGACGAGACGAATCCGAGTACGCGATCCGTTCGTCCGTCACACGTCCCTAACTATCCGAACATGCAACATTCCCCCTCCGGTTCGTCTATCCGATAAATCCAAAGACCCGGGAAATATCGCCAGATATTCTCCCGCAACGCCTGATACGTATAGTACTGCGTTAGACTACCCCTAGCACTGCGTACTGCCATGTCATACTTTGTGTTGCTCATATTTACTGTGTATTTATACTGTTTCCTCCCCCTCTTCTCTCTCGTTAGACCCTGACACCGACGTCGTCCCCGAGACCGACGCAGCTCCGGATCCCGAAGACACCATAGACGACCTTGCCCTTGCCGCCGAGCAACCAGGCAAGCCCCCCCTTTGAGCATACCGATATCGCCCATTCTAATTTCTCATGCTTGCATTAGAATTACTGCTGCTGCTGCTTTACCTATTCTGATGCATGGCCTGTTCATTGTAACCTGCTGTTGATAATTACCTACATATCCTAAACTGTTTAGTCTAGGCTGGGTAGAGACCTATCAGTGACCCCACTTATCCCGACTGCCGCGCTGGATCGTCAGAAGACCCGATCAATGGGATTGAAGACCAGGACCCGACACCGCACATCACCCCCCTTAGTTGTAACGACACTGCAGCGTTACTATCGAGTGCCGAGGGTGAAACCTCTTGTAGCACTTCTGATGTTAACTCTGTAGAGTAGCTATTCGGTCATGGTCATCGAGGGTGATTCCTCCTTCACCGCTTTCGATAACGACGCTGTCGTACAACACCTCAAGTGTGGACCCAGTGAGGGTGATTCCTCCTAGTTCACCTTGACGGATACATCGAGTGGGAATTCAATGAGGGTGATACCTCGGATTCCCTGATGTTATGGACACACGGATACTTGGACTTTACAATGTTACTTGGAAAGGCGGGTCGACCCTGAGGGGTACCCGCGTGTGATGTGAAGGCGGGTTGCCAGTGTGGTGCCCGAGTGGTGAATACGAGGCGCGGCCGGGCATTCTTAACCCTTGCCGCAAGTCCTCGAGACGGGGCGATGGGGTCACATCTTTCGTGAGTCTCTGCTCGTTACCGCAAGCCCTAGTCCTAACGATTTGGATATTTGATCCGAGCAGGCCTCTGGCCTGATAGCACTAACCATCACGTGGGCATAGTATGGGCGTTCTGCATCGTATGCATCAGCCGAAAGCTCTGTCAGACGTCCAGTTCAGCAGTGCGGCATGGAGTGATTGGCGCCATTTCGGTGGTGCTTGGATCTGGGCCATGTACGCAACGACCCGGAGGGCGAGGGGCGATGGCCAAGACCCCCTTGCGCTTAGGATGTAGACCGGCGGGGACCTCTCTGCTGAGCTGTAGGTAGGGTTGCGATGTGTCGTTTGGCCGAGGCCGGGCATGACCCAGGAAAGTGTGTCCGGCCGAAGTTAATCGAGCGTGTTGGGTAAGTTGGTGCACCCCTGCAGGGAAGAACATTTCTATCGATAGCCGGTCCTACGGTAAAGGACACTCGGAGTTGTATCCTGATTGATACAATTTAGAACTGGATACCTGTGATGAGACCTGTATATATATGGCTCTGGGATTGCTTCTCGCAGGGAGTCGAGAAGGGATCTCAGGACGAGGTTTGAAGACGTTATGGCTCTGGGATTGCTTTCTCGCAGGGAGTCGAGAAAGGATCTCAGGATGAGGTTGATATTATTACTGCTACATTATATGGTATTGTTCTACTCTCTTCTACTGCTGCAAGACCGCTGAAGATGCTAGTCTTCGATAGGACTAGGCCTTCTCTCTATTCTGGCATTTCTGCAGCCCAGTCCACATATACAGCCTCCCCTTGATAATGTTGCATATGTAGTGTAGATCCTTGCTTGCTGAGTACTTCAGAGTACTCACGGTTGCTTTTCTTTCCTTTTCTCCCCATATCAGTTTGTCGTGACCAAGATGACGGAGCCCTTGAGACAGCTGCCCTGCCGACGATCGCTACTACTACTACCCAGAGGATGGATACTTCTACGAGTTGACTGACGACCAGGAGTAGGATCGGAGGGTCCCAGGCAGGAGGCCTTCGCCTTTCGATCGTAGTGTTTTATTTTGCCCCGCCTTTCTAAAGGCCTTTCTGTACTTTCTTTTATATCTGTACTCAGATATCTGATGCTTCCGCTGACGCTTGTTCGCAAGCTTATGTATTCGAGCCCTCGAGGCCCTGGCTTGTAATATAAAGCTTGTATGACTTTATTTGTGTTTTAGAGTTGTGTTGTGATATCTTCCCGTGAGTCCTTAGGCTTGATCGTGTGCATTTGCGTGTATGAATAGTGCACGATCGGGCCGGGGGCGTCACAAGTTGGTATCAGAGCCGACTGCCTGTAGGAACCCCCTTTCCAACTCCTTGGCCGAAGTTGAGTCTAGAAACCGAAAACTGTTTTACTAACTTGGCTGTGTGGCTTACGGGCCCACGTCGCCAATTGGGTGGTATTAGGATCTTTTACTCCTCGACCTTTACTCTGGGACTCTGACCTCTCTTCTATTCGGGTTAAATGATTTTACTAACTCCAACATTAGGCTCTCGTGATCACATCCACCCGGAGTTCTGAAAATATCCCCCCTTGCTTCAAGATTGTGGGCCAGGTTCTGCTTACAGGATCCTCTTATCGAGGGCACCCTGTGTTGTCACTTGCAGATTCCTCGCTCCGTCAGTTTTCTCTGACGTTGATGTAGCCTTTGCTATGTCTCGTTGTGTGCTTCCTTACCGCGTGCCTGCGCGCCGCCTAGTTGTCTAGCCTTCTCTTTTCAGCTGTCGTAATGCCGGTTTGTAACTGAGGCTACGTGTGAATTTAAATGTCCGGTGTGATTAAGATGTAGTATCTATCGCACTTCCTTCTGTCGTGCGTGTTACTTCATGAATAATTCCATACACCTGCAGTTTTACTTGCTAAACTGCCCCTGTTGATTTGGCAGGATGGCTGACGATCCTCCACCTCCACCTTATATTGCCGCAATGATGCAGCAGTTTGAACTCAACCGTCAGTTTATGACCAGAGTATTGGCTCAGTTCCCAACTCAGAATGCTCAACAACAGTCTGCTCCAATAACGCTGCCAGAATTTGTGCGCCTCAATCCGTCCACTTTTCGCAGCTTGACTGATCCAATGGATGCTGATGATTGGCTCCGTGACATTGCCTTTCAGTTGAAGTCGGCCAATGTTACCCCTGACAGTTACGTCACCTATGCGACGTATCACCTGAGGGGATCAGCTGCTCAATGGTGGGAAAACCACAAGGGTATGTTGCCTGCAGAGACCGTAATCACTTGGCAGGAATTTCAGTCAGCTTTTCGTGCACGGTACATTCCTCAAGGTCTGATAGATCAGAAGAAGCAGCAGTTTCGCAAACTCACACAGGGCACAATGACTGTGGATGAATATCAGAGGAAATTTCTCGAGTTATCCCGCTATGCTGAGGATGACGTTGACACTGACGCCCGCAAGCAGGAGAAATTCCGTGAAGGACTCCGTACTGACATAAAACTCGCACTTGCAGTCCTTGATTGCACAGACTTCGCAGCGCTTGTCAGCAAATCTTTCCGAATTGAAACAGCTCTGACTGAATGCCAGGAGTCGCTCAAACGCACTCGTGAAGCAGGCTCACCCTCGGGTCAGCCTGTTCAGAAACGTCGAGTGTGGATCCCGCACAATGTTCATCACCGACCTGCTCCAACACCAAGGCCGTCTTATGTTGCACCTCGTCTGCCTCCGCCGCCGAGACAACTAACGATTCAGGCTGGACACTCCAATACCATGGCTTCTCCTCAGGATGCACCACGTCTCTCGGATGGTCGTACGAAGGGCCATCGAACCCATCATTGCAGAAATCGTAAGGCCAGGATGTCTGCTGTGGACCGAGGCCAGGTCTCTCACGTCAAAATAGAAGAAGCTCGGGAGTCCCCAAAAATTGTGATGGGAACCCTTCACGTCAATTCAGTGCCAGCCCTAGTCCTAACGATTTGGATATTTGATCCGAGCAGGCCTCTGGCCTGATAGCACTAACCATCACGTGGGCATAGTATGGGCGTTCTGCATCGTATTCATCAGCCGAAAGCTCTGTCAGACGTCCAATTCAGCAGTGCGGCATGGAGTGATTGGCGCCATTTCGGTGGTGCTTGGATCTGGGCCATGTACGCAACGACCCGGAGGGCGAGGGGCGATGGCCAAGACCCCCTTGCGCTTAGGATGTAGACCGGCGGGGACCTCTCTGCTGAGCTGTAGGTAGGGTTGCGATGTGTCGTTTGGCCGAGGCCGGGCATGACCCAGGAAAGTGTGTCCGGCCGAAGTTAATCGAGCGTGTTGGGTAAGTTGGTGCACCCCTGCAGGGAAGAACACTTCTATCGATAGCCGGTCCTACGGTAAAGGACACTCGGAGTTGTATCCTAATTGATACAATTTAGAACTGGATACCTGTGATGAGACCTGTATATATGGCTCTGGGATTGCTTCTCGCAGGGAGTCGAGAAGGGATCTCAGGACGAGGTTGATGACTGTATGGCTCTGGGATTGCTTTCTCGCAGGGAGTCGAGAAAGGATCTCTGGGTGAGGTTGATATTATTACTGCTACATTATATGGTATTGTTCTACTCTCTTCTACTGCTGCAAGACCGCTGAAGATGCTAGTCTTCGATAGGACTAGGCCTTCTCTCTATTCTGGCATTTCTGCAGCCCAGTCCACATATACAGCCTCCCCTTGAAAATGTTGCATATGTAGTGTAGCTCCTTGCTTGCTGAGTACTTCTGAGTACTCACGGTTGCTTTGTTTTCCTTTTTCTCCCCATATCAGTTTGACGTGACCAGAGGACGGAGCCCCCTGGGACAGATGCCCCGACGATCGCTACTACTACTACCCAGAGGATGGATACTGCTACGAGTTGACTGACGACCAGGAGTAGGATCGGAGGGTCCCAGGCAGGAGGCCTGCGCCTTTCGATCGTAGTGTTTTATTTTTGCCCCGCCTTTCTAAAGGCCTTTCTGTTTCTCTTTTATATCTGTACTCAGATATCTGATGCTTCTGCTGACGCTTGTATGCCATCGAACTATGTATTCGAGCCCTCGAGGCCCTGGCTTGTAATATAAAGCTTGTATGACTTTATTTATGTTTTAGAGTTGTGTTGTGATATCTTCCCGTGAGTCCTTAGGCTTGATCGTGTGCATTTGCGTGTATGAATAGTGCACGATCGGGCCGGGGGCGTCACAGCCCGACGCCTAGTCGGACCCGTCATCCTCCCGCCCGCTGCCCTTGTCGTCGCTGTCGCTGTCCTCCTCATCACTCCCGCTTGAGGAAGAATCCCCATCGTCGGAGGAGCTCTCCACGCAGCACTTTAGGCGAGTTCCAAAGTCCCCAAAGACCTTGACGGAGAGCAGGCCGTTCTCCATTAATTTGAAGTAGAGAACGAGCCCCGCCGTCAGGCTGTAGATACGAGCGAACGTCTTCCATCCGCGACAAAGGTACATGACGTGGGGAGCGAGAAAGTCAACGTCGACCCGCGTCCCGCCATTCCCGCAGCCCTTCATATGCAACCTAAGGGTCTATGGCGGGTCGAGCTCCATCTCCCGAGCAAATGGAGTGGGGAGGCGAAGGCGACGACGCGGTGGCCGGCGCAGCCTGATGAAGAACTCACGGGGCTGGTCCCTGACATGGCCCTCCATCAGAGGAGGCGCCGCTGGCGGAGGCAAGGCCGGTGCGCCGTCCCGTCCTCCTCTTCCCCGAGCGCCACGGCGACCTCGGCCTCGCCCCCTCCCCCTTCCTCTCGTGGCCGGCTCCGCCGCCGCAAGGTCTTGGGACGGAGGGACGCGCTATCGAGCAGCGACCCTCGCCGCCACCGTCGAAGGGCCGGCGCGCCCTCTCGCCATGGCAGATGGAAGAAAGAAGCCGAAGTGGAAGAAGGTGGATGACGAAACAATGTGGGATGCCATCCCCCTCCCCATCCTTATAAAGAGGCGGGATCGGGGCTCGGCCGCCCCACTCGACCAATCCAGCCATCAAAGGCACAGAAAATCAAGACCGACCCGCTGCCCCAATCAGCGACAGCCCGGTTTCCCGCCTCCACCGCCTGCCACCTTAAGGGCATGGAGAACGCGTGGCGGGCGGGCAGAATCTGAGGGACAGGTGAGGCGACCGTTCTGCACCCCATGATCGTGGGGCGCGGACGCCTTGAAAACCGCAACCCGAATCCACTCAGTAAATGGGCCGCGCCTCTGCGTCTCCCTCTTTTTATGGGGAAGGCGCGAGCCGCCTCCTTTGCCATTTACTGCGATGTGACGCATGTGTGTGGGAACCGCCCCATGCATGACCCCCATGTCACACACGACCCGCCACGTCGCGCATTCAATGCGGGTCGTGGGGAAGCACAGCGGACGAAGAAGTTACTACGGTAAAAATCTGCCCCGCCTGCCCGCGCACCGTTCTGGGCCTAGCCCAACAATGCGTCGCGCTTATGTGTGGCCCAGGCCCAGGGGATCCTGTCGATGTACAAAAGTAGGGGCTCTCCTTTTGACCCCTTTACTTGTGCACGGGCAGTCAGAGCCACGCGCCGCGGCCACACTTAGCAGGGCAGAGGAGGGAAGCCGGAGGGAAGCCGAAGCACAAGACAACCAAAGCAACGCCAAGACCAGAAACACAAAGAGCAAGAGGGCGAGGTGGACCCCCCCGGCAAGATCCTTGCCGGGGAGGCCTCCGCAGCCCCGGCAAGAGCCTTGCCGGGGCAACTTGCCTGACGCCAGTAGAGCGCGCCTTCCTTGAGCCCATGTTTTCCAATGCCATCAAACCACATTGGGACCAAGGCTCAGGAGGCACCTCCATGGCGGCATGCAGATCTTTGTAAAGATCATAGATACACAAGATCAGATGAGGACCAGAAGACGACGACCCTCGGCGGGATCCTAGCCGAGGAAATCCACAAGACCCCCGGCAAGCATCTTGCCGGGGACGACCGCGGTGCAAGACCCTTGCCGGGGGCATCAGCGAGGCCACAGCCAGGCCCGCGCCTGCCAAGATTCCACCGCCATCCCCAAGCAGCTGCTAGCTCAACCAGATGGGCAGGCACCTGCGTTGCGACGGGCGGCCTCTACACCGACCCAGCAAGCACCTGCGTGGTGGCATGCAGACCTTCGTGAAGGCCCTGCCACCGCGCCAGCTCAGCTGCCTGCCTACCTACATGGCGCCGCACGCCTCGTTGGCCTGGACGCGCGTCGAGGCCAGACGAGGCGGAGACAGCTAAGACGAGCTTCCTCGCCGTCCCCAATAAAGCAAGAGGGGCACGTCAGCAGCGCATTTAATGCGTTTTGTCCCGCAGCGCCCAAGGATAGACTCATCCACTGTACACCTTTCCACCTCCTGTGTGCCACTTTGGCGACCCCTTTTTCCTATAAAAGGAGGCCCGAGGCGTCCAAGAGAAGGATTCGGATCTTTTGGACAAGTTATCCCCCGTAGCTAGTTCAAGAACTCAAGAACACTCAAATATACACCAAAGCAGGAGTAGGGTATTATGCATCTTTGCGGCCCGAACCTGGGTAAACCCCCCGCGTTCATCTTCTCGACCCGCTCTTTGCACAGCTCCGCGCCCGCCAACCTTAGCAAAAGGGATCCGCGCCCCGTGATCCCATAGGTGTCGTTTCCACCGACAGTGTCCTCACCCAGTGACAGTAGGGGTAGCAAGGCACGTATTGTATTTTTGCCATCGAGGATAAAAAGATGGGGTTTACATCATATTGCTTGAGTTTATTCCTCTACATCATGTCATCTTACTTAAAGAGTTACTCTGTTCTTCATGAACTTAATACTCTAGATGCAGGCACGAGTCGGTCGATGTGTGGAGTAATAGTAGTAGATGCAGGTATGAGTCAGTCTACTTGACACGGACGTGATGCCTATATTACATAATCATTGCCTTGGATATCGTCATAACTTTGCGCTTTTCTATCAATTGCTCGACAGTAATTTGTTCACCCACCATATTATTTGCTATCTTAAGAGAAGCCTCTAGTGAAACCTATGGCCCCCGGGTCTATTTTCCATCATATTAGTTTCCGATCTTCTATTTTCCATCATATAAGTTTCCGATCTACTATTTTGCCATATTTTACTTTCCGATCTATAAACCAAAAAACCCAAAAATATTTACTTTATCTTTTGTTTAGTTTTATCTATCTCTATCAGATCTCACTTTTGCAAGTAACCGTGAAGGGATTGACAACCCCTTTATCGCGTTGGGTGCAAGTGTTTGCTTGTTTGTGCTGGTATTGGTGATTTGTGCATTGTCTCCTACTAGATTGATACCTTGGTTCTCTAACTGAGGGAAATACTTATCTCTACTTTGCTGCATCACCCTTTCCTCTTCAAGGGAAAAACCAACGCAAGCTCAAGAAGTAGCAATGGTATGCTAAATCCGTTGCTTGTCATCAATTTAATTTGATGAAGGATCAGCATATAATAATTCTTATTCATGTTTCCTCAAGGTGATTTCAATTTCTTCTTCCGGAGTTTGTTCATGATGAAGAAATTTCTCGGTTCTAAGTCATTCATCTTTTCTTTTTGAAGTTCCAAGTTTTCTCGGTTATCTCGTCATGAAGCTCCATCTAAATCATTGCAAGGCTTCAATCTTATTCTTTTCATCCTTCACTTCTTTTTGATCATTCTTTTTAACCGGAGTTCATGGTGGTTCGTTAAGGACTAATTAATTCTCGAAGTGTTCTTCAAGATTTTGTTGGAGGAGCTCAAGGATTCATCATCTTGCATTCCAATGTGCAATTCTTTCTATCTTATCTTTTGAGGTGGTGTTATGTCATTCTTGACAATTTCCGTTCGTGTTTCATGATTCGCAACTTGTCAGGAATGAGATATTTCAAAACCATCATTTTCTCTTCGTTCATGAGATCTTTTCAAACGAGCACTTCTTTGTTGGAGTTATCTTGGGTTATATTTCACCTAAAGCCTTCCCTAAGGAATGTTCCTATTGTGGTGCTTATCAATGATACAAGTTTTCTCCTATCCTCTCGGCGAAAGAATGTTCATCTCTTTGTTGATCTCAAGCAAGCAATTGTTCCCATTAGGGGCATAATTTCACCTCAAGTTTTGAGATGTCACCATAAGCCCACGAGGATCATATCTTTTCATTGTTGGTTGTCCAACAACTCCGTTCTAGCATTTCTCGTAAGCATGATTTCCAGCTTCACTGTGGCAGAAGTTGGCATTTTCTTCTCCATTCTTTTCTTTCAACGATCTAGCTTTTACTCTTTTGTTCTAGAGGCCTTGTGATTTTGTTCTCTTCGATCCATCATCTCGTTTGGTCAAGACCATGTTCTTTTCCTTGCTTATCCATTTAACCGGAGTGTTGTGTTCTCATTCAAGTTTCATCTTATCAAGTCTTGCATCTCTTTTCAACTGGAGTGCTGCCTGAATTCTTTTATTCTTGTTCATTGTCCAGCTAATTTTAATCGGAGGGGCTTCAAAGTCTATCTTGTCCCCTAAGCTCTTGGTTCTCATCATATTCCCTATTCCTCTTGTCCAATGGACTATTTGCAATCTTGTTCATTTCCGTTGTATTCTTTCTTTCAAGTTGTTCAACCTCTCAAGGTTCGTGGTTTCACTCGTTTGTCGAAGAAGCAACTTAGTTATACCTCTTCCTCTTCTTCCTTTTCGTTCCTAGATCTCGGGGCAAGATCTCTTGTAAGTGGGGGAGAGTTGTAACGACCTGAGACCGATGCTCCAGATGCCTTCCAGTTATTTCGTTGTTGCCTTGTGTTTTATTTTGCTTGTTGCTTTTCATCATGGCATCATGTGCATTGCATCCACATGTTTTCATAAAAACTTGCATCTGTTCGTAGTGCCGCTTCCCGTTTGTCTCTGTTGACCGTTCAGTGACCACACTTGCAACCTGGATCTTCGTTTTCTCTCTTTCTTAAGCCGGAGTCTCTCTGCATAGTGCACAAACCCCCCCTCGCGTGCGCGTCCGAAACTTCCCCGAACCCGAACCGGGCTGTCATTACTGATGGGTCCGGATCATCCCTAAAACATTTTCGGTTTCTTATTTGGACTCCCTAACCTATTTATCTCGGACCGTCCGATTTCGATCGGAGGGTCCAAACCTAATCCATGTCCCTATATATAGACCAACCCCTACCCAAATCAGACCAAACCCTATTTTCTAGGGATCCTCCTTTGTCCAATCCCTAGCTGCCAACACTCCACCAAATCCCCTCAAGATCTCCCCTGCCTGATCCACCCAACCGGCCTCCACCTTCCCCTCGATCCAGTCCATGCCCGGGCCTGAACCACGCCGGATCTTCGCAAGAGCATAAGCTCCCTGACCAGCGCCGGTTCTCCCGCAGCTCTGCCCGAGCTCGACCTCGCCCCTGCCTCGACCTCACCTCCTCCTTGTCGCCCTCGCCGACACCGGCGTCCAACCAGGCCGGACTCCTCCTGCCTTCCGTCCCTCTCTCTCTTGTTTCTCTCTCTGTCTCTCAGCTCTCTCTCTCTCTGTTCCTCCGCAGGTCCCTGCCGCTCCGTCCGAAGTTCGCCGGAACCAGCAGCTACGCCTCAGCCTCTCCTTGTCCCCGTCGTCCCCGCCGGTGTGCGCTGCCCGAGGCTCATCGGAGCACCACCACCAACAGGCTGTCGCCTTGCCCACGCCATGGACAAGCTCCATCGCGCCGCCGCCCGGATCCGGCGCCGGGAGCCGCGCTGCTCGCCTTCCCCGTCGTCCCTTTCCGCGCTGCCTGCGTCCTTCTTCCACACGTGGAGACGAACGCAGTGGCACGGCCTCCCCTGCTCGCTCACGTTGACCACGCCAAGTGCCAAGTCACCCGTGCAAGGCCTCATCTGCCTCACGACCTCCTCCAGCCAAGGCCCAAGGCCCAGCCTGCTCCAGCTCCTCACCCGGCCTGCTTCCTAGCTGGCCCAGCTGCGCGTCCACCTCGGCCACCTCCTCCACCAGATCTGCTCCGCCGGGCCTCCCCACCGACCTGGGCCTCAGCCCGTGGTGAGCAGCCCAGTTCCATCAGATTCGGCCTGCCATGTTTTTTTTCCTATTCTGGACGAATTTGTCTATTATTCCAGGAACTACAGTTTTGTAGAAAAACCCTCCTTGTTCATGCATTAATATCTCACAAACCATGTATCGGATTAAAATGATTTATATATGTAAC
This sequence comes from Thinopyrum elongatum, assembly GCA_011799875.1. NCBI lineage: Eukaryota > Viridiplantae > Streptophyta > Magnoliopsida > Poales > Poaceae > Thinopyrum > Thinopyrum elongatum. Next base: position 502,518,273 of record CM022298.1, read on the forward strand.
TTTCTTAGAAAAATGCATAGATTAACATGGTGCACTTTATTTTCCTGCTTAATAACTTTAAAATATGGTTTAGGGTAGAACAGTACCAATTCGAAATATGCATATGGGGATTTTTCGGAATTGTTGTTTGTTGTTTCCGTCCTCATTTAAACTTGCCTAAATAGTTAGTTTACTTATACTTCACCTCTTGCCATGTTTAACAATATTTAATATTGTTGGGTAGCATAAACAAGAGCGAACTAAATAATTGAATGTGGTGTTTCGTCAATATGCAACTCGTTGCATATTGAGCCCCACTTAATTTGTAGTATTGTTTGTTGCACTTTGACAAGCCATGACTCATTAACCCGGACATGCAACATACTTGGTTGCGCATCATGTCATGTTTATGTGATGGTTGTTTACCATGATGTTTGCTTCTTTCCGGTTGCGCTTCTCCTTGATAGTTCCGGTTACGTTGCGATTGTGTGGATCCGTTCGACTACGCCTTTCGTCTTCTTCATGGATTTGGTCTTCTTCCTAGTGAGATTTCATGCAAGATGACCGTTACCCTCGATATCTCTACTATCTTTGCTTTGCTAGTTGTCTCGATGCTATCGCTATGTTCCGCTACCTACCACTTGTTTATCAAGCCTCCCAAATTGCCATGTTAGCCTCTAACCTTTTCCACCATCCCAGCAAATCATTGATTGGCTATGTTACCGCTTTGCTCAGCCCCTCTTATAGCGTTGCCAGTTGTAGGTGCAGTTGCATGTTGTTCCATGTTTGGGACATGGATATCATGGGATATCACAATATCCCTTATTTAATTAATGCACATATATACTTGGTAAAGGGTGGAAGGCTTGGCCTTTTACTTGGTGTTTTATTCCACTTTTGCCGCCTTAGTTTCCGTCATGACGGTGTTATGTTCCTTGATTTTGCGTTCCTAACACGGTCGGGGTTTATGGGCCCCCCCTTGACAGTTAGCTTTGAATAAAAATCTTCCAGCAAGGCTCAACTTTGGTTTTACCATTTGCCTAATAACAACTAAAACTTGCATAGGGACCGGCTAGCACCCGAGGACTCTTAATCAACAACCCAGGCCAGTGCTCCTCATGAGTGTTGGTCCAAACTGGGCGATGTCCGGCGCCCCCGGGCAACCAGGGTCTCAGCCAACCCGATGTCTTGCCCATCCGGTGTGCCCTGAGAACGAGATACATGCGACTCCTATCAGGATTGTCGGTACATCAGGCGGTCTTGCTTGATTTGTTTTACCATTGTCGAAATGTCTTGTGAACCGGGATTTCGAGCTTGATCGGGTTGTCCCGGAATGGAGGATTTTCCTCCGCGGATCGTCAGAGTTTGTGATGGACTAAGTTGGGATACCCCTGCAGGGTTTAATCTTTCCGAAAGCCATGCCCGCGGTTATGTGGCAGATGGGAATTTTTAATATTCGGTTGTAGAGAACTTGACACCAGATCTGAATTAAAATACACCAACCGTGTGCGTAACCGTGACCGTCTCTTTTCGTGAAAGTTCGAGAAGAGAACATGGTGGGGTTATGTTTGAACGTAAGTAGTTCAGGATCACTTATTGATCATTACTAGATTGCGACCGTTGTGCGTAGTTTCTCTTCTTATTCTTGTACTCGTAAGTTAGCCACGATACTAATGCTTAGTGCTTGCTGCAACCTCACCACTTATCCATTCCATACCCATTAAGCTTTGCTAGTCTTGATACCCATGGTAATGGGATTGGTGAGTCCTCATGGCTCACAGATTACTACAACAACAGCTACAGGTACAGGTAATGTGATGGTCTGACGCGAGTGCGATGCTTGCTTGTTTGGAGTCCTTCTGCTTCTTCTTCTTCGATCAAGGGATAGGTTCCAGGTCGGGAACCTGGGATTAGCAGGGTGGATGTCATTCTTCTTTTTCGTTTGATTTCATCCGTAGCCGGATCCTGCTCTTCTGTATGATGATTGCTATGTATTGATGAACTGTTGTATTGATTTTGTAGCTTGTGGCGAGTGTAAGCCTGTATCTTGTATTCTCATCTATTCAGTACATTGTATGTTGTAATGATATCCACCTTGCTATGCGCTCGAAATGTGATTGTGCCCCAATCATGAATCCACCACGTGATCAGGATAGAATCGCATCTTGGGCGCTACATACATGCCCCACGGCCTGCATCCTGGCCCATATGGTTGGGCTTCTAGTCGTATGTAGGCCATGGAGTGTGAATTCTTTTGTTAGTAGGTGAGCCTTTTTTTAATTTTTTTTGCATGTATCACATGTTAATTTTTGGACCATCTGCAAAGCACCCCAAAATTTTTGTACATGGTCAGTTACATGTAATACACATGATTATCGAAGAAATTTCAATAATAATGATGTTTACACTGTCCCCTTAAGGTAAAGTTGGAGGTATGTACGTGAGTTTCACCGAGCCACTATAAATTATAAAAAGATTCAAAAAATGGAAAATGTTCATATTCTATCTATGTTTATGAAAGAGATCATGCCTACAAAATTGTGGTGATTTGGAGGTGGTGGGAAAAATCACCTTCTTATGAAAACTCGCTTAAGTGAGAACAAACAATCCGTTCGTAATGAAGTGATTTTTTGGACCATCTCCAAATCACCCCAAATTTGTTGTAGATGGTGCCATACATGTAACTAATAGGAATATCAAAAATAAATTAATTTTTTTTGAAGTTTACATTGTCTCCTTATGGTAAATTGTGTTGTAAGGCAAATGAGGTGGCTCATGACCATAGCCATGTCATACATTCTTCAAATGGCCTCAAATTTGCCACATGGGTGCATCATGGCAAGGCAATGAATCTTCACATTGGGACTTCCTGTATATGTTGAGGAAATAATGGTGATTTTGCTATTTGTACTTAATACAGGTTTTTTTGCAAAGGATGTACCAAACAAGGATATGTGGTGAAAAAGTACACCACATGAGCATCCCAAATCAGTTGTTGATTAAGTGCAAAAGCTTTGTACCTAGCCCACATATTAGGTAGACATATGTGTTGACCAAAGTTTGACCAAGGCACTATAAATTAAAAAAAACTAAAATTTTGTAAAAACTTGGCACACTTCCTTTGTTTCACACCTAGTACCCATGAAATTTATGAAACTTTAGATACAGTAAATGATTCAAATAGCTCTTCACAAATTTGAGCTATAAGGTGGAAGGTTCATGGCTTCTAAGGAAAATGAGGTGGCTCATGACCATAGCCATGGCATACATTGTTCAAATGTCCTCAAATTTGCCACATGGGTGCATCATGGCATGGCAATAAATCTTCACATTGGCTATTCCTATAGACGTTGAGGAAAAATGGTGATTTTGCTATTTGTTCTGAATATAGGTTTTTTTTTTGCAAAGGATGTACCAACAATACTTTACCATTCTTGGAAGCATATGTGGTGACAAAGTACACCACATGAGCATCCCAAATCAGTTCCTGCTTGAGTGCAAAATCTTTGTACCTAGCCCACATATTAGGCAGACATCTGCGTTGACCAAAGTTTGACCAAGGCACTGTAAATTCAAAAAAAAATTAAAAAAATGTAAAACCTTGGCACACTGCCTTTGTTTCACACCTAGTAACCATAGAAATTATGAAACTTCACATACTGTAAATAATAGAAATTATACATGAATCTTGAGGTACAACAAATTAAAAATGATATGGAATTATGAAACATAAAAGAAAAAATAGGAATAAGAAGAAGAAACATAAAAAATAGGAAAACTGAGAAAGGAAAGAGGAAAAATAGATTTAATTTTAAAATATTTCAAATATATAAAATAAAAGAAAAATTGGAAATAAGAAGGGAAGACATAAAAAAGAGGAACAATGAAAAAGGAAAGAGGAAAATAGATTTGATTTTCAAATATTGCAGTTATGAAACAAAGATTATATTTTTTGTAAACATAAACAAACATAAAATAAATAAGAAACAAACATAAAAAACATATATGAAACAAAGATTATATGAGTAGGAATGTAGGTAGGTGGGCCGACCCATACCGCAAATACCAGTTGGATCTCTTGTGTGGGAGCCCACAACTGGTTTTCATGCAAGTCGATCATGGGATGAGTCCCACGTCAATCACAGGAGGAGTTGCCATTTTGTTACACAAATCCCGGATCGTGGTATCCCTATCGTCTTAATCCCTTCCTTGTCCAACGTCAACATGTTAAAGGATCTATGACAATATAGCTTCTATGTGAATATGAACAAACATAAATCATTATATTGTCTTCCTTGTCCAACGTCAACAATTTTGGCATATAATATTTTGATGGGGGCTCACAATCACAAAAGATGTCCAAGATAGTATATTTGCATGTGAATCTTCTCTTCCCTTATTAATTCTTTCATGAATTGCATCATTGACCAATGCTATGTTTGTCAATCTCCAATAAAATTTTCTACTTATACTCTTCCTTATGTGATGTCATTACTTACCATAAAATTAGCATATGATCTTTTTTCATTTATTTCCTTTCTTTTTATTGAACATGAAAGTAAAGAAAACAAAACTCAAACTAAACTTTTTATATATTTCGCACACGATTACAAAGATAGATCACTAAGCAAACACTCAAAAAGAAAGGATCAAAGTAAACTTTTATTCATCTAAAGCAAAAGATAACTATGGATCGAACTAAGATAAGTAAAGGCAAAAGATAGTGGAGGTGATACGATACCGGGGCACCTCCCCCAAGCTTGGCACAAGCCAAGGGGAGTGCCCATACCCGATACTCAATTTTCCTTTGGTGATGAAGAAGGAGGTGGTGGTGATGAAGTGGTGGCCCTCTCCAACAGCTTTTCCAATCTACGGATGATGCTCCGGAGGGCAATGATGTGCTCTTGTAATAGAATATTTTCACGGGTGAGATATTTATTTTGCACACGAACTGTTTCAATGATCCGAAAGGCTTCAATCTCAGCGGGGGTAAAATGATCATAGTAATGTTTAAGGATATCTTCTTCTTCCTCCTCGGCAGGCAAAGCTTGCTCGACCACCGGCGCTTGATCTCCGGTGGCCTCCTTGCTCTTGTCCCCTTTGATGACTTCTTCAGGCTCTTCTCTCTTCAACTCGATCTTCATCAACCAAGCATCCTCTGCCACGTTGTTGGAGGAGGAAGAAGACATGATGCCTGGCTTAACAGATCTGACCAGAAACAGCAAGAAAAGAAAACAGAAGATTTCTCTGCGATACGGTGGTCAATAGGTTCGGGGGGTATATAAAGATTTTTTATTTTGGGAAACAAGCAAGCTGAAGAAAAACGGAGTCCGAAAGGTACCCGAGGTGGGCACAACCCACCTGGGCGCGCCTGGCAAGCCAGGCACGCCTGGTGTCTTGTGCCCACCAGGGTTGCCTTCCTGGTTGTTTCTTATTTTCCTAATTTTTGTTATATTCCAAAATGGACAGAAAATATTTTTGTGGATTTTTCGGAGTCCGTTTACTTACCGTATCACGCACCTCCCCTTTTTAGTTATTCTGGAGTGTTCCGGAAGGTTTCCTTTATGTGTTCTTCCGGTGTCATAGTTTGGGTAATATTGCTTTCAACATTAATGGGCGTACCTGAGATATAATGTTTTATTCATTGCCCAATAACAACCTTCGGGTTAGTACCTTCGGCATTATTTATCTTGATTGCTCCGGATCGATAAACCTCCTCTATAACATAGGGTCCTTCCCATTTGGAGAGGAGTTTTCCTGCAAAGAATCTGAAACGAGAGTTGTACAAAAGAACATATTCTCCAACTTTGAACTCACGCTTTTGGATTCTTTTGTCATGCCATCTTTTAACTTTTTCTTTAAATAACTTGGCATTTTCATAGGCTTGGGTTCTCCATTCATCTAGTGAGCTAATATCAAATAACCTCTTTTCACCGGCAAGTTTGAAGTCACAGTTGAGTTCTTTAATTGCCCAATATGCTTTATGTTCTAACTCAAGAGGCAAATGACAAGCTTTTCCATAAACCATTTTATACGGAGACATACCCATAGGATTTTTATATGTTGTTCTATAAGCCCAAAGTGCATCATCTAACTTCTTAGACCAATTCTTTCTAGACCTATTGACTATTTTTTGTAATATTAATTTTATTTCTCTATTGCTAAGTTCAACTTGACCACTAGACTGAGGATGATAATGTGATGCAATTCTATGGTTAACATCATATTTAGCAAGCATTTTACGGAAAGCACCATGAATAAAATGTGAACCACCATCAGTCATTAAATATCTAGGGACTCCAAACCTTGGGAAAATGACTTCCTTAAGCATTTTAATAGAGGTGTTGTGATCAGCACTACTAGTTGGAATAGCCTCTACCCACTTAGTAACATAATCAACAGCAACCAAAATATGTGTATACCCATTAGAGGAAGGAAAAGGTCCCATGTAATCAAATCCCCAAACATCAAATGGTTCAAGAGCAAGAGAATAATTCATAGGCATTTCCTGACGCTTACCAATATTACCAATTCTTTGACATTCATCACAAGATAAAACAAACTTACAGGCATCCTTGAAGAGTGTAGGCCAATAAAAACCAAATTGCAATACCTTGTGAGCAGTTCTATCTCCCTCATGATGTCCTCCATAAGCTTCAGAGTGGCATTTTCGTAGGATTTGTCCCTGTTCATGCTCAGGTACACAACGTCTAATAATACCATCTACTCCTTCTTTATAAAGATGTGGGTCATCCCAAAAGTAATGTCTTAAATCATAGAAGAATTTTTTTCTTTTGTTGCTATGTGAAGCTAGGTGGTATATATTTAGCAACAATATAATTGGCATAGTCAGCGTACCAAGGAGTGTTATGAGAAACATTTATTGCAGCTAATTGTTCATCAGGAAAACTATCATTAATAGGTTGTGGGTCATCAAGAATATTTTCTAACCTAGACAAGTTATCAGCCACGGGGTTCTCAGCTCCCTTTCTATCAGTGATATGTAAATCAAATTCTTGTAACAAAACAACCCACCTAATGAGTCTAGGTTTAGCATCCTTCTTTTCCATAAGATATTTTATAGCAACATGATCGGTGTGAACGGTCACTTTAGAATCAACAATATAAGATCTAAATTTATCACAAGCAAACACAACTGCTAAAAATTCTTTTTCAGTAGTAGCATAATTTCGTTGAGCACTATCTAGAGTTTTACTAGCATAATGAATAACATTTAATTTCTTATCGACTCTTTGTCCTAGAACAGCACCAACAACATAATCACTAGCATCACACATAATTTCAAAAGGCAAGTTCCAATCAGGTGGTTGAACAATAGGTGCAGAAATCAAGGCTTTCTTAAGTGTTTCAAAGGCTTCTACACAATCATCATAAAAAACAAATGGAACATCCTTTTGTAAAAGATTTGTAAGAGGCCTAGAAATTTTAGAGAAGTCTTTAATAAACCTCCTATAGAAACCAGCATAACCGTGGAAACTACGAATACCTTTGATATCTTTAGGGCATGGCATTTTCTCAATTGCATCAACTTTAGCTTTATCCACCTCAATACCTCATTCAGAAATTTTATGTCCCAAGACAATACTTTCATTAACCATAAAGTGGCACTTCTCCCAATTCAAGACGAGATTAGTTTGCTCACATCTCTGCAAAACTTGATCAAGGTTGCTCAAGGAATCATCAAAAGAAGTTTCGTAAATGGAGAAATCATCCATGAAAACCTCGACAATCTTTTCACAAAAATTAGAGAATATAGCAGTCATAGATCTTTTAAAAGTAGCAGGTGCATTGCATAAACCAAAAGGCATACGTTTATAAGCATAAGTTCCAAAAGGGCAAGTAAAGGTGGTTTCCTCTTGATCAGGTTGTGAGACAGGTATTTGAGAAAAACCGGAATATCCATCAAGAAAGCAAAAATGTGTGTGCTTTGATAGTCTTTCTACCATTTGATCAATAAAAGGCAGAGGGTAATGATCTTTTCTAGTAGCTTTATTTAGTTTTCTAAAATCAATTACCATTCTGTAGCCAGTAACAATTCTTTGTGGAATAAGTTCATTCTTATCATTAGGAACAATGGTAATACCTCCTTTTTTAGGGACACAATGAACAGGACTTACCCATCTACTATCAGCTATGGGATAGATTATACCTGCTTCCAGAAGCTTCAGTATTTCCTTTCTTACCACTTCTTTCATTTTAGGATTTAAACGTCATTGGTGATCAACAACGGGTTTAGCATCAAGCTCGATATTAATTTTATGCTGACAGAGAGTGGGACTAATGCCCTTTAAATCATCAAGAGTATATCCAATGGCAGCTCGGTGCTTCTTCAGAACCTTCAATAATCTTTCTTCTTCATGTTCTGAAAGGTTAGCACTTATAATAACAGGATAAATCTTTTTCTCATCAAGATAAGCATATTTCAAAGTGTCTAGCAATTGTTTTAATTCAAACACAGGATCACCTTTAGGTGGAGGAGGACCTCCTAGAGTTTCAATAGGCAAATTGTGTTTAAGCAGAGGACGTTGTTCAAAGAAAATCTTATCTATTTCATTTCTTTCATGTAGATGCATATCATTTTCATGGTCTAGCAAATATTGTTCTAGTGGACCGGTAGGAGGCACAGCAATAGAAGCAAGACCAATTATTTCATCCTTACTAGACAATTCTTCCTTATGATATTTTCTACTAAACTTGGAAAAATTAAACTCATGAGATTCATTACCAAAACTAACACCGACGGTTTGTTTCTCACAATCTATTTTAGCATTGACGGTGTTCAAGAAAGGTCTACCAAAGATAATGGGACAAAAGTCATCTTTTGGGGAACGAAGAACAAGAAAATCAGTAGGGTATTTTATTTTCCCACACAAGACTTCAACATCTCTAACAATCCCAAGTGGTGTAATGGTGTCCCTTTTAGCAAGTTTAATAGTAACATCTATGTCTTCTATTTCAGCCGGTGCTATATCATTCATAATTTCTTGATATAAGGTAAAAGGAATGGCACTCACGCTAGCACCTATGTCGCATAAACCATGATAACAGTGATCTCCTATTTTAACTGAGACAACAGGCATGCCAACAACGGGCCTATGTTTATCTTTTTCATCGGGTTTGGCAATTCTAGCAGCTTCATCACAGAAGTAAATAACATGCCCATCTATATTTTCAGCAAGAGATCTTTAACCATAGCAACACTAGGTTCTACTTTGATTTGTTTAGCAGGTTTGGAAGTTCTAATATAACTTTTGTTGACCACAGTTGAGACTTTAGCATGTTCCTTTATCCTAACAAGGAAAGGTGATTTTTCAATATAAGCAGTAGGCACAACTGGATCAACATTGTAAATAATAGTTTCATCTTTAGCTACTACTGGTTCTTTAATTTCTTCTTTGATAGGTGGGTGATATTTAAACCACTTCTCCTTAGGGAGGTCAACATGAGTAGCAAATGATTCACAAAAGGAGGCTACTATCTCAGAGTCAAGTCCATATTTAGTGCTAAACTTTTGAAAAGCATCGGTATTCATAATAGATTTAACACAATCATACTTGAGCTTAATACCTGACTCTTTACCTTCATCGAGTTCCCAATCTTCAGAGTTGAGTTTAATTCTTTCTAAAAGATCACACCGAAAATCAATAGTCTACTTCATAAAGGAACCAGTACAAGAAGTATCAAGCATGGATCGATCATCATGAGAAAGTCGAGCATAAAAATTCTGAATAATAATTTCTCTTGAGAGCTCATGATTGGGGCATGAATATAACATTGACTTAAGCCTCCCCCAAGCTAGAGCGATACTTTGTCCTTCACGAGGCCAAAAATTATATATGTAATTCCGATCACGATGAACTAGATGCATAGGATATTTTTTTTGGTGAAATTCCAATTTCAATCGATTCCAATTCCAAGATCCAATATCATCGCATAGCCTATACCATGCCAATGCTTTTCCCTTCAAAGATAAAGGGAAAACCTTCTTCTGAGCTTCATCTCCGGGTAAACCTGCAAGCTTAAATAATCCACAAATTTCATCCACATATATCAAGTGCATATCAGGATGTTCGGTTCCATCTCCTGCATAAGGATTAGCTAGCAGTTGTTCTATCATACCCAAAGGAATTTCATAACCAATATTTTCAGTAGGTGCAGTAGGTTGAGGGGTAACTAATTTTGGTTCCGGTCGAGGTGAAGATACCCCGAACAAACCCCTCAAAGGATTGTTCTCCATAGTAGCAAGTGACAAGAAATTTCAGCACGTAGTAATAATTTTTCCTTACCGATTTTCACTTACCAAGAGCACTTCACTCCCTGGCAATAGCGCCAGAAAAGAGCCTTGATGACCCATAAGTATAGGGGATCAATCATAGTCCTTTCGATAAGTAAGAGTGCCGAATCCAACGAGAGGTAGAAGGAAATGACAAGCGGTTTTCAGCAAGGTAATCTCTGCACGCATTGAAATTATAAGTAACAAGTAGTTTGGTAGCAAGATAATTTGTAACGAGCAAGTAACGGTAATGGTAACAAAAGTGCAGCAAGGTAGCCCAATCCTTTTGAGGCAAAGGACAGGCCAAAACGATCTCTTATGATAAGCAAAGCATTCTTGAGGGTACACGGGAATTTCATCTAGTCACTTTCATCATGTTGGTTTGATTTGTGTTCGCTACTTTGATAATTTGATATGTGGGTGGACCGGTGCGTAGGTGCTGTTCTTACTTGAACAAACCTCCTACTTATGATTAACCCCCTTGCAAGCATCTGCAAATACGATAAAAGTATTAAGAATAAATCTAACCATAGCATTAAACTTTTGGATCCAAATCAGTCCCTTACGGAATAGCGCATAAACTAGGGTTTAAACTTCTGTCACTCTAGCAACCCATCATCTAATAACTACTCCACAATGCATTCCCTTAGGCCCTAATAAGGTGAAGTGCCATGTAGTCGATGTTCACATGACACCACTAAGGGAATCACAACATACATACCATCAAAATATCGAACACATATCAAGTTCACATGATTACTTGCAACAAGATTTCTCCCGTGACCTCAAGAACAAAAGTAACTACTCACTAATGATAATCATGCTCAAGATCAGAGGGGTATTAAATAGCATAATGGATATGAACATATAATCTTCCACCAAATAAACCATATAGTAATCAACTACAAGATGTAATCAACACTACTAGTCACCCACAAGTACCAATCTATAATTCCGATACAAAGATTGAACACAAGAGATGAACTAGGGTTTGAGAGGAGATGGTGCTGTTGAAGATGTAGATGGAGATTGCCCTCCCCAAGATGGGAGAGTTGTTGGTGATGATGATGACGATGATTTCCCCCTCTGGGAGGGAAGTTCCCCCGGCGGAATCGCTCCGTCGGAGGGCAAAAGTGCTCCTGCCCAAGTTTCGCCTCCAGACGGTGGTGCTTCGTCCCGAAAGTCCTCCCCTTATTTTTTCTAGGTCAAAATGACTTATATACCAGAAGAGGGGCACCAAAGGTGGGCCGAGGAGGGCACAACCCACCAGGGCGCGCCTGGGCTCCCTGGCGTGCCCAGCTGGGTTGTGCCCACCTGGTGGGCCCCCTCTTGTACTTATTGGCTCCAATAATTCTTATATATTCCATAAAAATTGTAACACCCTGGATTTTGCCCATTTTCTTTTCTTTTGATTTTGGTTTGGTTTTGCTTTTCTGTGGCTTAGTGGTCTTGAAACCTGGAGAGATCACCTTTGATTACTCTCCCAAGTGGCTTGTTAACCTCAAAACCATCCCAAGACCTTGCCATTTCCATCTTGGACCCAATCCCAATATTCTTTTTCTTGGGAATATTCCTTTTTCTATTAAAAGAATAACCCTGTCTGCTCTGGGTTGTGAAGCAACCCACATTTATGTCATCCCAAAGATTCCCAAATAATTCTCATAAATCCTTTGGGCTATATCTTCCTTAGATATGTCAAAATACTTCCTTGCCATGTTCAAAAATATTTCACCAATATTTCTTTTCTGATTCTGCCCTAGCTGGCCGTTTGTGAAGCAAATACCCATTATCTTTGCTTGCTTACTCTCAAACTTTTTGTGCACTCTTTCCTATCCATATTATTGCCACATGCCAAATTTCAACTTCATTTGCCTAGTAAATATTCCTGAGCAATTTTTCAAAGTTTCTGTTCAAACAGGGACCTTGTGAAGGAAGTGCAACCTAGGCATATCCAAATGAGTTAAAATTTTGCAAGATTCTTCATATGATCAAACCATGGCTCTCCACCAAATTTGAGCATCATTCACTCATCTATGTGATCACAGCATCAAATCTTTGTTTTTGGTAATTATTTTGGGTTGTGAAGCAACTATAGTTTTTATTGCTCCATAATTCATGAATAATTTCCAGAACATGCTTCTACCTATATGACATCCCTATACCCAATATGGACTCATTTCATTCATCCCATATTTCTCTAGAATTTCTCTTAGCTTCTGTCCAGAGAGGACCACTGTGAAGGAAGTACCATTTTGGTGTGTCCAAATGGTATGAGATTTTTATAGTATGTTCATGTGTCGAAATAACTCCTAGCCACCAAATTCCAGCTCAATCCAATTAACTCTTAGAGTGCCACTTCATGGTTTGTATTCTGGACCAGATTATGCAGTTGTTAAGCAACTGTATTAAATCTTGATGCAAATCATTCCAAACTCCACAGGATTATAGTCCCTACTAATCTAAACCTCCCAGATATCAGCTTTGGTTCCTAGCACCTCTCTGTTCATCACAATGGTGTAGTCAAGTTTGCTACAGCAAACTTGCAGTGATCGTTGCCATCACACCAGTTACCTGTTTGCTGAACTTTCACTTCCGGGATGCCTTGGGGAGCAAGGACTATCATGTAGACATGACTGGACGGGCCAGAGCACACCGTGTGCGCCAATGCACACGGTGACCACGCGTTTGGCCGAGCCAAAACCGTGCTCTGCATGCCGACCACGTCGGACACGACCGTTTCGGCCACCTCGCGCTGCCCCTCCTTGTCCCGTCGCGCCAAATTAGTTGCCACCGTCCACGTACCCACTCCGGAACCCTCTTCCCCTTTGGACTCTTCCCCGACGAGCCGTCCCTGTCGAGGAACAGAGCACGCCCGTGACCCGCCGTCGTCTTCCCTCCCCTGGCCTTTTCCTCCCAAGCCATCCCATCCCTCCTGCTCCTTGTCAGGTCGGCCGCATCACGACGCCGAACTAGCCTCCACCCGTTCTAGTCCGAGCACTGGAGCTCCGGCAACGTGTCTCGCGGCTGTGCTCGGCCTCCTCTGCCGCCCGCCTATATATAGGCCTTCCGAGCTCCTCCCAACCTCACCATCGTCTCCACCTCACTCCCAGGACCACGCCCAGCCTCTCGCCCGAGCTTCAGGGGCTCACCCCTCTCCGGTTCGTCGCCATGGCCACCGCTCCCCGCCGGCCAAATTGGCATAACGCCGAGCCCTCCTCCATTTCTTTCCACCACCAGAGGAGTCTCCTAGACCCTCTGATCCTCCCCACATCTTCTCTTCTCCTTCGGAGCAACTGCATCGCCGGCACCCACTTTGGCCGACGATTTCGTCCGCCACTCTCTCACCTGTCACCACTCCGGGCATCTCCGGCGGTCATGCGTCCCTGTAACGGATGCGCGGCAGCCTCCTAAGTTCTCCGGTGGTTGTGGCGTCCCAGATGGTGGCCAGAGCTGGCTGGAATCCCGTCGGCGCCGTCGACCCACTCCCTGTCTAGCGAACAGATGCGGGGGAAGAAGAAGGAGGAGCGGGAGAGAGAGAAGTCAACGCGGGACCCCCGCTTTAGTGACCGAACCGGCCGGCCACACAAGCTTAAGTGGAGGCGTAAACCTGAGAATACGTTTTCACTTTCTGAAAACGTACTCTCGAGATCCTTCGGCCAGAAGTACACTTTCACAACCGGAAAGCGTATTTTTCAGAATGCGTTTCTATTTTAAACCACACCGGCCGAAAGGTTAAATAGTGGGCGTTCACTGGTTAAGCGCAGAAAAGAATAGTTTTATTTCTTTTTCTGCCTAACGAACGAACGGCCGTAACTTTTTAACCGTGGCTCCGATTGAGGTGATTCCAAAGCCTACTTCTTCGTCTCGTCGAGCCCGTCATGTTGGTATCATCTTCATACTATTTTGACACTATGAAAATGACCATTTTGCCCTTGTTCGTAAACAGCCCCCTCCGAGAGAGAACTGTTTCCGGCAATCGTCTCCGCGGACTCTCCGCACTTCTTCCCGTTGTTTCCTTCACCCCCAGGCAAGCCACGACAGCCACTTGCATGACGGACTTGTAGTAGCTATGGTTTCCTACTTGTATAGTTGTTTAATGTGTGCATATTATTCTGTCTGAAAATACTGTATATGCTCATGTTCTATGCTTATCTTTACATTCTGTCCATGTGCATCTTGCTAGTTATCAAGTAGTCGTTGGTAGCATTATGCTCATGGTTAATACTGGCAGTAGTTCATGCTAAGATGATGACATGTCTGCATGTTTCTTTATCAGTTGATATGATTTTATCATGTTATCATGGCTCAGCACATCACCATTCAAATTTAACTGGATGATAATCGAACTTGAACACCTGTTGGCTGAGTCATAGTGCGGACCGAATCGAGCTCACCAGTGCAACCACACTTGCTGGGATGGGGCAGCCCTAATTCGGTCTATTGTTATGCCTCTCGCCGGTACTTCCAACTAGGGAAGGTTATGAGTGCGTGCTACCCTGATCAGGTAGGCGGCTATAACCTTGTGAACCCAGTTGAGTTATTTGGTACCAGGTCCCCGTTTGGGACAGTTTGTTTGGCCACAACGGTGGCAGGTGTCGGAAGGACACGGGGGTCACCCATGACATAGCCCAAAGGGGAGTTTGTCGGAATGGCCGGGAGAGTGCCATGCAATAGATTGGGTTTTGTCGGAACGTCGTTGGTCCACCCGAATGGGGGCACGAGGCCATGAGTTTCGTGGTGTGGGTACAGTGTACTAACCTCTGCAGAGTGTATAATCTATCGATAGCCGCGTCCTCGGATATGGGCACAGTTCGTAGTAGGACACACTATGGGTCAACAGTACAATAATCTTGCTTATAACAACCCGGTTCGATGAGAAAGACGTTGGTTGATCTTTATGTGATCGCGAGAGGATCACCGTGGTATCGAGGATACCGACGTTGGTTGATCGTGATCGTGTGAGGATCACTGTGGTATCATGGATACCGGATTTGGTTGATAGTGTTATGTGGTGATCTCGGGTAAAGACCAAGCTCCTTGTGATCATGTTATCACTATGGTATTGTAATACCAAGTTTGGTTGGTTCCGAGGTTATTATGTGGCACACTGGATGGTAAGTTCTTCCATGTGGTGGTTACAAGGTAACCCCGAACAGAGTAAGTTGCATCATGATAGTTTCGACCTGTTGCATGTAGTGTCATCCTGCTCATATGCTATGCCTATATTGTTCTAGCATCATCATGGTTACACCTGCTTAACCTGTAAATGCCATACTGTTGCTTGTCTTGATTGCTTTGGTTGCTGTGAGCTTGCGAGTACATTCAAAGTACTCACCTGGCGTATCATGCCAGTTTGCAGGTCATGCCATGATTGCTTGCTTGTCGAGGATTCCGAGTTTGTGAGCTAGGATACGCGTTCCAGCCAGAGTCCCTGCAGAGTGGAGTTCACCACTGCCGTCGTTGTTCCGCTGCCGAGGGTATTCCGCTTCCTTGTGTTGTTTCGCTGTTAGCATAGAGCTACCCTGGGCAGGCGTAGTGTCACCGTGCCGGTGTATTCCATGTACCCTTGTAACCTTATCCATAGTAATAAAGAGCTGATTTGTTCTATGCCAACAGTGCTGTATTCCAGAAGACTTGTCTCTGGGCTGGAATACGGGGCGTTCCAGTTTCTCTGAGCCGGGGTGCCACAAAAATTCCTCGTGAAGTTTCAGCTCATTTGGAGTTGCGCAGAATATGTAGCCTGACGTAGCTTTTTCAGGTCCAGATTTCCAGCTGCCGGAATTCTCCCTCTTTGTGTGAACCTTGCATATTATGAGAGAAAGGCATTAGAATTACTCCAAAAAGCATTATTATGCATAAAAACATCATAAATAACAGTAGGAAAACATGATGCAAAATGGACATATCATTGTGCTATCGTAGAAGTATTCCATGACAATACTCAAATTATCATCATGGAAGTGTAAACTTCCATGAAGATAAATGGCGTGTCATGGAAGTGCTTTCATCAAGGGTAACCGACACATGGCATCCACCGTAATGGGTCGCTGTTAAGCTATCAGGTCTGGTTTTGGATCCGATAACCCGTTAACTGCCATGACCAATGGCGATTTTCCACATGTAAAATTCTCATTGGCCGAAGGAACCACGTGCCAGCTCCGCGTTGGGACAGATGTCAACCGTCCAATGGACAGGAGGCGCCTGATACGTCGGCACATGACATGGCCCAACAGTGGCCCATTTAAGTTAAAAAGGCCGGCCCATTTGACTTGCCCAAAAGTTAACGAGCCGGCCCATCGAAATCCTTTTAACAGCATGTTCACGTACAACCCAGTTACGACCCGTTAACTCATGACCCGTTATTGCCTTCCCGAATTCGGCCCAGCAGCGACATGGGGGCCGTCCAATATAATTTTAGCCCGTTGTAACTTCAGGCCCATGTATGGCCCATAAAGTCTTTCGGCCCATCTGAGGCCCTTTGTAACTCAGGGCCCTTTAACAGCCCATGGTGAAACTGGCCCATATTGAATAGTAAATCACTTTATACCCATTAACAACCCATTTTTTAGTTGGGCCGTTTCCAGCCCGTGTTATCTTTCGGCCTTCTAAGGGCCCATTTATTATTGGGCTCATTTCCAGCCCTCGATTACTTGCGGTCCGTTACTGCCCTGTTAGGCTAATGGGCCAAATAAAGCCCGAGGTTACAGTCGTCCCGTTAAATCATTGGACCGTTTTCATAGCGTCACCTATTCCGGCCCATTAATGTCCATTATGGCTGTCAATAGAATTAACCTCGTGATACATACCGGCCTGTTAACGGCCCATTTATGGCCCATAATACGGTCCGTTATTGGTCCAGGAATAGTATGACCCATCACTACTGCAGGATGCTGCTAATGCGACACTATAATCAGAGACCCTTCGACGAAACTGTGTGCGATGCATTAATCGCAAACGGTGATGTAAAAAACCTGTCAAAAAAGATGCAAAACATTTGCGATGGCGGATACACCACACATGGTTCGGGTTTTAGTTGCATGTGCGATGCGGGGCATACGGTTTAGTTCAATGAACTGTTTGCGATGAGGCAGAAGAACAGAAACGGGCAGCCAGATGAAGGTGTGTGCGATATACGACATACAGTTCACTCGGATTAACTATTTGTGATTAGGCAACACAACAGAAACGATCAGCCAGATCAAGGTGTCTGGGATTGACGGCATACACTTCAGACAGATGAACTGTTTGCGATTAGGCAACACAACAGAAACGGTCAGCCAGATCAAGGTGTCTGCGATTGACGGCATACACCTCACACAGATGAACTGTTTGCGATTAGCCACAACAAACAGAAACAGTTAGACAGATCAACATGTGTGCGTTAGACGGACACACATTCTAATTAAAAGAAGCGTGCGCGATGGTAATAACGAGCGCGCATGTTTTTTTTGCGAGCGCGCACGGTTGATGGAACAAGATGTGTGCTGACATCACCTATTTGCAGTGCACCCTATGGTGCAAACGCCACGTACGCGGCCGAGAACGTGTGCCCATGTTACGCCATCCGGGAATAGTGCCGCACTTAGAAATTATAGAACCGTCAATAAATTTTGAGCCTGCGTCCCGTCACATTCCAAATTACTACCACGCTATATTTAATTGTAAACCTATTCACACCGATCATTAAGGGGGAGGACGGGCCCACCCCCATGAAAAGCAGGGGGAGAGGTTAGTTAGTTTGAAAAGATCCTAGTCAGTGTGTAAAAGCCTGTAAACCTTTGTATGTTTAGCATTATTGCCAATCAAAACCTAAACGGTTTCCCACTTAGGAGCGTATTAGTACTCGGTTATAAATATTACTAACGTGTCTTGAGACTGCGTTGGTTTTTCCCCCAAGGTGGAAGGGATGATGCAGTATAGCCACGATAGGTATTTCCCTTAGTTATGAAACCAAGGTTATCAAACCAGTAGGAGAACCAAGCAACACTATGTAAACGGTACCTGCACACAAAGAATAAATACTTGCAACCCAACGCGTAAGAGGGGTTGTCAATCCCTCCTAGGTAACAGCACCAAAAATTGGCAAGTTAACGGGAGAATATTTGTGATAGATTGGATAAATAGCTCTCAATGAAACGCGGAATAAAATAAATAGCAAAAATTGCAGCAAGGTATTTTTGGGTTTTTGATAATATAGATCTGAAAATAAAAAATGCAAACGAAGGAAAAAAGCAAATGGCAATGCAGATCTAAAAATATATGATGAGAAAATAGACCCGGGGGTCGTAGGTTTCACTAGTGGATTCTCTCGAGAAAATAGCATACGGTGGGTAAACAAATTATTGTTGGGCAATTGATAGAACTTCAAATTATTATAACGATATCCAGGCAATGATCATTATATAGGCATCACGTCCAAGATTAGTAGACCGACTCCTGCCTGCATCTACTACTATTACTCCACACATTGATCACTATCCAGCATGCATCTAGTGTATTAATTTCATGGAGAAACAGAGTAATGCAATAAGAACGATGACATGATGTAGACAAGATCTATTCATGTTGGAATAGACCCCATGTTGTTATCCTTAATGGCAACGATCAATACGTGTCTTGCTGCCCCTTCTGTCACTGGCAAAGAACACCGCACGACCGAACCCATCACAAAGCACCTCTTCCCATGGCAAGAAAAATCGATCTAGTTGGCCTAACTAAACGAAAGATTCAAAGAAGAAATATAAGGCCATAAGTAATCATGCATATAAGAGATCAAAGAAACTCAAATAACTTTCATGGATAAATAGATCTGATCATAAACTCAAAGTTCATCGGATCCCAACAAACACACCGCAAAAAAGAGTTACATCAAATAGATCTCCAAGAGACCATTGTATTGAGACTCAAAAGAGAGAGAGGAAGCCATCTAGCTATTGCCTACGGACCCGTAGGTCTTTGATGAACTACTCACGCATCATCAGAGAGGCACCAATGAGGATGATGAACCCCTCCGTGATGGTGTCTAGATTGGATCTGGTGTTTCTGGAACTTGCGGCGGTTGGAATTATGTTTCGTCGTCTCCCCTAGGGTTTGGGGAATATTGGGGTATTTATAGAGCAAAGAGGCGGTGCGGGAGGCCACCGAGGTGGGCACAACCCACCAGGGCACGCATGGGCTCCTGGGCGCGCCCAGGTGGGTTGTGCTCCCCTCGGAGCCCCCCTCTGGTATTTCTTTGGCCCAACAGGTGTTTTCTGGCCCAGAAAAAATCTCCAAAAAGTTTCGCTGCATTTGGACTCCGTTTGGTATTGATATTCTGTGAAGTAAAAAACAAGCAAAAAACAACAACTGGCACTGTGCACTATGTCAATAGGTTAGTCCCAAAAAATGATATAAAGTTTCTATAAAATGATTGTAAAACATCCAAGAATGATAATATAACAACATGGAACAATCAAAATTTATAGATACGTTGGAGACGTATCAATTACCTACTCCAAGATGACTGCACATTCCTCCTCAACTCCTCATCCACAAAAACAAACAAGTCATTCGTCGTCGTTCCCTTGCGTCTGCCTTGGCCCGCATGAGTTCTGGGTCGAGAGATTACTACTAGGAAGAGGTGAGCATGGAAGCGGAAGCACGAGAGATGTCCCGCCTCACCGCGAAAGCAGCAGACATGTCCCGCCGCGCGGCCGTAGCAGCACAGAGGTCCTGCCGCGGCGCTGAAGCAGCACATAGGTCTCGCCGCACCGTCGATGTAGCAGACTGGTCCGGTCGTGCCGCGGAAGCAGCAGAGATGTCCCGCTGCACCATGAATGCAGCAGAGATATCCTCCCGCGCCGCGGCGGCCTGGGAAAATGTCTCGCGGGTAGGCGAGGACTCTCACAGGCGCATGCACGCTATGCTCGATGACCTGATGGGTCAAAACTCCACTAGATGAAGCTGCAGGACGAGATGAATGCCTCGTTTGAAAATGCTACCAGCGTCATCCACGGACTAGGGGAGGACAAGGCGAAGCTCTGCACCGAGCACGACCTGCTGAGGGCGAAGATCGCCAGAACAATGAAGCAGTATGAGGAGACCACTGCCTTGTTGAAGAGGACCGGCGTCATCGTCAAGAAACTTATGGACGAGAATGCCATGCTTCGCATCAACCGCCAAAGGCTGGTGGAGGAATCCATGGATGCTCTCAAGCAATGTCTTGAGGACATGAAAGATCTCATCATCGCTCGCTATGAGAACTAGTCTCCGCGGCCTGCAGCAACGCATCAAGAAAGTAGAGATCAGCGAGCCAGATCGTTGTCTGCGTCTTCCTTCTTCTTTTGCCCTTGTGTATTTCGGGCGTTGCCGCATGTGGCTTTTTTAATTATCTTCCTAAATATGTAAGACAATTATTATCCACTGTCATCGTCCTTATATTCATCAGTCTTGCTATAAGTCGCAGGTAGGTCCGTCGGATCTTACTTCAAGATTCATGCAAAACTTTCTTTTCAGATTTTCTTTTTTCTCTCTTAAATCTCAGTCGAGTGAGACATAGCCACGCCATTAAACAGGGGCTCGGGCGCCATTAATGGATACGTTGGGAGAGAGGTGGGTGGCGGATAGAGGTCAAAGGGCTCTCCTCCTGATGAGCATGCGCAGGGGTCTGATTGCACGCCTCCCGTACTCAAATAGCTACCCCGCACGACACCTCCTAGCCAATAAAAAAGGGGATCTGTGGCGGCACGTAAATGGTAAGTAGAACGCCCACGGTTTCAGTAATACTTGTGTTTCCGATTATAACGTTACAACACTTGTTCCAAAATGACTTTGCTGATTGTTAATGTGTGCGCCTTCGCAAATGGACAAAAAAATTACCACAGCATGTTGGTGCCATGTCATGACACCATGCCAAGTTTCATGATTTTCAGGCGAGTTTTGGATTTACGATAATTTTAAAACCAAGTTTCTTGATGTTTCCAGCCGAGCCAAGACGCCCAGATGTTTGAGTTCCATTCCCATTTCTTGCATGGGACCTAGAAATTCGCCCAAGTACACATAAATGATTTTTTCAACTAACTTTGGCGCACTGGAGCATGTGCTTGTAGTTCAATTTTGAATTATGTGCATTAAATGCCTGGAAATTAATTAATGTATAAAAAGGGCCAAACAAACCCGAAATAATTCGAAAATTTAGCACAAAACTCCTATTGGTATAAGCTGCTTGTGTAAAAAAATCAAGGCGGGAGAAGGCAGTGTATGTCGTTGCGCAAACGGAGGTGACACGTTCCCTCTCGGAACCACGAGCCTTCTTGAGAGAAGCTCCGGTTTGCAAGAAGCTTATACCAAAGCTTGTCCCAATTCGGCCAAAAAATTTACCACAGCATGTTGGTGCCATGTCATGACACCATGCCAAGTTTCATGATTTTCATGCGTGTTTTGGATTTACAGGAATTAAAAAACCAAGTTTCTCAATATTTCTGGCCGAGCCACGACGCCCAGATGTTTGAATTTCATTCCAATTTCTTGCATGGGACCTAGAAATTCACCCAAGGACACACATGTGGTTTTTCAACCAACTTTGGTGCACTGGAGCATGTGCTTGTAGTTCAAATTTGAATTATGCACATTAAATGCCCCAAAACTCAACTAATGTATAAAAAAGGCCAAACAAACCCAGAATAATTCCAAATTTTAACACGGCACTCATATAGTTCTATGTTGCCTCTTTAAAAAAATCAAGGGGGGGAGGCAGCGTATATCATTTCGCACACAAAGGCAACACGTTCCCTCTCGGAACCACGAGTCTTGTTGAGAGAAGCTTCGGTTTGCAATAAGCTTATACCAAAACTTGTCCCAATTCGGCCAATTTTTTTACCACAGCATGTGTTGGTGCCATGAAATGACACCATGCCAAGTTTCATGATTTTCAGGCGAGTTTTGAATTTACAAGAATTTAAAAAACCAAGTTTCTCAATGTTACCGGCCGAGCCACGACGCCCAGATGTTTGAATTTCATTCCCATTTCTTGCATGGGGCCTAGAAATTCACCCAAGGACACACATGTGATTTTTCAACCAACCTTGGTGCACTGGAGCATGTGCTTGTAGTTCAAATTTGAATTATTCACATTAAATGCCCAGAAACTCAATTAATGCATAAAAGGGCCAAACAAACCTGGAATAATTCCAAATTTTAACACGACACTCGTATAGTTCTATGTTTGCTCTGTAAAAAAATCAAGAGGGAGGGGGCAGTGTATGTCATTTCGCGCACAAAGGTGACACGTTCCCTCTCGAAACCACACGCCTTCTTGAGAGAAGCTCCAATTTGCAAGAAGCTTATACCAAAACTTGTCCCAATTCGGCCAAATTTTTTACCACAGCATGTTGCTGCCATGAAAAGACACCATGCCAAGTTTCATGATTTTCAGCGCGAGTTTGGGATTTATAGGAATTTAAAAACCAAGTTTCTCAATGTTTTCGGCCGAGCCACGACGCCCAGATATTTGAATTTCATTCCCATTCTTGCATGGGACCTATAAATTCACCCAAAGACACACATGTGATTTTTCAACAAACTTTGGTGCACTGGAGCATGTGCTTGTAGTTCAAATTTGAATTATGCACATTAAATGCCTAGAAACTCAATTAATGCATAAAAATGCCAAATGAACCCGGAATAATTCCAAATTTTAACACGACACTCATATAGTTGCATGTTCACTATAGATAAATGTTCTAGAAATTCAAACACCATCCTTTCCCTCCGTAACACCATTTTGTCTTTTAAAACAGAATGAAAAAAATCAGGTATACCACAAATAGTTTACTAGAAAGAATCAGGTGGGATGCAATATAAAATATCTTGGCGCACCGTCTTATCTGGCTTACGTAGGAAGCTTCGTCGTCTACAGTCCACCGCCCGCGCTTGAACCACACTTGCACGCCAGTTTCTCACGGCACCGAGTGAAATTTTTCTGCCACCGCAGAAATATCTATCTCCCCGCCCCCCCCACCAACAGCCACATTTCCATTGTTCCTCCTTGCTTAGCAAGTTCAAACCTTCACTGCTTCTTACTGGCAGTGCCGCCTCCTCGCCGGTGACCCTTCTTCTTACAGCGTCGCCTCCTCGCCGGCGACCCTTCTTCTTGCTGCGCCGCCTCCTCGCCGGTGACCCTTCTTCTTGCTGCGCGGCCTCGTCGATATGGTCAGGTAATCCACACCCCACCCACACCATCCTCCTCCTTCCCCGTCCCACATGCCCCGACCGACGGCGCGACACCTTCCACCGAAATCACTAGCCCCGTCCTCCAATTAAGCGCCGCCCACAGCCATTTTGCACGCAGTATAACATGGAGCTCAGTAGCATCTGGCAGCGGAGAAGAAAATCACGGCCGCACGCTCGGACGAGGTCGCTATGGCTGCCATGCGTGCCGACCGCCGGATCTTGAAGGAGCACCTCGTCTTCGAGGCCACCATCGACACCGCCATGCGGTTGTCTACTTTAAAATACAGTTCATGATGTTTTCTCGAGGCCACCGCCAGTGCCTTCTAGTGATTTGTCCATTGTAATGTTAATATGCAATCTGATATTCTGAAATGTAATGTTCAGTTAACAGTTTGGTCCAACAATTGCTACATTTTGTAGTACTGTTCTCAAGCATTCTTGGTTTCATTAACTGTCTTATCTTCTAGTATATGTTCTATTCTGCAATGTCGTGCTCAGTTAACTGTTTTGGTTCATTTGGTCTGCTGTCCAGTTAACTGTTTGGTTCAATTCTGCAATTTGATTTTTATTTTTTGTGGGTACAATTTTGTATTGTTATGCATGTGAGAAATAAATCAAATTTGGGTGTACTCAATACATATTCTATTGATAGTATGGCAACTCTCAGTTAACCTGATCAAGATCTTCCTTATATGTGTTGCAGGGAAACAATGGGAGACACTGCAGTTTACCATCGAGGTTTGCTCATGCATGGTCCTTTCGCTAATAGCACATTATTGTGCAGTTGCAGGAATCATTCTAATATTTAGTTTCTTACAATTTGGTCTTGCACATGTAGGTCCTGCTGTCAGAGGCTTAGACCCATTGTTTGACCCATTTTGCATATGGGGAAATGAGATGTCCATGAATATCAGTCAAGTCAAGAAACTCAGAAAGATTGTTAGGATAAAGAAACTTGCGACGAATAACAGCAAGATCTTTGTTTTCACAATGAAGAAGACATCAGTCAACTATAGGATGGTACTAACTCTTTTACCTTGTTTTTACCCCTTGCGCCATTTCAAAATTTATAACAACGATTTATGCATATCTTTGTTTTCAGTACTTTTCAAAGCAGTTCACCGATGATTACCTCTCAAACCACCTGCATGGTCAAGAGGCGAGGAAGGTATTCATTCAACATCCACGGTACAATATTGAAGTCTTCCTGAAGAGGACGAAGGTTGGGCGGGCAATTATCCATAGCCACTGGCCTAAAGTTGCAAGGACATTCAACATCACTGAAGGATCAATATTCGCCTTCCGCTTCTACAGTTTCCCAAATGAGATTCATTTGTCTATTTACCGTGTATGATGCTACTTTTCCAAAGGTTTTCGATGTTGCATGTGAAACTTGGTCATGTTGTGTAATGGCGTAGCTAGCTATATCCCTCTTTGGTGTAACTGAGTGCTGAAGCTACCTGATGTAATTCGATTATGAAATCCTGGTTGCCGTTATACCGATATGAAATATCTGGTGTGTTTTATAAGAAATGTCAATTTGATTACTACATGGATTATCAATAATAGGCTAATTACCCTGCTTATTGGGGTTTTGTATTGCAGGCGGTTACTCAGACAAAACCGTGGGCGATGAACTCAAACAACCCACACGGTTTCTACAAAGTAGGCGTGTTGGATCAACTAACAATCACACACGGCTTCCGGTAGAGAACTGTTTGCGTTAGGCCACCTTGCACAAACATTTCCACACAAAAAACTGTGTGTGATATACATACGAATGGAAACATTTTTATGGGATTCACTGTGTGGGATGTACATACAAACAGAAACGATTGGGCTTCGATGCCTCGCCCAATCGCACACGAGCTCATTTTGCCCCGCGTGTTCGGCCGGAGGGCCTATCCCCGATGGTTTATGGGTCGTGTGGGAAGGACCCCCCTATCGCACACACTCACTAGGCGACGGTTTAAAACCCCGTCACGGAAAGGGGGTAAAAACCGTTTGTATAGCACGTCTCTGTACCAGTGCATGTTTGGCCGATCGATCATACGGCCCATAGAAAGCCCATGAGTTCTATGTCCCGTAGGAGGCCCATGGATCCTACGACCCGTAGGAGGCCCATGAATCCTAAGGCCCATAAGACACCCACGGTCACTACATCAGGTAGCTGGCCTACGGGTACAACTGTCCGTATGTGGCCCATGGTTATTTTGGCTTAATTCTCAAAAAAATAAACGGTTATTGTGACCACTAGCTGACCGCAAAAAAAGAAATGCAGTTTCTACAAGCAAGGAAATAAACAAGACAACAAAGAAATACATAAGCAAGCTACTTACACTAGGCTATTATGGCTATTATACATATTACATCCACTGGGCATCAAAGTTCTCCACCAGTGCAAATATAGGGAACAAAGCAGCATATTACATACATTGGGCGTCTAATTTGGCCACCACTGCAAATAAACGCGACAGCAAAACAAGTCTAGAACTAAAACCACTTTAGAAGAGCTCAAGAAACAATATCCTGTGTACCCACCATGCGGGCAATAAGCTTAGCAAGCTTATTAGTTTTCTCTTGTCTAGTGCTAAAATCCTCCAACGCTTTCTATTGCACCAGAAAGTATGCATCTGAATTCTATACGGACTTCCTCAGTCCTTCGGCTTCTTGTCGGAGCACAGCTGACTGATGTATTTCAGCTTGTAGCTGAGATTGTAGCTGAGACTCAAGCAACTGAACTAATTCAGGCAGCGAGTTTGAAGAGCTTGTGCCAGTGGTAGTGGCCAGTAACTCGAACAGTACATAAAGGCAGGACCTTGGTGTTATCTCACTGTCTTCAAGATAGTTTTTATCAGCTTTCTTGGAGACCAACAGGGTTTTCTCACTATCTTGAACCTTATCTGCATTACTTCCTTTACCATTGCATAATGGGGGTACTCTTCTCCAATATTCTGCCGGCATTCTAAAAGAGGAACAAGGCACATCACATGTTTAGCATGTCGTATATGAAACTCATTTTGGTAAACCAGTTTAGTAGTAATGTTGACAGGATTATACTAACTTGTCTTCTATTTCAAGGTAGTACATAATAATAACAAGAAACTAACATATATCTATGTACCATGGGCACCGTATTGTCTATATCATCCTAGTTCATGTTGCCAAATCAAGATAGAGACACAGTTCTAATCATATATGTTTAAGACAAAGCAGCATAGACAGAATATAAGTGTGGAAAACTACACAGCACTAACAACACTTGTAATGTGCATGCCATGAGAACATAACTATTTATATAATTGAAACTGAAATCAACATTGAGCAAGAAGTTACAACAGCAATCCAGTTAAAGAAATAGGTTTAAAACGTACGTGTCGCGCCATTGCAGTTTCAATTGGATCCTTCAAATTCAAAATTAGTTGGTATGAGCAAATACAGTGATGCAAGAGCAAAGGAGTATGCACCATAGCTATGGAATCCGACCTGAGTACAGTTGCCCTACTGCTTTAAGCATGGAGTTTGGGTTCGCTGTGGTGGTCTTCGTGCTTTGGGCACTGCAGTTGCCTTACTAACTGCTCGTGTGGGGGTGCTCTGTGGTGGACATGGTGCTGTGTCAACTAGAAGTGGGTTACTATCTGCTGGGGCTAGGGTTAGATGGGGTATAGATGGTTCTCTATCCAACGGTGTAGGGGTACAATCTACAAGAGTCTCAGTTATGTGTGGTGGGGCTAGTTCATGGGCCAGTACAAGCATGGTTCTATCTGCATCGACGGGTAGCACCATCTTTTGTGAAGACCGCATTTTTACTCCCTTAGATACTGCCATCACCCCCTCCAATTCAAATGGCTGATAAACAAGAAAAGAAATTGAATGTACAGACATTGTATGATAGACAGATGCGGTAATTCACATATATGTTGTCTAACCAAACAGGACAGCATGACACAATTTCACATATATGATGGCTAACCAAACAGGACAACATGACACAGTTTAAGATATATGATGGATAACTACACAGGATAGAATGGCATAATTCAACATATGATGACTATCTAAACTGGATGACATAAAATAACTATATGATGTCTTTCTAAAATAGGTTGGGATGAAATAATTCATACATGTTGTCCAAGTATACAGGATGGCATGATATAATTCACATATATGATTGATATACTAAGCAGCTGGCACTCGCATATATGATCTCTAAACTAAGCAGATGGCATTGAATATTGTGTATATGCTGTCTAAACTAAGCAATGCAAGACACCATATGCATGATATAAGAAATATAAACACTGCAAGTTAGAGCATACACCTCAAGTGGGATATAGGACTGGTCATCTGTCTCTGAATCCTCCTCTGAGGAGCTACCTGTAACCATCGAGATATATGCTTCAACAGGTACCATTGTCTGCTCTGAAGACCTTTTTTTCACTCCAGATCTTTCCATAACCTACTCAAATGGCTGATGCACATGAAGAGTAGTTCAATATACAAAGATTGTCGACAAGTGGAATACGTAATGAAAAAAGGATGGCATGAGATAATTCACATATATGATGCCTGGCTACACAGGATAGCGTTGCATAATTCACATATATGATAACTGGCTAAAAAAGATGGCATTGCATAATTCACATATCTGATATAGAAACTAAACATGTGGCATTCACACAAAGCATGTCTAATCTAAGCAGATGGCATAGCAATGCAAGACACCAAATGCATGATATGGGAAATATAACCCTGCCAAGTTAGAGTGTACACCTTGGGGGGGGGGGGGTAATAGGACTGGTCATCTATCTCTGAATCCTCCTCTAAGGAGCTATCTGTAACCCAACAAGAAATCTGCATCGACAAGTAGCACTGACTGCTTAGAAGGCCTTGTTTTCACTCCAGATTTTTCCATCACCTACTCAAATGGCTGATGCACAGGAAGAGTAGATGAATGTACAAACATTGTTGACAAATGGAATACATGATGAAAAAAATAGTATGGCACGATACAATTCACATATACGATGACTGGCTAAACAGGATGGCATTGCATGATTCATGTATATGATGCCTAGCTAAACAAGATGGCATTGCATAATTCACATATATGATATAGAAATCAAAGACGTGTCATTCACACAAAGCAAATCTAAACTAAGATGATGACATATAAGTTGTATAAAGTAAGCAATGCGAGGCCAACATCAACATGCCAGGTTAGAGCAAAAACCTCAGGGGGTATATAGGTGTGGTCGGCTCCCTTTGAATCCACCTCTGAATGGTTATCTTCCTCTAGAATACAATCTGGAATGGGGGTAGGGGGGCCCCACCGTGCCCACCATGGAACGGTGTCTTCATGACATTATATTCCCATGCAACGGTCTTCTCTTTTTCTCTACATGTTCAGTACAATTGTGTACAATAACCGATATGAATAATTGAAAAAACATAGTTAGATTATGTAAGGCCTAAGGGGTGCATACAGAAATCAAGATTGATGGTAGCAACGAGTGGATAGATCCAAAACTAATGATATCAGGCAGATGATAGCTTCAGTTAAAAAAGACAGACGATGGCTCCTCTACTGTTTGTTTCCCACCCAACATGAACCACATAGAAGACCCGAGATGAACCACATAGTAGACAGAGATACTATTTGTTGCTACCTCGATATGTGCCCCACAGGCATTTTAAAACTCAAGTTTGAACATTAGTTTGGACCTGACTCGGACTCTAAGAGGTGAAGAGGATGATAAAGTAGTAGGTAATAATAATCGATATATAACGTAAGCAGATAGGAAAGAGTGCCACCTCTCTTCCGGAACTGTGTAGTTTTCAGGTTCATCTGCTCAGTCGATGATGGTAATGATACGTCTCCAATGTATCTATAATTTTTTATTGTTCCATGGTATTATAGTACCAACATTGGATGTTTTATATACATTTACAAGCAACTTTACATCATTTTTTGGGACTAACCTACTAATTTAGTGCCCAGTGCCAGTTGTTGTTTTTTGCTTGTTCTTACTTTGCAGAATATCAATACCAAACGAATTCCAAATGCCATGAAACTTTTTGGAGATTTTTTGCTGGCGATAAGAGACCCTGGAAGCTTCGGGGGGCCATGAGAAGATGAAGGAGTGGCGCACTAGGCACCAGGGCACGCCAGGGGCCTCTGGCGTGCCCTAGTACCTAGTCGGGCCCATGAGCCTTCGTTTGACCTAACTCCGCCTTTATAAATTCCCTAAAATCACAAAACCTACCAGGGAGTCCACGAAATACATTTTTCGCCACCGCAAGCCTCTGTTTTCAAGAGATCCCATCCGGAGACCTTTTCTGGCACTCTGCCGGAGGGGGAACGATCACAGAGGGGTTCTTCATCATCCTTGCTGCCCCTCCGATGGTGCATGAGTAGTTTACCACAGGCCTACGGGTCTATACTTAGTAGCTAGATGGCTTCTTCTCTCTTTTTGATCTTCAATACAATGTTCTCCTTGGTGTTCTTGGAGATCTATTTGATGTAATGACTTTTTGCGGTGTGTTTGTTGGGATCCGATGAATTGTGAGTTTATGATCAGATCTATCGATGAATATTATTTGAGTTTTCTCTGAAATATTTTATGCATGATTAATATAGCTTTGTATTTCTTCTCTGATTTATTGGTTTGGTTTGGCCAACTAGATTGCTTTATCTTGCCATGGGAAGAGGTGCTTTGTAATGGGTTCGATCTTGCGGTGCTCAATCCCAGTGACAGATGGGGACATGGCACGTATGTATCACTGCTATTAAGGGTAAAAAGATGGGGTTTATTCATACCTGAGTTTATCTTGTCTACATCATGTCATCTTGCTTAAAGCATTACTCCGTTTTCCATGAACTTAATACACTAGATGCATGCTGGATAGCGGTCGATGTGTGGAGTAATAGTAGTAGATGCAAAATCGTTTCGGTCTACTAATCTTGGACATGATGCCTATGTATGATCATTGCCTTGGATATCGTCATAATTATTTGCTTTCATATCAATTGCCCAACAGTAATTTGTTTACCCACCATATGCTATTTTCTCGTGAGAAGCCTCTAGTGAAAACTATGGCCCCCGGGTCTATCTTTTATCATATATTAAATCTAAAAATACTTTGCTGCAATTTTCCTTTATTTATTTTATTTTGTATTTTTATCAGATCTATCTATTAAAAACTATACAATTTAATCTTGCTCGTAACCGTTGAGGGATTGACAACCCCTCTACGCGTTGGGTTGCAAGTATTTGTTGTTTGTGTGTAGGTGTTGTTTACATAGTGTTGCTTGGTTCTCCTAGTGGATTGATAACCTTGGTTTCATAACAGAGGAAAATACTTATCTCTACTATACTGCATCATCCTCTACTCTTTGAGGAAATCCCAACGCAGCTCACAAGTAGCAGGAAGAATTTATGGCGCCATTGCCGGGGAGGATCACGTCAAGATAGTCTCCCGTCAACATGACAATTTCTGGCACCGTTGCCGGGGAGACATCATCAACATCTATCACGTACCTACACATAAACTTTCATGTCCTTGCACTTACATTATTTGCCATTTGCCTCTTGTTTTCATCCCCCCCCTCTAAAACTTTTTCACAAAAATACAAAAAGTATTTTCCGTTTGCTTTTTGCATGTTTTCTTGTCTGATCTTTTTGCTTGCTTGTGATCTTGTTTGCGTAGTCATTATGTCTCAAGAAAATACAAAATTGTGTGATTTTTCCAATACTAATAATAATGATTTTATTAGTACCCCAATTACTCCTCCCGCTGCTAGTGCAGAGTCATATGATATTAATGCTGCTTTATTGAATCTTATTATGAAAGATCAATTTTCCAGTAATCCTAATGAGGACGCCGCGTCCCATCTAAACACTTTCGTAGAATTATGTGTTATGCAAAAGAAAAAATATGTGGACAATGAAATTGTGAAATTAAAATTATTCCCGTTCTCTTTGCGGGATCGTGCAAAAATTTGGTTTTCATCTTTACCACGAAATAGTATTGATTCTTGGGATAAGTGCAAAGATGCTTTTATTACTAAGTATTTTCCTCCCGTGAAAATTATTTCCCTTAGAAATAAAATTACGAATTTCAAGCAACTTGAGCATGAACATGTTGCATAATCTTGGGAAAGGATTAAACTAATGATAAGAAATTGCCCTACTCATGGTTTGAATCTGTGGATGATCATACAAAAAATTTATGCAGGATTGAATTTTGTTTCTAGAAATCTTTTAGATTCTGCCGCGGGTGGTACTTTTATGGAGATTACTTTGGGTGAGGCCACTAAATTACTTGATAATATCATGGCAAATTATTCACAATGGCATACTGAAAGAGCACCTACTAGTAAAAAGGTGAATTCTATTGAAGAAACTAGTACTTTGAGTGATAAAGTTGATGCACTTATGTAATTGGTTGCTAGTAAAAATGCTCCTATTGATCTTAATGATGTGCCTTTGTCTACTTTGATTGAGCAAAATAATGAACCATAGATGTGAATTTTGTCTAAAGAAACAATTTTAATAGTAATACTTATAGAGGCAATTTTAATCCTAGGACGTTTCCTGGAAATTCCTCTAACAATTATAGCAATTCCTACGATAATTACTATAATAATAATAATAATAATAATAATAATAATAATAGGATGCCCTCTGATCTTGAAAGTAATATTAAAGAATTTATCAATGCTCAAAAAGTTTTCAACAATACGATAGAAGAAAAATTGAGTAAAATTGATGATATGTCTAGGAGCATTTATAGAATTATTCATGATGCGGAAAATCTTAAGATTAAACTTTTGCCACCCAAAGCTAATATCAATGAATCAATTAAAGCTTTATATGTCTCCATGGATGAGAGTAAGGAGAGAACTGCTATGCTAAGAGCTAAACGAGAATTTTTAGAAAAAAGTGATTCCTCCTGATTTCTTTCGTAGTAACGATGAGGAAATTCAAATGATTGGTGTTTATTCTATTGATTCCTTGTTTAGTAATATTAAAATTGATGATAAGGGGACTGAAGAAGAGTCAACTTTAGCTAGAAGGCATCCGCATAATTCGGAGGGTGAAAATCATGATGAAAAATTGCTAAAAGTGGGTTTGGAGAGGTAAAAACTTTAACTTGTGATGTGCCCACACTACTGCAGGATGGTCCAAACGTGACAGTCGAATCAGAGACCCTTCGACGAAACTGTGTGCGATGTAATAATCGCAAATGGTGGTGTAAAAAAACCATCA
This sequence comes from Thinopyrum elongatum, assembly GCA_011799875.1. Lineage (NCBI taxonomy): Eukaryota > Viridiplantae > Streptophyta > Magnoliopsida > Poales > Poaceae > Thinopyrum > Thinopyrum elongatum. Next base: position 502,551,030 of record CM022298.1, read on the forward strand.
AAAAAGGTGCAAAACGTTTGCGATGGCGGCGACATCAAACACGGTTCATATTAGATTTGCGTGTGCGATGAGTGGCAAACGGTTAATCCAGAAGAACTATTTGCGATGATGCAGAACAACATAAACGGGTAGCCAGATGAAGGTGTGTGCGTTATACGGCATATAGTTCACTAGGATGAACTGTGTGTCATTAGGCAGCACAATGGAAACGGTTCAACTGAACAAGATGTGTGTGATACGCGGCAAACAGGTCTGTAATCAGAAATGTGTGCGAAGACCAATAATAACACAGATGATTGCTGCTAATAAGCCGTGTGATTAGCTTTGTCTACAGAAGAATAACATGTATATATATATATATAACTGAAATAAACATCTAATTACATAAGTGACTATACAGATCATTCGCACACACCTCAATAAATTACATGCATTCTAAAGTAGGAGAAACGATCGTCTAGTCATCTACTTCTTGTGACGTTCCCGCCACTGCTCTGTCGCTCGATCCCTCGTCTGGGGTAGGAAAAGACACTTCCTCATGTCAATGATCTGCCTGTACATCTTAGCTTGTGTACGCGTCCTTGGCCGCGTAGTTGACGTGTTGTTCATCCAGTCTCTCATGCCAAACACTGTGCCAGGCGATCTTGTCCTTCTTGCTCTCATCCTTCATCTTCATGTAGTAGGGGTCGATGATGGCCGAGGCGAGGTCAACCAGGGAGTTCAGTTTGTTGTTGTCGCTGCCCCAGACCTTGTAGTGGTGTTGGATGTTGACAAGATTCGGGCATTTCAAGCCCGAAACCTTGAGCGCTTTTAGATCATTGGTGGGGTCCACCGTAGCAAAACTGTAGTCGGAGCTGTTGATAAACCTGGAGAAATGCTCGCAAGGCCTTGTGGCCAAGTGGTAGTGGTAGACGAGGATGTCATGTCGCACACACAACTGGGCGACGACAACCTTCTGATCGTGCCCGGCATGACCGATGGTGTACTCGAGGTCGAAGCCGACCACTTGGTACTTGTCCTCGGCAAGGAACTGCTCCATAGTTTGGATGGAGCTCTCCACCAAGACCGGATCATTCGTGTACACCACCGAGAGGGCCTTCCCCCTCATGTGGGTGTCCACTACGTGATGCGTGGTGAACTGCCCGCCGTTGTCGTCGTCGGCCGCTGGGAGCGCCATTGGAGCCACGGGGAGCGCCATTGGAACTGCTGGATGTCCTCTCTGTATGTGTCGTCGTGGGTGTGCTTATTGTGTCGTGTGATGCGAGAGATGAAGGTAAATGGCCGCAGGAATAAAAGGGGGCTGGGCGGCCTGGATTCTCGGCGCGTACGCATGGCAGTTTTTGCAGTGGGTAACTGCATCGTCGCGCCGCGCCCGGCGCAACCGCATGCACACGAACGTGCGTGATCGTGCGCCGGCCCCAAACACTGGCAGCGCGCATGGAGGGATGAGGGCAGAGCACCCGTAGGGATGCGAGAGCAGAGCGCGCGTGGCGGGACGCGAGCAGAGCGCACCGCGGCCACCTCAACCGCAAGCAACCACACGCATAGAGCAGTTGAACACACAGGAAATGGTCGCCTACTAGCCGGCCGACAATTGCGTCGCTTTGTAGAGAGCGGCCGTGTGCTACCACCTCCGTCTTGGTCGTCCCCTTTATATTCTGTGCCATACTTTGCCCTTAAATTTAACAAACAAAATGTTAATGCATGTTATAAAAATTATATAATTGGAAACTATGTTCAAATACGAATCCAACTATATAATCTTTGGCGACATGCATTCGTATTTTATTAGTTAAATCCTACTTATAAACCAGGACGGGGGTATAGTAGGTAATTAAATCGCAAACATTTTTTTTATTAACCGTATGTGTACGTGGCCTTTCGTCCTCCTCTCGCACGTCTTGTCACCTCGCTGCCGCAGACGGCTTACAGTGCAAGCTTGCGCAGCGCGCGGGGGCGTTCTTTTAGCCAAACGGTGGCTCGAAGTGGCGCCAATGAATCATCGGTGAGCCCGTCCCCGCGCAACCTCGCAGGTTCCCGCGCAAGCTTCCCGCCCGACTCGGTGAAATCCCCCAAAATCCCAATGCTTACCGGCCTGCTATATAAACCCTCACGGCCGGCGAGTCCTGCGTCGCATTTTCCCCTCCCTCCCTGTAGCTTATCTCGTCTGCTTCTCCCACAATCGCCAACGGCACCGGTCCGTCATCGTCGCTCAGCCACTCCGCCATCATCAAAGGACAGCTCCAGCTGGGAGGCTACACCGCGGCGGCGGTGCAGTCCCTGACGTAGTGTAGTGCGCGTGGCGTTCCTGTTGGGTGTGCGCGGAACACCCACCACACGCTCTGCCGCCGCTGCCCGTCGGTAGTTGTTGCCGGCCGCCGTTGTCGCCACACCACCGTCGAAAGCCAGGGCCATCACCCGCTCCACCGCCATGGCCCGAAGGCCGGAGGTGGCCATCGTGGCCGTCACCCCACTGCCGGCCACCGTGTCCATCACCTGCTCTGCCACCGTGGCCCGAAGGTGGGAGGTGGTGGTCGTGGCCGCCACCCTATCGTCAGCCGCCGTGGCCGCCAGCCCACCGTCGACCGCCGGGGTCATCACCCGCTCCGCCACCGCCGCCCGAAGGCGGGAGACAGAGGTGGAGGCCCGCACGTGCATCAGCGACCTTGCGCGCTACACCGAGTTCCTGCGGGAGGAGGAGGAGTGCCTCGTCGAGCACGCAGAGAGCCTTACTACCGCCGTGGCCGCGGCACACGCCGCCTCAGAGGCGAGGAATCAAGAGATCTATGAGGAGAACCACCACTTCGAGAGGGGTCGTCTGGAGCGGCAGAGGGCGTTCGAGGTGAGCGCCGCTGAAGGTGCAGCAGCGGCAGGCACCATATTGCAGTTGTCCAGCTCATCGGTAGGCTCCTCCTCCTCTGCCTCTTACTGAGCGCCCTCGGCAGAGGACAGGCTGCTGGAAGTAGTACAAAGCCCCTCCGTAGTAGTAGTATTTAGGGGCTATTTTGTTCAGTTCATCTGACTATAGATGTGGTGGAACTGTACAACGTACTTAAAATTAGCTAGTATATATAGTTGAACTAGCTATTTCAGTACGTGGTTGGCAACAATTGGGGAAAAGTTTGGTCGGTTCAGCTGTCAAGTTGAACTATTTTTATAAAGAATGACTGCTTAATCTATGAATAAAATCTATGCTTAATTACTGAATTTTAGTTGCAAAAATTAGATAGTGCTAGTGATTTTTAGCTGCATATTTTGACAAATTGTAGTGTTACAAGGTTGACAAATGGCAATGTTACTAGATCAACAAATGTCAATCTTACCAGTTTGACAAATGGCAACATACCCAATATGACAGAAGCAAATCTTACCAAATTGTTTGTACGTGGTTGCACATGGGTCATCCAAAACAACCGTTCGCGTTGAAGGGAGGCACAAATCCTGCGCTGCGAATTTTCCGTTGACTTAAGGGGGAAGACCATAGCTCTCACTTTGCATACGGGTGTTCTATCTAAAACGTTTGCGATCAAGAGCTGCACAAATCCTGCTCGGCACATTTTCCCTTGGCTTCCTGGGGAAGCTGTCGGTTTGCATACGGGTGTTCTAACTAAAACGTTTGCGATGAGTGTTTTATATTTAAAAACCATTGACGTTTTTTTCAAAAGAAAATCGTTTGATAAGTCTGTACATTAAGAGAGAAAAACGCAAGTTTGTTCAAACCATATCTTTCATTCAGTCACACTGTGAATTTATATTCATATGATCAAGATAAAGTATTAAACCAAAAAAACTACTTCCGGCGGAGGCGGCGTGCCGCACCGTCATTGTCGTTGTCGTCCTCCGGGACACCGTTGTTGAAGTCTTCAAGGCAGCACAGAATGTTCTTCACTTGTAAATCAAACATCATGTCGTCGCGCGATCGACGGGCGGGGCGCGAGAGGACGGCAACTGGCGCCGCTGAGAGGTAGCAGTCGACGGCAGTGTCCCATGCCACTGAGGGAGGCGCGCGCACGGGCACGGGCGCGGCGGGTGCAGCCAAATGCATGGGGATCGACACCGCGGTGGGTGGAGGGGCCCGCACGGGCGCTGGCGCTGGCATGTACAGGAGCTCGCACGGGTCCGCGGAGACTTCACTGACGCCCGCGGCTTCCAGCTCTGCGATAGTGCTCGGCGACTAGCCCGTCAATGCTACGGGGATGGTCGCTGGCGTGGGCGCGGGGATGGGAGCTGGGACGGGAGCGGGGGCAGCAACCGCCGCGGCCAGCTTCTTCACGGCCATGTCCATGAGGCCCCATTCCTCCTTATTTTCTATCTCCTCCGGCTCGGAGTCGACTTCACCAAACTTGAAGACTAGTGGCAGATGATCATTTTGCGCCATGGCGTTGGTGGAGGTTTGCGGGAGGGAGGGGAATGGGAGGCGAGCAGTAAGGCCGCCCATATTAAACAGCGGCTCGGGCGCCATTAATGGAGAGGAAGGCGGGCGGCCATGGAAGTCAAAGGGCGCGCTTCCCAGTGAGCCTGTATAGCGTACGGCTCGCACGCTTCCCGGTGAGCCTGCGCATTGGAGGACAGCTTGCACGCCTCTCGGTCAGCCTGCGCACCGGACTGCGGTTGCACGCCTCCCGTTCAGTCAAGCAGCTGTCCGCACGACACCTCCTATAGCCATTAAAACCAAGACATGTGGCGTCACGTGAATGGTTAACAGAACGCACACGATTTGAATTATACAAACATTTGAGATATTAAAGTGGCAGCTATTTTTTCAAAATGCCTTTGTTGGATGTTATTCGAGTGCACCTTCTCTCAAAATGGACACAAAAAATACCACAGCATGTCGGGTGCCATTCCATGATAGCATGCCAAGTTTCATGAATTTCAGATGAGTTTTGGATTTACTAGAATTTAAAAACAAAGTATCTCAACGTTTTGCTAGCAATCAACAGTGCCCTGGTGTTTGAAATTCATTCCCATTTCTTGCATGGGACCTAAGCATGCACCCAAGGACACATATTTGATTTTTCAACCAATTTATATGCACTGGAGCATGTGCATGTAGTTCAATTTTGAATTATGCACATAAAATGCCTAGAAAACCCAGTTAATGTATAAAAATGTCCAAACGAACCCCAAAAAATTCCAAAATTTAACACAACACTCCTGTTGTTCTATGTTGACACTAGAAAATTTTTGAAAGCAATAAGAGGCAATGAATATCGTTTCGTCCCCAAAGGTGGCACGTTCCCTACCGAAACCGTCAGGCTTGTTGTGAGAAGCTCTGGTTTGTGAGAAGCTTATACCCAAACCTGCCGCAAATGGGACAAAAAATTTACCACGGCATGTTGATGCCGCTCCATGATAGCATGCCAAGTTTCATGAATTTCAGACGAGTTTTGGATTTACTAGAATTTAAAAACTAGGTATCTCAATGTTTGCGGCCGAGTGACGATGGCAGGGTGTTTGACATTCATTCCCATTTCTTGCATGGGACCTAAGCATGCAACCAAGGACACATATTTGAATTTTCAACCAATTTATATGCATTAGAGCATGTGCATGTAGTTCAAATTTGATTTATGCACGTAAATGCATTGAAAACTCAGTTAATGTATAAAAATGTCCAAACGAGCCCCAAAAAATTCCAAAATTTAACACAACACTCCTGTTGTTCTATGTTGACACTAGAGAAAAAATTGAAATCAAGAAGAGGCAACAGATATCGTTTCGTCCAGAAAGGTGAAACGTTCCCTACCGAAACCATCAGGTTTGTTGTGAGAAGCTCTGGTTTGTGAGAAGCTTAGACCCAAACCTGCCCCAAATGGGACAAAAAATTTACCACGGCATGTTGATGCCGCTCCATGATAGCATGCCTAGTTTCATGAATTTCAGACGAGTTTTGGATTTACTAGAATTTAAAAACCAGGTATCTCAATGTTTGCGGCCGAGTGACAGTGGCAGGGTGTTTGACATTCATTCCCATTTCTTGCATGGGACCTAAGCATGCAACCAAGGACACATATTTGAATTTTCAACCAATTTATATGCATTAGAGCATGTGCCTGTAGTTCAAATTTGAATTATGCACATAAATGCATAGAAAACTCAGTTAATGTATAAAAATATCCAAACGAGCCTCGAAAAATTCCAAAATTTAACACACTAGAGAAAAAATTGAAATCAAGAAGAGGCAACGGATATCGTTTCGTCTAGAAAGGTGAAACATTCCCTACCGAAACCATCAGGCTTGTTGTGAGAAGCTTATACCCAAACCTGCCCCAAATGGGACAAAAATTTTACCAAGGCATGTTGATGCCGCTCCATGATAGCATGCCAAGTTTCATGAATTTCAGACGAGTTTTGGATTTACTAGAATTTAAAAACCAGGTATCTCAATGTTTGCGGCCGAGTGACGGTGGCAGGGTGTTTGACATTCATTCCCATTTCTTGCATGGGACCTAAGCATGCAACCAAGGACACATATTTGAATTTTCAACCAATTTATATGCATTAGACCATCTGCCTGTAGTTCAAATTTGAATTATGCACATGAATGCATAGAAAACTCAGTTAATGTATAAAAATGTCCAAGCGAACCCCGAAAAATCCCAAAAATTGACACAACACTCATGTTGTTCTATGTTGACACGAGAAATTTTTTGAAAGTAATTAGAGGCAATAGATATCGTTTCGTCCCCCAAGGTGGCACATTCCCTACCGAAACCATCATGCTTGTTGTGAGAGAAGCTCTGGTTTGCGAGAAGCTTATACCCAAACCTGCCCCAAATGGGACAATATTTTTAACACGACATGTCGATGCTGTTCCATGATATCATGTCAAATTTCATGAATTTCAGACGAGTTTTTGATTTACTAGAATTTTAAAACCATGTATCTCAATGTTAGCGGCCGAGTGATAGTGTCAAGGTGTTTGACATTCATTCTCATTTCTTACATGTGACCTAAGCTTGCAACCAAGGACAAACATTTGATTTTGCAACCAGTTTTTATGGAGTGGAGCATGTGCATGTAGTTCAATTTTGAATTATGCACATAAATGCCTAGAAAACTCAGTTAAAAATGTCCAAACGATCCCCGAAAAAATCCAAAATTTAACATGACACTCCTGTTATTCTATGTTAACACCAGGAAAAAAATTGAAAGGAAGAAGAGGCGACGAATATCGTTTTGTCCACAAAGGTGACTCGTTTCCCTAACGGAACCATGAGGCTTCTTCTGAGAAGCTCTGGTTTGTTAGAAGCTTATACCATAACCTGCCCCAAATGGGACAATATTTTTTACCCCAGCATGTTGATGCCATTCCATGATAGCATGCCAAGGTTCATGAATTTCAGACGGATTTTGGATTTACTAGAATTACAAAAGCAAGTACCTCAACATTTGCCGGAGAGCAACGGTGCCGTGGTGTTCGAAATTCATCCCCATTTCTTGCATGGGACATAAGCATAAACCCATGGACACATATATGATTTTACAACCCATGTTGGTGCACCGGAGCATGTGCATGTAGTTTAATTTTGAATTGTGCACCTGAAATGGCTAGAAAACCAATTTAATGTATAAAATGTCCAAACGAACCCTAAATAATTCTAATTCTTTTACGACACACATATAGTTGCATGTTCACTGCAGATAAAAGTTCTAGCAATTCAAACACCGTCCATTGCCGCTGTGACCCCATTATGTAATTCAAATCAAGATGAAAAATCAAGTAGATCCCACATAGTTTATTATCACCAACCATGTGAGATGCAGTACAAAATATCCTGGAGCACCGTCGGTGTATAGTACGCCTATGGCTTACGCGAGAAGGCGCGTCGGCTACAGTCCACAGCCGGCGTGTCAAGCACACTAGCTCGCTCCCCAAATATCATTTCACTGTTCAATCGTCGCCGATGAAAGATGGGGACGTGGACCCGCGTCATGAGGGCAACTTTGGCAGCCCACTCCAGCGAGAGCGCGGCCGCAGCCGCCATGCGCGTGCTAACAAGGTGCATGAGCGCGGCCGCAATCTGCGACCGGGCAGCCAAGGTAGCCCAAACGGCCGCTGTTGCTTCTCAGGTGGCGGCAGCAACATCTGCCTTGGGGATAGCAACTGGCGAAAGCGGCACAGCAGCTGTCCGTTCCGCAGCGGTGGCCTTAGCCCTGATGGAGGCCACCCACGACCATGTTGAGGCCGCCCACGCCTAGCTCGTAGCTGTCACCACACAAATCAAATGAAGCTTCTCCGACAATGGTCGGCAACCCACGGCCGAAGAGTTGGCAATCGCCGAGAGCGTTCGAGCAGCCGTCCATTCCTTCGCCGCATACCTTGCCACGACGGAGCCCGTCCAAGCCCAGATCGCGGCCACCCACGCCCAGCTCATGGCGGCCTTTTCCAAAGAGATGGCAGACGTGGATGGCGAGATGCTTGCCGAGTATGGTGCGATGGATGCCATGGAGCCCCTTCCCCAGGAGACCGTCGGGCGCGAGCTGGACATGGAGGAGGCGGTGGAGATCAACGAGCACCAGCCGTAGTAGTACTCTTTGTTTTGTTTAATTAAGAGCGCCGGTCTTTAATTTGTTAGAGTAATGTTTAGGTCAGCTAGCTCTGTTTAATTGCTAAACTTGCTCGATTAAGAAGTGTGGGTGTGCTGTAGTCTCCTTTGTGTACCCAAATTATGCAATGACGTGGATGACCACGGTAACCAGGGAAATTCGAACCAAAATTTTTGACGGTCAAACTCATCACACACGGGTTAAGCTATCTGAATCATTTGTGATGTTCACACATCGTACACAGTTCTGAATAAGGGACCGTGTCTGATGACACTTTGTGCGCCAGTTATTTCGCTGAACCGATTAAAAAAATTTGGCTTCCGCGGAAATATCTACCTCCCCGCCCCCTCCCCCTTACCAAAAGCCACATTTCCCCTGTTTCCGCCTTCCTTTCCAAGTTGAAACCTTCACTCCTTGCTTGCAGCGCCGCCTCCTTGCCGGAGACCCTCCTTCACACTGCTCGACCTCGTCTATCCAGGCAGGTAATGCACACCCGACCCCCATCCTCCTCCTCCTTCCATATCCCACATGCCCCGACCGCCGGCGCGACACCTTCCGCCCAAATCACTGACCCCTCCACCAAATAAGTGCCGCCCTAATCCATGGTGCACGCAGTATAGCCAGGAGCTCAAGGAGCATTTGGCAGCGGAGAAGCAAATCATGGCCGCATGCCGGATGAGGTCGCGATGGCTGCCATTCGTGCCGACCCCCAGATCTTGGAGGAGCACCTTGCCATTTTCTAGCTACGCCGGTTAAGCATGCTCGGTTTACCCATTGCATGTGCTGCTCCTGCCTTTCCTTAACAAATTCTAGTGAATTGTGCTATCTAATTTTACCATGCAATCTGTTGCTCTAGTGTATATGTTCTATATGTCGTGCAGTGTGGTGCTTACTTATTAACTGTTTGGTTAATTAGTTGTCGTCTTCAGTTAACTGTTTGGTTCAATTCTGCAAATGTGATGTTCAATTCTTCAGGCTGCAATTTTGTATTGTCTTCCATGTGAGAAATAAATCGAATTTATCTTTACAAAATACATGAGAAACGAATACAATTGCTATATTTCCAAGTTGTCAAGCATGCTTGGTTTGGTTATACATTGTGCAATGTGGTGCTCAGTTAACGTTTGGTTCATTTGTTGTGGTGTTTAGTTAACAGTTTGGTTCAATTCTGCAATACGATGTTCAATAGTTGTGGGTGCATTCTGTTATTGTATACCATGTGAGAAGTAAATCAAATTTGGCTGTACTAAATACATGAGAAACAAATACAATTGATATATTTCCAAGTTGTTAATCATGCTTGGTTTGGTTAACTGTCTGATCTTCTATTAGGAGTATGTTATATTGTGCAATGTGGTGCTCAGTTAATGTTTGGTTCATTTGTTGTGGTGTTTAGTTAACTGCTTGGTTCAATTCTGCAATGCGATGTCCAATTGTCGTGGTTAGAATTTTGTATTGTTGTGCATGTGAGGAATAAATCAAATTTGGCTGCACTTAATACATGAGAAACATATACAAGTGCTATATTTCCTAGTTCTTAATCATGCTTGGTTTGGATAAATGGGTTTTCCATGTGGCTTGAATTAATCTGATGAATCTGCAATGTGCTTATTTTTCATCAACATATTTTACTAATAGCATGAGAACCCTTACTTAACCTGATGACTAACTACCTTATATGTGTTGCAGGGAAACAATGGGAAGCACTGAGGTTTACAATCGAGGTTAGCACGTGTAACACCCCAAAAATTTAATCATGTTTTTACTAAGTAAAAATTTGGCTCGAAATAAAATTTTGAAGTATATTAAGTCCTTTGTCATTTTCGGAGTATTTTCCGCCCTCTGTTTTTCAAAATTCTTCCCTCCATATGGAAATTTTTGGAAATAATATTGTGGCTTTGGGAGTTTTCTTAAACCATTTCATTACTACTTTAGTAACAATTGGAATTATTTTCATAATAAAAATTGCCCCAAAACAATTCTTTTTATAGCATTTTCAAATCTTTAAATGCTCCTGTTGCACTGCCACCACTTTAAATAATTCTTTTAAAATTCCACAAAAATTATGGGAGGTCATGTGATGCCTATATATCAATTTTATGCAAAAACCCTTCTTGGTGTTTTGAAAATTTTGAGTGAAACAACCTCTTTTCAATTCTGTCCAGTATTTGAGTTTCTACTACAACCCCATTTTTCATTGCTCCAAAAATCCTGAAATTTTTCCCACTTAAATTTCTTCCAACCAAACCCTTAAGTCCAAAATTTTAGCTCCATTGGAATCTTTTAAATCCACCAGATACCCCTCTGTAGTTTCTGTTCAGAAACTAAATTCTTCAAAACTTGCACTAGGAAGACTCTCCTATTACCAAACAAACTCCACCATCATATCTACCACCTAATGACACATCATCCTGGTAAATTTCACAATCAACAAAGTTACTTAGACTGCCCTAGCATATCATCAAGCACATTGTGTGCATGACTGAAATCATGCCTCCCTCTACACTGCATTGTGCACTAGATCATCTGGCCAAACCAGAATGTCTAGTAGCCTTGCCACCCTTGTAAGCATCATACTGCCAAATCTCAGCTCATTTGGAGCAATGTAACACCCGCTGGCATTCAGCCGAACACGTAGCATGCGTGCACTGGGCGCAGCCAGCGCGCCCGTATGGCATGCGGTGGCAACCGAGCTGCTGCGGCTCCTCCACTGCTTCCCCCTCTCGTCCTGATCCTCTGCTGGATCAGCCCGACACCCAGGAACACGCCGACACCTCTCCCCCGTCCTCTAGCGCCGCCCTCTGCCATCCAGTGCCGCCACCGACAACCGCCCGTCGCTGTCACGCGCCGCCCAGGACGCGTGGCTCGCTTCCCCGCCAGCCAGCGCGCTCTGGAGTAACTCCGGACGGCCACCGCCCTCACCGAACTCTACCGACCATGCCACCACCCATAACCACGTCGCCGGTGCATTTATGGCCGCCGCCGACATGTCTTCCGCGGGAAGCCACTAAACCGACCTCGCACACCTATAAAACGGGCCCCGAGCTCTCCAGCTCCTAAGCACCACTCTACCCTCCCCTACGAACCCCGCCGAGCGCCCAAGAGGCCCAAACGGGGCCATCTTCTCTGTCTCCGGCAGCTACTGCCGCCGCTCTCGCCTCGAAGCTCCCCACCTCTCCAGAGCCTCCCCCTCCACAATTCCTTCTCCAGTAGCCTCCCCAAGACTCCCTGACCCCATCTCACCTTTCAATTTCGTTCGAGGACGGCCGTAGGCGAAATCCCTAATTTTGCTCCGCCGGAGCTCTTCGGGCATGCTCACCGCTGGCGACCCCGTACCCTCCACCGACCTAGCCGCACATCGATAGAATCGCCATGACTGCGTGAGCATGATGGTGGGCGCTGCTCTTCGGGAGTCGTCGCCATTCGCCGGCGAAGAGCGCCGGAGCCCCGCCCCTGTTCTGTCGCCGGGGAGAGGAGCGGGGGAGGACCAGTCAAACCCGACAGTGGGGCTGCGGGGCCCACTGTCAGTGACCCACATCCTCGCCACGTCGTCTCCCGCTCTGCCGAAGCAGCTGGGCCTGGCCCAGAGGCTCTGGCCAACTAAATCGTGCTCAGGGAGCATTTCTATCTTTTCTCTTTTTCTTTTTCGAGCATATCTATAATATTTCCACAGCAGTTATTTATGCACCATATTAGACGATTCAGATTTATGTAGACTACTAAAATCATTCTCTATTAATATTGCTAGGGTGAATATTTTTCCTATGCTTAGTTTCTGTTGGATCAATTAAATAGTCCATCTAGTCATTTATGCCCAACTCAGAAATTATATAGTAAAATCATATAAACCCCAAATGAATTGATTCTTTTTCTGTTATTCTTCATTTTTCATCTAGTTTATTTTACTATTTATTTCAAAAATATTTGAAACACTTTTTAGTACTGTTTTAGAAATATGTGGTAATTTAAATATTTTTGAAAATAGGAAATGGAGGGGAGTTAATATTTCAAACTTTTGGAGTGCACCCAATACTTCTGCATGCTCAAGGCAAGCATCTTGAACACTTGATATGGTGAATTGCATAGTATTAGTTGCATCATGATTATGTTGAATTCAAATGAAACTTGCATATGGCTATTCTTGCATGCATGACCCCTTGACAAAATTTTGTCTCTGTTCAAACATGAGATATGAGTGTGCATGGGTATATTGTTTGCAAGAATAAATGAAGTCATACATAGGTTGAGTTTGAACAAAATTTGCATGCATGTAGGGATGGCATGTTTCATCGTACCATGCATCATGTGCTTGTCATGACTAACTTGCAGGAGCAGGCATAAGAGAAATACTGTATCGGCAGAAGGGTGACCATGTTGGAGCGTGGTCATGCCCTGGTTGTTATGCATGTTGGAGCATGCAAGGGTTGTGGCCCTGTTTGGTATTGCTATTGAAGAATACTTTGTTGTGCTAACCGTTGCAGAAAACTTAAGCCTCCTGAGTCGACCGTAGATCGAGTCTTGTTCCGGTAACCCCCATACTTGATTCGTGCTGCCACTTGTCCCTGCCACAGGTGGGGTATGGTTCAGTAAGTTGATAACCCCTTTCCATGCACACACCATACAGAGGGCCACGATGAGGGTTTCCATGGCCATGGACTAAATCCTGTCATCGGGTCAGGGGGCATGGGTGTTTCCGATTGTAGTCGAGAGGGGGGCACCCCTTGGAATCCGCGCGTATTAATAGTGATCCATGCTACTCGAGATTGTTGTCTCCCCGACTTAGAGTTTTTCTGGAACGATGCTTTGGGTGATTCCTGGCATCCGGACGGTTAACCTGGTGTGTGCTGGTTAGGTGTGTTTTCAGCCCAACGGCCGTAATGGGAATTAGCCAGCGTCTCGGTGCTGACTAAAGAAATCCTATACTTGTGGGTAAAGAGTACACCCTCTGCAGAGCTTAAAACTATTCGAATAGCCGTGTCCGTGGTTAACGATTTCAGTCTGGCTTGGTCAAGTGTTGGTCTTAGAGTCGGTCTCCGGAGGAAAATAATTAACTTGAGCATGAACTATTTTGCAGGATGTTGTCATCATCTCTAACGCTGTCATGGTTATTTTTGAATACTATTGTTGTGAATCTTACTGTGGTTATGCATATTATTATGGACTAAACCATTTTTCTTATTTTATTTTCCTGGGTGTCTCAGGGGCTGGCCAGACTACCCCGGGCACACAATTTTATTTTCAAGACATTTTGTGGCGTCCCTCGAGTTCACAGGTAGTTTATCACGCCACTACTCTTGTGGATACCCGATTGGCATTTCTCTTCAAGTCCGACCGTGGCGTCACTTGACACCCGACTGGCATTTCTTTTCAAGACCTCTTCATGGCATCCCTCGAGTTTACAGGCGGTCCCGCCACTACTCGTGTGGATACCCGATTGGCATTTCTCTTCAAGACCTACCGTGGTGTCACTTGACATCCGACCGGCATTTATTTTATTTTATTTTCCTTTAACTTTCCTTGTTTATCACTAACATTTTTATATATTCATTTATTTGAACATGCTATTATGTTCTCATGCCATGATTTAATTCCTGTCAACATGCCTTTAATATAGTCCAGCATGAGCATACGCATATAATTTGGTTCATCATGATCATATAATTTATCTGCTGCATTCGGTATATCTTTTGTTCATGATGTTTGCAAGTACATTCAAACGTACTCACAGGCTTGTCCCTGGCTATTTACTTGGCCAGGTCAAGAGTTCTACGAGGACTACCTCAGCGATGTCTGTGCGGAGCCTAGGATAGCAGCCACACGGATAGGAATTATCCGGGTCAGCTGTTCTTGTGGAATGGAGCATCATTGTTGGAGAACCACGAGTCATTTCCGTCATCCACCACCGGAGTCACTGTTGTATCACTAGACCTTTATGGTCTTGTATCCAATTCTTGTAATTGCTTGGTAATCTGTAACAAGGACGTGTCCACCAGTAACAGTAATCCTGGGTTGGTGGTAACATGAGGGGTTAATTTTCTGGGATATCGTGTCCTGGCCCCGGCAGCCTTGGTATCAGAGCCTGGCTGACCATTGGCTAATCCTATCTTAGCCTGGTCACTATCCCTAGGTTTCCATACCGCCCACATCTTTTCCTACCCACAGTCAAGCCCATCCTATCCGATAACCGCACAGTGGCCAGCCGACATCTCTTTTGACAGTCGGTGCCCAACCTATCAACTAGCCCATAGGCTGTGTGCCTGTGGCTGACACCTGAGTTGTCCCATCCGCAAGCGTGCGATGGAAGACTCCGCTGGCTTATAAGAGAAGCCTTGCCCCAGCCCAGCACATCACAGCCTCACTCTCAGTTCAATATCCAACCACCAAGATGCCAGGCCCCATCGTGCACGACGAGACCACCGCGGCCGAGCTTGAAGGCTTTGTAGTCATCCTTGCCAATCTCACCCGTCGTGCTCTCAGCATCGAAGAGCCACCGGAGTATGTCATGTACCAAGAGCACGCGAGTGATGCCATCCACCACTACTGGGCCATGGTGCACATCTACGGGAGGGGCATCACCGCAGAGCGCCCTTACCGGTTCACCAGGAGGACGACCACCGATGAGCCCCAAGCCATCCAACTTGCAGCCCGAGAGGCTGTAGTTCAACTCCGGCATCGGTCGCTGAGGGTTAACTGCCGCTCCTTCTACTACTACCCTAGTCGTGAAGGCTATGGTAGACCGACCCAAGTCGCCAATGGAGACCATGAGACGGATCCTGCTCTGGTGCATCTGGTGCGCTACCTGAGAGCGCAAGAGGCACTGTTCGATCAGGTCACCAATGATCTGATTGAGACCTGTAGGACGCTTGCTCTCCTAACCCCGGTGAGAAGTGAAGCTGCACCTGCCACTAACAACCCGGTAGTACTGTTTGAGGGACCAATCGAGCCTGCGAGGTCTGCCCCTGTTGCCCACCCGGGCAATGCATTCGTTACCCCGGATGAACTCCGCCGTCTCTTTGGGATTTCCTCCAACGGGACTATAGCCACTACACCCCGCGTGGGTCATCATCGCTACCCCAACCCTGCAGCTCCTCATAACACTCCAGTCAACTCTGACATTGAAGCCCCCGGAGAAGCCTCGACGTCCGCAAGACACGCCCGTCTGGACGTCAATGAAGTGGACTGAGTCTGCCAGAGTAGTTGCCATGTCCTTAGTAACCCTGTTGCCCTGTAAAATTCCACCATCATGCCATAGACGAATATGTGTATATTTCTAGCAGTGTCTAGTGTTTGATTGAATGACGTGCTTGTGTGTTATTGTCTTATGCATGATTGCTTGTCTGTTGTGATTTGCATTTAATTCTTCTGTCCTTAACAAATCTCGAGGACGAGATTTTCTTAAGGGGGTAGAGTTTGTAACACCCCAAAAATTTAATCATGTTTTTACTAAGTAAAAATTTGGCTCGAAATAAAATTTTGAAGTATATTAAGTCCTTTGTCATTTTCGGAGTATTTTCCGCCCTCTGTTTTTCAAAATTCTTCCCTCCATATGGAAATTTTTGGAAATAATATTGTGGCTTTGGGAGTTTGCTTAAACCATTTCATTACTACTTTAATAACAATAGGAATTATTTTCATAATAAAAATTGCCCCAAAACAATTCTTTTTATAGCATTTTCAAATCTTTAAATGCTCCTGTTGCACTGCCACCACTTTAAATAATTCTTTTAAAATTCCACAAAAATTATGGGAGGTCATGTGATGCCTATATATCACTTTTATGCAAAAACCCTTCTTGGTGTTTTGAAAATTTTGAGTGAAACAACCTCTTTTCAATTCTGTCCAGTATTTGAGTTTCTACTACAACCCCATTTTTCATTG
Organism: Thinopyrum elongatum; assembly: GCA_011799875.1. Taxonomy (NCBI): domain Eukaryota; kingdom Viridiplantae; phylum Streptophyta; class Magnoliopsida; order Poales; family Poaceae; genus Thinopyrum; species Thinopyrum elongatum. Next base: position 502,567,461 of record CM022298.1, read on the forward strand.
CTCCAAAAATCCTGAAATTTTTCCCACTTAAATTTCTTCCAACCAAACCCTTAAGTCCAAAATTTTAGCTCCATTGGAATCTTTTAAATCCACCAGATACCCCTCTGTAGTTTCTGTCCAGAAACTAAATTCTTCAAAACTTGCACTAGGAAGACTCTCCTATTACCAAACAAACTCCACCATCATATCTACCACCTAATGACACATCATCCTGGTAAATTTCACAATCAACAAAGTTACTTAGACTGCCCTAGCATATCATCAAGCACATTGTGTGCATGACTGAAATCATGCCTCCCTCTACACTGCATTGTGCACTAGATCATCTGGCCAAACCAGAATGTCTAGTAGCCTTGCCACCCTTGTAAGCATCATACTGCCAAATCTCAGCTCATTTGGAGCAATGTAACACCCGCTGGCATTCAGCCGAACACGTAGCATGCGTGCACTGGGCGCAGCCAGCGCGCCCGTATGGCATGCGGTGGCAACCGAGCTGCTGCGGCTCCTCCACTGCTTCCCCCTCTCGTCCTGATCCTCTGCTGGATCAGCCCGACACCCAGGAACACGCCGACACCTCTCCCCCGTCCTCTAGCGCCGCCCTCTGCCATCCAGTGCCGCCACCGACAACCGCCCGTCGCTGTCACGCGCCGCCCAGGACGCGTGGCTCGCTTCCCCGCCAGCCAGCGCGCTCTGGAGTAACTCCGGACGGCCACCGCCCTCACCGAACTCTACCGACCATGCCACCACCCATAACCACGTCGCCGGTGCATTTATGGCCGCCGCCGACATGTCTTCCGCGGGAAGCCACTAAACCGACCTCGCACACCTATAAAACGGGCCCCGAGCTCTCCAGCTCCTAAGCACCACTCTACCCTCCCCTACGAACCCCGCCGAGCGCCCAAGAGGCCCAAACGGGGCCATCTTCTCTGTCTCCGGCAGCTACTGCCGCCGCTCTCGCCTCGAAGCTCCCCACCTCTCCAGAGCCTCCCCCTCCACAATTCCTTCTCCAGTAGCCTCCCCAAGACTCCCTGACCCCATCTCACCTTTCAATTTCGTTCGAGGACGGCCGTAGGCGAAATCCCTAATTTTGCTCCGCCGGAGCTCTTCGGGCATGCTCACCGCTGGCGACCCCGTACCCTCCACCGACCTAGCCGCACATCGATAGAATCGCCATGACTGCGTGAGCATGATGGTGGGCGCTGCTCTTCGGGAGTCGTCGCCATTCGCCGGCGAAGAGCGCCGGAGCCCCGCCCCTGTTCTGTCGCCGGGGAGAGGAGCGGGGGAGGACCAGTCAAACCCGACAGTGGGGCTGCGGGGCCCACTGTCAGTGACCCACATCCTCGCCACGTCGTCTCCCGCTCTGCCGAAGCAGCTGGGCCTGGCCCAGAGGCTCTGGCCAACTAAATCGTGCTCAGGGAGCATTTCTATCTTTTCTCTTTTTCTTTTTCGAGCATATCTATAATATTTCCACAGCAGTTATTTATGCACCATATTAGACGATTCAGATTTATGTAGACTACTAAAATCATTCTCTATTAATATTGCTAGGGTGAATATTTTTCCTATGCTTAGTTTCTGTTGGATCAATTAAATAGTCCATCTAGTCATTTATGCCCAACTCAGAAATTATATAGTAAAATCATATAAACCCCAAATGAATTGATTCTTTTTCTGTTATTCTTCATTTTTCATCTAGTTTATTTTACTATTTATTTCAAAAATATTTGAAACACTTTTTAGTACTGTTTTAGAAATATGTGGTAATTTAAATATTTTTGAAAATAGGAAATGGAGGGGAGTTAATATTTCAAACTTTTGGAGTGCACCCAATACTTCTGCATGCTCAAGGCAAGCATCTTGAACACTTGATATGGTGAATTGCATAGTATTAGTTGCATCATGATTATGTTGAATTCAAATGAAACTTGCATATGGCTATTCTTGCATGCATGACCCCTTGACAAAATTTTGTCTCTGTTCAAACATGAGATATGAGTGTGCATGGGTATATTGTTTGCAAGAATAAATGAAGTCATACATAGGTTGAGTTTGAACAAAATTTGCATGCATGTAGGGATGGCATGTTTCATCGTACCATGCATCATGTGCTTGTCATGACTAACTTGCAGGAGCAGGCATAAGAGAAATACTGTATCGGCAGAAGGGTGACCATGTTGGAGCGTGGTCATGCCCTGGTTGTTATGCATGTTGGAGCATGCAAGGGTTGTGGCCCTGTTTGGTATTGCTATTGAAGAATACTTTGTTGTGCTAACCGTTGCAGAAAACTTAAGCCTCCTGAGTCGACCGTAGATCGAGTCTTGTTCCGGTAACCCCCATACTTGATTCGTGCTGCCACTTGTCCCTGCCACAGGTGGGGTATGGTTCAGTAAGTTGATAACCCCTTTCCATGCACACACCATACAGAGGGCCACGATGAGGGTTTCCATGGCCATGGACTAAATCCTGTCATCGGGTCAGGGGGCATGGGTGTTTCCGATTGTAGTCGAGAGGGGGGCACCCCTTGGAATCCGCGCGTATTAATAGTGATCCATGCTACTCGAGATTGTTGTCTCCCCGACTTAGAGTTTTTCTGGAACGATGCTTTGGGTGATTCCTGGCATCCGGACGGTTAACCTGGTGTGTGCTGGTTAGGTGTGTTTTCAGCCCAACGGCCGTAATGGGAATTAGCCAGCGTCTCGGTGCTGACTAAAGAAATCCTATACTTGTGGGTAAAGAGTACACCCTCTGCAGAGCTTAAACCTATTCGAATAGCCGTGTCTGTGGTCAACGATTTTAGTCTGGCTTGGTCAAGTGTTGGTCTTAGAGTCGGTCTCCGGAGGAAAATAATTAACTTGAGCATGAACTATTTTGCAGGATGTTGTCATCATCTCTAACGCTGTCATGGTTATTTTTGAATACTATTGTTGTGAATCTTACTGTGGTTATGCATATTATTATGGACTAACCCATTTTTCTTATTTTATTTTCCTGAGTGTCTCAGGGGCTGGCCAGACTACCCCGGGCACACAATTTTATTTTCAAGACATTTTGTGGCGTCCCTCGAGTTCACAGGCAGTTTATCACGCCACTACTCTTGTGGATACCCGATTGGCATTTCTCTTCAAGTCCGACCGTGGTGTCACTTGACACCCGACTGGCATTTCTTTTCAAGACCTCTTCGTGGCGTCCCTCGAGTTTACAGGCGGTCCCGCCACTACTCATGTGGATACCCGATTGGCATTTCTCTTCAAGACCTACCGTGGTGTCACTTGACATCCGACCGGCATTTCTTTTATTTTATTTTCCTTTAACTTTCCTTGTTTATCACTAACATTTTTATATATTCATTTATTTGAACATGCTATTATGTTCTCATGCCATGATTTAATTCTTGTCAGCATGCCTTTAATATAGTCCAGCATGAGCATACGCATATAATTTGGTTCATCATGATCATATAACTTATCTGCTGCATTCGGTATATCTTTTGTTCATGATGTTTGTGAGTACATTCAAACGTACTCACAGGCTTGTTCCTGGCTATTTACTTGGCCACGCGGATAGGAATTATCCGGGTCAGCTGTTCTTATGGAATGGAGCCCCATCGACGTTGGAGAACCACGAGTCATTTCCGTCATCCACCACCGGAGTCACTGTTGTATCACTAGACCTTTATGGTCTTGTATCCAATTCTTGTAATTGCTTGGTAATCTGTAACAAGGACGTGTCTAGCAGTAACAGTAATCCTGGGCTGGTGGTAACACGAGGGGTTAATTTTCTGGGATATCGTGTCCCGGCCCCGGCAGCACGTGCATGGTGTGTTGTCTAATAGCACATTATTGTGCAATTGCAGGAACCATTCTAATATTTAGGTTTTTAACAATTTGGTCTTGCACATGTAGGTCCTGCTGTCAGAGGTTTTGACCCACTATTCGACCCTTTTTGCATATGGGGAAATGAGTTGTCCATGAATATCAATCAAGTCAAGAAACTCAGAAAGATTGTTAGGATAAAGAAATTAGCGACAAAAAACAACAAAATCTTTGTCTGCACAATGAAGAAGACATCAGTTCACTACAAGATGGTACTAACTATTATACCTTGCCTTTTTTTATTCCTTTGCCCCATTTCCAATATAGAGAAGATATTTATGCACATCCTTGTTTTCAGGCCTTTCCAAAGCAGTTCACTGATGATTACCTCTCAAACCACCTCTATGGTCAGGAGGCGAGGAAGGTTTTCATACAACACCCATGGTTCAATATTGAAGTGTTCCTGAAGAGGACGAAGGATGGAAGGTCAATCATCCACGGGCACTGGCCTAAAGTTGCAAAGACCTTCAACATGAATGAAGTCTCAATATTCGCCTTCCGCTTCAGCAGTTTTCCAGATGAGATTGATCTGTCTATGTACCGTCTATGATGCTAATTTCGAAAGGTTCTAGATGTTGCATGTGAAACTTGGTGCTGGTGCAGTTGTGTAATGGGGTAGCTGAGTGCTGAAGCTATATCATGTTGTACTCTGATGTATTTCAATTATGAAATCCTGCTTCCTTAATATGGAAATGAAATATATTATGTGCTTAATACGAATGTCAATTAGATTAATAAATGGATTATTAATAATAGGGTAATTAGCCTGCTAATTGGTTTTTTTATTGCAAACGGTTATTGAGAAAACACCGTTGACCTCAGGCAACACACACAGCTTCTAGGAATAAACCGTGTTGGATCAATGAACAATCACACACGACATTCTCTTGAAAACTGTTTGCGTTAGGCCACCTTGCGCAAACGTTTACCACATAAAAACTGTGTGTGATGGACAGCCTTTGCCACATAGTTTCTTCTACGCACCGTGTATGATGCATTCAATAACGCAAACGATAAAATTGTTAATACTATGTGCAATGGCAACGCTATCACAAACGATTTAACGGGGAAAATTGTGTGTGATGTACATGCGAACGGAAACGTTTTCCTTAGAGCGACTGTGTGGGATGTATATACGAATGGAAACGTTTAGCGGGGACTGACTGTATGGGATGTACTTACGACCGGAAACGATTTCGCCTGTATAATTGTATTTTTTTAGCTCTACTGTACGTATAACCGTATTTGAGCGCTCGCCGGTCGCACACGACCTCATTTTGCCGAGCGTGTGTGCTAGGAGGGCATATCCCCGATGGTTTCTGGGTCATGTGGGAAGGACCCCCCTATCGCCCACACTCACTTGGCGACGGTTCCAAATGCCGTCACGGAAAGGGGTTAAAAACCATTTGTATAGCACCTCGTTGTACCAGTGCCACTATCTGGGATTACGAAGACTTTAATTATGATAGTTATTCTTTGATTGAATGTATTTCTTTGTTACAATCCATGCTAAATTCACCCAACGCATATGAACAAAATAAGGCTTTTACTAAACATATCGTAGAAGGAAAGATGAAAGCTCTAGAAGAAAAGCTAGAATTAGAGATTTCAATTCCTAGAAAATTATATGATGAATGGGAACCCACCATTAAAGTCAAGATAAAAAATTATTAATACAATGCTTTATGTGATTTGGGTGCTAGTGTTTCCACAATTACAAAATCTCTATGTGATGTGCTAGGTTTTACTAATTTGGAAGAATGCTCTCTTAATTTGCACTTGGCAGACTCTATTATTAAAAAGCCTTTGGGAAGAATTAATGATGTTCTTATTATTGCAAATAGGAAATATGTACCCATAGATTTTATTATACTAGATATTGATTATAATCCTTCTTACCCCATAATACTTGGTAGACCGTTCTTATGAACTATAGGTGCCGTGATTGATATGAAAGAAGGGAATATTAAATTTTAGTTTCTGTTAAACAAGGGTATGGAACACTTACCTAGGACTAGAATCAAGCCACCATATGAATCAATCATGAGGGCAACCTATGGAGCAAAAACTGAAGATGACAATACTTGAAACTTTGCATTATGCTAATTTTTCTTGGGAGGCAACCCAATAGTTATCTTAATTTTTCTTGTTTACTTCCCTTTTTCTTGGGTTCACACAATTATGCTACTGTTATGATTGTGTTTTTTATGTTTTAATTAGTGTTTGTGCCAAGTAAAGCCTTTAGGATTATGTTGGATGATAGTTGACTTGATTATGTGAAAAAATAGAAATTTTGTGCCCAGTTCTAGAACTTTTTAAATTCACATAAATGTGATTTTGCTATGAATTTTTTACACATAATTGATATACAAATTTCCCACGCCTTCCTAATTTTTCAGAATTTTTGGAGTTACAGAAGTATGGTCAACATTCAGATTGCTACAGAATGTTCTGTTTTTGACAGATTCTGTTTTCGTTGCATTGTGTGCTTATTTTGATGAATCTATGCATTGTATCGGGGGGGAGGGGTATAATCCATGGTAAAGTTACAATACAATAGGTATAATATAATAAAAAAATATGAATGGGTTTGCAACAGTGCTTAAAGTGGTGATTTGCTTTATCATACTAACGAATCTCACGAAGGTTTTTGTTAAGTTTTCTGTGATTGAAGTTTTCAAGTTTTGGGTGAGATCATGATGGATGAAGGAATAAGGAGTGGCAAGAGCCTAAGCTTGGGGATGCCCGATGCACCCCAAGGTAATATTCAAGGACTCCCAAACATCTAAGCTTGGGGATGCCCCGGAAGGCATCCCCTCTTTCTTCTAACGACCATCAGTAATTTTACTTGGAGCTATATTTTTGTTCATCACATGTCATGCGTTTTTCTTGGAGCGTCATGTATGATATGAGTATTTTCTTTGTTTGCTTTTTAGTTTGCCACAATCATCCTTGCTGAACACACCTATTTGAGAGAGCCATATGTTATCATGATTTGTTAGAATTGTTGTATGTGCTTCACTTAAAAAATTAAGCTAGGCAATTGCTCTATGTGCTTCACTTAAATCTTTTAGAGCACGGTGGTGATTAAATTTTGAAGAAATACTTGAACTCTCATGCTTCACTTATATTATTTTGAGAGTTGACATATGAATTTTTTTAATGAAATATTCTTGCTCTCGTGCTTCACTTAAATCTTTTTTAGAGTTGATAATAGCAATGGTAATTTGCATGAGATATGAATTTGGTCCCAAAGTGATGAATATTCAAAAGGGATATAATAAAAACTTTCATGAAAAGATAATTGGATATTAAAAACTTGGTTCCTTGCAATAGTTTTGTGATATGGAGATAGTGATATGTGAGTCATGTTGGTGAGTAATTATGCTTTATTAAGAATATTGGTGTTAAGGTTTGTGATTCCCTATGCAAGCACGAAAGTCAATAGTTATGCAATGAAGTTACATCCTTATTGTGGTGCATTATTCAATGTTACTTATGTTTAATGCGTGTTTATGACCGTTTTCGTTTTTTGGTTGGTCGCTTCTCAATCTATTTGTTAGCCTTCATTTGTACTAAGCGGGAATGCTGCTTGTGCATCCAACTCCTTAAACCAAAGTTGTGACAAATGAGTCCACCATACCTACCTATATGCGGTGTTTCCTTACCATTCCAAGTAAATTTGTACGTGCCAACTCTAAATATTTAAAATATATTTCCGTTTTGTGTGCCCGTACCGCTCATGAAGCATCAGGGGGTGGCCAATATTTTTCAAGCTAAATATTTTATTCTCACGATGAGTGTTTATTCACTTGTCATTGCACGAGAGTGTGGGAGGTAATGGGATGCCCAGTCCCGAAATAAAAAAATTAATATGATGTTAATAATAAATTTCTTGGAAAGTGTTGGTATGGAAGGCACCCATGGATACGACTAGCCATGGATTGTGAAAGAAAGGTGGAAAGGAAATAAATTGTATTTTCTATTTGGGAACCGCCTATGATTTATCTAGCATGGAAGATATTGGGAATTCTCAGTCGTTTTTGTTCACAGGAAGAGCATGCCTCTCAAAATAATTTTATCTCTCAATTTAAGCTATGAGCTCTGGCACCTCTACAAATCTCTGCTTCCCTCTATGAAGGGCCTTTCTATTTACTTGTATGCAATTTTTATTTTTATTTTTGAGTCTCCATCTTCTCTTATAAGCACCAACTAGGGAACACTATTGTCATACTCATGCATTGGATGTAGCTAATATTTGAGTGTATTTCATGAATGGATCAATGATTGAGCATAATGGGCTAGGGATAGCTTTCTTTAGCATTGATATTTTTAAGGACATGGTTGCTTATTGATATGCTTGAGTATTGATGTCTTCATGTCAAATTATAGACTATTGCTTTGAATCATTCAAGTCCAAATGTCCATGCTATAAAAGAAAACATTGTATGATGAATATGATAGGTAGCATTCCACATCTAAAATTATATTTTTATCATTTACCTACTCGAGGATGAGCAAGAATTAAGCTTGGGGATGCTTGATATGTCTCCAACATATCTATAATTTTTTATTGTTCCATGCTATTATAGTATCAATCTTGGATGTTTTATATACATTTACAAGCAACTTTATATCATTTTTTGGCAATAACCTACTAACTTAGTGCCCAGTGCCAGTTGCTATTTTTTGCTTGTTTTTTTACTTTGCAGAATATCAATACCAAACGAAGTCCAAATGCCACGAAACTTTTTGGAGATTTTTTTCTATCGATAAGAGACCCTGGAAGCTTTGGGAAGACGACTGAGTGGTCCACTAGGCACCAGGGCGCGCCAGGGGCCTCTGGCGCGCCCTAGTGCCTAGTGAGGCCCAGGAGCCTCCGTTTGACCTAACTCTGCCTCTATAAATTCCCTAGAATCAGAAAACCTACCAGGAAGTCCACGAAATACTTTTTCCACCGCAGCAAGCCTCTGTTCTCGAGAGATCCCATCTGGAGACCTTTTCTGGCACTCTGCCGGAGGGGGGATCGATCACAGAGGGGTTCTTCATCATCCTTCCCACCCCTCCGATGATGCGTGAGTAGTTTACCATAGACCTACGGGTCCATAGTTAGTATCTAGATGGCTTCTTCTCTCTTTTTGATCTTCAATACAATGTTCTCCTTGGTGTTCTTAGAGATCTATTTGATGTAATGACTTTTTGTGGTGTGTTTGTTGGGATCCAATGGATTGTGAGATTATGATCAGATCTATCGATGAATATTATTTGAGTTTTCTTTGAACTCTTTTATGCATGATTAATATATCATCGTATTATATTTCTTCTCCAATTTATTAGTTTGGTTTGGCCAACTAGATTGATTTATCTTGCCATGGGAAGAGGTGCTTTTTAATGGGTTCGATCTTGCGGTGCTCAATCCCAGTGACAGAAGGGGACATGACATGTATGTATTGTTGCTATTACTGGTAAAAATATGGGGTTTATTCATACGTGAGTTTATCTTGTACATCATGTCATCTTGCTTAAAGCATTACTCTGTTTTTCCATGAACTTAATACACTAGATGCATGCTGGATAGCGGTCGATGTGTGGAGTAATAGTAGTAGATGCAGAATCATTTTGGTCTACTAATCTTGGATGTGATGCCTATGTATGATCATTGCCTTGGATATCACCATAATTATTTGCTTTTCTATCAATTGCCCAACAGTAATTTGTTTACCCACCGTATGCTATTTTCTCGAGAGAAGCCTCTAATGAAAACTTTGGCCCCCGGGTCTATCTTTTATCATATATTAAATCTAAAATTACTTTGTTGCAATTTCCCTTTATTTATTTTATTTTGTATTTTTATCAGATCTATCTATCAAAAACTATACAATTTAATCTTGCTCGTAACCGTTGAGGGATTGACAACCCCTCTACGCGTTGGATTACAAGTATTTGTTGTTTGTGTGCAAGTGTTGTTTACATAGTGTTTCTTGGTTCTCCTACTGGATTGATAACCTTGGTTTCATAACTGAGGGAAATACTTATCTCTACTATACAACATCATCCTCTCCTCTTCAAAGAAATCCCAACGCAGCTCATAAGTAGCAGGTAATGCAGTTGGCGTGGCTGTCGGCATCAGGAAAGAAGATTTTAGGCGGCGAAAGAAGGTCTGGAGGGGGGATCTCTATTGAGGTGGACGCTTCCGTCGATGGAGCACCTCAAGTGGGGTGGACGATGGCACGGCAGGAGAGGGACAAAACACACAGAGTTTTCTTTGACACCTATCTATAAATGAAGTAAATCTGTAAGGGCTCCTTTGAATTGGAGGATTCCAAAAATGCAAGGACAGGAAAAACACAGGAATAGGATAGGAATACATGTGCAAAACAGAGCATTTGCAAACACAGGATTTATGTCAACCTAGGTGATTGGTTCACATGAATTGGTAGAACACAGGAATGGAGAGAAACATGGTCAAATTAAAGTCAAACCACCTGAAAAATGTAAAGTTAGAATCTTATTATGCCAGTAATGCACTTAGTCCTATTCTTCATGCATAGGAATTTGAAAAGGACGTCCAAGTGGATATTAAAATTCCTACGTTTTTTCTTTGAAAGCGACACGAAAGGAAAAAAAATCCTCCAGTTTTGCTTTGCTCCATTCCTTCTAACCAAATGCATGAATAGTAGTACCATAGGAAACTTTCCAATTCCTATATTTTCCTTCACTTTTTCTTTGAACCAGTGGCGATTCTAGTAGGCAGTCTTCAACAGGCTGAAGCCTTCCCTCGAAAAATGTTTTTGTACTACTACTATTTTGGACCAAGCCAACTAGCTCAACTCCCAAGAAAGCTTAAGTTTTTAAATATATACTACATGTGCTATGTTGTACTCTGAAATTTTTTGAGCTTATATGGACAACATAAGTAGGCCCATTATTCTAGTTAAAAAATTATATCTTGAATAAATCAATTCAGTAATAGTACATGTTCAAATGTTGTAATCTGAAATTTTGTGAGCTTATTTGGTCCACATGATTATGACATAATGGCTATATTCCTAAACATACTCAAATTGTGGTTCAAAACAACATTTGGTTTTCTTCCTGTTAACTTTGTGACCACCCTTCAATTCTTTCTAAATTTGCAACTGCTTTGAACCAAATGATCCCTAAGGGATCGACATGAATGTAGGGTAAAAAAGTGATACGGCGAGTGTACAACCTCTTTGGCATAGCCTTGTCAACCTCATCATCATTGGGTTGGTCGTGGAGGATGGTGCGGCTGGTGTGACTGTCAGAGGCGGGGAAGAAGATCTGAGGCCGTTGGAGACGGCACCGAGGGTACCGCTCCACTGTGATGGACGGTTCCATCATTGGAGCAGCTCCGGTGAGACGGCGAGGCTGAAGCAGGACAAGACAGATAACGTTAATCTAAAGTGGGATTTTAATAGCATCTGCAATAGATGATGTAAAATACATCACCAAAAAGTGCTAGACGTCAAATGCATCAGCCACACCGCAGCCGCTCCAACAGATGCTGTAAAAACTGTTGACTCTGAACTTAACTGAAGAAACTGATTTTTACTGACAAAACTAATTGCACTAGTAGCAGAGCACTCCAATACTAGAAGTTTAGGCCACTCGAGCACTAGTAGCAGAGAAGCAGTGATCTAAATCAGCAGTGGCTCGAGCAGGGAACGCACTAGCAGAGAGCAGCTCGTGTAGCAGCAGCTGCTGCGCCCGGAGTAGCAGCACGAGCGAGAGCTAAAGCAGCAACTCCAGTAGCTGCAGCAGGTCGTGTAGTAGTGCTAGCGAGAGCAAGAGCAGCAGCAGGAACAAGAGCAAGAGCAGAGCAGCAGCACGACCAACAGCAAGAGCAGAGTAGCAGCATGAGCAAGAGACGGAGTAGCAGCAATAGCACAAGCGAGAGCCGAGGCAGCAGTAGCTACTGCTGGTGTGGACATTGCTGCCTAGGGAGCAATACCATGGGGGAGAGACACCATTGAGTAAGTGGCCGGTGACGACACCGTCGACGGAGACACGCCATGGCGGCTCGGGGTCGAGCACAAGCAGCATCGTGAGATCGAATAAAAGAGAAAATGCAGCGATGAGTCTAGAACCTCCTTGGTGGCGCCGAGTAGGCCTCAGCTTCGTCGGAGGAATTGGTGAGGGTGCTGCGGTTCTGGTCGGGCAGCTGAAGACAACATTGTGGGGATGGAGGTGGCGTGATAGACAAGGTGAATGTCGGGGTAGCTCCTTGGAGGTGGAGGACAGGGTGGCTGAACCGGCGAGACGACAAGATCGAGACGGATCCTCATCCGGTGCGGTGGATGAAGGACGTCGAGTTGCTGCTGTGGACGACATCATCGGGGAAGAGGCTCCGGCTAGGCGGCGGTCGGGAGGCGGATGGAGGAGCATGGAGTTTCGCGGGTTTTGGCGGCCTTGAAGTACGAATGGAGGGCAGACGGGAAGGAAGGGGGAGCCATGGCTTAGGGACGTCCTTGTCCGAAATGTGGTGTAACTTACGAAAGTACCCCCACCAGTTTTGACCACGCGACATTGAGGCGGCATTTCTGGCTGAGGGGTAGAAGGGGGATTTCGCCTATCTTGGCTGCGTGACCGATTTCGTAGGAGAGAGTTTTCGCACGCGTTGAAATTTCGGGATAACAAGGTGCGGCGCGGGTTAAAGAGGCGGGAGTTTTGCAGCAGAAGAGACAAGTGATACTCTAGGTTGAAAATTTCAGGATAACAAGGCACAGATTCCATGTTTGGGAGAACAAACTTAACGTGTACAAAAAAATAGACAATTCATACAAGACAAAAGAGAGTCATGTCCCCTTTTACTATATTGCTACAAATGCCATTGAAAAACTACAAGAAAAATCTAAAAAAATTGGGAGAACAAGATTAGCGTGTACAGTACCAAATCAATTCGCACTTCCCTCAACAACAACAAAAACTAATCAATTCGTACCACAAGAAAGAGACATGTCCAGTTTTATATGATTACAAATGCCAGGATCTTGAATGTCAAATTTTGAATCCACGTTCTGTTGAATTGGAATATATCGTAGGTGATCTTGCGGTGTATAATGGATCTAGTCCTATATTTTGATCTTCCATCTTATATGAACATTTTACTTCATCCAATGAATATATATTGTCTTCTACCATATGGACTAAATTTGAATCAAATTTCCCTATTTGAATATGATAGTTATACCATCATTTAAATATTATCTTCATAACAGAAAACATGCATATAGTACTAGTTATATTTAAATATGAGCTACATGTACCATACGATCTCCAATTCAAATATTTGTATCCATTTTATGTTGAATTCAAATCACGGTACATTCATGATCTAGGTAGCCAGACGTTCGGAATAATCTAAACCATGTTTTCATATGTATAATGTGTTTAAAACACACAACAATGCACCTCCCCCCCCCCCCCCCCCCGGCCGCCGCACACGCACACAACATTTAGATGTTAGCTTCGAAAGGCACACATTATCTTAGATTCGAATAGTTATGTCCATGCATGGATGCAATGTGGTCAGACGATACCTACCGTCGGTATCTAAAATTCAAATCTATTTGGGCTTGTTCGATGTGTATATAGTATATAGCACGTTTGATTCAAAACCACACTACACATATCTCCATTATATTCATGCATGCATGAGTTACAAACATCATGATCTCTTATTCAAATATTTGAATCCACTTTTATATTGATTATCATCTATGTGAGTCTTTTACACGCACACGCACACACACACACTCCTCCTCCCTTTGTGGATACCAATAACTTTCCTATCGTGAATGCATTGCACACACACTCCGCACCACTCGGCATCCTCTACATCACCCACACACGTTCTTTTGTTCTTTAGGCCAGTCTCCCATGATCTCCCTATGCCTCTCCATCTCCCTCTTTCCCATGCACACACACCGATCGATATACCACTCTAGCTAGCCAGGCCTGCCTACAACACACAAACATGTACACACATAGTCCCTGCCCTCCTCTCACCATCCATGCCTCCCGCCCTAACTCTGAGGCACACAGGCACTGTCGCCCCCTCTGTTGTTATCCATCTTGCACTTGTATAGTGTCACAAGCTAGCTGCACCCCTCCCCCACCACATACGCCTCTCCCTCTCTTCATCACTCCGGGTGTTCTTTATCTCTCACACATGCATGCGTCTGCACCAATCGATTTCCCTCTATGTGTAGCCAGGTCTCTCGCTATTTTCCCACACAAAACGACCGATCTATATCTCTAGTTAAGTCTCCCCCTCTTTACCCACGTACACATCGACTGAACCACAACCTCTCTACATTGGACCGCCTACCAGACATGTCACACCCTGATTTTTGGCCCTTTATTTTTCTTTTCATTTTGATTTGGATTGCTTTTCTGTGGCTATGTGGTCTTGAAACCTGGAGAGATCATCCTTGATTCCTCTCCCAAGTGGCTTGTCATCCTCAAAACACTTCCTAGACCTTGTCATTTTCATCTTAGCCCAATCCCAATATTCTTTTTATTGGGAATATTCCTTCTTCTATTAAATGAATGATCCTTTTTGCCCTAGGTTGTGAAACAACCTAAATTTCTGTCACTCCCAAAATTCCAAAATAATTCTCATAAATTGTTTGGGTCATATCTTCCACAGATATGTCAAAACCCTTACTTGGCATCATCAAAGATAATTCACAAATATTCCTTTTCTCATTCTGCCTTAAGTGGCTTTTTGAGAAGGAAGTGACATTTATCTTTTCTTGATTGACCCCAAACTTTTTGGACACCTTTTCCTGCCCATATCATGGCCACATGACAAAATTCAACTCAATTTGCCAAGTGAACCTTCCTCAGCAAATTTCTAAAGTTCCTCTCTGAGGGAAGCCTTTGTGAAGAAAGTCCTAACTAGGGTAATCCAAATGAGTTGAAATTTTGCAAGGTCCTTCATATGATCAAATCATCACTCTCCTCAAGTTTTGGGCTCATGTCATCACTCTATGTGAGCTCAGCATCAAATCTTGGTTTCTGGTCAGATTTTCAGGTTGTGAAGCAACTATATTTTATATTGCTTCATTTTTGCTGAAAATTTAACAAGGCATGCTCCTACCCATATAAACTCTCTCAACCAAATTTGGGATCAATTCATCTATCCATTTTCCCTCAGCAATTTTTCCAAATTCTGTGCAGAGAGGTGCATTATGAAGCAAGTACCACTTTGGCTTGTCTAAATGGTATGAAAATTGTATGGCACCCTCATATGCCTAAATCATCATTCCATGACCATTTTCAGCTCAATTCAAGCAAGTATGAGAGTGCTACTTCATATCTTGCAATTCTGACCAGTGGGGCCCTTTCTACAGCAAGTACCCTCTAGACTCCTCCGTTTGGGCTGATATTTTGCCAACACAGTCACCTTGGCATGTGATCAAGCCATGCCAAAGCTCAGCCTCTGCCTCATCCTGGTTTTGTCTCCCTTCAGCACAAACACCTTCCTATGGCTCTGCTATGGCTCCACCTGCTAATCTCTTCTTTGCCCCTGCTCTTGTTTGTTTCTTCATTGGCGCTAAGGTTAGTATGGTCTATCTCCTGGACATGATATGGCTGTACAGAGTGCACCGCGTGCGCCAGTGCACGCAGTGACTATGCGGTCTGGCATGCAAACAGCATGCTCTGGCACGGTTTGGCCACTATTCCCGGCTGGTTCCTCTGCCTCTCGCATCCACATCGTGTCTAGTAGCTCCCCTGTGATCATCTGCATCGCCCTACGTCGCTGCCCCACCCTGCATCGCTGTGGTCGGGTCACCTTCGAGCCGCCCGTGCCACAAGCGCTTCTGCCCTCTTCTTTGTCCTGTCGGCCAGAGCTTCTCGAGCGCTCCCGAGCTCTCCCTGCCCTATTTAAGCTGTGTCGAGTCCCTCCGCAGCTCCCGGGCCTCTTCCCCGCCTCTCTAGCCACCGGAGCCGCTCCATTGCCCCTCTGTCCGCAGCGGACGTCGCCGACCACCATTGCAATCGGGCTGCTTTGAGCTCCTCCTCCCTCCCTGACCACACCACCACCTTCTCCACCTCCCGGCTAACCTCTCCACCCCCTCTCCCTCGCCGGAGTCCTCCCGTGGCCGCGCGCCCCCGTCAACGGCCGCCACCTCCCGTCTCTGCCTCATCTCACCGCCATCGTTCCCGCCCCTCCCCGGTGCTACTGCTGCCCTGGATGAGCGCGACGCCATCCCCGGAGTCTACCGGTGCCTTCAGCTCGGCTGGAGGAGGCCGGAGCCAGCCGGGCCGACGCCGGCATCGCCTCTGCCTCGCCCCTCCCCTGCTTCCTGTCAGGGAGACAACAAGAGAAAGGAGATGAGCGAAGTCGACCCCCTGCCGCGTGGGCCACTCATGTAAGTGGCTGAAAGCCCGGGCCTAGTGCAGTAAGTGGAAACGTATTTCTCATAATGTGTTTTCGTTTATCTGAGAACGTATTCTTGTAGTGCTTCAGACAGAAAGGCGCTTTCCCTTCTCTAAAAGCGTATTTCTCTCTACTGCGGCCAAGAATACGCTTTATCTGTTCTGAAGGCATATTTCCTCTAAATTCGTTTTCTGTTTTCTCAGCCAGGGACCTGTTTGAGGAGTTATTTTTGCAGATAGGTCCCTGATCTTCCACCACTCATGCCTTCGCGATCCTAACTCCGATTGAGGTGAATCCAATCTCATGGTTTCGTCTCGTCGAGCCCATCATGTTGGTACCATTTTCATAATGTTTTCACACTATGAAAATGACCATTTTGCCCTTGCCCCAAATAGCCCCTCTGAGAGAGAAGTGTTTCCGGCGATTCTTTCCGCGGCTTCACCGCACTTCTTCCCAGTGTACCCTTCCTCTCCAGGCAAGCCATGACAGCCACTTGCATGGTAGCATTGCAATAGCAATGGCTTTCAACTTGAATCTTTAATTTGTTTGTGTATGCTATTATTCCATGAATGATTTATTCATGCTCGTGTTTGCATGCTTATGCTTGTGCTATGATCATTTGCATCTAGTTGAGTAGATGTTTACTCATTTATGCTCTTGTTATACTTCAGTCAAATAATTATTTTGATGTTAATGATCATGCTATGCTCTTATGTGATCATGTTATACTATTTTGTTCATGTTCATCATCATGTCCTGCTCATCGGTATAAATGCTTTATTGATGTTGATGTTAAGATCTACATGCTAAATGGTTATGTTACCTATCCATGTTCATGTTGATATCATGCTCATCTGCATTGTTATTTCATCATGTTATTGTGACTCAGTTCATTACATTCAAGTTAAACTGGACTTTAATGCAACTTAAACACCTGTTGGCTGAGTCATAGTGCCGTCGAGATGAGCTGACCACTGCAGCCACATTTGCCTTTATGGAAAGGCCTTAACGCGGTCTATTGTCATGACCTCTCGCCGGTGCCTCCAACTAGGGAAGGTTATGTATGCGCGCTGCCCTGGCCCGGTAGGCGGTGATAATCTTATGTGCCCGAGTTGTTTGCGCGCTTTTGTCCCCGTTTTGGACCGTTTATGTTTTGCCACGACGGTGGCCATTGGTTGTCACGAGGTGACATCGGGGCCACCCAGGACTTAGCCTAAAGGGGAGTTGGTTGAAGTGGCTGGGAGGGTGTCATGCAGTAGATCGGTTTTGTCGGGACACCATTGGTCCACCCAAATGGGAGCACAAAGCCTTGGGTTCCGTAGTGTGGGTACAGTGTGCTAACCTATGCAAAGTGTGCATAATCTATCGATAGCCGCGCCCATGGATAAGGGCCCAGTTCGTAGTAGGTCACACTTTGGGTCAACAGTAATTATAACCTGAATTAATAACAACCCCGGTTTGATGAGGAAAGAAGTTGGTTGATCTTTATGTCGTCACTGGAGGATCGCGATGGTATTCTTGATAATGATGAAGTGATCCTGTGAGGATCCCAATGGTATTCTTGATAATGATGAGGTGATCTTCTGAAGATCCCGATGGTAATCTTGATAATGATTGAAGTGATCCTGTGACCACGATGGTAAGTAAGATTAGCATATATTTGGTGGTTACGCGGTAACCCCGACAGAGTAAGTGATATTTGTAAGTATGTTGCATGCTAGTATCATAATTGTTCATGTCTCGAGTAATATGTTCAGGCCATGCTGATCTTGTTCTAGCTGTATCATGTTCGTCTTGTACATGCCAAGTTGTTCTACTTGTATCATGCTCATCCTTGTTTAACCTGTAAATGCCATGTTGTTGTTTGTCTTGATTGCTTTTGGTTGTTGTGAGCTTGCAAGTACATTCAATGTACTGACCTGGCATGTCATGCCAGTTTGCGGGTCATGCCTTGTCTGCTTACTTGTTTGCCGAGGATTCCTAGTTTGCGAGCTAGGATAAGCATTCCAGCCAGAGTCCCTATGGTGTGGAGTCCATCGCTGTCGTCGTGTTCCGCTGCTAGAAGTTATTCCGCTGCTACAAGTTGTTCTGCTGCTAGCATAGAGCAACCTTGGCAGGCGTAGTGCCGCTGTGCCGATGCAATTCCCTGTTATATCGGAACCCTTGTATCCCCGTATATTTGTAATTTATAGCTGAGTTGTTCCAAAAGACTTGTCTCTGGGCTGGAATACGGGGCGTTCCGGTTTCCTCTGAGCCGGGGTGCCACAAGCATTGGTATCAGAGTAGGTCTGGCTGTAGGACGCCCTAGTCCACGCGAACGTTAGAATGCGGTAGTATAGAGTCTAGTCAGTTTGTTGCATTTGGTTGTTGCATTTGTTTGCTGCATAGCATGCATATAGGCTTATTATCTTGTCACTAACGGTTAATCTTGTGAGTGTAGGTGGCATCGGTTTTGATCCACTACCTACACCCTCCTTCTTTGCATACCTGCTCTTTGGTGTTTGGCGTCATCTCTGTCCTAGCGGAGTGATGCCGAGGTACCAGGTGTTCCAGACACCATTTGTGTGTATCGTATCCTTATCCTTCCGCCAGTCACCCCTATCGTTTCGATGATAGACATGTTTCTATCCCGGATCATGCCGTTCATCTCGCCGTGTTTGGCAACCCTTACTGATATCTGCTGTCAGAAAAGGGCAATGCCAGCAGGCCTTGTTTTTCACCGCTGTCCTACTCTATCACCCCATTCTTTGGACGTGTACGGTTCCCTTCCATCCGCTTGATGATGATGTGGTTGTGACCTCCGTGTTCCGCCACATGATCATCAAGTCCGTCCTCACCTCTGTATCCATCCAGATGCAACCGGTGTTAATCCAGCGCTTGGTGTAGCCTTGTTTACACCAACTCCTTCTACACTTGGATTCACTTTCGTGCACACCATCACAACATGTTAGACCGTAATGCCGGAGTTTCCGTGAGATTTGTGTGCTTAGGTATGCATGCATATTATTGTGGTGAATAGCAGTAATATGTGATGTTGCTTGAATATAATATTATTTGTATGCTTTGTGTGCATTTGTTTTAGTTGTTTATTTTGCTTCTTTCTTTGGGCCTTCGGTGTTGCCTTATTTTCCCCTTATTAAAGTTGCTCATCAACCAAAAGTGGACCCGAAGAGTCAGTAAGGAGGCAAATACTTGGAAGCTCAGCTAAATAGTATGGAATTCTCAGCCGACTGCATTGTATTGGGAATAACCGGTCTGAATACAAATGATATCCTGGCTTGATTATCCGCGTCAAGTATACATCAGTGTGTACCCTTCACATCAGTAATGATGACATCAACCGAAAGACAGATTGTGTGCAAGACCAATAGTATATATCGAGTCAAAGGTATGGTTCATATACAAGGTTGGTTATGCTATGAGTAAGATTTGAACCATGCTATACACTGGAAACAAGTCAGAATGTACTATGAATTTAGTGCTCCGCAAGAAGGATAGTCGAACAACCTTTTTCATATGAGTAATCGGCAGCAGAAATATTAAAGGGTATATATATGGCATTTAGTCAGCATACCACAGTAAAAAGTTCTGGTGTAAGCAACTCAGTCTTCCCTCGCAAGCTACCCGAGAAGCTTCCAATGCAAGATTCCTCTATCTTCTCGAGCACGATAGGTGGATGACTTCTTGGGTAAGATACTTTGCCTTCTTCAGTACGCCACCGCAAAAGCTTCCAGCACAAGGTACCGAGTCTTCCCCAGCAAGTCTTTAAGGGGGAGCTTCTGAAGTATGGTACCCAGTCTTCCTCAACAAGATGCCCCGATGAAAGCTTCAAGCACAGGCTATTCAGTCTTCATCAGCATGATACTCTCGATGGTTTCCAACACAAGCTCTCCAATCTTCCTCAGTACAACATTGGTTCAAGATATTACACCGTGAGTTGGCAACATATGGCGGTGCATCCCAAGAATCAGATCTATAACAGTTTGTTCAGAAACAAGAATCAGTCAGAACACAAGTGTCTACCTCGGGAAATCAAATACTTATACTGTAAGCATGCTGCAAAGTCCTTGCAAGTCGCTGATATGATGAAGTCAAGGCAGGAACCCGACAACCTCACCAGTTAATCAAGAGGAAGAAAACTAGTTATGCACCCCAGTGAGTGATGGAAGACCGACAAGCTTTGAAGAAAGACAACATGGGACAACAATTTTGGCCGTGCTTATCAAGGTCAGCTTTCTCACACCTAGCAAGGTGATATCGTTAACCTTTGTCACTGTCTTCTATGATTACAATGGACTCCGTATAAGGCACGTGAACCTGGTATATATTCGATGACCCAACACATGAACAAGGATAAGTTACGAATGTCGGAATATTGCACCCGATAGTACGTATGGTCACACAAAGAATAAATATATGGCCAAGCTCTTTCCAGCAAAGGATCCAGACAAAGAGACCAATAATGAAGGAGCCAGACGGGCAATACAGGACCACCGTCAGTCCAGTCTGTGGATACTATCGTTATAAGGTCGTACCCCTTTATGCTGGTCACGATAGGTGACAGTCAAATATTTGGTACGGATCGGATACTCAAGACAGTGGAGCTAGCCAAGATAATTCAGGAATCCGTGCCAGAAGTCAGATTCCGTCAGGAAACACGGTTATGATTCACAACTTTGTTTTGAACCCAGAGGACATGCATCTGTTTTAGTAATTCAATGCAAGAAGTAAAAGGTTTCATGTCCACCGATAAAGTTGTTCACAACTCCATGGAATGTGGTCAGTGTGACGCATCCATCAGAAACAACTCTCGGACTTGTGAAGGGCACGTATGCTAGTCAGGATAACCTACCGCCCCCCATCTAAGTCAGCAAATATGAAACAAATTGGAGCCAGTACAAATATGAACATGTGGGGTAAGACCTGTCAGACTGAGGATATAGTGACACGAACCACCCCAGAACAAGGCGGTCAAGTCAGATGAAATTTAATGGGAACATAATATAAAGGAAAAGGATACCCGAGTTGGAAACGATTTCCTTAAGTCACGTATATTCACATTTGTTCCCTAAGCAACCAAATCTTGAGGACGAGATTTCTTTAAGGGGGGAAGGTTTGTCACACCCTGATTTTTGGCCCTTTCTTTTTCTTTTGATTTTTTCTTTGGATTTTTCTTTGGATTGCTTTTCTGTGGCTATGTGGTCTTGAAACCTGGAGAGATCACCCTTGATTCCTCTCCCAAGTGGCTTGTCATCCTCAAAACCCTTCCTAGACCTTGTCATTTTCATCTTAGCCCAATCCCAATATTCTTTTTATTGGGAATATTCCTTTTTCTATTAAAGGAATAATCCTTTTTGCCCTAGGTTGTGAAACAACCTATATTTTTGTCACTCCAAAAATTCCCAAATAATTCTCATAAATTGTTTGGGTCATATCTTCCACAGATATGTCAAAACCCTTACTTGGCATTATCAAAGATAATTCACAAATATTCCTTTTCTCATTCTGCCTTAAGTGGCTTTTTGAGAAGGAAGTGTCATTTATCTTTGCTTGATTGACCCCAAACTTTTTGGACACCTTTTCCTGCCCATATCATGGCCACATGACCAAATTCAACTCAATTTGCCTAGTGAAACTTCCTCAGCAAATTTCCAAAGTTCCTGTCTGAGGGAAGCCTTTGTGAAGAAAGTCCTAACTAGGGTAATCCAAATGAGTTAAAATTTTGCAAAGTCCTTCATATGATCAAATCATCACTCTCCGAAAGATTTGGGATCATGTCATCACTCTATGTGAGCTCAGCATCAAATCTTTGTTTCTGGTCAAATTTTCAGGTCGTGAAGCAACTATATTTTATATTGCTTCATTTTTGCTGAAAATTTACAAAGGCATGCTCCTACCCATATAAACTCTCTCCACCAAATTTGGGGTCAATTCATCTATCTATTTTCCCTCAGCAATGTTTCCAAAATTTTGTGCAGAGAGGTGCATTATGAAGCAAGTACCACTTTGGCTTGTCCAAATGGTATGAAAATTGTATGGCACCCTCATATACCTAAATCATCATGCCATGACCATTTTCAGCTCAATTCAAGCAAGTATGAGAGTGCTACTTCATATCTTGCAATTCTAACCAGTGGGTCCCTTTCTACAGCAAGTACCCAATAGACTCCTCCGTTTGGGCTGATATTTTGCCAACACAGTCACCTTGGCATGTGATCAAGCCATGCCAAATATCAGACTCTGCCTCCTCCTGGTTCTGTCTCCCTTCAGCACAAACTCCTTCATGTGGCTCAGCTATGGCTCCACCTGCTAATCTCTTCTTTGCCCCTGCTCTTGTTTCTTTCTTCATTGGCGCTAAGGGTAGTATGGTCTATCTCCCGGACATGATATGGCTGGACAAAGTGCACCGCGTGTGCCAGTGCATGCGGTGACTATGCGGTCTGGCATGCAAACAGCGTGCTCTGGCATGGTTAGGCCACTATTCCCGGCTGGTTCCTCTGCCTCTCGCATCCACATCATGTCTAGTAGCTCCCCCGTGATCGTCTGCATCGCCCTGCGTCGCTGCCCTGCCCTGCATCGTTGTGGTCGCGTCGCCGTCGAGTCGCCCGTGCCACAAGCGCTTCTGCCCTCTTCTTTGTCCTGTCGGCCGGAGCTTCTCGAGTGCTCCCGAGCTCTCCCCTGCCCTATTTAAGCTCTCCCGAGTCCCTCCACAGCTCCCGGGCCTCTTCCCCGCCTCTCTAGCCACCGAAGCCGCTCCATTGCCCCTCTGGCCGCCGCGGACGTTGTCTGCCACCATTGCAATCGGGCTGCTCCGAGCTCCTCCTCCCTCCCTGACCACACCACCACCTTCTCCACCTCCCGGCGAACCTCTCCACCCCCTCTCCCTTACCAGAGTCCTCCCGTGGCCGCGCGCCCCCGTCAACAGCCGCCACCTCCCGTCTCTGCCTCATCTCACCGCCATTGTTCCCGCCCTTCCCCGGCACTGCTGCTGCCCTGGATGAGCGCGGCGCCATCCCCGTAGTCTACCGGTCCCTTCAGCTCGGCTGGACGAGGCCGGTGCCAGCCGGGCCGGCGCCGGCATCGCCTCTGCCTCGCCCCTCCGCTGCTTCCTGTCGAGGAGACAGCGGGAGGAAGGAGATGAGTGAAGTCGACCCCCCTGCCGCATGGGCCACGCTTGTAAGTGGCTGAAAGCCCGGGCCCAGTGCAGTAAGTGGAAACTTATTTCTCATAATGCGTTTTCGTTTATCTGAAAACGTATTCTTGTAGTGCTTCAGACAGAAAGGCGCTTTCCCTTCTCTGAAAGCGGATTTCTCTCTACTGCGGCCAAGAATATGCTTTATCTGTTCTGAAGGCATATTTCCTCTAAATATGTTTTCTGTTTTCTCAGCCAGGGACCTGTTTGAGGAGTTATTTTTGCAAATAGGTCCCTGATCTTCCACCACTCATACCTTCGCGGTCCTAACTCCGATTGAGGTGAATCCAAGTCTCACGATTTCGTCTCATCTAGCCCATCATGTTGGTACCATTTTCATAATGTTTTCACACTGTGAAAATGACCATTTTGCCCTTGCCCCAAACAGCCCCTATGAGAGAGAAGTGTTTCCGGTGATTCTTTCCGCGGCTTCACCGCACTTCTTCCCGGTGTACCCTTCCTCTCCAGGCAAGCCAATACAGCCACTTGCATGCTAGCATTGTAATAGCAATGGCTTTCAACTTGAATCTTTAATTTGTTTGTGCATGCTATTATTCCGTGAATGATTTATTCATGCTCGTGTTTGCATGCTTATGCTTGTGCTATGATCATTTGCATCTAGTTGAGTAGATGTTTACTCATTTATGCTCTTGTTATACTTCAGCCAAATAATTATTTTGATGTTAATGATCATGCTATGCTCTTATGTGATCATGTTATACTATTTTGTTCATGTTCATCATCATGTCCTGCTCATTGGTATAAATGCTTTATTGATGTTGATGTTAAGATGTACATGCTAAATGGTTATGTTACCTATCCATGTTCATGTTGATATCATGCTCATCTGCATTGTTATTTCATCATGTTATTGTGACTCAGTTCATTACATTCAAGTTAAACCGGACTTTAATGCAACTTGAACACCTGTTGGCTGAGTCATAGTGCCATCAAGACGAGCTGACCAGTGCAGCCACATTTGCCTTTATGGGAAGGCCTTAACACGCTCTATTGTCATGACCTCTTGCCGGTGCCTCCAACTAGGGAAGGTTATGTACGCGCGCTGCCCTGGCCTGGTAGGCGGTGATAACCTTGTGTGCCTGAGTTGTTTGCGCGCTTTTGTCCCCATTTGGGACCTTTATGTTTTGCCACGACGGTGGCCGTTGGGTGTCAAGAGGTGACATCGGGGCCACCCAGGACTTAGCCCAAAGGGGAGTTGGTCGGAGTGGCCGGGAGGGTGTGATGCAGTAGATCGGTTTTGTCGAAACGCCGTTGGTCCACCCGAATGGGAGCACGAGGCCTTGGGTTCTGTAGTGTGGGTATAGTGTGCTAACCTCTGCAGAGTGTGTATAATCTATCTATAGCTGCGCCCGCGGATATGGGCCCAGTTCGTAGTAGGTCACACTATGGGTCAACAGTAATTATAACCTGAATTAATAACAACCCCGGTTTGATGAGGAAAGAAGTTGGTTGATCTTTATGTGGTCACGGGAGGATCGCAATGGTATTCTTGATAATGATGAAGTGATCTTGTGAGGATCCCAGTGGTATTCTTGATAATGATGAGGTGATCTTGTGAAGATCCCGATGGTATTCTTGATAATGATTGAAGTGATCCCGTGACCACGATGGTAAGTAAGATTAGCATATATTTGGTGGTTACGCGGTAACCCCAACAGAGTAAGTGATATTTGTAAGTGTGTTGCATGCTAGTATCATAATTGTTCATGTCTCGAGTAATACGTTCAGGCCATGCTGATCTTTTTCTAGCTATATCATGCTCATCTTTTACATGCCATGTTGTTCTACTTGTATCATGCTCATCCTTGTTTAACCTGTAAATGCCATGCTGTTGTTTGTCTTGATTGCTTTTGGTTGTTGTGAGCATGCAAGTACATTCAATGTACTGACCTGGCATGTCATGCCAGTTTGCAGGTCATGCCTTGTCTGCTTACTTGTTTGCCGAGGATTCTGATTTTGCGTGCTAGGATAAGCGTTCCAGCTAGAGTCCCTGCGGAGTGGAGTCCATCGCTGTCATCGTGTTCTGCTGCTATAAGTTATTCCGCTGCTATGAGTTGTTCTGCTGCTAGCATGGAGCAACCTTGGCAGGCGTAGTGCCACCGTGCCGATGTAATTCCCTATTATATCGGAACCCTTGTATCCCCGTATATTTGTAATTTAGAGCTAATTTGTTCTATGCCAGCAGTGCCGTATTCCAGAAGACTTGTCTCTGGGCTGGAATACGGGGCGTTCCGGTTTCCTCTGAGCTGGGGTGCCACAAGTGTTGGTATCAGAGCAGGTCTGGCTGTAGGATGCCCTAGTCCACGTGAACGTTAGAATGCGGTAGTATAGAGTCTAGTCAGTTTGTTGCATTTGGTTGTTGCATTTGTTTGCTGCATGGCATGCATATAGGCTTATTATCTTGTCGCTAACGGTTAATCTTGTGAGTTTAGGTGGCATCGGTTTCGATCCACTACCTGCACCCTCCTTCTTTGCATACCTGCTCTTCGGTGTTTGGCATCATCTCTGTCCCAGCGGAGTGATGCCGAGGTACCAGGTGTTCCAGACACCATTTGCGGGTATCGTATCGTTATCCTTCCGCCAGTCACCCCTATCGTTTCAATGATAGACATGTTTCTATCCAGGATCATGTCATTCATCTCTCCGTGTTTGGCAACCCTTACTGATATCTGTTGTCAGAAAAGGGCAATGCCAGCAGGCGATGTCTCTCTTTTTCAGTCAATATATATTTATGAATAAAATGAGGAGGCGGCATCAATGAAGCCTCGTGGCACAAGTGGAGGTGTTGTTTCGCAGCTTCTTGTGTGGATTGATCACACTGACGTGCTGATGGTTCTAGAAGAACGTCGACACTGTTGGGTATAATGAGGTTACTATAGATGCGAATCCCAGGTACTTAGACCATTGGATCAACATAAATGAACGTCTAATATCGCGTCACACGTGAAATTGAGAATTTCTAAACTGCTTATAGATATAGCCAGCAGCGGGCTACTCATTTTTTGCTCCTAGAGGTTGCGGACGTCTGGCTCCTCCATGATGGCCTCTAAGAACGCGTGCCCACGTACCCGTCCGAGAAGCGTATGTAAACCGTCGGGCAAACTCCCACGGCCCCACTACACTTAGAAAGAAAGATAAAAAAAACCTCGCTTCCCGCACTGGAAAAACACTGCCCTCGCCTTTCTAATGGGGATTTCTATCGACCGATCTCGTTAAGGAGCCAAAGAAATTGTTACCCTTTACAAATAAAGTTAGGCGGTAAACTTACAGCCCGTCGCGTTGGTGTCGCCCCAACACACAGTCGGTCCGGCCCGCCACTCACCGAAGGGACGCGCATTGGCTTGGTGTGTTACTGACATGTGCGACCGCATGTAAGAAGTAGCACCAACACATAGTCGGTCCGGCCTGCCGCTCACCGAAGGGATGCACATCGGCTTGGTACATCACTGACATGTGTGGCCGCATGTGAGCAGTGGCATGAACAGACGGTATGTCCGGCACGCCGCTCACCGAAGAGACGCGCATCGGCTTGGTACATCACTTATCTTTGACCGCATGTGAGCCGTAGCAAACCGACATGCCAAGCTCCCCTACCTACCACGCGCCCAAAGCCCGACCTTTTATTTTAATAATATTGTAGATCCCTTTAAAAAAAAGTAGATTGCACCATGGAGCAGAGTCAGCAGACCATGGCGGTTGCGAACGCTTGTGTGGCAGTTTCATGGGTAGGGGAGGGACGTGGTGTGGCAGTTTTGTAAAATGCCATGGCACTTGTTTTCTTACTGCTGCTTTCGTCCAATAACTTGCACCGTCGGATGCATATCTTACGGTTATGGGGGCGTTCATAGGGAATAGCCTCATGGCGAGCTATTGACTAGTCTTTTTTTCACATGCATTACATCGACACATGTCATCTCTCTCCCTCTTTCCCACGCACACACCTAGTCTGTCGAGACTTCTCGCACACACCATCTCTAGCTCTCTAGGTCAATGCCACCCACATACACTTGTACTCTACATTTAGTATGTTGTACATGAAGAGAAGAGGTCCACGCACGCACTCGTCCTCTCTCATACACGCATATGTAGCTATGAATTGTAGTGTTCTCAACCATCCGATTGGCTCTATCAATGGTTCATGTTGCTCCTTGGCCTTGAGATTGAAAAGTTCAAAATGCAGAGGCTTAGCTGGAGACGCGAGGTTTTGGTTAACGTGCGTGCCGGACACGGCACCAATATGACACAAGCTTGGTCTGCCTGGTGCGCTGTGGGGTGAGTACTACTAGTAGTACTACTACTTGATGTGTCGCGTCAACTCGTAGAAGTATGCAACACTTCTCCAACAAACAAGCATATAAGCAGCTTATATTTAGGTTTACTTCTTACCCAAAGGATCTTATATCCAACAGACACAAAATATCCCTTCGATTGATGGAAATTACTTTAACTGTTGATCTGATGTCGAAGTAATTGCTACATCGCCACCAAAATCGACCATCTCTTAAGATAAAGTAGACCAAACTAAACCCTATATTAGCATATTACTAAGATAAATAGAAGGCACTATAGAATCATTTAGGAGGTGAGCTTGTCAATCTGAATGTGGAGGGACACCATCCTCGACAACCCAGCCCCGACCAGCAGCTTGGGCGGCACTATGAAGAAGGTCAACTCCTCCATGGCGACGGCGCTCGGCTCCTTGCTGCTTGTCACCTTGATTTCCACCTTGACGGTGTCGGTCCTGCCTTTGGGCTCCCCCAGCAGGCCGTTGGCCCACACCTTGGTCACGTAGTGCGGCAGTGGGGACGCCCCGCTCTAATGCAGACGACTGACATGGCGATAGGCGCGCCGATGTCGAGCACACCACCGTCCATGAAAAGCGTGTGGCTGTCCTCCTCCGCGAACAGCAAGCACCGCGGCTCCAACATCGGCACCTACAGCTAGAGGACCTTGCCGTACTAGATCCTGTTCACGGGCATGTGATGCACAGTGCTAATGTGGTGGGGGGTGCCGGCGGGGGGCCTTCGTAGCCGTAGTTGGGCACAGGGCATTTACAGGGCGCGAGCGACACACGCTCTGGTGATTGGCGAGCTTGTGGTAAGTGACGTAGAGCCCACAACCTTCGTGCAGGCACTCCACCCTCACCAAGGAGAGGATGGCATCCATCATCGTCTTGCGCACGTCGAAGCTGCCGCCGCGCTCGCACTTCTGGGACTGTCGCTGGTTCCCGGGGCGCTCGCTGTGGCAGTCGGCGCAGGCCAGGTGCTCTCCCTTGCACTGCATAAATCAATTGAACACCACATCAATCAAGAAACCTGCACCTTGCTCGATCAGCCGAATGGACGAGATGTATTCTAACCTCATACATAGGAGGCTTCAAGGGGCGGAGGCACAAGGGGCAGTGGAGCAAGGTGAGGTCCATAGAGACCTCCATCTTCGAGTCCTATTCCGTCGGCATTATCTCGCCCTCCTCGTGCACCACGATTTCTCGCTTTAGGGCCGGGGCACAAAGTTTTACCATCACATATTCATACTACTTCAAGGTGCATTAAATCAACACACGCAAGGATCAAAAGGAAAGTCATGACATGCATGCATGCGTTGTAATTAATGCATGCGTAAACACAAATTTTTGAAATATATCGATTGCACTACTTTGATGTGTCGTGTTAACTTGTACAACAAAGAGAAGCTTGATTACAACACCCTCTCCCTCGCCCATGAGTGTGGTGGCTCGCAGGACGAGGAGAAGCTTTTGCTACACGCTCTCCCTCCCGCACGCGGTGGACATGCAGCAGTTCCTTCGGTTTCAGATGGCCAGAAGCATACTACTTCACTATATTAGTACCATCATTGTTCGACTTCCCTAAGAGGCAAAGAGCCAAGCGCAACCCGAATGCTTGCGTGGTAGTTTCATGTGTAGGGGAGGTACTAGTAACATAGTCTAGGATAGTGTGTACTATGTTACTATCCACTACTACTATGGAGTATGGAGTAACATAGCCTAGGGTACCGTGTATGTTGGGCATCCACAATGTTTTGTTTTGCCGCCTCTAAATGCTGCCTCTAAGCCTTGGAAGCTGATGCCATACACTGTAGACCATGCCTCTAAGCTTAAAATCGTTGGAGTCACCTCCATGCTAAGAGGCCGTCTCCAAGCATTTTTTTATTAAAATAATCTTCTAGCCCTACTTGTCATCCTGGTGATTGTAGTTTGCACGCTGATCTGGTCAAGAGAGGAATATATATTTTAACTTGTGGTGGGGTGAATGTTAGAGGCTGCAGCAAATATTATACACTGTGGGTCTTTTAGCCAAGTTTAGAGGCAAGCATGTGGGGCCCGTATTAGAGGCAGTGCTGCCTCCAAACACAAGAGGTGCTGACTGTGAAAAGTTTACCATCACATGTTCATACTTCAAGGTGCATTAAATCAACATATGCAAGGAGCAACAGGAAACTCACGGCATGCATGCATGCATGCATTGTAATTAATGCATAGGTAAACATAACTTTTTGAGAAAATCGAGTGTACTACTTTGATGTGTCGCATCAACTCATACAACAAGGAGAAGCTTGATTACCAGTACTCCCTCCGTCCAGGTGCGTAAGTCATCTTAAGTTGTGCACCACGACCAAGGCGAAGGGGAAAACAAGAGAACTTAATGTTTCTTTTCTTATTAATAGCATTGCATGCAATAAACTGACCACTGCATGTCATGTTTGTTAGTCTCAAGTCACTGAAAGCATACATGTGGAGACCCCCTCTCCCTCCCCTCCTTGGCCGCTCCCGCGAGCGCCGCTGGGGGGAAACCCTAGTGCGCGGGCTCGGCCCCCCTCCTTGCTCCTTCCTCCCCTTGCCGCCGCCCCGGCGTGCTGGCAGGCAAAGCCCGGCCAGCTCGGACGGCGGCGGGGCCTCTACCTCCCCCGGGCGAAGCCGGATGGCGCGGGCCATCTGGGTTGTGCGGCGGCGCGACGCGGGCTCAGGGCGCGGCGGCGCGGCCTGCTGGCGGCGGCGTGGAGTGGCTGGTGCGGACTGGGGGCGTGCCCTGCTCCCGACGGCGGTGGCTTTGGGTGCGGCTCTGATCTGACGCAGTGTGACACCCTCGTTTTTGCCCTTTTTCTTTTTTGGATTTTATTGCAATTTGGTTTGAGTTTTAGTTTTTTTTGAATCAACTCATCTGGACTTAACACTTGGGCATTGTTTTGATTTTCACCCAAGTGACTCCTCTTCATCTCAAAAACATCTCTTGCCCTCTGTTATATTCAAATATTACCTTGGGAATATTTTTCTCAAATGAAAAATATTCATTTCCTTCTGAAAAAGCCCTATATTCACTTCTGCTCCAAAGCAACCCTCATTTTTCCTGCTCACAAAAATCTGAGAAAATTCCCAAGTATTCTTTGAACCTTGGCCCAACTTATTGTGCAAAAATATTTCATGGTTATTTGGAATATTCTTGCTGTAGAAAATCTTTTCCATTCTGGTCAGAAAATGCCCTTTGTGAGGGAAGTGTATTTTTGCTTGATCAAATTGAGCTAAAATTTTTATGGGTTAATGACCTTCCTAGGTAACCCTTAACTACCAAAAGTCAGCTCCTAACTCTCTCTAGAATTCTCTCTACCAAGCTCACAAGTTTCTGTCCAAAAACTTGCAGTGGAGCACAAGTCTCATCTGGTCGGCCTGGCAGTGATCCATCAGTTTAGTGTGACCCAACACTGCAAAGACAAGCCACCAGACATGAACTTACCTCTCAGGCGCGCCGCGTGTGCCAGTGCACGCGGTGACCGTGTTTGTCCAAGCATGCTGGCATGCTGTCGACGCGCTCTGGGCAGTGGCAGTCCCTCTATTCAGCCCGTGCACTCGCCAATGGCCAAGCCAGCTTGTCTTCCTCCTCCTGCTGCCTCGACCCGTCGTCCATGACCTCTCCCTGGCGCTCCCCGACACCGGCGACAGCCACAGCGAGCACGAGCACGGCGGAGCAGAGGCTACAGTGAGCTCGTGCCCTTGTCTTTGTCCTCCTCCGGCGTCGTGTGCTTGGCCGCACGCATCCATAGTGGTCGCGTGAGCCCCTAGCTCTTTCCCCCCTCTCACTGACCCTGTTCATCACCGCTCGCCGCTTCTAGAGCCCTCTCCGACGATCCCGATCCCCCTCTCGCCCGTGGCTATAAATAGAGGACCTCCCGAGCTTTTCCGACCACCCCACTCTCCTCCCCTGACCCCCAAACTCCTCCTAGATAGCTACGGCCAGGCCAGGCGGGCCTCTGGCCGCCGTTCTACTTCAAGGCTCGCCGGCAATTCCCCCTCGGTGCCTTGCTTCTCCGGTGATCCTCGATGCCCACCGACCGTCCAGGAGTGTGCGTGGTGCTCTGCGGGTCCCCGACGATGCTGCTGGAGCCGCTAGAACTGCCTCACCTCACCGTCATCTTCCTATCCGGCAAGCTCCCTCCGCTGCCGTCTCTGGAGAGCTCCGTGGCGACCTCCTCCATCCATCTCCGGCGAATCCTCGGGTACGTGCATACTCACTGTACTGAGGCGCGTCCATCCATCCAATCGGTGGCGGCAGCCGTGGTCTCCTCGCCGGAGAACCATCGGCGACCGCGCCGCCTCCCGTGTTTCTCTTTCTCCCTCTCTCTTAACCCTACTAGTGGGGCCTGCCCATTAGCCTCACTGTGCGGCCGCCAAAGCGGTATAAGTGGAGGCACATTTCTAAAATACATCTTTGATGTCACCCCCTTTGGTTATTTTTCTAAATTCAATTTAATTCAGAATATTGACCAAACTTTGACCATCTCTAGTTTCTATTCTACAAGTCCAAATGACATGATTCTTTTTGCACTGGTTTGTATTGAGCTCCTCTATCAGCATGCAAAAGATGAGATTTTTGCTTGCTGTGAATATTTTATGGTGCATTTATATGTGTAATGTGACATTTTCTTTTTGCTATTTGAAATGTTTTCAGAAGGAACTTGCTGCCTTGAGGAGAACCAGGAGGAGTGTGACCCTCCTCTGCACTAAGGCAAGCCATCACAAATATTTGCAAGAGTGTCATTTCAATAACTATGATTTTCAATTGAATATGGTCTTTTATAATGCATATAGAAAATTCATATAATATCACTTGATGCTATTTTTATGTTCATGATATGCTTGGTATGTTATCAGTGGTATTTTAGTTGAATGACTTCGGAGATGCAGTAGGGTAAAATGATGAGAAGCATGATTAAGTTCATATCGGTATTATGTTGAATGGTGCATATATAGTTCATTGCATTTTCATGGCATATTATGACTCGGTAATATTTATTTGCAAGTTGAAACCTGATTAAAAATCCAACTTGAACATGATGTTGATCGAGTCATGGTACCACCGAATCGAGCTTCCCAAGTGCAACCACATTTGCCTTTTATGGGAAGGCCCTTCCTCGGTCTGTTGTTATGCCTCTCGCCGGTGCCTCCAACTAGGGAAGGTTATGCGCTTGTGCTACCCTAGCCCGGTAGGCAGTGTGGCACCCCGGCTCAGAGTAAACCGGAACGCCCCGTATTCCAGCCCAGGGATAAGTCCTCTGGAATACGGCACTGTTGGCATAGAACAAATCAGCTCTTTATTACTACGGACAAGGTTACAAAGGGTATATGGATTACATCGGCACGGCGACACTACGCCTGCCCGGGGTAGCTCTATGCTAACAGCGGAGTAACTCTCTTGGTAGTGGAACAGCGACGACGGTGATGGACCCCACTCCGCAGGGACTCTGGCTAGAACGCGTATCCTAGGTCGCAATCTCGGATCCTCGACAAGCAAGCAATCACGGCATGACCTGCAAACTGGCATGACACGCCAGGTGAGTACTTTGAATGTACTCGCAAGCTCACAGCAAACATCAGCATTAAAGCAAGACAACATCATAGCAAAATAGCTACTGAAGTAAATGCAATAAGGTGAAGCATATTAAGTAGTTTAATTCAAACTCCGAATAATCTCAGGATCCAATCCGAATCTGTTCCAAGTCCAACCCCAATCATGTGACCTTTCATCTCATAGCCATCCCATGGCTGACATATCAAATACCTGATTCCATCTGCATGACAGGTCTGACAAACTTACTCTCCTCCGGGTTGTCTCACAACCCTCAGAATACTCATGAACCACCGAGTACTTTTGATATTACGACGAGTTCTTCCCTTATTATCACTATTATGGTTGACCACCTAGTGAGGTCTGGACGGACTGTCCAATACCGTGGACACGGCTATTCGAATAGATTTTACACTCTGCAGAGGTTGCGCACTTTACCCACATCATGGAGCACTGACCTCGTGATCCCATTCGGGTGGACCAGCGTTGCTCCAACGAAACCTGCCTGACCCGTGACTCCCTCATCGTACCACCGGCAATCATCCTCCCCCAGAGTCAAGCCCTGGCTGGCCCCTGTGTCCTCGTGACACTTGCCACCGTCGTGGCCACACTGAACTGTCCCAAACGGGGACCTGGTACCATACAACTCAACTGGGCTCACAAGGTTATCGCCGCCTACCGGGCCAGGGTAGCGCGCACGCATAACCTTCCCTGTCGGGCGGTACCGGTGAAAGAGCACGCGATCAGACCAAGTCAAGGCCGTCCCATACCGGCAAATGTGGTTGCACGGATAAGTCCGGACAGGTGACTCAAGGTCAACCATCAAACATCTAATCCTCGAACAATCTCTGTCATGGCTGACACTCCGATATCATAGCAATCCAATAACCAATATGCTTAAGCCACTGCTACTAACTCATCTCCACGAACTGCCGGATGAAATCCACAATAATCATAGACAGTGATCTCAACATCATAGTATCAACAAGTGGGTAAACTACTAGTCACTAATAATCCGGTACTCCACATGGTAGTCACCTATTCGAGAATTAACTCCAACATTGCATAATCCAATTCATTACACAGATACTCATACTTGCTGTTAAAGTAAATAGTTAAACTATGAAATTGCAATGCGATGATGCAGATGAGAGTTGTGGCTTGCCTGGGGTGAGGGATCCATCGGGAAGGAGTGCGGAATGGTCGCGGAAGGAGTTGCCGGAAACAGTTCTTTGTCGGAGGGGCTGTTTACGGACAAGGGCAAAATGGTCATTTCCACAGTGTTAAAACATTATGGAAATGATACCAACAGATAGAGTTCGACGAGACAAATAAGTCGGCTTTGGGTTCACCTCGATCGGAGTTAGGAGTGAAGAGATATAGTGGTTTGACTGCCAGGGACCTAGCTGTAAATATTTTTATTCACATATGGGTCCTCAGCATTTTTTTCCACTGGATAAAAGAAAACGCGCTGTTTACTCGGGCCATTCTGGGCCGAAAGCAAACAGCGCCCGGGCCACTGGCCAGGCCGCGCAGCTGGCTGCTCTACTTGGGCCGGCCCAGCGGCCATAGCCCCCTCTATTCAAAAAAAAGGCCCGGGGCCCGCTGGCCTATCTCCTTCCTCCTCCCGCCCCTGCACACTCCGGCCGAGAGGGGAGCTCACCCCAACGGCCACCGCCGGCGACTCCAACCACCTTAGAGGACGGGCGACCTACCAAAATGCTCAGCGGAGCAAACCTCATCGGTGGGTGGAGGTCTCCACAGCCGGGGAGCTCCGGAACAGAGGTGGCCGCGCTCGCGGCGGAGGGCGGCTTCGGCTGCAGGTGGGCCAGCGTCTACAGAGGGGAAGAGGAGGGATTGAGGCTATGGGGAGGCTCGCCGGGCTCCGGTGCTTCGCCTGGAAGTGGAGGAACGAAGGAAGGAGGAGGGGTTCGCCGAAATTTTGGAGGAGGCCCGCGGTGGCCCTGGCGGCGATTGGAGAAGAGGAGGGGCTCCGGCGATGGTTTAGTGGGTCGGGGAGGACCAGAGGAGGGAGAGGAGAGGCTTGGTGAGCTCGGAATGGGCTCGGGCAGCCTATTTATAGGCGAGCGACGAGGAGGTCCGGGCACGGCCGCGGCGCCACGTACGCTGGCATCCCGGCGCTTCTAGAGCCTGCTTGAAGGAGAGGAAAAGCTTCCCGGTCGGTCAGGGAGGGGCAGAGAGAGCTCAGGCACGATCGGGAAGACTCGGGAGGGCTCGAGCATCCGGATGAGACGGCGGCAGGGACGACGGGTCGCGGTCACGGCATGTGCACCGCGTAGGAGGGGACGGGAGAGGGGGAGAGAGGTCTGGGGAGAAGAGGACAGCGAGGGGGAGCTGTTGGACATGACTACTCGCGCGGAACCGACGAGGAGAAGAGGGGCCCGAGCAAATGACGCGCAGCTCACGTCCATGGCATGCCAGGGCGGCGGTCACCGCGTGGACGAGGCGTTGCCATGTGTTCTATTCAACCCCACCATGTCAACTCGATCAGCCTCTTGTAGGAAGAGGTCAAGGAGGAAAGAGACAGGCACAGAGAGACTTGAGGTGACCACAGAAGGCAGGTCTTCTCAGCAACAACAAGGTGTTTGTGCCTTGGTGAGGAAGATAAAAGAAGAGATATGGACTGGTCTTTGGCATGGTGTGATCACCCACTAAGATGACCATCTCTGCCAATTTGCAGCCCATTTGGATGAGGAGAAATAGCACTTGCTGTTCAAATGCCTACACTGACCAGAATTACAAATCTTGAAGTGGCACTCACCTCAAGTGTTACCTTAGGCTGAAAATGGGCACAAGATGATGATTTGGTCATATGAGAGTGCCATAAAAATCTCATGCCATTTGGACAAGCCAAAATGGTACTTCCTTCATAGCTATCCTCTCTGACCAGAATCTTAAAAAAATTCTAGGAAATTATTGGTGAAATTAAATGAGCCCAAATTTTGTGAAGAAGTGATATATGGGTAGAATCATGTTCTGGAAATTATTCATGAATTATGGATCAGTAAAAATTATAGTTGCTTCACAACCCATAATAATTACCAGAAAAAAAGATTTGATGCTGTGATCACATAGATGATTTAATGATGCTAAAATTTGGTGAATAGCTATTATTTGAGCATATGAAGATGCTTGCAAAATTTCAACTCATTTGGATACTCCTAGCTAGCACTTGCTTCACAAAGATTCCAGTTGCCCAGAAACTTTGGAAATTAGCCAAGGGAGATTTATTATCCAAATAAAGTTGAATTTTGGCATGTGGAAATTATATGGATAGGAAAGAGTGTCCAAAAAGTTTGAGAGCAAGCAAGCAAATATAAAGGGTACTTGCTTCACAAACTGCCAGCTGGGGCAGAATCAGAAAAGGAATATTGGTGGAATATTTTTGAACATGGCAAGGAAGGTTTTGACATATCTGAGGAATATATGACCCAAACAATTTATGAGAATTATTTGGGAATTTTCAGAGGGATGGAAATGTGGGTTGCTTCACAACTCAGAGCTGACAGGGTTATTCCTTTAATAGAAAAAGGAATATTCCCAAGAAAAGAGTATTGAGATTGGTCCAAGATGGAAATGACATGGTCTTGGGATGGTTTTGAGGTTGGCAAGCCACTCGGGAAGAAAAATGAAAGGTGATCCAACCAGGTTGCAGAACTATCACACCACAGAAAGGCGAATCCGGACAAAAATTAAAAGAAAAAGAAAATGGGCAAAATCCAGGGTGTTACAAACCTACCCCCCTTAAAGAAATCTCGTCCTCGAGATTTGGTTGCTCAGGGATGAACATTTCCACTTGTGGAAACCGTTTCCAACTCGGGTTTCCTTTTTACCTTTGTATAATGTTCCCACTGAATTTCATATGACTGACTGCCTTGCTTCGGGGTGGTTTGCTTTACTGGACCCTTTTCTGGCAAATCTTAACTCATAGGTTACTCTGACTCCAATCCTTTTATGTCTGCTATCTTGTTTGAGGTAATAAATTATCCGGACCAAACTACGTGCCCTGCTCATAGGTCCGAGGGTAGTTCCTGATGAACGTGTCGTGACGGAGTCCAATACGGTCGACCGTTTACTGAGTTGTGAACAGATTCTCTTGGTGGATGCAAAATCCTTTACTCATTGTATTGAGTGGCTTCAAATGGCTGTGTGTCCTTCAGGTTCAAAACAGTACTGTGAATCGTACCGTTCTCCTGGCGGAATCTGGCTTCTTGCATGGTTTGCTGAATCATCTTGGGTATCTTCACTATCTTGGATATGAGGCTCTTACCAAATATTTGACTGTCACCTTTCATGACCCGCATAAAGATGTGCGGTCCTATTGTGATATTATCCATAGACTTGACTGACAGTGGTCCTGGCAGCAGAATCTTGTTCACGGTAGGTTAGTCTTTAATTGATTCCCATCTGTGAGGACACATGCTTCGAGACTGTTGTTCATCCTTCTGATTACTCAGTCTGTTGGTACCTCTATAGGGATGGTAGGACGTGTAATACTTTAACATGGTTGTTGAATTTGAACTGCTGAGTTAATCTTTCGGCTGACCTGATCAGCTTGGTTGCTTTCTTCTGACAATTCTGAGCATATCTGGTTAGCTGGGCGGGTTGTCTCAATATGGGGTCCTTGCAAATGGAATAAACCCTGTGGGTGTGTACCTATGGTGACTAGTACCGAGCCAGACTATCCAGAGTATTTGTACCATTAACATACCTGTTTGGACAACCATGCTCTTTTCATTATAACTCTCTTTTCCTGGATCCTTTGCTGAAAGAACTTGGCCTTATGTGTTCTTGATTCTCAGGGTGACCATAGGTGTTGTCAGGTGCAATATTCCGGCAGGCATATTACTTTACAAGTTGTAGCTGTAGGATAACGATCGTTTGAACCCTTGGATAAAACCGGCAAATAAACTAGTAGCCACCAGAACGGTCTTTACAACTCAGATCTGGGACATTACTGG
This sequence comes from Thinopyrum elongatum, assembly GCA_011799875.1. Taxonomy (NCBI): domain Eukaryota; kingdom Viridiplantae; phylum Streptophyta; class Magnoliopsida; order Poales; family Poaceae; genus Thinopyrum; species Thinopyrum elongatum. The sequence goes on from CM022298.1 coordinate 502,605,797, forward strand.
AGTAACTCAACCCCGACTCAAGACGGCTGAAAAGCAGCTCAGAGGATGAGACGGTGTCGTTTAGAAGAAAATAGCAACTCCCTAAGACGGCCAAAAAACAGCTCAGAGCATAGGGTCATTGCTACGAAGAGAAATTCAACAGCTTCCCGAGACGGCCGAAAAGCAGCTCAGAACACGGGCCAGTTGCTGTCAAGAAAAATAAAAATTGGCATCCACCCCGGACGGCCGGAAACAGCTCAGAACACAGGCGTGGTGCCGTTACCAAAGAAAGACAGGCAAGGGTTCATCCGTGTCCCATACAGCTCACTATTATGCATACAAGTATGAGCATAATAATTTGAACATACCGGAATAACACAGAGCAATGTTATAGGGCATATATCAAATGGTCGGCTTACTCCATAGGTTGTTGGTCATCGCGCTAAAGTGTATATCTGTCTTTCTCCTCTTCTTACATAGCTCATGCAGTAGTCAGATCCTCACCGGGCTGGCATCACTATACGAGTAACCCATATGACCTTGGCAGCATGTCCACCATATCTATGGAAACATGCGTAGCTGGCCACTTGATTCCCGAGGCAAACTTGTGTCCTGACTGATTTTTGCCTTCGGACCAGCTATTGTGGATCTGACCCTGGGGATGCATTGTCATATGCTGCTAACTTGCATCGGAAGATGCCCATGTGTCGTATCAAGGAAGACACAGGAATCCTTGCATCGTACGCTTCTCAGGTAGCTTGTAGAGAAAGACTGGGTTGCTTACATTTGAAGCTTCTGAGTGTAGAGATATATATGTATTCCTTGATATTACTGCTGTTGGTTACTAGTTGTATATGGCAGGGTATTCGGCTATCCTTCTTGCTGAACACCACATTCATAACACATTCTGGCTTGATTCCAGGACATGGCAGGGTTCAAATTATACTCATAGCAGACTCAAACCTTGTATATATGAATCATACCTTTGGCACGGAATGCACTGTGAATCATGTACACATCTTTGCCTTCCTGCTGATGCGATCATCACTGCTGTGAAATTTGCACCGATGTATACTTGGTGCTGATAACCAATCCGACCAAGATATCATTTGCATTCAGGCCCGATATTCCCGATATAACACAGTCTGGTGAAAATTCCATATTGCTGAGCTGAGCTTCCAAATGGCTGTCTCTTCACTGACTCTTTGGGTTCAGGGTTGGTGAGCAACTTCCTTAAGGGGAAAATAAGGTAACACCAAGGGCCCAAATAAAGAAGCAAAGGAAACGACCAAAATAATAGCACACAAAGCAGCAAGATCACACACACAAACAATGTCAAATGCTACAGCGATTCACAGCAATAGTATGCATTCCTACGTCACACAAATCTCGCAAGAACTCCGGTATTACGGTCTAACATGCTGTGGCGATGTGCACGAAAGTGAATCAATGTGTGGAAGAAAATTGGTGTAAACAAGGCTACACCAAATATGGGCTTACACCGGTTCCATCTGGACATGGAGGCAAGGACGAACTTGGTGATCGGGGATCGGAACACGGAGGTCATGAACACATCATCAAGCATACAGAGGGAAACCGTATCCGTCCAGGGAATAAGTGGCGGAATGAGTTAGTGGTGGAAAGAAAGGCTTGCAGGCATTGCCCTTTTCTGATAACAAGGATCAGTAAGGGTTGCCGAAGCGGCTAGTGGAATGGCATGATCCGGGATAGAACTGGTCTATCACCGAAACGATAGGGTGGCTAAAGAGAATAAGTTGGTGTGGTACCGGTGCATCAATCCGACAAGGGATTGACACCACCAAGCACCTTGGCATCACTCCGCGGGGACAAAGATGACACCACACCAAGGAACAAATATGCAAACAAGAGAGCGCAGGTAGAGAATAGAAACCGATGCCACCTACACTCACCAGATCATCGTTAGTGACAAGATATCTAGTCTATATGCCTGCTATGCACAAACAAATGCAACAAACAAGTGCAGCAAACCAACTGGTTCCTATACTACCGGTTACTAACGCTCGCGCCTAGACCGTGCGTCCTATAGCCAGACCTACTCTGATACCAACTTCTGTGGCACCCCGGCTCAGAGTAAACCGGAACGCCCCGTATTCCAGCCCAGGGACAAGTCCTCTGGAATACGGCACTGTTGGCATAGAACAAATCAGCTCTTTATTACTACGGACAAGGTTACAAAGGGTATATGGATTACATCGGCACGGCGACACTACGCCTGCCCGGGGTAGCTCTATGCTAACAGCGGAGTAACTCTCTTGGCAGCGGAACAGCGACGACGGTGATGGACCCCACTCCGCAGGGACTCTGGCTAGAACGCGTATCCTAGGTCGCAAACTCGGATCCTCGACAAGCAAGCAATCACGGCATGACCTGCAAACTGGCATGACACGCCAGGTGAGTACTTTGAATGTACTCGCAAGCTCACAGCAAACATCAGCATTAAAGCAAGACAACATCATAGCAAAATAGCTACTGAAGTAAATGCAATAAGGTGAAGCATATTAAGTAGTTTAATTCAAACTCTGAATAATCTCAGGATCCAATCCGAATCTGTTCCAAGTCCAACCCCAATCATGTGACCTTTCATCTCATAGCCATCCCATGGCTGACATATCAAATACCTGATTCCATCTGCATGACAGGTCTGACAAACTTACTCTCCTCCGGGTTGTCTCACAACCCTCAGAATACTCATGAACCACCGAGTACTTTTGATATTACGACGAGTTCTTCCCTTATTATCACTATTATGGTTGACCACCTAGTGAGGTCTGGACGGACTGTCCAATACCATGGACACGGCTATTCGAATAGATTTTACACTCTGCAGAGGTTGCGCACTTTACCCACATCATGGAGCACTGACCTCGTGATCCCATTCGGGTGGACCAGCGTTGCGCCAACGAAACCTGCCTGACCCGTGACTCCCTCATCGTACCACCGACAATCATCCTCCCCCAGAGTCAAGCCCTGGCTAGCCCATGTGTCCTCGTGACACCTGCCACCATCGTGGCCACACTGAACTGTCCCAAACGGGGACCTGGTACCATACAACTCAACTGGGCTCTCAAGGTTATCGCCGCCTACCGGGCCAGGGTAGCGCGCACGCATAACCTTCCCTGTCGGGCGGTACCGGTGAAAGAGCATGCGATCAGACCAAGTCAAGGCCGTCCCATACCGGCAAATGTGGTTGCACGGATAAGTCCGGGCAGGTGACTCAAGGTCATCCATGAAACATCTAATCGTCGAACAATCTCTGTCATGGCTGACACTCCGATATCATAGCAATCCAATAACCAATATGCTTAAGCCACTGCTACTAACTCATCTCCATGAACTGCCGGATGAAATCCAGAATAATCATAGACAGTGATCTCAACATCATAGTATCAACAAGTGGGTAAACTACTAGTCACTAATAATCCGGTACTCCACATGGTAGTCACCTATCCGAGAATTAACTCCAACATTGCATAATCCAATTCATTACACAGATACTCATACTTGCTGTTAAAGTAAATAGTTAAACTATGAAATTGCAATGCGATGCTGCAGATGAGAGTTGTGGCTTGCCTGGGGTGAGGGATCCACCGGGAAGTAGTGCGGAATGGTCGCGGAAGGAGTTGCCGGAAACAGTTCTCTGTCGGAGGGGCTGTTTATGGACAAGGGCAAAATGGTCATTTCCACAGTGTTAAAACATTATGGAAATGATACCAACAGATAGAGTTCGACGAGATGAATAAGTGGGCTTTGGGTTCACCTCGATCGGAGTTAGGAGTGAAGAGATATAGTGGTTTGACTACCAGGGACCTTGCTGTAAATATTTTTATTCACATATGGGTCCTCAGCATTTTTTTCCACTGGATAAAAGAAAACGCGCTGTTTACTCGGGCCATTCTGGGCCGAAAGCAAACAGCGCCCGGGGCACTGGCCAGGCCGCGCAGTTGGCTGCTCTAATTGGGCCGGCCCAGCGGCCACAGCCCCCTCTATTTAAAAAAAAGGCCCGGGGCCCGCTGGCCTATCTCCTTCCTCCTCCCGCCCCTGCACACTCCGGCCGAGAGGGGAGCTCACCACGACGGCCCCCGCCGGTGACTCCGGCCAACTTAGAGGACGGGCGACCTACCAAAATGCTCAGCGGAGAAAACCTCATCGGTGGGTGGAGGTCTCCACCGCCGGGGAGCTCCGGAACAGAGGTGGCCGCGCTCGCGGCGGAGGGCGGCTTCGGCTGCAGGTGGGCCGGCGTCTACAGAGGAGAAGAGGAGGGATTGAGGCCATGGGGAGGCTCTCCGGGCTCCGGTGCTTCGCCTGGAAGTGGAGGAACGAAGGAAGGAGGAGGGGTTCGCCGAAATTTTGGAGGAGGCCCGCGGTGGCCATGGCGGTGATTGGAGAAGAGGAGGGGCTCGGGCGATGGTTTAGTGGGTCGGGGAGGACCAGAGGAGGGAGAGGAGAGGCTTGGTGAGCTCGGAATGGGCTCGGGCAGCCTATTTATAGGCGAGCGACGAGGAGGTCCGGGCACGGCCGCGGCACCACGTACGCCGGCGTCCCGGCGCTTCTAGAGCCTGCTTGAAGGAGAGGAAAAGCTTCCCGGTCGGTCAGGGAGGGGCAGAGAGAGCTCAGGCACGATCGGGAAGACTCGGGAGGGCTCGAGCATCCGGATGAGACGGCGGCAGGGACGACGGGTCGCGGTCACGGCATGTGCACCGCGTAGGAGGGGACGGGAGAGGGGGAGAGAGGTCTGGGGAGAAGAGGACAGCGAGGGGGAGCTGTTGGACATGACTACTCGCGCGGAACCGACGAGGAGAAGAGGGGCCCGAGCAAACGACGCGCAGCTCACGTCCATGGCATGCCAGGGCGGCGGTCACCGCGTGGACGAGGCGTTGCCATGTGTTCTATTCAACCCCACCATGTCAAATCGATCAGCCGCTTGTAGGAAGAGGTCAAGGAGGAAAGATACAGGCACAGAGAGACTTGAGGTGACCACAGAAGGCAGGTCTTCTCAGCAACAGCAAGGTGTTTGTGCCTTGGTGAGGAAGATAAAAGAAGAGATATGGACTGGTCTTTGGCATGGTGTGATCACCCACTAAGATGATCATCTCTGCCAATTTGCAGCCCATTTGGATGAGGAGAAATAGCACTTGCTGTTCAAATGCCTACACTGACCAGAATTGCAAATCTTGAAGTGGCACTCACCTCAAGTGTTACCTTAGGCTGAAAATGGGCACAAGATGATGATTTGGTCATATGAGAGTGCCATAAAAATCTCATGCCATTTGGACAAGCCAAAATGGTACTTCCTTCATAGCTATCCTCTCTGACCAGAATCTTAGAAAAAATCTAGGAAATTATTTGTGAAATTAAATGAGCCCAAATTTTGTGAAGAAGTGATATATGGGTAGAATCATGTTCTGGAAATTATTCATGAATTATGGATCAGTAAAAATTATAGTTGCTTCACAACCCATAATAATTACCAGAAAAAAAGATTTGATGCTGTGATCACATAGATGATTTAATGATGCTAAAATTTGGTGAATAGCTATTATTTGAGCAAATGAAGATGCTTGCAAAATTTCAACAAATTTGGATACTCCTAGCTAGCACTTGCTTCACAAAGATTCCAGTTGCCCAGAAACTTTGGAAATTAGCCAAGGGAGATTCATTATCCAAATAAAGTTGAATTTTGGCATGTGGAAATTATATGGATAGGAAAGAGTGTCCAAAAAGTTTGAGAGCAAGCAAGCAAATATAAAGGGTACTTGCTTCACAAACTGCCAGCTGGGGCAGAATCAGAAAAGGAATATTGGTGGAATATTTTTGAACATGGCAAGGAAGGTTTTGACATATCTGAGGAATATATGACCCAAACAATTTATGAGAATTATTTGGGAATTTTCAGAGGGATGGAAATGTGGGTTGCTTCACAACTCAGAGCTGACAGGGTTATTCCTTTAATAGAAAAAGGAATATTCCCAAGAAAAGAGTATTGAGATTGGTCCAAGATGGAAATGACATGGTCTTGGGATGGTTTTGAGGTTGGCAAGCCACTCGGGAAGAAAAATGAAAGGTGATCCGACCAGGTTGCAGAACTATCACACCACAGAAAGGCGAATCCGGACAAAAATTAAAAGAAAAAGAAAATGGGCAAAATCCAGGGTGTTACAAACCTACCCCCCTTAAAGAAATCTCGTCCTCGAGATTTGGTTGCTCCGGGATGAACATTTCCACTTGTGGAAACCGTTTCCAACTCGGGTTTCCTTTTTACCTTTATATAATGTTCCCACTGAATTTGATATGACTGACTGCCTTGCTTCGGGGTGGTTTGCTTTACTGCACCCTTTTCTGGCAAATTTTAACTCATAGGTTACTCTGACTCCAATCCTTTTATGTCTGCTATCTTGTCTGAGGCAATAAATTATCCGGACCAAACTACGTGCCCTGCTCATAGGTCCGAGGGTAGTTCCTCATGAACGTGTCGTGACGGAGTCCAATACGGTCGACCGTTTACTGAGTTGTGAACAGATTCTCTTGGTGGATGCAAAATCCTTTACTAATTGTATTGAGTGGCTTCAAATGGTTGTGTGTCCTTCAGGTTCAAAACAGTACTGTGAATCGTACCGTTCTCCTGGCGGAATCTGGCTTGTTGCATGGTTTGCTGAATCATCTTGGGTATCTTCACTATCTTGGATATGAGGCTCTTACCAAATATTTGACTGTCACCTTTCATGACCCGCATAAAGATGTGCGGTCTTATTGTGATATTATCCATACACTTCAATGACAGTGGTCCTGGCAGCAGAATCTTGTTCACGGTAGGTTAGTCTTTAACTGATTCCCATCTGTGAGGACACATGCTTCGAGACTGTTGTTCATCCTTCTGATTACTCAGTCTGTTGGTACCTCTATAGGGATGGTAGGACGTGTAATACCTTAACATGGTTGTTGAATTTGAACTGTTGAATTAATCTTTCGGCTGACCTGATCAGCTTGGTTGCTTTCTTCTGACAATTCTGAGCATATCTGGTTAGCTGGGCGGGTTGTCTCAATATGGGGTCCTTGCAAATGGAATAAACCCTGTGGGTGTGTACCTATGGTGACTAGTACCGAGCCAGACTATCCAGAGTATTTGTACGATTAACATACCTGTTTGGACAACCATGCTCTTTTCATTATAACTCTATTTGCCTGTATCCTTTGCTGAAAGAACTTGGCCTTATGTGTTCTTGATTCTCAGGGTGACCATAGGTGTTGTCAGGTGCAATATTCCGGCAGGCATATTACTTTACAAGTTGTAGCTGTAGGATAACGATCGTCTGAACCCTTGGATAAAACCGGCAAATAAACCAGTAGCCACCAGAACGGTCTTTACAACTCAGATCTGGGACATTACTGGAGTAACTCAACCCCGACTCAAGACGGCTGAAAAGCAGCTCAGAGCATGAGACGGTGTCATTAAGAAGAAAATAGCAACTCCCTAAGACGGCCAAAAAACAGCTCAGAGCATAGGGTCATTGCTATGAAGAGAAATTCAACAGCTGCCCGAGACGGCCGAAAAGCAGCTCAGAACACGGGCCAGTTGCTGTCAAGAAAAATAAAAATCGGCATCCACCCCGGACGGCCGGAAACAGCTCAGAACACAGGCGTGGTGCCGTTACCAAAGAAAGACAGGCAAGGGTTCATCCGCGTCCCATACAGCTCACTATTATGCATACAAGTATGAGCATAATAATTTGAACATACCGGAATAACACAGAGCAATGTTATAGGGCATATATCAAATGGTCGGCTTACTCCATAGGTTGTTGGTCATCGCGCTGAAGTGTATATCTGTCTTTCTCCTCTTCTTACATAGCTCATGCAGTAGTCAGATCCTCACCGGGCTGGCATCACTGTACGAGTAACCCATATGACCTTGGCAGCATGTCCACCATATCTATGGAAACATGCGTAGCTGGCCACTTGATTCCCGAGGCAAACTTGTGTCCTGACTGATTTTTGCCTTCGGACCAGCTATTGTGGATCTGACCCTGGGGATGCATTGTCATATGCTGCTAACTTGCATCAGAAGATGCCCATGTGTTGTATCAAGGAAGACACAGGAATCCTTGCATCGTACGCTTCTCAGGTAGCTTGTAGAGAAAGACTGGGTTGCTTACATTTGAAGCTTCTGAGTGTAGAGATATATATGTATTCCTTGATATTACTGCTGTTGGTTACTAGTTGTATATGGCAGGGTATTCGGCTATCCTTCTTGCTGAACACCACATTCATAACACATTCTGGCTTGATTTCAGGACATGGCAGGGTTCAAATTATACTCATAGCAGACTCAAACCTTGTATATATGAATCATACCTTTGGCACGGAATGCACTGTGAATCATGTACACATCTTTGCCTTCCTGCTGATGCGATCATCACTGCTGTGAAATTTGCACCGATGTATACTTGGTGCTGATAACCAATCCGACCAAGATATCATTTGCATTCAGGCCCGATATTCCCGATATAACACAGTCTGGTGAAAATTCCATATTGCTGAGCTGAGCTTCCAAATGGCTGTCTCTTCACTGACTCTTTGGGTTCAGGGTTGGTGAGCAACTTCCTTAAGGGGAAAATAAGGTAACACCAAGGGCCCAAATAAAGAAGCAAAGGAAACGACCAAAATAATAGCACACAAAGCAGCAAGATCACACACACAAACAATGTCAAATTCTACAGCGATTCACAGCAATAGTATGCATTCCTACGTAAGCACACAAATCTCGCAAGAACTCCGGTATTACTGTCTAACATGCTGTGGCAATGTGCACGAAAGTGAATCAATGTGTGGAAGAAAATTGGTGTAAACAAGGCTACACCAAATATGGGCTTACACCGGTTCCATCTGGACACGGAGGCAAGGACGAACTTGGTGATCGGGGATCGGAACACGGAGGTCACGAACACATCATCAAGCATACAGAGGGAAACCGTATCCGTCCAGGGAATAAGTGGCGGAATGAGTTAGTGGTGGAAAGAAAGGCTTTGCAGGCATTGCCCTTTTCTGATAACAAGGATCAGTAAGGGTTGCCGAAGCGGCTAGTGGAATGGCATGATCCGGGATAGAACTGGTCTATCACCGAAACGATAGGGTGGCTAAAGAGAATAAGTTGGTGTGGTACCGGTGCATCAATCCGACAAGGGATTGACACCACCAAGCACCTTGGCATCACTCCGCTGGGACGAAGATGACACCACACCAAGGAACAAATATGCAAACAAGAGAGCGCAGGTAGAGAATCGAAACTGATGCCACCTACACTCACCAGATCATCGTTAGTGACAAGATATCTAGTCTATATGCCTGCTATGCACAAACAAATGCAACAAACAAGTGCAGCAAAACAACTGGTTCCTATACTACCGGTTACTAACGCTCGCGCCTAGACCGTGCGTCCTATAGCCAAACCTACTCTGATACCAACTTCTGTGGCACCCCGGCTCAGAGTAAACCGGAACGCCCCGTATTCCAGCCCAGGGACAAGTCCTCTGGAATACGGCACTGTTGGCATAGAACAAATCAGCTCTTTATTACTACGGACAAGGTTACAAAGGGTATATGGATTACATCGGCACGGCGACACTACGCCTGCCCGGGGTAGCTCTATGCTAACAGCGGAGTAACTCTCTTGGCAGCGGAACAGCGACGACGGTGATGGACCCCACTCCGCAGGGACTCTGGCTAGAACGCGTATCCTAGGTCGCAAACTCGGATCCTCGACAAGCAAGCAATCACGGCATGACCTGCAAACTGGCATGACACGCCAGGTGAGTACTTTGAATGTACTCGCAAGCTCACAGCAAACATCAGCATTAAAGCAAGACAACATCATAGCAAAATAGCTACTGAAGTAAATGCAATAAGGTGAAGCATATTAAGTAGTTTAATTCAAACTCTGAATAATCTCAGGATCCAATCCGAATCTGTTCCAAGTCCAACCCCAATCATGTGACCTTTCATCTCATAGCCATCCCATGGCTGACATATCAAATACCTGATTCCATCTGCATGACAGGTCTGACAAACTTACTCTCCTCCGGGTTGTCTCACAACCCTCAGAATACTCATGAACAACCGAGTACTTTTGATATTGCGACGAGTTCTTCCCTTATTATCACTATTATGGTTGACCACCTAGTGAGGTCTGGACGGACTGTCCAATACCATGGACACGGCTATTCGAATAGATTTTACACTCTGCAGAGGTTGCGCACTTTACCCACATCATGGAGCACTGACCTCGTGATCCCATTCGGGTGGACCTGCGTTGCTCCAACGAAACCTGCCTGACCCGTGACTCCCTCATCGTACCACCAGCAATCATCCTCCCCCAGAGTCAAGCCCTGGCTGGCCCCTGTGTCCTCGTGACACCTGCCACCATCGTGGCCACACTGAACTGTCCCAAACGGGGACCTGGTACCATACAACTCAACTGGGCTCACAAGGTTATCGCCGCCTACCGGGCCAGGGTAGCGCGCACGCATAACCTTCCCTGTCGGGCGGTACCGGTGAAAGAGCACGCGATCAGACCAAGTCAAGGCCGTCCCATACCGGCAAATGTGGTTGCACGGATAAGTCCGGACAGGTGACTCAAGGTCAACCATGAAACATCTAATCCTCGAACAATCTCTGTCATGGCTGACACTCTGATATCATAGCAATCCAATAACCAATATGCTTAAGCCACTGCTACTAACTCATCTCCACGAACTGCCGGATGAAATCCACAATAATCATAGACAGTGATCTCAACATCATAGTATCAACAAGTGGGTAAACTACTAGTCACTAATAATCCGGTACTCCACATGGTAGTCACCTATCCGAGAATTAACTCCAACATTGCATAATCTAATTCATTACACAGATACTCATACTTGCTGTTAAAGTAAATAGTTAAACTATGAAATTGCAATGCGATGATGCAGATGAGAGTTGTGGCTTGCCTGGGGTGAGGGATCCACCGGGAAGGAGTGCGGAATGGTCGCGGAAGGAGTTGCCGGAAACAGTTCTCTGTCGGAGGGGCTGTTTACGGACAAGGGCAAAATGGTCATTTCCATAGTGTTAAAACATTATGGAAATGATACCAACAGATAGAGTTCGACGAGACGAATAAGTGGGCTTTGGGTTCACCTCGATCGGAGTTAGGAGTGAAGAGATATAGTGGTTTGACTACCAGGGACCTTGCTGTAAATATTTTTATTCACATATGGGTCCTCAGCATTTTTTTCCACTGGATAAAAGAAAACGCGTTGTTTACTCGGGCCATTCTGGGCCGAAAGCAAACAGCGCCCGGGGCACTGGCCAGGCCGCGCAGCTGGCTGCTCTACTTGGGCCGGCCCAGCGGCCACAACCCCCTCTATTTAAAAAAAAGGTCCGCTGGCCTATCTCCTTCCTCCTCCCGCCCCTGCACATTCCGGCCGAGAGGGGAGCTCACCCCGACGGCCACCGCCGGCGACTCCGGCCACCTTAGAGGACGGGCGACCTACCAAAATGCTCAGCGGAGAAAACCTCATCGGTGGGTGGAGGTCTCCACCGCCGGGGAGCTCCGGAACAGAGATGGTCGCGCTCGCGGCGGAGGGCGGCTTCGGCTGCAGGTGGGCCGGTGTCTACAGAGGGGACGAGGAGGGATTGAGGCTATGGGGAGGCTCGCCGGGCTCCGGTGCTTCGCCTGGAAGTGGAGGAACGAAGGAAGGAGGAGGGGTTCGCCGAAATTTTGGAGGAGGTCCGTGGTGGCCATGGCAGTGATTGGAGAAGAGGAGGGGCTCTGGTGATGGTTTAGTGGGTCGGGGAGGACCAGAGGAGGGAGAGGAGAAGCTTGGTGAGCTCGGAATGGGCTCGGGCAGCCTATTTATAGGCGAGCGACGAGGAGGTACGGGCACGGCCGCGGCGCCACGTACGCCGGCGTCCCGGCGCTTCTAGAGCCTGCTTGAAGGAGGGGAAAAGCTTCCCGGTCGGTCAGGGAGGGGCAGAGAGAGCTCAGGCACGATCGGGAAGACTCGGGAGGGCTCGAGCATCCGGATGAGACGGCGGCAGGGACGACGGGTCGCGGTCACGGCATGTGCACCGCGTAGGAGGGGACGGGAGAGGGGGAGAGAGGTCTGGGGAGAAGAGGACAGCGAGGGGGAGCTGTTGGACATGACTACTCGCGCGGAACCGACGAGGAGAAGAGGGGCCCGAGCAAACGACGCGCAGCTCACGTCCATGGCATGCCAGGGCGGCGGTCACCGCGTGGACGAGGCGTTGCCATGTGTTCTATTCAACCCCACCATGTCAACTCGATCAGCCGCTTGTAGGAAGAGGTCAAGGAGGAAAGAGACAGGCACAGAGAGACTTGAGGTGACCACAGAAGGCAGGTCTTCTCAGCAACAGCAAGGTGTTTGTGCCTTGGTGAGGAAGATAAAAGAAGAGATATGGACTGGTCTTTGGCATGGTGTGATCACCCACTAAGATGATCATCTCTGCCAATTTGCAGCCCATTTGGATGAGGAGAAATAGCACTTGCTGTTCAAATGCCTACACTGACCAGAATTGCAAATCTTGAAGTGGCACTCACCTCAAGTGTTACCTTAGGCTGAAAATGGGCACAAGATGATGATTTGGTCACATGAGAGTGCCATAAAAATCTCATGCCATTTGGATAAGCCAAAATGGTACTTCCTTCATAGCTATCCTCTCTGACCAGAATCTTAGAAAAATTCTAGGAAATTATTGGTGAAATTAAATGAGCCCAAATTTTGTGAAGAAGTGAGATATGGGTAGAATCATGTTCTGGAAATTATTCATGAATTATGGATCAGTAAAAATTATAGTTGCTTCACAACCCATAATAATTACCAGAAACAAAGATTTGATGCTGTGATCACATAGATGATTTAATGATGCTAAAATCTGGTGAATAGCTATTATTTGAGCATATGAAGATGCTTGCAAAATTTCAACTCATTTGGATACTCCTAGCTAGCACTTGCTTCACAAAGATTCCAGTTGCCCAGAAACTTTGGAAATTAGCCAAGGGAGATTCATTATCCAAATAAAGTTGAATTTTGGCATGTGGCAATGATATGGAAAGGAAAGAGTGTCCAAAAAGTTTGAGAGCAAGCAAGTAAATATAAAGGGTACTTGCTTCACAAACTGCCAGCTGGGGCAGAATCAGAAAAGGAATATTGGTGGAATATTTTTGAACATGGCAAGGAAGGTTTTGACATATCTAAGTAATATATGACCCAAACAATTTATGAGAATTATTTGGGAATTTTCAGAGGGATGGAAATGTGGGTTGCTTCACAACTCAGAGCTGACAGGGTTATTCCTTTAATAGAAAAAGGAATATTCCCAAGAAAAGAGTATTGAGATTGGTCCAAGATGGAAATGACATGGTCTTGGGATGGTTTTGAGGTTGGCAAGCCACTCGGGAAGAAAAATGAAAGGTGATCCGACCAGGTTGCAGAACTATCACACCACAGAAAGGCGAATCCGGACAAAAATTAAAAGAAAAAGAAAATGGGCAAAATCTAGGGTGTTACAGGCAGGCATAGCCTTGTTTGCCCGTAGTTGTTTTTGGTACCATTGTCCCCATTAGGGACCATTTTTTTGCCACGACGGCGGTCGTTGGGTGTCACGAGGTGACATCGGGGCCACCCAGGACTTAGCCCAAAGGGGAGTTGGTCGGAGTGGCCGGGAGAGTGTCATGGCAATAGATCGGTTTTGTCGAAATGCCGTTGGTCCACCTGAATGGGAGTGTGAGGCCTTCGGTTCCGTAGTGTGGGTATATTGTACTAACCTCTGCAGAGTGTGTTTAATCTATCGATAGCCGAGTCCTCGGTCACGGACACAGTTCGTAGTAGGTCACACTATGGATCAACAGAAATATTGAACCTGCACACTTAATATATATACTTGTGGCACTTGTGATGTTGGTAGAATTATTGAGACCATCGAGATGGTTTCGTTTGTGATTCGGAGGAGATCACCGTGGTATGATGATGATCGTGGTTACAAGGTAACCAAGATGGTAAGCGGGTCTAAGAGACCCTGTTTTGAGCACCGTCACTTCATGAGTAGCATGTTTAGTTCTTGCATTTCATCTGCTTCAATATCATGTTGTTGTTTGCCATTGTTGCTTTATTTGTGTGAGCTTGCGAGTACATTCAAAGTACTCACCTGGCATGTCATGTCAGTTTCAGGAGAAGTCGTACCGGAGTTGGAGTTGCATCGCGTCATCGCAGTCTAGACCATGTCCACATCAGTGTCCCTATGAGATGGAGTCCTTCTATGTCGTCTTTCCGCTGCCGCGTAGCTAAGTCGTGATGTCGAGGCCCCCCGTTCATGTTCACTAAATAATGTACATATGTGCAGCAGTAGCGTGCGTGCCGCTTGGCCTCGCTACTTGATGTAATATCGAACCTATGCTTCAATAAAGTGGTTGTCTTTCTATACCAAGTTGTTGTGTGTTGCTAGAATACTTGATCTCTAGGCTGGCAATGCAAGGTAAACTGGTCGCTCTGAGCCGGGGTGCCACACACAGCGGCGGCTCGGGTGGCCTGGGCCCTTGTGGTGGCGGGGCTCCGGCTCGCTGCAGGTCGTGGCCTGGTCCGGTGGCCGCCCTTGCTGCGGCGCTCCCTGGTGGTGGCGGGCCTGCCGGCCCCCGGCCGATCCAGTGATGGCAGGTGCCGCGGGCTGTGCTCGGCATGGTTGTGGGCTACCACGGTGTGGTGGTGGCTCATGGCGGTGGTGGGGATCGTCTCACGGCGGCGGCTGGACTTCTTCGGCGTCGGCCCATCGGTGAGCGGCCTGTGCAGGCCTTCGACCCCTCTTCTCGGTGCCCGGGCGCAATCTTCATCGGAGGGTTGGCCCGCCCCCAGCTTTGGTCCATCGCTCGTCTCACGCCCGGGGCTGCAAGACTGATCTCTTCTCGCGCCTGGCAGCAGGACCGAGCCCGTCTCATCCACGGCTGCAGGACTGAGCTCGTCTCGCGCCTGGCGGCAGGACCGAGCTTTTCTCGCGCACGGTGCCGCAGGACAAATCGATGGAGGCTAGATGCTGGGGGCGCTCAGTCTCTTTGGTTATGGTAGCAGCGGGTCTCGGGTGAGGTGGTGTTTAGGCCTTGGATGCCGGGGCGGCGGCTCTGGTGGTGGTTGCGCGGTGTTCATGGGCAGAGCCCATGGCTCGGTGCTGCCCGGTGACTATGGCTGTGGGGGCGGTGTGGTTACCGGGGTGTGGCATTCGGTGGCGTGAGTGTTGGCCGGGGTGAAAACCCGCTCTTTCATAGGACGGACCGGCGGTGGCGAAGCTCGCTCCCTTCCTGAAGGCGTCGTCGCGGCTCTCATTGCCCGTCGTGTTGCTCCAGGGGAAACTCTGACCCTCGGGTCGGGCGGTGGCGGCGCTCCAGTGTCGTTTCCTTCCTGAAGGCGCCGCCTTGGAGCTCACGGTTCGTCGTATGTGGCTTCATCTCATCACGGTGGCGCATTCACGGCGGTGGACCCCGGTGGCTATTGTAGTGCTAGGGGAGGTATTGCTGCGTTCAGCATCTATGTATCCTGCCTTGGGTGTGTGCGTGTGTTATGGTGGCGTGCGTTTGTACCGAGTTGATGTGGATCGTGCTTTATATATAAAGTGGGGCGGAAGCCTTTTTCGGTAAAGCATACATGCTCCATATCTCGTATTGGTTGATTCCTTTATTTATGTCAAGAAACAAGAAATGAGGTGGGAGTTAATGCATCGCGCCTAAGTGTTGCAGGATTATTTGGTTTCCGTAAGGTGACTTATACACCTAGACAGAGGGAGTACGCCCTCTCCCTCGCCCATGCGCGCGGTGGCTCGCAGGATGAGGAGAAGCTTTTCCTTACAGCAAGGTCTCCCTCCCCCACGCGGTGGACATGCGGCAGTCTATTCAGTACTATAGAAGTAGTAACATCATTGTTCGACTTCTCGAAGAGGCGAAGAGCCAAGCGCAACCCGAATGTGGCAGTTGCGAACGCTCACGTGGCAGCCTTATGTGTAGGGGAGGGGCGTGGTGTGGAAGTTTTGTGGCAATTCTTTTCTATTGCTATTTGCGTCCAATAGGTGCCACCGTCGGATGCAGATCTTACGGTTATTGTGGTGATCGTGAGTTATAGTCATGTTACGAAAACCAAATAATCCAAAAACAAACCCGACCACGTTTCTTGTTTCTTGACATGAATAGGAATCAACCAATAAGAGACATGGGCCTTGTATGTTTTTAATGCCTTGAGACTACCTAGCACGACAGGCAGCGGTCAGTTCATTGCATGCAATGGTATTAATTAGCAAACAAATATTAAGTTCTCTCGTTTTCCCCTCCGCCTTGGCCACGGTGCACAATGTAGTAGAGAAAGTATAATAAGGTGATGTAAGTGGGATGTAAGGATTTAAATATTGTATCATTGCTTAGTTGGAAAAGAGAGAAGAGGAGAGAGAAGGGAAGCGGGGTGTAGACTTGCAGCCGGCTGTAGCACAAGCTCCAAGAAGCTTTGCGAGAGTGGAAGGTGGGCCATATGTTGAAAAAGTAGTACTTTCTTATAGACAACTATTAGGCTACTCATAGTGGGGAGTATCATATACTATGTGGCGCCCCCGGCTCGATCGTACACTAATCATGCACGCAAACATGTACGATCAAGATCAGGGACTCACGGGAAGATATCACAACACAACTCTAAAACATAAATAAGTCATACAAGCATCATAATACAAGCCAGGGGCCACGAGGGCTCGAATACAAATGCTCGATCATAGACGAGTCAGCGGAAGCAACAATATCTGAGTACAGACATAGGTTAAACAAGGTGCCATAAGATGGCTAGCACAAACAGGGATACAACAGATCGAACAGGCGCAGGGCCTCCTGCCTGGGATCCTCCTAACTACTCCTGGTCGTCGGCGTCCTGGACGTAGTAGTAGGCTCCGTCCTGGTGGTAGTAGTCGTCGAAGGTGGCGTCTGGCTCCTGGGCTCCAGCATCTGGTTGCGACAACCAGCAAGAAGGGAAAGGGGGAAAGAAGGGGGAAAGCAACCGTGAGTACTCATCCAAAGTACTCGCAAGCAAGGATCTATACTACATATGCATGGTATATGTGTAAAGAGGCAATATCGGTGTACTGAACTGCAGAATGCCAGAATAAGAGGGGGATAGCTAGTCCTGTCGAAGACTACGCTTCTGGCAGCCTCCATCTTGAAGCAATAGAAGAGAGTAGTTGGAAGTTAACCAAACAACAACGTAAAGCATAATCCTACCCGTCGGTCCTCTCGTCGCCACCATGCGAGAGAGCGACCACCGGGTTATATCTGTCACTTGTAAGGGTGTGTTTTATTAAGTATCCATTTCTAGTTGTCATGAGGTCGGAATACAACTCCGGGTCGTCCTTTTACCGAGGGACACGGCTATTCGAATAGATAAACTTCCCTGCAGGGGTGCACCACATATTCCCCAACACGCTCGATCCCCTTTGGCCGGACACACTTTCCTGGGTCATGCCCGGCCTCGGAAGATCCACACGTCGCAGCCCCACCTAGGCTCAACAGAGAGGGCAGCACGCCGGACTAATCCTAGGCACTCTGGGGTCTGGGCCCATCGCCCAGTGCGCTCCTGCACGTTGCGTACGCGGCCGCGAGCAGACCTAGCAACCCACACGATCACGGCGGTTACGTTAGCGCGGTCCAACACGGCGCGCGCCGCTCAGTCGCTGACGTCAAGAAGGCTTCAGCTGATACCACGACGCCGGGATACCCATAACTACTCCCGCGTAGTTGGTTAGTGCGTATAGGCCAGTGGCCAGACTCAGATCAAATATCCAATCTCGTTAAGCGTGTTATTATGAAGTAAACGCGAACGCCGACCAGGGCTTGGCCCACCTGTCTCCTAGGTGGTCTCAACCTGCCCTGTCGCTCCGCCACAAAGATCCACTCAAAGGGCCGTTGGGACAAAGGTCCTTTCAGCCCCCAATCCGTGAATCACTCGCGGGTACTCTTCGAGCCGACCCGACTTTAGTCACCATTTGTATAGTATGCATATGTGTATAGTATACACCCGTGATCACCTCCCGAGTGATCACGGCCCGATAGTATAGCAAGGCAGACTGACAAGAATGCAGGGCCAATGATGATAAACTAGCATCCTATACTAAGTATTTAGGATTGCAGGTAAGGTATCAACAACAGTAGCAACAATGACAGGCTATGCAGCAGAATAGGATTAACGGAAAGCAGTAACATGCTACACTACTCTAATGCAAGCAGTATAGAGGAGAATAGGCGATATCTGGTGATCAAGGGGGGGGGCTTGCCTGGTTGCTCTGGCAAGTAGGGGTCGTCAACAACGTAGTCGGTCGGGGCACCAGCAGCTGCGTCGGTCTCGTAGTCTACCGAAGAGAAGAGGGGGAAGAAACAGTAAACACACGGCAATGATGCAACAGGGATGCATGACATGTCTAAATGATATGCCGGGGGTGATATACAGCCTAACTAAACGATTTAGTTAATTTAGGAATTTATTCGGATTTATTTAATTAAAGTTGGACACTATTCATTTATCGAAATCGGTCTAATTGTTCAACGTTCTCATAGCTGCGGGCGTCTGACGGAGATACCGAGGGCGTATCCGGGTTCGTATCGTCGTTCTGAGCAAGTTTCATGTATAAAATATTTTCATCGGAGTTACGGTTTAAAAGATATGATTTTCTAAAGTTTTTATTAATTTCTGAAATTTTAATTAATTATTTAATTCAACATTATCCGAAACAGTGCTGCGATGATGTCAGCATGACATCATGCTGATGTCAGCAGGCGCCCTGACAGGGTGGGTCCCACCTGTCATAGACTGTTAAATTAATTAGGGTTAACTAATTATATTACTGTTTAATTAACACTAATTAGTTAATTAAATTAACCTAATCAGGATTAATTAACTAATTAATTAATTATTTTTATTATTTTTATTTTTATTTTTATTTCCTTTTTATTAAAACGTTCTGGGGCTGGGCCCCACATGTCAATGGGCCAGGGGGACTTAACGGGCGCTGGGTACGGGTAACGGGCGGGCGAACCCGCTCGAACGGGCACGGGCGATGGGGCGCGCCAGGGCGCCATCGCCGGTCGCGGGAGATGGCCGCGAGGGTGCGCGGCCGGCGGCCACGGCGCGGCTGGAGCCGCGGGGGGGGGGAGGACCGGTGGCCGGAGGCGGCGTAGAGGGGCGAGGTGGGACTGGCGGCAGAGGTAGGCGAGGGTGAGGCGCAGGCAGCGCGCGGGGTAGTGAGTAGGGGCCGGCGAGGCAGAGAGGCCTCAGCGGGGCGAGGCGCTGGGCGCGGTGACCGCTGGGCGACGGGCACGGCCGGACGGCGCGGCGCATGGCCAGGGCACGGCCCGACCGCGGTGAGCGCGGGGCCGGAGCGCGCGAGGCGTGGTCACGGCCGGAGCGGAGCAACGGTGGGCGCGGCGGGAGCGCGGCAGGCGAGCGAGAGAGGAGGACCGGGGGCCTCACCGAGGGAGCGTAGGGACGGGGCAGTGGAGCGCGAGGAGGAAGACGGGGACGACGGCGGAGAGGAGAAGCAGGCCGGCGGGGGAGCGCTCCGGCGACGGCGTCCAACGGCAATGGCAACGGGGCGGCGTCGGGCGGCAGGGTCGGGGCGTCGCGGCGACCTCCACCTCTCGATCCCGATCCAATCGGGGGAGAGGGGGGGATATATCGGGAGAGGGGGGAAGTGGGGGGGGGTGGCTGGTTAGGGTTTCCCCCCCCCATGGGGATAAGGCAGGGGATGGGGCTGGGCCGGCCAGTTGGGCCAGGTGGGTCGGCCAGCTGGGCCGCCTGGCCCAGTTGGCCAGGGGGGCCTTTTCTTTTCTTTTGTTTTTCTGTTTCTTTTCCCTTTTCTTTATTCTCTTTTCTCTACTGTTAAATGTTTAGGCCCCAAATGGTTTTTGTAAAAAGTGTGACCT
The DNA here is from genome assembly GCA_011799875.1 of Thinopyrum elongatum. Taxonomy (NCBI): domain Eukaryota; kingdom Viridiplantae; phylum Streptophyta; class Magnoliopsida; order Poales; family Poaceae; genus Thinopyrum; species Thinopyrum elongatum. Next base: position 502,625,802 of record CM022298.1, read on the forward strand.
ATTTCATAAATACCAGTGCATTATTCCTTAACACCTAAAATTAGTTTGGACAAAACATAATTCCATATTTATTTCAGATTTAATAAATGGTTATTAAATATTATCTTTATCCACTGTTTGAGGTTGTTCGAGTCACTTATCCAATTCCAATGATGTTGGTTTCAATTTTTGAATAGCCTCTGGAATATTTGTTATTTATCTGACATTTTAGTTTCTATGTTGGACAACTTTTATATCCCACTTTCATTTAAATTTGAATTTGACTTAGGAGTTGAAATGCAATATGATGCTAATGATGATTGTGCACTATTAATCATGATGACATGGCCTCATCAAAAGGGTGATCTCTGTAGCTTAATACAGGGGGTGTTACAAATCTCCTCCACTACAAGAAATCTCGTCCCGAGATTTAGGAGGTAGAAAGAAACAAAGCGGGGTATTCATCACGAAGACGATCCTCGCGTTCCCAAGTGGCTTCATCCTCAGAATGGTTTGACCACTGAACCTTGAGGAACTTGATAACCTTCTGGCGTGTGCGACGCTCGGCTTGATCGAGAATGCGGACCGGATGCTCTTTATAAGAGAGGTCTTGTTGCAGTTCAAGCAATTCGTGATCTACTCCGCGGATAGGGTCAAGCAGCGGCGGAGTTGCGATACGTGGAACACATCGTGAACCTGAGAAAGGTTCGGTGGAAGTTCCAACTGATATGCCACTCTACCACGCCTTTCAAGAACAGTGAAAGGACCAATATAGCGAGGAGCTAGCTTGCCCTTGATCCCGAATCGGTGTGTACCTTTCATCGGTGTGACTCGAAGATAAGCCCTTTCGCCAGGTTGATAGACCATATCTTTGTGTTTGCGGTCATACTGACTCTTTTGACGTGACTGAGCAGTCTTCAAATGCTCGCGGACAACGCGAACTTGATCTTCGGCAAGTTGGATAATATCCGGACCGAAGAGTGGACGTTCCCCAGTTTCTGACCAATTTAGAGGGGTTCGGCACTTTCGTCCGTACAATACTTCAAAGGGGGCCATCTTCAGACTGGCTTGATAGCTGTTATTGTAAGAGAATTCGGCATATGGGAGAGATTCTTCCCATTTCCTTCCGAAGGATATGACACAAGCTCGAAGCATGTCTTCGAGAACTTGGTTGACTCATTCAACTTGTCCTTGAGACTGAGGGTGAAAAGCGGTGCTGAAGGACAGATGAGTTCCCATAGCTTCTTGGAAACTAGCCCAGAATCTTGAAGTGAATAAGCTGCCACGGTCTGAACTGATAACCAGTGGAATACCGTGAAGTGAAACAATTCTGGACATGTAGAGAGTTGCGAGCTGACTAGCAGTGATCGTCTCTTTGACGGCTAGAAAATGTGCAACTTTGGAAAGTCGGTCAATGACGACAAGAATAGCATCATTACCTTTCTGTGATTTGGGAAATCCAGTGATAAAGTCCATTTCAACATGGTCCCACTTCCATTCAGGAACAGCAATTGGTTGCAGAGTTCCGGCGGGCCTTTGATGTTCTGCTTTGACGCGACGGCAAACATCACATTCAGCAACATAGCGAGCAATGTCTTGCTTCATGTTTGACCACCAGAATCTTTGACGGATGTCTTGGTACATCTTGGTACTGCCGGGATGAATAGACAACGGAGTGTCGTGAGCTTCTTGCATGACCTCCTGAGTCATACCCAGGTTACCTTTAGAGGGGACCACTAGACGACTTTTAAAGAACAATGTGCCAGTATCATCAATGGTGAAGAACGAAGGCCTTCCTTCAGCGAGATAGCGCTTAATCTTGTGGGCTTGAGAGTCATAACCCTGCAGCGTCTTGATGCTGTCCACGAGATCTGGTTTAACAACCAGGGTATTAAGAGAACCCTGGGAAACAACGTGGAGGTTCATTTTGTAGGAACCTTCAGGAGGGGGAGCGAGTGCTCCAGGAGGAACAATGTGGAGATTCAGCTTTCTGAATTCTTCAATAAGCGAAGGTTGAACTTCGTGAAACTGGAGGTGACTGCAATAAGACTTGCGGCTCAAGGCATCGGCCATTACATTAGCCTTGCCAGGGGTATAAGAAATACCCAAGTTAAAATCCGCTACGGTCTCCATCCATCTCTGTTGACGGAGGTTCAGGTCTGGCTGAGTGAACAGATACTTCAGACTTTGATGATCGGTGTAGATCTCGCAACGATTACCGAGAAGGTAATGTCGCCACTGTTTTAGTGCATGGATGACGGCAGCAAGCTCGAGGTCATATACTGGGTAATTCTCTTCGTGCGGACGCAATTGACGCGAAGCATAAGCAATTACTCTGCGGTCTTGCATTAGGACACCGCCTAATCCTTGACGGGATGCATCACAATAGATGACAAAATCCTTCTGGGAATCAGGAGGGGCAAGCACTGGGGCAGAAGTCAGCTTGTCTTTGAGCGTCTGGAAACTTTCCTGACACTTTTCCGTCCAATCGAACTTGACGCCTTTATGAAGCAGGTTAGTCAGGGGCTTGGCGATCTTGGAGAAGTTCTCGACAAATCGACGGCAATAGCTGGCGAGTCCGAGAAAACTTCGAACTTGCCTGACGTTCTTTGGAGGAGCCCAATCAAGAATAGCCTGAACTCGCTCGGGGTTGACGGCAATACCATCCTTGGAGATGACATGCCCAAGGTATGTTACTTCGGGAAGCCAGAATTCACACTTGGAAAACTTAGCATATAGTTGATGCTCTCGAAGTTTTTCCAGAACAAGTCGAAGATGTTCAGCATGTTCCTCTTTGTTCTTGGAGTATACTAGGATATCATCCAAGTAAACCACGACGAACTTGTCAAGGTATTCCATGAATATATAATTCATCAGGCGGGAGAATGTGGCGGGAGCATTGGTTAAGCCGAATAACATGACAGTGTACTCGTATGAGCCATATCGAGTAACGAAGGCGGTCTTTGGGATATCCTCTTCACGAACACGGATCTGGTGGTAACCCAACCTTAAGTCGAGTTTAGAGAACACTGATGAACCCGCCAGTTGATCATACAGATCGTTTATCCGAGGAAGGGGATATTTGTTCTGGATAGTTGCTTGGTTAATGGGACGGTAATCTTGGACCAATCGGTTTGATCCATCCTTCTTCCTGACAAAGAGAGAAGGTGCTCCCCAAGCGGAGGAACTTGGGCGAATGAAACCCTTACGAAGTGAAGCGTCGATTTCCTCCTTAAGTTCAAGGAGTTCATGCGGCGGCATCTTGTAGGGTCGCTTGGCGATAGGAGTGGTGCCTGGTTTCAAGTCGATGACAAATTCGACAGCTCGAGCAGGGGGTATCCCTGGGAGTTCTTCTGGGAAAACACCTTGGAATTCGCGAACAACTGGAATGTTCTCGATGCCTTCAAGTGGTGATGCGTTTAACGCATTCAAGGCATAAAGTCTCGCCTCGGCATTTTGGATGATTTGAGCCTGGTAGCTTATTATTTCATCAGAAGGGTGTAGAAGATGGACGATCTTCGTGGCGCAAACTATAGAAGCAGTATGCGCTTTCAACCAATCCATTCCGAGAATGAGGTCGATACTACAAGACTTTAGTATGAAAGGGGAGGCATGAAACTCTAGCCCTTCAATTTCAACGGTGATGTCGTTGCTACCCATGGAGGTTTGACATTGACCCGCGGGGGTGTGTATTACTATTGCAGTGTTCATGACCTCACATTTAATGTCGTGTTTGTATGCAAATTCTTCGGACATGAATGAATGCGATGCTCCCGAATCAAATAAAACAGAAGCTGGTACTGAATTAACAAGGAGAGTACCCATCACGGTGGCAGGCTGATCCTGAGCTTCATTGAAATCGGTGTGGTTGGCCTGAATACGCCCATAAGTCTTGGCATTGTTGTTGCGAGGCTGATTGTTCCTACGGCCAGTTGCAGGAAGTGCCAGTTGGTTCTGGTTCTGAATGCAGTTCCTGGAAAAATGACCTGGCTGCCCACACTTGTAGCACAGACTATCATTGGGATTAGGAGCAGGAGCTCGGGGTGGTGGAGCTGGAAGGCCTGGCTGCCTAGGTGGTGGAGGCAGGCGTGGTGCAGTATAGGACCGTCTTGGAGCAGGTGCAGCTGGACGGTACACGCTGTTTGGAATCCAGATCCGACGCTTCTGTGCAGGCTGGCTCGAAGACGAACCAGTGTCACGGTTGCGCCTAAGAGATCCCTGGTGTGCCTGCAGACCAGTCTCGACCTGGATAGCCTTGTTCACCAAGATGGAGAAATTATCAAATTCATGCACAAGGAGCGCTAGCTTGATGTCAGCTTGAAGTCCTTGGCGAAACCTTTCCTGACGGCGAGCATCAGTGGGAATGTCTTCTTCAGCATAGCGGGATAATTCCAGAAACTCCCGCTGATAAGCTTCCACTGTCTTGTTGCCCTGGGTGAGGTTGCGGAACTCTTGCTTCTTCCGGTCCATGATTCCCTGGGGAATGAAACGGGCACGGAAGGCAGCTTGGAAATCCGGCCAAGTGATGACTGTGCCAGCTGGTTGAGTGCGCCTGTGGCTGTCCCACCATTGAGCAGCGGGGCCCTTGAGAAAGAAGGAGGCGAAGGTGACATAGTTTGCAGGGGCAACGCCACCAGATTCCAACTCATAGGTGATGTCGCGAAGCCAGTCATCCGCATCCAGGGGCTGAGTTGAGCCGCGGTAGACGGTTGGGTTGAGGCGCATAAAGTCCTGCAAGGTCCCTGGGCCCGGATACTGGTTCATATTGGGACGAGGAAACTGATCCATGATGCCTTGCATGAACTGACGTTGCAGTTCAAATTGCTGCATCATTCCAGCCATATAGTTCGGCGGTGGTGGATCGTTGGCACCACGTCCACGACCACGACCAGCGGGTCTAACCATCCTGCTAATTTTCAACAGGGGGGTAGTTTAGTAAAGCAAGCACGAGTGCTTAGCGACAAGCATGATGTAACTCGATAATAGTTTAAGCAGTGCATCAAATACATAAAAGTAGTCGATTAAGACATACAGATCCATACACAACGTCGGGTACAAGCGGACAGCATAACGGCGCAAATCAAAGCTAGACATACTAGGCGGCGCGCAACCACGCGGTAAGGAAGTACACAACGAGAGATAGCTAAGGCTACATCAACGTCGGAGAGAACCACTGTATCGGGGTAGCTGCGAGTGCGGACGACGAATGTTCGTCGCGGAAAGATCCTGTGCTCCATGTGCACTCTGATGCAGAACCCGGTCTCGAGCTGTAAGAAGAGGTCCACGTGTCGGTGTGTGACCCCCAACAATAGGCCAGTCAATACCAGCATACATCTGAGTCCTGTGCGGATAAAGGATGTGCTCCGGATGTATCCCTGCACGAACAGCGGGCAGCAACTGCGTCATAGCATCGTAGAGACGTGCTCGAGTGGCAACCAACTCGACGGCAAGAGCCCGAACAGTGCGATCCAGAGCCTGAGTGCACTGAATCAGAACGCGCGGGTCGTAGCGACGAGGCTCGTACGGGGCACAGATAGCTGTGTAGTATTCGGTAGCATCTCCAGCAGGGGCATACGGAATGTATCGGAACTCGGAGTCATCCAAGATAGCATTGTGCTCCCCTCGTAGACGTACGACAGCGGAGTAGGCGGCATCATGGACTGCCATCTCAATCGTCACGCCTAATCCGTGAAAAAGGTGTAGCTCGGTGTCTGAGTTGTTCTGCTGATCATAAATCCGAACTTCAGCATAGTACTGTTCCTGGTTGAACTCGCGGTAAACCTCATAAACCAAGTACTCAGGGTACCAACGGTAGCCAAGTCTGGTCATGAGAGCGATCAGGACAGCTGGAAACCCAGGGGTATTACGAGCCCAAGTGCGAAGCACAAGCTGTGTCGTAGGACGCGGTGGAAACAAACGGTCCATCTGAAAATAGAGGAAATTCAGGTTTGTCAAACGACAATAAGAGGTTTAACACAACTCGGAGAGAAAGGTTAAACAAAACAATGGAAAAGAAAATGATTATCAGACTAATCAGATCAACGACAGGGAAATCGCACAGATATCCAGCTCTCCGGGTAGACAGAATTTACGAGATCCTAAGTGTCGGCGTTAGTAACTTCATTTAACCCGAGTAGAAGAGAGATCAGAGTCCCAGAGTATAGACGAGGAATAAAAGTTCCTAATACCACCCAGTTGGCAATGTGGGCCCGTAAGCCACACAGCCAAGTTAGTAAAACGGTTTTCTTTGTCTAGACTCAACTTCGGCCAAGGAATTGGAAAGGGGGATTCCTACAGGCAGTCGGCTCTGATACCAACTTGTGGCGCCCCCGGCTCGATCGTACACTAATCATGCACGCAAACGTGTACGATCAAGATCAGGGACTCACGGGAAGATATCACAACACAACTCTAAAACATAAATAAGTCATACAAGCATCATAATACAAGCCAGGGGCCACGAGGGCTCGAATACAAATGCTCGATCATAGACGAGTCAGCGGAAGCAACAATATCTGAGTACAGACATAGGTTAAACAAGGTGCCATAAGATGGCTAGCACAAACAGGGATACAACAGATCGAACAGGCGCAGGGCCTCCTGCCTGGGATCCTCCTAACTACTCCTGGTCGTCGGCGTCCTGGACGTAGTAGTAGGCTCCGTCCTGGTGGTAGTAGTCGTCGAAGGTGGCGTCTGGCTCCTGGGCTCCAACATCTGGTTGCGACAACCAGCAAGAAGGGAAAGGGGGAAAAGGAGGGGGAAAGCAACCGTGAGTACTCATCCAAAGTACTCGCAAGCAAGGATCTATACTACATATGCATGGTATATGTGTAAAGAGGCAATATCGGTGGACTGAACTGCAGAATGCCAGAATAAGAGGGGGATAGCTAGTCCTGTCGAAGACTACGCTTCTGGCAGCCTCCATCTTGAAGCAATAGAAGAGAGTAGTTGGAAGTTAACCAAGCAACAACGTATAGCATAATCCTACCCGTCGATCCTCTCGTCGCCACCATGCGAGAGAGCGACCACCGGGTTATATCTGTCACTTGTAAGGGTGTGTTTTATTAAGTATCCATTTCTAGTTGTCATGAGGTCGGAATACAACCCCGGGTCGTCCTTTTACCGAGGGACACGGCTATTCGAATAGATAAACTTCCCTGCAGGGGTGCACCACATATTCCCCAACACGCTCGATCCCCTTTGGCCGGACACACTTTCCTGGGTCATGCCCGGCCTCGGAAGATCCACACGTCGCAGCCCCACCTAGGCTCAACAGAGAGGTCAGCACGCCGGACTAATCCTAGGCACTCTGGGGTCTGGGCCCATCGCCCAGTGCGCTCCTGCACGTTGCGTACGTGGCCGCGAGCAGACCTAGCAACCCACACGATCACGGCGGTTACGTTATCGCGGTCCAACACGGCGCGCGCCGCTCAGTCGCTGACGTCAAGAAGGCTTCAGCTGATACCACGACGCCGGGATACCCATAACTACTCCCGCGTAGTTGGTTAGTGCGTATAGGCCAGTGGCCAGACTCAGATCAAATATCCAATCTCGTTAAACGTGTTATTATGAAGTAAACGCGAACGCCGACCAGGGCCTGGCCCACCTGTCTCCTAGGTGGTCTCAACCTGCCCTGTCGCTCCGCCACAAAGATCCACACAAAGGGCCGTTGGGACAAGGGTCCTTTCAGCCCCCAATCCGTGAATCACTCGCGGGTACTCTTCGAGCCGACCCGACTTTAGTCACCATTTGTATAGTATGTATATATGTATACTATAACCCGTGATCACCCCCCGAGTGATCACGGCCCGATAGTATAGCAAGGCAGACTGACAAGAATGCAGGGCCAATGATGACAAACTAGCATCCTACACTAGGCATTTAGGATTGCAGGTAAGGTATCAACAACAGTAGCAACAATGACAGGCTATGCAGCAGAATAGGATTTACCGAAAGCAGTAACAGGCTACACTACTCTAATGCAAGCAGTATAGAGAAGAATAGGCGATATCTGGTGATCAAGGGGGGGGCTTGCCTGGTTGCTCTGGCAAGTAGGGGTCGTCAACAACGTAGTCGGTCGGGGCACCAGCAGCTGCGTCGGTCTCGTAGTCTACCGAAGAGAAGAGGGGGAAGAAACAGTAAACACACGGCAATAATGCAACAGGGATGCATGACATGTCTAAATGATATGCCGGGGTGATATACAGCCTAACTAAGCGATTTAGTTAATTTAGGAATTTATTCGGATTTATTTAATTAAAGTTGGACACTATTCATTTATCGAAATCGGTCTAATTGTTCAACGTTCTCATAGCTGCGGGCGTCTGACGGAGATACCGAGGGCGTATCCGGGTTCGTATCGTCGTTCTGAGCAAGTTTCATGTATAAAATATTTTCATCGGAGTTACGGTTTAAAAGATATGATTTTCTAAAGTTTTTATTAATTTCTGAAATTTTAATTAATTATTTAATTCAACATTATCCGAAACAGTGCTGCGATGATGTCAGCATGACATCATGCTGATGTCAGCAGGCGCCCTGACAGGGTGGGTCCCACCTGTCATAGACTGTTAAATTAATTAGGGTTAACTAATTATATTACTGTTTAATTAACACTAATTAGTTAGTTAAATTAACCTAATCAGGATTAATTAACTAATTAATTAATTATTTTTATTATTTTTATTTTTATTTTTATTTCCTTTTTATTAAAACGTTCTGGGGCTGGGCCCCACATGTCAATGGGCCAGGGGGACTTAACGGGCGCTGGGTACGGGTAACGGGCGGGCGAACCCGCTCGAACGGGCACGGGCGATGGGGCGCGCCAGGGCGCCATCGCCGGTCGCGGGAGATGGCCGCGAGGGTGCGCGGCCGGCGGCCACGGCGCGGCTGGAGCCGCGGGGGGGGGAGGACCGGTGGCCGGAGGCGGCGTAGAGGGGCGAGGTGGGACTGGCGGCAGAGGTAGGCGAGGGTGAGGCGCAGGCAGCGCGCGGGGTAGTGAGTAGGGGCCGGCGAGGCAGAGAGGCCTCAGCGGGGCGAGGCGCTGGGCGCGGTGACCGCTGGGCGACGGGCACGGCCGGACGGCGCGGCGCATGGCCAGGGCACGGCCCGACCGCGGTGAGCGCGGGGCCGGAGCGCGCGAGGCGTGGTCACGGCCGGAGCGGAGCAACGGTGGGCGCGGCGGGAGCGCGGCAGGCGAGCGAGAGAGGAGGACCGGGGGCCTCACCGAGGGAGCGTAGGGACGGGGCAGTGGAGCGCGAGGAGGAAGACGGGGACGACGGCGGAGAGGAGAAGCAGGCCGGCGGGGGAGCGCTCCGGCGACGGCGTCCAACGGCAATGGCAACGGGGCGGCGTCGGGCGGCAGGGTCGGGGCGTCGCGGCGACCTCCACCTCTCGATCCCGATCCAATCGGGGGAGAGGGGGGAAGTGGGGGGGGTGGCTGGTTAGGGTTTCCCCCCCCATGGGGATAAGGCAGGGGATGGGGCTGGGCCGGCCAGTTGGGCCAGGTGGGTCGGCCAGCTGGGCCGCCTGGCCCAGTTGGCCAGGGGGGCCTTTTCTTTTCTTTTGTTTTTCTGTTTCTTTTCCCTTTTCTTTACTGTTAAATGTTTAGGCCCCAAATGGTTTTTGTAAAAAGTGTGACCTATTTCATAAATACCATTGCATTATTCCTCAACACCTAAAATTAGTTTGGACAAAACATAATTCCATATTTATTTCAGATTTAATAAATGGTTATTAAATACCATCTTTATCCACTGTTTGAGGTTGTTCGAGTCACTTATCCAATTCCAATGATGTTGGTTTCAATTTTAGAATAGCCTCTGGAATATTTGTTACTTATCTGACATTTTAGTTTCTATGTTGGACAACTTTTATACTCCACTTTCATTTAAATTTGAATTTGACTTAGGAGTTGAAATGCAATATTATGCTAATGATGATTATGCACTATTAATCATGATGACATGGCCTCATCAAAAGGGTGATCTCTGTAGCTTAATACAGGGGGTGTTACAAATCTCCTCCACTACAAGAAATCTCGTCCCGAGATTTAGGAGGTAGAAAGAAACAAAGCGGGGTATTCATCGCGAAGACGATCCTCGCGTTCCCAAGTGGCTTCATCCTCAGAATGGTTTGACCACTGAACCTTGAGGAACTTGATAACCTTCTGGCGTGTGCGACGCTCGGCTTGATCGAGAATGCGGACCGGATGCTCTCTATAAGAGAGGTCTTGTCGCAGTTCAAGCAATTCGTGATCTACTCCGCGGATAGGGTCTTTGAAGCAGCGGCGGAGTTGTGATACGTGGAACACATCGTGAACCTGAGAAAGGTTCGGTGGAAGTTCCAACTGATATGCCACTCTACCACGCCTTTCAAGAACAGTGAAAGGACCAATATAGCGAGGAGCTAGCTTGCCCTTGATCCCGAATCGGTGTGTACCTTTCATCGGTGTGACTCGAAGATAAGCCTTTTCGCCAGGTTGATAGACCATATCTTTGTGTTTGCGGTCATACTGACTCTTTTGACGTGACTGAGCAGTCTTCAAATGCTCGCGGACAACGCGAACTTGATCTTCGGCAAGTTGGATAATATCCGGACCGAAGAGTGGACGTTCCCCAGTTTCTGACCAATTTAGAGGGGTTCGGCACTTTCGTCCGTACAATACTTCAAAGGGGGCCATCTTCAGACTGGCTTGATAGCTGTTATTGTAAGAGAACTCGGCATATGGGAGAGATTCTTCCCATTTCCTTCCGAAGGATATGACACAAGCTCGAAGCATGTCTTCGAGAACTTGGTTGACTCGTTCAACTTGTCCTTGAGACTGAGGGTGAAAAGCGGTGCTGAAGGACAGATGAGTTCCCATAGCTTCTTGGAAACTTGCCCAGAATCTTGAAGTGAATAAGCTGCCACGGTCTGAACTGATAACCAGTGGAATACCGTGAAGTGAAACAATTCTGGACATGTAGAGAGTTGCGAGCTGACTAGCAGTGATCGTCTCTTTGACGGCTAGAAAATGTGCAACTTTGGAAAGTCGGTCAATGACGACAAGAATAGCATCATTACCTTTCTGTGATTTGGGAAATCCAGTGATGAAGTCCATTTCAACATGGTCCCACTTCCATTCAGGAACAGCAATTGGTTGCAGAGTTCCGGCGGGCCTTTGATGTTCTTCTTTGACGCGACGGCAAACATCACATTCAGCAACATAGCGAGCAATGTCTTGCTTCATATTTGACCACCAGAATCTTTGACGGATGTCTTGGTACATCTTGGTACTGCCGGGATGAATAGACAACGGAGTGTCGTGAGCTTCTTGCATGACCTCCTGAGTCATACCCAGGTTACCTTTAGAGGGGACCACTAGACGACTTTTAAAGAACAAGGTGCCAGTATCATCAATAGTGAAGAACGAAGGCCTTCCTTCAGCGAGATAGCGCTTAATCTTGTGGGCTTGAGAGTCATAACCCTGCAGCGTCTTGATGCTGTCCACGAGATCTGGTTTAGCAACCAGGGTATTAAGAGAACCCTGGGAAACAACGTGGAGGTTCATTTTGTAGGAACCTTCAGGAGGGGGAGCGAGTGCTCCAGGAGGAACAATGTGGAGATTCAGCTTTCTGAATTCTTCAATAAGGGAAGGTTGAACTTCGTGAAACTGGAGGTGACTGCAATAAGACTTGCGGCTCAAGGCATCGGCCATTACATTAGCCTTGCCAGGGGTATAAGAAATACCCAAGTTAAAATCCGCTACGGTCTCCATCCATCTCTGTTGACGGAGGTTCAGGTCTGGCTGAGTGAACAGATACTTCAGACTTTGATGATCGGTGTAGATCTCGCAACGATTACCGAGAAGGTAATGTCGCCACTGTTTTAGTGCATGGATGACGGCAGCAAGCTCGAGGTCATATACTGGGTAATTCTCTTCGTGCGGACGCAATTGACGCGAAGCATAAGCAATTACTCTGCGGTCTTGCATTAGGACACCGCCTAATCCTTGACGGGATGCATCACAATAGATGACAAAATCCTTCTGGGAATCAGGAGGGGCAAGCACTGGGGCAGAAGTCAGCTTGTCTTTGAGCGTCTGGAAACTTTCCTGACACTTTTCCGTCCAATCGAACTTGACGCCTTTATGAAGCAGGTTAGTCAGGGGCTTGGCGATCTTGGAGAAGTTCTCGACAAATCGACGGCAATAGCTGGCGAGTCCGAGAAAACTTCGAACTTGCCTGACGTTCTTTGGAGGAGCCCAATCAAGAATAGCCTGAACTCGCTCGGGGTTGACGGCAATACCATCCTTGGAGATGACATGCCCAAGGTATGTTACTTCGGGAAGCCAGAATTCACACTTGGAAAACTTAGCATATAGTTGATGCTCTCGAAGTTTCTCCAGAACAAGTCGAAGATGTTCAGCATGTTCCTCTTTGTTCCTGGAGTATACTAGGATATCATCCAAGTAAACCACGACGAACTTGTCAAGGTATTCCATGAATATATAATTCATCAGGCGGGAGAATGTGGCGGGAGCATTGGTTAAGCCGAATGACATGACAGTGTACTCGTATGAGCCATATCGAGTAACGAAGGCGGTCTTTGGGATATCCTCTTCACGAACACGGATCTGGTGGTAACCCAACCTTAAGTCGAGTTTAGAGAACACTGATGAACCCGCCAGTTGATCATACAGATCGTTTATCCGAGGAAGGGGATATTTGTTCTGGATGGTTGCTTGGTTAATAGGACGGTAATCTTGGACCAATCGGTTTGATCCATCCTTCTTCCTGACAAAGAGAGAAGGTGCTCCCCAAGCAGAGGAACTTGGGCGAATGAAACCCTTACGAAGTGAAGCGTCGATTTCCTCCTTAAGTTCAAGGAGTTCATGCGGCGGCATCTTATAGGGTCGCTTGGCGATAGGAGTGGTGCCTGGTTTCAAGTCGATGACAAATTCGACAGCTCGAGCAGGGGGTATCCCTGGGAGTTCTTCTGGGAAAACACCTTGGAATTCGCGAACAACTGGAATGTTCTCGATGCCTTCAAGTGGTGATGCGTTTAACGCATTCAAGGCATAAAGCCTCGCCTCGGCATTTTGGATGATTTGAGCCTGGTAGCTTATTATTTCATCAGAAGGGTGTAGAAGATGGACGATCTTCGTGGCGCAAACTATAGAAGCAGTATGCGCTTTCAACCAATCCATTCCGAGAATGAGGTCGATACTACAAGACTTTAGTATGAAAGGGGAGGCATGAAACTCCAGCCCTTCAATTTCAACGGTGACGTCGTTGCTACCCATGGAGGTTTGACATTGACCCGCGGGGGTGTGTATTACTATTGCAGTGTTCATGACCTCACATTTAATGTCGTGTTTGTATGCAAATTCTTCGGACATGAATGAATGCGATGCTCCCGAATCAAATAAAACAGAAGCTGGTACTGAATTAACAAGGAGAGTACCCATCACGGTGGCAGGCTGGTCCTGAGCTTCATTGAAATCGGTGTGGTTGGCCTGAATATGCCCATAAGTCTTGGCATTGTTGTTGCGAGGCTGATTGTTCCTACGGTCAGTTGCAGGAAGTGCCAGTTGGTTCTGGTTCTGAATGCAGTTCCTGGAAAAATGACCTGGCTGCCCACACTTGTAGCACAGACTATCATTGGGATTAGGAGCAGGAGCTCGGGGTGGTGGAGCTGGAAGTCCTGGCTGCCTAGGTGGTGGAGGCAGGCGTGGTGCAGTATAGGACCGTCTTGGAGCAGGTGCAGCTGGACGGTACACGCTGTTTGGAATCCAGATCCGACGCTTCTGTGCAGGCTGGCTCGAAGATGAATCAGTGTCACGGTTGCGCCTAAGAGATCCCTGGTGTGCCTGCAGACCAGTCTCGACCTGTATAGCCTTGTTCACCAAGATGGAGAAATTATCAAATTCATGCACAAGGAGCGCTAGCTTGATGTCAGCTTGAAGTCCTTCGCGAAACCTTTCCTGACGGCGAGCATCAGTGGGAATGTCTTCTTCAGCATAGCGGGATAATTCCAGAAACTCCCGCTGATAAGCTTCCACTGTCTTGTTGCCCTAGGTGAGGTTGCGGAACTCTTGCTTCTTCCGGTCCATGATTCCCTGGGGAATGAAACGGGCACGGAAGGCAGCTTGGAAATCCGGCCAAGTGATGACTGTGCCAGCTGGTTGAGTGCGCCTGTGGCTGTCCCACCATTGAGCAGCGGGGCCCTTGAGAAAGAAGGAGGCGAAGGTGACATAGTTTGCAGGGGCAACGCCACCAGATTCCAACTCATAGGTGATGTCGCGAAGCCAGTCATCCGCATCCAGGGGCTGAGTTGAGCCGCGGTAGACGGTTGGGTTGAGGCGCATAAAGTCCTGCAAGGTCCCTGGGCCCGGATACTGGTTCATATTGGGACGAGGAAACTGATCCATGATCCCTTGCATGAACTGACGTTGCAGTTCAAATTGCTGCATCATTCCAGCCATATAGTTCGGCGGTGGTGGATCGTTGGCACCACGTCCACGACCACGACCAGCGGGTCTAACCATCCTGCTAATTTTCAACAGGGGGGGTAGTTTAGTAAAGCAAGCACGAGTGCTTAGCGACAAGCATGATGTAACTCGACAATAGTTTAAGCAGTGCATCAAATACATAAAAGTAGTCGATTAAGACATACAGATCCATACACAACGTCGGGTACAAGCGGACAGCATAACGGCGCAAATCAAAGCTAGACATACTAGGCGGCGCGCAGGCACGCGGTAAGGAAGTACACAACGAGAGATAGCTAAGGCTACATCAACGTCGGAGAGAACCACTGTATCGGGGTAGCTGCGAGTGCGGACGACGAATGTTCGTCGCGGAAAGATCCTGTGCTCCATGTGCACTCTGATGCAGAACCCGGTCTCGAGCTGTAAGAAGAGGTCCACGTGTCGGTGTGTGACCCCCAACAATAGGCCAGTCAATACCAGCATACATCTGAGTCCTGTGCGGATAAAGGATGTGCTCCGGATGTATCCCTGCACGAACAGCGGGCAGCAACTGCGTCATAGCATCGTAGAGACGTGCTCGAGTGGCAACCAACTCGACGGCAAGAGCCCGAACAGTGCGATCCAGAGCCTGAGTGCACTGAATCAGAACGCGCGGGTCGTAGCGACGAGGCTCGTACGGGGCACAGATAGCTGTGTAGTATCCGGTAGCATCTCCAGCAGGGGCATACGGAATGTATCGGAACTCGGAGTCATCCAAGAGAGCATTGTGCTCCCCTCGTAGACGTACGACAGCGGAGTAGGCGGCATCATGGACTGCCATCTCAATCGTCACGCCTAATCCGTGAAAAAGGTGTAGCTCGGTGTCTGAGTTGTTCTGCTGATCATAAATCCGAACTTCAGCATAGTACTGTTCCTGGTTGAACTCGCGGTAAACCTCATAAACCAAGTACTCAGGGTACCAACGGTAGCCAAGTCTGGTCATGAGAGCGATCAGGACAGCTGGAAACCCAGGGGTATTACGAGCCCAAGTGCGAAGCACAAGCTGTGTCGTAGGACGCGGTGGAAACAAACGGTCCATCTGAAAATAGAGGAAATTCAGGTTTGTCAAACGACAATAAGAGGTTTAACACAACTCGGAGAGAAAGGTTAAACAAAACAATGGAAAAGAAAATGATTATCAGACTAATCAGATCAACGACAGGGAAATCGCACAGATATCCATCTCTCCGGGTAGACAGAATTTATGAGATCCTAAGTGTCGGCGTTAGTAACTTCATTTAACCCGAGTAGAAGAGAGATCAGAGTCCCAGAGTATAGACGAGGAATAAAAGTTCCTAATACCACCCAGTTGGCAATGTGGGCCCGTAAGCCACACAGCCAAGTTAGTAAAACGGTTTTCTTTGTCTAGACTCAACTTCGGCCAAGGAATTGGAAAGGGGGATTCCTACAGGCAGTCGGCTCTGATACCAACTTGTGGCGCCCCCGGCTCGATCGTACACTAATCATGCACGCAAACGTGTACGATCAAGATCAGGGACTCACGGGAAGATATCACAACACAACTCTAAAACATAAATAAGTCATACAAGCATCATAATACAAGCCAGGGGCCACGAGGGCTCGAATACAAATGCTCGATCATAGACGAGTCAGCGGAAGCAACAATATCTGAGTACAGACATAGGTTAAACAAGGTGCCATAAGATGGCTAGCACAAACAGGGATACAACAGATCGAACAGGCGCAGGGCCTCCTGCCTGGGATCCTCCTAACTACTCCTGGTCGTCGGCGTCCTGGACGTAGTAGTAGGCTCCGTCCTGGTGGTAGTAGTCGTCGAAGGTGGCGTCTGGCTCCTGGGCTCCAACATCTGGTTGCGACAACCAGCAAGGGAAAGGGGGAAAGGAGGGGGAAAGCAACCGTGAGTACTCATCCAAAGTACTCGCAAGCAAGGATCTATACTACATATGCATGGTATATGTGTAAAGAGGCAATATCGGTGGACTGAACTGCAGAATGCCAGAATAAGAGGGGGGTAGCTAGTCCTGTCGAAGACTACGCTTCTGGCAGCCTCCATCTTGAAGCAATAGAAGAGATTAGTTGGAAGTTAACCAAACAACAACGTATAGCATAATCCTACCCGTCGATCCTCTCGTCGCCACCATGCGAGAGAGCGACCACCGGGTTATATCTGTCACTTGTAAGGGTGTGTTTTATTAAGTATCCATTTCTAGTTGTCATGAGGTCGGAATACAACTCCGGGTCGTCCTTTTACCGAGGGACACGGCTATTCGAATAGATAAACTTCCCTGCAGGGGTGCACCACATATTCCCCAACACGCTCGATCCCCTTTGGCCGGACACACTTTCCTGGGTCATGCCCGGCCTCGGAAGATCCACACGTCGCAGCCCCACCTAGGCTCAATAGAGAGGTCAGCACGCCGGACTAATCCTAGGCACTCTGGGGTCTGGGCCCATCGCCCAGTGCGCTCCTGCACGTTGCGTACGCGGCCGCGAGCAGACCTAGCAACCCACACGATCACGGCGGTTACGTTAGCGCGGTCCAACACGGCGCGCGCCGCTCAGTCGCTGACGTCAAGAAGGCTTCAGCTGATACCACGACGCCGGGATACCCATAACTACTCCCGCGTAGTTGGTTAGTGCGTATAGGCCAGTGGCCAGACTCAGATCAAATATCCAATCTCGTTAAGCGTGTTATTATGAAGTAAACGCGAACGCCGACCAGGGCTTGGCCCACCTGTCTCCTAGGTGGTCTCAACCTGCCCTGTCGCTCCGCCACAAAGATCCACTCAAAGGGCCGTTGGGACAAAGGTCCTTTCAGCTCCCAATCCGTGAATCACTCGCGGGTACTCTTCGAGCCGACCCGACTTTAGTCACCATTTGTATAGTATGTATATATGTATAGTTTAACCCGTGATCACCTCCCGAGTGATCACGGCCCGATAGTATAGCAAGGCAGACTGACAAGAATGCAGGGCCAATGATGATAAACTAGCATCCTACACTAGGCATTTAGGATTGCAGGTAAGGTATCAACAGATGTAGCAACAGTGTCAGGCTATGCATCAGACTAGGATTAACGGAAAGCAGTAACATGCTACACTACTCTAATGCAAGCAGTATAGAGGAGAATAGGCGATATCTGGTGATCAAGTGGGGGGGGCTTGCCTGGTTGCTCTGGCAAGTAGGGGTCGTCAACAACGTAGTCGGTCGAGGCACCAGCAGCTGCGTCGGTCTCGTAGTCTACCGAAGAGAAGAGGGGGAAGAAACAGTAAACACACGGCAATAATGCAACAGGGATGCATGACATGTCTAAATGATATGCCGGGGTGATATACAGCCTAACTAAGCGATTTAGTTAATTTAGGAATTTATTCGGATTTATTTAATTAAAGTTGGACACTATTCATTTATCGAAATCGGTCTAATTGTTCAACGTTCTCATAGCTGCGGGCGTCTGACGGAGATACCGAGGGCGTATCCGGGTTCGTATCGTCGTTCTGAGCAAGTTTCATGTATAAAATATTTTCATCGGAGTTACGGTTTAAAAGATATGATTTTCTAAAGTTTTTATTAATTTCTGAAATTTTAATTAATTATTTAATTCAACATTATCCGAAACAGTGCTGCGATGATGTCAGCATGACATCATGCTGATGTCAGCAGGCGCCCTGACAGGGTGGGTCCCACCTGTCATAGACTGTTAAATTAATTAGGGTTAACTAATTATATTACTGTTTAATTAACACTAATTAGTTAGTTAAATTAACCTAATCAGGATTAATTAACTAATTAATTAATTATTTTTATTATTTTTATTTTTATTTTTATTTCCTTTTTATTAAAACGTTCTGGGGCTGGGCCCCACATGTCAATGGGCCAGGGGGACTTAACGGGCGCTGGGTACGGGTAACGGGCGGGCGAACCCGCTCGAACGGGCACGGGCGATGGGGCGCGCCAGGGCGCCATCGCCGGTCGCGGGAGATGGCCGCGAGGGTGCGCGGCCGGCGGCCACGGCGCGGCTGGAGCCGCGGGGGGGGGAGGACCGGTGGCCGGAGGCGGCGTAGAGGGGCGAGGTGGGACTGGCGGCAGAGGTAGGCGAGGGTGAGGCGCAGGCAGCGCGCGGGGTAGTGAGTAGGGGCCGGCGAGGCAGAGAGGCCTCAGCGGGGCGAGGCGCTGGGCGCGGTGACCGCTGGGCGACGGGCACGGCCGGACGGCGCGGCGCATGGCCAGGGCACGGCCCGACCGCGGTGAGCGCGGGGCCGGAGCGCGCGAGGCGTGGTCACGGCCGGAGCGGAGCAACGGTGGGCGCGGCGGGAGCGCGGCAGGCGAGCGAGAGAGGAGGACCGGGGGCCTCACCGAGGGAGCGTAGGGACGGGGCAGTGGAGCGCGAGGAGGAAGACGGGGACGACGGCGGAGAGGAGAAGCAGGCCGGCGGGGGAGCGCTCCGGCGACGGCGTCCAACGGCAATGGCAACGGGGCGGCGTCGGGCGGCAGGGTCGGGGCGTCGCGGCGACCTCCACCTCTCGATCCCGATCCAATCGGGGGAGAGGGGGGGATATATCGGGAGAGGGGGGAAGTGGGGGGTGGCTGGTTAGGGTTTCCCCCCCCATGGGGATAAGGCAGGGGATGGGGCTGGGCCGGCCAGTTGGGCCAGGTGGGTCGGCCAGCTGGGCCGCCTGGCCCAGTTGGCCAGGGGGGCCTTTTCTTTTCTTTTGTTTTTCTGTTTCTTTTCCCTTTTCTTTATTCTCTTTTCTCTACTGTTAAATGTTTAGGCCCCAAATGGTTTTTGTAAAAAGTGTGACCTATTTCATAAATACCAGTGCATTATTCCTTAACACCTAAAATTAGTTTGGACAAAACATAATTCCATATTTATTTCAGATTTAATAAATGGTTATTAAATATTATCTTTATCCACTGTTTGAGGTTGTTCGAGTCACTTATCCAATTCCAATGATGTTGGTTTCAATTTTAGAATAGCCTCTGGAATATTTGTTATTTATCTGACATTTTAGTTTCTATGTTGGACAACTTTTATATCCCACTTTCATTTAAATTTGAATTTGACTTAGGAGTTGAAATGCAATATGATGCTAATGATGATTGTGCACTATTAATCATGATGACATGGCCTCATCAAAAGGGTGATCTCTGTAGCTTAATACAGGGGGTGTTACATACTAGTATCATGCATATGATACTAGTGTATGATACTACCTTCATAGTGCATAATATCATAGAGTAGTATCATAGATGATCATATTTATTGCCATGCATGACACAAAGTAGCATAGCATTTAACATGATACGGTATCTACCTATGTTACTCCAACCCTCACTCTCTTCTTTAATTCTGTGCCACATCAGCATGTTTTCTATTCCCCAGTGCATGATACCAGCTAAGATACTACCACTATGGCCAGCCTTATACGTGTTACCTATTACATTGGTTGTAAATGACATGGCAACATGTTATAGCCAGCAGCTGGCTATATTATTAACCATGCTCGTACTAGTACTACTACAGCTTGAATGCCAACGAGGGAGAGGGTAGCGGTTCCCAAAATGTTGAACGGTCAATGATGCATCCTCATTCAATTAACATGCAAAGGGAATTAATTGGAGAAGCAGAATGGAGCCAGCACGATGTGAATGCAACGTAGTTTGGACTCTCATATAAAGGTGCCCCACCACTCCAATCCATCTACCAAATCATACACACCTAGTCTGCGCAACACTGCTAACTCCAATCCAAGACCAGGACCAAGTGACCAGAAGCCACAAGAACCCATGGAGGCGCTGGACGCGAGCACCAGTCAGCTGTGCCAGATCATCCAAGACACCAGCCTGCGGCCCTGCACCGCGTAGCATTTCTAGATGGTGTTAGCAACTGCCGACGTCATAGACCTCGTCGACGCCGGCTTCGCCTCTCGCATGGACGACATGATGGTCCGCTCCATCCGCAAGTTCACTGCCGTCAAGAAGCGCACGGACGATCTTACCGTACTCCTCCAGCCCGCGGGCCTAGGCTCCTCGTTGCCTGCCACCCTCATCGGCCTCCATGGTGATGACCTCTTTCAAGCACTGGTGGCCCTGCAGCTACCGGACGTCGCGACGAAGAATGTCCACCTCGAGGCCGCGCTCACCGCGCAGCGCCTTGCCATGCAAGAAACCGTCGACCTACACATCCACGTCTACGAGGAAATCGTCTACATAGGCCACTACAAGGCCAGGGACGACGCAAAGACGTTGGGCTTCTTCGACCGGCTGGAATCTTTGGACGCCATTGTTCAGAAGCACATTGACCTCGCCACGAAAGCCGCTGCTCCTGAGCCGTCATTCGGTGGACCGGTGCCCTGAGTCGAGGAGGAGGAGGAGGTCGTCGATGGATGCATATTTCTTCTTGCCTCCTGTAACCAGCACTGCATTGCCTCGTGGCCTTAATGTGTTAGTGTATGGTATTGTTATTCGAGTCGTAAATGACATGTATGATCCCTTGCTCTTATTTGGCGTTAATTATATGTAGTATCACTGTCTTCGTCCTAGTGCAGACTTGTCACCATCCTGTTTGGTGCCAAATTTTGACTTCAGTTTATGTACGAGACCCAATCTACCAAACTATACTATATATATATATATATACATATATATATATATATTGGTGCGACAACCAAACTAATAAATTCAAAACTAAGTGTTACATGTCACGAGTTCAAAACGAGAAAGTGGAACAAGTACATCACACCTGTGTCGTTCGTGATGCACCCCACACTATCGTTCTGGCCCGCCGCTCTGCGCGCATTAGCTTGGCATTTTATATCTACAAGTTAAAAAGGTAAAGATTGCCGCGTTCGTGTCACACCCCCACACGGTTGGTCCGGCACGCCGCTTAAGCTAGGGAACGCTTGTTGTCTTAGCATTTTCACTGTTAGGTGGGGCTGCAGTTGTGCAAACCGACTATCGGCAAATCCCCACCCCGCCCACTGCGCGTCGGCTGAGTTAGAATTAGAAGAGAGAAACAAGGGAGAAGAGCTAGCCGTAGTATGGACACTGTTGTCAGATGGGACTCGTGTTGATAGAATAGGAGTACTGAGAACTCGTACGTCTAGTACCACTAGTTGGGTGCGTGCAACCTATACCTGTCATCACTTCAGGTGGCCTGTTCGAACCATAGCTATGCTTCATAGTACATAATTTTTCACGCATTTTTCCTCCTATATGTACTCCTAGGCTATTTCCATGTGCTTCCTTTCGCCGACATGTGGGACGTAGAGCATCTGGGTCGAAGTGCATGCACGACTTGGAGCATCTCCAACCATGTCGGCGTACTTTACATTTCAGACCTGACGAATTACATGCAAACCCCCCACAGAAGAATAAATAAATGAATTACTACATGCAAACCAGATTATTTTCATAGAAACCGGAGCATGTTCATTACATTTTGGACATAATACATTGAAAAAAACGACGGGACCTAAACTAGTCTAAGGGTCTCTTTGACTCGCAGGATACTGAAAACACATGAATGTGGAAAGTATGGGACTGGAGTGCTAAATCCAATAGGATTACCAAAGAGTGTTCAACGCCATAGGAAAAACAAAGGAATTGTAAAAATAGGTTGGAGAAAAAATTCCTATGGAATCCGATCCTATGTACTAGTGTCAAAACCACTCTTATAATCATGGGACGGAGGGAGTACTAGCCAAGCTGCAACGACGCTCTTCCTCCGATGATGGCGAAGAATGGAGAGGAGGAGGAAGTGGTGGCGTGTTTTTGTACTCCTCCGATGTACTAGAGAGTGGAATGTAGTACATGCTATAGACTAGACTGTAGTACATTGTTTTTTATGGTTCACTGGGCTGCCATGTTTTGCACTCCTGTGACGTACTAGTATATATTACTATATATACCGCATGATTCGTTGCTCCTTCTTACGTCGCCGACATTTGGGAGAGCCAGCATCCAAGTCGACGTGTCATGCACCGGATTAGAGTGGGAACAGAAGGCAAGCCTCACCCCGGTCGTAGCGCCGCAGTAATAATGACTATAAAGAGCAGTCATATCACAAGACCCCATCTTTCCAGCAGTAACGGGCCAGCAAATCACACAGGCCTACCTTTCCAGCAGTAAGTTGAATCCGCTACTCCCTCACCCTCCTCGCCTCTCTGTCAAACCGGCTAGGCAAAACTGCCACGCGTACTACCCGAGAAAAGCCCCACCCTCGACTTTTAAATACTCCTATAATTTTATATCGATGAACTGCGCCATGGAGTAGAAAACAAAAAGAAAAAGGTGGTACATGTAAACAAATACAGTTCAAGCTCTAGCTAGTGATTCAGAATGTAAACCATGCATGTGTTTATACGTATAGGTTACTTCAAAGTATTGAGTCCATTGATGCAATGTGGTCAAACTATACCATCAATATCTCAAAGCCAAAATAGTTCAAGCTTGTTCATTCTATATAAATACTACTCCCTCCATCTAGGTGTATGAGTCACCTTATGAAAACCAAATAATCCCAAAACACTTAGGTGCGGTACATTAAGTCCCACCTTGTTTCTTGTTTCTTGACATATCAACCAATAAGAGATGTGGGGCACGCATGCCTTCAATGACTTGAGACTACCAAACACGACATGCAGTGTTTCATTACATGCAATGCTATTAATTAGCAAATGAACATTAAGTTCTCTCGTTTTCCCCTCCGTCTTGGTCGCGGTGCACAACCTAAAATGACTTATGCACCTAGATGCAGGGTATATGTTTATTCACCCGTGGGGTTGTTCAATGAATGGAGGGTAGGGGTCCACAAGTGAACAATACTGCTAGTAAGTAATGTACAGTACAAAGTGTGATGTGCAGTTAGTCATGATAAATAGAGAGTTTCTTTTCTTTAATGCCACGTACACAAATTGAAATGCTTGTTGTGGAGAGAAAAAGATAATCACTCCACTATATATAGAGGTAGGGCCTGAGCGCTTGCTTTACTAGGGTTGCTCTCTTCATTCTCTCATCCTCTCCAGATCTAAACAAGACAGCAGCAGCGACATTCTCTCTCTGCTAACCGCTGGTCACAGATCCGGCGGGTCCCTTCGGCCGGGGTGTGTAGGGGACTAGGTGCATCGTTCACGCGGTAATCGGCGGTGAGGGAGGAAACCCACAGCCATCGGCGGGTCTCGATCCTCTGCCCGTGCCATTCTCTCTAACACAGCACCGGGTCGGGACGTCCTCGGACCCCTTCTTCCTCCTTGCCGTATTATGGGCAGATCCAACCTCCCGCCGCCCTCCTAGCCACATCCCGATGACCCTCAAGTATAACTTCCTTCGAAAACGGCCTTGCTCTACTGCCCCCGCTCCCCATGTGGCTGCATCTGGATCTTTGATACGCCTCGGTCGTATCTATAATTTTTTATTGTTCCATGCCAATATTATACAACTTTCAAATATTTTTGGCAACATTTTATATGATTTATTGGACTAACATATTGATCCAGTGCCCAGTGCCAGTTCCTGTTTGTTGCATGTTTTTTGTTTTGCAGAATATCCATATCAAACGAAGTCCAAAAATGATAAAAATTTATGGAGAATTATTTTGGAATATATGTGATTTTTGGGAGGTGGAATCAACACCAACGGTGGCCCACGACCTCCACAAGACACCTGGGCACGCCACCCCCCAAGGATCATGGTGGTGGGTAGTGGCCACCTCGTAAGGCAGTTGCTGCCCTTCTTTCGATGCAAGAAAGATAATTTATGGAAACAAATCATGTAAAAATTTCAGCCTTATCGGAGTTACAGATCTTCGGGAATTTAAGAAACGGTGAAGGGCCAGAAAACAAGAATGCGAAACAGAAGAGAATAGAGGGAGAGATCGAATCTCGGAGGGGCTCCGACCCCTCCACTGCCATGGCAACAATGGACCAGAGGGGGAACTCTCCTCCCATCTAGGAGGGGCCAAGAAAGAAGAAGAAGGAGGGGGGCTCTCTCCCCCTCTCTCCCGGTGGCGCCGGAACACCGCCGGGGCAATCATCGTGTGACGGCGATCTACTCCAAAAATGCCGTCATCTTCACCAACATCTTCATCACCTTCCCCCATCTATCTACAGCAGTCCACTCTCCCGCAACCCGCTGTACCCTCTACTTGAACATGGTGCTTTATGCTTCATATTATTATCCAATGATATGTTGCCATCCTATGATGCTTGAGTAGAATTTTGTTGTCCTGTCGGTAATTGGTGAATTGCTATGATTTGGTTTAATTTTCTTGTGGTTATGTTGCTGTCCTTTGGTGCCCATCATATGAGCGCATGTGTGGATCACACCATAGGGTTAGTTGTATGTTGATAGGACTATGCATTGGAGGGCAAGAGTGACGGAAGCTTCTTCCTAACATAGAAATTGGTAGGATTGAAGGGGGACCAATATATGTCTTAATGCTATGGTTGGGTTTTACCTTAATGAACGTTAGTAGTTGCGGATGTTTGCTAATAGTTCCAATCATAAGTGCATAGAATTCCAAGTAAGGGGTGACATGCTAGCAGTGGCCTCTCCCACATAAAAACTTGCTATCGGTCTAGTAATGTAGTCAATTTTAAGGGACAATTCCGCAAATCCTACCACTACTAATCCATACTCATTATACTAAGTTAACTATTTCTTTATCTAAACAGCACCTAACTTTTATTTTCACATTCTTTATTATCTTGCAAACCTATCCTACCACACCTACAAAGTACTTCTAGTTTTATTCTTGTTCTAGGTAAAGCAAACGTTAAGCGTGCGTAGAGTTGTATCGGTGGTCGATATAACTTGAGGGAATATTTGTTCTACATTTAGCTCCACGCTGGGTTCGGCACTGTTATTTATCGAAAATTTCTACGAACGATCCCCTGTACTTGTGGGTTATCAAGACCTTTTTCTGGCACCGTTGCCGGGGAGCAATACCGTGGGGTGAATATTCTCGTGTGTGCTTGTTTGCTTTATCACTAAGTAGTTTTTATTTTCTGTTCTAAGTTGTTTTATATCTTTAGTTATGGATATGGAACACGAAATACCAAAAAATTTAGTTGTACTTGGTACTCATGGAGATGGGGAACCTCCTAAAACCCTCAATGCTCGTTATGTGAAAAATATTACACACTACTTTGATAATCCTGAGAAAACCCCATTCAACTTGATAATGGGAGACACGTTGGATCAACGTGAATACTTTAAGGATTATTGCTTGACTCAAGAAGGAAAACTCTTCTGGGATCAAAATGTAATGTTGCAATGGTATGCTTGGAATCTATGCTCGAAATATGATTATACTTGTTGTTCTAGGATCAAGGTTCGACACCTTCCCTTTTCATGTGAATTTAATGATAATGAAACCTTGGCTTCTTATGCTAATGGTAGATATGATTACTATGATGTGGAACAAATAGAAGAATTTCTTGCTTTTAAGGGTGCTTATGAAATTGAATCTTTGATTGAAAAGTATGAAGATTTTGATGATGTTGTTTATAGACCTGAAAATTTTGCTAACTTAAATATTGCTACGCGAATTATGAATATAATGCCGATATTAATGCATTTATTGAGAAAGTCTCTGTCGGATTCAGGGCTCCGTAGACCCAAGAAGGTTCAAACTCTGGGGTGTGTGCGAAGATCTTGACCTCTCTAGCTTGCCGGCTCGTCGCCCTACAGCCTAGCTTCGCCGGGTTCGTGTGAGCGGGGAAGAAGATGAACACAACAGTTTACCCAGGTTCAGGCCACCTTGCGGTGTAATACCCTACTCCTGCTTTGTGGTGGATTGGCCTCACGAGGAGGTTTGAGGATGAACTAGTACAGTGAATGAGCTGCCTCACGAGGGCTCAGGAGATCAGGGTGGAAAGGATCTGATCCCCTCTACGGTGGTGGCTAACCTATCTTTATAGTGGCCTCGGTCCTCTTCCCTCGAATCGTAGGCGGGAAGGGATCCCACAGTGGCCAATTTGAAAGGGGATAAGTAGTACATCTAATCCTGACAAAAGGTGATCTTCGCCTCCAAAGCTCCTGGCCGTGATGCAGTAGTGGGCTCGGCGATGACATCCTCCTTGCGATGCCCGTTGTCTTGGTCTTGTAGCACCGGAATGGAAACCTTTGGCAGATTCCTCAGGAACCCACGCCTGTCCTTGCCTCCTTAGCACCAAAGAGGAAACTGTCTCCTCTGCGCCCGCTGGCGCCTGCCTGGCCTTGGTCGTCATGGATTGCGTCATCGGAGCCTCGTGAGGCTGGGTACCTGCATAGAAATCTTCGCTCCTCAGGGGGCAGCCCGGGGAGGCCACTCCCTCCGGAGGTCTTGGTGTCATCCGCCTCGCGAGGCCAGGGGGCCTTTTCGAGGGTCTTGTCCTGATAGCCTGCAGATGGGCCGTACCAGGCCGTCGAGCGAGAGACGCTATGGGCCGCAGGCAGGAAAGTCTGGGTACCCTGGTTCTGAGGACGCTGACAGTAGCCCCCGGGCCCAAGGCGCGCTCGGACTTGGCTTCGAGATGAAGCGAAGGGACAAGTGCGAAGCGCCGCGGGCCCCAACCGCCTGCGGGCCAGGCTGACGCGTGGCGCTTGACAGGGTGTGGTCGCCTCCGCTTCCCCATGTTGCCTCAGCAACTGCCCCGACTTGACAACTAACTGGCGCATGCAGCGGAGCCGCCATTACTCAAAATGTGGAGGGGCGCCGGTTAGCCTTCGATCGCCTATAAGAGGGCGCAGGAGGCGGAGCCCCTTGTCCACCTTCATCTTCCCGCTGCCCCCTTCTTCCTTCCTTCCGTAGCATCGTTCCACATCCATGGCGCCTGTGAGGAGGTTCTCCGTCACCGAGAAAGGGAAGGCCCCCATGGAGGGACCGGGCTCGCCGCCGCCCAAGAGGGGTTGCAGGCGCCCCCAGAAGTACACCACGATGCCGGCAGTGGCTCCCCGGGGACGTGGGCACACCCCTTTGAAGATCGGTGCGACCTTCGGAGGCTACAGCGGCCAGGGTGGCCACGGCCACGGGGGGAAGCATGCAGTGGCCGTGCGGACACCACGCCCGTGATCCCACTCGGCCGACGCGTCTGCTGAGTTCGTGGTCTGGGCGGAGAGGCCGACGGGCGCCTGGTTCCATCTCCCGCGCTTCTTCGCGGGTGCGCTGCCGGCAGGAGGGCCTGACAGTCTCTGGCTGTAGGCCGACGGCTGCTGCAGCAAGGCCTTGTGGGTGGAGGTTGAGGTCACCCCTGCCGGCTATGTATTCTTGAATCGTGGGTGGCAGTCGTTTGCCCGTGCGAGCGGTCCGCAGGGGAGGTGCACTCTTCACTTCAGGCATGACGGGGCGGTGACTCTCTATGTCCGGATCTTCGAGGAGGACGGCAGGCGCATGGGGTGCTGCCCGGAGGACGGCAGCGGTGGCGACGACGTCGACCCCTTCGACAAGGGCGACGGCCGGCGAGGCGGCGACACCCTCCACAGTGAACTTGCCCTTGGCGACGGTCGCGGCGCCTCCAGCAGTGGTGGCTCTTCCTCCGGGAAGAGCACGAGCGACGACGACTACGATGAGCCACCATGTCACCGCGCCCGGACCAGGGAGGGCGGCGAGCCGCCGTGCCGCCGTGCCCCCACTCAGGAGGACGTCGAGCCGCCACGCCACTACGCCCCCGTGAAGCAGGAGGAGGACTCCGACTGAGCGTGGGCGGCGCCAGAGCCAGGCCTCAGGAGCTGCGGTCCTCGCGAGGTCGCCTTTTGTTTTTTTACTTCCTGCATTATGAACCATGAAGAGCCCCGTGGGGGCGTGTAATGAACTATGGCGCTCGCGCCATTGTGTTCATGTTTCATCTCACATCTTAACATTCGAGTTGCTACCAATCGATAAGGTCTTGATGATTGCGATTAGGTTAACTTAGCTCAGTGTAGTTGCGGTAGTTTCCTGCGTCGCGAGACACCCCTCTCTGAAGCTTAGAACCCATGCGTGGGTTCATCTTTGTCACGACGCGGCCGGGGTACCAGATCAGCCTGAGGATCAGGAGGCCTCCAGGCCTCATGAGGCGACCAACGGTCATGAGGTCCTCAGGCGACAAGGACGCGGGGCCTCCAGAGATGCTTTGCAGGTTACCATGCCTCGCGTGAGCCCCCGAGCAGGGAGCAAGCGATCATTGCTCGTACGCCAGGTCATGTTGCCCGGCGAGGCCAGGAGATCCAGGAGATGAGTGCACTCAAGAGCGTCACGCGAGGACCAGGACGCCAAAGTTTTGGCGAAGTGTGCGAGTGAGCAAGGGCAGGCCCCACATGCTGCGGCCTGGGTCGGATCAAGCGTACACGTGCCCAGCCCCCGCTCGTGGGACGCAAAGGAGGGAGCGCCGGGCAACTGTCACTCGCCTCAAAGCAAAACTCGAGAAAAAAGGCTGCAAGGAGAAAAAAGGTCCCACCCCTTTCAAATAAAGACGCGAAAACTTCGAATTCATTCCAAGAAACGGCAAACTGGGTTACAAAAATCAAACGAAAGAACAACCGCGTCCGGCACCTATGCTAGTCTTCAAGTCTTCCCGCCAGCGCGGAGCATGGGGATTCCACTAGGCGTGGGCATAGTCGCTGAAAGACCGTGTCATCCGCCAGCACGGAGCATGGGGCTTCCACTTGGGCGTGGGTGGGAGCCCCCGTGAGGCCCAAGGGCGACACTCAGGGGACTCCGGGGCGTGTACAGCCCCACTCATTATTACGTGAGAGTGTCACGGGTAGAACTTCCGGAGGTGCTGGATGTTCCAGGCGTTCCGGATGGGGACCCCGCCCTGCATCTCCAGGCGCGCGGCGCCAGGCCTGGAAACGCGGGCAATCCTAAACGGGCCCTCCCACATGGGCGAGAGCTTTTGAAGCCCCTCCCTGGAGAGCACCCGCCTCAGGACGAGGTCACCCACCTCGACGGTCCTGGAGCGGACGCTGCAGCAGTGGTACCGCCGCAGCGCCTGCTGGTACCTCGCGGCACAGAGCGAGGCTTGGCGGCGGGCCTCCTCCCTGAGCACGAGGTCTATCCCCCGTGAGGCATCCTGGCGTGCCTCGTCAAACGCTAAGGCCCGCGGGGGAGCGATACTTGACCTCGTGTGGGAGGACCACCTCAGCCCTGTACACGAGGAAGAACGGGGTTTCGCCAGTGGGCTTAGTCACGGTGGTGCGGATGGACCACAACACGGACTGAAGCTCACCGAGCCAACCCCTGCCGCAAGCCTCCAGCTTCTTCTTAAAGCTCCTCGTCTTGAGGCCCCTCAGGACCTCCGCGTTGGCATGTTCAGCCTGGCCGTTAAGCATAGCATATCTGCGTTCCAAGGTTAGCACAATACATTTTGAAGAGACTGCTTGTGAACTGAGAACCATTGTCAGTAATGATACGATTGGGGACTCGAAAAGGCTCACGAGGCCCTTGATGAACTTGACGGCCGAGCCAGCGAAATGGTGCGCACGGGCTCCACCTCCGTTCACTTGGTGAACTTGTCAATGGCGACATAGAGGTAGCGGTACCCGCCGGCTGCTCGGGGGAATGGCCACAGGATATCCAGCCCCCAGACCACGAAGGGCCACGAGAGCGGGATGGTCTGGAGGCCCTGGGCGGGCTGATGAATCTGCTTGACATGGAACTGGCAGGCCTCACAGGACCGCACCAGCTCGGTTGCATCGTTGAGCGCCTTGGGCTAGTAGAAACCGCTATGGAAAGCCTTACCCACAAGGGTGTGTGATGAACAGTGGTGCCCGCAGTCCCCTCCATGAATATCGGCCAGCAGCTCGCGCCCTTGCTCTTCGGATACGCACCGCAGCGAGACGTCATTGGGGTGCCTGCGGTACAATTCTCTATCCCACAAGCAGTAAGCCGTGGCCTGGCGGGCCAGGCGTTTCGCATCCTCTTCTTTCTCCGGCAAGGCGCCGCTGAGCAGGTACGCCTTGAATTCCTCGGTCCAGTCGCCCGGCCGAGGCTCCATCGCCAGGAGTAGGCGGGCTCCTAAATCCAGACCCAGGGTGCCCGAGGATGGGGCTGGTGGCAGTTCCTCCTGAGGAAGCACTAGGCCTGCGGTCGGGGGAGCCGCTGATGGCTTGAAAAGCCTTTCCTCGAAGACGCCAGGCTCCTGGGGCTCATGTTGGGACGCCCTCTTGGCGATGTTGCCCGCCTCCTTGTTGGTGCTGCGTGGGACGTGCTGCAATTCCAAGCCCAAGAAGCATTTTTCAATTTTGCGTACCTCTTCTTGATATGCCTCCATATGCTTGTCTTTAGGCTTGTATTCTTTGTTGGAGAAGTTGAAAAGGAGCTGCGAATCACCCTTGATAGTGAGATGCTTGACCCCCAGGGAAGCCGTGGCCCTGAGGCCAGCGATCAGGCCCTCGTACTCCGCGATGTTGTTGGAGACCTTCTCGCCATGCTGGAAGCAGAGCTGCACTGCATAGCGTAGCTTGTCCTTGGTCAGCGAGATGAGTACGGCTCCAGCCCCCGCACCCTGCCGTGCGAAGGCACCGTCGAAGTACATGACCCAGTTGTCGGGCGCCTTGTCGCCGGGCGCGAGAGACTGTCCCTCGTCCATCCCCCGGTCGGGGGCATCCATCCACTCCGCCACGAAATCAGCGAGGGCCGCACCCTTGATGACCCTAGTGGTGCCGAACTCCAGCTGGAAGGCCTGCAGCTCGATGTTCCACTCCGTGACCCTCCCCGCAGCGTTGGGGCTGCGGAGCACCTTCTCCAGGGGGTATGCGGAAACGACTTTGATGGGGTGGCGTTGAAAGTAGTGGCGCAGCTTCCTGGAGGCGACAAGGAGCGCGAGCAGGAGCTTTTGCGACATGGGGTAGCGCACGCACATCACGCAACACTGTGCTGATGAAGTATACCAGGTGCTCGACAAGGGAAGGGGCGCCCATGGCGTCCTGCTCTTCCAGGGACAAGGGGGCCTCGGGAGCCTTGCCGTCTGATGGGACGACGGAGGCCTCGGGGATATCATCCTGAGTTGGAGATGTTGCGACTTTATGCGGAGCGCCTCGCCGCGCATCTGCCCTGCGCGCTCCTCCCTGACCGCCACGAGTGCCGCGCTAGCTGAGTGGGGCGTGGCAGCCAGATAGAGCACCAGGGGCTCAAGAGGACGAGGCGCCACCATGACGGGCGGGCTCGTGAGGTACCTCTTGAGGTCCTGGAAAGCCGCCTCGGCCTCCGGAGTCCACTCGAAGGGGCCCTTCTTCTTCATCAGCTTGAAGAATGGGAGGGCACGTTCGCCAAGCTTGGAGATGAAACATCCCAGCGAGGTTACGCAGCCCGCGAGCTTCTCCATCTCCTTGAGGGTCTGCAGCGGGTTCATATTTTCTATTGCCTTGACCTTCTCAGGGTTAGCCTCGATCCCCCTGTGCGATACCAGGGAGCCCAGCAACTTGCCAGACAGGACACCGAACACGCATTTCTCTGGGTTGAGCCTCAGATTCACATTACACAGGCTGGTAAACGTCTCCTCTAGGTCTTGGATCAAGGTTCTCGCCTTTCGTGACTTAACCACGATGTCATCGACGTACGCCTCCGCGTTCCTGCCGAGCTGCTGACCTAGAGCGATGTGCATTAACCGCTGGAAGGTCGCGCCGGCGTTCCGTAGACCGAAAGGCATGCAGGTGTAGCAGTACTCACCACACGGGGAGAGGAAGCCGTCTTCTCGACGTCTTGCTCCGCCATCTTGATTTGGTGATAACCGGAGAAAGCATCCAAGAAGCACACCAGATCGCACTCGGCAGTGGAGTCCACGATCTGATCGATGCGTGGGAGCGGGAAAGGGTCCTGAGGGCAAGCCTTGTTGAGGCTCATGAAGTCGACGCACATGCACTCTTTCCTGCCCTTCTTGGGGACGATGACTAGGTTAGCCAGCCAATCCGGGTGCCGCAACTCCCGGATGACACCAGCTTCTTGTAGCTCGCGGACCTCTTGGACGATGAACGCCTGCTTCTCTTGAGCTTGCCGCCGTGCTTTCTACTTCATCGGGCGCGCGTTGGGGCACACCATCAAGTGGTGCTCGATCACCTCCCGCGGAACTCCTACCAATTCTGACGCTCCCCATGCGAACACATCCTTGTTTGCCCTGAGGAAGCCAATCAGCGCCTCTTCTTGCTCCGTGGGGAGACCGGCGCCTATGCTGAAGGTGAGGACCGAGCCCCTGTTGTCGACCAACACCTTCTTCGTCTCGGCCCGGTCCTGAGAGAACAGCTACTTCTTTTTCACGGGTGCGGCCTCCAGAGCCTCCGCGACACCCGCGGCGCCAAGGCCCATGGTCGCCACAGCCTCCGGAGCCTGTGTGGTGTCCGTGGCGCTGGGGCGCGTGGCCGTAGCGGCCTTGTAGACGGACTTGAGGGTCCGGAGCGCGTCCTTGGTATCACCGGTCACGGAGATGATGCCGCCTCTCCCAGGCATCTTGATGACGTTGTAGCCCGGGTGCGTAGCCGCCATGAACTTGGCGAGGGCCGGGTACCCCAGGATGGTGTTGTACGGGAGGCCGATGTGGGCAACGTCGAAGTCAATGAGCTCGGTGCGGTAGTTGTAGCGCGTGCCGAAGGTGACGGGGAGGCGAATATCACCCAGGGGCGTGGCGGAGCCATCCACCACCCCCGAGAAGGGCCTGGTGGATGCGAGCTGGTCGTAGGGCACCTGGAGCATGTCAAAGGTCTCCACGGAGAGGACGTTGAGGCCAGCACCACCGTCGATGAGGGTCTTGGTGACCGCGACGTTGCTAATGGTGGGCGTGCATAGCAGGGGAAGCGCACCGGTGCCAACCATGGTCCCAGGATGGTCCCTGGAGTCGAAGGTGATGTCAGTCTCTGGCCCAGCGCGGCCCCGCGAGGCCTCTGGCCGCGTCTGAGGGGCGCCTGTCCGACGAAGAAGTTGCTTGATGTGGTGACCAGACACGGGTGCCCGCGACCCACCGAGGATACACGAGACCCCGTGAGGCTCAGGGACCGCGAAACATGTGGTGAACTGGCCGCGGAGCTCCTCCCAGGAAGAAACCGAGGCCGCGGGGAGGCCGCGGAGCCAGGAGCGCGGAACCTCTATAAGGGCCAGAGGGAGCCAGTTGGCCGCAGCCTTCTTGTCTCCGCCGGCCTCCTAGATGGCCTGCTCGTACAGCTCGAGGAATTCCTTGGGGTCAGCTGCGCCGTCGTAGCGCGGGGGCAGCACCGGCATGAACTTCGCCGGCCACTGGACTCGACGCAGGCCGGGAGTGAAAGCCGGGCAGCCCGCAGCGCTTCCATAAGCCATGGTTGGCCACACCGGCGACGCGGCATCCGATATGGGAACCACGAGGCGGGGAAGAAATGCGGCTTAGGGGTAGATGAATCTCCGATACGCCCCTACCTGGTGCGCCAAATGTCGGATTCAGGGCTCCGAAGACCCAAGAAGGTTCAAACTCTGGGGCGTGTGTGAAGATCTCGACCTCTCTAGATTGCCGGCTCGTCGCCCTATAGCCTAGCTTCGCCGGATTCGCGTGAGCGGGGAAGAAGATGAACACAACAGTTTACCCAGGTTCGGGCCACTGATGTCTACTACACAACTTGTTCTTGTAGACTCGTGTTGGGCCTCCAAGCGCAAAGTTTTGTAGGACAGTAGCAAATTTCCCTCAAGTGGATGACCTAAGGTTTATCAATCCATGAGAGGTGTAGGATGAAGATGGTCTCTCTCAAACAACCCTGCAACCAAATAACAAAGAGTCTCTTGTGTCCCCAACACACCAATACAATGGTAATTTGTATAGGTGCACTAGTTCGGCGAAGAGATGGTGATAAAAGTGTAATATAAATGGTAGAAATATATTTTTATAATCTAAATAAATAAAAACAGCAAGGTAGCAAGTGATAAAACGGAGCACAAACGGTATTGCAATGCTTGAAAACAAGGCCTAGGGTCCGTACTTTCGCTAGTGCAATCTTTCAACAATGCTAATCTAATTGGATCATATAACCACCCCTCAACGTGCGATGAAGAATCACTCCAAGGTTCTTATCTAGCGGAGACATAAGCAGAAATTGTTTGTAGGGTACGAAACCACCTTAAAGTTATTCTTTCCGTTCGATCTATTCAAGAGTTCGTACTAAAATAACACAAAGTTATTCTTTCCGTTCGATCTATCCAAGATTTCGTACTAAAATAACACCATATGATACGCATCAACCAACTCTAATGTCACCTAGATACTCCAATGTCACCACAAGTATCCATGAGTTAATTATACGATACGCATCAAACAATTTTAGATTCGTAATACTCGATCCAACACAAAGAACCTCAAAGAGTGCCCCAAGATTTCTACCGGAGAAACAAGGACGAAAACGTGCATCAACCCTATGCATAGATTACCCCAATGTCACCTCGGGAATCCGCGAGTTGAGTGCCAAAACATATATCAAGTGAATCAATATAATACCCCATTGTCACCACGGGTATTCATATGCAAGACATATATCAAGTGCTCTCAAATCCATAAAAGTATTCAATCTGATAAAACGAAATCTCAAAGGGAAAACTCAATTCATCACAACAAGATAGAGAGGGGAAAACACCATATGATCCAACTATATTAACAAAGCCCGCGATACATCAAGATCTTGCCAAATCAAGAAGACGAGAGAGAGAGAGAGATTAAACACATAGCTACTGGTACAAACCCTCAGCCCCGAGGGTGGACTACTCCCTCCTCATCATGGTGGCTGCCGGGATGATGAAGATGGCCACCGGTGATGATTTCCCCCTCC
Source organism: Thinopyrum elongatum (assembly GCA_011799875.1). Classification (NCBI taxonomy): domain Eukaryota; kingdom Viridiplantae; phylum Streptophyta; class Magnoliopsida; order Poales; family Poaceae; genus Thinopyrum; species Thinopyrum elongatum. The sequence goes on from CM022298.1 coordinate 502,661,011, forward strand.
GGCAGGGTGTCGGAACGGGGTCTAGATTGGTTTTTCGTGGCTACAGAGGCCTGCGGTGGCGGAACTTCTGATCTAGGGTTATTTTTTATGGTTTCTCTATTTATAGGATTTTTGGCGTCGGTTTCACGCGAAGATGGGCCACGAGGAGGGCACAACCCACCAGGGCGCGCCTGGCCCCCCTGGCGCGCCCGGGTGTCTTGTGCCCTACTCCTTCACCTTTTGGTCCTTCCATGAAGCTTCTAGTGCCTCTTTTGTTCCAAAAAAAATCGTCAAAAAGTTTCGTTGCATTTGGAGAACTTTTATTTCTGCACAAAAAACAACACCACGGTAGTTCTGCTGAAAACAACGTTAGTCCGGGTAAGTTCCATCCAAATCATACCAAAACCATATAAAATTGTTGTAAACATGGCATGAATACTTCATAAATTATAGATACGTTGAAGACGTATCAGCATCCCCAAGCTTAATTCCCACTCGTCCTCGAGTAGGTAAATGATAAAAGAAATAATTTATGAAGTGTGAATGCTAGCAAAGTGCATAAGTTTGATCAATGATAATTTCAATCACTTTTCCTAGCATCATAACAGCAACTCTTTCTCATAAAACTTATCATGATAAAGTAGCAATTGAAAATGGATTTTTTTTTATGTGGAATGCTACCTATCATATTCATCATATACTCTTTTCTTTTGTAGCATGGACATTTGGACTTGAATGATTCAAAGCAATAGTCTATAATTTGACATGAGGACATCGATACTCAAGCATATCAAGAAGCAACCATGTCTTTCAAAATATCAACACTAAAGAAAGCTATCCCTAGCCCATTATGCTCAATCATTGATCCATTCATGAAACACACTCGAATATTAGCTACATCCAATGCACAAGTATGATCATAGTGCTCCCTAGTTGGTGCTTTATAAGAGAAGATGGAGACTCAAATAAAAATAAAAATTGCATAAAGTAAATAGATAGGCCCTTCGCAGAGGGAAGAAGAGATTTGTAGAGGTGCCAGAGCTCAAAGAGAAAATTGAGAGATAAAATTATTTTGGGTGGCATGCTTTTCCCGTCAACGAAAATGATCGAGTAGGTCCCAATACTTTCCATGCTATATACATCATAGGCGGTTCCCAAACAGAAAATAAAGTTTATTCCTTTTTCCACCATTCTTTCACAATCCATGGCTAGCCGTATCCACGGGTGCCCTCCATACCAACACTTTCCAAGGAATTTACTATTTGACAACAAAAACTAAATTTGTTTTCATTTCGGGACTGGGCATCCCTATTACCTTTGCCATACTCTCGTGCTATGACAAGTGAATAAACACTCATCTTGAGAATAATGCATCTAGCATGGAAAAATATTGGCCACCCCCTACCACTTCATGAGCGGTACGAACACACAAAAAGGAAATTTATTTGAATATTAGAGTTGGCACATACAAATTTGCTTAGAACGGCACGGAAATACCGCATATAGGTAGGTATGGTGGACTCATATGGCAAAACTCGGTTTAAGGAATTTGGATGTAGAAGTAGTATTCCCACTTAGTACAAATGGAGGCTAGCAAAAAGATTGAGAAGCAGCCAACTAAGAAACAAAAATTCTCATAAACGAGCATTAAGCATAACTAACACCGAATAATGCACCACAAGTCGGATGTAATTTCATTGCATAACTATTGACTTTCGTGCTTGCATAGGGAATCACAAACCTTAACACCAATATTCTTACTAAAGCATAACTACTCACCAACATGACTCACATATTATTATCTCCATATCGCAAAACTATTGCAAGGAATCAAACTTATCATATCCAATGATCTTCATGGAAGTTTTCATAACCATTACTTTGGGACTAAATTTATATAGTTCGGCAAAGAGATGGTGATAAAAGTGTAATATAAATGGTAGAAATGTATTTTTATAATCTAAATAAATCAAAACAGCAAGGTAGCAAGTGATAAAACGGAGCACAAACGGTATTGCAATGCTTGAAAACAAGGTCTAGGGTCCGTACTTTCGCTAGTGCAATCTTTCAACAATGCTAATCTAATTGGATCATATAACCACCCCTCAACGTGCGATGAAGAATCACTCCAAGGTTCTTATCTAGCGGAGACATAAGCAGAAATTGTTTGTAGGGTACGAAACCACCTTAAAGTTATTCTTTCTGTTCGATCTATTCAAGAGTTCGTACTAAAATAACACAAAGTTATTCTTTCCGTTCGATCTATCCAAGATTTCGTACTAAAATAACACCATATGATACGCATCAACCAACTCTAATGTCACCTAGATACTCCAATGTCACCACAAGTATCCATGAGTTAATTATACGATACGCGTCAAACAATTTTAGATTCGTAATACTCGATCCAACACAAAGAACCTCAAAGAGTGCCCCAAGATTTCTACCGGAGAAACAAGGACGAAAACATGCATCAACCCTATGCATAGATTACCCCAATGTCACCTCGGGAATCCGCGAGTTGAGTGCCAAAACATATATCAAGTGAATCAATATAATACCCCATTGTCACCACGGGTATTCATATGCAAGACATATATCAAGTGCTCTCAAATCCATAAAAGTATTCAATCTGATAAAACGAAATCTCAAAGGGAAAACTCAATTCATCACAACAAGATAGAGAGGGGAAAACACCATATGATCCAACTATATTAACAAAGCCCGCGATACATCAAGATCTTGCCAAATCAAGAAGACGAGAGAGAGAGAGAGAGAGAGATTAAACACATAGCTACTGGTACAAACCCTCAGCCCCGAGGGTGGACTACTCCCTCCTCATCATGGTGGCTGCCGGGATGATGAAGATGGCCACCGGTGATGATTTCCCCCTCCGGCAAGGTGTCGGAACGGGGTCTAGATTGGTTTTTCGTGGCTATAGAGGCCTGCGGTGGCGGAACTTCTGATCTAGGGTTATTTTTTATGGTTTCTCTATTTATAGGATTTTTTGGCGTCGGTTTCACGCGAAGATGGGCCACGAGGAGGGCACAACCCACCAGGGCGCGCCTGGCCCCCCTGGCGCGCCCGGGTGTCTTGTGCCCTACTCCTTCACCTTCTGGTCCTTCCATGAAGCTTCTAGTGCCTCTTTTGTTCCAAAAAAAATCGTCAAAAAGTTTCGTTGCATTTGGAGAACTTTTATTTCTGCACAAAAAACAACACCACGGTAGTTCTGCTGAAAACAACGTTAGTCCGGGTTAGTTCCATCCAAATCATACCAAAACCATATAAAATTGTTGTAAACATGGCATGAATACTTCATAAATTATAGATACGTTGAAGACGTATCAGCATCCCCAAGCTTAATTCCCACTCGTCCTTGAGTAGGTAAATGATAAAAGAAATAATTTATGAAGTGTGAATGCTAGCAAAGTGCATAAGTTTGATCAATGATAATTTCAATCACTTTTCCTAGCATCATAACAGCAACTCTTTCTCATAAAACTTATCATGATAAAGTAGCAATTGAAAATGGATTTTTTTATGTGGAATGCTACCTATCATATTCATCATATACTCTTTTCTTTTGTAGCATGGACATTTGGACTTGAATGATTCAAAGCAATAGTCTATAATTTGACATGAGGACATGGATACTCAAGCATATCAACAAGCAACCATGTATTTCAAAATATCAACACTAAAGAAAGCTATCCCTAGCCCATTATGCTCAATCATTGATCCATTCATGAAACACACTCGAATATTAGCTACATCCAATGCACAAGTATGATCATAGTGCTCCCTAGTTGGTGCTTTATAAGAGAAGATGGAGACTCAAATAAAAATAAAAATTGCATAAAGTAAATAGATAGGCCCTTCGCAGAGGGAAGAAGAGATTTGTAGAGGTGCCAGAGCTCAAAGAGAAAATTGAGAGATAAAATTATTTTGGGTGGCATGCTTTTCCCGTCAACGAAAATGATCGAGTAGGTCCCAATACTTTCCATGCTATATACATCATAGGCGGTTCCCAAACAGAAAATAAAGTTTATTCCTTTTTCCACCATTCTTTCACAATCCATGGCTAGCCATATCCACGGGTGCCCTCCATACCAACACTTTCCAAGGAATTTACTATTTGACAACAAAAACTAAATTTGTTTTCATTTCAGGACTGGGCATCCCTATTACCTTTGCCATACTCTCGTGCTATGACAAGTGAATAAACACTCATCTTGAGAATAATGCATCTAGCATGGAAAAATATTGGCCACCCCCTACCGCTTCATGAGCGGTACAAACACACAAAAAGGAAATTTATTTGAATATTAGAGTTGGCACATACAAATTTGCTTAGAACGGCACGGAAATACCGCATATAGGTAGGTATGGTGGACTCATATGGCAAAACTCGGTTTAAGGAATTTGGATGCAGAAGTAGTATTCCCACTTAGTACAAATGGAGGCGAGCAAAAAGATTGAGAAGCAGCCAACTAAGAAACAAAAATTCTCATAAACGAGCATTAAGCATAACTAACACCGAATAATGCACCACAAGTAGGATGTAATTTCATTGCATAACTATTGACTTTCGTGCTTGCATAGGGAATCAAAAACCTGAACACCAATATTCTTACTAAAGCATAACTACTCACCAACATGACTCACATATTATTATCTCCATATCGCAAAACTATTGCAAGGAATCAAACTTATCATATCCAATGATCTTCATGGAAGTTTTCATAACCATTACTTTGGGACTAAATTTATATATTACCATTTCTACTAAAAATCTCTCAAATAAATTGAATTGAAGCACGAGAGCATAAGTATTTCTTCAAAATTTTCAACTCTCAAAATAATCTAAGTGAAGCATGAGAGTAAATGACAAACTACTCCAAAAAGATATAAGTGAAGATCAAATGAGTAGTTAAGTAAATGGGTAGCTATGTGAGGTCTCTCTCTTATTTAAAAGTTTCAGATCCAAGTATTTTATTAAAACAGAAAGCAAAACAAAACAAAATGAAATTCCAAAAATAGCACAACTCATGTGAAGAAGCAAAAACTTAGGCTCAACCGATACTAACCGATAATTGTTGATGAAGAAAGGTGGGATGCCTACCGGGGCATCCCCAAGCTTAGATGCTTGAGACTTCTTGGAATATTAACTTGGGATGCCTTGGGCATCCCCAAGCTTGAGCTCTTGTGTCTTCTTCATTCCTCTCATAACACGGTTTCCCTAAATCTCAAAAACTTCATCTACACAAAACTCAACAAGAACTTGTGAGATATGTTAGTATAAATCAATGCATAACCTTATCATTCTCTACTGTAGTAAATCACTAAAATTATTATTTAACATTGCATACTAAATGCCTCTTCATATTTAATACTCCTATCCTCAAATAGAGTCATTAAACAAGCAAACATATGCAAACAATGCAAACATAACAGCAATCTGTCTAAACAGAACAGTCTGTAAAGAGTGCAATATTCCTCATACTTCCCTAACTCCAAAAATTCTGAAAACTTACCACACTGTATAAAATTTATTATAGCTTATTGTGAAAGAAAATCAACATTTTATCACATTCTGACTTTTCTGGAGAATTTTTGCAACAGCGATAAACTTTCTGTTTTGAAACAGCAACTCATATAGACTTGCAAAATAAGCATGGCAAAGGCTATACTTGACATTTTTATCAAAGTAAAAGATACAAAAAATTATTCCAAATAACAGAAAGCAAATCCTAGTAAAATAAAATTATGCTCCAAGCAAAACACATATCATGTGACGAATGAAAATATAGCCCCAAGTAAGGTTACCGATAATGTTGGAGACGAAAGAGGGGATGCCTTCCGGGGCATCCCCAAGCTTAGTTGCTTGGATATTCCTTTAATATTACCTTGGGGTGCCTTGGGCATCCCCAAGCTTAGGTTCTTGTCACTCCTTATTCTCCTCATATCGATATCTCACCCAAAACATGAAAACTTCAATCACACAAAACTTAACGAAACTTCATGAGATGAGTTAGTATGATAAAGACAAATAATTCACTTTGGTACTGTCAAGATAAGATTAATAATTGTTCTCACACAATGCCTACTGTACTCTACAATTTCCATAATTTATATTAAGCAATATAAGCCATAGAAACCATAAAACAAGCAAACTATGCATTGCAAACAGAATCTGTCAAAAACAGAACAGTACATGAAGATCTGAATTAAGGTAATAATATGTAACTCCAAAAATTCTGAAATATTAGGAAAACGTATAGAATTTGTATACCCATCAACTGTAAAAAATTCATAATTTTTAGATTTTCCAGTAAAATATTGGAATTTCTGTACTGGACGCAAAAGTTTCTGTTTTTGCACAGAATCAAGTCAACTATCATCCACACTATCCCAAAGGCTTTACTTGGCACTTTATTGAAACAAAAGCTATAAAACATGATTACTACAGTAGCCTAATCATGTGAACACACAAAAAACAGTAGGTAGAAATATTGGGTTGTCTCCCGACAAGCACTTTTATTTAATGCCTTTTTAGCTAGGCATGATGATTTCAATGATGCTCACATAAAAGATAAGAATTTAAACATAAAGAGAGCATCATGAATCACAAGTTCCTCTCTCATAATAATTTTCAGTAGCATCATGAATGGATTTATAAATATAACTATCATGTGATTGAAAATTAAAATCATGATGACAAGTTTCATGGTTATCATTACTCAATATAACATACATGTCATCACCATAATCATCATAGATAGCAACTTCATTCTCATAATCAATTAAAACCTCTTCCAAAATAGTGGAATAATCACTAAATAAAGTCATGACCTCTCCAAATCCACTTTCATAATTATAACAATAAGATTCAACACCCTCCAAAATAGTGGGATCACTATTACCTAGAGTTGACACTCTTCCAAACCCACTCTCATCAATATAATCATCATAAATAGGAGGCATGAATTCATCATAATAAATTTTCTCATCAAAACTTGGGGGACTAAATATATCATCTTCGTCAAACATAGCATCCCCAAGCTAGTGGCTTGGCATATAGTAAGCATAATCACTCTCATCATTAATAGTATGAATAGCACAAATAGTATAACAATTATTATCATCATAATTTCCCAAGTTGGTGCCAAAAAGATTTTCAAGATTATAAGAAGTATCATTATCTTCCCAATCATAATCATCATAACAAGCAATAGGCATAACAAAATCATCATCAATAGTTCTTTCGGACATTGTGTCATAAGACAAAGAAGCAATATCATCATAAAGTGCATCATCTTCCTGTGACGACCCGAGACCGATGCTCCAGATGCCTTCCATGTATTCCGAGTTTTGCCATGCGATTTATTTGTTTGTTGCATTCATCATAGCATCATTTGCATTGCATCATGTCATCATGCTTCATCTCATTAACTTTTGCAACTCAATAAACAAATTGTATGGATTTTTGGTCCATTTAAATCGAGGGATGTTCACAATGGTGATTTCTCTTTATAACATATACAATGTCTCCCAATATTATTAAGGAGCTATAATAAAATATTCCATCAATTTGGAATCAAACATAACAAACTTGCATCTTAATTTCCCTCTTGTTTGTAAATCATTTAAATCCTTCATCTTCTCCAAATACTCCTCCTCTAGTTGAGGAGCTTTGATATGTCAAAGTAGCCACATTCCAAGTTTGAGCTCATCTCGAATTTAATTGATCCTTCATATGAATTCAAACCATTTTCCTTTCTTTTCTTTTCTCGACCAACTCTCCTTCTCTTTCTTCTCTTTCGGTGCATGCACATCAGTCCATCTGGGCCTCCAACCAGCAGTAGTAACTGGGCCGGCCTGTAAGGCCCATCCATTCCAGTAGCCCAGCCAACCCCCCTTTTAAACCTAGTCCCGATCGCTCAGTTGATCCCCTCCATAGTTCCCTCTGCGCCGCCATCTTTCTCTCGTCCTCGATCCCCATCTCCCTCCCAAGCACGTCACGCACAGGGAGAGGGCAGCGCCCAGCCCCGTGCGCCTCTTGCTTCCACGCCCGAACACCGCCGGTCTCCTACCCGTCGAGCCCCTCCGCCTCCGCCCAAAGTCTCGCCGGCCTCCCCGTCCTCTCCTTCTCCTCGCCTCACCGTCCGAGCTGCTGCTCCGCTCCGCCGCCCCTGCTCCGACCAGCAGGCGCGTCGCCGCCTTCCAGGACCACCATGGCCGCCCAAGCTCCTCGCCAACTCCACTCGAGCTGGCCCGCCACCGCCATCGCGACCCCGCGTCCCCGCCTCCGGCGACCGTCGCTGCCCGCGACCTCGCCTCCACCCCGCCGGCTCCCGTCGCCGCCCTCCTACGTTCATCACCAGAGACCGCCAGATCCGGCCGTGCTAGGTCGGATCCTCTCGTACCCGCCATACGCGTGTCGCCAAGGGTCACCTCCGCACCAAGTTCGCAGCCCGCAGCTCCCCTGCATCGAGCCGGAGCGCTCGTCTTGCTCGTCCACATCGTCCCGCCCCCGTGCGTTGAACGCACACCAGGCCCAGCTGCTCCCCTGCTTCGCCTACAGCAGCCCGCAACCACGCTGGCAAGCTCCAAGGCCGTCCTCGAAGAACATACCTACGCCAAGTTCGTGTACCCACGACGTGCGTTTTCTGCCGCCAAGTACCACGACTATAGTCGGTGTGCATTTTTGTCAAGTCCGACTATGACAAACGACTACACGATGAGACGCCAAGTACCACTACGCCCGGAGACCTCGGATCCGCCAAGTACCACTACAGTTGATCATGAGAGTTTGTGATGGACCAAGTTGGGACACCCCTGGAGGGTTTGATCTTTCGAAAGCCGTGCCCACGGTTATGTGGCAGATGGGAATTTTTAATATCCGGTTGTAGAGAACTTGATACCAGATCCGAAATAAAATACACCAACCGCGTGTGTAACCGTGACTGTCTCTTTTCGAGCAAGTTCGAGAAGAGAACACAGTGGGGCTATGTTTGACTCATAAGTAGTTCAGGATCACTTCTTGATCATTATTAGTTTGCGACCGTTATGCGTAGTTTCTCTTCTTACTCTTGTACTCGTAAGTTAGCCACCATACAATGCTTAGTGCCTGCTGCAACCTCACCACTTATCCATTCCATACCCATTAAGCTTTGCTAGTCTTGATACCCATGGTAATGGGATTGCTGAGTCCTCATGGCTCATAGATTACTACAACAACAGTTGCAGGTACAGGTGATGCGATGCTTATGACGTGAGAGCGATGCTTGCTCGTTTTGGAGTTCATCTTCTGCTTCTTCTTCCTCGATCAAGGGATAAGTTCCTGGTCGGGAGCCTGGGATTAGCAGCGTGGATGTCATTCTTCTTTTTTGTTTGGTTTCATTCGTAGTCGGATCCTGCTCTTCTGTATGATGATTGCTATGCATTGATGAACTGTTGTATTCATGTTGTAGCTTGTGGCGAGTGTAAGCCTTTATCTTGTATTCTCATCTATTTAGTACATGGTATGTTGTAATGTTATCCACCTTGCTATGCGCTCGAAATGCGATTGTGCCCCAATCATGAATTCATCATGTGATTGCGATGGAATCGCATCTTGGGCGCTACAAGTTGGTATCAGAGCCTTACCGACCTTAGGAGCCCTCTTGATTGATCGAACCGCTGCCCTTGTTGAGTCTAGAAGAAAACTATTTTGAGTCTAGTTAAATCGGAGAGTAGGAATTCTTTTTACTCCTTATCCCCTTCGTCGCTCTGGTGAGGAATCGTGACGTAGGTGTTTTGTTTCCATTACTCTCCTTTTTCACTCGATTTTTTTTAGGATCACGCGGGTATTGTTGAATCGTTCCGATATCATTGTGACGGGCATTCTGTCTTGGTGCCTCCTGACATTTAGGGGTTGTGGCAGTGTCCCAGGGAGTTGAGCTCCAAGGTGTTTTCGTCATAGTGCTTATCGTTTCAGTTCCGGAATACCAGAGGACGCCGACATCGAAAATGCTTCTATACTCTTTGTGGTGAGAGTAGTTTGGCGCCACCCAGTACTGGGGAGAGCAATCAGATGTATTGCCACAGCTAGTATATCGGATGTTTTCGAAGGTCTGAGGTACACGATTTCTGAGGTTTTCTTGGTTATGTGTTGACGGATGGATACAGTTGGAGTGTAGGATTTGTTAGTTGTGTGAGATATTTGTGCCTCCCTGTATCCCCAACACCAGATTGCATAACCAGAAAGTTTCGGGAGTTCATAGGTGGGAATTCAAGTAGTTACCTAGGATATCTTTCCGACAGATGCATGATATGAGATTGGGGTTCGACGTCTAGTGGTCCGCCTGTCCACGGTCGTTTTTACAGTGGTCTCGTTGTGTCTTAAAGAGTCCTTGGCTATGCTGACTCGGGGATGCTTCGTATGTCATGCACACTGCCTTGTACATGATGGTGCTATACGATCGAGCCCGTGTGGGCCCCACCATGAAAATTTCGGACGAAATCTCTATCATATGTTGTTCCGGCTTATTCTGGAAGCCAAATCCTTTGTTTTGTTTTGAGTAGTGGTATTCAAGTTGCTTCAAAGTCAAGTGTTGATTCCATACCTTTTCCTAAGCGGTGTTCTCATATTTCTATGGGAGTGCTAATCCTTCTCGATCATCAAGATTGTCATGTCAATCCTTTTTCAACTAGTGTGCTTCTCTTCAAGTTATTCCATACGGGCGCCGTTGAGAAGCCTGAGCATTCGTCCGTTCCATCCGTTCAAAGTTAGCTTTGTTTTTCCCACCATCCCACCCTTTTTCTTCGCGAAGTCTAAATTCTCAAATCAATTATCCATTTTATTCATGTGAAGTCTCTTCATTCTTTTCCTTCAATGTTCTTACTCGGTGATTCTCATGAAGATGCTCAGGAGCTACAAGTTTATCATTCTTCGTCTCTTCTTCTACAGTGGATCCAATTCTAGTTTTTCGGGTTGATCATATTCTTTTGCTTGGCTCAAGTGTTTCGCCTTGCTCGTTTGCCTCTTGTCATTTAATTGTTCTGGAGTGCTGAAGAGACCTCAGAAGATTTGCGTTCAAATTAATTCGAGGTTGTCACCTCACTCAAGTCTTTCAATTGTTCCGGTGCATCATCTCTTCCTTAATCATTCCAACGGTGTTTCCTTTTGAGTGGGCCCTAACCCACATGTTTATCCCCAGGATCTTACCTGGCTCTTCTAATTTTTCTGGAGCTATTCTCAAATTCTTTTTAAAGTTTGACATAAGAATGAATTATCATCAATCAGATGCCTCCTTCTAGATCGCTTCCAAATTCTTCTCATCGTTGGTTCAATCTTTTCTCTTTTCATTTTTTCCGGAGTGTCTAAACAATTCATGGTGGTGTTTCCCATTGTCATTCTCAGCTTTTGAAGACTGAAGAAGAGTTTTCCTTAAATCTTGCTCCGTTCTCTTGAAGATTCATGGTGCTAGTTTCATGCCATCCTCATAATTGTTTTCGATTGTGAGAATTCTCTTCACACCCATCCGAAGCATTTCAGGAGTTGCTTTCCTTTCTCGATCATCCAAAGGCCATCATTTCAGAAGATTTATTCGTTCTCAATGTTTAGCTCTCATTCCCCAATTCTTTCGGTGCATCGTTCAAGTATTCTCTAGTCAGCCGATGATCTCTTCTTTCTCTTGTATCTAAATTCCCTCAAGTATCTTTGTTCAATTTATAATTCTTCCCGACGATTCGTTCTCTTTTCTTCAATTGTTTTCAATTCTTACGGTGGTTCTTTCAACATTCCTCTTCTCTTTATCATATCAATTCATTCGTTCTTCCCAAATCCTACCGGTGGTTCGTTGAAGACCTTCTCCAAGTTTGCGCTATATGTCTCTTCAATCTTTTCAAGAAGAATAAGCGGCATGCCAAATCCGCGCTTGTCATCAATTTAAATTGATGAAGGATAAGCATAACATAATTCTTATTCTTGTTTCCTCATTGAGATTTAATTCCTTCTTCTGGAGTTCGTTCATGAGGAATAAATTCTCGGTTCTAAGTTGTTCATCTTTCTTTTCTGGAGTTCCAAGTTTTCTCAGTTATATCATCGCGAAGCTCCATCTAATCATTACAAGGCTCCAATCTTCTTCTCTTCAATTTTCACTTCCTTGATATCATTCTTTTTAACCGGAGTTCATGGTGGTTCATTAAGGACTTAATTCACTCTCGAAGTGTTCATCAAGATTTTGTTGGAGGAGCTCAAGTATTCTTCTTTTTGCATTCCAAAGTGCACTTCTTTCTACATTATCTTTTGAGGTGGTGTTATGTCATTTTTGACAATTTCCTTCATGTTTCATGATTCACAAGTTGTCAGGAATGAGATATTTAAACCCATCATTTTCTTCCTTGGAGTTATATTGGTATAGATTTCACCTAAAAGACTTCCCGAAGGAATGTTGCTATTTGTGGTGCTTATCAATGATCCAAGTTATCTCTTATCATCTTGGTGGAAGAAGTGTTTCATCTCTTCGGTGCTCTCAATCAAATCAATTATTTTCGTTAGTGGCAGAATTTCACCTCAAGTTTTGAGATGTTTACATAAGCCCACGTGAATCACATCTTTTCATTATTGATCGTCCAATGACTCTGTTCAACCCTCCTTTGCAAGGTTGCTCTTTCAAGTTTATCCTTGTGGTGCAAGGTGTTGTTTTCTTCTCCGTTCTTTTCTTTCCAACGATTCAGCTTCTATTCTTTCGTTCAGAAGGCATTGTGATGTTGCTCTCTTCGTCCCATCATCTCGTTTTGCCAAGATCATGTTCTTTTCCTTGCTTATCCATTTAACCGGAGTGTTGTGTCATCTCTTCAAGTTCTTTTCATCTTATCAAGTTTTCCCTCTCTTTTCTACCGGAGTGCTGTCTGAATTCTTTCATTCTAATTCCTTCTCTATCTCGTTTTAACCGGAGTGCTTTCAAAGTCTATATTGTTCCTTGAGCTCTTGGTTCTTGTCATATCACTTGTTCCTCTTGTCTAACGGACTGTTTCAATTTCTTTCATCTCCGTCGTGTCATTTCTTCAAGTTTTCTACCTCTCAAGGTTCGTGGTTTCACTCGCTTGTCAAAGAAGCAACTTTGTTTTACCTCTTGCTCTTCCGCTTCTCTCCGATGCCATCCTTAGATCTCGGGACGAGATCTCTTATAAGTGGGGGAGTGTTGTGACGACCCAAGACCGACGCTCCAGATGCCTTCCATGTATTCCGAGTTTCGCCGTGCGATTTATTTGTTTGTTGCATTCATCATAGCATCATTTGCATTGCATCATGTCATCATGCTTCATCTCATTAACTTTTGCAACTCAATAAACAAATCGTATGGATTTTTTGTCCATTTAAATCGAGGGATGTTCACAATGGTGATTTCTCTTTATAACATATACAAAGTCTCCCAATATTATTAAGGAGCTACAATAAAATATTCCATCAATTTGGAATCAACCATAACAAACTTGCATCTTAATTTCCCTCTTGTTTGTAAATCATTTAAATCCTTCATCTTCTCCAAATACTCCTCCTCTAGTTGAGGAGCTTTGATATGTCAAAGTAGCCACATTCCAAGTTTGAGCTCATCTCGAATTTAATTGATCCTTCATATGAATTCAAGCCCTTTTCCTTTCTTTTCTTTTCTTGACCAACTCTCCTTTTCTTTCTTTTCTTTCGGTGCATGCACATCAGCCCATCTGGGCCTCCAACTAGCAGCAGTAACTGGGCCGTCCTGTAAGGCCCATCCATTCCAGCAGCCCAGCCAACCCCCATTCTAAACCTAGCCCCAATCGCTCAGCCGATCCCCTCCATCGTTCCCTCTGCGCCACCATCTCTCTCTCGTCCTCGATCCCCATCTCCCTCCCAAGCATGTCACGCACAGGGAGAGGGCAGCGCCCAGCCCCGTGCGCCTCTTGCTTCCGCGCCCGAACGTCGCCGGTCTCCTACCCGTCGAGCCCCTCCGCCTCCGCCCAAAGCCTCGCCGGCCTCCTCGTCCTCTGCTTCTCCTCGCCTCACCGTCCGAGCTGCTGCTCTGCTCCGCCGCTCCTGCTCCGACCAGCAGGCGCCCCACCGCCGTCCAGGACCACCATGGCCGCCCAAGCTCCTCGCCAACTCCACTCGAGCTGGCCCACCGCCGCCATCGCGACCCCGCGTCCCCGCCTCCGGCGACCGTCGCTGCCCCGCGACCTCGCCTCCACCCCGCCGGCTCCCGTCGCCGCCCTGCTACGTTCATCACCGGAGACCGCCAGATCCGGCCGTGCTGGGTCGGATCCTCTCGTACCCGCCATACGCGTGTCGCCAGGGGTCACCTCCGCACCAAGTTCGCCGCCCGCAGCTCCCGTGCATCGAGCCGGAGCGCTCGTCTTGCTCGTCCACGTCGTCCCGCCCCCGTGCGTTGACCGCACACGGCGCAGCGCCAGGCCCAGCTGCTCCCCTGCTTCGCCTACAGCAGCCCGCAACCACGCTGGCAAGCTCCAAGGCCGTCCCCGAAGAACATACCTACGCCAAGTTCGTGTACCCACGACGTGTGTTTTCTGCCGCCAAGTACCACGACTACAGTCGGTGTGCATTTTTGTCAAGTCCGACTATGACAAACGACTACACGATGAGACGCCAAGTACCACTACGCCCGGAGACCTCGGATCCGTCAAGTCCAACAACGACAGTGTACAACTACCGACGACCCCGAAAATCTACGAAAACATGTACCACTACTTCCACTACAGTTGCGAGAATGTCTACTTCCCTCGACGAACTCGATCCGCTTCGAAATGCACGCTTCGAAGGTATAACCCCGAGACGACGCCCGTGAACGAATGCATGTTGTATGAGATGCACCCTATGTTTGCACCGTGACCGGATTGACTCTTGCACATTCCTTCTTGTTTGCCATGCCGTCGACCCGTGGGAACTCGGTAACCGGGATCACCCCACCATCTTTTGCATGTTTCATACATCCACACTTTCTTTTGCACCGACATCTCGATGAGTTTTCAAATCATCGGAATGTTGCTGTGGCACTTTTGCCGTTGTCATTGCCGTGGCACCCCTTTCGTTCCGCCATGGTGACCAAATGCTTCATAACATGCTCATGTCAACATTTTCGTAAAATTGCATAAAAACTTGTATATGTCATCCGCATCATGATAACAACATTTAAAATGTTTAAAATTGTTGTTTGCATTAAAATTTGCTAAATGACATGTGGGGATTTACCGGAATTGTTGTTTGTTGTTTTCGGCCTCACTTAAACTTGCCTAAATAGTTAGTTTAATTATGCTTCACCTCTTGCCAGGTTTAACAACATTTAATATTGATGAGTAGCATAAACGAGAGCGAACTAAATACTTGAACGTGGTGTTTCGTCAATATGCAACTCATTGCATATTGAGCCCCACTTAATTTGTAGTATTGTTTGTTGCACTTTGCCATGCCATGCCTATTTAAATCGGACATGCATCATGCCATGTTTATGCTTGTTGGTTTACCATGTTGTTTGCTTCTTTCCAGTTGTGCTTCTTCTCTATAGTTCCGGTTACGTTGCGATTGTGAGGATCCATTCGACTACGTTGGTTCGTCTACTTCATGGATTCGGTCTTCTTCCTAGCAGGATTTCAAGCAAGATGACAGTCACCTTGGATCTCACTACTATCTTTGCTATGCTAGTTGTCTTGATGCTATCGCTATGTCGTGCTACCCACCACTTGTTTATCAAGCCTCCCAAATTGCCATGACAACCTCTAACCTTTTCCACCATCCCAGCAAACCGTTGTTTGGCTATGTTACCGCTTTTCTCAGCCCCTCTTATAGCGTTGCTAGTTGCAGGTGCAGTTGCAGGTTGTTCCATGATGGGACATGGATATCAGGGGATATCACTATATCTCTTATTTAATTAATGCACATATATACTTGGTAAAGGGTGGAAGGCTCGGCCTTTTGCCTGGTGTTTTGTTCCACTCTTGCCGCCCTAGTTTCCGTCATACCGGTGTTATGTTCCTTGATTTGGCGTTCCTAACACGGTCGGTGTTTATGGGCCCTTCTTGTCAGTTCATTTTGAATAAAACTCTTCCAGCAAGGCCCAACATTGGTTTTACCATTTGCCTAATAACAACTAAAACTTGCATAGGGACTTTCCGGACCCCGAGGATAATTAATTAACAACCCCGGGCCAGTGCTTCTCATGAGTGTTGGTCCAAACCGGGCAGCCTGCGGGGCCACCACGGGGAAACTCGAGGTCTCGTTTTACTCGTAGCTTAACCCATCCGATCGTGGCCTGAGACGAGATACGCGCGGCTACTATCAGGGTGTCGGCACGTCGGGAGGTCTTGCTGGTTTTGTTTTACCATTGTCGAAATGTCTTGTGAACCGGGATTCCGAGCTTGATCGGGTTGTTCCGGGAGGAGGATTTTCCTCCGTTGATCGTGAGAGTTTGTGATGGACTAAGTTGGGACACCCCTGCAGGGTTTGATCTTTCGAAAGCCGTGCCCGCGGTTATGTGGCATATGAGAATTTTTAATATCCGGTTGTAGAGAACTTAACACTAGATCCGAAATAAAATACACCAACCGCGTGTGTAACCGTGACTGTCTCTTTTCGAGCAAGTTCGGGAAGAGAACATGGTGGGGTTATGTTTGACTCGTAAGTAGTTTAGGATCACTTCTTGATCATTACTAGTTTGCGACCGTTATGCGTAGTTTCTCTTCTTACTTTTGTACTCGTAAGTTAGCCACCATACAATGCTTAGTGCTTGCTGCAACCTCACCACTTATCCATTTCATACCCATTAAGCTTTGCTAGTCTTGATACCCATGGTAATGAGATTGCTGAGTCCTCGTGGCTCATAGATTACTACAACAATAGTTGCAGGTACAGGTAATGCAATGCTTATGACATGAGAGCGATGCTTGCTCATTTTGGAGTTCTTCTTCTGCTTCTTCTTCCTCGATCAAGGGATAAGTTCCGGGTCGGGAGCCTGGGATTAGCAGGGTGGATGTCGTTCTTCTTTTTCGTTTGGTTTCATCCGTAGTCGAATCCTGCTCTTCTGTATGATGATTGCTATGCATTGATGAACTGTTGTATTCATGTTGTAGCTTGTGGCGAGTGTAAACCTTAATCTTGTATTCTCATCTATTCAGTACATGGTATGTTGTAATGATATCCACCTTGCTATGCGCTCGAAATGCGATTTTGCCCCAATCATGAATTCATCACGTGATTGGGATAGAATCGCATCTTGGGCACTACACTTCCATAATTATTTTTGATTCATTTTCATGAGACACAACAATAATAGGAGCAACATCATTTGGGAGGGATACCTTTTTACCTCTACTTTTCCTTCTTTTCTTCTTCTTCACCACATTATGTGTGGGTTCATTTAATTTTTCCGAGCTTCTTATTGATGAGATTGGTTGGATAGTGAGCTCCTTTTCGTCACCTATTTCATCATGAGAGACAATAGGAGGGAAAGTAGAAATCTTTACCCTTTCATTATTATTCCATTTATACTCTATTGGTTTTCCCATGTTTCTATAGTTGGCAATCTAAACATTCTCATTGCAATTTACCATGCAAAACATATGTATTTCTTTCAAATTAGTTTCAGCATGGTCCGTGAATATGAATGTTTCAAACCAACCATTTTTATGTGACAATTCTTCACACCCCAAAAATAAACAAAGTTCATTATAAAGTTCAAGGGTGATCAAGTTATTGCAATATTTGGACACGATTCGATCATGAAAAAGCATGCATTGGAAATTAAGGTGACCAACTTTAATGCAAAGTTCACAAGTAATAGGATAAAGAGAACATAATTTTGTAGCAAATTTATCTATCACTTTGAGCAAAAAATTGGTTCTATCATGTTTATGCTTCTTACAAAATCTATCATCCCTATAAGGCATGTCTTCACAAAGTCTTTCCACTCCACAAAAATTGACATGCTTATAAGAAACATTTTTTTCATAACTAGTGCAATCATCATTAGCATTTTGGATATTTATAGAATTCATACTAACAACATTGCAATCATGCTCATCATTCATGCCAAACATTTTATTGAATTCTTCTTCTATCAATTGTGCACAATTTTCCTTTCCATCATTTTCAAGAAAGACATTATAAAGATGAACAATATGAGACCACCTCAATTCCATTTTTTTGTAGTTTTCTTTTTATAAACCAAACTAGTGATAAAACAAGAAACTAAAAAATTCGATTGGAAGATCTAAAGATATACCTTCAAGCACTCACCTCCCCGGCAATGGCGCCAGAAAAGAGCTTGATGTCTACTACACAACTTGTTCTTGTAGACTCGTGTTGGGCCTCCAAGCGCAGAGTTTTGTAGGACTGTAGCAAATTTCCCTCAAGTGGATGACCTAAGGTTTATCAATCTGTGGGAGGTGTAGGATGAAGATGGTCTCTCTCAAACATCCCTGCAACCAAATAACAAAGAGTCTCTTGTGTCCCCAACACACCAAATATAATGGTAATTTGTATAGGTGCACTAGTTCAGCGAAGAGATGGTGGTAAAAGTGTAATATGGATGGTAGAAATATATTTTTATAATTTGAATAAATAAATAAATAAAGCAAGGTAGCAAGTGATAAAACGGAGCACAAACGGTATTGCAATGCTTGAAAACAAGGCCTGGGGTCCGTACTTTCGCTAGTGCAATCTCTCAAAAATGCTAATCTAATTGGATCATATAACCACCCCTCAACGTGCGATGAAGAATCACTCCAAGGTTCTTATCTAGCGGAGACATAAGAAGAAATTTTTTGTAGGGTACGAAACCACCTTAAAGTTATTCTTTCCTTTTGATCTATTCAAGAGTTTGTACTAAAATAACACAAAGTTATTCTTTCCCTTCGATCTATCCAAGAGTTCATACTAAAATAACACCATATGATACGCATCAACCAACTCTAATGTCACCTAGATACTCCAATGTCACTACAAGTATCCATGAGTTAATTATACGATACGCATCAAACAATTTTAGATTCGTAATACTCGATCCAACACAAAGAACCTCAAAGAGTGCCCCAAGATTTCTACCAGAGAAACAAGGACGAAAACATGCATCAACCCCTATGCATAGATTACCCCAATGTCACCTCGGGAATCCGCGAGTTGAGTGCCAAAACATATATCAAGTGAATCAATATAATACCCCATTGTCACCACGGGTGTTCATATGCAAGACATATATCAAGTGCTTTCAAATCCATAAAAGTATTCAATCCGATAAAACAAAATCTCAAAGGGAAAACTCAATTCATCACAACAAGATAGAGAGGGGAAAACACCATATGATCCAACTATATTAACAAAGCCCGCGATACATCAAGATTGTGCCAAATCAAGAACACGAGAGAGAGAGAGAGAGATTAAACACATAGCTACTGGTACAAACCCTCAGCCCCGAGGGTGGACTACTCCCTCCTCATCATGGTGGCCGCCGGGATGATGAAGATGGTCACCGGTGATGATTTCCCCCTCCAGCAGGGTGCCGGAACGGGGTCTAGATTGGTTTTTTGTGGCTACAGAGGCCTGCGGTGGCGGAACTTCTGATCTAGGCTTATTTCTGATGGTTTCTCTATTTATAGGATTTTTTGGCGTCGGTTTCACTTGAAGATGGGCCACGAAAAGGGCACAACCCACCAGGGCACGCCTGGCCCCCCTGGCACGCCCCGGTGTCTTGTGCCCTACTCCTTCACCTTCTGCTCCATCCACGAAGCTTCTAGTGCCTCTTTTGTTCAAAAAAAATCATCAAAAAGTTTCATTGCATTTGGGGAACTTTTATTTCTGCACAAAAAACAACACCATGGTAGTTCTGCTGAAAATAGCGTTAGTCCAGGTTAGTTCCATCCAAATCATACGAAAACCATATAAAATTGTTGTAAACATGGCATGAATACTTCATAAATTATAGATACGTTGAAGACGTATCAGCCACCTTGCGGTGTAATACCCTACTCCTGCTTTGTGGTGGATTGGCCTCACGAGGAGGTTTGAGGATGAACTAGTACAGTGAACGAGCTGCCTCGCCAGGACTCAGGAGATCAGGGTGGAAAGGATCCGATCCCCTCTACGGTGGTGGCTAACCTATCTTTATAGTGGCCAAGGTCCTCTTCCCCCGAATCGTAGGCGGGAAGGGATCCCACAGTGGCCAATTTGAAAGGGGACAAGTAGTACATCTAATCCTGACAAAAGGTGGTCTTCACCTTCAAAGCTCCTGGCCATGACGCAGCAGTGGGCTCGGCGATGACATCCTCCTTGCCGTGCCCGTTATCTTGGTCTTGTAGCACCGGAATGGAAACCTTTGGAAGATTCCTCGGGAACCCACGCCTGTCCTTGCCTCCTTAGCACCAAAGAGGAAACTGTCTCCTCTGCGCCCGCTGGCGCCCGCCTAGCCTTGGTCATCATGGCTTGCATCATCGCAGCCTCGTGAGGCTGGGTACCTGCATAGAAATCTCCGCTCCTCAGGGGGCAGCCCGGGGAGGCCACTCCCTCCGGAGGTCTTGGTGTCGTCCGCCTCGCGAGGCCAGGGGCCTTCTCGAGGGTCTTGTCCTGATAGCCTATAGATGGGCCATACCAGGCTGTCGAGCGAGCCATGCTGTGGGCCACAGGCAGGCAAGTCTGGGTACCCTGGTTCCCAGGACGCCAACTGTCTCCGTTTTCCAAGAAGAGACTAATATTTTGCAGGAGTCTATGGAAGAAGAGATTGATGAAACTGTTGTAGGGTAACGCAGCAGAAAACAAAAAAATTTCCGCCCTACGCACCAGCCCAGGACCACTATGGAGACTGCATACAAGGTTTGATCATTTTCGTTACCGACTCGTAGCGCAGCGGAAGTAGAGTCGATGACGATCGGTGGTGCAGATCCCCGCAGCTAGGATTTACAACCTCCCAACCGCGAGGATGTATACCCTCGTATTCCCTTCGGACAGCCCTCCGGGAGGCGGTCGAACAGTCCCCCGGACGATGTCGCGGACAGCCCTTCGGGAGGACCTTCGAAACTCGAATGGTCACTCGGACAGCCCTTCGGGAGGACTCACAGAACTCGGACCGTCACTTGGACAGCCCTTCGGGAGGCACTCTCGAACAGCCCCTCGGGCACTAAGATCGAAACTACGACCTCTCTACAGAGTTGCACACATACGGTGTCACCTATCCGGCGGGGCTTCGCCGTCCAGAACTAGTTCCTGCCGGAACCCAGACAGCCTTTCGGCTCTACGAAACTCTTTTCGTGGGAGGGAGAGAGAAGCCAGATAACATCTTGGCATGTGTATGAGAGCAAGGGATGAGTGTGGAGGGCTGCCCCTCCACCTCTATTTATAGGAAAGCCAAGGGGTAGGGTAGTTATCCAATAAAACCCAAAGGCATATGAGGGAAGTCCTTCCACAAGGACCTAAAGGAGAAACCAAGGAACAAGAGGGGCTCCAAGGTGGAGCCCCTAGTGTGGCCGGCCACTCCCCAATGAGGGCCCCCCCAAAGGGGGTTCTCATCCATCCACATCACCTTCTAGAAGCCTTTAGCAAAAGCCCTAAAAGGTGGCTTCCAAAAATTATCCAAAAAGCACTTTCACTATTCACGACGACATTTTTCAGCGTCCGTTCGAACTGAAAATATTTATGTGGGCTTAGAACAATTCCAGTACCCACTAAAATAATTTTCAACGCGTTCTGGAACAATTCCAGATTAGTGATTTTCATTTGCGAAAAGCATCTGAAGCGGTTCCGGCAGCTCCGAAACATTTCCGGTTTTTCTTCCAGAAAATTCCCAGAAGTTTCCAGAATGATTCTGGCACCCTCCAAGAATTATCAGGCATGTGCCGAAACCAATTTGACTTAATGGTATCCTCTGAAACAACTTTTCAGTTTCACCGGAACTCATCCGGTGACCTCTCTCTGCGGAACTTTTCCGCTGTCCGAAACTTTTCGGTGTCCGAAACTTTTTCGGTGATTTTCTCTCAGACTCCCTGTCTAGTATTCAGCAGATAGATGACCCTTAAGCGTGTGACCCTATAGGTTCGGTGAAGTATAGACATGACACGGAACCCCTTCCGATCAATGATCAACATCGGAGCCGTGGACACCCATATTGACCCCTATACCCACACGAATGAATATTCGAGTGAACCTCCCGTTGCCGTGTGCTATTCCTGTTGCTTCGCGATATGTTACAAATACCTGAGGTGAGACATGTTGGCATTCCCGTGGATCAACAACTTGTCCACTATGCTAGTTACCTCGTTACCGGTATTGTTCTCTTTTCTCGTTACCGTGTTCCGGCATCCCCGTGATCAAATCACAAAGTGTCTGGCCAGACGATGATGGATACCGTAACACCGAGAGGGCCCAGAGATATCTCTCCATCGTCGGAGGAGCAAATCCCAATCTTGAGCTATCAAGTTACTTGACATACTTTCCCATGAACCCGTAAGCCGCCGTAATAGCCACCCATTTACGGATGACGTTTAACAAACCCCAAAGTTCATGAAGCAAGCATGAAGAAACTCGATACTCTCATGGTCTGAGGAATCATGCAAACGTTAACCATCTCTGTGTTATTAACCATTAACTTGTGACGAATGAATCTCATAGCATAACACCAATCGGGTCGATTCAACACAAATGTTCTTCTAACATTGTGCCCTCAAAGTTGATGGCATAGACATGCCCATGATTGGGAAAACATAATCATCATGCAACACTTGAGCTAGTCTTAGAGGCATGACTAGGAATACATTTTACCGTTTATTATTCCACACGTGCACACGGGTTTTCCCCAGAGCCTTTATGGATATACGGGCTCGGGAACCACAGTAGTTATAGCATGGAACATAAACCTAATTATGAACACGGAGATAAATAATAACATTTATTATTGCCTCTAGGGCATATCTCCTACAGACTCCCACTTGCACTAGAGTCAATAATCTAGTTAATGCTAATGCACTTTACACCTGTGGCACACTGGTGTAAATATGCTTCGCTTGTGGTATAGCCTGATGTCCAACGGATCTGACGACTTCAGCTCCGTGTGTATCTTTGCATATCCTCGCATCTTCACGCTTTCACAAAATTCATATTTTGTGTGGACTTGGCTTGGTATGTATGCGAATCACAGGTCGAACCTGGATTCCTCAGACTGAGTTATGGAGCAACTACCTGTAGTAGTGTCCCATTGACAAAAGCCATCTTGGAACCATACTAAGTTCATGAATGAACTATATGATTCAACATCTTCTTTGTCGCTTTTAAAAGCGGCAACATACTTTGCCTCTGTTATAGAATTCGCCACAGTAACTTGTTTGGAACAATTTCCAACTGCCGTGCCACCATATTGTGTATTACACAAAACCCTTAACTTAAATCGAAAATCGCTTGGAGCATGGATGAAGACTGTATCGATGTAACCTTTTACAACAAACTCTTCATGATCTCCGCTTGCGAGAAAACATGTCATCAGTGCTACTATAGTACTCAATGACCCTTTTTCGCTGTTGTCCCATGATCAGTACTTTTGATCACTTTGGTATCTATACTCGCAACAACTTTGGGAGTATTGGACATATCTGGTTGTTTTACATACCATGGAATACATGATTAATCCAAACACAAGAGTGTGTGGAATCTCCATCATGTATTTTGCTCATCAGTGTTTTGGGACACCGAGTCTTGCAAAAACTCTTTCCATGTGACTTCGGCAAGAATCACTCCTTGACGTTTTTTTAATACTAAAAGGTTTTAGCATTTTGTCAATATGTATCTTTGCTCAGCCCCATCAGGTAAATCTATCTCCATAGATCATCATGCCTAATATTAAGGCTATTTAGCCCAAGCACTTCATCAAAAAACCCCTTTTTAAATGAAGTCCTGATTCGTGTCAAGAAATTTAATTCCAATTAACAATGTGTCAAGCACACAACGTTTTTAGAAATATTATTATGCTCCCACTTACTTTCTTGAATCACAAGCATCTTCGTTACCCATTGATGAAGTCAAAACCCTTTTTGACCATTTCATCAAAACACGAAGATTCCAACTCCTCTTTGCTCTCTTCTGTCCATCGCTGGAACTCTGAAGTTTGCACCCTTACTAGCATCCTCTGGATTGACAAAATACCTTGGACTGTAACACATGCAAGTCCTTGGTTTCATTTCCATCAGATGGAAATCCTTTTGTCATCCATTGTTTTATATCTCATGATATGAAATATGTATTAATTGCTAGTTCAACCCGAACCGACTTTAAGCATCGCTACGGTGAAGCAACCTCATCGTAGTCAACTCCTTGAACTTGTATATTGCAACAAGTCGAGCTTTATGGATAAAACATTTTTATTCGTATCAGTTATAGTTCCATAAATATTCGTCAGACTCTAAGTCTTCCGAAAGGTGTATCAAGGTTTTAATCTTGAATCACTTATATGGAAACTATCTCGGATTGTATTGGCATTTAGCCAATTCCGGAGTCAGGGCCCATCAACGCTTCCTTGTGTATCGTAGGTATACTGTTGTCTAACAAAAATATCTCATTTGCGCACCTGAGAGGTTTGCACGAGCCTTGCCTACATGGTTCAGCTGCAAGTTCGACCGAAGTCCATACATTTTATTGTAGAGACTTCCGTATCAGTCGCAGTAGGAAACTCTGGAATTACTTCCAAGGTCTCTTTCCTTTGACCTGATGACGGAGATACTGGTTATCTCGTCGAGTTGCATTATTCTCCCACTCACCTTTTTGAAAGAACCATTTTCTTCAAAAAGCATACCGTTCTTTGTGGCAAACCTATTTGCCTCGGTATAGTGAGGGAGGAATACCCAACATTTTGGGATAACCTACAAAGTAGCACTTGTCTGATTTGGAATAGGTTTGTAACCTTTTACACAAGCCCCATATTCCAAATGTTAAGAAAAGATATAACATGGTTGGGCGTACCATACCATGCTGTCATTTCAACAGACCCGATGGAGCTCTTTTCAGTGTAAAAGCCGCAATCTCTAAAGCATCACCTTTTAAAAGGGATAATGGCAAATTTATTTATGTCATCTTTGATCTTACCATGTCATAAATGGTTCGATTACATCTTCACGGACTTTCCACTCACAGTGGTGTTCCGGGAGGTGTAAGTTATGAAACTCTTTTCACAACTCATCAGACATTCGCTAAACTTGTAACTCAAATATTTCTTTCTGCAATCGAATTGTAGAAACATAATTTTCTTGTTATAATAACTTCTACTTCATATTTGAAAACCTTTCGAATGATTTCAAAAGATCCAGACTTACGTCTCATCAAGTAAATATCCATATATCTACTTGAGTCATTTCTGAAGATAGATAAATCCACTACTTGCAACAACATTTATTGAACTACACACATCACAATGTATGATCACCAATAAGTTTGTTGCTCATTCCTTATGGCCTGTGAACGGTATTTCAGTCACTTCACTTTTCGGAGGAAATTTGCAAGTGTCAGATGATTCAAAATCAAACGACTTCAAAATCCATCATAATGGAGTTTTCCATGCGGGTTTCTCCAATGTGACCAAATGCAGTGCCACACTTGTGTGGTATTCTTTTAGTCTTGCAACATTTAGCGTCAGTGTTATAGATGTATCATATTACCATCAATATTCATAACATACATCCAATTTTGGAAAGAAGCATGGCCCTCCATGTTATTCATAATACTGAACAACAATTGTTGTTTTATGAACAACTCTTTTGCAACAAACATTGTGCAATGGGCTAGAGTGTATGAAACTCTAAAATGAATTATGAAAGTAAACCCAGAGGTAATATATTATTATCAATATTCATAACATACATCTCATTCATAATGAAAGTATGGCCCTTATGTTATTCATAACATCGAACATCAAAAGTTCTCTTATGAACAACCTTCTTGCAAGATACCTTATGCAATGGGCTAGAGTTCGTGAAACTCTAAATGAATTATGAAAATGAATACAGACGGTAATACACCGATGGAAGGTATAGTAACATTTACTATGTTCCCTGTGTATACCTAAACCTCATTCCTGGCTAGTCTTTCAGGCCATAGTAGTTCTTACATCGAGTTGCAACAGAATGCAATCGAGCGGGTATCTTTGTGATTAACTCACAATACCCAAGAATTAGTGATTAACATGTTTAACCATAATTCCCAAGAACTATATCTTTGACCAGCCTTCTATACATCAAAAACTTGCATGACATTCATACATGAGCTGGATATTCCAGTCTTCCCTTCGGACAGCCCTCCGGGAGGCGGTCGAACAGTCCCCCGGACGATGTCGCGGACAGCCCTTCGGGAGGACCTTCGAAACTCGAATGGTCACTCGGACAGCCCTTCGGGAGGACTCACAGAACTCGGACCGTCACTTGGACAGCCCTTCGGGAGGCACTCTCGAACAGCCCCTCGGGCACTAAGATCGAAACTACGACCTCTCTACAGAGTTGCACACATACGGTGTCACCTATCCGGCAGGGCTTCGCCGTCCAGAACTAGTTCCTGCCGGAACCCAGACAGCCTTTCGGCTCTACGAAACTCTTTTCGTGGGAGGGAGAGAGAAGCCAGATAACATCTTGGCATGTGTATGAGAGCAAGGGATGAGTGTGGAGGGCTGCCCCTCCACCTCTATTTATAGGAAAGCCAAGGGGTAGGGTAGTTATCCAATAAAACCCAAAAGCATATGAGGGAAGTCCTTCCACAAGGACCTAAAGGAGAAACCAAGGAACAAGAGGGGCTCCAAGGTGGAGCCCCTAGTGTGGCCGGCCACTCCCCCATGAGGGCCCCCCCAAAGGGGGTTCTCATCCATCCACATCACCTTCTAGAAGCCTTTAGCAAAAGCCCTAAAAGGTGGCTTCCAAAAATTATCCAAAAAGCACTTTCACTATTCACGACGACATTTTTCAGCGTCCGTTCGAACTGAAATATTTATGTGGGCTTAGAACAATTCCAGTACCCACTAAAATAATTTTCAACGCGTTCTGGAACAATTCCAGATTAGTGATTTTCATCTGCGAAAAGCATCTGAAGCGGTTCCGGCAGCTCCGAAACATTTCCGGTTTTTCTTCCAGAAAATTCCCAGAAGTTTCCAGAATGTTTCTGGCACCCTCCAAGAATTATCAGGCATGTGCCGAAACCAATTTGACTTAATGGTATCCTCTGAAACAACTTTTCAGTTTCACCGGAACTCATCCGGTGACCTCTCTCTGCGGAACTTTTCCGCTGTCCGAAACTTTTCGGTGTCCGAAACTTTTTCGGTGATTTTCTCTCAGACTCCCTGTCTAGTATTCAGCAGATAGATGACCCTTAAGCGTGTGACCCTATAGGTTCGGTGAAGTATAGACATGACACGGAACCCCTTCCGATCAATGATCAACATCGGAGCCGTGGACACCCATATTGACCCCTATACCCACACGAATGAATATTCGAGTGAACCTCCAGTTGCCGTGTGCTATTCCTGTTGCTTCGTGATATGTTACAAATACCTGAGGTGAGACATGTTGGCATTCCCGTGGATCAACAACTTGTCCACTATGCTAGTTACCTCGTTACCGGTATTGTTCTCTTTTCTCGTTACCGTGTTCCGGCATCCCCGTGATCAAATCACAAAGTGTCTGGCCAGACGATGATGGATACCGTAACACCGAGAGGGCCCAGAGATATCTCTCCATCGTCGGAGGAGCAAATCCCAATCTTGAGCTATCAAGTTACTTGACATACTTTCCCATGAACCCGTAAGCCGCCGTAATAGCCACCCATTTACGGATGATGTTTAACAAACCCCAAAGTTCATGAAGCAAGCATGAAGAAACTCGATACTCTCATGGTCTGAGGAATCATGCAAACGTTAACCATCTCTGTGTTATTAACCATTAACTTGTGACGAATGAATCTCATAGCATAACACCAATCGGGTCGATTCAACACAAATGTTCTTCTAACATTGTGCCCTCAAAGTTGATGGCATAGACATGCCCATGATTGGGAAAACATAATCATCATGCAACACTTGAGCTAGTCTTAGAGGCATGACTAGGAATACATTTTACCGTTTATTATTCCACACGTGCACATGGGTTTTCCCCAGAGCCTTTATGGATATACGGGCTCGGGAACCACAGCAGTTATAGCATGGAACATAAACCTAATTATGAACACGGAGATAAATAATAACATTTATTATTGCCTCTAGGGCATATCTCCTACAACTGTGAGCTCATTGGATGAAAAAGATGATGAGGAGAGCAAAGAACAAAAGGAGGAAGAGAGGATTAGCTACCCGTGCCCACCTTCTAATGAGATTAACTCTTCAACTCATACATTGTTTAATTTCCCTTCGTGCTTACCGAAGGATGAATGCTATGATCCCATTGATCTTTTGAAATATCCCTTTTTGATGAAATTGATGATTGCTATGTTTATGGCCAAGATGCCAATATGAATTATGCTTATGGAGATGAACTTGCTATAGTTCCTTATATTAAGAATGAAATTGTTGCTATTGCATCCACACATGATAGTCCTATTATCTTTTTGAATTCTCCCAACTACACTATATCGGAGAAGTTTGCTCTTATTAAGGATTATATTGATGGGTTGCATTTTACTACTACACATGATGATTTTGATGGATATAATATGCATGTGCTTGCTGCTCCTACTTGCAATTATTATGAGATAGGAACTACATTTCCACCTCCCCATGTTTCCAATATGATAAAATTGCAAGAAACTGCTTATTCTATGTATTGGCCTTTACTTGATGTGCATGAATTGTTCTTTTATGACATGCCCATGCATAGGAAGAGAGTTAGACTTCGTCATTGCATGATATATGTTACTTTGTGCTCACTATTAAATTACAAATCATTGTTAATTAAAATTGGCTTTGATATACCTTGGGATCCGGGTGGATTGATTACTTGAGCACTTTATGCCTAGCTTAATGGCTTTAAAGAAAGCGCTGCCAGGGAGACAACACAGAAGTTTTAGAGAGTCATTTACTACTGTTGTGTGCTTTAAAAAAATAAAAACAGAAAAAATATAGAGGGGAACCTAAAACTTTTCAAAAAGAGAAGTGAAAGTGAGAAAGACGAACACCGTTGAAGTGGGGGACGTCCTTGAACTTTGTTCATGCCCATGGAAACTTTGTGAATCTCGATTATAGAAAATTTTCAACAAAAATAATTATCCCCTTGTACAAATCCATTGTATTATAAAAATAATTTTCCAATATTTGCCTTTACGAAGATTAGATTGTTTGTTGGTATCTGCGGTGCAAAAATAGAAACTTTAGCTGTAGTGCGTGAATTTACATTTTTTTACTAGAAAGTCAAAAGTTTGTAAAAATTTTACACAGTAATTATATACAAATTGTTTATTTTATCCTAATTGTTCAGAATTTTTGGAGTTACAAAAGTATGGTCAATGTTCAGATTACTACAGACTGTCCTGTTTTTGACAGATTCTGTTTTTGATGCATTGTTTTTGCTTGTTTTGATGAAACTATCGATTGTATCAGTGGTATAAGCCATGGAGAAGTTATAATACAGTAGCTATAATGCATAAAACAAAATATGAATGGGTTGTCAATAGTACTTAAAGTAGTAATTTGCATTATTATACTAACGGATCTCACGAGTTTTCTGTTAGTTTTGTGTGGATGAAGTGTTCAAAGATAGAGGAGGTCTCGATATGAGGAGAAGGAGGAGAAGCAAGAGTTCAAGCTTGGGGATGCCCAAGGCACCCCAAGTAAATATTCAAGGAGACTCGAGCGTCTAAGCTTGGGGATGCCCCGGAAGGCATCCCATCTTTCTTCAACAAGTATCGGTATGTTTTCTTTTTTGTTCCATTAATATGTGTAAATCTTGGAGTGTCTTTTGTGTTTAGTTTTCACTTTTGTTTTATGCACCATGCTGGTATGAGATAATCCATGGTTGATTTATATAATGCTCATTGCACTTCACTTATATCATTTGAGTATGGCTTTATAGAATGCTTCATGTGCTTCACTTATATCATTTGAAGTTTGGATTGCCTGTTTCTCTTCATATAGAAAACCGTATTTGTAGAATGCTCTTTTTGTTCACTTGTATTTATTAGAGCATGGTCTTTTGTAGAAAGAATTAAACTCTCTTGCTTCACTTATATCCGTTTAGACAGTTAACAGGAATTGGTCATTTGCATGGTTAGTCATAAAATCCTACATAAAACTTATGGATCACTGAATATGATATGTTTGATTCCTTGCAATAGTTTTGCGATATAGAGATGATAATATGTGGGAGGTACTAGTAAATGGTTGTGGTTAGTAGGAATATTGGTGTTAAGGTTTGTGATTCCCGAAGCATGCATGTATAGTCTCTCGTTATGCTATAAAGTTGGAGCATGATTTATTATTGATTGTCTTCCTTATGAGTGGCGGTCGGGGACGAGTGATGGTCTTCTCCTACCAATCTATCCCCCTAGGGGCATGCGTAGTAGTACTTTGCTTCGAGGGCTAATAAAATTTTGCAATAATTATATGAGTTCTTTATGACTAATGTGAGTTCATGGATTATACGCACTCTTACCTTTCCACAATTTGCTAGCCTCTATGGTACCGTGCATTGCCCTTTCTCACCTCGAAAGTCGGTGCAAACTTCACTGCATCCAAACCCCGTGATATGATACGCTCTATCACACATAAGCCTTATTATATCTTCCTCAAAACAGCCACCATACCTACCTATTATGGCATTTCCATAGCCATTCCGAGATATATTGCCATGCAACTTCCACCGCTTCCGTTTTGATGACTTGAGCATAAATTGTCATATTGCTTTGCATGATCGTAAGATAGCTAGCATGATATTTTCATGGCTTGTCCATTTTTTGATATCCTTGCTATGCTAGATCATTGCACATCCTGGTACACTGCCAGAGGCATTCATATAGACTCATACTTTATTCTAGGTATCGAGTTGTAATATTGAGTTGTAAGTAAATAGAAGTGTGATGATCATCATTATTAATTATTAGAGCATTGTCCCAGTGAGGAAAGGATGA
This sequence comes from Thinopyrum elongatum, assembly GCA_011799875.1. Lineage (NCBI taxonomy): Eukaryota > Viridiplantae > Streptophyta > Magnoliopsida > Poales > Poaceae > Thinopyrum > Thinopyrum elongatum. The sequence continues at coordinate 502,692,086 of CM022298.1, forward strand.
TGGAGACTATGATTCCCCCATAAGTCGGGATGAGATTCCAGACAAAAATAATAAAAAAAAAGAAAAAAAGAAAAAGCAAAAGAAAATAAAAAAATGAGAGACAAAGAGAGAAGGGGCATGCTAATTCCACACTTGTGCTTCAAAGTAGCACCATGTTTTTCATATAGAGAGTCTCCTGTGTTGTCACTTTCATATACTAGTGGGAATTTTCCATTATAGGGTTAGATGCACACCCACTTAGTTTTCATATTGAGCTTTCATACACTTATAGCTCTTAGTGCATCCGTTGCATGGCAATCCCTACTCCTTGCATGGATATCAATTGATGGGCATCTCCATAGCCCATTAATTAGCCTCGTCGATGTGAGACTTTCTTAATTTTTTGTCTTCTCTATATTTACCCCTATCATCATACTCTATTCCACCCATAGTGCTATGTCCATGGCTTGCGCTCATGTATTGCGTGGGGGTTGAAAAAGCTGAAGCGCGTTACAAAGTATGAACCAATTGCTCGGCTTGTCATCGGGGTTGTGCATGATAAATACTTTGTGTTAAGAAGATGGAGCATGACAAGGCTATATGATTTTGTAGGGATAGCTTTCTCTAGCGTTGATATTTTGAAAGACAAGATTGTTTGTTGGGATGCCTGAGTATTGATGTCCTTATGTCAAATTATAGACTATTGCTTTGAATCACTTGTGTCTTAATATTCATGCCATGATTAGATATATGATCAAGATTATGCTAGGTAGCATTCCACATCCAAAATTATCTTTTTTATCATTTACCTACTCGAGGATGAGCAGGAATTAAGCTTGGGGATGCTGATACGTCTTCGTCGTATCTATAATTTTTTATTGTTCCATGCCAATATTATACAGCTTTCACATATTTTTGGCAACATTTTATATGATTTATTGGACTAACTTATTGATACAGTGCCAAGTGCCAGTTCCTGTTTGTTGCATGTTTTTTGTTTCGTAGAATATCCATATCAAACAAAGTCCAAACGCGATAAAAATTTATGAAGAATTATTTTGGAATATATGTGATTATTGGGAGGTGGAATCAACGCAAACGGAGGCCAACGGCCTCCACAAGACACCTAGGCGCGCCAGCCCCCCCCCCAGGTGTGCGGTGGTGGGTAGTGGCCACCTCGTAAGGCGGTTGCTGCCCTTCTTTCGCCGCAAGAAAGATAATTTATGGAAAAAATCATGTAAAAATTTCAGTCCGATCGGAGTTACGGATCTCTGGGAATTTATGAAACGGTGAAGGGCTAGAAAACAGGAACGCGAAACAGAAGAGAACAGAGGGAGAGATCCAATCTCGGAGGGGATCCCGCCCCTCCGCCGCCATGGCAACCATGGACCAGAGGGGGAACTCTCCTCCCATCTAGGGGGAGGCCAAGGAAGAAGAAGAAGGAGGGGGCTCTCTCTCCCTCTCTCCCGGTGGCGCCGGAACACCGCCGGGGCAATCATCGTGTGACAGCGATCTACTCCAACAACTCTGTCATCTTCACCAACATCTTCATCACCTTCCCCCATCTATCTACAGCGGTCCACTCTCCCGCAACCCGTTGTACCCTCTACTTGAACATGGTGCTTTATGCTTCATATTATTATCCAATGATATGTTGCCATCCTATGATGCTTGAGTAGATTTTTGTTGTCCTATCGGTAATTGGTGAATTGCTATGATTGGTTTAATTTGCTTGTGGTTATGTTGCTATCCTTTGGTGCCCATCATATGAGCGTGCGTGTGGATCACACCATAGGGTTAGTTGTATGTTGATAGGACTATGCATTGGAGGGCAAGAGTGACGGAAGCTTCTTCCTAACATAGAAATTGATGCATACGGGATTCAAGGTGGACCAATATATATCTTAATGCTATGGTTGGGTTTTACCTAAATGAACGTTAGTACTTGCGGATGCTTGCTAATAGTTCCAATCATAAGTGCATAGAATTCCAAGTAAGGGGTGACATGCTAGAAGTGGCCTCTCCCACATAAAAACTTGCTATCGGTCTAGTAACATAGTCAATTGCTAATGGACAATTCCGAAAATCCTACCACTACTAATCCACACTCGTTATACTAAGTTAACTGTTTCTTTATCTAAACATAACCTAACTTTTATTTTCACGTTCTTTATTATCTTGCAAACCTATCCTACCACACCTACAAAGTACTTCTAGTTTTATTCTTGTTCTAGGTAAAGCAAACGTTAAGCATGCGTAGAGTTGTATCGGTGGTCGATAGAACTTGAGGGAATATTTGTTCTACCTTTAGCTCCTCTTTGGGTTCGACACTCTTATTTATCGAAAAGGGCTACAAACAATCCCTTGTACTTGTGGGTTATCAAGACATTTTTCTGGCGCCGTTGCCGGGGAGCAATAGCGTGGGGTGAATATTCTTGTGTGTGCTTGTTTATTTTATCACTAAGTAGTTTTATTTTCTGTTCTAAGTTGTTTTATATCTTTAGTTATGGATATGGAACATGAAATTCCAAAAAATTAGTTGTACTTGCTACTCATGGAGATGGGAACCTCCTAAAACCCTCGATGCTCGTTATGTGAAAAGTATTAAACACTACTTTGATAATCCTGAGAAAACCCCATTCAACTTGATAATGGGAGACACGTTGGATCAACGTGAATACTTTAGGGATTATCACTTGACTCAAAAAGGAAAACTCTTATGGGATCAAATTGAAATGTTGCAATGGTATGCTTGGAATCTATGCTCGAGGTATGATTATACTTGCTGCTCTTGGTTGAAAAGGGAAATAAAGGGAAACAACAGTACAAACTGGATAAGGAACATATCTATTATTGGTTAAAAAAGGATAGAAAGTGGCGGATGGGGGAAAAGTCAATAGAGTATGTCCAGGATTAGATTTTATGCCCTCACATAGTAAAAGGTGTCCAGGATTAGATTTGCTGCACTCATAGAGTATGAACAAACTCGACATCACCACTTTATGCCTCCTTGTAGGTACATTGCGCTAATGCGTCCACTGTCGCATGCCCTTATACCAACTTTTTGCTTTTGTTAATGTAAGGGCGCTTGTAAAATGAAGCAATCCCATTGTTACCGTAACGACATGCCTAACCAATGTTATTGTTAATCTAATGCCTCCAGTAATATGATGCAATTAAACTATGTTACAAATGGTACTCCTGCTATTTTTCCTAGTATGATAAGTTGCTTCTTTACGCTACTGAGTGTCCTGGTGTCCCCACTGTCCTATGCCCTTATACCCACTCTTTAGCTGTTGTTGATCTACTGTATCTGGTAAACAAGCAATGCCATCATTAAAGTAATCCCATATCTCACGAATGTCATTGTTGATCGCAATGCTTCCAGTAATATGAAGCAATGCTACCGTTTTAAAATTTCTACTGTCCTTGCATGATTGCCATGAAGAGAATGAAGATGCTTCTTTTCATTTCATGTATGTTTCATATCTTGTTATTGATGAGTAACTGTTTTCTTTCTATCTTTTTGTGCGGATAGGGATATCCATTTCACCTCGTTGCTATTGTGAACTTTTGGTGAACTGCAGAAAACACTTTTTTTAAAGAGTGTCTTGTGCAGTTTAACTAAAATGTCACATGGGCAACGCCTCTCAATTTTAGTGGACCTGCATAAAGGGTGATTGGAGTTCCTAACATCTTCGTCTAACTCTGCTGGCAATCTCGTGCTACAGTTTATTAGCCTTTGCAAGATTAGCTGTCACCGTCATGACAATGGCACTTTATTTTAGTGGAACTGCACAAAAGGATAAGCAAATTATAGTTGCACCTTTCATGAGCAGGACAACCAACCTTAATGTTGCTGAATTTTAGTGCAACTAATAAAGAAGAAGCTGCCAGCTCATGAGACCAAGTACTTCTTGCTAGCTGCATGATGCAAACTATGCTTCATTTCAGGTGAACTACACAAAAAGGTCGCATGAATTGAATCATCCGAGTGGAGTTGTAGGTTCACCGCTTGCATTAGGCATATCAGGGAGAATTGAGTCCTAAACTGGATGAGTCCATTAGGCCTACCATCCTGGCAGCGTAGGGCCCCTCTCTCAGTTATGGTTTCCATGAGCGGGGATGTTCCTTTTTGGTTGATTTTTACTCTGCATCCAGCTAGTGATCTTGTGCTACTGTTTTGGCACTAATGATATTGTTTTTGCATCTTAATTTAATACCACTATTAATTTGAGGCAATCTTTTGGTACCTCTACTGCCACTGATAAAATGAAATAATAATATATTTAAAATAGAGCAACCGTATTAGCTACCATTTCATTTCCAATGTAGATAACTTGCAGAAGGCCTATCCGGCAGAATCAAGTCCATGTGCACTGCATCAATCACATAGCTGCACTGAACTAGTTGAGTCCATCACGCCTACCGTCGAGGTGGCACGGGCCCCCTCTCTAACTTGTGGCCTGGCGGGCGCCATTATTTTAGTTGAACTGCACAAAAGAAGAGATTGAAATGAGTCGACGCTCCTCCTTCTACTACCACACTGAGGTGTTAATCGATATCAACAAATCGCCTTCATGGCAAGATACGGGGACATGAAGAATAAATTGATCTCCTGAAGTCATCTCACATAGGTCAGTACTGTCCTTTATCCACATGATTATGCTTTGTCATACTGTGCTAACGTAGCATTTTTTAGTGAAGCTATTCTATCGCAATCTTTTCTCGTTTTGAAAACAAAGTTGCTTCAACTAGTGCCACTATTATAGTAATCATGCTCTTTCTTTATCTGTGCAAACATGAATACTCAACTACAGATTTTGTGATGGTCAAAAGCATTCGCCAAGTTCTTGGGTTGTATGACACGGCTAGCCAAGATGGATTTAATCCAGAGTTTAACTTTATCCAAAGGCTCTAAGTGTCATGCGTGTGTGCAAGGTGGAAAGAAATATTTTAGGACATTGATTGATGATTCCACTAGATTCTGCTATGTGTATTTGTTAAATACTAAGGATGAGGCTCTATACACTACTTCTAAATCTAGAAGGAAGAAGTTGAGAATCAACTTGAAAACAAAAAAATGAGTCCGGTCTGATCATGGTCGGGATTAGCGACCCTCTTATGCATATATTGGAAGTGGGAGTGCCACCAGTGATGCAGAACATATCATCTGCCAATGTTTGACATGCGTGGCCATAAACAGGACTGGTTTCAATGTTTAAGCAAATCCTTGGATCAAATTTCTTACATGAAGCATAGATAAATTTTTATTTATTTTTTCACATTCTCACAACATTTTAGTTGTACAGTTACTACTGGCTCTGATATATGAATCATTGAGATGTGTTGGCATCTTTGTTGTACTTATTATTTGAATCTTATGGGTTGGTTTCAAATCTTGCAAGCTAGGAATCATTGAGATGTGTAGGCATCTTTGTTGTACTTATTATTTGAATCTTATTGGTTGGTTCTGAATCTTGCAAGTTTTGAAACATGGCATGATGATGCAGAGGACAGCAACCATAACAATCTGTTCAAACTTGGTAGTATTGTCTGTGCGAAAGTGCGGCAAATGAGTTGATCATGTGTGTCCTGAGAATAATAATTCAAATTGTTTTTCATGTTGATCCTGTGGCACTGATAAAACGAGCCAATGCTTTGCTTGTTTTAAGAATAAAATTTAATTAAAGCGGATAAAATTTAAGTAAAGTGACCACCAACACTTTCTATTACAGTGCCAATGCCAATCCACTCGTGAACGGACGGGTGGCCGGAATAGGTTTCTCGGCTTCCACACGGGTTTAAATGGAGGCGTTTGAATGCGTCGAGGAATCATGTTCTGCCGGGCGTGCAGCAGGCGAGGGAGGAGGGGTAGTAACTGCTGCGACCTATACCCACTCACTTTACTGTTGATTGCAGTTCCCCAAGAGTTGAAAAACGAATTTCTGCTGCTACCTACCCACTACGTTCACAATTGATTGTAGTTCCCCAAGATTGGAAAATGAATTGCCGCCGCCGCCCCCAGTACCCCACTACACACCGATTGTCTTCATCTCCCCCACCTGCCCCCAATCCCCACAAAACGAGAACCGACACATTAACACTGCGTGAGAAGAGACTCCAATGGCGATCCAAGGGGTGAGCCTGCTGGATATGGACTTCAGCAATGAGTTCACGTTTGAGTTTGCCGTTCACACCCATGGCAGGACCAAGTTGAATGTGATGTACACCAACGATCCGGACTCGGTGAAGCTCTGCCTCGCCAAGTTCAAACAGTACCTATAGGAGGAGAAGCACAAGGTCGTGGGACTAGACCTTGTGCCCATCCATTCATCTGATGACAGGGACCAACGGATTGCTGTCGCCCAGGTATGCGTGCGGGATGAGGTTCTCGTCTACCACTACTGTAGGGCCATCAGAGGTTCTGGAGAATTCACCCATTTCATCGGCACCGCCGACAGCACCTTCGCTATGGTCGAGAGCAGGAAGAACGCGACTGTGCTTTACGATTCGGCTATCTGGTCCAACAAGCTCATCGACATCCAGAAGCAATACATGATCATCGACAACGGGCAGGAGAAGGACTCCGTGGTTGACTATGCTGCGGCCATCATCGACCCCTGCTACGCCAACATGAAAGAAGATGTTGATACCAAGGACCTGAACACGTGGGAGGTACCTCTGAATCTAGCCTACATCACCTACGCGTCCAAGGACGCATACGCATGCAACGACATGTACAGGCGGATCTTGGATATGAGAGCGTGTCTGCTTCCCGTAACCGAGGAGTATGCGGACACCCGCAGCGTCATGATCAAGCGCGCCAAGAAGATCTAGATGGTGTACTTTGTTTGTTTAAGCACCTTTATCATCTGAGTGTTTCATGCATTAGCCTATGTGTCATAATTATCTGTTTTATCCAAAATATTTCGTCTAAGAACCAATTAATGTGTTTTCCTTTTATTTTTTGAGTGGCTATTTGCTTATGTATGTAACTAGTTCACTGGTCTGCCATGTTTCCTTTTTTTAAGGTCCAATGGGTATCAACTGGGCCGTGGCTACCCAGCGCAGGTGTCTTTTCTGAGGACATCCGCGGCCCACAACATGATTATGGGGATCCAATAGGTGTATCATTTTTTTAGTGTGGTTTTTTCTTTCCGCTTTGGCGGCGCGTCGGTGACCCATCCTAGCCTATGGCGCCCAGGACATCCCTTGACTCCCCCACATCTTGTTTTATTCTCCGGCAGCGCCAGCTCCACAGGCCCACCTTGCACCCGAACAAGTCAACCCTCATATTCCCCTCTGCCTGCGTCTTCCCCGGCTCTGGTTGGTTTCGGTCCGAGGTCTCGATGTTGTCCTCTACCTTGGTGCTCTCGCCGCGGCACCGCTGTCTGTCATTCTCAACGTGGTCAACAGACGAGAGGAATCGGGAGATGACTGTACGTGGAGAGGCTGACAGTCCGGGCCCACCAGGTCCATGGCCTAGGTTTTGTTGTTTAACATGCATAGCCCATCATACACACATAGTTGATCCAGCAGGTTTCAACATTTTTTGAGGTCCAGCAGGTATCAAGCGGCCTCTATGCCTCCCAGCCTATCTTGTATTATAACATTAGCAGCCCAACTTATGTTTGTTTTTTCAAGACAATGCACAGCTCAGTTCTATTTTTCTATAAGAATGCCAAACTGAACCTATGTTTTCCCTTCTATAATATATATTTATATTTTATTTTATTACATATATATTTGAAACAACCTAAGGTTCCCTTTTAACCTGTCCTTCATCCAACCTTTGTATAGACCTTCCCACTTCCTTTATTTTTCTTTTTTATTAATCCTATCTCTGATTTTTCTCCCACTTTCTTTTTTGAGGTAATCTGATTTTTCTCCCACTAGTTTTCCCTAGAACCAACTCAACTATCCCATGTCTAGCCTAAAAGATAATAATACCCCACATATTATTAACTCATCAAATTAAAATAATATTTTATTTCATAAATCGATAAGTTCTTACAAAATAATAATAAAAATAATTGTTTAACAATAAGTTGGCAAGTTAATTCCTGGTTAGTGCATACATAAGGTTGCTAAGATTTTACTGACCAATGCAGTAATAGACGTGCTATCACATGTTTATGTTTTTATAACATTTCTCCATCTAGCCCAACATGATAACCCAGCCCAGCAAATCCATGTATTTCGGAAAAAAATGCAAATGGGATGTAAATTCTAACAAAATATAAATGGGCTGCATAGACGCTACATTATTTTTTCACCCAGCCCACCAAATGTACTCGCACACATCTGGGCCAATAGGTTGAAGCCTAAGCAAGGTGTTGGATTTACATCAAACGGGCGGCATTCTTCTTGAATCTCTCGTCTTCTTCCTCCAGCGCTCGCAGGACCGCCTGCTCCAGCCTCCGGCGTCCAGCGGTGCTGCTTCGCTTGCCTCGCAGTGAAACACTACACCATGGATGGCCAAGCCATCCCTCCACTCCTCCACACCTCCTGTTATTCTCCGCCGAGTGTAGCCCCAGCCCGCACCCGAACCATTCAAGTCTCGCACTCCTCTCCGTCTGCGACTCCACTATCGCGTCTTCCCCATCTTCGGGTCGTTCCCGTCTGGGGCCTCGTCATCATCCACCGCCTTCGTGCACTCGGTGTGGCATGGTCAACATGGTCCACAAGCAAGAGTCATCGGAAGATGACTATATGTGGAGAGGCTGACAGTGGGGACACACCACGTCCATGGACGCACGCATGCAACTGCCTCGTTTTTACGCGGAAAAATAATGTTTCCTCCCCCTGACAGCTGGGACCCACCAGCTATATCTTCACATGCAAGGAAGTGTGTCCTTATTACGCGCAAAAAATGATTCCTCCCCCTGACAGCTGGGACCCACCAGCTATATCTTTGCATGGAAGGAAGTGCCTCCATAACTCCCCTAACAGTTGGGACCCACCAGGTGGAAACGTATGTAGCTTTACGTGTCTGGTCGCCAACATGTACGTACATACTGGTGGATCGGTCTCTTTCCAACAATGAATAGTGGCCGAGCAAGGAAAGTCGCGTGTCATAGTAGAGCCCCGACATAGTAGTTCAGACAGTCCTATCTAAATCGTGTACACGGCCACGCTGCAAGAAAGTAAATACGGCCACATACGTACATACGGGCGGGGTCTCGAACGCGCACAACAACGGCGTCCTGTTTGTCTGCAGCCAGCTGGCTAGGTCGGAATGGAGGAAACAACATTGTGTTCATCGGGAGGCAACCGACTGGGTCAGAATCCGTCCTGTTCATCGAGAGCCAACCGGCTTGGACGGAACAGCTGAAACGGGATCTTGTTCATCGACTCGGGGTCTGGCGTATCACAAAACGGCGGAAATGGAGTTCTCTTCGACCGCCTACGGTCGAAACTGGGTCCTATTCATCAGGAGGGGTGTGGCATACCGCAAAACGGAGGAAACGGACTTCTCTCCAACCGCCTACGGTCGAAACAGGGTCCTGTTGATCGAGAGGGGTCTGGCATACCGTAAAACGGAGGAAACGAACTTCTCTTCGAGCGCCTACAGTTCAAACGAGGTCCTGTTCATCAGGAGGGGTGTGGCGTACCACAAAACGGGACTCCACAGGCTACTGTTCATCCACCGTCGACTTCCTCCAGCCTTCATCTGCTACTATTCATCCACCGTCGACTTCCTCCAGCCTCCACCAGTCACTATTCATCCACGGGGTCACTGTTCATCCAGCCTCCACCGGCTACTGTTGAACCAGCCTCCACGGGGTCTTCTTCATCCACCCCAACCGGCTGGGGTGTGTGGCGGCCTCCTCGGGGTCCTGTTCATCCAGCGGCAATCGCCTACTACCACGGGGTCCTATTCATCCAGTGGCAACCGCCTACTACCACGGGGTCCTATTCATCCAGCGGCAACCGCCTACACACGGCCAGGCTCCTATTCATCCACCCCCACCGGGAACTGTTCATCCACAGCCAACCAACCGGCTAGGCAGACTCACCACATCTCGACTCGTTCTACGTATCCCGCGCGCGGCAGCAACGGACAATGTTCATCGAGAGGCAACCCAACACATCGGGTGGCTACGTCTCGCACGGGGGCTCGATCGGGTTCATTATAAGAAGCAACAGCGATCGATCGCTCGGGTTCAGTTAGCAGCATCAACGAAGGAATCGCTCGGGTTCAGTTAGAAGTGAAGGGATCGATCGGCTTCAGTATATAGTAGGATCGATCGATCGCTCGGGTTCACTAAGCGAACGCCTTGCTCGGGTTCAGTTAGCGAGCGCCTCGCACAATTATGTGTACGAGAGAAACGCGCAAACCACTACATCGCTCGGCCCCGACCACCCACCGTAACCAGGAACTCCGCAAAAATTTCCTTGCCCTTACTTCTACCATGATTTTTTATGTCATGGACGGTCCAAAGATTGTCATTCAGGTGCGTCCCTGGCCCGCCCAGGACGAAAAGCCCATTTTTGTCATGATTTTTTTGTCATAGAAGTAGGAGGCCACCACATCTATGATGGTATGTGTTTTTGTCACAATTATCGTCATAGAAGTGTCATAACCATGACAGGAATAAATTGTTCAAGCCATAATGTCACGGATGTGTCTTTTTTGTAGTGAATGGACGTGGCAACTCTCTGAGTTCGGAAAGGCTTCGACAGGTACTAGACTGTAGATGGTTGTCGGATGATGTAAGTACTATTAACATGTCCTATTATTAAATTGTATAATCTATGTGGCAACTTTCAACATAAAATGTCCTTATATTGTATGCAGGTTATTGATGCTTATCAGGAACATTTGGCGCTGCGCGTTGGTCCTGACCGTCACCTCTGTCCAGCTTGGAGGTCAAAATTCCTCGTAGATCAGGCTCTGGCATGAGACAATCAATTGCCGTCGAGCTGGAACATGGACAGTGCGTTGGCCAAAACTGGAGCAGTTAGTAGAGTCACGGAAGAGTATACTGTGCGTGATAAGGTACGTTATGTTATTACTTGTTCAGAACATGACATTTTCAGAAGCATTTCATATGGTACATAATGTTTTCTTACACTCTAGACGTATGTGCCGTTGAATGTCAGCAATACCCACTGGATGACCATGATAATGCACATGCACAAGCAAGAATTCCAAGTTCTGGATATGCTCTATCCTCTCAAGCTGTCTATCGACACTGTGAAAGCACTGGTACTCTTACCAACATTGCTAGCTTTGTTCCTACAAACTATTGTATGGTTTTCCATTAACGTTACCCTTATTATAGAGACTCGCTATAGCAGACGATCCACGAGAGGCAAACCGTATTACACCTGGGAAATATCCAGACATGACTAAGTGGCCTATCAAACAGTACGACATGCCACACCAAGAGGACGGGTGAGTTAATGTACATCATATTATAATAACCACACACAAGTTCGTATGAACCGTGACTAATGTTTGCATATATATCAGGAACTCTGAAAGTGCAACTAATCCCTGGGTCGTTTTGGTAATTAATAACAACATATATCTCATTGAACTAATAGCCATTCAAGTTAAAGATTTCAGGAAGTTCAATGATTGGCATGGTAAGGACTAGTGATTGTGGACCCCTCAAAATGCTAAGGACATGGATTGGCAAAAGCTCAAGGCTCTACATTTTTGGTTTAGTGATCCAAGATCACATTGATTCCATAGGATAGCCAATACTATGAAAAGGGGATGAGGTGTTGTTGATGATCTGGTTGTTCAAATGCTTAGTAATATTGCTCAAAAGCCCTGAGCCACTTTCTCTATCCAAATCTATCCAAAACCCTACAATCCAACTCGGTCCCACCGAAACCTACTCATCCGGACCCACCGAGTTCATCTGGACACTACCACAGCCAAACCCTAACAAATCAGATCCACCGATATGGATCTCGGTCCCACCGAGATGGCCTCACCAACTCTCTGTTATCGGTTACAATTATTTCGGTCTTACCGAGTTTTGCAATCGGTGCCACCGAGATGGCTTGCCAACTTTCTGTTGCCTTATTGCTTCACTTCGGTCCTACCGAGTTGATGCAATCGGTGCCACCGAAACGAGGTTTGCCTTTACCATTGGACATCGGTCCCTTCGACTTGTTTCTAGTCGGTCCCACCGAGAATCCTAAAGTTCATATCTTTTACACAAGTCGGTGTCGCCGAGAATTCTGATCGGTGCCACCGAGTTGAGTCAAAAGTGTGTAACGGTTGGATTTCGTGTGGAGGCTATATATGCCCCTCCACCCCCTTTTACTTAGTAAGAGAGCCATCAGAACATGCCTACACTTCAACTACTCATTTTCTGAGAGAGAACCACCTACTCATGTGTTGAGATCAAGATATTCCATTCCTACCATTTGAATCTTGATTTCTAGCCTTCTCCAACTTGCTTTCCACTCAAATCCTTCTTCCACCATAGCCAAATCTATGAGAGAGAGTTGAGTGTTGGAGAGACTATCATTTGAAGCACAAGAGCAAGGAGTTCATCATCTACACACCATCTATTACCTTTTGGAGAGTGGTGTCTCCTAGATTGGTTAGGTGTCACTTGGGAGCCTCCGTCATTATGTGGAGTTGAATAAAGAACTTTGTAAGGGCAAGGAGCTCACCTACTTTGTGAAGATCTACCCGAGTGAGACAAGTCCTTCATGGGCGATGGCCATGATGGGGTATACAAGGTTGCTTCTTCATGGAACCTTCATGGGTGGAGCCCTCCGTGGACTCGCACAGCCGTTATCCTTCTGCGGTGAAGTCTCCACCAACGTGGATGTAAGATAGCACCACCTATCGGAACCATGCCAAAATCTTCATGTCCCCATTGCGTTTGCTCTCTCCAAACCCCTCCTTTACTTACATGTGCAATGCCTTACTTTTCGCTTCTATACTCTTAGAATTGCATGTGTAGGGTGTTACTTGACTTGATAGATTTGCTAAAATCCACCTACATCTAAAATTGGGAAAAGGCTAGGTTTTCATTTGGTTAAGTAGTCTAATCACCCCCCTAGACATACTTTCGATCCTACAAACTCTTGTGGCATTTTTGTGATAGAAGTTATGGAGCATTGGGACGGGGACCGAATGACCAGCATTTTTCCTTGGTTGGTTGTTATCTCTGTTTGTAGACTCCGTAGTATGGTCGTATAACAACTTTTATTCATTATACCTTGACGTAATAATTTTTAGGAGACGGTTAACGCAAGGAGAAGATGTATGTTTCATCTCCGAGTTGATTTTGTCACCTTCCAACACGCTAGGAGCGGTGACAAACAAAATTCGCGACATCACAAAGAAAAGCGAGGCATAAAGACTTCATACATGATGAAAGATTGAAATTTGAATGGTTCGGTTTTAGTCCAGAAGCATGTTTCCGGGCCATGAATAATTTTGGTTTTCTACCTTTTATGTAATAAACAGGTTACCTCGAATATTTTGTGCATTTTAGGTTGCTTACGCATACATGTGTATGAGTGATGCTATGAGACAGTACGTTCGTGACAAAAATATTTTTTCTTCACTTAACACTTGTTATTGCTTAATATTGTAGTTAAGCACAACTTATGCTCCAATGTTGTGACCCGTTCATTTCAAAATTTATTTTGTATTTGCATTTTTCAGACTTTAACTTTAATTGGTATATTTCTTGTAACATATTTTGCTTGTAGTCTCAAAATCGCAATCATATGAAAACTAAAGCACACATATTATTGTAATTTTTTTGTACAAACTTCAAATGGATATATCCAATAGGCATTTGTCGAATCATTTTTGGGCTTGGCAAGGCCGGATAACAACTATCCCCCAAAAAACATAGTACAATGATTTTCATTATATGAAACTTTAAATATAATATTTGCCATTTAATGTATATAAAAAATGTTCACGAAGTCCTTCAGTTTATTGGACTCACACTCAATTTATTTATTTATTTACAGAAATGATGTGAAAAGAAGAATTAAGATTATAATAAATTTTCACCTTCTCAATCTCATGTCACCCAATAAAATAAAACGGAGTTAAAACGTACTATTTCATAGATTTAAAAACAAATCGCTTGTTGCCTCTATGACGTGATCCTGGATTTTTTAGGCACCATGATCATGGCTTTCTGCCTTCCGTGCCACGTGCCAGGCATGACCCATCTCACCACGTGACGGGCCCGGCAAAGGCCTATGGTGCCGGCACGGCTAAACCGACCCATTTGGCCAGGTTTGCCTCTCTCTTTCCCCTTTCTCGTTTCCCTTTCCAAATCTCTATCTCTATCTTTCCCCTTTCCCCTCTCCAAATCTCGATAGTGAAAGCATGAGAGTGAGGTGGGCATCCGGCGGCGGCGACGAGAAGACCGGTGTCGACAGGAAGTTCGATGGAACCATGGGTGCTGGAAGCAGGGCGGCGACTTCTGTGGCAGAGGAGGCAGCGGCGGCGGATCCAATGGAGCAGGGGACGAAGGGTTCCTGGGCGGCGGCAGGCCGGGAGAACCAACCGCTAGGGTCTCTTCAGTGCTTCACTTTGGTGCTAATAAGGTAACTTCTTCACATCCCAGCAGCTCTGCCCAGAAATCATGACCTATTTTTTGGTGCTTCTCTTCAGTGTTGGGTGGTCTGAAAATTTCAATTTTCATAGGCTGATCCACTGCCATAATTTGATTTTGGGTTTCCAAATCAAATCACGTCCCTGAGTACTGTGGCCCTGAGAAGCTCAATCTTTGTGGTCATCAGGCAACTCCTGCTCGCCATGTGTGCATAGATGCAGAGAATTTTGGCAGGCGTTTCTTAGGATGTGGGTTTGAGGTTAGTCTAGTGTGCATGATCTTCAAAAGAATACTGCTATTGTGGTCAAGTTGCAAAAGGTTGAGTTTGAACTTACTGCAGTGCCAAGTTCAGTTTTAGCTTGACTTGAATTGTTCATGCTTTTTTTAGGGTGCTAGCACTTGTGATTATGTTGAGTGGGTTAATGGGGAGTGGGATGGCAGAGCAAAGTCAGTCATTAAGTATCTTGCCATGAAGAACATGAAGCTGGAGACAAAGATTAAAGAATTTGAAGCAGAAATTAAAAGGAATGAGAAAGAAAAGAGAGCAATGGTTAAGATGCAGAAGGAAATATTGTTATATAGGGATAGGATTTGGAGCTCTGTTGTATCTTGTCCTGTTTTCCATTATGATTATTGTCATAGTTAGCAAGTAGATTGTTTTTAGTTTGTTCACAAAGTTTGATGTACAGGGTAATCATGTAGTTGCCATACTTGGTATTCACATGATGAAATGAACATGAAAGATTTGCTATTCACTTGATGGAGCTTAACTTGGAACAAACCGTTGTTTATTCTTTTAATTATTGATGTATTGTTACAAATTGTTGTTTTATTCATGCCTACAAAAGGACACTCAAACTAATTAAAGATGATGGAGTACAAAAGGACAATAAAACTAATTATATGAAATTGCAGGTAACTTGAATTTGACAGAAATTGACTTGAACTATTTAAAATAGAAATGTAGGTAAGTACACACTAAAATTAACATGAGGACATTTTATATTTACCAGATAGTAGTATAGGTAACATGGGCACATTGTAACTGAATGTTTCGAAGATTGCAGTACAAACAACAAGGGGACCCATGGGGGCATCATGTGGGAATATTCTATATTTGGCAAACAATCCATATTTGGCATATTCTATATTTGGTAACTGGTGTACATGGGCACATCACCCTAGCAGCACTACTGATTTGTGCAGCAGCACTGATCATTGTACTTTTGCAACATAGGAGCAACATGTAGCAGCACCTATACCATCAAAGCAACACTGAAGCAAAACAACACTTCATATTCAACATTCTGAAATTTAAATGAACTTGATAGCATAGAGTTGAACACTAGATATTCAGTTAATGACTGACAATCAACCAGACCAAACTAAACTCATTACATAGCTTATATGCTTAAATATACCAACATACCTAACCAACTTCAAATCCAAAATATTTTTAACTTATATGCTGAAACATATAACAGCATACCTAACTACACATAACTTCAGCTTCCTTCTTGTTCATCAAATATCTCCATCTTCACTTCTTCACCAATTTCACGCGCTTTGAGCGGCACACCACACCTGCAGGAGTCTTCTTCGTCAGCAGCGTCTTCTTCAACACATGCACCTCCTGCACCTGCGCCACCTGATCATGAGCCACCTCCTCCTCTTCCACCTTCACGATGTCTGGGACATCTAGAAGGAGCTCGACATCGATCGGCAGAGTCTTGTCACCCTGCACGGTGACCGGTGCAACCATCTACGCGGCGTCCTACTCGCCCTCTTCCTCGTCGCCAGAGATGACAAGTACCTCGTCGACGCCGTCCTCCTCATCGTCGGAGTCCACCGGCTGGACTAGCGCAGGAACGCGGCGGACCTGGTAGTCCGGGTTGACGGGCGTTGGGAGAGCGAGCCCAACGTCGACGCGCTCCGCCCTTGATGCCACACGCGCAGGATCCACCCTTTGTGGCTTGGTGGTGGAGCGGTACTTCCACCACCTAGTGCACTGAACAGGGTCGACGCTCAGCGTGGCTATCTCATTGCCCAGACAAGGAGGAGGGCCGGCGGCACGCCGCGGCCACCGTGGAAGGTGCCCTTCTTCTCGTCGTTGGTGAGCACTTTGATGAGGCCAAGCGCATGGTTGACCATCATCTGCGTGCTGGGGAACCACCTGCACACCTTCCTCAACTGCGCACGACACACCTCGTCATTGCCGACGAGGTCCTCCATATCTTGCTGCCAGGCCAGGCTTCTCTCCATGGAGACGGTGGCTGAAGAGGGTTCCTCGATCTATTGTAGGTGGGGAAGGGACTTTGAAGTGATGCGAGTGGGCAGTGGGTGAGTGGGCGAGTGGGCGGTGGGGAGTGGTAGTGACCATTGGCGGAGCTACAGCAAGGTCAATTGGACCATGGCTCGCCCAGTGCTGCAGTGAAAAAATATATTATACGTAGCCCAGCGGCCCAACCCACAATAACTAAGCCCAGTCCAGCATTGGAGTGCTTATACAACAGACGCAAGAGCCTCGCAGTTCACAACACATGCTCTTTTCCCAAAAAATATCACTGTCTCGTTCGGTTGTTCCTGAATATAAGGTCCACCACATAATATAAGGAAAAATATGACATGTGGCCCACCCAGCATTTTATTTGAAGCAAGTGTTCTACTCTTCTTCCTGCTCCACATTTCTGCACATGATAACAAATAGGATAAGTTAATGAATGATAAGTTTAAAAAAGTTATAATCGAAAATGTATAAAAACACTTACTTCTTATTTACTTTGCATTTCTTAATGTGTCTAGTGTGTCCTAGCAATTTGCAAGTGCCGCACCAGGTTTTCAACTCATCGTAAGAAAGTGGTCTACCATTTTTCGACACAGGATGGTTCTCATCTACCTTTGTTGCACCTTTGCTTGATACTTTCATAGGATCTTTAACTTCAACCTGATACGTCCATTTTGCATCATGTTTTCCTACTGTTATTTATAGCATTTTTAATCATTACAACACTTTGTGGAGCAATTCTAATGCCTTTTCTCTCTTAATATGCAAGGTTTACATGTTGAGGGAAATTGCCGACATCTGGAATTCCGGACCTGAAAAAGCTACGTCAGAGATACCTATTCTACACATCTCCAAATGAGCTAAAATTTTACATATATTTATTTTCAAATAAATAAAAATAATTGGAGAAAAGAGATGTCAGAAGGGGCCACCCAGGTGCCCACTAGGCACGAGGGCGCGCCTACCCCCTGGCGCGCCCTGGTGGGTAGTGGGTGCCCTAGCCTGCCCCCGGGGCCCATCTTCTGGTATATAAGCCCATTTGCCCTAGAAAAAAAATCAGGAGAGGACTTTTGGGATGGAGTGCCACCGTCTCGAAGCGGAACTTGGGCAGGAGCACTTTTGCTCTCCGGCGGAGCGATTCCGCCGGGGATACTTCCCTCCGGGAGGGGGAAATCAAAGCCATCGTCATCACCAATAACCCTCTCATCGTGGGAGGATCAATCTTCATCAACATCTTCACCAGCACCATCTCATCTCAAACCCTAGTTCATCTCTTGTGTTCAATCTTTGTATCAAAACCTCAGATTGGTACCTGTGGGTGACTAGTAGTGTTGATTACATCTTGTAGTTGATGCTAGTTGGTTTATTTGGTGGAAGATTATATGTTCAGATCCATTATGCTATTTAATACCCCTCTAATCTTGAGCATGAATATGATTTGTGAGTAGTTGCTTTTACTCTTGAGGACATGGGAGAAGTCTTGTCATAAGTAATCATGTGAATTTGGTATTCGTTCGATATTTTGATGATGTGTATGTTGTGATTCCCTCAGTGGTGTTATGTGAACGTCGACTACATGACACTTCACCATCTTTGGGCCTAAGGCAATGCATTGTGGAGTAGTTATTAGATGATGGGTTGCTTGAGTGACAGAAGCTTAAACCCTAGTTTATGTGATATTCCGTAAGGGGCTGATTTGGATCCATATGTTTAATGTTATGGTTAGATTTTATCTTAATTCTTCTTTTGTAGTTTCGGATGCTGTTGGGGAACGTAGTAATTTCAAAAAAAATCCTACGCACACACAGGATCATGGTGATGCATAGCAACGAGAGGGGAGAGTGTGTCCACGTACCCTCGTAGACCGAAAGCGGAAGCGTTAGCACAACGCGGTTGATGTAGTCGTACGTCTTCATGATCCGACCGATCCAAGTACCGAACGCACGGCACCTCCGAGTTTAGCACACGTTCAACTCGATGACATCTCGCGAGCTCCGATCCAGCAAAGCTTCACAGGAGAGTTTCGTCAGCACGGCGGCGTGGTGACAGTGATGATGATGCTACCGACGCAGGGCTTCGCCTAAGCACCGCTACGATATGATCGAGGTGGATTATGGTGGAGGGGGGCACCGCACACGGCTAAGAGATCAATGATCAATTGTTGTGTCTATGGGGTGCCCCCTGGCCACGTATATAAAGGAGTGGAGGAGGGGAGAGGGCCGGCCTAGCTATGGCGCGCCCTGGAGGAGTCCTACTGCCACCGGGAGTAGGATTCCCCCCCTTCCAAGTAGTAGGAGTAGGAGAGAAGGAAGGGGAAGAGAGAAGAGAAGGAAGGAGGGGGCGCAGCCCCTCCCCCTAGTCCAATTCGGACTAGGCCTTGGGGGGGCGCGCGGCCTATCTCTCTCTCTCCCCTAAAGCCCAATAAGGCCCATATACTTCTTCCCCGTATTCCCGTAACTCCCCGGTACTCCGAAAAATACCCAAACCACTCGGAACCTTTCTGATGTCCGAATATAGTCGTCCAATATATTGATCTTTATGTCTTGACCATTTCGAGACTCCTCGTCATGTCTCCGATCTCATCCGGGACTCCAAACTACCTTTGGTACATCAAAACACGTAAACTCATAATACAAATCGTCACAGAACTTTAAGCGTGCGGACCCTACGGGTTCGAGAACTATGTAGACATGACCGAGACACGTCTCCGGTCAATAACCAATAGCGGAACCTGGATGCTCATATTGGTTCCTACATATTCTACGAAGATCTTTATCGGTCAAACCGCATAACAACATACGTTGTTCCCTTTGTCATCGGTATGTTACTTGCCCGAGATTCGATCGTCGGTATCTCAATACCTAGCTCAATCTCGTTACCGACAAGTCTCTTTACTCGTTCCGTAATACATCATCCCGCAACTAACTCATTAGTTACAATGCTTGCAAGGCTTATAGTGATGTGCATTACCGAGTGGGCCCAGAGATACCTCTCCGACAATCGGAGTGACAAATCCTAATCTCGAAATACGCCAACTCAACAAGTACCTTCGGAGACACCTGTAGAGCACCTTTATAATCACCCAGTTATGTTGTGACATTTGGTAGCACACAAAGTGTTCCTCTGGTAAACAGGAGTTGCATAATCTCATAGTCATAGGAACATGTATAAGTCATGAAGAAAGCAATAGCAACGTACTAAACGATCAAGTGCTAAGCTAACGGAATGGGTCAAGTCAATCACATCATTCTCCTAATGATGTGATCCCGTTTATCAAATGACAACTCTTGTCTATGGTTAGGAAACATAACCATCTTTGATCAACGAGCTAGTCAAGTAGAGGCATACTAGTGACACTCTGTTTGTCTATGTATTCACACATGTATTATGTTTCCGGTTAATACAATTCTAGCATGAATAATAAACATTTATCATGAAATAAGGAAATAAATAATAACTTTATTATTGCCTCTAGGGCATATTTCCTTCAGATGCTTGCTAGGGGGGTTAGTCATAAATGGGAGGCTTGTTCAAGTAAGAACAACACTCAAGCACCGGTCTACCCACATATCAAATTATCAAAGTAGCGAATGCGAATCAAACAAACATGATAAAAGTGACTGGATGAAATTCCCATGTGTCCTCAAGAACAGTTTCCCTATTATAAGAGATTGTTCCGGCCTGTCCTTTGCAACAAAAAGGATTGGGCTACCTTGCTGCACTTATTGTTACTCTTGCTATTTGTCACTTGTTACAAATTATTTTACTACCAAATTATCCGTTACCGATAATTTCAATGCTTGCAGAAAATACCTTGCTGAAAACCGCTTTTTATTTCCTTCTTCTCCTTGTTGGGTTCGACACTCTTAATTAACGAAAGGACTACGATTGATCCCCTATACTTGTGGGACATCAGGGCTCTTTTCTGGCATCGTTGCCGGGGAGTGAAGCGCTTTTGATGAGTGGAATTTGGTAAGGAAAAATTTATATTACGTGCTGAAATTTACTGTTACTTGTTACTATGGAAAACAATCCTTTTAGGAGTTTGTTCGGGGTATCTTTGTAACACCCCATGTCATTAGCCACAGTAATCACTTTTGATAATGACAAGTCAGCAAGTTTAACAGTGCATAATCCTCATCTGCATCATATTGCATTTCAACTCCTAACTCAAATTCAATATTTAAATGAAAGTGAAAAATAAAAGTTGTTCAACATAGAAACTAAAATGTTCAATAGATGACAAATAATGCAGAGACCATTCTAAAATTGTAACCAACATTTAGTAAATTGGGTAAGTGACTCAAACAACCTCAAACAGTGGCTGAAAATAATAATTAATGACCTTTTAATTAATTTAAATCAAATATGAAATGATGTTTTGCCCAAACTAATTTTTGGTGTTAGGGTATAATGCACTGGTATTTATGGACTAGGTCACACTTTTTACAAAAACCATTTGGGGCCCATACAATTAACAAAACAGAAAAGAAAGAAACAGAAAAAGAAAAAAGGGAAAAAGGCCTAAGCGCTCTACTGTGCACTTGGCCTACTCGCTACAGCCGCGGCCCAGCCCATCTAGCGTCGTCCCCTACCTCCCCTGTTCACCTCGCCGCGCTGTCGCCCGCGCCCGCGCTCGCCGCCCTGGCCCCCCTCGCTCCTTGGTCGACAACGCGCGTCGCCGCGCCTGCGTAGAGGATAAGGGCAACTCCCGCGAACCCCTGGCATCTCCCTCGCCATTTTCCCCCACTCTCCCTCTCTGTTTTTCCCCCTCCCGAGCGCAGCTATGGCTCCGCCGCCGTGATGCGCACGGCCACCGCCACCGTTTCGCCTCGCCTCCGCGCCAGGAAGGATCGCCGCGACCTCCTCTTCCTCCCCGATGAGTCACCCGAGCAGGAGCGCCTCTACATCGCCCCACGCCATCGTCTTCTTCCTCGGATTGCCGCCGCATGTCGTCGTCGATTCCGGCCACCCCACGCCTTCCCCGAGCCCGCTTTGATCGGCTACGCCCCACTGTGAGCTCCTCTTTACTCCCCTTCCTCTATGCGCGCTCGTTTGATCGCCGTAGGGTAGCTTGCCGCATTGCCGTGCTCCGACCACCGCCATTGCTGCTGCCCGCACGCCGTACGTGCTCCCGAGCCCCCGCGCGAGCCACTGGCGTGCTCTAGAGCGCGCGTTGCGTCGATCCCGGCCCCCAACTAACCCCCTAGGCCGCTCCCGCCTCGTTTCCAAATGGGCTCAAATGCCGGCGCCCACCGCAGTCGATGCCGTCGCCGTTCCGGCCACCCCCGCGACCAACCACCACCACCACGTGATGCGGCTCGCCGCGCCCGTTCGATAGAGCCTAGCCACGCCCCCGGAGATGCCCTGTGGGCGAATCCCGAGCTCGCCGGAGCTCGGCGCCGCGCTCGGGCTCGCCGGAGCGCTCTCCGGCGGCCGGTCTGACGTGGCACCGGTGGGTCCCACCCCCGTGCCACCGACTGTGGGGCCCAGCGGACCCTTTGACCTCATTCACCTGGGTCAACGCTGACGTGGCCGCCGTGTCTCACTGACACGTGGGGCCCGGTCGTTTAAACGAATTTAAAATAAATAGAAAATATGTTAATTAGTTAATTAATTAGTTTAAACACTAATCAGTCACTGACTGCTGGGGCCCACCCTCTAATTAATCCAATTAATTAATTTAACCCCTCTGATTAAAGTCACAGTGTATGACATGTGGGTCCCACCTGTCATGTTTGACTCTGGTCAGCCAGAGTTGACCTGCTGACGTCACCCTGACCTCATGCTGACATCATCATTTACTATTCTAGATAATTCGAACTTAAATTAATAATTAAATTCTGAAAATGTTTAAAACTTTAGAAAATCATATTAAATAAACCGTAACTCCGATGAAAATAATTTATATATGAAACTTGCTCAGAATTTTAATACGAACCCGAATACGTCCTCCGTATTCCTGTCAGATGCCCGTAGCTTTATGAACATTGAACTTTTAGACCGATTTTGATAAATGAATAGTGTTCAATGTTGATTAAATAAATCCAAATAAATTCCTAAATTAACTAAATCATTTAGTTAGGCACTAGAACACCCTGGCATATCATTTAGGCATGTCATACATATTGTTTGCATTATTGCCATGAATTTATTGTTTCTCTCCCCCTCCTTCTCTCTCTCGATAGACACCGAGACCGACGACGCTGCACCTGGGTACGACTACACTACCGACGAGCAGCCCGTTGACGATGTCTCTCTCTTGCCAGAGCAACCAGGCAAGCCCCCCCTTTGAGCATCCAGATATCGCCCATTCCATTCTCCTGCTTGCATTAGATTTTGCTACTGTTAATGTATGCTCCTATTCTGATGCATAGCCTGCTGTTATAAACTATTCATTGTTACCTTACCTGCCTATGATAAACTGTTTAGTATAGGTTGGTAATGAACCATCAGTGACCCCACCACCTTTTCCTTGTTGCCCCTGCTAGATCATCGGCGACTCGATCAACATGATCGTCGATCAGAGACCGACACCTCACTTCACACCCCCTTAGTTGTATGACTCTGCATAGTTACTATCGAGTGCCGAGGGTGATACCTCGTGACGCACTCCTGATGAATACTCTGCAGTGTAGCTGTTCGGTTGTGGTCATCGAGGGTGATTCCTCCTTCTCCACTTCCGATACGACTCTGCCGTGCAACCCCTCAGTGTGAACCTCAAGGGTGATGCCTCATATGTTCACCCTGATGATTATGACCACACGGTTACTTGGCCTTTGTTACAGGCGGGTCCACCCTGGTGGGTACCCGCTGGGGATCTATGATGTCGGGTGTGCCGGAAGGGCACTCGAGTGTGATATTGTGGCGGAGCTTCAGAAACTCTGACTGTCTCCGTGTGATACTAAATGAGCCTATTGGATTTGGGTGTGTGATCTGAGTGGGTCGACGTGCCCTATACGCACTACCACCACGCGGGATTATGGTTTAATGGGGCCCTCTGCGATGTACGTTTCTCCCGAAAGCTCATTAGACGTCACGATTCACCGTGCGGGCTGATTGTCGAGATTGGGCTGGATACTTCACTGACGAGTTCAGTGTCGCGCCTGCACCCCGGCCAGTCTCGCAATGCGCAGGGTGCCCAGGGCGAAGGCCCAAGACCTCTGGGCGCATAGGTTAGTCCGGCGTGCTGACCACTCTGCCGAGCCTAGGTAGCGCGCTGCTTCGTGTTGATCTTCCAAGGACGGGCATTACCCAGCAAGTGTGTCCGACCAGAGTTGATCGAGCGTGTTGGGTAACAGTAGTGCACCCCGGCAGGGAAGAATAATCTATCGATAGCCGGTCCTACGGTAAAGGACGCTCAGTTTGTGTATCCCGATCTACTACTTAAACTGGATACTTGTTTCTTAATTGAAGCTTCGGGATCGCTTTCTCACTGGGAGTCGAGGAAGGATCTCTAGGCTTGCTGCAACATGTTTGCTAAATAAAATGCTATTCTACTCTCTTCTACTGCTGCAAGATGATGGCTACGTGAAGATGCTAGTCTTCGATAGGACTAGGCCTTCTCTCTATTCTGGCATTTCTGCAGCCCAGTCCACATATACATCCATTTCTCCATTGATAATGTTGCATATGTAGTATAGATCCTTGCTTGCTGAGTACTTCAGATGAGTACTCACGGTTGCTTTACTTTCTTTTCCACCATATACCCCACCTTGATGATACACCAGACGATGGAGTCCAGGAGCCAGATGCCACCTCAAGAGCTTACTACCAGGAGGGTCCAGAGGGCACTTACTACTGGATCGAGCCAGCCGACCAGGAGTAGGATCGGAGGCTCCCAGGCAGGAGGACAACGCCTTTCGATCTAGTGTCGTTGTTTGTGCTAGCCTTCTTAAGGCAAAACTTGTCTAACCATGTCTGTACTCAGATAATATTTGTATGGCTGACTTATGTATTCGGATCTTCGGATCCCTGGTCTGTAATATTGTGGATCTCCGTTTATTTGTGTTAGAGTTGTGTTGTGATATCTTCCCGTGAGTCCCTGTGCTTGATCGTGCATGTTTGCATGTATGATTATTACACGATTGAGTCGGGGGCGCCACAAGTTGGTATCAGAGCCGACTGCCTGTAGGAAGCCCCCTCCAAATTCCTTGGCCGAAGTTGAGTCTAGAAACCGAAAAACTAATTTACTAACTTTGCTGTGTGGCTTACGGGCCCACATCGCCAACTGGGTGGTATTAGGATCTTTTATTCCTTGTCTATACTCTGGGACTCTGATCTCTCTTCTATTCGGGTTAAATAAATTTTACTAACGCTGACACTTAGGATCTCATAAATTCTGTCTACCCGGAGAGCTGGATATCTGTGCGATTTCCCTGTCGTTGATCTGATTAGTCTGATAATCATTTTCCTTTCCATTGTTTTGTTTAACCTTTCTCTCCGAGTTGTGTTAAACTTCTCATTGTCATTTGACAACCCTGAATTTCCTCTATTTCAGATGGACCGTTTGTTTCCACCGCGTCCTACGACACAGCTTGTGCTTCGCACTTGGGCTCGTGATGCCCCTGGATTTCCAGCTGTCCTGATCGCTCTCATGACCAGACTTGGCTACCGTTGGTACCCTGAGTACATGGTTTACGAGGATTACTGCGAGTTCAATCAGGAGCAGTACCATGCTGATGTTCGTATCTATGATCGGCAAAATGACTCAGACACCGAGCTGCACCTTTTTCACGGTATCGGCGTGACGATTGAGATGGCAGTACATGATGCCGCCTACTCTGCTGTCACACGTCTCCGAGGACAGTTCAGCGATATCTTGGATGACTCTGAGTTCCGATACATTCCGTATGCCCTTGCTGGAGATGCTACTGGATACTACACAGCTATCTATGCCCCGTACGAGCATCGCCGATACGACCCGCGCGTTCTGATTCAGTGCACTCAGGCTCTGGATCGCACTGTTCGGGCTCTTGCCGTCGAGTTGGTTGCCACTCGAGCACGTCTCTACGATGCTATGACGCAGTTGCTACCCGCTGTTCGCGCAGGGATACATCCGGAGCACATCCTTTACCCACGCAGAACTCAGATGTATGCTGGTATTGATTGGCCTGCTGTTGGAGGTCACACACCTACACGTGGACCTCTTCTTACAGCTCGAGACCGGGTTCTGCATCAAAGTGCACATGGAGCGCAGGATTCTACCGCGACGAACATTCGTCGTCCGCACTCGCAGTTACCATGTTACAGTGGTTTTCTCCGACGTTGATGTAGCCTTTGCTATGTCTCGTTGTGTACTTCCCTACCGCGTGCCTGCGCGCCGCCTAGTATGTCTAGCTTTTAATTTGCGCCGTTACGCTGTCCGCATGTACCCAACTTTGTGTATGGATCTGTATGTCTTAATCGACTACTGTTATGTATCTGATACACTGCTTAAAGTATTGTCGTGTTACATCATGCTTGTCGCTAAACGCTCGCAATTGCTTTTACTAAACTACCCCGGTTGATACTTAACATGATGGTTAGACCAGGTGGTCGTGGTCGTGGTCGTGTGTAACACCCCCGGTGATTAGCAACAGTAATCACTTTTGATAATGACATGTCAGCGAGGTTAACACTGCATAATCATCATTAGCATCATATTGCATTTCAACTCCCAAGCCAAATTCAAATTTAAATGAAAGTGAAATATAAAAGTTGTCCAACATAAAAACTAAAATGTTCGATAAATAACAAATATTGCAGAGGCTAGTCTAAAATTGAAACCAATAAATAATAAAATAATTAGGTGGCTCTAACATAATTAAAACAGCGAGGATTAATGCATATTAAATATTATAAAATTGTGGGAGCTCCAATTGTCTCCAAACTAATTTTTGGTAGTGGTGGATAATACCTAGTATTTATTGGAGCAGTTGTTATGTTTTACAAAAACCATTAGGAGGCCTGACTATTTACTAAGCTGAGAAAAGAGAATAGAGAAAAAGATAAAAGCAAAAAGAAAAGAAGAAAAAGGACCCCCTCCCCCCCGGCCCAACTGGGCCCCAGCACAGCCGGCCGGCCCAGCTCCCGGCCCACCCCGCGCCTACTTGGCCTCCCCCTGGAGGCCACCGAAACCCTAGCCACCACCCACTTCCCCCCCCACTCCCTCGACTGGATCTGGATCGGGAGGAGCCCGATCCCCTCCCGCTCCCGTCGCCCGCGCCCCGCCGCCTCGACGCCCGACGCCGCCGTTGCACTGCCGCACCTGTCCCCGTCGCCGGACTGCCCCTCCCCGACTCTCCCCGCCGGCCTACACCAGGCCTCGACGCCCCCCCTTCTCTCCAGCGCATGTGAGCGCTCCCCGCCTCCACTATCTGCTCCGGCCACCGCACGTACAGCGCCCGCCCCTGGGCCTCACCGTGCCGCAGCCGCACGCCGCCCCCCTCACCGCGCACTGCCGTCGCGCCGCTCGCCGTGTGCCCCGCCTCGCGCGCTCCGACCGCCGTGACCCCTGCCTCGCCGCTCGCCTCCCGACCGCGCCCAGCTGCGCTTTGCCTCGCCCGTGCATCCCCGGTCGCGCACCATGCGCGCGCCCACACGCCCGCGCCGCGTCGAGCCCGCCTCCGCCTCGCTTTCTCCCTAGCCGTACCCCGCTGCTGCTTCTGCCGCTGTGAAGCTGCTGCTGCTACCCTGCACCATCGCGTCGCGCCCACCGCTCGCCGCGCCGCCGACCGCGTGCCCGCGCCATCGCCTCGCCGTGCCCTGGCGCTGCTCGCCTCGCCCTCCAGCGCCCTCGGGCGCATACGGGTGCCCAGCACCCGCACCCGAGCGCCCAAACCCGCTAAGGCCCCCAGGGCCTATGACAAAGGGGGCCCACCCCCAAAAATGTTTTAAAAATAAGAAATAAAAATAAAAATAAAATAATTAATTAATTAATTAGTTAGTTAATTAATCCTGATTAGGTTAATCTAATTAACCAATTAGTGTTAATTAAACAGTAATTCGTAATTAACTTAATTAACCGCTGACATCAGCATGAGGTCATGCTGATGTCATCATCAGCACTGTTTCGGATAATCTTGAATTAAATAATTAATTAAATTTCAGAAATTAATAAAAACTTTAGAAAATCATATTAAATAAACCGTAACTCCGATGAAAATATTTTATACATGAAACTTGCTCAGAACGACGATACGAACCCGAATACGTCCTCCGTATTTCCGTCAGACGTCCGCAGCTATAAGAACATTGAACTTTTAGACCGATTTCAGTAAATGAATAGTGCCCAACTTTAATTATGTAAATCCAAATAAATTCCTAAATTAACTAAATCGTTTAGTTAGGCAGTAGAACACCCTGGCATATCATTTAGGCATGTCATACATATTGTTTGCATTATTGCCGTGAATTTATTGTTTCTCTCCCCCTCCTTCTCTCTCTCGATAGACGCTGAGACCGACGGTGCTGCACCAGGATACGACTACTCTACCGACGAGCAGCCCGTTGACGACCTTCCCCTCTTGCCAGAGCAACCAGGCAAGCCCCCCCCTTTGAGCATTCCAGATATCGCCCATTCTATTCTCCTGCTTGCATTAGATTTCGCTACTGTTAATGTATGCTCCTATTCTGATGCATAGCCTGCTGTTGTAACCTGTTCATTGCTACCTTACCTGCCTATGATAAACTGATTAGTATAGGTTGGTAGTGAACCATCAGTGACCCCACCACCTTACCCTTGTTGCCCCTGCTTGATCATCGACGACTCGATCAACGTGATCGTCGACCAGAGACCGACACCTCGCTTCACACCCCCTTAGTTGTATGACTCTGCGTAGTAACTATCGAGTGCCGAGGGTGATACCTCGTAACGCACTCCCGATGAATACTCTGCAGTGTAGCTGTTCGGTCGTGGTCATCGAGGGTGATTCCTCCTTCTCCACTTCCGATACGACTCTGTCATGCAACCCTCAGTGTGAACCTCGAGGGTGATACCTCATACGTTCGCCCTGACGATTTCGTCGAGTGGAATCCGCCGAGGGTGATTCCTCGGGTTTCTCCCTTGATGTTATGACCACACGATTAATTGACCTCTGTTGCAGGCGGGTCCACCCTAGTGGGTACCCGCTGGGGATCTATGATTTCGGGTGTGCCGGAAGGGCACTCGAGTGTGAGATTGTGGAGGAGCATCAGAGACTCTGATTGTCTCCGCTTGATACTAATTGAGCCTATTGGATTTGGGTGTGTGATCTGAGTGGGTCGACGTGCCCTATACGCACTACCACCACGCGGGATAATGGTTATGGGACCCTCTGCAAAGTACGTTTCTCCGAAAGCTCGTCTGACATCACGATTCACCGTGCGGGCTGATTGTCGGGATTGGGCTGGATACTTCACTGACGAGTTCAGTGTCGCGCCTGCACCCCGGCCAGTCTCGCAACGCGCAGGGTGCCCAGGGCGATGGCCCGAGACCTCTGGGTGCATAGGTTAGTCCGGCGTGCTGACCTCTCTGCCGAGCCTAGGTAGGGCGCTGCTTTGTGTTGATCTTCCGAGGACGGGCATTACCCAGCAAGTGTGTCCGGCCAGAGTTGATCGAGCGTGTTGGGTAACAGTAGTGCACCCCTGCAGGGATGAATTTTCTATCGATAGCCGGTCCTACGGTAAAGGACGCTCAGTTTGTGTATCCTGATCTACTACTTAAACTGGATACTTGTTACTTAATTGAAGCTTAGGGATCGCTTTCTCGCTTGGGAGTCGAGGAAGGATCTTTAAGCTGTACTTCAACATGTTTGCTAAATAAAATGCTATTCTACTCTCTTCTACTGCTGCAAGATGATGGCCTTGTGAAGATGTTTGAAGATGCTAGTCTTCGATAGGACTAGGCCTTCTCTCTATTCTGGCATTTTTGCAGCCCAGTCCAAATATACAGCCTTTCTCCATTGATAATGTTGCATATGTAGTATAGATCCTTGCTTGCTGAGTACTTCGGATGAGTACTCACGGTTGCTTTACTTTCTCTTTTCCCCATATACCCCACATTGATGATACATCAGACGATGGAGTCCTGGAGCTAGATGCCACCACCGGAGCCTACTACCAGGAGGGTCCAGAGGGTACTTTTTACTGGATCGAGCCAGCTGACCAGGAGTAGTATCGGAGGCTCCCAGGCAGGAGGCCAACGCCTTTCGCTCTAGTGTCGCTGTTTGTGCTAGCCTTCTTAAGGCATAACTTGTTTAACTATGTCTGTACTCAGATAATACTTGGATGACTGACTTATGTATTCGGATCTTCGGATCCCTGGTTTGTAATATTGTGGACCTCCGTTTAAATTGTGTTAGAGTTGTGTTGTGATATCTTCCCGTGAGTCCCTGTGCTTGATCGTACACGTTTGCGTGTATGATTAGTGTACGATTGAGTCGGGGGCGCCACAAGTTGGTATCAGAGCCGACTGCCTGTAGGAAGCCCCCTTCCAATTCCTTGGCCGAAGTTGAGTCTAGAAACCGAAAAACTAATTTACTAACTTGGCTGTGTGGCTTATGGGCCCACGTCGCCAACTGGGTGGTATTAGGATCTTTTATTCCTTGTCCTTACTCTGGGACTCTGATCTCTCTTCTACTCGGGTTAAATAAATTTTACTAACGCCGACACTTAGGATCTCGTAAATCCCGTCTACCCGGAGAGCTGGATATCTGTGCGATTTCCCTGTCATTGATCTGATTAGTCTGATAATCATTTTCCTTTCCATTGTTTTGTTTAACCTTTCTCTCCGAGTTGTGTTAAACTTCTCATTGTCATTTGACAAATCTGAATTTCCTCTATTTCAGATGGATCGTTTGTTTCCACCGCGTCCTACGACACAGCTTGTGCTTCGCACTTGTGCTCGTAATGCCCCTGGGTTTCCAGCTGTCCTGATCGCTCTCATGAACAGACTTGGCTACCATTGGTATCCCGAGTACTTGATTTATGAGGTTTACCGCGAGTTCAATCAGGAACAGTACTACGCTGAAGTTCGGATTTATGATCAGCAGAACAACTCAGACACCGAGCTACACCTTTTTCACGGGTTAGGCGTGACGATTGAGATGGCAGTCCATGATGCCGCCTACTCTGCTGTCGTACGTCTCCGAGGACAGTTCAGCGATAACTTGGATGATACTGTGTTTCGGTACATTCCGTATGCACCTGTTGGAGATGCTACTGGATACTACACAGCTATCTGTGCCCCGTACGAGTGTCGACGCTACGACCCGCAGGTTCTGATTCAGTGCACTCAGGCTCTGGATCGCACTGTTCGGGCTCTTGCCGTCGAGCTGTTCGCCACTCGAGCACGCTACTATGAGGCTATGACACAGTTGCTACCAGCTGTTCGTGCAGGGATACATCCGGAGTATATTCTTTACCCACGCAGGACCGAGATGCCGCCAGGTATTGATTGGCCTGCTGTGGGAGGTCACACGCCTGCACGTGGACCTCTTCTTACAGTTCGAGACCGGTTTCTGCATCAGAGTGCACATGGAGCACAGGATCCTGCCGCGATGAACATTCATCGTCCGCACTTGCAGTTACCCCGTTTCAGTGGTTTTCTCCGACGCTGATGTAGCCTTTGCTATGTCACGTTGTGTACTTCCTTACCGCGTGCCTGCGCGCCGCCTAGTGTCTCTAGTTTTTCAATTTGTGCCGTTATGCTGCCCGATTTTAACCGACCATGTATGGATCTGTATGTCTTAATCGACTGATGTTATGTATCTGATACACTACTTAAGTTGTTGTCGAGTTACATCATGTTTGACACTAAACGCTCGCAATTGCTTTTACTAAACTACCCCCTGTTGATACTTAGCAGGATGGTTAGACCAGGTGGTCGTGGTCGTGGTCGTGCCCCTGAACGCCCACCACCGCCAGACTATATGGCGGCTATGATGCAACAGTTTGAGCTTAACCGTCAGTTCATGGTTGGAATCATGGCTCAGTTTCCGCATCAGAACAACCAGAACCAGAACCCAGCTTCAATAACTTTGACAGAGTTTATGCGACTCAACCCAACGCAGTTCCGCAACTCTGACAAGCCCCTGGATGCCGATGACTAGCTCCGCGACATCACTCACGAGATGGAGTCAGCTAATGTCGCCCCTGCCAACTACGTCAACTTCGCGGCCTTTTTATTAAAAGGCCCCGCTGCTCAATGGTGGGACACACACAAGCGTACTCTGCCTGTTGGAACAGTCATCACCTAGTATGAGTTCCAGGCTGCTTTCCGTACACGTTACATCCCTCAGGCAATTATGGAACGCATGAAGACCCAGTTCCGTAACCTCACTCAGGGCAACAAGACTGTCGAAGCTTATCAGCGGGAATTTCTAGACCTCTCCCGCTATGCTGAAGAAGACATCGCCACAGATGCTCGCAGACAAGAGAAGTTCCGTAGTGGACTACACCCCGACCTCAAGCTTGCACTAGCTGCTCAAGACATCAATGACTTTTCAACTCTGACGAACAAGGCTATTCTTGTTGAGACCGCTCAGATGGAATACAAGGAATCGCAGAAGCGCTATCGTGATGCTGGCTCATCTTCGGGCTCAGCATCGAAGCGTCGAGTTTGGATCCCCAACAATGCATTCCGTTCCAATACCTCTGCGCCAAAGAACAACTATGCTGCACCACGTCTGCCTCCTCCACCGCCGAGGCAGCCAAAAACTCAAGCTATTCAAAACAATGCTCCTCTTCGTCCTGAAGATGGTCTATGCTTCAAGTGCCACAAACCAGGACACCAGGCTAAAGACTGCCGCCAGAATCAGAATCAGTTAGCCTTTCCTCGTGCTGGCCGTGGCAATGGTCGTGGCAACAACCAGACCCGCAACTATAATACTGGGTCTGCTGCACATGGTCGTGGACACGCTTACAACATTGACATTGAAGAAGTCCAGGATCAACCTGCTACTGTGATGGGTACCCTTCTTGTTAACTCAGTATCTGCTTCTGTTTTATTTGATTCAAGAGCATCACATTCATTCATCTCTGGAAAATTTGCATTGATGCATGGCATTCGATATGAGAAAATGCATACTCCGTTAGTCATTAAAACTCCCGGAGGTCACTGTCATGCTGACGTAATAGCACCTGACGTTACCGTCGAAATTAAAGGATTGGAATTCCTTGCCTCGCCCATCGTCCTGAAGTCTTCCACCATAGACCTCATACTTGGAATGGATTGGTTGAAAGCTCACATTGCTTCGATCAATTGTGCCACTAAAGCCGTCCAACTTCTTCACCCCACCGATGAGATAGTGAGTTATACCGCCCGCATTACTCGAGACGCTGAAGCTCAGATATATGCTCTGAATGCTTTGAACGCCTCACCTCTGGAAGGGATCGAGAACATTCCTGTCGTTCGAGATTTTCCAGACGTCTTTCCAGAAGAACTTCCAGGAATACCCCCGGCTAGAGCTGTCGAGTTCGTCATCGACTTGAAGCCTGGCACCGTCCCTATTGCCAAGCAACCTTATAAGATGCCTCCGCATCACCTACTCGAGCTTAAGGAAGAAATCGACAAGTCACTTAAAAGTGGTTTCATCCGCCCCAGTTCCTCTGCTTGGGGAGCACCTTCACTCTTTGTTAAGAAGAAGGATGGAACTAACCGTTTGGTTCAGGATTATCGGCCCATTAACCAAGCCACAATCCAGAATAAATACCCACTGCCCCGGATCAATGATCTTTATGATCAACTCGCAGGATCATCGGTGTTCTCTAAACTCGACCTGAGGTTGGGTTATCACCAGATCCGTGTCCGTGAAGAGGATATTCCCAAGACTGCATTCGTCACTCGTTATGGCTCATATGAATACACCGTCATGTCGTTTGGCCTAACGAATGCCCCAGCAACTTTCTCCCGTCTGATGAATTATATATTCATGGATTACCTGGACAAATTCGTCGTGGTTTATTTGGATGAAATTCTGGTTTATTCTAAGAATAAAGAAGAACATGCTGAACACCTCCGTTTGGTACTAGAAAGGCTCCGAGAACACCAGTTGTATGCCAAGTATTCCAAATGTGAATTTTGGCTTTCTGAAGTAACTTACCTTGGACATGTGATTTCCAAGGATGGAATTTCTATTAACCCCGAACGAGTTCAGGCTATTCTTGACTGGACTCCCCCGAAGAATGTTAAGCAAGTCAGAAGTTTTCTCGGACTTGCTAGTTATTGCCGTCGATTCGTTGAGAACTTTTCCAAGATTGCAAAACCATTGACAAATCTGCTTCACAAAGGTGTTAAATATGAGTGGACAGAAAAATGTCAAGAAAGCTTTCAGACACTAAAAGATAAATTGACATCTGCCCCAGTATTAGCACCCCCGGATTCCCAAAAGGATTTCGTAATATACTGTGATGCATCTCGTCAAGGATTAGGCTGTGTCCTAATGCAAGAGCGTAAAGTGATTGCTTATGCTTCTCGACAATTGCGTCCTCACGAAGAAAATTACCCAGTGCACGATCTCAAACTTTCTGCGGTTATTTATGCCCTGAAGCTATGGCGCCATTACCTTCTCGGTAACCGTTGCGAGATATATACGGATCATCAAAGTTTGAAGTATTTATATACTCAACCGGATCTGAACCTTCGTCAACAAAGATGGCTCGAGACAATAGCCGATTATGATATGGATATCTCATACACCCCTGGCAAGGCAAATGTAATGGCCGATGCTTTGAGCCGCAAGGCTTATTGCAGCAACCATATGGTTCAGGAACCACAACCTCTTCTTTATGAAGAGTTTCGTAAATTGAACCTCCATATTGTTCCACAGGGTTATCTCAATACCCTCGTTGTCGAACCAGATTTAGAACACAACATCAAAACTATGCAACGGTATGACTCTGAAGTTGAAAGGATCAAGCGGTACCTTGAAAAAGGAAAACCGTCGGAGTTCCATCTTGATAATGATGGGATCCTATTTTTCCAACACCGTCTCTTCGTACCTAAGTTCAAAGATGAGAGAGAACATGTTATGATGGAAGCTCATGACACTCCTCTGTCAATTCATCCTGGTAGCACAAAGATGTACCGTGACATTTGTCAGAGATACTGGTGGCCTAATATGAAGCGAGACATTGCTCGTTATGTTTCTGAGTGTGACGTTTGCCGCCGCGTTAAAGCTCAACATCAAAGGCCCGCATGAACTCTGCAACCCCTTACAATTCCTGAATGGAAATGGGACAAGGTCCAAATGGATTTCATTACTGGTTTTCCCAAATCCCAGAAGGGTAATGATGCTATATTTGTTGTCATTGACCGATTCTCTAAGGTTGCCCACTTTCTGACAGTTAAAGAGACAATCACTGCTAGCCAGTTAGCAGACTTGTATGTTTCCCGAATTGTGTCACTCCATGGTGTTCCGTTGGAGATCAGTTCTGATCGTGGCAGCCTCTTCACCTCCAGATTCTGGAATAGTTTCCAAGAAGCTATGGGAACACACCTGTCTTTTAGCACCGCTTTTCACCCTCAGTCACAGGGTCAAGTTGACCGAGTTAATCAAGTGCTCGAAGATATGCTTCGAGCTTGCATCATCTCCTTCGGTAAGAAATGGGAGGAATCTCTCCCGTATGCCGAATTCTCTTACAACAATAGCTATCAAGCTAGTCTGAAGATGGCACCGTTTGAAGTTCTATACGGTCGTAAGTGTCGAACCCCTCTGAATTGGTCAGAAACTGGGGAACGGTCACTCGTCGGACCGGACATTATTCAGCAAGCAGAAGATCAAGTCCGCATTGTCCGTGAACATTTGAAAGCTGATCAGTCTCGTCAGAAGAGCAACTATGACCGAAAGCACCAGGAAATAGTCTATCAACCTGGCGAGCAAGCTTACCTCCGCGTCACTCCGTTGAAAGGCACTCATCGGTTCGGAATCAAAGGCAAGTTAGCTCCTCGCTACATTGGCCCGTTCCGTATTCTTGCCCGTCGAGGAGAAGTGGCATATCAATTGCAGTTGCCGCCTAATCTTTCCCAAGTACATGACGTCTTTCATGTATCCCAACTCCGCCGCTGCTTCAAGGATCCTATTCGAGCTGTGGATCACGAAGTGCTTGAATTACGGGAAGATCTGTCCTATCCAGAATATCCCATCCGTGTTCTTGATGAAGCTGAACGTCGGACTCGTCAAAAGTCAATCAAATTCCTCAAGGTTCAGTGGTCAAATCATTCTGAAGATGAGGCCACTTGGGAACGCGAGGATCGTCTTCGTGAAGAATACCCCTCTTTCTTTCAGTCTTCCTCTTAATTCTCGGGACGAGAATTCTTAATAGATGAGGAGAAATTGTAACACCCCCAGTGATTAGCAACAGTAATCACTTTTGATAATGACATGTCAGCGAGGTTAAAACTGCATAATCATCATTAGCATCATATTGCATTTCAACTCCCAAGCCAAATTCAAATTTAAATGAAAGTGAAATATAAAAGTTGTCCAACATAAAAACTAAAATGTTCGATAAATAACAAATATTGCAGAGGCTAGTCTAAAATTGAAACCAATAAATAATAAAATAATTAGGTGGCTCTAACATAATTAAAACAGCGAGGATTAATGCATATTAAATATTATAAAATTGTGGGAGCTCCAATTGTCTCCAAACTAATTTTTGGTAGTGGTGGATAATACCTAGTATTTATTGGAGCAGTTGTTATGTTTTACAAAAACCATTAGGAGGCCTGACTATTTACTAAGCTGAGAAAAGAGAATAGAGAAAAAGATAAAAGCAAAAAGAAAAGAAGAAAAAGGACCCCCTCCCCCCCCCCGGCCCAACTGGGCCCCAGCCCAGCCGGCCGGCCCAGCTCCCGGCCCACCCCGCGCCTACTTGGCCTCCCCCTGGAGGCCACCGAAACCCTAGCCACAACCCACTTCACCCCCCCCACTCCCTCGACTGGATCTGGATCGGGAGGAGCCCGATCCCCTCCCGCTCCCGTCGCCCGCGCCCTCGACGCGCCCCGCCGCCTCGACGCCCGACGCCGCCGTGCATTGCCGCACCTCGTCCCCATCGCCGGACTGCCCCTCCCCGACTCTCCCACGCCGGCCTACACCAGGCCTCGACGCCCCCCCTTCTCTTCAGCGCATGTGAGCGCTCCCCCGTCCTCCCCTCTCTGCTCCGGCCACCGCACGTACCGCGCCCGCCCCTGGGCCTCGCCGTGCCGCAGCCGCACGCCGCCCCCCTCACCGCGCACTGCTGTCGCGCCGCTCGCCGTGTGCCCCGCCTCGCGCGCTCCGACCACCGTGGCCCCTGCCTCGCCGCTCGCCTCCCGACCGCGCCCAGCTGCGCTTTGCCTCGCCCGTGCATCCCCGGTCGCCCACCGTGCGCGCGCCCACACACCCGCGCCGCGTCGAGCCCGCCTCCGCCTCGCGTTCTCCCTAGCCGTACCCCGCTGCTGCTTCTGCCGCTGTGAAGCTGCTGCTGCTACCCTGCACCATCGCGTCGCGCCCACCGCTCGCCGCGCCGCCGACCGCGTGCCCGCGCCATCTCCTCGCCGTGCCCTGGCGCTGCTCGCCTCGCCCTCCAGCGCCCTCGGGCGCATACGGGTGCCCAGCACCCGCACCCGAGCGCCCAAACCCGCTAAGGCCCCCAGGGCCTATGACAAAGGGGGCCCACCCCAAAAATGTTTTAAAAATAAGAAATAAAAATAAAATAAAAATAATTAGTTAATTAATCCTGATTAGGTTAATCTAATTAACTAATTAGTGTTAATTAAACAGTAATTCGTAATTAACTTAATTAACCGCTGACATCAGCATGAGGTCATGCTGATGTCATCATCAGCACTGTTTCGGATAATGTTGAATTAAATAATTAATTAAATTTTAGAAATTAATAAAAACTTTAGAAAATCATATTAAATAAACCGTAACTCCGATGAAAATATTTTATACATGAAACTTGCTCAGAACGACGATACGAACCCGAATACGTCCTCCGTATTTCCGTCAGACGCCCGCAGCTATAAGAACATTGAACTTTTAGACCGATTTCAGTAAATGAATAGTGCCCAACTTTAATTAAGTAAATCCAAATAAATTCCTAAATTAACTAAATCGTTTAGTTAGGCAGTAGAACACCCCGGCATATCATTTAGGCATGTCATACATATTGTTTGCATTATTGCCGTGAATTTATTGTTTCTCTCCCCCTCCTTCTCTCTCTCGATAGACGCTGAGACCGACGGCGCTGCACCAGGATATGACTACTCTACCGATGAGCAGCCCGTTGACGACCTTCCCCTCTTGCCAGAGCAACCAGGCAAGCCCCCCCCTTGAGCATTCCAGATATCGCCCATTCTATTCTCTTGCTTGCATTAGATTTTGCTACTATTAATGTATGCTCCTATTCTGATGCATAGCATGCTGTTGTAACCTGTTCATTGCTACCTTACCTGCCTATGATAAACTGATTAGTATAGGTTGGTAGTGAACCATCAGTGACCCCACCACCTTAGCCTTGTTGCCCCTGCTTGATCATCGACGACTCGATCAACGTGATCGTCGACCAGAGACAGACACCTCGCTTCACACCCCCTTAGTTGTACGACTCTGCGTAGTAACTATCGAGTGCCGAGGGTGATACCTCGTAACGCACTCCCGATGAATACTCTGCAGTGTAGCTGTTCGGTCGTGGTCATCGAGGGTGATTCCTCCTTCTCCACTTCCGATACGACTCTGTCGTGCAACCCTCAGTGTGAACCTCGAGGGTGCTACCTCATATGTTCGCCCTGATGATTTCGTCGAGTGGAATCCACCGAGGGTGATTCCTCGGGTTTCTCCCTTGATGTTATGACCACACGATTAATTGACCTCTGTTACAGGCGGGTCCACCCTAGTGGGTACCCGCTGGGGATCTATGATTTCGGGTGTGCCGGAAGGGCACTCGAGTGTGACATTGTGGCGGAGCATCAGAGACTCTGATTGTCTCCGCTTGATACTAATTGAGCCTATTGGATTTGGGTGTGTGATCTGAGTGGGTCGACGTGCCCTATACGCACTACCACCACGCGGGATAATGGTTATGGGACCCTCTGCAAAGTACGTTTCTCCGAAAGCTCGTCCGACGTCACAATTCACCGTGCGGGCTGATTGTCGGGATTGGGCTGGATACTTCACTGACGAGTTCAGTGTCGCGCCTGCACCCCGGCCAGTCTCGCAACGCGCTGGGTGCCCAGGGCAATGGCCCGAGACCTCTGGGTGCATAGGTTAGTCCGGCGTGCTGACCTCTCTGCCGAGCCTAGGTAGGGCGCTGCTTTGTGTTGATCTTCCGAGGACGGGCATTACCCAGCAAGTGTGTCCGGCCAGAGTTGATCGAGCGTGTTGGGTAACAGTAGTGCACCCCTGCAGGGATGAATTTTCTATCGATAGCCGGTCCTACGGTAAAGGACGCTCAGTTTGTGTATCCCGATCTACTACTTAAACTGGATACTTGTTACTTAATTGAAGCTTAGGGATCGCTTTCTCGCTTGGGAGTCGAGGAAGGATCTTTAAGCTGTACTTCAACATGTTTGCTAAATAAAATGCTATTCTACTCTCTTCTACTGCTGCAAGTTGATGGCCCTGTGAAGATGTTTGAAGATGCTAGTCTTCGATAGGACTAGGCCTACTCTCTATTCTGGCATTTCTGCAGCCCATTCCAAATATACAGCCTTTCTCCATTGATAATGTTGCATATGTAGTATAGATCCTTGCTTGCTGAGTACTTCGGATGAGTACTCACGGTTGCTTTACTTTCTCTTTTCCCCATATACCCCACATTGATGATACATCAGACGATGGAGTCCTGGAGCTAGATGCCACCACCGGAGCCTACTACTAGGAGGGTCCAGAGGGTACTTACTACTGGATCGAGCCAGCTGACCAGGAGTAGGATCGGAGGCTCCCAGGCAGGAGGCCAACGCCTTTCGATCTAGTGTCGCTGTTTGTGCTAGCCTTCTTAAGGCATAACTTGTTTAACTATGTCTGTACTCAGATAATACTTGGATGACTGACTTATGTATTCGGATCTTCGGATCCCTGGTTTGTAATATTGTGGACCTCCGTTTAAATTTTGTTAGAGTTGTGTTGTGATATCTTCCCGTGAGTCCCTGTGCTTGATCATACACGTTTGCGTGTATGATTAGTGTATGATTGAGTCGGGGGCGCCACATCGTGCCCCTGAACGTCCACCACCGCCAGACTATATGGCAGCTATGATGCAACAATTCGAGCTCAACCGCCAGTTCATGACTGGGATCATGGCTCAGTTTCCGCATCAGAACAACCAGAACCAGAACCCTCCTTCAATAACACTGCCGGAGTTTATGCGACTTAAC
Source organism: Thinopyrum elongatum (assembly GCA_011799875.1). Taxonomy (NCBI): domain Eukaryota; kingdom Viridiplantae; phylum Streptophyta; class Magnoliopsida; order Poales; family Poaceae; genus Thinopyrum; species Thinopyrum elongatum. The sequence continues at coordinate 502,732,236 of CM022298.1, forward strand.
CCTACTCACTTCCGCAACTCTGACAAGCCACTGGATGCTGATGACTGGCTCCGCGACATCACTCACGAGATGGAGTCTGCTAATGTCGCCCATGCCAACTTCGTCACCTTCACGTCCTTTTTCTTAAAAGGGCCCGCTGCTCAATGGTGGGACACACACAAGCGTTCGCTGCCTGCTGGAACAGTCATTACCTGATATGAGTTCCAGGCTGCTTTCCGTACATGTTACATCCCCCAGGCAATTATGGAACGCATGAAGACCCAGTTCCGTAATCTCACTCAGGGCAACAAGACTGTCGAAGCTTATCAGCGGGAATTTCTTGACCTCTCCCGCTATGCTAAAGAAGACATCACCACAGATGCCCATAGACAAGAGAAGTTCCGTAATGGACTCCACCCAGACCTCAAGCTTGCACTTGCTTCTCAAGACTTCAACGACTTTTCAACTCTAGTGAACAAGGCTATTCTTGTTGAGACCGCTCAGATGGAACACAAGGACTCGCAGAAGCGCTATCGTGATGCTGGCTCATCTTCGGGCTCAGCACAGAAGCGTAGAGTTTGGATTCCCAACAATGTGTTCCGTCCCAATACCTCTGCACCAAAGAACAATGCTGCACCACGCCTGCCTCCTCCACCACCGAGGCAGCCAAAGGCTCAAGCTATTCAAAACAATGCTCCTCTTCATCCTGAAGATGGTCTTTGCTTTAAGTGCCGCAAACCAGGTCACCAGGCTAAAGACTGCCGCCAGACTCAGAATCAGTTGGCTTTTCCTCGTACTGGCCGTCGCAATGGTCGTGGCAACAATCAGACCCGCAACTATAATACTGGGTCTGCTTCACATGGTCGTGGACACGCTTACATCATTGACATTGAAGAAGTCCAGGATCAACCTGCTACTGTGATGGGTACCCTTCTTGTTAACTCAGTACCTGCTTCTATTTTATTTGATTCAGGAGCATCACATTCATTCATCTCTGGAAAATTTGCATTCATGCATGGCATTTGATATGAGAAGATGCATACTCCGTTAGTCATTAAAACTCCCGGAGGTGTTACCGTCGAAATTAAAGGGTTGGAATTCCTTGCCTCACCCATCGTCTTGAAGTCTTCCACTATAGACCTCATCCTCGGGATGGATTGGTTGAAAGCTCACATTGCTTCGATCAATTGTGCCACTAAAGTTGTCCAACTTCTTCACCCCTCTGATGAGATAGTGAACTACACCGCCCGAATTACTCGAGATGTTGAAGCTCAGATATATGCTCTGAATGCTTTGAACGCTTCACCTCTGGAAGGAATCGAGAACGTTCCTGTCATTTGAGATTTTCCAGACGTCTTTCCCGAAGAACTTCCAGGCATACCCCCGGCTAGAGCTGCCGAGTTTGTCATTGACTTGAAGCCTGGCACTATCCCTATTGCCAAGCGTCCTTATAAGATGCCTCCGCACCACCTTCTCGAGCTTAAGGAAGAAATCGACAAGTCACTTAAGAGTGGTTTCATCCGCCCAGTTCCTCTGCTTGGGGAGCACCTTCACTCTTCGTTAAGAAGAAGGATGGAACTAACCGTTTGGTTCAGGATTATCGGCCCATTAACCAAGCCACAATCTAGAATAAATACCCACTGCCCCGGATCAATGATCTTTATGATCAACTTGCTGGATCATCGGTGTTCTCTAAACTCGACTTGAGGTTGGGTTATCACCAGATCCGTGTCCGCGAAGAGGATATTCCCAAGACTGCATTCGTCACTCGTTATGGCTCCTATGAATACACCGTCATGTCATTTGGCCTCACTAATGCCCCTGCTACATTCTCCTGTCTGATGAATTATATATTCATGGATTACCTCGACAAGTTCATCGTGGTATATCTAGATGATATTCTGGTCTATTCTAAGAATAAAGAAGAACATGCTGAACACCTCCGTCTGGTACTAGAAAGGCTCCAAGAACACCAGTTGTATGCCAAGTATTCGAAATGTGAATTTTGGCTTTCTGAAGTAACTTACCTTGGACATGTGATTTCCAAGGATGGCATTGCTGTTAACCCCGAACGAGTTCAGGCTATTCTTGACTGGACTCCCCCAAAGAATGTCAAGCAAGTCAGAAGTTTTCTCGGACTCGCTAGTTATTGCCGTTGATTCATTGAGAACTTTTCCAAGATTGCAAAACCATTGACGAATCTACTCCACAAAGGTGTTAAATTTGAGTGGACAGAAAAATGTCAAGAAAGCTTTCAGACACTAAAAGATAAGTTGGCATCTGCCCCAGTATTAGCACCCCCGGATTCCCAAAAGGATTTCGTGATATACTGTGATGCCTCTCGTCAAGGATTAGGCTGTTTCCTAATGCAAGAACGCAAGGTGATTGCTTATGCCTCCCGACAATTGCGTCCTCATGAAGAAAATTATCCCGTGCACGATCTTGAACTTTCTGCGGTTATTTATGCCCTGAAGCTATGGCGACATTACCTTCTCAGTAACCGTTGCGAGATATACACGGATCACCAAAGTTTGAAGTATTTATATACTCAACCAGATCTGAACCTTCATCAACAAAGATGGCTCGAAACAATTGCCGATTATGATATGAATATCTCATACACCCCTGGCAAGGCTAATGTAATGGCCGATGCTTTGAGTCGCAAGGCTTATAGCAACAATCTTATGGTTCAGGAAACGCAACCTCTTCTGCATGAAGAGCTTCGCAAGTTGAACCTCCATATTGTTCCACAGGGTTATCTCAATACCCTGGTTGTTGAACTAGATTTAGAGCACAACATTAAGACTATGCAACGGTATGACTCTGAAGTTGGAAGGATTAAGCGATACCTCGAAAGAGGAAAGCCGTCAAAATTCCATCTTGATAAGGATGGGATCCTATTTTTCCAACACCGTCTCTTTGTACCCAAGTTCAAGGATGAGAGGGAACACGTTATGAAAGAAGCTCATGACACTCCTTTGTCTATTCACCCTGGTAGCACAAAGATGTACCGTGACATTTGTCAGAGATACTGGCGGCCTAATATGAAGCGAGACATTGCTCGTTATGTTGCTGAGTGTGACATTTGCCGCCGCATTAAAGCAGAACACCAAAGGCCTGCTGGAACTCTGCAACCCCTTGAAATTCCTGAATGGAAATCGGACAAGGTCCAAATGGATTTCATTACTGGTTTTCCCAGATCTCGGAAGGGTCATGATGTTATTTTTGTCGTCATTGACCGATTGTCCAAGGTTGCTCACTTTCTGCCAGTTAAGAGACAATCACTGCTAGCCAGTTAGCAGACTTGTATGTTTCCCGGATTGTGTCACTCCACGGTGTTCCGTTGGAGATCAGTTCTGTTCGTGGCAGCCTCTTCACCTCCAGATTCTAGAATAGTTTCCAAGAAGCTATGGGAACTCATCTGTCTTTCAGCACCGCTTTTCACCCTCAGTCTCAGGGTCAAGTTGAACGAGTTAATCAAGTGCTCGAAGATATGCTTCGAGCTTGCGTCATCTCCTTCGGTAAGAAATGGGAGGAATCTCTCCCGTATGCCGAATTCTCTTACAACAATAGCTATCAAGCTAGTCTGAAGATGGCACCGTTTGAAGTTCTATATGGTCGTAAGTGTCGAACCCCTCTGAATTGGTCAGAAACTGGGGAACGCTCACTCGTCGGACCGGACATTATTCAGCAAGCTGAAGAACAAGTCCGCATTGTCCGTGAACATTTGAAATCCGCTCAGTCTCGTCAGAAGAGCAACTATGACCGAAAGCACCAGGAAATGGTCTATCAACCTGGCGAACAAGCTTACCTCCGCGTCACTCCGTTGAAAGGCACTCATCGGTTCGGAATTAAAGGCAAGTTAGCTCCTCGCTACATTGGCCCGTTCCGTATTCTTGCCCGTCGAGGAGAAGTGGCATATCAATTGCAATTGCCGCCTAATCTTTCACAAGTACATGATGTATTTCATGTATCCCAACTCCGTCGCTGCTTCAAGGATCCTATTTGAGCTGTGGACCATGAAATGCTTGAATTACGGGAAGATCTGTCTTATCCAGAACATCCCATCCGTATTCTTGATCAAGCTGAGCGTCGAACTCGTCAGAAGTCAATCAAATTCCTCAAGGTTTAGTGGTTGAATCATTCTGAAGATGAAGCCACTTGGGAACGCGAGGATCGTCTTCATGAAGAATACCCCGCTTTCTTTCAGTCTTCCTTTTAATTCTCGGGACGAGAATTCTTGATAGATGAGGAGAATTGTAACACCCCATGTCATTAGCCACAGTAATCACTTTTGATAATGACAAGTCAGCAAGTTTAACAGTGCATAATCCTCATCTGCATCATATTGCATTTCAACTCCTAACTCAAATTCAATATTTAAATGAAACTGAAAAATAAAAGTTGTTCAACATAGAAACTAAAATGTTCAATAGATGACAAATAATGCAGAGACCATTCTAAAATTGTAACCAACATTTAGTAAATTGGGTAAGTGACTCAAACAACCTCAAACAGTGGCAGAAAATAATAATTAATGACCTTTTAATTAATTTAAATCAAATATGAAATGATGTATTGCCCAAACTAATTTTTGGTGTTAGGGTATAATGCACTGGTATTTATGGACTAGGTCACACTTTTTTAAAAAACCATTTGGGGCCCATACAATTAACAAAACAGAAAAGAAAGAAACAGAAAAAGAAAAAAGGGAAAAAGGCCTAAGCGCTCTACTGTGCACTTGGCCTGCTCGCTACAGCCGCGGCCCAGCCCATCTAGCATCGTCCCCTACCTCCCCGGTTCACCTCGCCGCGCTGTCGCCCGCGCCCACGCTCGCCGCCCTGGCCCCCCTCGCTCCTTGGTCGACAACGCGCGTCGCCGCGCCCGTGTAGAGGATAAGGGCAACTCCCGCGAACCCCTGGCGTCTCCCTCACCATTTCCCCCCGCTCTCCCTCTCTGTTTTCCCCCCTCCCGAGCGCAGCCATAGCTCCGCCGCCGTGACGCGCGCGGCCACCGCCACCGTTTCGCCTCGCCTCTGCGCTAGGAAGGATTGCCGCGACCTCCTCTTCCTCCCCGATGAGTCACCCGAGCAGGACCGCCTCTACATCGCCCCACGCCATCGTCTTCTTCCTCGGATCACCGCCGCGTGTCGTCGTCGATTCCGGCCACCCCACGCCTTCCCCGAGCCCGCTTTGATCGGTTACGCCCCACTGTGAGCTCCTCTTTCCTCCCCTGCCTCTCTGCGCGCTCGCCTGACCGCCGTAGGGTAGCTCGTCGCATTGCCGTGCTCCGACCACCGCCATTGCCGCTGCCCGCGCGCCGTACGTGCTCCCGAGCCCCCGCGCGAGCCACTGGCGTGCTCCAGAGCACGCGTTGCATCAATCCCGGCCCCCAAGTAACCCCCTAGCCCGCTCCCGCCTCGTTTCCAAATGGGGCCGAACGCCGACGCCTGCCGCAGTCGATGCCGCCGCCGTTCCGGCCATCCCCGCGACCAACCACCACCACCACGTGATGCGGCTCGCCGCGCCCGTTCGATAGAGCCTAGCCATGCCCCCGGAGATGCCCTGTGGGCGAATCCCGAGCTCGCTGGAGCTCGGCGCCGCGCTCCGAGCCGGAGCGCTCTCCGGCGGCCGGTCTGACGTGGCACCGGTGGGTCCCACCCCCATGCCACTGACTGTGGGGCCCTGCGGGCCCTTTGACCCCGTTGACCTGGGTCAACGCTTACGTGGCCGCCCTGTCTCACTGACATGTGGGGCCTGGTCGTTTAAATGAATTTAAAATAAATAGAAAATCTGTTAATTAGTTAATTAATTAGTTTAAACACTAATCAGTCACTGACTGTTGGGGCCCACCCTCTAATTAATCCAATTAATTAATTTAACCCCTCTGATTAAAGTCACAGTGTATGACATGTGGGTCCCACCTGTCAGGTTTGACTCTGGTCAGCCAGAGTTGACCTGCTGACGTCACCCTGACCTCATGCTGACGTCATCATTTACTATTCTGGATAATTCGAACTTAAATTAATAATTAAATTCTGAAAATGTTTAAAACTTTAGAAAATCATATTAAATAAACCGTAACTCTGATGAAAATAATTTATATATGAAACTTGCTCAGAATTTCGATACGAACCCGAATACGTCCTCTGTATTCCTGTCAGACGCCCGTAGCTATATGAACGTTGAACTTTTAGACCGATTTTGATAAATGAATAGTGTTCAACGTTGATTAAATAAATCCAAATAAATCCTAAATTAACTAAATCATTTAGTTAGGCAGTAGAACACCCTGGCATATCATTTAGGCATGTCATACATATTGTTTGCATTATTGCCGTGAATTTATTGTTTCTCTTCCCCTCCTTCTCTCTCTCGAAAGACGCCGAGACCGACGACGCTGCACCTGGGTACGACTACACTACCGACGAGCAGCCCGTTGACGATCTCTCTAGCTTGCCAGAGCAACCAGGCAAGCCCCCCCTTTGAGCATCCAGATATCACCCATTCCATTCTTCTGCTTGCATTAGATTTTGCTACTGTTAATGTATGCTCCTATTCTGATGCATAGCCTGCTGTTGTAACCTGTTCATTGTTACCTTACCTGCCTATTATAAACTGTTTAGTATAGGTTGGTAATGAACAATCAGTGACCCCACCACCTTTTCCTTGTTGCCCCTGCTAGATCATCGATGACTCGATCAACGTGATCGTCGATCAGAGACCGACACCTCACTTCACACCCCCTTAGTTGTACGACTCTGCATAGTTACTATCGAGTGCCAAGGGTGATACCTCGTGACGCACTCCTGATGAATACTCTGCAGTGTAGCTGTTCGGTTGTGGTTATCGAGGGTGATTCCTCCTTCTCAACTTCCGATACGACTCTATCGTGCAACCCCTTAGTGGGAACCTCGAGGGTGATGCCTCATACGTTCACCCTGATGATTATGACCACACGGTTACTTGGCCTTTGTTACAGGCGGGTCCACCCTTGTGGGTACCCGCTGGGGATCTATGATGTCCGGTGTGCCGGAAGGGCACTCGAGTGTGATATTGTGGCGGAGCTTCAGAAACTCTGACTGTCTCCGTGTGATACTAAATGAGCCTATTGGATTTGGGTGTGTGATCTGAGTGGGTCGACGTGCCCTATACGCACTACCACCACGCGGGATTATGGTTTAATGGGGCCCTCTGCGATGTACGTTTCTCCCGAAAGCTCGTCAGACGTCACGATTCACCGTGCGAGCTGATTGTCGGGATTGGGCTGGATACTTCACTAACGAGTTCAGTGTCGCGCCTGCACCCCGGCCAGTCTCGCAACGCGCTGGGTGCCCAGGGCGAAGGCCCAAGACCTCTGGGCGCATAGGTTAGTCCGGCGTGCTGACCTCTCTGCCGAGCCTAGGTAGGGCGCTGCTTCGTGTTGATCTTCCAAGGACGGGCATTACCCAGCAAGTGTGTCCGACCAGAGTTGATCGAGCGTGTTGGGTAACAGTAGTGCACCCCTGCAGGGAAGAATAATCTATCGATAGCCGGTCCTACGGTAAAGGACGCTCAGTTTGTGTATCCCGATCTACTACTTAAACTGGATACTTGTTACTTAATTGAAGCTTCGGGATCACTTTCTCGCTGGGAGTCGAGGAAGGATCTCTAGGCTTGCTTCAACATGTTTGCTAAATAAAATGCTATTCTACTCTCTTCTACTGCTGCAAGATGATGGCTACGTGAAGATGCTAGTCTTCGATAGGACTAGGCCTTCTCTCTATTCTGGCATTTCTGCAGCCCAGTCCACATATACAGCCTTTTCTCCATTGATAATGTTGCATATGTAGTATAGATCCTTGCTTGCTGAGTACTTCGGATGAGTACTCACGGTTGCTTTACTTTCTTTTCCCCCATATACCCCACCTTGATGATACACCAGACGATGGAGTCCAGGAGCCAGATGCCACCTCAGAAGCTTACTACCAGGAGGGTCCAGAGGGCAGTTACTATTGGATCGAGCCAGCCGACCAGGAGTAGGATCGGAGGCTCCCAGGCAGGAGGCCAACGCCTTTCGATCTAGTGTAGTTGTTTGTGCTAGCCTTCTTAAGGCAAAACTTGTCTAACCATGTCTGTACTCAGATAATATTTGTATGGCTGACTTATGTATTCGGATCTTCGGATCCCTGGTCTGTAATATTGTGGATCTCAGTTTATTTGTGTTAGAGTTGTGTTGTGATATCTTCCCGTGAGTCCCTGTGCTTGATCGTGCATGTTTGCGTGTATGATTATTGCACGATTGAGTCGGGGGCGTCACAATCTTCACCTCGACCAAAAGCACAAAGAGTGTCCCCTCAACCTACTGCACCTACTAAAATATATTTTTTCTGAGATTCATTCGGATATGACAGAGAAACTGCTAGCTAATCCTTATGCTGGAGATGGAACATTACATCCTGATATGCACCTAATCTATGTGGATGAAGTTTCTAGATTATTTAAGCTTGCAGGTTTACCCGGAGATGAAGTTAAGAAGAAGGTCTTCCCTTAATCTTTAGGGGGGAAGGCATTGACATGGTATAGGCTATGTGATGATATTGGAGCTTGGGACTGGAATCGATTGAAATTGGAATTTCATCAAAAGTTTTATCCAATGCATCTAGTTCATCGTGATCGGAATTATATATATAATTTTTGTCCTCGTGAAGGAGAAAGTATCGCTCAAGCTTGGGAGAGGCATAAGTACATGATGTACACATGCCCCAATCATGAGCTCTCGAAAGAAATTATCTTACAATTTTTTTATGCTCGGTTTCTCATGATAATCAAACCATGCTCGATTCTTCTTCAAATGGCTCCTTTATGAAGAAAACTATTGAATTCAGATGGGATCTTCTGGAAAGAATTAAACACAACTCTGAAGATTGGGAACTCGACAAAGGTAATGAGTCAGGTATAACACTTAAGTTTGATTGTGTTAAATCTTTTATCGATACCGATGTTTTTCACAAGTTTAGCACTAAATATGGACTTGACTCTGAGATAGTAGCCTCTTTTTGTGAATAATTTGATACTCGTGTTGATCTCCCTAAGGAGAAATGGTTTAAATATCATCCCCCTGTTAAAGAAAAGATTGAGGAGCCCGTTATAGTTAAAGATGAAACTATCATTTACAATGTTGATCCAGTTGTGCCTACTGCTTATATTGAAAAACCACCTTTGCCTTTTAGGATAAAGGAACATGCTAAGATTTCAACCGTGGTTAACAAAAGTAATATTAGAGCACCTAGACCCTCTGAACAAATTAAAGTTGAACCTAATGTTGCTATGGTTAAGGATCTCTTGGTCGACAATATTGATGGGCATGTTATTTATTTCTGTGATGAAGCTACTAGAATTGCCAAACCCAATACTAAAGATAAGAATAAACCTGTTGTTGGCATGCATGTTGTCTCTGTTAAAATAAGAGATCATTGTTATCATGGCTTATGTGATTTGGGTGCTAGTGTTAATGCTATCCTATTTACTCTTTACCAAGAAATTATGAATGATATTGCACCTACTGGAATAGAAGATATTGATGTTACTATTAAGCTTGTGAATAGAGATACTATTCACCGCTCAGGATTGTTAGAGATGTTGAAGTCTTGTGTGGGCAAATAAAATACCCTGCTGATTTTCTAGTTCTTGGTTCTACACAACATGATTTTTGTACCATAATATTTGGTAGACCTTTCTTGAACACTGTTAATGCTAAGATTGATTACGCTAAAGAAAATGGCAGTGTTAACTTTGGTGATATATCTCATGAGTTCATTTTTTCTAAGTTTCATAGACAACCTCATGATAAAGAATTACCTAGTAAGGATGAAATAATTGGTCTTGCTTCTATTGTCGTACCTCCAACTGATCCTTTAGAACAATATTTGTTAGATCATGAAAATGATATGCACTTGCATGAAAGAAATGAAATAAATAAGATGTTCTTTTATCAACCACCTATTCTTAAACACAATTTGCCTATTGAAACACTAGGAGGTCCTCCTCCACCAAAAGGTGATCCAGTGTTTGAATTGAAAAAATTACCTTATACTTTGGAGTATGCTTATCTTGATGAAAAGAAAATATAACCTATTACTATTAGCGCTAACCTTACAGAGCATGAAGAGAAAGGGTTACTTAAAACTCTAAGGAAGCACCATTTTGCTATTGGATATACTCTTGATGATCTTAAGGGCATTAGTCCCACTCTATGTCAGCACAAAATTAATATGGAGCCTGATGCCAAGCCAGTTGTGGATCATCAACAATGATTAAATCCCAAGATGAAGGAAATGGTAAGAACTGAGATATTAAAGCTCCTGGAAGCAGGTATAGTTTATCCCATAGCTGATAGTAGATGCGTAAGTCCCGCTCATTGTGTCCCTAAGAAAGGAGGCATTACTGTTGTTCCTAATGATAAAAATGAGCTCATTCCACAAAGAATTGTAACTGGTTATAGGATGGTAATTCATTTTAGAAAATTAAACAAAACTACTAGAAAAGATCGTTACCCCTTGCCTTTTATTGATCAAATGTTAGAAAGACTATCTAAGCATACACACTTTTGCTTCCTTGATGGATATTCTGGTTTTCTCAAATACCTGTATCACAATCTCATCAAGAGAAAACCACATTTACTTACCCTTTTGGAACTTATGCTTATAGACATACACCTCTTGGTTTATGCAATGCACCTACTAATTTTCAAAGATGTATAACTGCTATATTCTCTGATTTTTGTGAAAAGATTGTTGAGTTTTTCATGGATGATTTTTCCGTTTACGGGATGCTACTTCTTGAGCTTGCGTTGGTTTTTCCCCTCAAGAGGAAAGGGTGATGCAACAAAGTAGACATAAGTATTTCCCTCAATTAAGAACCAACATATCAATCTAGTAGGAGAAACACACAATTCTCCAATGATTGCACCTACACAAACAAACAAATACTTGGACCCAACGCGAAAAAGGGGTTGTCAATCCCTTCACGGTTACTTGCAAGGATGAGATCTGATAGAGACAGGTATAAAAGATAAGTAAAAGTGCAAAACAAAGTAAAGGTAAATAAATTGCAGCAAGGTATTTTTGTGTTTTTGGTTTTATAGATCTGAAAATAATATGATAAAAATAGACCCGGGGGCCATAGTTTTCACTAGAGGCTTCTCTCTTGAAAGAACGCATACGGTGGGTAAACAAATTACTGTTGAGCAATTGATAGAAAAGCGCAAAGTTATGACAATATCCAAGGAAATGATCATGAATATAGGCATCACGTCCGTGACAAGTAGACCGACTCCTGCCTGCATCTACTACTATTACTCCACACATCGACCGCTATCTAGCATGCATCTAGTGTATTAAATTAACAAGAACAGAGTAACGCCTTAAGCAAGATGATATGATGTAGAGGGATAGATCCAATCAATATGAATAAACCGCACATTTTTATCCTTAGTCGCAACAATACAAATACATGTCATGTCCCCTTCTATCACTGGGTATGAGCACCGCAAGATTGAACCCACTACAAAGCACCTCTCCCATTGCAAGAAAAATCAATCTAGTTGCCAAACCAAATCAATAGATCGGAGACAAATACAAAGCTATCTTAATCATGCATAAAAGAGTTCAGAGAAGACTCAAATAATATTCATAGAGAATCTAATCATAAATCCACAATTCATCGGATCTCAACAAACGCAACGCAAAAGAAGATTACATTGAATAGATCTCCAAGAACATCAAGGAGAACATTGTATTGAAGATCAAAGAGAGAGAAGAAGCCATCTAGCTACTAGCCATGCACCCGTAGGTCTGTGGTAAACTACTCACACATCATCGAAAGGGCAGCAAGGTTGATGTAGAAGCCCTCCGTGATCGAATCCCCCCTGGTGGGGTGCCGGAAAAGGCCCCAAGATGGGATTCCATGGGAACAGAAGCTTGCGGCAGCGCAAAAGTATTTTTGGTGTGCCCTCTGGTATATGGGGAATATTTGGGTATTTATAGAGCAAAGATTAGGGTTGGAAGATCATCAGGGGCCCCACAAGCCTTGGGGGCACCCCCCTGGGGCGCGCCTCCCGAGCTTTTCGCCAACTGGTGGCCCCACTGACCCCCTCCCGAAGGTTCCTGGGTGTTTTCTGGTCCAAGAAAAATCCTCAAAAAGTTTCGTTCCATTTGGACTCTGTTTGGTATTGATTTTCTGTAAAGAAAAAAACAAGGAAAAAAAGCAATTGGCACTTGGCACTAGGTTAATAGAGTAGTCCCAAAAATGATCTAAAATAGCATAATAATGCACATAAAACATCCAAAATGGATAATATAATATCATGGAACAATCAAAAATTATAGATACATTGGGGACGTATCACGAGACTTCTTTTGATGATTGCTTAAGCAACCTTGGTCGAGTTTTGCCATTTTATGGTGAACGAAGGTATTGTCTTGGGGCATAAAATTTTAGAATGAGGTATCAAAGTAGATAAAGCTAAAGTTGATGCAATTGAGAAAATGCCATGTCCTAAAGATATTAAAGGTATAAGAAGTTTCCTTGCACTACAAAAAAATACACTTCCGTGATGATACGTGTTTGTCACAGTAGGTCATGCTTTCTATCATGCATGTACATCCATGACGATTTTATGACAGAATCAAGATGGTCATACCCGTGCTGTCGTAGAAGTGTTCCATGACAATACCAAAATTATCATCACAGAAGTGTTCACTTCCATGACGATAAATGACGCGTCATGGAAGTGCTTTCGTCAAGGGTAACTGACACGTGGCATCCATCATAATGGGTTGCCGTTAAGCTATCGGGTCCGGTTTTGGATCCGATAACCCGTTAACAGCAACGACCAATGGGGATTTTCCACCTGTAAAATTCTCATTCGCCGGCGGATCCACGTGTCGGCTCAGCGTTGCGACAGATGTCATCCAGGGAATGGACGAGATGCGCCTATGATACATCGACACGTGGCTCGGTCCAATATTGGCCCATTTTGGTCAAAAGGCCGGCCCATTTGACCTGGTCAAAAGGTAACGGCCCAGCCCACTAAAAGCTTGTTAACAGCCTGTTCGCATATAGCTCATTTACAGCCAGCTAACACACGGCCCATTATGGCCTATCCGAATTAGGCCCAGTAGTGTCATCTGGGCCGTCCAATATGATTTCAGCCCGTTGTAACTTCCGGCCCATGTATGGCCCATGATGTCTTTCAGCCCATATGAGCCCTTTCGTAACTCTTGGCCCACTAACGGCCCGTGGTGAAACTGGCCCATAATGAACAGTATATCGCTTTATGCCCACTAAAGGCCCATTATTCCGTTGGGCCATTTCCAACCCGTGTTATCTTCCGGCCTTCTAAGGGCCCATTTATTCTTGGGCTGATTTGCAGCAATCGATTACTTACGGTCCGTTACGGGCATGTTTCGGTTGTGGGCCAAATTCAGCCCATGGTTAAAGTCGGCCCGCTTGTGGCCCATTAATCCGTTGGGTCGTTTTCATAACATCATCAAAAATGGCCCAATAACGGCATGTTATGCCTGTTGATAGAATTAAGCCCGTTATACTCATCGGCCAATTAACGACCCGTTATGGTTGGCCCATGAATGGACGATTCTCACTCTAGCCCGTTTCGGCCCACAATGCGGTCCATTATTGGCCCACACTTGACCAATCGATCATACGGACCATAGAAGGCCCATTGATTCTACGGCCCGTAGAAGGCCCGTAGGTCCGTATGTTGCCCATGGTTATTGTGGCCTAGTTTTAAAATATAGGTTATTGCGACCACTATTAAACCGCGGAAAAGGAACTGCACTGACTACAAATAAACAAGACAACAAGGAAATAAATAAGCAAGCAACTTACGCTAGGCTATTACGGCTATTACACATATTACATCCACTGGGCATCAAAGTTCACCACCAGTGCAAATATGGGGAACAAAGCAGCATATTGCATACACTGGTTGTCAACGTTGGCGACCAGTGCAAATAAACGCCGCAGCAAAACAAGTCCAGAACTAAAACCACTTCACAAGACGTCAAGAAACAATATCCTGGGTATCCACCATGCTGGAAAGATGCTTAGCAAGCTTATTAGCTTTCTCTTGTTTGGCGCTTAAATCCTCCAGCGCTTGCTGTTGCATGATACGTCTCCATCGTATCTACTTTTCCAAACTCTTTTGCCCTTGTTTTAGACTCTAATTTGCATGATTTGAATGGAACTAACCCGGACTGACGTTGTTTTCAGCAGAATTGCCATGGTGTTATTTTTTGTGTAGAAATAAAAGTTCTCGAAATGACCTGAAACTTCACGGAGAATATTTTTGGAATAAATAAAAAATATTGGCAAAAGAATCTACCGAGGGGGACCCACCGCCTGTCCATAAGTGTGGGGGGCATGCCTGCCACCTTGGGCGCGTCCCCCTGGCTTGTGGGTCCCATGAAGCTCCACCGACCTCAACACCAACTCCATATATTCACGTTCGGGGAGAAAAAAATCGGAGAGAAGGATTCATTGCGTTTTACGATACGGAGCCACCGCCACCTCCTGTTCTTCCTCGGGAGGGCAGATCTGGAGTACGTTCAGGGCTCCGGAGAGGGGAAATCATCGCCATCATCATCATCAACCATCCTCCATCACCAATTTCATGATGCTCACCGCCGTGCGTGAGTAATTCCATCGTAGGCTTGCTGGACAGTGATGGGTTGGATGAGATTTATCATGTAATCGAGTTAGTTTTGTTAGGGTTTGATCCATAGTATCCACTATGTTCTAAGATTGATGTTGCTATGACTTTGCTATGCCTAATGCTTGTCACTAGGGCCCGAGTACCATGATTTCAGATCTGAACCTATTATGTTTTCATGAATATATATGTGTTCTTGATCCTATCTTGCAAGTTATAGTCACCTACTACGAGTTTTGATCCGGCAACCCCGGAGTGACAATAGTCGGGACACTTCCCGGTGATGACCGTAGTTTGAGGAGTTCATGTATTCACTAAGTGCTAATGCTTTGGTCCGGTTCTCTATTAAAAGGAGGCCTTAATATCCCTTAGTTTCCATTAGGACCCCGCTGCCACGGGAGGGTAGGACAAAAGATGTCATGCAAGTTATTTTCCATAAGCACGGACGATTATATATGGAATACATGCCTACATTATATTGATGAATTGGAGCTAGTTCTGTGTCACCATAGGTTATAACAGTTGCATGATGAATTCCATCCGACATAATTATCCATCATTGATCTATTGCCTACGAGCTTTTCACATATTGATCTTTGCTTCGTTACTTTTTCGTTGCCACTGTTACGATTGCTATAAAATTGCTACTATTACTTTTGCCACCATTACCGTTACTTCCATACTACTTTGCTACTAAATACTTTGCTGCAGATATTAAGTATTTCAGGTGTAGTTGAATTGACAACTCAGCTGCTTATACTTGAGAATATTCTTTGGCTCCCCTTGTGTCGAATCAATAAATTTGGGTTGAATACTCTACCCTCAAAAACTGTTGAGATCCCCTATACTTGTGGGGTATCAAGACCTTTTTCTGGCGCCATTGCCAGGGAGCATAGCTCTATTCTCTGAGTTACCTGGGGTTTATATCTGTTGATCACTATGAGGAATTTGAAAGATACTAGAACCAAGATTTTTCCCTCTACTACGAGGGGAGGTAAGGAACTGCCATCTAGCTCTGCACTTGATTCACCTTCTATTTTGAGTAAGCTTGCGACACCTACACCTGCTAGTAATTCTGATATGTCACAAATAATTGATGATGCCACTTCTGCTATGCATGATGCTTATGATGATACTACTGCTTTGCTTGATGATACTGTGCCACTAGGTGAATTTCTTGATGAACAACTTGCTAGGGCTATAGAGAATGAAATTATTGAAACTGAAGATTATGATTCTCCCCCTAGATATGAATTACCCGTTGTACCTGAGGATTATATTATGGATGAAGAAACTGCTAGAGACTTTCTTGCTTGTAATGATAGAGATGACCTTAAGAAATTGCTAGCTAAGCTGAAACAGAAGTCTTTGAATGCTAGAATGCAATATGATCCTAAGTTTGCTACTTCACCTATCTTTGTTACAGATAAGGATTATGAATTCTCTGTCGATCCTGAGTTAATTACTTTGGTTGAATCTGATCCTTTCTATGGTTATGAATCTGAAACTATTGTGGCACATCTTACTAAATTGAATGATATAGCCACCCTATTTGCTCATGAGGAAAAAAATTGCTACTATTATATTCTTAAATTGTTTCCTTTCTCATTAAAGGGTGATGCTAAGTTATGGTTTAATTCTCTTGCTCCTAGTTGTGTGCATAGTCCCCAGGATATGATTTATTACTTCTCTCAAAACTATTTCCCTGCTCATAAGAAACAAGCTGCCCTACAGGAAATATTTAACTTTGTGCAATCTGAAGAAGAGAGTCTCCCACAAGCTTGGGGGAGGCTTCTCCAATTACTTAAGGCTTTGCCTGATCATCCTCTCAAGAAAAATGAAATACTTGATATCTTTTATAATGGACTAACCAATGCTTCTAGGGACCACCTAGATAGTTGTGTTGGTTGTGTTTTCAGGGAACGAGCTGTTGAGCAAGCTGAATTGCTATTGAATAATATATTGAGTAATGATAATGATTGGACTCTTCCCGAACCACCACCTAAGCCAACTCCGAAGAAAAGAGGTATTCTATTTCTCAGTCCTGAAGATATGCAAGAGGCAAAGAAATCTATCAAAGAAAAAGGTATTAAAGCTAAAGATGTTAAGAATTTACCGCCTATTGAAGAAATACATGGTCTTGATAACCCGACACAGGTAGTAGAGGTAAATTCTCTTTATAGATTTGATGAAGGTGATATTCCTCATAATAAGTCTGCTAGTCAATGCTTGGATGAGTTTCATAATTTTATTGTTAAACAAGAAAACTTCAATGCTTATGTTAGTAGACAATTGAAATGTAATGCTCACATGCTTGATTACCTGGGTGATTATATGAGTAGAACTGTTAATGATCTTAAGCTTATTAGTAAACATGCTTCCATGGTTACAACTCAAGTAGAACAAGTACTTAAGGCACAGGATGATTTGCTTAATGAATTGAATAGTAAGAACAATGATAATGTTGTTAGGGTTATGACTAGAGGTGGTAAAATGACCCAGGAACCTTTGTATCCTGAGGGTCATCCTAAAATAGTTGAGCAAGATTCTCAGAGAATTAATACTGATGCACCTAGTCCTAATAAAAAGAAGAAAACTGATAGGACTTTGCATGCTTCTAGTGAACCTGTTATAGATACACCTGAGAATCCCAATGATATTTCTATTTCTGATGCTGAGACACAATCTGGTGATGAACATGAACCTAGTGATAATGTTATTGATGATGTTCATGTTGATGCTCAACCTAGTAATGATAATGATGTAGAGATCGAACCTGCTGTTGATCTTGATAACCCACAATCAAAGAATCAATGTTATGATAAGAGAGACTTCGTTGCTAGGAAACATGGTAAATAAAGAGAACCATGGGTTCAGAAACCCATGCCCTTTCCTCCTAAACCATCCAAGAAAAAGGATGATGAGGATTTTGAGCGCTTTGCTGAAATGATTAGACCTATCTTCTTGCGTATGCGTTTAACTGATATGCTTAAAATGCCTCCTTATGCTAAGTATATGAAAGATATTGTTACAAATAAAAGAAAGATACCGGAGGCTGAAATTTCCACCATGCTTGCTAATTACACTTTTAAGGGTGGAATACCAAAGAAACTTGGGGATCCAGGAGTACCAACTATACCACGCTCCATTAAAAGAAACTATGTTAAAACTGCTTTATGTGATCTTGGAGCCGGTGTTAGTGTTATGCCTTTCTCTTTATATCGTAGACTTGAATTGAATAAGTTGACACCTACTAAAATCTCTTTGCAAATGGCTGATAAATCAACTGCTATACCCATTGGTATTTGTGAGGATGTGCCTCTTGTGGTTGCAAACGTTACTATCTTAACAGACTTAGTTATTCTTGATATCCCCGAGGACAACAGTATGTCGATCATCCTTGGTAGACCCTTTTTGAATACTGCAGGGGCTGTTATTGATTGCAATAAAGGCAATGTCACTTTTCATGTTAATGGTAATGAGCATACGGTACACTTTCCGAAGAAACAACCTCAAGTTCATAGTATCAATTCTATTGGAAAATTTTCAACTATTACTATCAGAGGTTTTGAATTCCCTCTCCCTACTGTCAAAAAGAAATATGATATTCTTAATGTTGGGGACATGCATATCCCCATTGAGGTAACTTAGTGTTATTCAAAAATTCTCCGGTTCCATGTTATTCGAAAGAAGTTTGTTAATGAGACTTGATCAACCTTGTTAACGGATTCCTTTTGATGAGCATGAGATGGATGAATTTAGAAGGCACAACCTGCTGTACCCACCTCTTACTTTCTGTTATTTAGATTAAATAAAGCAAAAATAGCATTTTTTGTCTATTTTCTGACTTATCCGTGCAATAAAAAAATGTCCCAAAAATAAAAGTTCTCCAAATGCCCTGAAAATTTAGTATGATTTTTTATAGAATATTTGAGAATTTCTGGCACTGAGCATGCACCAGGGGGATGCACCTGTGGGCCACAAGGGTGGAGGGCACGCCCTACCCCTCGGGCGCGCCCCCTGCCTTGTGGGTCCCTTGTGGGTCCCCTCCACTTATTCCAGTACCCATCCACTTCGTCTTCCTCTAGAAAAAATCATCCCCTAGCTCAAACCCGTGTTCTTGCTCATCTTGCTGCCATTTTCGATCTCCTTGTGTAAAGCTCCATTTACAAAACTGCTTTGGGGATTGTTCTTCGGTATGTGACTCCTCCAATGGTCCGATTAGTTTTTGTTCTAGTGCTTTATTTATTGCAAATTTTTGCTACTGTGGTGACCCTGTTCTTGAGCTTGCATGTCAAATTTATATGGTCCAAAGTAGTTTTGATGCATGATATAGCCTCTAGACACTTGTAGGAGTAGTTGCTACCAATCTTGTTGAGTTTGGTTCACTTTTATTTTGAGTCACTAAAAATTTCAGAAATTTTCAGAGGAAGAAAATGATGAGGAGATTGTTGAGAGGCTCCTCAAGTAGGGGTTCTAAAGAAAAGGAAAATGAAGAGGAGGAAAAGCCCAAGTACAATCTTCCTCGCACCGCGGAAGTTCGGCCATGTGAATGGCCACGTGATGCATTCTTGGAGGGGGCCGGAATTTATGAGGATTTTTATTATTTGGCAGAGAATGCAAGCATCACCGACTTTCTCCACGATAAGTGTGATCAGTACCTCTTACTCACTAATACTTTCGTGCAAAATTTTCACTTTCATGCTAGGAGATCACCACCCACTGTAGAATTTTATTTATATGATGAGCATAAGGAGATGACACTTTATGACTTTTGTGAGGTTTGTAAATTACCTTATGAGGGCAGCGTCGATGAGCCACGTCCTAGAGATGTGGAAGATTTTATTGGTGAAGTTACCGTTGGGGAAGGAAGAGGAGTGTCGGGAGTGAGAGTGTCTAGTTTACATTTTTCCTGTTTTACGCTATTACTCATTATTTGCTGGGAGATGTTTAATTGGTCGCGGGGAGAGTGGAGGCCTTAGTGCTCCTGACCTTGCTATTTTGCGCCATGCTTTACTTCGCGATAGAACTTTTAGTTTGGGTGCTATGGTTGCTCGATGGTTGAGTTTAAACCGTACGAAGGATCCTATATTTGGAGGTATCTATGCCTCCTGCCTCACTAAACGCTTCGAGATACCCATTAGGCACGATGAGGGAGAGGAGAAGCTGCTGCCCACTATATACTTAGATTATGACAGTATGGTAGCACACGATTTTATTAAGAAAGACGATGACAAGAGACTCATTTATAACCTGGTATTTAGCGAGAAGACTTGTCAGATTATTACCTTGCCTACACCTTCTTTGTTCGATATTCATTCAGGCAGGTACTTCATCTTGCCCGCAGACATTTACGCATACTGGGAGGGGACGCGATCCCCAGTTCCTGAGCCAGAGCCATCACCTGATCCATATCAGGAGTCTATTTATCAGTGGGAGCCGCAGGAGCTCGTCAAATAGTGGAACCCCCAGGATCCTCCTCAGTACACCGGAGAGAACTACTTTGATCCATGGGCGTAGACCAACTTAGGCCAAAAGCCTAAGTATGGCGGAGTACGTATTTCTCACCGACATTACATTCATGTTCACACATTCATTCCAGTTGGCGGTGTTCATACTTTTTCATTGTATTATCCATGTTAGTTTACTTTCTTTTTCCCGCTTTCTTCTTGTGTGTTTGAAAAAACTTTGAGAAAAACAAAACAAAAATTTAGTTATAGCTTATTTCCCTACCATGCTTAGTTGTAGTATTAAAGAAAACCCAAAAAGATTTCTTGTTCTTCTTTTGCTTGTTGGGAGCTTTCCTGTGTAAATAGTTTTTCTCGTTCTTGTTTTACCTTCTTTAGAAAAACCCAAAAGTACCCCCACCGATTTGAACTAGTCGGTTCTTTCGGTTCAAGGGTATCACGGGAATTTCGCGTGTCAGGATTTCACAGGAGGTGGGAGTTTTCGCGCGCGTTGTAATTTTGGGATAGCAAGACGCGGGTTGAGATGGAGGGAGTTTTCGGAGCAGAACGAGACAATGAGATATCTTAAACTTTCGGGATAACAAGGCGCGGGTTGAAGAGGCGGGAGTTTCGTAGCACGATAGACAGAGATGCTAGCTTGAAATTTCGGCATAACAAGGCGCGACTTGAAATTTGGGGAGAACAAGCTTAACGTGTACCAAAAAAACAAAAACAAAAAAGACAATTCGCACCCCACTAGAGAGAGCCATGTCTCGTTTTACTATATTATTACTAGAAATGCCATTCAAAAACAACAACAAAAACTAAAGAAATCGGGACAACAAGCTTAACGTTTATAGTACCAAATAAATTTGCACTTCCCTCAACAATAAAAAAACATTTCCTACTGTCTAGCATATGGACAAAATTTGAGTACATTTTCCCTATTTGAATGGGATTGTACTCGGGTTAGTTATACAACCATCTAAATATTATCTTCACAACACATGACATGAATATGAGAGTAGTATATTCCCATATAAATATGAACTACATGTACATACGATCTCGAATTCAAATATATGTATCCATTTTATGTTGAATTCCAATCATAGTACATGTATGCTCTAGCTAGATGTTCGGAAACTAAACCATGTATGATACTATGTACAATGTGTTTAACACGCACAACACACACACACACACACACACACCATTTAGATATGTGCTGCGAAAGCCACCCATCATCTCCAATTTGAATAGTGTGTCCATGCATGGATGCAATGTCGCCAAACGATGCCTGCCATCGGTATCTCAAATTCAAATCAGTTTAACCTTGTTCAATGTGTATACAGTATAGCATGCTCGTTTCAAAACCACACCACACATATCTCAATTATATTCATGCATGCATGGGTTTCAAACATCATGATCTCTTATTCAAATATTTGAATTCAACTTTACATTGATTATGACCTCACCAAGTCTTTTACACCCACACAGTTGTCTTCTCTTTATAGTTGTACCACTTACTTTCTATCGTGCATGCATGCACACACACTACCACTCGGCATTATCCATCACACACACGCAATCTTTTTCTTCAGGTCGGTCTCCCATGCATGCACACACACACACACACACACACACACACACACACACACACCTCTTCATCACTTCGGCCATTCTTTATCTATCACATGCATGCACAATGATCGATGTTCCTCTATGTGTGTATATATATAGTTAGGTCTTTCCTAGTTTTCCACACAAACCGATCGATCTATATCTCTAGTCAGGTCTCACCCTGCTCTTTCCCACGTACACATCGATCAAATCTACCTCTCTATATAGGACCACATAGCTAATACATACACATTATCTATCCATCGTCTCCCTCTCATCATCCATGCCTTCCGCTTCATCTCTCAGACGCGCGCATAGTGGGAAGACAAGGGGCAACAAGGGCCCTGGGCCCCCTAATTAATATCACTGTATTGAGGCTAATATGAATGTGATCAGTATATCAATTGCTGGTAAAATGGTTTAAGTTGATGAATTGGCCCTCCCCGTAAAGGATTATCAATGGTTGCCCCCCTAGCTCATTTAATTTTTATGGCTCCGCCACTGCACGCAACCGCGCACGTTCTCGCCCCCTCTCTTTAAATATCGATCTCGCACTTGTGCACTCCTTTCCAGTCTCCCTCCACTTGGCCCCTCACACCATCTTCCAGCATCGCCCGTATCCTAGTGCTTCTATGCTCGTAGAGCTCTTCCCTCTATCTGTCTCTATCGATATCTCATGCAGTCGACCCCTCCCCTCCCTTCCCGTATATCACCCCGGCCCCATGCACATACATGTATATATAGTCCTCTCCTTCACACAAATTGCATTGACACGTATTCCCCCACCATATCTCAGTATCTCTCACATACACGAACTACGTGTATGAAATAGAAGAGATGCACACACGCACTCGTTCCCACATACAAACGCGCGGGTGCATGGTGGAGCACATTTGTAGAAAAAATGAGCGTGTAGAAAGGCTTTAGAAGATGTGCCACTAGTCTATATATCTATATCTATACCCCTATACAGTGTGCGAATAACTTTGAAAGATGGTCGTTGGATGAAGCCAATCCGATGGTGCAGAGATGGCAAATCCGAGCACTACCGGCAGTTGGATATCATCTACATTCCACCAGATTCTGCCACATGTATAATCTAGAATACTCCATGGTTGAACTTAAGCATAATGCACAAACCTCAAAACACAAGGACTTCTCCTTTGTTCTAGAATCCTCCGTATCATAATTTCCCAAAAGAAATTTCTATATGAATTGCCATTATTTGTTTTTACTTTATGCTTTACAACGTAAAATTCCATGAATCTTAAAATAGATTAAATTTTTTATAAAAACTAATTGGTTTTGAATGGGATGAACTATAAGAATTAAACGAACATCTACATCATGCATATATGACTCAAAGCTTACATGCTATAGTGTGGTGTTTATACATAATTTGGTTGCCAAATCTCATGCGTGCAATGCACATGTACCTTGCTAGTACTTCCAGTACATGCAAAACACGTAAAATTAGAATTCCAATAGCACGCTACACAGTGTCTCTCCCTTTTTCAGTTAATATATTATGATTAAAATGATGTGGGGGCATCCATGAAGCCACGTGGCACATGTGGAGGCGTTGTCGCGACCTTCTTGTGTGGATTGATCACAGTGACATGCTGCTGGTTCCATAACAATGTACTCGTCCTCTCTCACGCACACTGGCGGAGTACCTGCATGAAGCGAAGATGTGCACGCACACACTCATTCCCTTGCATGCACATGCGGTACACGGTGGAATGCATTTTTTTAACGAAGATCGACCCCATGTGATAATTTGTCGTGTGTAAAGTCATTCACTTAATGGATGGTCAATTAATACATCGCATGCAAATTGAGTGGACGTGAGGGAGGAAGTAGTTTAGAATGACTTTAATACTCCACTGCGTGCATGCAAGTTGTTAAATCATGGGTTGCTACTTCGGTACTTCCATTGGTCTCATTCGTATTTTGTGCCAAATTTTGACCATAATTTTAAGTAACACAATATTTATGCATGTCATAAAAAGTAATATGATCGAAAACTATGTTCAAATGCGATTCAATTGATACAATCTTTGGTGACATGCATTAACATTTTCTTAGTTAAATTATTTGGTCAAAATTTGGCACAAAATAAAAAGGGGGCCAATAAACCAGGACGCAGGCAGCATGATCAATTTTTGCCTGGGTTACTGTTGGTGGCCTTTGTATTTAAATATAGCATCGTAGGGCTCTCCCAGTGCATACGCTCGCCTCCGGAACCTCCCCACCTCGCCCACCGGATCCCGCCATGGAGGATCCCGCCATGGATAATCCCTTAGATCCGAGGATCCCACGGGCTGCCTTCTCGCTGCGGCCTACAGCACTGCCGCCTTTGAGCAAAACCCATGTGTGTTTCAGAGGGGATCCATTGCTCTGGAATCACATATCGGTGGCACCGAAGGGCATGCCAGGGCTGCATTTTAGGTGGTGGGCAGCAAGGGCAAATCGGATCGAGGAAGCATCACATCGATTGCAGACAAGTTCGAAGGAGCTGCGCCTGGTGAAGCACAAGGCGGAGGCGCAAGTCGATCTTAGGGGAGAGATGCCGAGGGATGTTAGCATTTGGCAGCGTCGCGTTGATTTCGAGCTGGGGCTAATGGCAGAGATCATATTCACGGAGTCGACTGCGGAGGAAAGATCGCGCCTGCCTGCGGAATGGGATGAGCAGCCGGTGGAACTGTTCAAATGGGCGGTACGAGAAGCCAAATCGCGGAGCCAACTGCGGCGGTAGTGCTGGGCATGCATCGTAGGCGAGGTGAGCTGCCCTCCTTCCCTGCTAGCGATCCAGTGACCTACTCGGTTGCTGCTGCAGTGAACTTGCGGCACCATGGCGGTTTGTAACCATGACAATCACTCCATCTATATGTATTGTATTCCTGTGAAAGTACTTGGTCGTTCAGAAAAAAGATAGTATTTGATTTATCACGAGTTTTTGAATGCTTGGTCGTGACAATCACCCGAAGCCACAACCACAAAGTCACCATCGCTTAATACTTGACGACCGGTCGCACCAACAGATGGTCGGTCAGACCCACGTCTCACCGAAGGGACACGCATTGGCTTGGTCTGACATGTACGACCAGTTACATCACTGACTTGTGCGACCACATTTGAGCTAGTACTTGAGATTTGTGTTCCAGGAAACTAATCGGGAGCCGTTTCGGGCCTCGAAACCAAAACCATCAATTAATCTTTAGCTTGTTCCCATCACATTCCAAAGTAGTACTAGTACCATGCTATAATTAAGTGCAAACCTGTTCACACCTACTATCAAACCTGAACGTGTTCCCACTATGCAGGTTTTAGTACTAGTACTAGTAGGTTATAAAAAGGGGAACTACCTAGCCAAAAAATTACTCTACCTTCCTCCTCATAAGTCTTTCTTGTTCGTCCGTCCTTGCCATGGCCGGTGTGCAGAGCTCTAGGTCGAGAACTAGTAGTTACAAGGGAGCGGCAACCAAGGCCATGGAAAAAAAAGAGAGGGCTCGCCGCCTCGCAGAGGCCTCGAAAGATCTCTCACGGGTAGGCGAGGGCTCCAAGGAGCGCCCTAGCCGCGGAGGTGAACATGTCGAGCTGGTGGTGCTGGAGTTGTTATCCCCCGATGACATGCCCGCTCAGCTCAATAAGCAGAAGGAGTTGACCGATGGCTTGGTGAAGCTGCTGAAGGATAGCCTCGACGACATGCCCGCTGAGCTCAATAACCAGGAGTTGACTGCCGGCTTGGTGAAGCTACTGAAGGAGAGCATTGCCTCCTGTAAGATGGCGACCGGCGAAATCCTGCAACTTCAGGAGGACAAGGCGAAGCTCCACCACGAGCTCGACCTGCTGAAGGAGGAGAACGCCGGCTGGAAGAAGCTGCATGAGAAGAGGAGTTCCTTGGTGAAGATGCTAAATGCCCTCGTCATGGAACAGAAGGAGGAGTTGGCGAATCTCCGCATCGAGCACACGGCTGCTGTCAAGGTACATAATGCGGCCGTGGAAGAGATGATGAATGCTCGCCTCGAGAAATCCCATGTCATGGACAAAACGAAGAAGATGGTGGAGGAGATGGACGTCGTGGAGGCGATGAAAAGCGGTTAGGACTTCGTGGCCAGCAACCCTTCATGCAGTAGAGAGCAGCGCCCCAGACTTGTGTCTGCGTCTTCCTTTTTTTGGCGCGGGGCGGGGGGTAAAATTCCTTCTTCTTTTGCTCATGTGTTTCTTCTTTTTCTTCGGGTGTTTCACCGCATGTGTCACCTTCTCTACGAGGCACGAATAGAACAATGGTAATGATGAGCAGCGCCGTGCGATCGATGACTAGCAAATTAGATCATTTTTTATCGCCATATCGCACTGGGCTGCCGTGTTTCGCGCTCCTCCGTCGTACTAGTACTCCGGTCAAAAACTAGAGTATACCGCACGGTTCTTTTGCTCCTCATCAGGTCGTCGGCAACAACTAGACGAGCAGTCAAATCACAAGGCCCCACCTTCCAGTAGTAATGAGTCGTCAAATCACAAAGGCCCTCGCCTCTCGTCAAACCGACCAGGCGAGACTGCCCCGCCCTCTAGCCTTTTAAATGTACTTTTGTACAGTAGTACTAGTATGGATTGCGCCATGGAGCAAAACTAACAAGATGAAATAAAAGAAAAAAAGGTGGTACATATACAGAGCGCTCGTCGCCAAATTATGCATAGTACTATTAAAAAAGCTAGTACGTGCTTACTAGATGGGGTGCTAAAGTATATTAAAGAAATTAGCATACGTATTTAATTCTTTGACAACTAAACTCCTTCATGCTTTGGGTAAACTTCTCTCATTTCAGTTTTTTTAAATTACTTATCTCATTTAAGTGTTTTGCGCATGTGCCATGCTTAGAGCGTGGTTATAGTATAGCCAATATGATGTTGGCCATATCATATATAGTAGTATATAATGTGAAGAAACGAGTGGTAGTACTACCAACTACAAGATGAACTGTGAGAAATACTAGTATGTACGTACTGAAGAGTTAAAGTAACGAGAAGGAACATAACGTAGTTCTGCTAGGGGCTCAGCACAACACACCCCTCAAATAAAACTAAGCACCCTGAAATTAAACTAAGCAACTAATCCGGTAGACACTGTGTTAGAACCACCAAGAGCAATGACACTGTCACCTTACTCGGACTCCTTGTCCACGTGCTCGACTTCGTCCTTGTCCCTCTTCCTCTTGGCCGATACTTCTTTGCTTGAACCGCACACTTCGCTCTCGCTCTTCATCCAACCCTTGTATATATTGAAACAAAGGTAGGCATCCATTGCAGCGTAGTGGATGTGGTCTCTATCTAGTACATTCCATTGCCATGCAAAATGAAACTTGGGCCGAGGTTTCGTCAGTTTACCATACGAAGGATCAACCATGGCTCCTGCCAGGGTCATCATTGAAGGTTCATGGGAGGACACCAGCCCATTCTTCTAGAGGTCGAAGGGCTGGCCTACAACGAGGCCTATCTGACCTAGGACTCTTCTGTCATTCGTAAAGTCTACAGTAACGAATTTGACTTTGCCGCCCACGAGGAAGTTCTTAAATTCCTCGCACTCAACGTCGGCATGGCATATGTGGTAGACCAAGCACAAGTTATGCACGCAAACCTGGATCACGGCGGGCTTCTTCATCTCTTCCTCCTTTAGATTCTTCTCTTTTTCCAGGACTGTGGCGTACTCAACATCTAGCCCAACGACCCACTCATCATCATTTGACTTTCCGAACATGCGTCTGAAGCGAGCAAGGCATCCTTTCACCGTCGCGGAAGAACGGGTGTAGATGACATCGAACTCATCGCCGGTGATGGTTCTAACCTTGTACTCACCACCGATCTTGGAGATTTGGGACGCCATGGATTTGGGAGGAGGGTTAGGATTAGTGGAACTACTGTAATGTGAAAGGATGGGACGACTAGGAGCTAACTGCCGTAATGTTAAAGGACGGCCAGGGACGAGTAGGAGCAAACTGCTAGCGGTTTTCCGATTGTAAAAATGCTGAGTGGGGCGTGCGAACGATAGGGTAGTGGCTTGCTCGGTGGATAAATTGCTTCATGCACAGTACTAT
Source organism: Thinopyrum elongatum (assembly GCA_011799875.1). Taxonomy (NCBI): domain Eukaryota; kingdom Viridiplantae; phylum Streptophyta; class Magnoliopsida; order Poales; family Poaceae; genus Thinopyrum; species Thinopyrum elongatum. Next base: position 502,760,095 of record CM022298.1, read on the forward strand.
GGGGGCCCAATTAGATGTCATGTCTACTAGACGCCCAATTAAATGGCTTCATGCATCTGCGTGTTCGCACGTCAAGCGTCGAGAAAATTATAGGTGATACGAAGCTTTCCATGCTCCCATGATACGGGCTTCCAAGAGCCCTTAGATCTGAGATTGAACGGTTGCATGGCATGATTCTAGACCTATGGGTGAATATCCTATCCTGGAGGGTTATTCTGCAAATTTTCAGCAACTTAGCATGCGACCGTTCGATCCCAGATTCAAGGGCTGTCAGCAGCCCGTATCATGGTCGCGACTACCACGACCGTCGCCTCGCTCGCGCGGTCGAGCCCTTGGAGATTTCAGACGACTATAAATGGGCATTTTTTTGCCTACTTCACATGCATGAAACTACTTCCTCCGTCCAGGTGCGTTAGGCTATCTGATGTTGGCATGGCACCTGTATACCATTGAGGGGATCAGGGGAGACTCACCCCCATCGTAGCATGATACATATCTATCGTATCTACTTTTCCTAATGCTTTTCCTCTTGTTTTGGACTCTAATTTATACGATTTGAATGAAACTAACCTGGACTGACGCTGTTTTCAGCAGAACTGCCATGGTGTTATTTTTGTGCAGAAATAAAAGTTCTCGGATTGGAACGAAACTTTGCGAGGATTTTTTATTCAATAAATAAGAATTTCTGGAGCCAAGAACTACCAGAGGGGGGCACCTGGGTGGGCACAACCCACCAGGGCGCCCCCGCCCCTCCAGGCGCGCCCAGGTGGGTTGTCCTCACCTGGTGGCCCACAGACTCCAACCCTGATGCTATAAAATCACATATTTGGAGAAAAAAATCAGGGAGAAAGAATTATCGCATTTCATGAGACGGAGCCGCCGCCACCTCCTGTTCTTCATCGGGAGGCCAGATCTGGAGTCCGTTTGGGGCTCCGGAGAGGGGGATCTTCGATCTTTGTCATCACCAACCCTTCTCCATCGCCAATTCCATGATGCTCCCCACCGGGAGTGATTAATTCCTTCATAGGCTCGCTGGTCGGTGAGGAGTTGGCTGAGCTTCATCATGTAATCGAGTTAGTTTTGTTAGGGCTTGATCCCTAGTATCCATTATGTTCTGAGATTGATGTTGCTATGACTTTGCCATGCTTAATGCTTGTCACTTTGGGCCCGGGTGCCATGATTTCAGATCTGAACCATTTATGTTATCACCATTATATCTATGTTCTAGATCCAATCTTGCAAGTTATAGTCACCTACTATGTGTTATGATCCGGCAACCCCGGAGTGATAATAGTCGGGACACTTCCCGGTGATGACCGTAGTTTGAGGAGTTCATGTATTCACTATGTGTTAATGCTTTGTTCCGGTTCTCTAGTAAAAGGAGGCCTTAATATCCCTTAGTTTCCAATAGGACCCCACTGCCACGGGAGGGTAGTACAAAAGATGTCATGCAAGTTCTTTCCATAAGCACGTATGACTATTTACGGAATACATGCGTACATTATATTTATGAACTGGAGCTAGTGCCGTATCGCCCTAGGTTATGACTGTTATATGATGAATATCATCCAATGAATTCACCGATCCAATGCCTACGAATTTCTCTCATATTGTTCTTGCTAAGTTACTACTGTTATTGTCACTGTTGCACTTGCTACAAAATCATTGTTATCACTGTTATCGTTACTATTGCTGTTGCTACTACTATCAAAACTATCATCCTACTTTGCTACTGATCACTTTGCTGCAGATAATTAATCTCCAGGTGTGGTTGAATTGACAACTCAGTTGCTACTACTTGCAAATATTCTTTGGCTCCCCTTGTGTTGAATCAATAAATTTGGGTTGAATACTCTACCCTCGAAAACTGTTGCAATCCCCTATACTTGTGGGTTATCAAGACCTTTTTCTGGCGTCGTTGCCGGGGAGCATAGCTATATTTGTTGAGTCACTTGGGATTATTATCAAACTATCACTATGAAGAATCTGAAGGATGCTAAGACTAAGATTTTTCCCTCTAAGACGAGGGGAGGTAAGGAACTGCCATCCAGCTCCGCTTTAGATTCACCTTCTGTTATAAGTAGACTTGCAACACCACCACATGCTATCAATTCTGATATGTCGCTAGTTATTGATGATGCTACTTCTGCTATGAATGCTACTCATGATGATGCTAGTACCTTGCTTGATGATAATGTGCCACTAGGTGAATTTCTTGATGAACAACTTGCTAGAACTAAAGCTTTTGAGAATGCTGAAACTGATGAAATTGTTGAAACTGATGAAGAGCTTGAAACTGAAAATCTTGAAACACCTATTAGACCTAGCTCTCCTAGATATGAATTGCCAAAAATACCGGAAGGTTATGTTATGGATGAGGAGACAACTAGAGACATTCTTGCTTGTAAGGATAGAGATGATATGAAAAAATTATTATGCAAGTATAAAGAAAAGACTTTGAATGCTAGAATGAAATGTGATCCTAAGTTTGCTACTTCACCTATCTTTGTTGATGACAAGGATTATGAATTCTCTGTCGACCCAGAGTTAATTACTTTGGTTGAATCTGATCCTTTTCATGATTATGAAACTGAAACTGTTGTGGCACATCTTACTAAGTTAAATGACATAGCCACTCTATTTGCTTATGATGAGAAAATTTGCTACTATTATATTCTCAAATTATTTCCGTTCTCATTAAAGGGTGATGCTAAGGCTTGGTACAATACTCTTGCTCCTGGTTGTGTGCGTAGTCCCCAGGATATGATTTATTACTTCTCTGAAAAATATTTTCCTGCTCATAAGAAACAAGCTGCTTTACAGGAAATATTTAACTTTGCGCAAATTGAAGAAGAGAGTCTCCCACAAGCTTGGAGGAGGCTTCTCCAATTGCTTAATGCTTTGCCTGATCATCCTCTTAAGAAAAATGAAATACTTGATATCTTCTATAATGGACTAACTGATGCTTCTAGGGATTTCCTAGATAGTTGTGCTGGTTGTGTTTTCAGGGAGCGAACTGTTGAACAAGCTGAAGAATTATTGTATAACATATTGAAAATTTATGATGATTGGACTCTTCCCGAACCACCACTCAAACCTACTCCGAAGAAGAGGGGTATCTTATATCTCAGTCCTGAAGATATGCAAGAGGCAAAGAAATCCATGAAGGAAAAAGGTATTAAAGCAGAGGATGTTAAAAATTTACCACCTATCGAAGAAATGCATGGGCTTGAAATACCACCACCACCTAAGGTGGTAGAGGTAAATTCTTTACTAAAGTTCGATGAAGGTGATATTCCTTATAATAAACATCCTAGTCAATGCCTTTATGAGTTTGATAATTACATTAGAAAGCAAGATCACTTCAATGCAAATGTTATGAAACAATTGAAATACAATTCTGATATGATTGCTCGCTTGAGTGACTTGTTATTTAGAATCTCAAATGATGTTAGAGGTGTGGGAAAACATGCTTCTATGGTTCAAACTCAATTAGAACAAGTTGCTAAATCTCAAAGAGAGTTGCTAGATGAAATGAATAATAATATCAATGATCATGCTGTTAGAGTAATGACTAGAGGAGGTAGAATGACTCAGGAACCACTTTATCCTGAGGGACACCCAAAAAGAATTGAACAAGACTCTCAAAGAGTTGACACTGATGTACCTAGTCCTTCTAAAAATAAAAAGAAGAAAAATGATAGGACTTTGCATGCCTCTAGTGAACCTGAAGTTGAAAAACCTCCTGATAATGATAATGAAGTCTCTATCTCTGATGCTGAAACTCAATCTGGTAGTGAACACCCACCTTCTGATAATGAAAAAGACAATGATGATATTCATGAAGCCACTCAAACAAATAATAAAGAACCAGACAATGATGTTGAGATAGAACCAGCAGCTGATCTTGATAACCCACAAACCAAGAATAAAAGATATGATAAAAGAGACTTTGTTGCTAGAAAACACGGTAAGGAAAGAGAACCGTGGGTTCAAAAACCTATGCCCTTTCCATCTAAGTCAACCAAAAATAAAGATGATGAAGAATTTGAACGCTTTGCTGAAATGCCGAGGCCAGTCTTTTTGCGTACTCGCTTGACTGATATCTTAAAAATGCCTCCTTATGCAAAGTACATGAAAGACATCATCGCCAATAAGAGAAAAATACCTGAAGCTGAAATTTCCACCATGATTGCTAATTATACTTTTAAGGATGGAGTACCTAAAAAACTTGGAGATCCGGGAATACCAACTATACCTTGCTCCATCAAAAGAAATTATGTGAAAACTGCTTTATGTGATTTAGGAGCTGGTGTTAGTGTTACGCCTTTCTCTTTATATAAAAGACTTGATTTGAATAAACTCACACCTACTGAAATATCTCTGCAAATGGCTGATAAATCAACTGCCATACCTATCGGTATTTGTGAGGATGTGCCCTTTGTTGTTGCTAATGTTACTATCTTAACTGACTTTGTTATACTTGAGATGCCCGAGGATGACAACATGTTGATTATCCTTGGTAGACCCTTCTTGAATACGGCAGGGGCCGTTATTGATTGCAATAAAAACAAGGTCACTTTTCATATCAATGGTACCGAGCATATGGTGCACTTTCCGAAGAAACAATTCCAAGTGAATGGTATTAATGTTATTGAAAAATCTCCGACAATCACTATTGGAAGTTTTCAACTACCTCTACCTACTGCCAAAAAGAAAGATGAAATGCTTATTGTTGGGGACATCCATATCCCCATTGAGGTAACTTAGTGTTTTACGAAAGTTCTTCAGTTTCATGCTAATCGGAAGTGGTTGTAAATAAGACTTGATCAACCTTATTAATAAATCATTTTTGAGAGGTATGAAGTTGATGAATTTAGTGAGCACTACCTTCTGTCCCTACCTTTTGTTTTCTGTTTTTATTAGTTAAATAAAATAAAATGCCATGCTTGCCTGTTTCCTGAGTTTTCCGTGCAATAAAAAATGACCCAAAAATAAAAGTTCTCAGAATGCTCTGAAAATTTAATACGATTTTTTCTGAATATTTAAGAATTTTTGGTGCAAATAACATCAGCGGGAGGTGCTCCAGGTGGGCACAACCCACCTGGGTGCGCCAGCACCCCCAGGCACGCCCTGGTGGGTTGTGGTCCCCACATGGGCCCCCTCAGTTATCCCTTCACTCCATATCATCACCTGCCTCCAGAAAAAAATCACCATTGCTCTCTCTCTCTCGTGTTCTTGCTCTCAAACCCACGGATTTTGATCTCTTTGCTCGAAGCTCTATTTTTGAAACTGTTTTGGGGGATTGTTGCTTGGTATGTGACTCCTCCATTGGTCCAATTAGTTTTTGCTTTAGTGGTTTATATTTGGAATAATTAGTGACTCTTGGTGCTGCTGTAGAGGAGCTTGCATGTTGAATTCTTAGAGTTCTAAGTAGTTTGAATGCTTGATATGGCCTCTATGCATCCCTATGAGTAGTTGCTATCAATCTTGTAAAGTTTTGTTGATAAAAATTTGTGACCCAAAAATTTTCAGAAAATTGTACGCGAATATGATGAACCTCTTTGGAAGGAGTTCTTCGAGGCGGAGGTCCTCAGAGGCATCTTCTAGTAGCAGCTCCGTTCGCCGGTCTTATGTTGAACCAAGTGAAAATTCCATTCGAGATGCCGCCACCAAATCAAGTTTATGGCCATGCAATGATTACATGGAGCGTGTGGGCATTAAAGAAGAATTTGAGCAATATGTTCACAATGCCGAGCTCGGTCCCTACATTGCAGATAAGTGCAACCAACACCTCAGCCTCACTGAATCATTTACCAAAGAATTTAAATTCCATCCTCGTGAGTCCAGAGTATCATTTAAACTATATGACAATTCATTTACTACACCTCTAGAGACATTTTCTAATCACTGCAAAATTCCATTTTGGGGTTCATTAGACAAGCCACCATGGTTGGAGTTTGAGATATTCTTGACTAGCCTTTGCTATGGTGAGACTAGAGGAGTGACTCAAGGAAGAATAAAGAGCATTCACTTTCCCTCAATCCAATACTTTGCACTATTTAATGGAAAATGCATTGTAGGCAAACAAGATTGTAGTACACATTGTGCTCCAGACTTGAGCCTTATCCGCACCGCTCTCACCGGTGACAAAAGTTACAACCTTGGAGCGATAGTGGCACATAGATTGCAACACAACACTGGTAGTGGATATTTTTATGGTGGGATTTATGCCACGCGCTTAGCAAGAGAGCTAGGTGTTTCACCTTGGCCTTATGACCCCATCTTACCCGCGCCATACCTTGACTTCGATGCTATGAAACATCATAAGATCCTTAGTGGTGAACCCCATAATTTTACTTATAACATGTTGTTTAATAAAAGGTCCGTTGTGGACACCTTTTTACCTGCACCTGCTCTCTTTGATGTTCACAGCAAGGGAAGATATTATGTTCTTGAGAGCGAGGCCCGAGCACATAACGTGGCAGTTGTGGCTGCACGACGGGCTGAGACATCTGCACCTAGAGCCTCCATGAGCTATCACTCTGACCATTATGCAGGCTACTGATGGAGATTACCAAGTTAGGCCAAAAGCCTAAGCTTGGGGGAGTACGTATTTCCACCGACATTACATTCAAGTTCACACATTTCATACCAGTTGTCGGTGTCCACACTTTTTCATTGTATTATCCATGTTAGATTTATTTTTTCGCCTTCTTCTTGTGTGTTTAAAAAAAACTTTGAGAAAATACAAAAATATTTCCAGCTTCTTTCTAGTATAACTAGTTGTAGTATTTAAAAAGAAAACACAAAAAGATTTTGTTGTTCTTCTTTTTGCTTGTTGGGAGCTCTCCCGTGTAAATAGTTTTTCTTGTTTTTGTTTTTTCTTTCTTAAATTTGCTTTCTTTCAGAAAACCAAAAACTCCAAAAATATTTCAGTATGTTTCTCTGAATTTCTTTTTATTTAGTCGTACCGAGGAGAAGACTATGATGAAAATGTTGATTGGCTCTCATATGCATTGTTGTTGATCTAATAGAGAGCATGTATTACCTTGTTTTCTTCTTTTTGAATAAAATGTTTGCAGATTCCAGCTTGGTCCATGGCACTCTTGCACTATTATTATTTTCATATCGTTCGTTCATGCAAGTGAAAGGCAATAATGACGATATTTGATGAACTAGCTGTGGCAGAGAGAAACGGGTATGAACTCAACTTGTTCTGTTTTTGTAAATATGTTTAACCTAGTATCCATGATTCAGCTCATTATGAGCAAACATGTTTGCAATAACCCTTAGAGATTATAGTTTCTCATGTCATGCTTAAGTAGCTAGGAGTGGGTAATGATTTATCTTGGATGTCAACATTGCGTTAAAATAATTGTGATGTAGTATGATGATATGGTATCCTCCTCTGAATGTTCGGGTGGCTTGACTTGGCACATGTTCATGCATGTAGTTGAATCAAAACCAACATAGCCTTTATGATATTTATGTTCATGGTGTTCATATCCTAATCATGCTAGTATCCAATGTTACTTATGCAAAATGAATGTTCATGAGCGTTTTCGCTCTCTAGCTGGCCGCTTCTCAACCTAATTGCTAGCCTTCGCCTGTACTAAGTGGGAATTCTGCTTGTGCATCAAAAAACTGAAAACCAAGTTATTCCAGATGAGTCCACCATACCTACCTATATGCGGTATTACCCTGCCATCCTAAGTAAATTTACATGTGCCACCTCTAAAAAAACTTCAAATAAATATCCTTTTTGTGTGCCTGGATTGTTCATAGAGCAACAGGAGGTAGTCAGTATCTTCCATGTTAAGCGAGTTATTCTCATGATGAGTGTTTATTCACTCGTCCTTGCACGAGAGGGGCGGTAATAGGGATTCCCAGTCCCGAATTCAAATTGCAAATAATTAAACAAAACTCCCCCAGGAATGTTGTTGGTATGGACGGCACCCATTGTTTCGGACAAGCCATGGAGTGTGATTGTTGGTGGAGGGGGAGTAAACCTTTACTTTTATCGCTTGGGAACCGCCACTAATGTGTTTAGCATGGAAGATACCGATAACTAACGGTCGCGAAGTAAATAAGAAGGGTGCATTTCTCAAAATTTCAATTACCTCTGTTTTAAAATTTGAGCTCTGGCACCTATGCAAATCATTGCTTCCCTCTGCGAAGGGACTATCTATTTACTTTTATGTTGTGTCATCACCTTCTCAAATAAGCGCCAGAACCTGAGAGCACTATTGTCATCCTCATGCATTCTGTATAGCTAATGTTGGGTGCATCATGATTGGATCTTTTCTACCATGAATTACAATGTTTAGTCGCTGCTTGAACTTTGGAGGTGCTCTGCATTTATGTTTTGCGGTCTCAGAAAGGGCTAGCGAGATACCACTATTGTCATATTATATCATGGTTGCTTTGACAAAGTGTTGATTGTTTGAGATATCTTATTATTGCTCGCTAGTTGATTATGCCATTGTTATGAGTTAATATATTTTTTAAGAGTTATTTGTCAACATGGTTAGTTATAATCTTTGCTAAAAACCTGGGTGCTACTTAAGCTTATTTATGTAAACAAGAGCAAAAGAGTTCGTAAAAGTTTTTATTTTTAACTTTCAATTTATCAACTGAATTGCTTGAGGACAAGCAAAGGTTTAAGCTTGGGGGAGTTGATACGTCTCCGTCGTATCTACTTTTCCTAACACTTTTCCTCTTGTTTTGGACTCTAATTTGCACGATTTGAATGAAACTAACCCGGACTGACGCTGTTTTCAGTAGAACTACCATGGTGTTGTTTTTGTGTAGAAATAAAAGTTCTCGGAATGGAATGAAACTTTTTGGAGAATTTTTATGGAATAAAAGAAAAATATTGGAGCCAAGAACCACCGGAGGGGGGCCCATGGGTGAGCACAACCCACCAGGGCGCCCCCCCTCCAGGCGCGCCCAGGTGGGTTGTGCCCACCTGGTGGCCCCGCATAATCCAACCCTGATACTATAAAATCACATATTTGGAGAAAAAAATCAGGGAGAAAGAATTATCATGTTTCACGAGACGGAGCCGCCGCCACCTCCTGTTCTTCATCGGGAGGCCAGATCTAGAGTCCGTTTGAGGCTCCGGAGAGGGGGATCTTCGATCTTCGTCATCACCAACCCTTCTCCATCGCCAATTCAATGATGCTCCCCACCGGGAGTGAGTAATTCCTTTGTAGGCTCGCTGGTCGGTGAGGAGTTGGATGAGATTCATCATGTAATCGAGTTAGTTTTGTTAGGGCTTGATCCCTAGAATCCATTATGTTCTGAGATTGATGTTGCTATGACTTTGCCATGCTTAATGCTTGTCACTTTGGGCCCGGGTGCCATGATTTCAGATCTGAACCGTTTATGTTATCACCATTATATCTATGTTCTAGATCCGATCTTGCAAGTTATAGTCACCTACTACGTGTTATGATCCGGCAACCCCGGAGTGACAATAGTCGGGACACTTCCCGGTGATGACAGTAGTTTGAGGAGTTCATGTATTCACTATGTGTTAATGCTTTGTTCCAGTTCTCTATTAAAAGGAGGCCTTAATATCCCTTAGTTTCCAATAGGACCCCGCTGCCACGGGAGGGTAGGACAAAAGATGTCATGCAAGTTCTTTCCATAAGCACGTATGACTATTTACAGAATACATGCCTACATTATATTTATGAACTAGAGCTAGTGCCGTATCGCCCTAGGTTATGACTATTATATGATGAATATCATCCAACAAATTCACCGATCCAATGCCTACGAATTTCTCTCATATTGTTCTTGCTAAGTTACTACTGTTATTGTCACTGTTGCACTTGCTATAAAATCATTGTTATCACTGTTACCGTTACTATTGTTGTTGATACTACCTTCAAAACTATCATACTACTTTGCTACTGATCACTTTGCTGCAGATAATTAATCTCCAGGTGTGGTTGAATTGACAACTCAGCTGCTAATACTTGCAAATATTCTTTGGCTCCCCTTGTGTCGAATCAATAAATTTGGTTTGAATACTCTACCCTCGAAAACTGTTGCGATCCCCTATACTTGTGGGTTATCATAGCACCGCAGTAATAATGATAATGAAAAGTCAAATCACAGGGCCCCACCTATCCAGCAGTAACGAGCCATCAAATCACACAGCCCTATGTTTGCAGCAGTAAGTTCAATCTGTTACTCCCTCATCTTCTCGCCTCTCTGTCGAACCGACTAGGCGGAACTGCCCCGCCTACGGCGCAGGAAAAGCCTCACCCTCGACATTTAAATATAATTTTGTATCCATGGATTGCGCCATGGATCAAAGCTAGAAGAAAATGGCCGTACACATGTATACAACACGCCCGTGGCATTCGCGTCGCACCCCAGACGGTCGGTCGGTCTGGCACACCGCTCACCGAATGGAACGCTCGTCATATTGCATTTGCACACACATGTGGGACCGCAATTGAGAACTGACCATAGGCACACTCCACCATCCCTGCAAGTCAGCTAAGTTAATAGAAGAGAGAGACGAGCGATAGTACTGGAGCAGTGTTGTACACACGTCGGTGCCTGGACGATACCTGCACGACACGGGAGATCAGTTAGTCCATGCATGTGACCAGACTCCAGCAGATGGCTGGATTGGCTATCGTCTACATATCATGCAAGTTGTGTTGTACAGGGCTGTAGTTCTGATGAGAAATCTAAAAAAAAGGTTTTTTGTCATCTCGCAATATTAGGTGTCATGTGCTTCGGATCACTGCGAGGGTTAAACAGCGACAACTGTGTTCCTCCAAGGCGATGGTCATTGGGGGGCACATGCACGAAGACTACTACTCGGCTGCCATCTAGGTCAAGCCAGCTATGTTAATTAGGACATCTATCGATTGACCGCTTTTCTATGAGTTTGTCTTTAATTTGAGCTTTGATCCTCGTCTAGTTTGTCCGTCGGGATTCATGTTGTCTCCTTGGGCCAGTGAGGTTATGGTTTCTTGTCATGTGGCATTTTTTGTGTTATGTTAATCCGGTGCTTCAGATAAAATGACGACAACTGCGCCTCCAGGGCACGTGCATGAAGACTTCTCGACAGTCATTGACGAGGTCAAGCCGGCTCCGGTAGAAAAAATAAAACTACTCCACTATATAGGCAGGAGCCTCCGCGCTTGCTTGCTAGTGTTGCTCTCTTCACACTCTCTCGTCCTCTCCAGATCTAAACACGACAGCGGTGGCCACACTCTCTCTCTGCTCACCGCTGGTCACAGATCCGGCCGGATCCCCTCCGCCAGGGAAGGTGAGAAGGTGCAATGTTCAAGCGGTCATCCTCGGCGACGGTTCTGACCCACTGCCGGCGCATCCTGATTAGTGTGCCTTGCCATTCTCTCCCACGCAGTGCCGATTGTGGAGGGCCTCCGACCCCTTCTTCCTCGCTGCCATACGTAGTGCAGGCAGATCTGGCCTTCCGCCACCCACCTACCAACATCCGGGCGACCCTCAGGTAAAACTTCCTTTGAAACCGGCCTTGCTCTACTGCCCCAGCTCCTCACGTCGCTGCATTTGTATTTTTACTACTTCTCAGCCCTCCTCGTAGATAGGATCGATCGACTGTTTGAAAGCCACCTAAATTTTTACTGTTAAGAGGTAAAACTACTTCATGCAGTCGAATCTAGTATTACTACTTCATGCAGTCGAATCTAGTACTACTTGGTTCAAATAGGGAAGAAAGGGGGTGGGGGTGGGGGGAGATTTGTTACCTGATTCTGGGACTTGGTCGAAAGAGGAAATAATGGGTGCGAAAAGTAGCAAAGACTGGCTATCCAACTGGTCTGTTGGTCTAATAGGGAAATAAAGGGAAACGCAGTGCAAACTCGATATAGACCGATCTATTGGTTGAAAAAGGAAACAAAGTGGGGACTGGGGGACAAGTCAACAGAGTATGTTCGGCACTAGATTTGCTGGCCTCTCACAGTAAAAGGTGGCTATAACGAACAAAAATGGGACCAACCAGATATCCTGTTTGGATGTTTGTTGCCCCGAGCCCCTCTTATGTAATGCCACTGGTAAAATGTAGCAGTCCCACTGTTAAAGTAAGGACACGTTAAACCAATGTTGTTTTCAATGTAATGCCTCCAGTAATATGAATCAATGGCACTGTTTTTCATGTCCTGCTAAATTCCCCATTAACATAAGTTGCTCCTTTTTGTTAGAAATGCAACTGCCCTGGTCCGCCTACCCTCCCGTTCCCAAATACCAACTCTTTAGCAGCTGTTAATGTAATGTTGCTGGTAAAATGAAGCAATGGCATCATTAAAGTAATGTTGTATTTAACGGTTGTCATAGTTAATCCTAAAACCCACACTAATATCAAGTAATGCTGCTGCTTTAGAAATTTCTAGTATCCTTGTAGGATCGCCATTTAGATAAGGAACATGCTTCTTTTCATTTGATGTATGTTTCATCACTTGTTAGTCACCCTCCTTTCCACCTTTTTGTGCAAACAGAGATACATTTCACGCTTGATCTTAGCTGAACTACACAAAATGATATCCAAATTCCATAGATTTTTTTTATATCAAAAGAGGGGGATTCCTTCGATTTCATTAAAGAAACCCAACCATAGAGAACCATTATCTGACAACATCTTAGTGTAAACGGGCAGCTATGCAACTACTACTAGAACGGACTGAGTACTAGCAGGAGACAAGTTCTCCACATAAGCTAGGCAGGTAGGGGGACGCAGCCCCAGCTCGACCAAGTTTGGATTACAACCCAAAAGCTACCACAGAAACATCAGGGGGGAAGATAGGGACTGAAAGAGCCAGCTTCAGCATGCCAGTCTAACCACCCCCGGCCTCCATCCTTGCGACGCACGGTACACCTCGCTTGCCACCTACTCGACCCTAGTGCCACTGATAAAATGAAGTAATAATACAGTTAAAATAGAGTCACTGCCCTCTCTATCATTTCATTTCCAATGTAGATAAAGAAAGTACTTATCTTTGTTAGTATATGTTTTATCAACTAGTCCCTTTGTTAATGTTTAAGTGTTTCTGCAAACTGGGGTGCTTAATTTTAGTTGATCTGCACAAAAATAGAGATTGGAATGTCTCAAGGACCCTCCTTGTACTACCGCTGTACACTGATGTTCATCACTGGCAGAAGGTGTATCGGGGAGAATTGGGTCGATTTCTAGGATGAGGCCTACCGTATGAGGCGTCGCACGGCCCATCTCGCCCTCGCAGCATGGCATACTGTGATACTATCGCAATCTTTTCCCATTAAGAAAATGAAGCTTCTTCTATTTACTAATGTATTTTTCATCAACTAGTGCCACTATAATGTAATCATGCTTTTTCACTACTAGGGAAAACCTTATACACAGAAGCTTACCAGTAGTGTGGGTCAAAACAATGCGCTGCTGCTACCTACCAGTAGCGCTGTGTATACAAGCCCTCTACTACTACATAAGTAGCAGTAGCGCGGCCCAGGTAAAAAGCGCTACTACTATAACTGCCACACCGTTGCCGGCAGGCTAGGTATAGTAGTAGCGCTGGTCTACAACCAACACTACTGCTATTGGTCTTAGCAGTAGTGCTTTTCCAGGCCCCGCGCTACTACTATGGGTGCCTTATCCCCAAATTTTCCTCCCCCACGCCCGACCATCTTCTTCCTCCCCTCACTCCCCGCTGCCTCACTCCTCCGCCGCCGCCGCATTGCCATCGCCACCGCATTGCCACCGCCGTCCTCCCTCCTCCTTCCTCGGTATGCCCTCCTCCTCCCACCGCGCCCTCCTTCCTCCTCCTCTGGCCAAGCCCTCTGCCGGCAGCCCTCCTCCCACCGCCCCCTCCCCCTCCTCCTCTCTCCTCCCTCCTCCCTCCTCCCACCGCCCTCCTCCCCCTCCTCCTCTCTCCTCCCTCCTCCTCCTCCCTCCTCCCACCCCTCCTCCTCCATCTCTCCAAACCCTAAACTATTTTTTACTGTTCTTGTATAATGTAGTTTTTTTACTGTTTTTAGTAAGTGTTTAATAGAATTCGTAAGAAAATTAATTATTTTTATTTATAGTAAGTGCTTAGTTGAACTAGTTGAATTAATAGAACTAGTTTATTTTTAGTAAGAAAATTTAGGTATATGAGATTTGATGATCTAATTAAAATTTTACTATAAAACTAGTTTATTTTTAGTAAGAAAATTAATAGAACTAGTTTATTTTTAGTAAGTGCTTAGTTGAACTAGTTGAATTTATGTCATTATCACTTTGTCATCAAAGAATGCTATATGAGATTTGATGATCTAATTAAAATTTTACTCGGTGGAATATGCAGGCTTTGTAGAGTCGTGTCTCCCTGAAGTGATCGTCATCCGAGCTACCTCTACTTCCTCTACAGCTGAGTCGGTGAGCTAAAAGTCCACCTCCTCCTTCTCCACTCCTCGGTGTTGAATAGAGTAGAACTAGGGTATTTAGTTATGCGTCTTAACCAAATGAAATGTTCATGTTATAAGATATATTGAAATGTTTTTGTCAATATTGAACCATTGAAATGCAATGAGCACCAGTTTATGCTCATGTGCGAAGTGTTGATTAATTTCCGAGTGGCCTATGTTTTGCCGGAGTGTTTATTCATTTCCGCTCCGGCAAATTTCAGGCGCTCGATATGTCCTTTTTTAGCAAAGGTCATGCCGGATTTTTTCATGAATTTAAGCATGAATTGTGCTAGAATATGTAGGAAATATCGAGTGCCCCGGATTTTCTAGAAAGATAATTAAACGACATTTCGAGTTGACTTTAAGTTTGTCGGGACTCCACCATATATGAGAGAAGAAGAATGCCGACTGTTGTCGTGGGGGTCGTTCGTCCTCTTCCTTCTCGTGATAGACCTTTTGGTAATGCATGGGAGGGAGGAGAAGAACGACCATCACCGACAGTCGCAAATGTCAGAGAGGAATCAGTGAGGGAGAGTCTCCACCATATATGAGAGGACGAAGAATCCCGACTGTTGTCGTGGGGGTAGCTTCTCCTTCGTTCCTGTGTGCTAGACAATTTGGTGTAATGCACTCGGGAACAAAAGGAGGAGCTACCATCACCGACGGTCGAATATATACACCACGTGAGCTGAGAGTTTTCAAGAAAATACTCGACAGACCGATAGTCAACCCATGATGAATAATAATGATCTAATTTAGTTTTTGTAGTACATATATTTAATTGTACAAGTTTAATCTTTGAATTATGAACATAGGAAATGTTGTCTATGTCGTCGTCGGACGACGAAAGTCTCCCGACGGAGTGCGACTGCTGCGGTGACGACCGGGGTCTGTGCGACAGGCCTCACCTGGTAGAAGGTCGGTGCTTCAGCATTAAGCTCCAGGAGACCTTCGATGTTGAAATGGTACGCAACGACGACAAGTGTTTTTTTCGTAATTAAGCACGTCTTCTGCTTCTTCAACGTGTAATTTTCATCTTTTACAATTCAACTAGCTTTTCCCATGCCATGCAAGATGCTATGTCTTGGAGAGGATGGATTTTGAAGATCATGAAAGTATGGAAACAAAGATAATTCACCTAAGGACCCATCATGGTATGGATTTTGATGTAAATCTATACAATTCTGAGAGCGTAACCCATTTTGGTTCCCCGAATTGGGAAGCACTTTGCAAGACGTATGATTTTCATGAGGGTATGCTTATCACCATGGATCTTGGTGATCCTGACATCGGCGAAGACAATATGGACATTTGGGTCCTTGTTGATACACTTCCAATTCTACCGCTATGTGAGTTTCTCAAACATAGTTATTAAGTAATTTATATTATTTATTTCAAAATAGTTGACAGGTTATTTCCATTGATAGCTTATTTTCATTCTTCAAAGAATGTGCGGAAGATGGTAGACAGAACCTACTACACCGATGGCTCAGAATTAACTTATCAGGAGAAAAATCATCTGATCCCATTTATTAATGATATTGAGAATTACAATATCTATTATCAAACTCCTGCACATTATGGTCAATATGTGCCACTAGTGCACATGTTGAACTACGGTAACATCCATGGAGATGTCATGTTAAGAATTTTTACTATTACGACATCCGTGCATCTTTTGCATAAATTCTTCTAAAACTCAACTACATTGCTAACTACGAAGTTATTACTATGTTTTTCAATAGAAAATCCCGAAGGATTGTGTGCCTCATCTGATGTTTCCGAAAGGTCACCTTGATGTTATGAACTTACGGCCAGGTCATCCTACGCATCACTGCTGTTCATACCGGATTTCTAAAACCGATGAAGACATGACAATCAAAGATTGGAAAAAATGTATGGTCAATTGTAGGGAGCTACTTGGAAGCAACATTGTGCGAAGCGCAAGAATTGGAGACAGGATAATCTCCATTCTCCATAATGGAGAGTCAGGGCCTATGTTGTTTTATGCTATTTTACCTAAGAGAGGATAGTAGGTCCTATGAGAGAGGAGTTGGTCCTAGGTATAATGTGTTATTATGTGCTACAACGTGTTAGAGTTGATGATGATGAGGAGGAGTTATGATTATGACTAGTGACCAACTTGCTATATGATGTCTCATTGATGAAAATGATGATCATGAGGAGTTGTTATATGACAATGATGTATTATGATGATAAGTTGTTAATGATATGATGATGATGATTTATTATATCATTGGGTGAAAGAACCGCAGATTAGTTTCAAGTGGATGGATCCATCCACTTGAAACTAGTCCACAGTTCTTTCACCCAGTGATGTAATAACTCATTATGATGTAAAAACAATCTCCAAATTGCTACTGTATGAAAACTTGTATAATGGTGCATGAATACGACATAAAATGAAAAAGAAATAGAATACGCAATAATAGTAGTAGCGCGGGCACAGAAGCGCGCTGCTAGTATTTACCAATAGCGCTTTCTGCAAAACGCGCTACTACTAAGTACGTATAGCAGTAGCGTGTGTAGACCAACGCTACTGCTAACCTTTAGCTGTAGCACCGTATCAGTAGCGCGGCACCCCGCGCTACTGATAGGCCAAAAACCAGCGCTACTGCTAGGCTTTTCCCGAGTAGTGTTTCATTATCTGTGCAAACAGAGTTATTCAGCTACATTTTTGTGGAACTGCACAAATGTACGGATGGAACAAGCATGTATGCAGAGTGCGACGTGCCAATATCTACCATAAACATGGCTTGGAAAAAGCACAGATGCTCTGATGGTTCCGATGCTTGGATGGTTCCTCAAGTTCTTGCCGACCCGCTGGAGAATATTTTAATCTGCCAATGTTTGGCTTGCACATTTTTTAGGGGACACTTTCCTTGTTTCAATGTTGCAGCAAATCCTCTAATCAAATAGCAGTAGCTTATATTGGCACTTTTCTAGGGAGTTCTCTTTTCTGAAAGAAGAACCAATCGATTTATCTTTATGTGTAGATATTTTCACAACTTTGTTTTAGTTTGAGAGCTCTTTTAGGGTGATTGGCGTAGTACTCGGAGCTATACCCAGTAGCCAGCACACTAAGCATGAGCAGATGGAAGATTAGGTCTAGTGTGAAGCTTACCTTAAATCTTACCGCCGCCGTTGAGGCGAGGCGAGCGGCGACGAAACCGTGGAGAATGGCGGGGAAGCGATGTCGCGCCAACCAACCTCCTCTTGCGGTTGGAGAACGAATACTCCGGTGGCTCCGGCTTGCACTGCACCCTCACGAACGGCACACAGTACTTGATCGATTCGTCATCCTCCGGATGCTCGACCCTCGATCTGTACGCCCACCACATCCGCCTGACTTTTCTCTCGGGCGAATCTATCTGCTCCATCGCCCAGACGAGATACTCGATGAACTCGAAGGACTGCGGCATGACTGCCACCGGGGAGTACATCGCCGCCCTCATCGCCTTCGTCTCGCTCTTTCTCATACATTCCCACATGGCCCTCACCGTCCCCGCAATCTCCCACTTGTTCTCAAACCAAGTAAGGATCTCCTTCAACCTGGCTAACTTCACGTGCTTGCCGCCGGCGATCTCCACAATTCGCTTCTGCATCCTCTCCATCGATGTGCTTCTGAGAGGTGCAGTGCTGGCTTTGGAAGATGAGAGGAGAGACGATGGTCTAGCAATGGAGAAGAGGGAGAGGCGAGATGGTGGTTTTGCAATGGAGAAGATGGAGAGGTGAGACGGTTGTTTTGGAATGGGGTAATGGAGAGGAGAGGGGGTGGTTTTGCAATGGAGAAGAGGGAGAGGAGCGTGCAGCTGCGATTTAGGATTGGACGAGAGGGGCGGCGCACTATGACTGGATCAAAATAAAACTCAATTTACCCTTCAATTAAGAGACCCCATATTAAGTAGTCTCCCTTGTATTTCAAAACCACAGCCGCTCCTCTCTTCTTCCATTTCAATACCACCACCGCTCCTCTCTTCTTCCATTTCAAAACCACTGCCGCTCCTCTCCCGTTCCAATCCAAAACCACCGCCGCTCCTCTTCCATTGAAAAACCACCACTGGCGAGTTAAGGTGTTGTGGAGAAGTAGATCGATGGAGGAGTATAACAAATACGTGAGGATCGCAGACGACGACCCTGTGAAGCTAGCCAGGATGTTGGAGATACAGTCTTGGTTTGACAACCCAGAGCAATTAGCGGCGACGACGAGAGCGATGGCCAAATATCTGGAACAGAGCGAAAAGGCAGTGATACTCCCAGAGGGAGTCGCGTGGGAGTACATAGAGCTGCTCCTCTGGGCCATGAAGCAAACAGATTCACCAAATCCGATCGTGAGGCAGCGGTGGTGGGAGTATCGATCCAAGATGGAGCATCCACCAGAGATTGAAGGATCGAGCATCTACACGGTCCTGTTTGTGAGGGTGCCGTGGCAGAGCAAGCCGATGGAGTCTTCGTCGACGGTACCCAACTGCAAGAGGAGAAAAACAGTTGGCGCGACGATGCCTCCCGGCCATCCTCTCACTCACCGTTCACCTCGTCTCACGGGGCGTCTATCTACCACTGAGGAATAGGAGGGGACTGCCCCCCCCCCCCCAATAGTCTGAGGAGCTTAGGGTTGTCAGTATTTGGAGGTTGCGAATTGTGTTTTGTGTTGTGTATTTTGAGAGTACTTTCAAATATGAATGTCTTTTGAATTTCAGATTTGCAGTATTGAGCATATGAAGTATTTTCTGAATTCTAGAGATCTATTTTTAGATCTTTAAAAAATGTAGTTTCATATAGAAGTGCAGACAATGTGATTCTCGGAGATGAAACTGCAAGTTTCAGTTTCAGATAAGAAACTGCAAGCTTCAGAGGCAGAGCATTTATATTAACACGCCCTTTTCAAACAGGGATAACATCATGTTGGGAGTTTTATTCATGGTAAAAAATGGAACTACCAGCCAGCTAACATCATGTTGATCAACATTCATGCATAGCACATCTTCATACGATGCACAGTCAAAAAGATATGCTATTTTCAAAATGCCCACACAGTGTTGAGAGTGCGAAAAACAGAGAAAATGAGGGACGAAGTTTTGGCAAGTGTTCGAGGTGCTGTGCGTAGATGACAATGGGGACCCACATGTCAGCATGATGGCAGAGGCAAAAAATTTGGGAATATTTTCTCTGCATAAAGTGGAATCGAACCCGGGCAGAGCAACTGTTGGGCAGTAGAACTTGGCCATTGGGCTACTTCAGCACTTTCGATAGAAAATAGGCACGGACCCTACAACTCCTGTAGCACGTCTTCCCCGGCTCCGATGCGTTCTCGTCCAGGGGCCTGGACGTCAGCTGGGTTGTGGGCTGCCCAATCTAGGCTTTCTTTTTTAATATGCGCAGCCCACGACATGCCGGTTTGTATTTTTGTGAGAGCCATCATGTATTGACCGGCCTATGGGCCTCCCATCCTAGGTTTTATTTTTTCTTAAACATCCGCAGCCCAACTTATGTATTTTTTTGAAAAAAACGCAGAGGTCTGTTCTATTTTTCTATATAAGAATAGGAACGCCAGGTCCAACTTTTGTTTCCCTTCTAACTATATTATATATATTTATATTATTTTATATGTTATTATATATTATTGTTATTATCATCATATATTGAACATATACTTACATATATAAGAAAAAATATCCCACGTCATATAAAAATATTTTTTAATAAAATATATTTTTTTACTTTAAGGCAACGAAAATCCTTGTGATTGTGTACAAAAGCTCTAAGATTTATGGACCAATGTAATAATAAAACGCTTATTATTTAAATATGTTTATAACAAAATGCTTAGCCCCTGTTTATTTTTTTGATAACATTGCTGCGCCCAACCCAACATTATAATTAGAACCATCCTAGAAAAATCGTGTCTTTCGACAAAGTGCAAATGGGCTATAATTTTTTAGAAAAAAATACATGGGCCGCGTGGACGCTACATTATTTGCTCACCCAGCCTAGCAAATTCGTGTATTTCAATAAAGTGCAAATGGGCTGTGATTTCTTAGAAAAAATTAAATGGGCCGCATTGACGCTAAAGTATTTGTTCACCCAGCCCAGCAAATGGACTGTAAATTCTAGAAAACGTGGGTTAAATATATGCCACATTTTTGTAGGCTGACATGTGGGCCAATAGGTCGAAGCCTACGCAAGGCGTTGTCAACTTAGTCAACCAATGATTCTGAATTGTCTCAAAAAAATGATTCTGACATCCACAGCCATTGGATTTATATCCAACGGCCGGCATGCACCTTCAATATCTCGTCTTCTTCCTCCAGCACCACCGTGACCGCCTGCTCCGGCCTCCGGTGGCCAGCGGCTCTGTTTAGCACGCATCGCTGCGAAGCGCTACCCCACATCCGGCGAGGATATCCCTCCGCCCCTCCACACATCCTGTTATTCTCCACCGACTGAAGCCCCAAGGCGCACCAGAACCAGTTATAACCCTAGTACTCCTCTCCGTCTACGACTCCACTACCGCGTCTTCCCATCTCCGGGTCGTTCCCGTCCGTGGCCTCACCGTCATCCACCACATTGCTGCGCTCGGCGCGGCGTGGTAATCGGAAGAGGACTATACGTGGAGAGGCTGACAGCTGGGACCCACGAGGTCCATGGTCGCACGCAAGGAAAGTTCCTCCTTATTAAGCTCAAAAAAAATTCCTCCGTCTGACAGCTGGGACCCACCAGCTACATCATCACACGCAAGGAAGTGCCTTCTTATTACACGGGAAAAAAATGATTCCTTCGCCTGACAGCTGGGACCCAGCAGCTATATCTTCGCATGCAAGGTAGTGCGTCCTTATCCTCCCTGACCACTGGGACCCACCCGGTCGTAGCGTACGTCGTGTTGTTTGTCTGGTCGCGAACGTGTACGTACATACTAGTCGATCGGTCTCTCTGCAGCGATGAACAGTGGCCGAGTAAGGAGCGGCACGTGTCGTAGTAGAGGCGCGGACGTAGCATGTCACGCAGTCCCGTCTATATCGTGTACACGACGTACAGCCACGCTGCAAGAAAGTAAATATGGCTACGTACGTACATACGGGCGGGGTCTCGAGCGCGTACTCGCGCATATATAGGGACGGCCAGGGCTCGTGTACATGGACAGTCAACGGAGAGCAGCAACGGCGTCCTGTTTATCGGGCAGCCAACCGGCTGGGTCGGAACGGAGAAACAGTGTCCTGTTCATCGGGAGGCAACCTACTAGGTCGGAATGCATCCTGTTCAACGAGAGCCAACCGGCTTGGACAGAACAGCCGTAACGGGGTCTGGCGTACCGCAGAATGAAGGAAACGACCTTCTGTTCGACCGGCCATGGTCGAAATGGGATCCTGTTCATTGGGAGGGGTCTGGCGTACCGCAAAACAGAGGAAATGGACTTTTGTTAGTGCCTACTATCGAAACGGGGTCCTGTTGATCGGGAGAGCTGTGGCGGACCTCAAAACGGAGGAAACGGACTTGTGTTGGAGCGCCTACGGTCGAAATGGGGTCCTGTTCATCCACCGTCTACTGCCTCGCTCTAGCCTCGACGGGCTACTGTTCATCCACCGTCGACCTTCCTCCAGCCTCCACCAGCTACTATTCATCCACAGTCTACAATTCATCTAGCCTCCACCGGCTACTGTTCATCCAACCTCCATGGGGTCCTGTTCATCCACCCCCAACTGGCTGGGGTGCGGCGGCCTCCTCGGGGTCCTTTTTGTCCGAGCGGCAACGACCTACTACCACGGGGTCCTGTTCATCCAACCCCCACCGGGAACTGTTCATCCACAGCCAACCAACCGGCTCGTCTCGACTCGTTCTACATACCGTGCGCACGGTAGCAACGGTCACTGTCCATCGAGAGGCAACCCAACATCGGCTGGCTACGTCTCACACGGGGGCTCCATCGGCTTCAGTAAGCAGCAGCAGTGATCGATCGCTCGGGTTCAATCAGCAGCAGCAGCGAAGGAATCACTCGGGTTCAGTCAGCAGTGAATGAATCGCTCGGGTTCAGTTAACAGCCAAGGGATCGATCGCTCGGGTTCTGTAACATAGCTAGTGCGATCAGTCGGGTTTAGTTAGCCAACGCCTCGCACACACGCGTGTACACGAGAGAAACGTGCAAACCACAGTGCATCACTCGGCCCCGACCACCCATCGTAACCGGGAACTCCCCGATATTTTCCTCGCCCTCGCTTCTACCATGATTTTTTCCGTCATGGACGGCCCAAAGAATGTCATGCAGGTGCGTCTCCGGCCCGCCCAGGACGAAAATCCCATTTTCTATCATGATTTTTTGTCATAGAAGTAGGAGCCCACCACATCTATGATGATACGTGCTTTTGTCACAATTATCGTCATAGAAGTCTCATAAGCATGACAGAAAAAAAAATTGGTCGGCCCAAAATGTCACGGATGTGTCTTTTTTTTTGTAGTGTTGGTCATGCTAGTTTCTATAGGAGGTTTATTAAAGACTTCTCTAAAATTTCTAGGCCTCTTAGTAATCTCTTGCAAAAAGATGTTCCATTTGTTTTTGATGATGATTCACTGGTACAGCGAGGTGCTATACAAACGGTTTTTAACCCCTTTCCGCGACGGTGTTTGGAACCGTCGCCAAGTGAGTGTGTGCGATACAGGGGTCCTTCCCACATGACCCAGAAACCGTCGGGGATAGGGAGCCATGATGCAGAGGCCTTGCCAAATGTAATCATATGCGATGCAGCACACACTAAATTCTTTCGCACATGTGGGATTGGTGATTAAACGTTTCTAATGACACAGTGAAACCAAATGGTGTGTCGTAATGAACCGTTTGGGAAACAGTATGTAAGGCACACGGGCCAACATATGAACTGTGTGCGATATGTGCCCCATCGCACATGAGTTTTCTGCGGAACTCGTCTGCCATGCAAGACTCCATCGCACACGTTTCCTAACAATTACCATGTGCGATAATGTTCTATCACAAATGGTTCAGGAGCCCTTCGCACACATACAAGTGCCGCACACCGTTTGTGATTTGTTGTGTATCATCGACGGTTGCGGTAAGAGTGACGTGTGCTTTCCGTTTGGGATCCCACTTGTTTCCTGAAAAATTTACGACTGGGATTGTATTTTACATTGGGCACGGTTTACTCCGAGCTCTCGTGTGCGATAATGTGATATCACAAACGGTTTCGGAGCCCCTACGCACACATAGTAGTGCTGCAAATCATCTGCGATCTGTTGTGTATCACCGACGGTTCTGCTACGATTGATGTATGCTTTCCGATGTGGATCGCACACACTCAATTAGTTGAACTATGTGCGGAGCAATTGCCAGGTTAAAGCAAAAATATCCCATTTGAATCGGCATGCAAAAAGCAAATTAGCCACAATATGCAATTGAACAAATAGTGTCCACAGGAAGAACATTCATCAGATTTCGCAACAATTGCAATTGAACAAATGGTAGCTAAATTCCAATGATTTCTCAACATATATATATATATATATATGCATTACATAATTAATCATAGTGTACGAAATACGAAGACCTCATCATATGGAAACAATGGATCCATGCGTATATGTTTAGCGGCTAACTCTTACTCAATGTTTCAGGAGAAGGCATGCTGAAATCTTCATTATCACCAGTGGGATTGATGTAGTGATTCAGGAAGAAGTCGCTGATAAATCTCTGAACCATCAGCAATTCACCAGCGGGGAGCGGTTCAGGGGTCCTCGGTTCTAAGATGAGCTGCAGTATTTTTAAGATCAGAATGTGCCATATGAGTGGAGTAGAAGATATTAATTAAGATAGACTTACTGGTACTAATTCGTGAGCATCTTCACAACTATCAGCAAATTTGCAGATGGAGATCATGTGTCTGCAAACATAGTATCCACAAAGGTTGGTCCCTGCTTGTTCCTAGGGACACTGAAATTTTTTGTACAGAATTAGTCATGTATTTGTCCTATTAGGAACAACCTAACCGGTGTTAGATGTATTTTTTTTCTTTGGACAAAAATAGAAAGAGGTTTATTTAGAAGCTTGAACATTTGACTAGCATAAGAAAAGGTATTTGCAAACTATTGGATACATTTTTCGAAAATTACGGATTTCGATGTGTTACCGGAGAAACGATCTCGTGCTGCAGAGGTAGTTCCCTCTTGAACAGTTTCCCTGGTTTAGTTTTCCACAATGCGACCACACTGCAAATGAAAATGAATTTTGACAACATCAATTATTGAACCAGATATGAATGCAAATTAATTTCAACATCATAGAATTCAATACCTATCCATGAATTGCTGAAGATGCGTCAGATCCTAAGCGTTTGTTGACTCTCTGAGAGAATCCATGTAGTAAACTGTGTTCTTGTTTGGAACAATGAATACCAATATCCAGTGATTACTACATATTAAGAAAGCCATGAACTTACGAATTATGTCTAAATATGAAAGACAATCAGTGTATGTGTGGTTGTTTATTTGACTTACCATTAATGATATGGCCAGAGAAATGATTCTGCATGGGACGTGTTTTTGAAGATACGAGCGACCGTGTTAATGGCCCACTCCCTTGCATCCTTACCATGTAATGGTGTGCCATTTGCTAATGCAAGATCTATGAAATACACACTCTCCCTTTTTCTTCTCTACGCATTTAATCCCCTGAGAGGAATAAAATGCAGTTAGCTGTTTATCATTTACAGCCTTGTATGGAGAAGTTGATCAGAGTTTGTTAAGTACTTACAAAATCAGGCATCTAACAAGATTGGCATCGAGCTCTTTGAAGTAGAAGAAGAGATGTAAGTCCTCGAAACTCACACTGATGGAACCAGCATCGTGTCGGAAATGATCTCTGTTGTAGCAGACTAGCAGAACATGATGACCTGTTAACATTTGATCCATGCAATATTTATGTAACTCGCGGCAACTGGAGATGCACACATCAAAGTATTCACCAACAAGAAATGGCTGGCCATGGACGTAATTGCGTGCTTCAAGTACGTCTGCTTTATTTTTAGCAAGCTGCAAAGCTATTTCTTCATCATCCATGCCGTCAGAAATAATATTACTCTCCGATTCAAACAACTTGCTGTTAATTTGGTTCTGGGTGATGAGTGCTTTAAGTAAGAGGAAATCTTTCTCTTTCCTCTTCGCTCTCGAGGCGCGCTTCCTCACGGGTGCAGGCTTCTTACCCGCTTCCTTCTTGGTACTTGAAGCACTTCTGGTCCAAGGTCTGGTTGGCTGAAAGGCAGACGGTAAAGCTTTGACGGACTGCTTAGTAGACGATTTAGCTATGCCGGACCACCGAGCTCGCGGTGCTACTGTGATGGACTGCTGGGCTGTAGGAGCAGAGGCATCAGACTGCTGACCATGCGTTGAAGCTATGTCGGGTTTCTGCGCAGGTGGTGCCAACTTGTCGGTGTGCTGAGGAGGCCGTGCCAACGCGTTGGTTTGCTGAGCAGGAAGTGCTGAGCAGACTGTTCCACCAGGTTGGTCTGCTAAGCATGTGCTGCAGCTGGGTCTCCCCCCACTGCTTCAGCGGCCGGCATCTGAACCGGTGGTGCGTCTTCAGTAGTTGTAGGCCTTGCCACTGGCTGCTCTGGGGCGAACGATGACATGGCCTGTACGGCACAAAGTCGGGCGGGCTGATCACAGGTTGATGCATCAGCCGTCGGATTACGAGTATTAGGTTCTTTGGGGGAAGCACACGAGAGCTAATGTGGCAAGGAGAGTGTCACCGGTTGAGGGGCGACATTGGTTGCTCTTAGCAGAGCTTCAGGGATCTCATCCATGAAGTCTATTTCCTTTCATGGCCACTGGATGTGATGTAACAGTGTTTCTCCCAAGGTCCTTTGCTCATCAAAGTCTCCTAGGACATTCTTCAGGGCAAATTCATTGAATCCAGTCTTTACTTCAGTCATGTAGCACTTCACACAGCCTGGTTTCACTGGCACATTGCCCAACAAGAGTCCCTCTTCCAAGAAGGGTTGGCAAACCCAGGCTGTTGCACATTTTAATGTACCTTCATAATGTGTAAGCACGCCCTTCAGTCTGTATTTCATTCCAGATATAGCATCATCATGAGCAGCTGCAGTCTCAGTGTCGCTGGGGTCAGTTGATGCACAGCTACTCGTGTGCGGTGTTGTCGCGCAATAACCAGCATCCTCCATGCCCGCCTCCCCTCCTATCTGCTGGCTATCTGTCAGTGTTAGAGTCTTCTGCATCATCATGGACTCCTCAATTTCCTTTCAAACAGTCGAATAGATATCCTTCCTCAACCTTTCATACAATTCATTCTACTTCATTTCACTCCTCGCTTTTTTCATGCTGAGCCTCTCTTCTTTGCTGAGTGTGAAAGCCCTCTTGTGCGGGACATTAACACCTATACCCCTTGCACGGCCAGGGGGCTCTCTTGTTTCCAGAGCATCGCACAGAATGTCACATGGCCCTGAGTTCCTGTAGAACCTTTAAGGGATCTCGGAAGCTTTTAACATCACACGATACAGTTTTTCGTCATGTGAGTTTTAAAAGTAATAAGTTCCGTCATCACGCCTCCTTGCACGTGCCCGCAAGTAGTCTCTAGCGCGTTCGCCCCTGATTTCACTAAAGGCCAGTTTCCCACCCGCAGCTACTGCTTCTTTGTCATCCTGGTCCCATATCGGTTTCATGCCGTAGTATCCTGCCACACCCATACGGTGGGGGTGTGTGTTCCTCTTCTGAAGTTTCGATTGCTTGGCACTCTTCGTAGCAAACTCTATAGTTGCCCTGACCCTTTTGAATTATGCCCAGTCTGCCTTTGTAATTTGGGGGTATGCGGGGATTGGGTCCTTGCCTTCACTCAAGTACTTCTTGTACAGCACGTGCTTCCAGTTTCTCCAAGCATCCCTAGCCTTCTTTAGTGCAGCGTGTTCCATCTGCATTCTCCACTACTCTGGAACATTGAAGTGATCCATGATCTCCCGGACTATCCTTTGCCGTGTTTCTGTGTCAGAATTCCAAAACCCCGGCAGATTAATGTTGAGCCTTGCCCTGCCAACAAATCCATACACACTCTGGAACCTTATGCGTGCTTTATCTGGTTTAGTTGCAGCCCAAGACTTTAAATCGATCTCGATTACTTCATATACACCTTTAGGCTGGTGTGTGGGCTTCCTTAGAGCATTCCTCCGTGTCCTGGCCGGAAGGGTAATTGCTACAGCTCTATCCCATTCCAGATTACTTGATCCCTCACCATCTACTAAAGACCTAGGGTTGTCGGAATCAGATGAAGATACATCGCCTGAAGCATGAGTGATGTTGCTGTTACTCGGCATTTACAGAGAACACATGCGAAACTCAGGAAAGGAGGATAAGAATAAAGCTAACAACTTGGTATCAAGCTGTCTAAACATGTCATGCAATAATTTAGAAAATGTATGACTTATTTGTTAAGTTTGTGTGACTCGGGCACCCACGATCTGTAAATCAACAGTAACTTATTGGAACAAATACAGCCTATATCTACTAGTTACGAAGGTAGATAATGAACAAATATATGCTCTCCGTTATTTTATAGCCAATTTGGGAACATACGGAACGAAATAGGAAGAGGGATTGCGAGGAAATATGCCTCACCGCGATGGAGAGCAGTAACTAACAGGTTTCTTAATGCAAACCCGGCAGGACCACAGGAGAGGCGAGGGTTACAGGATCGATATGCTCGCGGGTCGCTGGCGAGCAAACAAAGACGGCGAGGCACGGGCAGCCGTGTGTTGGGAATGGCAGTGGAGGTAGGGTTGACGCCGAAGAGCGGGCACACATCCGGGTTGAGCACGCCGGCGCCGGAGAGGGTTCTGTTGTGGATCTGGGGGAGGGGGAGCTGGCGATGGAGATTGGGTGTTGAGTGAAAGGCGGGCGGGCGGTGGAGGGGTGTTGGCGGCCTAGGTGAAAAGGGTGAAAAAATATCCCGGGTCGCCGCGCGGAAAGGCCTATGCAGATGGTTGCCTCTAAGTGCTCGTGTGCACAAACAACATAATTTCGTTTGAAATGAAGACGTGCTAATTTTGAAATTAAGACGTGAGTTCATTGTTTCGCCTCTAATTTTTTCCCACGGTAAGCAATCACCATTATACCACAGGTTTGATTTGCTGGCGCATTTCAGGTCTCGTGTGCTATATTTAAGTCATTTTTGGCATTTACCGTGCATTTTGGCATATAAATCAAATCCTAGCCGGAACTGTATGTGCTGATGGAAGGGATGAGGATTGCCGTTCGATCTGGGAGCATCCAACGGTGCAGACGTACGATCCGTGGGGTTTGGGTTCTGGCCAATCAGAACGCACGACTCAGATCGCGCGCGCAGCAGGGGGGCATCGGCCACGGTTTAGTAGGCACATGTCTTTAGTGAGTGAACCATGTGCTATTTGAAAACATTTACATGAACTAACAGCATATTTTCGTTTGAATGAAAACATGAGTTCATCGTTTCGCCTCCAAATTTTTTTCCACGGTAAGGAATCACCATTGTACCCTATGATTCGATTTTCTGGTGCATTTGAGGTATCGTTTGCTATATATATATATGAGTCGTTTGCTATAGTCGCAACTACATGTGGGTGTTAGCAAGATCATTTGTGTGTCGCTTAGGGAGTTTTCATTCATTGAATGAGAAACAGGAAAAAAAATCAAACTGTTCGGCCGCAGGGTGCGGCTAGAGGCGTAGGCCTTGTTGGTATTTTAATTACAGGAAATGCATATAGAGTCCGAAAATAACAAAAATCGGTGTGTCACCATGGTGTGCTCTCTGGATCCCATGGAAAAAAATTCATAAAATTTGGCACAAGCTTTGATGCTCACACGTTCCAAATCGGAGCATCTCACAAGAAGGATCATAGTTTCCAAAAGGAGACGCGGCACATCGGACTCCAATCGTCGTTGACTACATCGTTCCGCCTTGAATTTTTTTTTCATGGTAAACAATCACCTATATATACCCTAGGTTTGATTTTCTGGCCCATTTTCAGGTCTCGTCTGGTATTTTTAAGTCATTTTTTTGCATTTACCTTGCATTTAGTGCATATAAAATCAAAATTGTACTACAACTACATCTAGGTGTTAGTTAGCAAAGAAGGTGTACAAATCATTTGTGTGTCGCTTTGCAAGTTTTCATCCATTGTCCAAGAAGCGGGGAGAAGTTTCAAACATTTCGGCCGTGAGATGCGGCCACGGGCGTAGGCCTAGTTGGTATTTAAATTTGGTCTTTTACATCTATGTCCCTAACTGGAACCCACTACTCATATTTGCCCCTAATTTCGAAGCCTGCTCAAATTTGCCCCTCTGCCGCTATATGCACTTATAGAAATGCCCTTTTGGGCCATTACCGTCCGGTCAAAGCCGGTCAAAGGGATTTGATCGTCCTGAAAAAAAGAGCAAAAAAATCTAAAAAACCTAAAATTTTGTGGGATCAAAGATACTCATGTTCGCAAGATGCGTGCAAATTTTTGTGGTGTTTGGACATTCCAGAAGCTCGTGGCAAAGAAAAAACAGTAAATATGTACGCATGTGAACAGTAAATTAAAAAAATAGTAAGAAAATTCAAAAAAATATGAAAAGTTTTGGCATCAAAGAGGCTCGGGTCCGCAAGGTGTGTGCAAAATTTTATTGTGTTTGGACACTGTAGGAGCTCATGGAGAAAAAACAAAATTTGGCTCTGGAAAAAACTTTGGAAAAAATGGCTATTTTGTTTTTTTTCTGGAGCTCCTCGTATGTCATTTGATCAACAAAACTTGCAAGCACCTTCTGCACCCAAGCCTCTTTGATGCCAAAAAATTTCATATTTTTTTGAAATTTCGTGCTATTTTATTTCAAATTTACTGTTCACAAGTGTACAGATTAACTATTTTTCCTCGCCACAAGCACCTGGAATGTCCAAATAGCACGAAAGTTTGCACGCACCTTGCGCACATGAGTATCTTTGATGCCACAAAACTTTAGATTTTTTAGATTTTTCTTGCTATTTTTTCAGGATGGTCAAAGCTCTTTGACCGGACGGTAATGGCGTAGAAGGGCATTTCTGTAAGGACAACTAATGGCGGAGGGGCAAATTTGAGCAGGCTTCGAAATTAGGGGCAAATCTGAGTAGGTGGTTCGAATTAGGGACAGAAATGCAAATGGCCCATTTTAATTATAGGAAATTCAGATGTAGTCCGGACATCATCAAAATCGGCGTGTGCCCGTGGCGTGCTCTCACGACCCTGTGAAAAAAAAATTGGTGAAGTTTGGCACAAGTTTTGATGATCGCTCCTTGGAAACCGGAGCATCTCACAAGAAGGATCATGGTTTCCAAAAAGTGACGTGTCAATTCAAACTCCAGTGGCCGGTGACTTCATCGTTTGGCCTCATAAAATTTTTCATGGTACGCAATCACCATTATACCACGGGTTTGATTTTCTAACATAATTCAGGTATCGTTTGCTATATTTAAGACATTTTTTGAATTTAACGTGCATTTTGTGGATATAAATAAAATCACAACCGAAACTGCATGTGTTGTCGAAAGGGATGAGGATTTCCGTTCGATCAGGGAGAATCCAACGGAGCAGACGTATGATCCGTGGGGTTTGGGTTCTGGTCAATCAGTACGCACGACTCAGATCGCGCGCGTGGCAAGGGGAGGGGGGAATCGGGCACAGTTTAGTAGGCAGACGGATTTCATGAGTGAACCGTGTGCTATTTGAAAACATTTACATGAACTAACAGCATATTTTCGTTTGAATGAAAACATGAGTTCATCGTTTCACCTCGAATTTTTTTCCACGGTAAGAAATCACCATTGTACCCTATGGTTCGATTTTCTGGTGCATTTGAGGTATCGTTTGCTATATATGAGTCGTTTGCTATAGTCGCAACTACACGTGGGTGTTAGCAAGATCATTTGTGTGTCGCTTTGCGAGTTTTCATTCATTGTCGGAGAAACAGAAAAAACTTCAGATAGTTCGGCCGCAGGGTGCGGCTAGAGGCGTAGGCCTTGTTGGTATTTTAATTACAGGAAATGCATATAGAGTCCGGAAATAACAAAAATCATTGTGTCACCGTGGCGTGCTCTCACGATCGCATGGAAAAAATTTGGTAAAGTTTGGCACAAGTTTTGGTGCTCGCACCTTCCATACCGGAGCATCTCACAAGAAGGATCATAGTTCCCAAAAGGAGACACAGCACTTCGGACTCCAAATTGTCAGTGACTACATCGTTCTGCCTCGGAAAAAAAATCATGGTAAACAATCACGGATAAACCCTTGGTTTGCTTTTCTTTTCCATTTCAGGTCTCGTCTGCTATATTTAAGTCATTTTTTTGCACTTCACTTGCATTTAGTGCATATACAGTCAAAACCCTACTACAACTACATGTGGGTGTTAGTTAGCAATGAAGGTGTACAAATCATTTGTGCGTCACTTTGCAAGTTTTCATCCGTTTGTCCGAGAAGCGGGGAGAAGTTTCAAACATTTCGGCCGCGAGGTGCGGCCACGGGAGTAGGCCTAGTTGGTGTTTTAATTACAGGAGATGCAGTTCGGACATCATTAAAATCGGTGTGTGCCCGTGGCGTGCTCGATCACACGACCCCGTGGCAACAAAATTGGTAAAGTTTAGCACAAGTTTTGATGATCGCTCCTTCCGAACCGGAGCATCTCACCAGAAGGATCATGGTTATTTCCAAAAGGAGACGCGGCACTTCGGACTCCAAATCGTCGGTGACAACATCGTTCTGCCTTGAGAAAAAATCAAGGTAAACCATCACGGATATACCCTTGGTTTGATTTTCTGGCCCATTTTTAGGTCTCGTCGGCTATATTGAAGTCATTTTTTGCACTTACCTTGCATTTAGTGCATATAAAGTCAAAACCCTACTACAACTACATGTGGGTGTTAGTTACACTAGTCACAATGGGTAGTAACTTAGACTAGTAACATGCATATGTTACTAGTCTATGTTACTACCTCTATAGTGGGGAGTAACATATGTGTGGTGTCATGCAAACACTTCATTTATTAGGTTGTAGACTCATCTTGTCTTGGTATGTGTGATGTTACAGTAACTAGCTATGTTACCACATGCCCCTATTTCCTCATTAATTACTCACCACATCATCTGTTTTGGCTAGAGATGTGTGATGTTACCACCTATGTTACTCCCACTATGGATAGTCTTAGCAAAGAAGGTGTACAAATCATGTGGGCATCGCTTTGCGAGTTTTCATCCGTTGTCCGAGAAGCGGGGAGAATTTTCAAACATTTCGGCCACGAGGTGCGGACACCGGCGTAGGCCTAGTTGGTATTTTAATTACAGGAAATTCAGATGGAGTCCGGACATCATCAAAATCGGTGTGTGCCCGTGGCGTGCTCTCACAACCCCGTGGAAAAATTTTGGTAAAGTTTGGCACAAGTTTTGATGATCGGTCCTTCCAAACCGGAGCATCTCACAAGAAGGATCATGGTTTCCAAAAGGAGACGTGTCAATTCAAACTCCAGTGGCCGGTGAGTTCATCGTTTGGCCTCATAAAAATTTCCACAGTATGCAATCACCATTATACCACGGGTTTGATTTTCTGGCGCATTTCAGGTATTGTTTGCTATATTTAAGACATTTTTTGAATTTAACATGCATTTTGTGCATATAAATAAGATTACAACCGGAACTGCATTTGCTGTCGAAAGGGATGAGGATTATCGTTCGATCTGGAAGCATCCAACGGTGTAGACGTACGATCCGTGGGGTTTGGGTTCTGGCCAATCAGAACGCACGACTCAGATCGCGTGCGCGATTTGGTTGGCACACGGCTTTCATGAACGAACCGTGTGCTATTCGCAAACCAGATTGCATATCGTCTGTTCATACATACTGGAGCGAGATCAATTGAGTGTGCTACCTCTATGGTATAATAATAATAATAAATAGTTCATATTCATTGCCTGAGCTGACAGCATATCAAGGTCAACATATTAATGTTTCTTACATCAACAGAAAACCGGGCATAACTCACAAATTCAGTTCACACAATAGTTCTAAATTGAACGAATTAAGTTGCAGGGTAGGCATAAAAACTAGTCTTACGACTTAATTCCCATGTACATGGGGGACTGGGATCATTACGTTGACCCCGAATCAACTTGGGTTTTCTGTAGATTTTACGCTTCTCTATTAGAGGGGTGCGTGATCCCTTGGTTGGCATCTCAGCAAATTCATCGTACTCTTCCTCATCGGCAACATCTTCGACACCCAGTACCCTCCTCTTCCCATGCATCACTACATGGCAATTCTTATGCAAGGGGTCTTCCGCATAGAAAATCTGGGTAGCATCGCTGGCAAGAATGAATGGGTCCGCGTGATATGCCATCATTGTCCTGTTAACATAGGTCTTCCTGTAATCATCAACCTTTACCTGACTAAGAGGGATCCATGTGCACCTGAATAATGCCACCTTAACTTTCACATAGTTAAGCTCCCAAATCTCTTTGATGGTTCCATAGTATACCCTTTTATCAGCTTCATCTACAGTCATGCATTCTATTCGAACAGAGCTATTCTGATATGAGGTCTTCTTATCACGTTCCTCAGTGTAGAACGTGTAGCCATTTATGTCATATGCTTGGTATGTCAACACCGTAGGTGATGGCTTTTGTGCCAACTACGTAGCAATGTCATCAATGGATCCTTGTGCCAAATGATTCTTCAGCCATTCGGCGTAGTTCTTAGTGTGCTCCTTCATCTCTGCATCTATTGGATACACCATTGGTAAGAAGCTTTGGCGTATCTCCGCCAAGTGTTCTTCGGCATAAGCGCTGAGAACTTGGCTGTTAAGCAGTACCGTCAAATGGGCTTTATCTGCCAATTCTCCGGGAGCAGCCTTTTGCGTGCCAGCAAGGACTGGCTTACCTTTCAGCCTTCCCTCGTGGCGAGAGAGGGGCAAACCTATAGGTCTTTCTTTCATGTATTCAGTGCAAAACTCAACCACCTCCTCCGCGGTATAACCTTGTAGGATGCTTGCCTCTGGATGATTTTGGTTCCGATAATAGCGCTTTAGTATTCCCATGAACCGCTCGAAGGGAGACATGTTGCGAAGAAACACAAGACCACAATACTTTATCTCGTCGATAAGGTTCATAGTGAGATGGACCATGACATCAAAGAATGACGGCGGAAAAAACATCTCTTGGCTGGACAATATTCTTGCAATATCCTCTTGCATGTGATCCAACTCTTCAGGATCTACAACTTTCTGCCATAGTTGGTTGAAGAAATCACAGAGCTCAATGAGTGTGTTTCTTATATCTTTGTCCATCAGATTCCTGATGGCCACCGGGAGGATTTGTGTCAACATTACGTGGCAATCATGTAACTTCATGTGTCCCAACTTAATTTTACCTGAGCTCACATCCACGAGACTTTTGATGTTTGCGGAGTAGGAAGAGGGTGTCTTAACTGACAACAAATAGGTGAAGAACTGTGTTGCTTCTTTTGTACTGAAATTGTAACTCTGGCGAGCGTGGATGAATTTGTTATCATCTTCTGCTTCACTATTGTGTTTTGATTGATCAGCAAGCATATCGAGCCGTGCACCATCACCATCCTTTGTTTTACCTTTAATCTTGAGCAGAGTACCAAGGATGCTTTCACATACGTTCTTCTCTACGTGCATGACATCGATGCAGTGACGTACACGTAGAATCTCCCAGTAAGGTAATTTCCAAAAAACTTGACCCTTGGGTGTTTGTTTCACCGTCAAAGCGTGCTTCTTGCCAAGCACAACATTAATTTGTTTAGCCATGTTGTGGACCACATCCCCAGCATAGGGTCTTGGGCCCACATCTACCTCTGTCGTACCATCGAATTCAGCTTTCATCTTTTGGTATGGGTGATTTCTCTGTAAGAACCTACGATAACGCAAATAAACGGTTTTGCATGAGTTGGGAAGAAATCTGCTAGCTGTCCTATCCATGCATGTGACACACCCTACATCTCCCTGTGTTTTCTGCCCCGATGTGTTGCCTAATGCCGGCATATCTTGAATGGTGTGCAACAGCATCGCATGTAGATCGAAAATCTCCTTTTTGTAAGCATCATAACATTTTACAACAGGCGCATCTACCCACACTGTCAGCAGTTCTTCTACCAGTAGCTCAAAGTAAATGTTGATGTCATTTCCAGGTTGCTTCGGGCCTTGGATAATCATTGACATCATAATGTATTTTTTCATCATACACAACCAAGGAGCTAGGTTATATATGTACACAAGCACCGGCCATGTGCTGTGATTGGTGCTCATATCGCCAAAAGGATTCATCCCGTCAGTACACTCCCCGAGCCTTATACTTCTAGGATCCTTGGCAAAGTCTTCAAACTTGTTGTCGAATAATTCCCACTGAGCCCCATATTTCGAGTGCCTCATATATTTATCCGCAGTTCGATCATCATGATGCCACCGCAACCTCTTTGCCTCTCTAGGGTTTGCAAACAAACGCCTCAACCTTGGAATTAAAGGCAAGTACCAAACAACCTCGACGGGATTCCTGTCTTGATCTCGTCGTCCAATTTGTACTTGTCCTTTGCTCTCCTGTGCTTGTATCATGCATGCTTGCATGTGGGACATGCATGCAAATCTTTGTACTCACCACTGTACAATATACAATCATTCACACAAGCGTGTATCTTCTGTATTTCAAGTTCCAATGGGCAAACAATTTTCTTCGCTTCGTTCATGCTTCTGGGGAGCACATTATCTTCTGGAAGAATTTCTTTGAAAAGACCTAACATCTCTGTGAAGCCCTTGTTTGATAGACAGTTTGCTGCTTCAAATCTAAGAAGCGCTAGGGTGGCACTCAACTTGGAATATTTCTTTTTGCAACCTGGATACAATTCTTTCTTGGAGTCCGCATCAATGGTTGGCAGATCCTTGTACCCAATCATATCCTTTTTTGGGCCCTTGAAATCTGCAATCATAGCTGCAAAATCTGGCATATCAAGAATGTCGTCGTCTGCGTCGCTGTCTTGGTTTTCCAGTGGGCGTTTCGGCTTTCCGATGTTCCATTGGTCGCTTGACTCTTCTGCCCCGATGTTAGATTCAACATCCATGTGACACTAACCGGGGTTTGACATCTCGCAGCCCTGGGTATATTCATCCATGACCTACTCTTCACCGTGTCTGGTCCAACGTGTATATCCATCCATGAATCCCCGAGAGAGTAAGTGCCACTGGACATCTGCAACTTCACGTGACTCTGTATTGGCACAATGAGTACATGGACATAGGATGTAATCCGCATCACCAATTCTCTTCTTTGTACTTTCAGCCAAATTCATGAACTCTGTCACGCCACTGATAAAATTTGTGGTTCTCCGATTCTTCATCCATTCAGATCGTTCCATCTGCACCACACAAATGGTAATTAAAAACAAAACAACAACATTAATACACGGAGTAACTGATGCCCAAAGATGCGTGCATAAATCACAAGGCTTTATTTTCATAATTACTGAGGGCGCTCCATATTGTTATCCAGAGGTGCAATGACAAAAATTAACGGCCAGTCAATTTACACGCAGAGTACTACAACACTACCCTTAGGAATTGAATACCTTAATTAAGCCACTCACAAAAAGAATAACTTAATTAATTAGCCACGTTGCGACCTCCACCCATCAGACAGAGAAGCGCGATGCGGCGGCACGCCGAGACAGCAAGGTTTAGGAGCAAAGCTTAGTGCGGCTGCTGCCTGAAGTAGACCTCCACTATCCCGCCATCGACCGCGATGGATGAGCTCCAATCACGCCGCCGCCGACCTCGATGGTTGAGCTCCTCCTATCTCCCGCCGCAGACCGAGGATTGACCTACTATGATGCCGCCACCACCCACCGACCGAGGATTGACCTCTTATCCGGTAGCCGCTGCCTAGGCTGCCGCCGCCGCCGTCTCTATCTGCCGAGCGGCTGTTTTATTTTGACAGATATCCGCAGAGCGGCTGTTTACACGGTATCACTGTAACTCAATTATATGTACAGGGTAGTACATCACATACGGTTATGTCACGGCAACCGTGTGTCACCTACGTTGTCTTCTCACACGGTTTGGTGCGGAAATCGTGTGTGAAGTTGTAATACCTAATACAAACGACATGTATAAACA
Source organism: Thinopyrum elongatum (assembly GCA_011799875.1). Lineage (NCBI taxonomy): Eukaryota > Viridiplantae > Streptophyta > Magnoliopsida > Poales > Poaceae > Thinopyrum > Thinopyrum elongatum. Next base: position 502,797,712 of record CM022298.1, read on the forward strand.
GTGTGCCGTATACAACATATAGTGCCATAAGTAGTTCCCGACCGTTAGCTTATCCCCACAGTTTCCCCATTTCCCCCAAATCCCTAGATAGCCTCCAAATTCCCTCATGTGGCGCTGACATTGCGGGAATGTAGACAAGTGGTTCTGATGGTTTCGGTGCGGCTGCTACTGCTCGTACCGCCGCTCTCGGCAGCGCCGCCACGATGGTGGTCGCCGTCGAGCACTTGCTTAAGGTCATCAGAAGGCAGGTGTACTACGGATACGAATCATCCTGTCAGGTTCCAATATATCCCCATCTTTTTTAGCATGTCCAAAGTAGCTCCCTATTGAATCCGACCCCCCCCCCCTAGGAAAGCGATCTGCCGCCGGATCCAGAGCATGACTCCAGACTCCCGCAACACGAGTTCGACTCCGAGTTTTGCGCCACCGAGAAGTACCAAAAGATGAGTTGTGTGCACGGTCACACTCCCGCTCGACATGTATGCACGGAGGGATTCGACATTGGCAGGCGTTTTCTCAGTTGCCCCTTAGAGGTTAGTGCTAAGTTCAACACTTTACTTGAGTTAATGCCACCGCTCATCCTGAATACTATTTAACATTGGCAGGGATATGAGGCTTGTGCCTTTGTTAACTGGCTGGATGAAGAATGGCATGGCAGGGCTCGGAGTGTTATCACCAAGCTCGCAGAAGATAACGTAAAGTTGAAGAAGAAACTGGTTGATCTGGAATGTACAATCAGTACGATGAAGCAAGAAAGAATCAATCACAGGCAACAGATGAAAGCAAGAGACAAGAAGGAACTAGCATGTGTAGTTGTGGTTGTCGCATTAGCCTTTTTCTATGCGCTGTTTGTAATGATGATTAGGGGTTTTGTTTAACAGTATTGCTAAAGCACATCTAGATGTGCTCTAAGTAATGCACATTTAGGTCCTATGCCATTGATGTTACGCGAAGATTCGTGCTGGTATTTTCCTTTGTCTTTTTTTTCTTTTCCTTTGTAGTTTGATTATTACTGGCTTCATCAATAAGAAGAGCTCAATGTATTGCTTGCCAACTGTCCTACTATGTTCGTACCGGTACAGGTGCATAATCCCAAAACTCGATCCTTGTTTTTGTCCTGAAAAAAGAAATCAGCCAATAGGAGTCCTGCGGCTAGTATGCATTCAATGACTTCAAACTACTTAGCAAAACATGCATGCAATGGTCAATTCTCTGCACGCAATAGTATTGATTACCAAATAATCATCAAGTTCTCTCGTTTTCCCACCACCTAGGTCGCCGGTATGGAGGGAGTAGAAGTACTAGTATGAAAAATGCTTGTTTCATATTTGGAAGCTCCAACGCATGTGCGTAATTAATTATCATAGTGAGAACAGCACAACCCGGGAATTTGGAGTGACTGTGTAGAAATAATTGCAGTTGATTATATCAGCGGTTAGATAATACGTCAACCCCCTCTTCAATTGGCATTCTGCGCCTCTTCTCTGCATACCCCGCTTAAGTGACCACCATCTTCATCGTCCCCGCCAGGCCGTGCTACACACTTGCACACACTCTGCAATCTCGCTTTCTCGTGGTTTTTATACGACCGCAGCCATGCCGAGCGACAGCGAGGACGATAGTTCGGCCAGCAGTCTGGCACCCGATGATAGGTCAACATCGGAATCATCCCGCTCATCTTCCATGAGTCCGACGTCGAGCCCAGACCTTGATTATATCCGGATCATGGAAGGGACGCCGTCTCCGGAGTCATCAGATGACAACCACATGGACGAGGAGCCGTCAAAGGACGAAGAAGAGGATGACGATGATGATGAGGAGGAATGGTGGAACGAGGAGGAGGACGACGATGACGACGGTGGCGGCAATGAAAAGCCAACGGTCAGCGGCAAGAAGCGTCCTCGCAGAGACGATGTCGCAGGGCCATCCAACAACAACAACAACAACAACAAACAAGAAGGACTAAATTAAGCAGACTGTATATATCTCTGTGTCCGTTCGCTCATATTAATTCGTTATATCTGTTTATCCTGTCAATCTCATCGCAGACGGTTAGTAATACGTATTCGACAGAGATCTTCTACATTATCGCCAATAGGTTGGTTTCTTGAACTGTGTGCCCTGACGAGCACATAATTCACAAAAAAAGGCCGTATGGGCTGTCTATAATGATCGCACACAATTTTGATTACCGACCTGTTTGCCGGGTATCACACACATCTTGTTACGCCGAATCGTTTGTGTTCAACTTGATGATCGCAAATGGTTCATCGGAGTGAACTGTATGCCATATATCACACACACCTTGATCTGGCTGCCTGTTTCTGTTGTTCTGTCTCATCTCAAACAGTTCGTATGGATCAACCGCATGCCCCCCATCGCACACGCAACTAAAATCGGAACTGTGTTTGATGTATCCTACATCACAAACGTTCTGCATCTTTTTTGATGATTTGTTTACATCACCGTTTGCGATTAATGCATCACACACAGTGTCGCCAAAGGGTCTCTGATCGTAGTGTCGCGTTAGCAGCATCCTGCAGTAGTGATTGTGTAGAAGCTTTTGAAACACTTAAGCAAGCCTTGACCTCTGCACCTATTGTTCAACCACCTGATTGGAACTTGCCCTTTGAAATTATGTGTGATGCTAGTGATTATGCTGTTGGTGCTATTCTAGGACAAAGAGTTGACAAGAAACTAAATGTTATCCATTATGCTAGTAAAACTCTAGACAGTGCTCAAAGAAATTATGCTACTACTAAGAAAGAATTTTTAGCAGTTGTGTTTGCATCTGACAAATTTAGATCTTACATAGTTGATTCTAAAGTAATTGTTCACACTGATCACGCTGCTATTAAATACCTTATGGAAAAGAAAGATCTTAAACCTAGACTCATTAGGTGGGTTCTTTTGCTACAAGAGTTTGACTTGCATATTACTGATAGGAAAGGAGCTGAGAATCCTGTATCTGATAACTTGTCTAGGTTACAAAATATCCTTGATGACCCAATACCTATTGTTGATAATTTTCCTGATGAACAACTAGCTGTCATAAATACTTCTCATAGTACTCCTTGGTATGCAGACTATGCTAATTGCATTGTTGCTAAATTTATACCACCTAGTTTCACATACCAACAAAAGAAAAACTTCTTCTATGATTTAAGACATTACTTCTGGGATGACCCACACCTCTATAAAGAGGGAGTAGATAGTTTTATTAGGCGTTGTATACCTGAGCATGAACAGGAACAAATCCTATGGAAGTGTCATTCCAAAGCTTACAGAGGACACCACGCGAGAGATAGAACTGCACACAAGGTATTACAATCTGGTTTTTATTGGCCTACTCTTTTCAAGGATGCTCGTAAGTTTGTCTTATCTTGTGATGAATGTCAAAGATTGGTAATATTGGTAGTTGTCAGGAAATGCCTATGAATTATTCACTTTTTATTGAACCATTTGATGTTTAGGGCTTGATTATATGGGAGCTTTTCCTTCCTCTAATGGGTATACACATATTTTAGTTGATGTTGATTACGTCACTAAGTGGGTAGAAGCTATTCCAAATAGTAGTGCTGATCACAACACTTCTATTAAAAATGCTTAAAGATGTTATTTTCCCAAGGTTTGGAGTCCCTAGATATTTAATGACTGATGGTGGTTCACACTTTATTCATGGTGCATTCCGTAAACTACTTGCTAAATACGATATTAACCATAGAATTGCATCTCCCTACCATCCTCAGTTTAGTGGTCAAGTTGAATTGAGCAATAGAGAAATAAAGTTAATTTTGCAAAATACTGTCAATAGGTCTCGAAAGAATTGGTCTAAGAAATTAGATGATGTATTATGGGCCTATAGAACTGCTTATAAAAATCCTATGGGTATGTCTCCATACAAAATGGTTTATGGAAAAGCATGTCATTTGCCTCTTGAGTTAGAACATAAAGCATATTGGGCAATAAAGAAACGCAATTATGATTTCAAACTTGCCGGAGAAACGAGGCTATTTGTTATTAGCTCATTGGATGAATGGAGAACCCAAGCTTATGAAAATGCCAAATTGTTTAAAGAAAAAGTTAAAAGACAGCATGACAAAAGAATCCAAAAGCGAGAATTCAAAGTCGGTGAGTATGTTCTATTGTACAATTCTCGTTTTAGATTTTTTGTAGGAAAACTTCTCTCTAAATGGGAAGGGCCATACATCAGTGAGGAAGTTTATCACTCTGGAGCTATTAAGATCAATAATGTCGAAGGTGGTCAATGTACAAAGAATTAAGCATTATATCTCAGGTACGCCTATTAATGTTGAAACTAACATTATCCAAACTATGACACCGGAGGAATACATAAAAAAGACCTTCTAGAATACTCCAGAATCCTGAAAAGGAAGAGGTACGTGATACGGTAAGTAAACCGACTCCAAAAATTCCCGTAAAAATATTTTCTGTCGGTTTTGGAATATTAGAAAAAATACAAAAAAAGAAAAACTGGAGGGGGCCACCCAAGTGCCCACTAGGCACCAGGGTGCGCCCTGGTGGGTAGTGTTCCCCTCGTGTGCCTTCCCGACTTCGTTTTCTGATGGAATACTTATTTCGCAAGATAAAAATTCTTTATATATACTCCCGGACGTTTTGACCACCGTATCATGGAAATATCTTCTCTTATTTCGTGTTATTTTCCTGGCAGATCCAAAAGTATGTCGTCTCAAGACTAAGATGGGGAGAGCTTCGTATCACACTATGTTGCAAATCCAAGGATCTATGGGGATATAGACCCCTATGGATGGTCCACGGAGGAGGATCAAGATGCCAACTTGAAGGAAACGGAAGACGCAAGCTCAGATGAAGACGATCTCCATCTACCTTAACCAGGAGAGATGCATGAAAGCAAGGAGGCATTATGTAAAAAGGTATTGAAGCTTGAGCAAGAAGTCAATGATTTGAGGAAGGAAAATTTCATCCTCAAACATAAGCTGGACAAGCCCACTGCCTCAGCACCACCACCATCACCAAAGAAGGAGACTTGAGTACACGGGTATGGGCACTCCCCTTGGCTTGTGCCAAGCTTGGGGGAGGCGCCCCGGTATCGTATCACCATAAGTTTTTGTAGGATCGAAAGTATGTCTAGAGGGGGTGATTAGACTACTTGACCAAATAAAAACCTATCCTTTTCCCAATTTTAGTTGAGGGCAGATTTTAGCAAATATGAGAAGTCAAGCAATCAACCTACACATGCAATTCTAAGAGTATAGCAGCGGAAAGTAAAACATTGCATATGAAGGTAAAGGGAAGGGTTTGGAGAAGGCAAACGCAATGGAGACATGAAGATTTTTGGCGAGGTTCCGATAGGTGGTGCTATCGTACATCCACGTTGATGGAGACTTCAACCCATGAAGGGTAACAGCTGCCCGAGTCCACAGAGGGCTCCACCCATGAAGGGTCCATGAAGAAGCAACCTTGTCTATCCCACCATGGCCATCGCCCATGAAGGACTTGCCTCACTCGGGTAGATCTTCACGAAGTAGGCGATCTCCTTGCCCTTACAAACTTCTTGGTTCAACTCCACATCTTGTCGGAGGCTCCCAAGCGACACCTAACCAATCTAGGAGACACCACTCTCCAAAAGGTAATAGACGGTGTGTTGATGATGAACTCCTAGCTCTTGTCCTTCAAATGATAGTCTCCCCAACACTCAACTCTCTCTCACAGATTTGGCTATGGTGGATGAGGAATTTAAGCGGAAAGTAACTTGGGGAAGGCTAGAAATCAAGGTTCAAATGGTAGGAATGGAATCTCTTGATCTCAAAACATGAGTAGGTGGTTCTATCTCAGAAAATGAATGGTGGAAGTGTAGGCATGTTCTGATGGCTCTCTTACTTAGTAAGAGGGGGTGGAGGGGTATATATAGCCTCCACACAAAATCCAACCGTTACACACTTTTGACCCATCTCGGTGGCACCAATTAGAAAACTCGGTGGCACTGATCTGTGCAAAAATATGAACGTTAGGAATCTCGATGGGACCGACTGGGACAACTCGATGGGACCGATGTGCAAGGGCTTAGGGCAAACCTCATCTCGGTGGCACCAATTGCATCATCTCGGTAGGACCAAAGTGAAGCAATAAGGCAACAGAGAGTTGGTCAAGCCATCTCGGTGAGACCGATTGCGATTCTCGGTGAGACCAAAATAATTGCAACAATCAACAGGAAGTTATCAAGGCCATCTCGGTGAGATCGAGATCCATATCGGTGGAACCGAATTGTTAGGGTTTTGGCAGTGGCTAAGTCCAGATGAACTCGGTGGTTCCGGGAAGGAAATATCGGTGGGGCCGAGTTGGAGTTTAGGGTTTGGACATATTTGGATAGAGAAAGTGGCTGAGGGTTTTCGAGCAATATCACTAAGCACTTGAGCAACAAGATCATTAAGCAACACCTCATCCCCTTTTAATAGTATTGGCTTTCCTATGGACTCAATGTGATCTTGGATCACTTAAACAAATATAAAGAGTCTTGAGCTTTTGCCAATCCTTATCCTTATCATTTTGAGGGGTCCACATCTCTATTTCATGCCATGCCAATCATTGAACATCCTGAAATAGTTATCTTGAAGGGATATTAGTTCAATGAGATATATGTTGTTATGAATTACCAAAACCACGCGGGGATTAGTTGCACTTTCAATCTCCCCATTTTTGGTAATTGCTGACAACATATAGATCAAAGCTTCGACAAATGGTTAAATAAATAAAGTACATCGTCGCTTTGAGAAGTATGTGATAAGCAAGAACTCCCCCTAAATTTGTGCATTATTAAAAATTTGTGTTTGAATGCAAATGCACAATATATTAGGATCATGGATCACTCTTCCATGTCACATACATCTTCGTGGAGCACACAAAATGATATGAATGAAATAACATGCACGCATCACCAAAGACAAGTGATCATACACAAATAGTGATAGAGATAAGCATAAGCATAGATGAAGCATAGTATGATCAATCACACAAGACAAACGTAGCATCTCACGAGCATAACAATTAAAGTAGCACAAATCAAATGAAGTAGCAAGTAAAACAACAAGAAAAAAGTAAGACACTCTCTCTCGAAGCCTAATGATCTATACAATTTTCTCCCCCTTTGGCAACAAGTACCAAAAAGCTCGAAAAAGGTATAAAGTTATGTGTCTCTCTAAGCACGGTCCTCGGAAGCTCCTGAAGGTGACTTCTGGCTGGTGGCTCCGATGTGTGTATATGGCATTGAGATGAGTGCATCCGCAAATGCTTCAGCTCACGTCTACTGGGCTGGTGGAGTGGATACTGGAGGTGGCACTGGAGCAGTGGCAGCAGGTGCAGAGTGAGTAGTCCTCGTGTCTGCAACTGGCACGGCTGAAGATCTGGGTGCCCTAGGCATAGTCTGGAACCTCTCTATAGTAGATCGCTCATCTCCATTGTCCTCTGCAGTGACTCTAGCTGCATCAATATCGTCTCGAATCTTCTCCACAATAGTCTGTACCTCAGTGATCTTCACATCAAGATCATATATCTTAGCTTTGACCACCCGCTCTAAGCTCTCCTGATTCTTGAAAATGTTGGCCAGCCTTTTCTCAATCCTCAAGGTTGCTTCTAGCAAATATGTCATTTGATCATTCTTTGACTTGAGGTTGGCTATTGGGGCATTAGGTGATGTGGCCTCTTGAGATGATCTTGCTGCTACAGCTGCCTGGATCTTCTCTTGAGCCTCAACAGATGTGGGATGTGAAGAGTCCATCACTACCACATTATCTTCAAACTCAGGCTGAAGTGGAAGGTGCTCATGATCAAGTAGATAAGTGCTTGTTCCAACTTGGGAGTTGACGAGCATCTGAATATGTGGAGCATATCCACAAGATCTCTTTTGATCAGCTACGGTTCTCTTGACTATCTCTATAATCAGACTCATGACTTTGAACTTCTGAGGGTTGTCAAACAGATGGAGTAAGTTGATGGAGTGGCCACGGATCATCTTGTCATCTCCGAACTTGGGCAAAAGAGTGTGCCTCAAGATAGTATTTGTGGTGGCCAAACCAGTAAGCAAGTGCTTTATAGATCCAAGCTTATGACTCTCAAGATCTTTGGCAGGGATTTCCCTGTACATGTTTGCCATAGAGTTGTGGTCCATCCTAGGCTTCCCATACACATCAATGTCGTTCTCTTTTTCCTTAGGGGCACCAAGAAGTTCAACCCACTCAGAGATTGTTGACTGGTACCTGGATCCCTCAGTCATCCATACAATACTCCCATCTGGATAAAAATGAGCTGTGGAGTAGAATTGCATGATCATCTCATCATTCCATTTGGTGAGCTTCTTACCAACAAACTCATCAACTCCTGCACTCTTGAAGCTCTCATGAATGTGGGGGAAATAATCTTCATTTGCATCAATGTATTTCTAGTCCATCCACCTCATTTCACTGACTATAGGCTTCGTATCAAGCAGGACAGTCTCATAGAAATCATGTTGCTCTCTAGTGTGAAAGCGATAGTCATAAGCAGTTCTTCTCCTGGCAGAATAAGGATTAATCTTCCTCCACTCACGCAGACCCTTGTCTTTCTTGGGCATCATGTCCTCGGCTACTAGATGAGCATTGTCATGATCTGGAATCTTTGGCTTTAACTTTCTGAGAACTAGTGGCTCATCATCAATCTCAACCTCAGGCATTCGGGCCTTGTTCTTCTCAGCAGCAGAGATGTTTCTTGTAGACCTCTTAGGAGCTGGTGCTTTGGGCTTGGAGGGAGCAGCAGACTTCATAGCATCTGACATGAGTTTCTGAGTCCTGGCTGGAGGTGCCTCAGCTGCTAGTTCCTCATCATCATCAATCATCATGGAGGGTCTCCCAATAACATGAGCAATTGTTTTCTTTGTCCTCTCTTTTCTTTCCTTTCTTGGTTCCTTCTCTGCAGCATCTAGAGCTTCGTCTTTCTTGGATGTAGGAACTTTCCTCACTACCAATCTCTCCTTGGCACTACCTGAAGGCCTGGTACTAGGAGATGTACCATATTCTTTCCTCAACACGTCCTTTCTATTTGATGTGGACTCGTCTGCCACAAAGTCTTCATCATCATAATTCTTCTTCTTCTTAATCCTTGTGGCAGCCTTTGGCAAATTGCTAGAAGTGCTTTTGCTGCCTTCATCATAGCTTTCAGCTGGACTAGATCCCTCACTGAGATCAACATTCTGCTCTGACTCATTTCGGCTGTCACTAGCATTGGACATCTTAAAAACTGACCGTGTGAATAGATAGGTATGGGTAGAGTAGATGAGTAATCATAAAAAGCAGATAGTTTTCAAAATTTTGAGTTCAAACTTTAGTTCTAGGTTTTCACAGAATGCATTTCGGAGATACCGAGTTGATCATTTCAGTGAAACCTAAGCAAACAAAGAACCAAAACACACCATTTCGGTCAGACCGAGATGTGATTCGGTGACTCCGAGTTGCTAGGGTTTCATTGAAGCTTTACTTTCGGTCGCACCGATTAGTACGTTTCTGTGGAACCGAGATGTACTTGTGCTATGGCCAGGGCCAAATCGGTGGGACCGAAAATTCCTATTCGGTCGGTCCGAGATGCGTTCGGCGGAAACCTAAACCTAAATTTTTTTCTCGATTCTATTCTAAGGAACTAACCTGGTGGATAGAGGAATCTCATTCATGGCAAGATATATGGAAAAATCCTTGTGCATTGAATCAGAAAAGTGAAGTATGAGGAGATCGAATATCACCCTAACTTGGTGGAGATCCTCTACGGCGGCAACGACGGGGTAGATTGCCGTTGATGGCGATGGAGTCCTGCAGCAAAGGCACGCTGGAGACGAGGAAAATGATCCAGAGATCAAGGATGCAGCAACAATGGGGCGCAGGTTCGTGACATTTAAAGAAATTTTCAACCGTATGGTCCGCTGGATATATATATAAACCTATGCTGTCGGTGGCATCAAGTGGAACAAATCGGTGTCACCGAGACGTGTAACTGCTTGCAGTTACAGCAACTCGGTGACGCCGAGTTGGTCTAATCGGTAGCACCGAGATGAAAACCTAGATCAATCTAAATGACTTCGGTTCGATTGAGTTTGAGTGTGTTGGTCTGACCAAAATACATGAAGAAGGTTTTGGAAATTGGCCCTTGTCAGATCGGTGGCTCCAAGTGCTCCTCACCCGAAGGGTCCAAAAAAGACTTGTTCAATTTTTGTGATATAGCATGAAAAGAATTTGAGACAAGAAGAGCATAGATAGCTAGAGAAAGCTCTTAGGCATTCTTGTACATCCACTTGGCCAATAAAAACCAAGACAATCGAAACAACAAATCGATGCCCTCGGATGGGAAAATATGCAATCCAACATGCTCACACAATAAAATATCAAATGAAATATGTGTCAAACATGCACAACCAATTCTAGCATCTATCAAGCAATTGGCGATGACTAGGTCATCTATATATGAGTATATTGACTTAGGAGTCAAATGAGAACATTTGATTATAGGTCATACTCATTGTTTAAGCACAAGTGGGGTTACCACTTTTACATAAAGCATTAATGTCACTGGTATAGCGAGGTGCTATACAAACCGTTTTTAACCCCTTTCCACGATGGCATTCTGAACCGTCGCCAAGTGAGTGTGTGCGATGGGGGGGCCCCTTCCCACACGACCCAAAAACCATGGGGGATAGGCCCTCTAGTCACACACGCTTGGCAAAATGAGCTCGTGTGCGATGGGCGAGCGATCAAATACGGTTATACATACAGTTGTGTTAAAAAAATACAATTATATAGGCCCAATTGTTTCCAGTCGTAAGTACATCCCACACAGTCAGTCCCAGACAAACGTTTCCGTACATATGTACATTCCACACAGTCAATCCAAGGAATACGTTTCCGTTCGTACGCACATCCCACACAGTCCATCCAAGAAGTACGTTTCCGTTCGTATGTACATCCCATAAAGTCAATCCATGGAAAATGTTTCCGTTCATATGTACATCACACAATTTTCCCCATTAAATCGTTTGTGATAGTGTTGTCATTGCAGACGATATTAACAAATTTACCATTTGCGTTATTGAATGCATCACACACAGTGCGTAGAAGAAACTGTGTGGCATCGGCTGTCCATCACACACACTTTTTATGTGCTAAACGTTTCCACATGATGGCATAACGCAAACAGTTTTCAAGAGGAAGTCGTGTGCGATTTTTCATTGATCCAACACGTTTTACTCCTAGAAACTGTGTGCGTTGTTTGAGGTCATCGCCCATGGTGTTTTCTCAATAACCGCTTGCAATATAAACCCGATTAGCAGGCTAATTAGCCTATTATTAATGATCCATTTATTAATCTAATTGACATTTCATATTAAGCACACAATATATTTCATTTTCGTATTAAGGAAGCAGGATTTCATAATTGAAATACATCAGAGTACAACATCATATAGCTTCAGCACTCAGCTACCGCATTACACAACTGCACCAGCACCAAGTTTCACATGCAACATCTATTCTACCGCATAGACAGATGAATCTCATTTGGAAATCTGCTGAAGCGGAAGGCGAATACTGAGCCTTCATTGATGTTGAAGGTCTTGCAACTTTAGGCCAGTGCCTATGGATGATTGATTGTCCATCCTTCATCCTCTTCAGGAAGACTTCAATATTGAACCATGGGTGTTGTATGAATACCTTCCTAGCCTCCTGACCATACAGGTGGTTTGAGAGGTAATCATTAGTGAGCTGCTTTGGAAAGGCCTGAAAACAAGGATATGCATAAATATCTTCTCTAGATTTGAAATGGCGCAAAGGAATTAAAAAGACAAGGTATAACAGTTAGTACCATCCTGTAGTGAACTGATGTCTTCTTCATTGTGCAGACAAAGATCTTGTTGTTTTTTGTCGCTAATTTCTTTATCCCAACAATCTTTCTGAGTTTCTTGACTTTACTGATATTCATGGACAACTCATTTCCACATATGCAAAAAGGGTCGAACAGTGGGTCAAAACCTCTGACAACAGGACCTACATGTGCAAGACCAAATTGTTAAAAACCTAATATTTAAAAACAAGAAGTGGAAAGGTGTGTTATTAACTGCAACAGGCCTAATATTTAAAAACAAGCAAACATAGTCATTCAAACTTGTATTGTGCAGGTCTAAGTACACTAGTTATTGGCCCTATTTGGATCCATGGGTTAGAGTTAGTTTGACCTAGATTGGGTTCAAATAGCCCTAAAGTATCCAAACATGAGGGCTAGTTTGAGCTAGTTGCGTCTAACCCACCCAAAACAACTATCCCACCCAAGAGGTGCTAATTGGGGCTAGTTCTCCTAGTGCATTTATTGTCAATCTAACACTGTCATCCAAACACCTCTTTGGCTAGAGTTAGTTCAGGGTTAGTCATTGTTGAGTATCATTGTTATTTAGGAAACATAGGATAGCGTAGGATTTATTCTACCTTGACTTGTACTCCAAGATGACCATGTACTCGTATATATATGCCCACGAGGCTCAAGCAATACAATCAACTATTCCACCAATCTCTCTCCCACTCCCTTTTAACTGCCATGAGCTAGAAACTAACTCTAACCTCTAGCAAAGTTAGAGTATCCAAACAGTGCCATTGTTAAATCAAATGGAAAGGCGTGTTAAATACTCCCTCCGGTCCTTTTTACTCTGCATATAAGAATTGTCTGAAGTCAAACTTCATAAAGTTTGACCTTATTTATATGAAAAAATATCAACATCTACCATGCTAAAGTTATACAATATGAAAATTTAATTCATGACACATGTACTGATATTGATTTTATATTGTGAATGTTGGTATTTTTTTCTATAAAGTTGGTCAAACTTTATGAGGTTTGACTTTAGACAAATCTTATATGCGAACTAAAAAGATTCGAAGGGAGTACAACATGCTTAACAGCAACCAAATATAGTCATTCATAGCGCTATTGTTAAAATTGGTATTGATGAAATTGAACTGCACAGTTCATACTAGCACATATAGAACATCACACTTTTAATAGTTGAAATAAACAAGGCATACTATGAACAACCAAATATGGCAATTGAAACTGGACATATGCTAACTACAAACAACCGAACAACCAAAAACCGTAGAAATAAACAAAACGTAATGCAAACAACCAAATATAGCAATAAATACTGGACAGGTCCTCACTACAAAAGGGTTCGAGAAAACAAATCATGGGTTTCCTCACTTGTCAAAGATTGGCTCCTCCTTCTGGTCGCCGTCGATGAGGTCTGACTTGCCAGCTGAGGATCTCAAGCCAGCGTCGCAGAACATGTCCTTCAGAAATGACAAAAGGGGCTCCATGGCAATGAAGGATGGCAAATTCTTCATAATGAGCCGCAGGAGATCAGCGGCAGGGCCATCGATCAGATCAACGGCTGTCGAACCCGAAAGGTTGGGGGTGGGCAACTTAACCTGTGACATAGCCTGCGTCAAGCCGTCGCTGTCGATGACCTAGATGTTGTAGTCGGTGACCGCGACATGCCAAAATACTTAAGCCCGCTGATTGAAAGGCCCCATCTAGGTCCAGTCATTGTCGTCAGCTTCCTCGGCGGCCACCTCGCCGACATCGGGCAAAGAGGCTGTGGTAAAGCTCTTTTGGGCCATTCGCTCCTTGAGCTCCCCGGGAAGCGTAGTCGGGCTTAGGCTGCGACGCTCTGGAGTGGGGGATGGGGATCTGTGTGTAAGGGGGCATTTTGCAGGCGTCATCTAAGAAACTCAGGGTGGCGAGGGTATGTATATCGGTGGTTAAACTGCACAGGCAGACCGGCAGAGGTTGATGATGGAGGCGGCGCAGCGGCGGCGGCGACCTAGCTAGGTTTCGAGCGAGGGAGGGGTGGTGTGTATGTGTGTGAGTGGGGTATTTGGGGTGAGCGAAGGATTTGGGGTGTGTGTGTGGAGGGGGTCCAAGGTGGAGTTTGAGGAAATGTCGCGGGTACTGAAAATTTTACTAGGCGGGAATAAAATAGCAGGGCTACCAAAAATTTGGATCAAGGGATTGAAGCAGAGCGGGGTGGGAGTAACGAACATCACACACAGTTAAAACATAATAATCGTGTGCTATCAAACAGAAAACCACTCCAGCCGAGTAGATATTTTTGAGATTGCGAGGGATGCAGGCGGGAGTAAAATGTCAGGGCTACTAAAAATTTGGATCTACTGATTGAAGCAGAGCAGGAGTAACAGATATCGCACACGGTCCACACATACTAAACGTGTGCTATCAAACAGAAAAACCATCTAGGCGGGTAGATATTTTCGAGATTACAAGGGAGTAGATATTTTCGAGAGGGGGGGGGAAGCCTCGTGGAGCCCAATCTACTGTGATCATGTGGGTGACATGGGCAGGGGTGCGGCACATGGGTAGTCTTAGGGAAGCGTGTCTATTTCGTACCCGATCGCAGATGGTTGCTGCGTCCGACTCGTCTGCTGTTTATAAATTTGGCGAAAAAATGCGGGAAAGGGTCAGAACACGAACACACTTGCATGTGGACCAAATATATGTATGAAAAGGGTGGTTTGATGTTCAAATACCGAATGCACAACTTTGATGTGGCACTTGTCGCACAAAGCGCACGTTATTATTGCTAGCCCCCCCCCCCCCCCCCCACACACACACACACCCACACACACACTTCGTGTTGGTGGGAGGGGAATCCTAGCTATGAACCCATGCCCCCAAATAGCTAGGTCTGACATCTCACCCTACTGTAACACAAAACGGAAAGGAGTACCTCATGGTCACCCCCCCCCCCTTTGCTTCCGATCAAATGTGGACTGTGTGCGGGCCCACAGATGTGTTCTTCTGGCGTTAGGTGGGTGAGACCACATACGAACCACACCTGCGGGTGGCCGATATGTGTGTGTGTGTGTGTGTGTGTTTTAAAACGATGTGGTGTGATATTTAAATAAACAAATCACAAATTTGATGTGGCACATGTGCATCGCAAATTAACCGGACATCCCCGGCCCCACGGAGGTTCATCTAGTGTGAAGTAGTACAGTGCCCCCCCCCCCACACACACACTTTGAGTCGGTGGGAGGGGTCGGGCATCTCACCAAAGCGTATTGTAACACTGACCAAAGAATCACCACCTTGGTCGTATAACCTCTCTTGTTGTTGGGTCAAAGTCATGCATGGACGTCCACACGCGGCCACGCAAATAGGCTAGCTTGTTGCCGATAACCACGCGAGGGAGTGCCTGAAGACAACCACTATGTGCATGTGGCCCAAACATATATGTATGAAATGTCATGTGGTGTTTGAATATACCCAATGCACAACTTTGATGTGGCACCGTGCTTTTGGAACCGGAAAGTCCCCACACGGAGCGAGGGTTCATGATGCGTATACTATATATATATATATATATATATATATAGGGATTCATGTGTATGCAAGCCCTCGAACTTAGGTCTCGAATCTCACCATGATCGACGTACGACTATGCGGTAACGTGAACCAAGAGAAGAAGAATCCACCCTGGTAGCCTCTCTCGTGTTGTTGGTCGAAGTGATGGACGTCCACGCAGGCCAATGAATATATAGGTCGTCGATGATAACCAAGCGAGGGAGAGTGTCCAAAGACAACCACTGCATGCATGTGCCCCAAACATATGTATGGGCATGCGTGATGCATGCATATATGTTTGAATACCAAAAGCACAACATTTTTTATGTGGCGCATGCATGCGTCGAAAAACGCACAGTCCCCACACAGATCTGGTTCATGACGCGTCGCGTGCTCACCCCCCCCCCCCCCACTTCGACCCGGTGGGAGGGATTCGTGCGTACATATGCGCTCAAAGTATAATATGTTATCTCTCTGAAAAACCCTGGTTTTTGGCCCTTTCTTTTTCTTTTTGATTTATTTGGTTTTTGCTCTGTTTTTCTTTTTGGAGTGGTTCTGTGGCCTTGAAACCTGGGGGATCATCATCTGTTCTTCTCCCAAGTGGTTTATCCTTCCCAAATCCCTCCCAAGATCATGTCACTTCCATTCTAGCTCAACCTCAAAATTCTTTTTCTCAGGAATATTCCTTTTTCTATTAAAGGAATAACCCTGCCTGACCTAGGTTGTGAAGCAACCTATATTTCTATCTTCCACAAAAATCCCAAATAATTCTCATAATTTTTTTGGATCATATAAGCCCCACATATGTCCAAACTTTCCTTTCCTAGCTCAAAAATAATTCCCCAATATTATTTCTTCAATTCTGTCCAGAATGGCACTTTGTGAAGGAAGTGCCATATATATTCTCTTGTTTGCTCCCAAACTTTTTGGGAATTCTATCCTATCCAAATAATTTCCTCATGATAAAATTCAACTATATTTGCCTAGTGAATCTTCCTCAGTGATTTTTCAAAGTTTATGTTCAGATAGAAGCTTTGTGAAGGAAGTGCGAACTAGGGTTATCCAAATGAGTTGAAATTTTGCACAATCCTTCATGTGCTCATATAATCACACTCATCCAATTTGCAGCCCCATCCCATCATCTATGTGAGCACAGCCTCAAATATTTGTTTCTGGCAATATTTTCAGGTTGTGAAGCAAGTATATTTTATATTGCTTCATTAATTCTGAGAAATTACCAGATTGTGCTACTACCCAAATAACCTCTCTCCACAAAATTTGGGATCATTTCATCAAGCCATTTTATCACTAATATTATCAAAAGTTTCTGGACAGAGAGTATGTCTGTGAAGAAAGTACCATTTTGGCAAGTCCATTTGGTATGAAATATTTACAGAATATTTATATGTCCAAATGATAGTGATCTACAAAATTTGAGCTCAAGTGGCTACTCCATGTGAGAGCATCATCCTATTCTCTTTTCTGGACCATAATGACAGTTGCCAAGCAACTATGTTTAATTTTGGTCCATTTCCTTGTGAAACCCCCAGGATCATAGTGCTTCCTAACCTAAGCATCCCAGACATCAAGTTTGGCTCTTTTCTCTTCCCTGTTGAGCACAGCAACCTGATCAAGTTTGCTACAGCAAACTTGCATCGAAGCCTCACTTCCCACCTTGGTTTCTTTTGATGATACATCAACTCCCACAGCCTCTCTGATGGAAGGACAACACCCTAGTAGTTCATATCATGTTTAGTTATTGCTTCCACATCATAGTAGTTAATAAGTTAATCTGCTAATGCTATGCTATTGTCTTGCCTTGATGCTTTTGGTTGTTGTGAGCTTGCAAGTACATTCAATGTACTGACCTGGCGTGTCATGCCAGATTGCAGGTGATGCCATGATTGATTGTTTTCGAGGTTACCGCGCGTGCGAGCTAGATCGTGTCCCAGCCAGAGTCCTTGCGGAGTGGAGTTCACCACGGTCATCGTTGTTCCGCTACTAGAAGTTTTTCTTCTGCTACGAGTTGTTCCCCTGCTAGCATAGAGCTACCTTAGCAGGCGTAGTGTCGTCGTGCTGATGTGATCCTTTGTAACATCAGACCTTTGTATCCCTTATTATTTGTAATAAGAGCTAATTTGTTCTATGTCAAGCAGTGTCGTATTCCAGAAGACTTGATCTCTAGGCCGGAATGCGGGGTGTTCCGGTTCCTCTGAGCCGGGGTGCCACAGAACTTGGTATCAGAGCAGGTCTGGCTGTAGGACGCCCTAGTCAACGCGAGCGGTAGAAATCAGTAGTATCGAGTCTGGCTTGTTCGTTGCATTTGGTTGCTGCATTTGTTTGTTGCATAGCATGCATATAGCCTGATTATTTGTTGCTAACGGTTTATTTTGTGAGTGTAGCTGGCATCGGTTTGGATCCACTACAGCTCAGCCTCTGCATCCCTCCAGTTTCCTTTAGCCCGTTCTTCGGTGTTTAGCATCATTTCTGTCCCAGCGGAGTGATGCCAAGTGATCCCGACACTGTTTGCAGAAAATGGTGCTCAAGTATCGCGCCGATATCCTTCTTTCAGCCCCGCCTATCGCTTCGGTGGTAGACATGTTGCTACCCCGGATCATGCGTTTTATCTTGTCGTGTTGGCAACCCTTAATGATCTTAGTTATCAGAAAAGGGCAATGCCAGCGGACTCAGCTTTCCTCGCTATCCTATTCCTTGGACGAGTATGGATCCCTTCCGTCCACTTGATAATGATGTGGTGGTCACATTCGTGTCCCGCTACATGGTTACCAAGTACGTCCTCACATCTGAGCTAGTCCAGGTTTCTACCTAGCTAGGCCAGCACTTGGTGTAGTTTTGTTTACACCAACTTTTCCACACATTGATCCATCTTTGTGCACACCATCACAGCATGTTAGATCGTAGTACCGGAGATCTCAAGAGATTTGTGTGCTTAAGTAGGCATGCATATTATGTGACTAGCAGTAATATGTGACTTTGTTTGTGTGTGCATGGATTGTTTTTGTGTGCTTTTGTTTAGTTGAGTTTTCTTTTGCTCCCTTCTTTTTGGGTCCTCGGTGTTACCCTATTTTCCCCTTATGGAAGTTGCTCCTCCACTGACACTAGACTCAAAGAAGCAAGAAGGATTTCAAATATTTGGAAGAAGCTCAGTTAAACACATCAAGTCTATATCAGTACTTAATCCTCACCTCAGTAATGATCAAGCCAGCAGGAAGACAAGTCAGGTACAAGATCAACGGTATATTTTCAGTCAAAGGTATGGATTATATACAAGTTTTGGCTCATGAAGGAATGATGCTTGAAATATGTTATACTCTAAAAGAAAGCCAGAATGTGCTATGATCAAGGAAGACAGTCAAACGATTTTTCTCATCCAAGTAACCAGTCGCAGAATATTATGGGTGTGTGTATGGTTTCCAGTATGCATATCACGAGTATGAAGCTTTGGATATGAGAAACCCAGTCTTCTCTGTACGCTATCGGAAGAAACTTATGATGCAAGGCCCCTCAATTTTCCTCCGTATGATTTGTGGACAATTTCTGGTCCAAGATACCAAGTCTTCCACAATAAGATACCCCAATAAAGGCTTCTGACAGAAGGAATTGAATCTTTCTCAACAAGCAACCATAGGAGAAGTTTCTCAGGTACGGAACCCAGCCTTCTCCAGCACACCACCACAACAAAAGCTTCGAGTATAAGCTATTGAGTCTTCTTCTGCAAGCTACTCGGATGGCTTCCCACATAAGACACGCAGCCCGCGGTAGTACAACACTACGCACCGTCGTCAGATATTCCACTATGAGTTGGCAGTATATGACAGTGCAGCTCAAGAATCAGATCCGCCACATGTTGTCAGAAGTACAATTCAGTCAAGACATGTGCCTGCCGCAAAGATCGAGTGTTCGTTTGCATATTATTCTTATATATATGGTGAGCATGCATCCCCGGTCATCCCAGTCTCTCATGCGAGATGCGACAGTGATCAAGCAGATATACCTAAGAAAGGTACGGATCCAACAACCTCATGGGTCATGCCCAATAAAGATAAGCAAAGATACATCTCATGTAATGAAAGGATCGACAAGTTCTGGAGCTGACAACGCAGAATCAACAGTCTTGACAATAGTCATCGAGGCCAATATTTCCGCCCCGACAAGGAGATCTCACGAACTCTTGTCACCCTCTTGTATGATTGGCCTCAACAACAAACTCTGTACAGCTACAAGCCCCTAGTATATGTCATATATGTGCGGACCCGAGTCAGAAGGCAAGCACAAGGAATGATGCCAAAAATATTGAACTAACCACATCCATGGTTGTACGAAGAATCAAGAACCTATGTGGCCAAGCTATTTCAGTAAGGTATCATGACAAAGAAAGCCATGACCATCAAAGGGTGAGACTGACAGCAACGTTATGATGACTTTGCACGATCATCAGGGTCCGGATACCCAAGTCAGTTGGAGGCCATATGGATCCACAAAGACATACCCTCCGAAGCCTACTCTGTTATACAAGGACTTCATATTCCGCCGACCCGGTTGCCCCACGGCACCCGCCCAGAATGGTTAGTGTGGAATATTCAAGTCTGTTCTGTCAGATCCAAGATTTCTTTGTAACCTCAGCAGTTTGAATTCAACGACAGTGTAAAGCATCTCACAGCCTATTACCATGGACGAATATGCCGACAACATGGGTAAGTCAAAAGTTGAGCAATCAGCTTAGACCAGGTATACTCACTGGTGGAACCAAGTACACGGACAACCGATCATGAAAAGTATCTTCTCGCCAGCACCCTATTAGGCCAGTCTCAAGATACTAATGTTTGAGGTATGCTCTAGCTATAAGCCCATACCCCTTTATATTGCTCACGGCAGAAGGCAGTCGAATCTTTGGTACATATCTCCTGCTCGAGCCAAAGAAACGGATCGGGATAAGTCAATACCACCTATGAGCAGTCAGATCTCGTCAGGAGAATGGCCATGATTCTCAGCATTGATTGAACCCGGAAGACATGTATTTGTTTGAGCAACCCCATGGCAGAAGTAAAAAAGTTTTCATGACAAAAGTGAATTTATGCTCAGGTCCCTTGGATATCACCGCAGCTATGAAAGAATCAACATCAGCAGGAGAGTTTGGTATATGAGCAAAAACCTGTTAGAATTTGGGAAAGGTGAAGCAAACCACCCTAGAGCAAGGTAAGAAAATCATATGAAATTCTTGAGGGAACAACATATAAAGAACTGGATACCCGAGTAGGAAACGGTGTCCTCAAGTCATACTTGTTCCCTGAGGAACCAAATCTCGAGGACGAGATTTCTTTAAGGGGGGAAGGTTTGTAACACCCTGGTTTTCGGCCCTTTCTTTTTCTTTTTGATTTATTTGGTTTTTGCTCTGTTTGTCTTTTTGGAGTGGTTCTGTGGCCTTGAAACCTGGGGGATCATCATCATTTCTTCTCCCAGGTGGTTTATCCTTCCCAAATCCCTCCCAAGATCATGTCACTTCCATTCTAGCTCAACCTCAAAATTCTTTTTCTTAGGAATATTCCTTTTTCTATTAAAGGAATAACCCTGCCTGACCTAGGTTGTGAAGCAACCTATATTTCTGTCTTCCACAAAATTCCCAAATAATTCTTATAATTTTTTTGGATCATATAAGCCCCACATATGTCCAAACTTTCCTTTCCTAGCTCAAAAATAATTCCCCAATATTATTTCTTCAATTCTGTCTAGAATGGCACTTTGTGAAGGAAGTGCCATTTATATTCTCTTGTTTGCTCCCAAACGTTTTGGGCATTCTATACTATCCAAATAATTGCCTCATGACAAAATTCAACTCTATTTGCCTAGTGAATCTTCCTCAGTGATTTTTCAAAGTTTATGTTTAGATAGAAGCTTTGTGAAGGAAGTGCTAGCTAGGGTTATCCAAATGAGTTGAAATTTTGCACAATCCTTCATGTGCTCATATAATCACACTCATCCAATTTGCAGCCCCATCCGATCATCTATGTGAGCACAGCCTCAAATATTTGTTTCTGGCAATATTTTCAGGTTATGAAGCAAGTATATTTTATATTGCTTCATTAATTCTGAGAAATTACTAGATTGTGCTCCTACCCAAATAACTTCTCTCCACCAAATTTGGGATCATTTCATCAAGCCATTTTATCACCAATATTATCAAAAGTTTCTGGACAGAGAGTATGTCTGTGAAGGAAGTACCATTTTGGCAATTCCATTTGGTATGAAATTTTTACAGCATATTTATATGTCCAGATGATAGTGATCTACAAAATTTGAGCTCAAGTGGCTACTCCATGTGAGAGCATCATCCTATTCTCTTTTCTGGACCATAATGGAAGTTACCAAGCAACTATGTTTAATTTTGGTCCATTTCCTTCCGAAACCCCCAGGATCATAGTGCTTCCTAACCTAAGCATCCCAGACATCAAGTTTGGCTCTTTTCTTTCCCTGTTGAGTACAGCAACCTGATCAAGTTTGCTGCAGCAAACTTGCATCGAAGCCTCACTTCCCACCTTGGTTTCTTTTGCTGATACATCAACTCCCAAAGCCTCTCTGATGGAAGGACAACACCCAAGAACTGAACTGGCAGCCCCTCTAGTCCTATCTTTTCCATGCCAGGCAGTGACCGCGTGGAATTTTGCCTGTGCACACGCTCTGGCTGCAGAGAGCGTGCTCTGCGCGTCAGGTCGCGTCGTGCTGCCTCGCCCCGGCAGTGTCCACGCATCTGGAGGTGCCGACCTGACTCCCCCATCCTCTCCCGTCGCTCTCTGACCCCTGCCCCCTCTTGTAGCACCTCACCGGCGCTAGCGGCCGCGCGCCCACGGGCACACTGTGCCCGACCGGCTCTGTTCCTGTGCTCGGCTTCTACTCCCTTGTGCCCTTGGCGCCTTGCACCGCCCCGTGACCCCTCTGCCCTCTCCCGTCTCTTCCAGTGCCCCATGATGCATCCATCCATCGCCGAAGCCGCCCATGCGCCATGGCGGCACCCGAGCTCGGCATCTTCCTCCCCCTCGTCTATAAGCATGCCCGAGCACTCTTGCCACCTCCCGAGCTCACCAACCGCTCCACCGCACTCCTATACTCCTCCCTAGCCAGCTGCCCGCTCCCCGGAGCTCTTCTTCACCGCGATCGGCCACCATGGCCGCTGCCTCCTCTCGTCTAAATTCCGGCGACCCCAAGCTCAACTCCACACTCTTCCACCTCCAGAAGATCAACACCACCACCCCGGAGCCTCCCCGCCCTTCGCCTCCTCCTCCGGTGGCCTCTGGCCGCGAGTTCACCGGCGCCCGAAGACCACCGTCCGCCGCGGCCACTCCCCTGCTTGCTCCCGGGCTCTCTGGTGAGCGTGATGTGCACCAGCATGTGCGTCTCGCCTTCCCGAGCGCGCCAGTAGTCGGAGCGCCGCGTAAGGTGGCCGAAGCTGCCGGCCATCGCTGTCGAACACCGCTGCTCCATCGACCAGGCACGGGCGCGGGAGGAAGAAGGAGTTGACCATCGTATGGACCCCGTGGCTCCACCTGGTAGTGGCACAACGCCCGACCCCTCCCTGCCAGCGTGGATAAGTGGAGGCGTATTCCAGAGGAATACGCCTTCCCTTTCCGCAGGCGCATTGTTCTTCTACTTCAGCCCTGAATGCGTTTTCACTTCAGTTAAAGCGTATTTCCAGAAGATACGCATTCTGTTTTTCAGTTAGGGGCCAGTTTCTGAAGATTTTCTTTACAGATAGGTCCCTGGCAGTCAAACACTCATATCTTTTTGCTCACAACTCCAAATGAGGTAATTCCAAAGCCCATTTCTTCGTATCGTCGAGCCCGTTCCGATGGTATCCTTTTCGCCAAGTGATAACATTCTGAAAATGACCATTATGCCCTTGCACTTAATCAGCCCCCTCCGGGAGAGAACTATTTCCGGCGATTCTTTCCGCGAGCTTGTCGCACTTCTTCCGGTGAATCCACCCCCCCCCCCCCCCCCCCAGGCAAGCTACACCCTCCATTTGCATGATTGCAATGCAATGCCATGGTTTACTTATTTGAACTTGATTAAAATTTGCTTTAGCTACATGTGACTTTTTCATGGCATTTCTTGGAGTGATTTGTTGATCTTGCTACTGCCATGATGTTGTTTGGATTTCTAGGACTAATATTTTGCAGATGATGAGGATGACATGTTGCCATTGGATTATTAGTGGCTATTATGATTATTTTCATGATAGTACTTGATATTATGCTTTGGAGTATTATTCTGGATATGATGTTAGGTTAATATCTTGATCTTGCTATGGGTTTAGCAGCATCATGGTACTTGGATTCATCATGATAGTAGTGTTATGTTGTCCTCGTAGTATGATGTTATGACTATATTATTCTTTGGATTATTTGTTGGATATTGCTATGACTTGGATTACAGGTTGATAGTTGATATCGGAGTATCAGTTATCACAAATCTATCTTTGGGGACAAATTCCGTCATTTCGTTGGTCAGGTTCCACCGAACCGGGCTTTTCCAGTGCAACCACATTTCCTTTTATGGGGAGGCCCTAATGTGGTCTATTGTTATGCCTCTCGCCGGTACCTCCAACTAGGGAAGGTTATACGCGTGCGCTACCCTGATCAGGTAGGCCGGTATAAGCCTTGTGTGCCCGAGTTGTTTGCGCACTTTTGTCCCCGTTTGGGACCGTTTTTATTTTGCCACGATGGTGGCCGTTGGGTGTCACGAGGTGACATCGGGGCCACCCATGACTGATCCCAAAGGGGAGTTGTTCGGAGTGGCCGAGAGAGTGTCATGACAGTAGATCGGTTTTGTCGGAACGCAGTTGGTCCACCTGAATGGGAGTACGAGGCCATGGGTTCTATGATGTGGGTACAGTGTGCTAATCTCTGCAGAGTGTGTTTAATCTATCGATAGCCGCGTCCTCGGTCATGGGCACAGTTCGTACTAGGTCACACCGTTCGATCAACACTCACATGACGGATTGACTTATTAGATGACTTATATGTTGATATGTGAGTTATAACAGTTTGGCAGGATGTTGATGATGATGTTGGGATGATGTTGGGATGATCTTGAGGATGATCATTCAGTTGGTGATGTGGTCACTTGGTGATCACATGGAGGTATTGATCACGAGGTGATCGAGGTGATATATTGCTTGGCCGGATGGCCAAGAGTGAGATGGTTCTTGATATGGTGGTTCATCAGTATTCTAGTAGTTCATATCATGTTTAGTTATTGCTTCCACATCATAGTAGTTAATAAGTTAATCTGCTAATGCTATGCTATTGTCTTGCCTTGATGCTTTTGGTTGTTGTGAGCTTGCAAGTACATTCAATGTACTGACCTGGCGTGTCATGCCAGATTGTAGGTGATGCCGTGATTGATTGTTTGTCGAGGTTACCGCGCGTGCGAGCTAGATCGTGTCCCAGCCAGAGTCCCTGCGGAGTGGAGTTCACCACGGTCGTCGTTGTTCCACTGCTAGAAGTTTTTCCGCTGCTACGAGTTGTTCCATTGCTAGCATAGAGCTACCTTAGCAGGCGTAGTGTCGCCATGCTGATGTGATCCTTTGTAACATCAGACCTTTGTATCCCTTATTATTTGTAATAAGAGCTGATTTGTTCTATGCCAAGCAGTGCCGTATTCCAAAAGACTTGATCTCTGGGCTGGAATGCAGGGTGTTCCGGTTCCTCTGAGCTGGGGTGCCACACTCTCACATCCTGACATGCATGTACCGTACCATTTAAGACGAACCAAAATTTAATCCTCTCCTAATTATAAGTCAAATTAACCTCTATCGCTGTCGGTCAAAGTGATTGACCAAGCGGGCACACACAGATGGACGAAGCATCTCGCCGATACCCCGTGAGTGAGTGCTAGAGGACAACCGCCATCGCTTGCTTGTGGGCCAAACACATGTATGGAGATGTGTGGTTGTGATGCTTGAATACCTAATATATATGCAAAACTTCTTTGTGGCACCTGCCTCGGAAACCTTTAAGTCCCCCACATGAACCGAGGTTCATGACACGCAGTATATATATGCTGGGGCCCCTCCCCTCTTCGACGCGTAATATATACTCATACGTACCGTAACACAACCCGAAAATAATCCTCCTTGTTCGTCAAATTACCTTTCTCATTGTTTCATATATTAGATGGACGATAACCTCGCGGGCCAATGGAGGGAAGCGTCGAAGGCGAATGAGTGATAACCATCGTCTGCACATGGCCCAATGTGTTGGTGATGTTTTTAATACCCAATATGCACAACTTCTTTGTGGCACCTGCCTCGGAAACCGAAAAGTCCCCACAGGAGCGAGATCGTTCATGACGTGTGTGTAGTATATATGTGCTGCCCCGGCCCCCTCCTCCCATCTTCGACGTGTACTATATACTCCTACCACAACACAACTCAAAAAAGAAACCTCCTTGTTGGGTCAAAGTGATGGAGGACAACCTCGCGGGCCCACGGATGGAAGCATCGCATGTGAGTGACTGTCCTATATGACCCGTAGTATATGTTGCCGCCGGCCACCCTCTTCCACGCGTACTATATGGATACCCCTACCATACGTAACAAAATTAAAAAATGACCATCCTTGTTGGTCAAATTAACTTCTCTCACCGCATGTCATAGTGCTGGACGGCGACCTCACGGGCCCAAAAAGTGTCACACGCGAGTGAGTGTCCTAGGACCACCGCGTGCATGTGGCCCAAAGATGCATGTCAAACTTTTTCTGCAGCGAACATGCGACTAAAGGAGTTTAGTGTTAAAAATTAAAAAAATAGATAATATTTGTCCGTTTTTATACATTGATTGATTTCCCAGGGATTTAATGTGCAAAAAATCAAATTTGATCTACATGAGACCCGTGATAATGCACGAAAATGGATTGCAAAATCATATGTGTACGTGTCCCTGGGTGCATGTTTAGTCCCCATGCAAGAAATTTCTAACATCGAGAATCTTGATTTTAAAATCTAGTAAATCCAAAACTAAGTTGAAATTCATGAAAATTATCATGGTGTCATATGGACACCAATAGACTGTGATATTATATATTTTTTCAAATTTGAGACAAATTTTGATATAATCTTCTTACAGACAGGAAATTATCAATAATTATCAACCAATATCGCAAATGAACTCTTTATTCGAACCGTGTGCTTAGGCCAATAATGTACGTGTCGTGCTTTGGTTAAGCAATGAAGCGGCAGAATTAATCATCAAAAAGGAAAAAATCAATATAATACGTGTCGCCACGCGTCCGTGTGTCGTACGAGCATGCGTGAGTTGACGAGACGCATGCTAGCAGTCCGCCGCACAGGCAGACCGGGAGGCCGAGGCATGCGCGTGTTCGATATGCACTCACCGTGGGGCGTGCTAGTAGCTGTGTGAAATGATGGTAGGCATGCCAGCAGTCCGCTGCGCAGGCTCACCTCGCTCCCACTGCTCCATATTAATGGCGCGCCTGATCCGCTGGTCATAATAGGCGGCCACACCCCTCGTCCACAGTTGTCACCGCCGCATGGAGTGTATTAGGATTTTGCCGAAGCACTAGCTTTGTCACATTCGTCCTGTTGAAAGCGAGAGTAGTATTGTCCATGAGGATTAAGTTTTTTAACAAAAACTTTCTCACGGATGGACACGTTGAACATCATAAAAAGAAGTTTCAGGTGGACAAAAGGGCTTCTGAACGTGCTCGGCTTCTATTTACAACAACTTGTCTTCA
This sequence comes from Thinopyrum elongatum, assembly GCA_011799875.1. Lineage (NCBI taxonomy): Eukaryota > Viridiplantae > Streptophyta > Magnoliopsida > Poales > Poaceae > Thinopyrum > Thinopyrum elongatum. The sequence continues at coordinate 502,824,903 of CM022298.1, forward strand.
TGTACCAGTAGATTTTTTGGCCCAGGATCTTGATTTTATGGATCAGACAGATCCATTTGATTGTGACTGCCGAAAACTTTGGTTGAGTTAGTTGTTATTGTCCTGTTCAATCTGGATTTTGTGTAAACCTGATGAACAATTAATCGTCGTGCTTTTGTACCTTCTGTAAGTTGGAGTTAGATATTGCTGCCCTTTTCAACTCGGCTTTGACCCATATTTTCTTTCATACAAACCGGAGCTTCTATCAAGAAGCCTCATGGTTCCGAGAGGAAACTTGGTCACATGATCTGTGTGCGAAACGACATACGCTGTATCTTCCCGCCTTGATTTATTTTATAGAGGCAACATGTGTAACACCCTAGATTTGGCCCATTTTCTTTTTCTTTCTATTTTTGGTCTGGATTTGCTTTTCTATGGCTTCCTGGTCTTGAAACCTGGAGAGATCACCCTCGATTCTTCTCCCCAGTGGCTCGTCAATCTCAAAACCATCTCAAGACCATATCATTTTCATATTGGACCAATCCCAATATTCTTTTTCTTGGGAATATTCCTTTTTCTATTAAAGGAATAACCCTGTCTGCTCTGGGTTGTGAAGCAACCCACATTTATGTCATCCCAAAGATTCCCAAATAATTCTCATAAAATCCTTTGGGATATATCTTCCTCAGATATGTCAAAATACTTCTTTGCCATGTTCAAAACCATTTCACCAATATTTCTTTTCTGTTTCTGCCTAGCTGGCCGTTTGTGAAGCAAGTACCCATTATCTTTGCTTGCTTGCTCTCAAACTTTTTGTGCACTCTTTCCCATCCATATCATTGCCACATGACAAATTTCAACTTCATTTTCCTAGTGAATATTCCTGAGCAATTTTTCAAAGTTTCTATTCAAACAGAGGCCTTGTGAAGGAAGTACTAGCTAGGAGTATCCAAATGAGTTGAAATTTTGCAAGCATCTTCATATGCTCAAATTAACACTCTCCACAAGGTTTGAGCATCATCCCATCTTCTATGTGAGCACACCTTCAATTCTTTGCTTCTGGTCATATTTTTCTGTTGTGAAGCAACTATAGTTTATATTGCTTCATAATTATTGAAAATTTACTAGAGCATTCTCCTACCCATATAACACCTCTCCACCAAATTTGGGCTCATTTCCTCTAGCCATTTATCCTCAGTTATTTTTCTAAGATTCTGTCCAGAGAGGACCACTGTGAAGGAAGTACTATTTTGGCATGTACAAATGGTATGAAATTTTTACAGTGTGTTCATGTACCCAAATAACTCCTATCCACCAAATTTAAGCTCAATCCAAGCATCCATTAGAGTGCCACTTCATGATTCATTTTCCGGACCAGTTTGGGCAGTTGTGAAGCAACTATGACAAATATTGGTCCATTTCCCTCCAAACTTCACAGGGTTGTAGTCCTTCTTACCCTGCACCTCCTAGACATCTCATTTTGACCTTATCACCTTCCTGTTGAGCACAGAGGTGTGGTCAAGTTTGCTACAGCAAACTTCAGACGATTACTCCCATCCAACCACAGTGCGTTTCTTCGAGCAATCACCTCATTTGTAACCTGGCTTGAGGGACTTGGTACTAGACACCAAATTGGGCACCAGGGAGCACTGGATGCCACGGTGCACATGGTGACTACGTAGTGGCCATGCAGAAACAGCGCTCTGCGCATTCACCGCGTCGGACGCAACCATTCCGGCCACCTCGCGCTGCCCCACCTTGTCCCATCGCGCCGACTCAGTTGCCACCGTCCACGAACCCACTCCAGAACTCTCTCCCAACTCCGGCGAGCCTCGCCACCGTATACGGCCAAGTGCGCGCACGGGCAGCACAGTGGCCGCACGGGGTGAGCTGGTTGGCAGCTTCCCAGCGAGCCGTCGCCTTGCTCTTAACTCCCCTGCCTCTCCCATCACCTCCCCACGCGGCTCGGGCACTAGCGTAACTGCCAGCGCAACACGGACACCGGCGTTTTTCTCGCGGTGGGATCCGGTGCTGGCATCGCCGCCCGGCTATAAAAGCCGTGCCTCGCCTCGCTTCACCTCACCACTGGCCTCCCCCACTTCCTAGAGCCCTCCCTAGCCCCTCACCTAAGCTCGAGGAGCTCCTCTGCCCCGCCATCACCACCATGGCCGTCGCGGCCATCTTCTCAAATTCACTCGAGCCAGGCCCCCTCCCTCCGTTCCACCTCCGCCAGCAGTCCTACCGCGCCCCCTGGAGCCTCCCCTGCCCTTCGCCCCTCCCTCCTATGGCTTCTGGCCACGAGTTCCACCAAGTGCCCATCGCCGCCGTCCGCCATGACCCCGCTCCCGCTCCCCTCAGTCCACCCCGGAGCCCGTGACCTCCACCTACGGGTGCGGCTTCTCCTGCTGAGCTCGTCCATAGGTCGAGCGAGGCGGGGGATGGCCGGAGCTGGTCGGACGAGCCCCCGCACCGGCGACCTCCCTCTGCTCCACGGGCGGCGTCGGGAAGGAGACAAAGACGCCGACCCCTCCCTGCCAGCAGGTCGTGCGCCCCGCGGGCCCCGCGCGTCAGCCCCTCCGTCCGTTGACCCCGCGCCTATGACGTGGCAAGTGGAAGCGGAGTTCTGGAAATACGTTTTCTCTGCAGCGAAGACGTATTCCTGGAAAGCCGCTTTCTCTTTTTCAACCACCGGCCGAATCCTCTAATTTGTGAACGTTCACCAGTTAGTAGCAGAAAAGTACAGAATCTGTTGATTTTTCTGCCTAACGAACGAACGGTCGTAACTCGGCAACCGTAACTCCGAATCAAGTGATTCCAAAGCCCACTTCTTCGTCTCGTCGAGCCCATTCTGTCGGTACCATTTTCATCATGTGTCTCCACAGTGAAAATGAACATTTTTCCCTTGTCCGTAAACAGCCCCCTCCGAGAGAGAACTGTTTCCGGCAATTGTTTCCGCGGAGTCACCGCACTTCTTTCCGGAGTCTTCTTCATCCCTAGGCAAGCCACGACAACCACTTGCATGATGGATTTGCAGTAGCCATGGTTTTCTACTTGAATATTTAATAAATGTTTGCTCGTTTAATACTTCTATTACTGTTTCGGTTATGTTGTGGATCTATGCTTATCATCATGATATGTTCTTGTGCACCTTGTTAGTATGTACTACTTGCTAGTATTATTCTCGTATGTTGTGCTTCGTAGTAGCACATGCTGGTGATAGTGAAGTTCATCGAATGCATGATTATCATCTGTTATGAAAGTATCTGTGATATACATGTTCACGTTGTTATCATGCTCTTATGCATCGTTGATTCATCATGTTATCATGGCTCAGCACATCATCATTCAAATTTAACTGGATGTTAATAGAACTTGAACACCTGTTGGCTGAGTCATAGTGCGGACTGAATCGAGCTCACCAGTGCAACCACACTTGCTGGGATGGGGCAGCCCTAATTCGGTCTATTGTCATGCCTCTCGCCGGTGCCTCCAACCAGGGAAGGTTATGAGCGCGTGCTACCCTGGCCCGGTAGGCAGCTATAACCTTGTGAACCCAGTTTTGGTATTGAGCTCAGGTCCCCGTTTGGGACAGTTTTGGTTGGCCACGATGGTGGCAGGTGTCGGAAGGACACAGGGGTCACCCATGACATAGCCCAAAGGGGAGTTTGTCGGAGTGGCCGGGAGAGTGCCATGCAATAGATTGAGTTTTGTCGGAACGTCGTTGGTCCACCCGAATGGGAGCACGAGGCCATGAGTTCCGTGGTGTGGTACAGTGTACTAACCTCTGCAGAGTGTATAATCTATCGATAGCCGCGTCCTCGGATATGGGCACAGTTCGTAGTAGGACACACTATGGGTCAACAGTATAATAATCTTGCTTATAACAACCCGGTTTGATGAGAAAGAAGTTGGTTGATCTTTATGTGATCGCGAGAGGATCACCGTGGTATCGAGGATACCGACGTTGGTTGATCGTGATCATGTGAGGGTCACTGTGGTATCGTGGATACCGGATTTGGTTGATAGTGTTATGTGGTGATCTCGGGTAAAGACCAAGCTCCTTGTGATCATGCTATCACTACGGTATTGTAATACCAAGTTTGGTTGGTCCCGAGGCTATCATGTGGCACGCTCGATGGTAAGTTCTTACATACGGTGGTTACGAGGTAACCTCGGAGCAGAGTAAGTTGCACCATGGTAGTTTTAACCTATTGCATGTAGTGTCAGCATGCTCATATACTATGCTATGCTCTTATTGTTCTAGCATCATCATATTTGCAACTGCTTAACCTGTAAAGGCCATGCTATTGCTTGTCTTGAGTGCTTTGGTTGCTGTGAGCTTGCGAGTACATTCAAAGTACTCACCTGGCGTGTCATGCCAGTTTGCAGGTTATGCCATGATTGCTTGCTTGTCGAGGATTCCGAGTTTGCGGGCTAGGATATGTGTTCCAGCCAGAGTCCCTGCGGAGTGGAGTTCACCACCGCCGTCGTTGTTCCGCTGCCAAGGGTATTCCGCTTCCTCGGATTGTTCCGCTGTTAGCATAGAGCTACCCTGGGCAGGCGTAGTACCGCCATGCCGATGTAATCCATGTACCCTTGTAACCGTATCCATAGTAATAAAAAGCTGATTTGTTCTATGCCAACAGTGCCGTATTCCAGAAGACTTGTCTCTGGGCTGGAATACGGGGCGTTCCGGTTTCCTCTGAGCCGGGGTGCCACAAGCGTTGGTATCAAAGCAGGTCTAGCTGTAGGACGCCCTAGATCGCACGAACGTTAGTAACCGGTAGCATAGAGTTTTATCGGTTTGCTGCACTTGTTTGTTGCATTTGTTTGTGCATAGCATGCATATAGAATATTTTTTTTGTCACTAACAGTTGATCTGGTGAGTGTTGGTGGCGTCGGTTTTAACCCACTACCTGCACCCTCCAGTTGCATTCCGGTTCCTTGGTGTGGTGTCATCTTCGTCCCAACGGAGTGATGCCAAGGTGCTTGGTGTTGTCGATCACTTGCAGGATTGATGCACCGGCACCACACCAATTATCCTATTCAGCCACCCCTGTTGTTTCGGTGATAGACATGTTTCTATCCCGGATCTTGTCATCGTTCCCCTAGCCATGTTGGCAACCCTTATTGATGTTAGTTATCAGAAAAGGGCAATGCCTGCAAGCCTTTCTTTTCACCGCTATCCTTTCTGCCATTCATCCTCTGGACGAGTACATTTTCCCTCCGTACGCTTGATGATGATGTGGTCGTGACCTCCGTGTTTCGATCCACGATCACCAAGTTCGTCCTCGCCTCCGTATCCGTTCAGCTGTAACCGGTGTAAGCCCGTGTTTGGTGTAGCTTTGTTTACACCGCCTCCTTCCACACGTGGACTCACTTTCGTGCACACCGCCACAGCATGTTAGACCGTGACACCGGAGTTCTTGCGAGATTGGTGTGTTTAAGTAGGAATGCATACATTGCTGTGTATAGCTGTAAAATATGATATTACTTGTGTGTGATCTTGTTGCTTTGTGTGCTTTTATTTTAGCCGTTTCATTTGCTTCTTTCTTTGGGCCCTTGGTGTTACCTTATTTTCCCTTATGGAAGTTGCTCACCGACACTGGACTCAAAGAATCAGTGAAGAGACAGACATCTGGAAGCTCAGCTCAACAATATGGGATTTAGCACCGACTGCCAGGCATGGGGAATATCTGGTCTGATTATAATGATATCCTGGATTGCTTATTAGCATCAAGTATACATCAGTGTGCAATTTTCACAACAGTAATGATCAATTCAGCAAGAAGGATAGTCGAACAACTTTCTTCATACAACAAGTGACCGACAACAGTAACATCAAGGTATATATATCTGCACCCAGTTCGCATATGGCAAAAAGAAAGCTTCAGATGTAAGCAACCCAGTCTTTCTTCACAAGTTATCTGAGAAGCGTACAACGCAAGGGTTCCTGTGTCTTCCTCGGCACGACACATGGACATCTTGCGATGCAAGCATGCTATCCCGGCAGAAGCTTCAGGCACAAGCTATTCAGCCTTCCTCAGCAAGATATTCGCAATGGCTTCCAACACAAGCTGAGCAACCTTTGTCAGTAAGGCATCACATCCTCACCAGTACAAGATAATTCCTAGTCAGTTGGCCGCATATGACCATGCATCCCAAGGATCAGCTCCACAATAGTTTGGTCAGAAGGCAAGGATCGGTCAGGATGCAAGTCTGCCTCAGAAATCAAATGCCCAGCTACACATGTTTCATAGATATGGTGAACATGCTGCCAAGATCATATGAGTTACCCATACAATGATGACGTCTCGGTGAGGATTTGACCATTGCATGAGCTATATAAGAAGAAGAGAACGCCAGTTATACACTTCAGTGTGCTGACCAACAACCTATGGAGCAAGTCGACCATCTGATATATGCTTTAAAGTATTGCTCCGTGTTATGCCCGCATGCTCAAGTTATTATGCTCATACCCGTATGCGTTGGAGTGAGCTGTAAGGGACGCTGATGAACCCTTGCCTGCTTTCTTTGGTGACGGCACCACGCCTGTGTTTTGAGTTGTTTCCGGCCGTCCGGGGTGGATGCCGATTTTATATTTCTCTTGTCAGCAATTGGCCCGTGTTCTGAGCTGTTTTTCAGCCGTCTCGGGCAGCTGCTGAATTTCTTTTCGTAGCAATGACCCTATGCTCTGAGCTGTTTTTCGGCCGTCTTAGGGAGTTGCTACTTTCTTCTTATCGACACCATCTCAAGCTTTGAGCTGCTTCTCAGCCGTTTTGAGTCAGGATTGAGTTACTCCAGTAATGTCCCAGATCTGAGTTGTAAAGACCATTCTGGCGGCTACTGGTTTATTTGCCGGTTTTTATCCAAGGGTTCAGACGGTCGTTACCCTATAGCTACAACTTGTAAGGTAATATGCCTGCCGGAATATTGTACCTGATAGTACCCATGGTCATCCGAAGAATCAAGAACACATCAAGCCAAGCTCTTTCAGCTAAGGATCCAGGCAAAGAGAACCATGATGAAGGAGCAATCTTGGCCATACAGGTATGATAATAGTTGCCAGATCAACATGGTACAGAAACTCAAAACAGTCTGGTTCGGTACCAATCACCATGGGTGCACACCCACGGGGTATATCCCATTTGCAACGACCTCCTATCAAGGTACCCCATTCAGCCAACTATATATGCTTAGAATTGTCAGAAGAGGACATCCAAGTCCGTCCGGTGCCAACGAACGGAACGATCAGAAGGTTGACAACTGTCTCGAAGCATGTGTCCTCACCTAGGGAAATCAGTTAAAGAATAACCTGCCATGAGCAAGATTCTGCTGCCAGAATCACTGTCAGTCAAGTCTGGGGATAATATCATTATAGGAAATCAGCCTTCACAAGAAACTCAGTCGTTATAAGGCCGTACACCTTTATGCTGGTCACGACAAGTGACAGTCAAATCTTTGGTAGGAGCCTTATATCCAAGACAGTGAAGATACCCAAGATGACTCAGCAATCCATGCAAAAAGTCAGGTTCTGCCAAAAGAAAGGTATGATGCATAGCACTGTTTGAACTTGGAGGACACACAGCCATTTGAAGCCACCCAATGCATTGAGTAAAGGATTTCGTGTCCACCAAGAGAATTTGTTCACAACTTATTGGACGGTCATCCGTATTGGACTTCATCACGATACGTCCATGAGGAACCACTCTCGGGCTTGCGAGAAGGACAGGTATTTCAGTCAAGATAATTTATCGCACCTAGACAGGTCGGCAGACATAAAGGGGTCAAAGTCAGAGTAATATATAGAAGGTAAGATCTGTCAGAATGTGGATCCAGTGAAACAAACCACTCTAAAACCAGGCAGTGAGTCAGATGATATCCAGTGGAGACATAATACAAAGGCAAAAGGGAACCCGAGTTGGAAACAGTTTCCTCAAGTGGGAATATTCATGCTTGACCCCTGAGCAACCAAATCTCAAGGATGAGATTTCTTTAAGGGGGTAGGTTTGTAACACCCTGGATTTGGCCCATTTTCTTTTTCTTTCGATTTTTGGTCTGGATTTGCTTTTCTGTGGCTTCGTGGTCTGGAAACCTGGAGAGATCACCCTCGATTCTTCTCCCCAGTGGCTCGTCAATCTCAAAACCATCTCAAGACCATATCATTTTCATATTGGACCAATCCCAATATTCTTTTTCTTGGGAATATTCCTTTTTCTATTAAAGGAATAACCCTGTCTGCTCTGGGTTGTGAAGCAACCCACATTTATGTCATCCCAAAGATTCCCAAATAATTCTCATAAAATCCTTTGGGATATATCTTCCTCAGATATGTCAAAATACTTCTTTGCCATGTTCAAAACCATTTCACCAATATTTCTTTTCTGTTTCTGCCTAGCTGGCTGTTTGTGAAGCAAGTACCCATTATCTTTGCTTGCTTGCTCTCAAACTTTTTGTGCACTCTTTCCCATCCATATCATTGCCACATGACAAATTTCAACTTCATTTTCCTAGTGAATATTCCTGAGCAATTTTTCAAAGTTTCTATTCAAACAGAGGCCTTGTGAAGGAAGTACTAGCTAGGAGTATCCAAATGAGTTGAAATTTTGCAAGCATCTTCATATGCTCAAATTAACACTCTCTACAAGGTTTGAGCATCATCCCATCTTCTATGTGAGCACACCTTCAATTATTTGCTTCTGGTCATATTTTTCTGTTGTGAAGCAACTATAGTTTATATTGCTTCATAATTACTGAAAATTTACCAGAGCATTCTCATACCCATATAATACCTCTCCACCAAATTTGGGGTCATTTCCTCTAGCCATTTATCCTCAATTATTTTTCTAAGATTCTGTCCAGAGAGGACCACTGTGAAGGAAGTACTATTTTGGCATGTCCAAATGGTATGAAATTTTTACAGTGTGTTCATGGACCCAAATAACTCCTATCCACCAAATTTAAGCTCAATCCAAGCATCCATTAGAGTGCCACTTCATGATTCATTTTCCGGACCAGTTTGGGCAGTTGTGAAGCAACTATGACAAATATTGGTCCATTTCCCTCCAAACTTCACAGGGTTGTAGTCCTTCTTACCCTGCACCTCCTAGACATCTCATTTTGACCTTATCACCTTCCTGTTGAGCACAGAGGTGTGGTCAAGTTTGCTAGAGCAAACTTCAGACGATTACTCCCATCCAACCACAGTGCGTTTCTTTGAGCAATCACCTCATTTGTAACCTGGCTTGGAGGGACTTGCTACTAGACACCAAATTGGGCGCCAGGGAGCACTGGATGCCACGGTGCACGTGGTGACTACGTAGCGGCCATGCAGAAACAGCGCTCTGCGCGTTCACCGCGTCGGACGCGACCATTCCGGCCACCTCGCGCTGCCCCTCCTTGTCCCGTCGCGCCGACTCAGTTGCCACCGTCCACGTACCCACTCCAGAACTCTCTCCCAACTCCGGCGAGCCTCGCCGCCGTATACGGCCAAGTGCGTGCACGGGCAGCACAGTGGCCGCACGGGGTGAGCTGGCTGGCAGCTTCCCGGCGAGCCGTCGCCTTGCTCTTAACTCCCCTGCCTCTCCCGTCACCTCCCCACGCGGCTCGGGCACTAGCGCAACTGCCAGCGCAACACGGACACCGGCGTTTTCCTCGCGGCGGGATCCGGTGCTGGCATCGCCGCCCGGCTATAAAAGCCGGGCCTCGCCTCGCTTCACCTCACCACTGGCCTCCCCCACTTCCTAGAGCCCTCCCTAGCCCCTCACCTGAGCTCGAGGAGCTCCTCTGCCCCGCCATCACCGCCATGGCCGCCGCGGCCATCTTCTCAAATTCACTCGAGGCCGGCCCCCTCCCTCCGTTCCACCTCCACCAGCAGTCCTACTGCGCTCCCTGGAGCGTCCCCTGCCCTTCGCCCCTCCCTCCTATGGCTTCTGGCCACGAGTTCCACCAAGTGCCCATCTCCGCCGTCTGCCATGACCCTACTCCCACTCCCCTCAGTCCACCCCGGAGCCCATGACCTCCACCTACGGGTGCGGCTTCTCCTGCTGAGCTCGTCCATAGGTCGAGCGAGGCGGGGAATGGCCGGAGCCGGTCGGACGAGCCCCCGCGCCGGCGACCTCCCTCTGCTCCACGGGCGGCGTCGGGAAGGAGACGAAGACGCCGACCCCTCCCTGCCAGCTGGTCGTGGGCCCCGCGGGCCCCGTGCGTCAGCCCCTCCGTCCGTTGACCCCGCGCCTATGACGTGGCAAGTGGAAGCGGAGTTCTGGAAATACGTTTTCTCTGCAGCGAAGACGTATTCCTGGAAAGCCGCTTTCTCTTTTTCAGCCACCGGCCGAATCCTCTAATTTGTGAACGTTCACCAGTTAGTAGCAGAAAAGTACAGAATCTGTTGATTTTTCTGCCTAACGAACGAACGGTCGTAACTCGGCAACCGTAACTCCGAATCGGGTGATTCCAAAGCCCACTTCTTCGTCTCGTCGAGCCCATTCTGTTGGTACCATTTTCATCATGTGTCTCCATAGTGAAAATGGCCATTTTTCCCTTGTCCGTAAACAGCCCCCTCCGAGAGAGAACTGTTTCCGGCAATTGTTTCCACGGACTCACCGCACTTCTTTCCGGAGTCTTCTTCATCCCCAGGCAAGCCACGACAGCCACTTGCATGATGGATTTGTAGTAGCCATGGTTTTCTACTTGAATATTTATTAAATGTTTGCTCATTTAATACTGCTATTACTGTTTTGGTTATGTTGTGGATCTATGCTTATCATCATGATATGTTCTTGTGCACCTTGTTAGTATGTACTACTTGCTAGTATTATTCTCGTATGTTGTGCTTCGTAGTAGCACATGCTGGTGATAGTGAAGTTCATCGGATGCATGATTATCGTCTGTTATGAAAGTATCTATGATATACATGTTCACGTTGATATCATGCTCTTATGCATCGTTGATTCATTATGTTATCATGGCTCAGCACATCATCATTCAAATTTAACTGGATGTTAATAGAACTTGAACACCTATTGGCTGAGTCATAGTGCGGACTGAATCGAGCTCACCAATGCAACCACACTTGCTGGGATGGGGCAGCCCTAATTCGGTCTATTGTCATGCCTCTCGCCGGTGCCTCCAACCAGGGAAGGTTATGAGCGCGTGCTACCCTGGCCCGATAGGCGGCTATAACCTTGTGAACCCAGTTTTGGTATTGAGCTCAGGTCCCCATTTGGGACAGTTTTGGTTGGCCACGATGGTGGCAGGTGTCGGAAGGACACAGGGGTCACCCATGACATAGCCTAAAGGGGAGTTTGTCGGAGTGGCCGGGAGAGTGCCATGCAATAGATTGAGTTTTGTCGGAACATCGTTGGTCCACCCGAATGGGAGCACCAGGCCATGAGTTCCGTGGTGTGGGTATAGTGTACTAACCTCTGCAGAGTGTATAATCTATCGATAGCCGCGTCCTCGGATATGGGCACAGTTCGTAGTAGGACAAACTATGGGTCAACAGTATAATAATCTTGCTTATAACAACCCGATTTGATGAGAAAGAAGTTGGTTGATCTTTATGTGATCACGAGAGGATCACCGTGGTATCGAGGATACTGACGTTGGTTGATCGTGATCATGTGAGGATCACTGTGGTATCGTGGATACCGGATTTGGTTGATAGTGTTATGTGGTGATCTCGGGTAAAGATCAAGCTCCTTGTGATCATGTTATCACTACGGTATTGTAATACCAAGTTTGGTTGGTCCCGAGGCTATCATGTGGCACGCTCGATGGTAAGTTCTTACATACGGTGGTTACGAGGTAACCTCGGAGCAGAGTAAGTTGCACCATGGTAGTTTTAACCTGTTGCATGTAGTGTCAGCATGCTCATATACTATGCTATGCTCTTATTGTTCTAGCATCATCATATTTGCAACTGCTTAACCTGTAAAGGCCATGCTATTGCTTGTCTTGACTGCTTTGGTTGCTGTGAGCTTGCGAGTACATTCAAAGTACTCACCTGGCGTGTCATGCCAGTTTGCAGGTTATGCCATGATTGCTTGCTTGTCGAGGATTCCGAGTTTGCGGGCTAGGATATGCGTTCCAGCCAGAGTCCCTGCGGAGTGGAGTTCACCATCGCCGTCGTTGTTCCGCTGCCAAGGGTATTCCGCTTCCTCGGATTGTTCCGCTGTTAGCATAGAGCTACCCTGGGCAGGCGTAGTACCGCCATGCCGATGTAATCCATGTACCCTTGTAACCGTATCCATAGTAATAAAAAGCTGATTTGTTCTATGCCAACAGTGCCATATTCCAGAAGACTTGTCTCTGGGCTGGAATACGGGGCATTCTGGTTTCCTCTGAGCCGGGATGCCACAACATGCAACTGTGCTAAACATATGAAATTATTCAGGGTTCGTTTTGCCTTTGTATACATTGATTTTCCTAGGCATTTTTAACAAATAGCCACCACATTATTATCGCAAACGGTCGTATTAGTCCAACCGTGGGTGTTCAACTAACCATTTACTACCGCGGGCGGTTGTTTGATTAGGGCATCTCCAACAGGTTGTATGTTAGTCTTGTTGGTAAAATGTCCATGTCATCAACCAACAAGCTATCATACAACTACTCCAATAGGTTGTATCTAAGTTATCCAATAGATGGTGAGAAAATAAATGTGATTGCTTTGTATTTCACCTTGGAGCTTGTGCAAAGGTTGTTGGTTAATCTACATACAACTTTGCTCTCTCTCGACATTTATTACATCTGACGTCATCACTGTGTCCTAGGTGGCAAATTTACCAACACCTATCTTATAATTGTTGGAGATGCCCTTAGATGGGATGACTGTGAGCAGTCCGCCGCGCATGCTCACCATACCAGGAAGCGAGCCGCGAGCGCTGCAATTTATTGCTGGTTTTGGACTTTTATTTCGGCCACCTAGGGAAGGTACGTAGAACAGTCATCTGTTCTCATCTACAAGCACCACCGCCGAGGATCGCCGCCTGCTCCGAGATGGAGGACGAGCCGGCCAACAAGCGGGGGCGGGTCGAGCCAGAACCGCAAGAGCCTCTGGCGAACGTGGACTTCATCGGCAGCCTCAACAACGAGATGTTGGTAACCATCATATCCCACCTCCCCATCAAATCTAGCGTGCGGACCACTGTTCTCTCGCGGCGGTGGCGCCCCTCTGGCAATCCACCCACTGGACCACATCGTCGACCATGAGTTCTGCAGCGGGGAGCAGCAACGCCTGGACGCATTGTCCCACGTCCTCGCCATGCACCCTGGGCCGGTCAGACGCCTTGCTATCGGCAGGTTCAGTCCCCACTGCAAGGCCGAACCCAGGTTTCACTACTGGTTCCTATCCCCAACCCTAGATTGGCTAGAGGAGCTCAGCTTTATAGCTGGGTGTCCGCGCTCGCTGCCGCCGTCCGTGCTCCACCTCGCGCCCACGCTGCGCCGCGCTACATTCAGACAATGCATTTTCTCCCGGATTGATGCCGCGCGCGCTCTTCATCTCCCTAAACTAAAGCACCTCGAGCTCATTGCCGTCCGCATCTTGAAGGAGGATTTGGAGCGCCTGCTCACCGGCTATATAGCGCTCGAGTACCTTCGTCTTCATGCGATGGATGGGTTCAGTAGCCTCCACATCACCTTGACGAATGTGCGTGCGATTTTTGTGCATTGCTGGCGCCGCCCAAGGCTGTCAGTTCAGGTGTTTCACGATATGGTCATTGTGAATGCGCCTTTCCTCGAGAGATTGTATGTACTTGATAAATTAGGTCCAGTAAGAATCAGGGTCATTCACGCACCAAAATTGACTGTGTTGGGCTATTCGTGTGCTGAATTCAACGAACTTGTTACTGGAGGATTATCCGTTCAGGTACAATAGTCTTCTTCTTCTCCTTCTTATATATTATTGGACAGCACATTATATCTAATTTTTGTTGATCTATATGTTCGCATGTCATCCAGAAAATAATTCCCACAAGCTTGACCCGGCCTCTGCGCACAGTGAAGATCTTGGCACTACAATCTGTCGGCCCTGATCTGGATGAAGTTGTTAGATTCCTTAGATGCTTTCCTTGCATGGAGAAGCTATACATCAAGGTGATGCTCCTTTCCTGTTAATGGTTAACCACAACGGAGCTCAATTTTTTGTTAGTTGTACGCATGATTACAATGACAAATGTAGAATGATTTCTAAAGGAAATTTGGAGGATTTCAATACATATATTTTTTGAGATGCTAGTGTTGTACGCGTTTTATTCCTTCGCCCGACATGCTTTCGTGATAAAAGTTTATCATGAAAGATAGAAGGTGGCATTTCACTCTTTTCGTGTATTTTAGAAATCCTCCAAATCAAAGAGGCCCGAAGTGTTCAAATCTGCAGCTAGGCACTAATATGTTGTCTTCGTTTGCAGATACTAGCAGGCCCGAAAGTAGAAAATGTTGGGGAATATAACAATCCCATTGAATGCCTTGATCTTCATCTCACAGAAATTACTTTTAACAAGTACCGAGGCACCACACCAGAAATTAAATTCGCCAGGTTGTTTGTTGCGAAAGCAAGGTTGCTCAAGGTAATGAGGTTTGCCCTATATTTACTGCGCAGAAGTGAATGGATTGCTAAAGAGCGCAGGCATCTACAGTTGAATGGAAAAGGCTCTGCAGAAGCTGAATTTCAGTTTGTAACTTCGTATGATAGATTATTCGGAAGTCACTGTATCGAGCTGCTCTATGACTTCTCGGTGGCTGATCCTTTCGCAGAAATAATGCATGAAAAAGATTCTGAAGAAGATATATACTTATGTGTCTGAATAGTTTGAACCTTGTAATATTTGAATTTGGGCCTTGTAATGCTGGAATTTGAACCTTGCAATATGTATGGTATTTGTTATATAACGTAATTGGATGTTTAATTTCGTTTTGCAATCATGTCCTGTTATAAGTATATATATGTTGTTCTTCTGTACACAGAGCATAGATGCTGTGCAGACAGAGCATATCACATCGCACACGGACCACACTAGGGAACCCGTCGGTGATGAATTCATCAATCGCAGACGGTTGTATACCAGCAAGCGTTTGCCCACAACACACACGGCTTATTCCATCACAAACAGCTCGGATGGATCAATTGTATGCCACGTACCGCACACGCAACTCTAATCTGATTCGTGCTTGATTTCTCTGTCATCGCTCACACAGTTCATCTTATTTGCCACGTATCATTGTGCCGGCCTCTACTCACGTCCCTCGGCACGCTCTGCTTGCTGTTAGGTGCCGCAGCGCGCTGTGCTCACCGTTAGGCATCGTGGCATGCTCTGCTCGCATACCTCCACGCGCTCGGCTTGTGGACAGCTTTTCCTTGCATGTTCAACTGCTATATGCATATAGTATATGGTTGCTCGCCGTTGAGGCGACCGTGGAGCGTTCTGCTTGCGTCCCTGCGCGCGCGCTCTGCCAGCGGTTGGGGCCTGCGCACGATCAAGTTGGGGGGCCCCATATGCATGCGATTGCGCCGCGCGTGTCGCCACGATGCAGTTACGTGCTGGAAATTAGAACTGCCATCCGGGCGTGCGGATATTCCAGTCCGTCCGGCTTCCCCATTAATTCTCGCGACCATTATAAACTTAGTCTCTCCAACCTTTCGATCTCGCCCCACAACACAACAAACACACCAACGACGACACATACAAAGAGGATATCTAGCGGCGCTCCAATGGAGTTTGGCGAGCATAAAGTGGAGACCCACGCGAGGGAGACGGATCTCTCAGTGGTGTACACCATCGATCTGGCCGTGGTGGAGGACTACATCAACACCGTGGAGCAGTTTCTTGCTCGAGACAAGTACAAGGTGGTTGGCATCGACCTCCAGTACACCGGCGGTCATCCCGACAAAGATCAGAAGGTTGCCGTTGCCCATTTGTGTGTGCGCCATCATGTCCTCATCTTCCACTACTGCATGGCCACAGAGCCTTGCGACCGTTTTGCCAGGTTTGTCAACAGCACCAACTACAAGTTCGCTACGATGGAAACCTCCAACGATGTAAAGGCGCTCATGGTTACGGGCTTGGCCTGCAAGAACCTTGTCAAAATCCGTGACCACTACAGGGTCTAGGGCAGCACGAAGAAGGACTCCCTGGTTGAACTCGCCTCGGCCATCATCGACCCCTACTATGAAAAGATGAAGCAGGATGCCAATAGAACAAGTCCCGTATCCTGGCACGGAGCCTGGATGCGGCAACTGGATGAACCTCACCTCAGGTTCACGCCCAAGAGCGTGTTCACATGCTACGAGATGCACAGGCGGATCGTTGACATGAGGAAGTGCCTCGTTCCCGAAATCGACGAGGCCGGATCGAGCCACAAGCAGAGCAGTAGCGGCAAGCGTCACAAGAAGTAGATGATGATCAGATGATCGTTTATCCTAGTTAATTATGCATGTAATATATAGTTTACTTTGGTGTGTGGAAATGTCATGTGTGTAGTAGCCACCTATGTAATTATGCATGTAATAGTTTACTTTGGTGTGTGCAAATGTCATGTGTGTAGTAGCCACCTATGTAATTCGATGTTTAATTTGGTTATGCAACCATGTCCTTATAAGTGTGTGTATCTATATATATATATATGTGTTGTTGTTCTGTATGCAATCCCATCGCACAACACACACGTCTTATTAGCAGCAATCGTGTGTGTTATTATTAGTCTTCGCACACATTTCTGATTACAGACCTGTTTGCCACGTATCACACACATCTTGTTAAATTGAACCGTCTCTGTTCTCCTGGCTCAACGCAAACATTTCATCTGAGTGGACTGTTTGCCCTCTATCGCACAAACCTTGATCTAGCTTACCATTTCTTTTCTTCCGCCTAATCACAAACAGTTCATCCGAGTGAACTGTATGTCGTATATCGCGCACAGCTTCATCTGGCTGCCCGTTTCTGTTGTTCCGCCTCATCACAAACAGTTCATCCGAGTTAACTGTATGCCGTATATCGCACACACCTTCATCTGGCTGCCCGTTTCTGTTGTTCTGCCTCATCGCAAACAGTTCATTGGACTGAACCGTATGCCCCGCATCGCACATGCAACTAGAATCTGAACCGTGTTTGATGTATCCTTCATCGCAAATGTTTTGCATCTTTTTTGATGGGTTTTTTACATCACCGTTTGTGGTTAATGCATCGCACATAGTTTCGTCGAAGGGTCTCTGGTCGTAGTGTTGCGTTAGCAGCATCCTACAGTAGTGTCTGTTCACACCATTAGAGTTGCTTTAGCTCAATTTTTAGAGCGAAGCTCCCCCTAGATGTGATATCCCCTCAAAGAGGGATGAACTAACCTTGGGTTTTGTCGATGATGACTTCATGTAGGTAATGAAGATGTGGATGCTCAATGTTGATGTAGTCCATCAAGAGTTCAGAGCAAACCTTTCAAGTTTTTCACTTTCAATACCTACATGGGTTAGTCCCACAAGGAACATACAAGGATATCCATAGACATAGAGTGAATTGCACATATGATGATGTCCATGAAAGCATTGGGTTACCTTGTCCCTTGTCTTACCAACAAAAGGGTTTGTGACTCCATGAACTAGTGCAAGATATGAAAGTTGATTGCACAAGTCCTTGCCAAAATGAGTACGAGTGAAGTATGTTGGCGGAGTCACACTCAAGAACACTCTAGTTCTTCTTCTTTGGGATCCACATCAACATGATGGGAATCCTTGGAGTTGTAGTTGAACTCGATGAAGTAGAGCTTGACGTAGTCTTGGGAACTCACTTAACCATGGCCTTAGGAGCTTCTTCAAATGAGTCAATTTCTTCTTGAAGTTTGTCCTTGCCTTTTAGCTTGTGGTCTTGTGGTGGAAGATCATCTTGAGCTTGTGTTCCCTCAAAAGAAGTGGGGTCATACTTCTCTTGTTAAGGAACAAACTTCATCTTGGGGTATTGATCTTCTTCCCATTCAACTCCATTGGCATTGAACTTACGTTCAAAACAAACACCTTGATTCTTCCGGTGCCTTCCTAGCTTGCGTACAATTTTCTCAAATTGTTTACTCCCGGCAAAGCTCTTGTAAACACCTTTCTCTATAATTCCCTTCAATAAGCTATTTTCTTGCTCAAGTGTAACTTGGCTAAGAGAATCATTAGTGGAATCAAGAGAATTACTAGAAGCAACAATATTGGATTTAGCATGGTTATTGTTACTACTAGAAGAATAATCTTTCTTGCCCTTGTTGCTAGATTTTACTTGTGGCATATAAGTAGACAAGAGGAGACATTTGGCAATGTAAGAAGAACTCTTCTTTCGAAGATAATCATTGATGGCTTTTAGAAACTCATGCTCTTGCTCTAAATTTAGCTTCTCGAAGCGTAGCTTCTCATGAGTTCTTAGGAGCTCTCTATGATCCTCTTGAGTTGTTTCATGAGCTAACTTAAGAGTGTTTAGTTCTTTAGTTAGACACTCAATCTCCTTCTTAGCATTGTCATTCGTTTCATCTTGAATAGGATGATTACTAGCAAGTTCATCAGAGTTTTCATCACTAATTTTGTCAACAAGTAAATCATCATCACCTAGCAAATCATCTTCATCACTATTGAAATCAAGATACTTGGGGTGTGATACCTTGGGGCCTTTAGCCAATAAGCATCTTCCAATTCCTTCATTTGGTGAATCAAATATGTTGTGGGAGTTGGATGATACTAGAGCAAGTCCGGCAACACCTTCATCTTGAGTATATTCGGAGTCGGAACTAGAAACCCATTCACCAACATGAGCTTGATGTCTTCATCTTGTGTAGCCCTTTGATGACTTGTCCTTCCTTTCTGAATCCTTGCTTCTTCGACAGGGTCTTCGTTCATAACGATCATCTCTACTCCTTCTCTCTCTTAGAGGTGATTCATATCTTCTACTCCTCCTTTTTGGTGAGTCTTCTCTTTTCTTGTACGGAGCCGTACACTCATTGGAATAGTGTCCGGGTCTTCCACAATTGTACCAATTACGATCATGACTTGAAGATCTTTTATCATTGTAGGACCTTGACTTGGAGCTTCTCTCTTTGCCTCTACTCTTGTAGAATTTGTTGAAGTTCTTCACCATTAAGCTCAATTTTTTATTAGAGACTAGCTTGTCACTTGATGTTATAGGAGCATCACTTGAAGCTTTGTATGCACCACTTGACTTGTTCTGGAGCTCTTCCTTATCCTTGAGTGACATCTCATGAGCAACAATTCTACCAATGACTTTCGTGGGCTTGAGATCTTTGTAGTTGGGCATCAATTGGATCAATGTGCACACGGTATCATATTTTCCATCCAAGGCTCTAAGGATCTTCTTGATGATGAATTTGTCGGTCATATCTTCATTTCCTAAGTCGGCAATCTCATTTGTGATGTCTTGAACTTGTCAAGTTGACTTTGAAGCACATCCAACTTGGATTCCTTGACGGACTCAGTACCTTCGTGCATATCAACCAAAGTATCCCAAATTTTCTTTGCATTCTCAAGGCGGCTGATTTTGTTGAATTATTCGAAAGGGAATATCACAAGCTTGAGCATTGTATTGCAACATCTTTAATTCTTCCGCGGTCGCTTCACGATCTGGTTCTCTACCATCTTCAAAGAATTCACCTTGCAAGACAATACGAACAACAGCCCAAACAGCGGGGTTATGACCAAGAATATGCATTTTCATCTTATGCTTCCAACTAGCAAAATTTGTACCATCAAAGTAAGGACCTCTATGGTGATAGTTTCCCTCGCTAGATGCCATACTCTCCTAGGTTGTGAAACCAAGGCTATGATCACCAAAGCAATGGAAATCAAGGATAATGGAGACCAAAGCTCTGATACCACTTGTAGGATCGAACGTATGTCTAGAGGGGGTGATTATACTACTTAACCAAATAAAAATCTATCCTTTTACCAATTTTAGTTGAGGGCAGATTTTGGCAAATATGACAAGTCAAGCAATCAACCTACACATGCAATTCTAAGAGTATAGCAGCAGAAAGTAAAACATTGCATATGAAGGTAAAGGGAAGGGTTTGGAGAAGGCAAACGCAATGGAGACAAGAAGATTTTTGGCGTGGTTCCGGTAGGTGGTGCTATTGTACATCCAAGCTGATGGAGACTTCAACCCACGAAGGGTAACGGCTGCGCGAGTCCATGGAGGGCTCCACCCATGAAGGGTCCATGAAGAAGCAACCTTGTCTATCCCACCATGGCCATCGCCCACGAAGGACTTGCCTCACTCGGGTAGATCTTCACGAAGTAGGCAATCTCCTTGCCCTTACAAACTTCTTGATTCAACTCCACATCTTGTCGGAGGCTCCCAAGCGACACCTAACCAATCTAGGAGACACCACTCTCCAAAAGGTAATAGATGGTGTGTTGATGATGAACTCCTTGCTCTTGTGCTACAAATGATAGTCTCCCCAACACTCAACTCTCTATCACAAATTTGGCTATGGTGGATGAGGAATTTGAGTAGAAAGCAACTTGGGGAAGGCTAGAAATAAAAGTTCAAATGGTAGGAATGGAATCTCTTGATCTCAACACATGAGTAGGTGGTTCTCTCTCAGAAAATGAATGGTGGAAGTGTAGGCACGTTCTGATGGCTCTCTTACTTAGTAAGAGGGGATGGAGGGGTATATATAGCCTCCACACAAAATCCAACCGTTACACACTTTTGACCCATCTCGGTGGCACCAATTAGAAAACTCAGTGGCATCGATCTGTGCAAAAATATGAACGTTAGGAATCTCGGTGGGACCGACTGGGACAAATCGGTGGGACCGATGTGCAAGGGGCAAACCTCATCTCGGTGGCACCGATTGCATCATCTCGGTAGGACCGAAGTGACGCAATAAGGCAACAGAGAGTTGGTCAAGCCTTCTCGGTGAGACCAAAATAATTGCAACAAGCAACAGAGAGTTGGCAAGGCCATCTCGGTGAGACCGAGATCCATATCGGTGGAACCAAATTGTTAGGGTTTTGGCAGTGGCTAAGTCCAGATGAACTCGGTGGCTCCGGGTAGGAAATATCGGTGGGGCCGAGTTGGAGTTTAGGGTTTGGACATATTTGGATAGAGAAAGTGGCTGAGGGTTTTGGAGCAATATCACTAAGCACTTGAGCAACAAGATCATTAAGCAACACCTCATCCCCTTTTAATAGTATTGGCTTTCCTATGGACTCAATGTGATCTTGGATCACTTAAAAAAATAAAGAGTCTTGAGCTTTTGCTAATCCTTGTCCTTATCATTTTGAGGGGTCCACATCTCTATTTCATGCCATGCCAATCACTGAACATCCTGAAATAGTTATCTTGAAGGGATATTAGTTCAATGAGATATATGTTGTTATGAATTACCAAAACCCCCCGGGGATTAGTTGCACTTTCAGTTTTATTTCCTTTACCTCTTTTTAGTTCGATCCTTAGCTATTTCGTGATTTAGTTTAATAAAAGTTTAGTATGATCTATTTTCGAGTGCTAGTTCGTGATCTATCTATCTATGTAATCGAGTTGAGAGTTATATAATAAAGATTAGTTTGATTTTTTGCTTCTTTACTTTTATGTTTCAACCCTAGCAATGAAAATAATGAAAAAGATCAGATGCTAATCTTATGGAAAGTAATGACATTATATACGGAAAAGTGTAAGTGGTAAAATTTATTGGAAGTTGACAAACATAGCATTGGTCAATGATGCAATTCATGAAAAAATTAATAAGAGAAGAGAAGATTCACATGGAAATATACTATCTTAGATATCTTTTATGATTGTGAGCCCCCATTAAGTATTTTATGCCAAATTGTTGACGTTGGACAAGGAAGACAACATAATGACTTATGTTTTTTCATATTCACATAGAAGTCATATTGTCATAGATCCTCTAACATGTGGTGCTTGTCCAATATCTTTGCTAGCCAAAAATCCGCACCAAGTAGAGATACTACTTGTGCATCCAAAAACCCTTAAACCCAGTTTCATGTTACAAGAGTCCACTATACCTACCTATGGATTGAATAAGATCCTTCAAGTAAGTTGTCATTGGTGCATAAGGCAATAAAAATTGCTTGTAAATATGTATGATCTTTTATTGCAATGGAAAATAAGCGTGGTACGAACTTGTGATGGCAAAGAAATAAAAGCAACGGACTGCATAATAAAGGTTGCAATCACAAGGGGCAATATAACATGGCGTTCCTTTGCATTAAGAGCTTTTGCATCCAAAAATAAAAAGCGCATGACAACCTCTGCTTCCCTCTGTGAAGGGCCTATCTTTTACTTTTATGTATTTACTTTTAATGCAAGAGTCAATAGTGTTCTCCTCTATTCCTTTTTATTTTTCTCTTTTGCAAGCATCACGTGGTGGGGAAAGATCTAGGCACATACATCCAGTTGGATATGAGTGATCATGAGTTATTATTGTTGACATCACCCTTGAGGTGAATAGGTTGGGAGGCGAAGTTATAATATTTCTATGTGTCTGGCTGAAACTTTTTGCTCCATATATATGGTGTGAGTGTTAGCAATCATAGAAGACTAAATGATGGTTGAGTATGTGGACTTGCTAAACAAAAGCTCCGACATTAGACACTTCCTGAAAAGATGATGAGTTGCAATTGCATTGTTGAATCGGAACATAGTTTGTTGGTTTTCAACAGAGTTTATTCCTTATACTTTGATGTTGTGATGAACTGTTACTTGCTCATGAGAAGTTTTATGGTAAAGTTTATTGTCGTTATAATAATGATCATGATGCTACTATGCCCGTATTTTTCTTTATCAACACCTCTCTCTCTAAACATGTGGACATGATTTTCGATATCGGCTTTCTTTTTAGGACAAGCGAGGTCTAAGCTTGGGGGAGTTTATACATCCATTTTGCATCATGTTTTCCTACTATTATTTATAGCATTTTTAATCATTACAACACTTTGTGGAGCAGTTCTAATGCCTTTTCTCTCTTAATATGCAAGGTTTACATGAAGAGGGAGATTGCCGGCAGCTGGAATTCTGGACCTAAAAAGCTACGTCAGAGATACCTATTCTGCACGTCTCCAAATGAGCTAAAATATTAAGGATATTTATTTTTGAATAAATAAAAATTATTGGAGAAAAGAGGTGTCAGAAGGGGCCACCCAGGTGCCCACTAGGCACTAGGGCGCGCCTACCCCCTGGCATGCCCTGGTGGGTAGTGGGGCCCCTGGCCAGCCTCCGGGGCCCATCTTCTGGTATATAAGCCCATTTTCCCTAGAAAAAATCAGGAGAGAACTTTCGGGATGGAGCGCCGCCGTCTCGAGGCAGAACTTGGGCAAGAGCACTTTTGCTCTCCAGCGGAGCGATTCCTCCGGGGATACTTCCCTCCAAGAGGGGGAAATCAAAGCCATCATCATCACCAACAACCCTCTCATCGTGGGAGGATCAATCTTCATCAACATCTTCACTAGCACCATCTCATCTCAAACTCTAGTTCATGTCTTGTGTTCAATCTTTGTATCAAAACCTCAGATTGGTACCTGTGGGTGACTAGTAGTGTTGATTACATCTTGTACTTAATCCTAGTTGGTTTATTTGGTGGAAGATATATGTTAAGATCCATTATGCTATTTAATACCCCTCTGATCTTGAGCATGACACTACTAGGGAAAACCCTAGCAGTAGCGCGGGTTTTAGGTATATCAGTAGCGCGGGTTCCGCGCTACTGATATGGTGCTACAGCTAACCTGTATCAGTAGCGCGTGTTGGCCCGCGCTACTGCTATACCTGCTTAGCAGTAGCGCTTTCAGTAGGAAGCGCTACTGGTAGTTACTAGCAGCGCGCCTCTCTACCCGCGCTACTACTATTATTACGTATTTCTTTTTTTGTTTTATGTCGTATTCATACGCCATTATACAAGTTTTCATATAGTAGCAATTTAGAGATTGTTTTTACATCATAATGAGTTATTACATCATTGGGTGAAAGAACCGTGGATTAGTTTCAAGTGCATGGATCCAAAGTGACCTCACTTTGGATCCATCCACTTGAAACTAATCCGCGGTTCTTTCACCCAATGACATAATAACTCATCATCATCATCATCATCATCATCATAATATCATTAACAACTTATCATCATAATACATCATTGTCATATAAGAACTCCTCATCATCATCATTTTCGTCCATGAGACATCATATAACAACTTGGTCACTAGTTATAATAACAACTCCTCCTCCTCATCATCATCATCATAGTACTCATAATCACTACTCCTCCTCCTCAGCATCACCATCAACTCTAACACATTGTAGCACATAATAAAAACTTCTCATCATCATCAGTCATATATAATCAACACTAACTAATTGTTCTTAATACCTAGGACCTACTCCTGCTGCTCTCTCTTAGGTAGAATAGCATAAAACATGTGTAGCACTCCTGCTTCATCATATTGGAGAACGCAGATAAACCTGTCTCCTAATTGTGGGCTGCGCTTCTGATTGCTGCCCCCTAGTACTTCTCTGCTGTGATCCTTCACAATTTTGCTCCAGTCTTTGACTATTAAGACTTGCTCGCTTTGAGAAATGATGAATGCACTCATGTGCAATGCAGGATATCTTGGCCGTAAGCTAACCATTGTCATGCGACCTTTAGGCTCGATCCAACGAGGCACAACACTCATCGGGAGTCCCTGTTGAAGAACATCGTAGTAACATACTTAGCAATGAAGTTTAGCTTAAAAAATAATGTATGCAAAAGATGCACTGAGGACAAATAGTAAAAATCTTACCATCTTTCCTAAATAGATGTGACCGTAGTTCAATACGCACACTAGTGGTCGCACGTTTTGAGTACTAATATCTCGAAGTCCAGGAAAATAACCTGTCTTGACAGTATCAAGATCCTCAAGCCATGAAACATAATGACCTATCTCCTCGCAATTTAGTCCAGCCCCGGGACAGTAGTAGGTGTTGTCTACCAAGCGCTGGACATGTTTGCTTGAATGGAAATAAGCTGTCAATAAAAATTAGTTGTCAACTATTTTTAAATAAACAATATAAATTACTTGATAAATATGGTTGAGAAACTCTCATAATGGTAGAACTGGAGGCGTCTGCACATTGACCCAGATGTCGATATTACCTTCAATTTCATCTTCCGGACGAATATCAAAGGTGATAAGCTTATTAGGCTCAAATCCATAAGCCTTGCATAGTGCTCTCCAATTTTTGCATTCAAAATAGGAGTAGGTGTCTGCATTGTATAATTTTACGGCAAAAGTATAACCATGCTCGGTCCTCAAGTGAACTCTCTTTACCTCCATACTTTCCATAGTACTGAAACCAATCTTATCCAACACATAAATTCTTGCATGGCAGGGGATACACTAGTAGAATAGTAAAAAATTAAAATTATAAGTTGAAGCAAAAGAAGCAGAAGTCATGCTTAATTATGAAAAAAGACTTGTCGTTGTGACTTACTGTATCCACTTCGAAGTTCTCATCCAGCACGATGCTGAAGCGCCTACCACCAACTAAGTGAGGCCTGTCGCACAGGCCACGCTCGTCTTCGCAGTATTCGCACATAACGAATTCCCTTTCGTCATCAGACATTTCCTATGTTCATAGTTGAAACAATAATTGAAAATCAATCTAAGGCAACTACCAGGAAACTCAACACACAGATCACTATTACTCAATATGCAACGGGTTGACTTTATGTCTGTCGAGTCTTCCTTCCTAAACTCTCATCTCACGTATATGGTCGGGATTCTTCCACTCTCACATTTCGACCG
Source organism: Thinopyrum elongatum (assembly GCA_011799875.1). Taxonomy (NCBI): domain Eukaryota; kingdom Viridiplantae; phylum Streptophyta; class Magnoliopsida; order Poales; family Poaceae; genus Thinopyrum; species Thinopyrum elongatum. The sequence continues at coordinate 502,850,668 of CM022298.1, forward strand.
TCGGTGATGGTCGCTACTCCTCCTTTCCCTAGTGCATTACAAATATCTAGCACAAGGAAAAGAAGGAGAAGCGACCCGCACGACAACAGTCGGGATTCTTCCTCTCTCATATATATATATGGTGGACACTCCCTCACTGAAAGACACACAAGGAGCCGAAACAGACCTAAAGTCAACCCGTTCCATATATCAAGCAATGACATAGAAAAAATGCCCTATGTTTTGCCGAAATATCATTGAATTCCCATTGTGGCAAATCACAAGCACTCGATATGTCCTACATTGCAGCACAAGTCATGCTAAAATTCATGAAAAAATTCGGCATGACCTTTGCTAAAGACAGGACATATCGAGCACCTGAAATTTGCTGGAACGGAAACGAATCAACATTCCGGCAAAACATAGGCCACTCGGAGGTACATTGCAAACAAGAACACCAAGACATCCTCTATATTCAGAATGCATCATCATCGACATCAATGACATGGCGACTAGCACTAGCATTTTCATCATCGACATTTACAACACATTATCATTTGGCTATTCTCACCTAGAGGTCTTAAGGGGTCGACGATGGGGACGACTACGGGGATGAGGCAGGTGCAAATACTTGATTTCTGCATAAACAAAATATATTAACAACTTACTATAAATAAACTAGTTCTATTAAGCACTTACTATAAATAAACTAGTTCTATTAAGCACTTACTATAAATAAACTAGTTATATTAACCACTTACTAAATAAACTATTTCTATTAAACACTTGCTAAAAATTAAACATTGTTAACCTAGCCAACCAGACCCCTATGCTCTAAACCCTATTGCCCTAGTTAAACCTAGTTAACCTAGATAATTAACCTAATTAAACTAGTTAACCTAGCTAGCCAACCTAGTTAACCTAGCTAGTTTGAATTTTTACTAATTTACTAAAAAAATCTACTCTATGCAAGAACAGAGTGAGGAGAGATGAGGGAGGAGGGAGCAGGGGGTGGGGGAGGGAGGAGGATGAGGAGGATAGGGAGGAGGGAGGAGGAGAGGAGGAGGGGGAGGAGGGAGGAGAGGAGAGAGGAGGAGGGGGGAGGAGGGGATGGTGGAGAGGGCCTGGCAGGAGGAGGAGGAGGGTTTGGGCGGAGGAGAGGAGGGAGGAGGGCCCTTGGGCGGAGGAGAGGAGGGAGGAAGGCTTGGCCGGAGGACGAGGGAGGAGGGCGGTGGGAGGAGGAGGGAGGAGGGCATACCGAGGAAGGAGGAGGGAGGACGACGGCGGCAATGCGGCGGCGGCGGAGGCAGAGTGAGGCAGCGGGGAGTGAGGGGAGGAAGAAGAAGGTCGGGCGCGGGGGATAGAACTTGGGATAAGGCACCCATAGCAGTAGCGAGGGTTGGTGAAACCCGCTACTGCTAAGTACAATATCAGCAGCGCGCTTTCGCAAAACGCGCTACTACTATACCTAGTCTGGCGGCAACCTCGTCCCAACTGTAGTAGTAGCGTTGTTTAGTAGAGACGCGCTACTGCTACGTGGATATCAGTAGCGCGGTTTTTCCTCACGCGCTACTGCTAAGTAGCAGCAGCGCCTTATTTTAAACCGCGCTGCTGGTAAGGTTCTGTGTATAAGGTTTTCCCTAGTAGTGTGAATATGATTTGTGAGTAGTTTCTTTTGTTCTTTAGGACATGGGAGAAGTCTTGTCATAAGTAATCGTGTGAATTTGGTATTCGTTCGATATTTTGATGATGTGTATGTTGTGATTCCCTTAGTGGTGTTATGTGAACGTCGACTACATGACACTTCACCATCTTTGGGCCTAAGGGGATGCATTGTGGAGTAGTTATTAGATGATGGGTTGCTAGAGTGACAGAAGCTTAAACCCTAATTTATGTGCTATTCCGTAAGGGGCTGATTTGGATCCATATGTTTAATGCTATGGTTAGATTTTATCTTAATTCTTGTTTTGTAGTTGTGGATGCTTGCGAGGGGGGTTAATCATAAGTGGGAAGCTTGTTCAAGTAAGAACAGCACCCAAGCACTAGTCCACCCACATATCAAATTATCAAAGTAGTGAACGGGAATCAAACAAACATTATGAAAGTGACTAGATGAAATTTCCATGTGTCCTCGAGAACGGTTTACCTATTGTAAGAGATCGTTCTGGCCTGTCCTTTGCAACAAAAAGGTTTGGGCTACCTTGCTGCACTTATTGTTACTCTTGCTATTTGTCACTTGTTACAAATTATTTTACTACCAAATTATCTGTTACCGATAATTTCAGTGCTTGCAAAAAATACCTTGCTGAAAACCGGTTGTCATTTCCTTCTGCTCCTCGTTGGGTTTGACACTCTTACTTATCAAAAGGACTACGATTGATCCCCTATACTTGTGGGTCATCACAACCACGTTGCCTTGACCATCCTCTACATATTCAATTGCACACTTACTGAGATCAGACGTTTTCTTACTCAAATTTTCCTGTAGCAAATCATACTCATGGCTCTTAGCTATCACGGCCTTAAAACTCTCCTATAACTGGTCCCACAAAGTTGGGTGTTTGCATGCTGCATGCATAGCTTCTGACGCTAACACACTGACCTGGCTATATTTCATTCTTTCCCCTGCCCCAGTCCAACCAAATCCCAACAAATCTCTTGTGCGCCTCGCGGGCAGTCCCAACCTTGCTTATTTTGTGAACCGAACAAGAACTAAACACTTTGGTATTTGAGATATATTCATGTACTTCATTACATGGAATATGTGCTTGCAAGGTAGATCCTTTCGAATCATTCTTTTGCAGCTACACCTTATAGTTTCTGCGGAATTTATTGGTGTATACTCCACCCAAAAACGGCTCTTCCGGTTATTCTTCCAGGCCACGATGAACTGTTGTGATTCGTCTCCGAGCATTCTTTCTACAATCTCCATGCGGCTAACATTTTTAAGATCATCTTGGAACATGTAGAAGTTTGCTCGAGTGAAGACATGAGAAGCAGCTACCTCAAGTTCCCTGGAGCTAGTAACTGGCAATGGTACAGTCTGTGAGGCCGTGCAGTCATCTCACGCCTCGTTCTCACAGATACGTACAACAGTGTTCTCATAGTGCAAAATCATATCCACCAGGGTCATTTCACCATCTAGGTGGAGGTGAAGACGGGAGTTCAAACTTTCACTCCTCTAGTTGCTTTTCATGCCAAGCCAAAACCCCTCTATCAGATAAGCTGCGGCCCACAATCTCCTCTTGTTATACATCTGTCTCAACCAAGTTACTATTTTTTCCGACTGTCGTCTTTTGGAAAATGTGTGCCATCTTTCCTCAAACGTGGTCGTGGACGTGGTGTAGTACAGAAGAGTTCGGAACATGTTCAAGGACTTGTGAGTGAGGTGAATCTTCATTTTTTTTCTATATGCCATGTACATATACGGTGCCACACATCTGGCAAGACTTCGCAAAGTGCCCTGATCATCGCAGCGTCGGCGTTCGTGATTACACTCTTCGGGCAGCTTCTGACACATGGACCTCAAAAAAGTTTGCAGCGGCCACACATGTCTCTTCGGTCTCATTCGAAACTCTGGCACAACCAAAAACAGTAGTCTTCCGGTGATTATTAAGACCAACAAAAGGTATGAATGGCATACCATAGCGATTCATCTTGTACGTGCTGTCAAATACAACCACGTCGCCGAAGTCCTCATAGTCCTGACGAGACTGGGAGTCACACCAGAACAATCTATTCATATGTCCTTCTTTATCTAGCTTGTACTCGAAAAAGAACCTAGGACCCCTCTCTTTCCTACTGGCCATGATGTCTGTGGCTATGGCAGCATCACCTTTTGAAAGCAGCTCGCTCTTCTTCCTGGAGCAAAGGTTGTATATATCATGCCTCGTAAAACCAACACCGCCATACAATACATGTTTGCTGATGAAGGAATCCATAATAGTGTGAATTCTAATCCCTGCGGCTCCCATGGACAATATCTCAGCTTTCTGGTACTCTTTGATTTTTCTGTGGGACCAAAGAAAAGGTACTTCGTTCGGTCTTGCTAACATATGGCTATGCTTGTCCTCAAAACTTCCAACATACCAAACCCCACGCTTTTCGTCAAGGTTCACTGTCAGGTGCGCTTCGTAGTTGCAGCGTGACTCGGGTCTGAGCCTACGACTGCGCCCATCCTCGGTTAGCAACTTGATGTCACGTTTCCCTTCTCTGGAACAAACATACCGCCTCAAACACATATGATGTGACTCGGTTTTGCTATACCTGACCTTATCCTTTCTAATGTCGAAACCATTATCTCTAGCATAGCTGTTGTAGAAAACGAATGCAACTGCTTCAGACATAAAAGTCATTTATCTTATCTTCATGAACATATCCCTCTTATCATCCGCATGGGTAGTATTTTGGACATTCTCTTTCCCCTCATCTTCTGTCACCTACAAAATTAAAACATAGCCATGAAAACAATTTTCCATGGTTTAACACTACTTCCATACAGCATTGATTTCATGCATACCTCACTCATGTTGACCGACGACTGCGACTCCCCAGAATCAGGTGCATCTATTGATTCGTCATCAAGGCCTGTCTCCACGCCGGATTCACCGTAATAGTCGCACGCATTATGAGATCCTGAAATTAGCTGAAAAATTCAATACAAATACAAAATTAGTTATCATATAATATTCCATCAAAAATTCAATTTGCATGCCAACAAAAAAATCCACTTTCGTACCTGACCAATGTAATCTTCATTCGAGACCTCGGAGTTGTTTTCCTCACTATCGTCATCCAACGTCCATCTATAAATTTTCAATACAAAAATATAATATTGTCGGATGCCACAAAAAAATTACAACATAATAATGCCACTCGCATTAAACATCTTCCCCTTCGTTCCCATTCTCCGACCAATCTCCTCGATCTAAATTTTCATCATCTGACCAATCATCTATCCAGTCTTTCAGCAGTTCCCCAAACTCCATATCTACCACGATATCACTTAACTCATTGTTCGCCATTTCCTACAACAAATAATAAGTATCATCGCATGTGCAAACAACATCAATAATTAAATATACAACACATAGCACAAGATTATGAACGTTAAGTAAACTATCCCGACCGAGGGCGTTCAGATCGTGCACACAACCGATGCCAACAACCTATGACCACCGATGGATCCTCCCCCGTCTCCACAGCGGTCGTCGGCGATAAGGTATGTGAACCCTAGTAAGGAAGGTGCCCACGACACCCGTCATGACCACTTTGGATCGCGAGGAGCGGCACTATCGAAACTAGATCTGTGATAACCTGCGCCGCCGGATACCTTGGTTAGCCGCCACATCAAATAACGATAGCCGCCGTGCACACAGCCGGCGGCAACCAACGCTACGTTAACTCTAGACAGAAGAAACCCACATTAGCCGGCGTGATCACTTTGTATCACGAGGAGCAGCAGTACCGGAACAAGATCCGCGATCGCCTGCGCCGCCGGGTAGCTAGGTTACCCGCCCCACTAGATTAACCACTATCATGAAAACGGCGGCAGTTTGTTCGATGCTGCCGCGAGCGAGACAAATGGGGGGAAGCGGGATGCGATACCTGCGAGCGTTGTAGGTTCACGACGGTGCCGCGCGCGCTGTCCGATGAGATCGCCGGCGACGAGATTTTGTAAAGAACCTCAACTAGGGGTACTGCGTGAATGATGGAGCTGGCTTCGGCGTAGTGGGGTCGTGCGATCTTTTTTTCGGCGGAGGGTATTGTATCTATACGATATGGGTTATACGGGTTACGCAGGGCTTGCATATGGGCTACGGCGGGCAAGAGAAAAAAACTGACGAGGGACAAGGATACCGGTGAGAAATTGAGTAGGGGAGCACCGAAGCAAATATCGGGATTCAAGCGGTGGGTGAGATGCGAAGCGGGGCCCACCAAAAAATGATGCGTGCGTGAGGCTGGGCAGTGACTCATGGACGCACGATTAGACTAATCCCACGGCGCGCGTGCAGCCGGCGGAATCTAAACGTTTCCCGTTCCCTTGCTCTTCCTCTCGGAGATTCCCATTCTCTGATGAACTCCCTGATTTTTCGAGGACAAAAGCGTTTCTTCTCGTTACTGTAGAAACAAGTTGCGAGTCAAAGTCAAACCAAACACCGCAGTGAGACACCCCTTCGGTTGTGCCCTCGCATGAACCCTCATCTAGGGTTTCCTTGCCTCTCGTGGTCTCGTCGGCGTCGGTGTCGGTCCGTCTCGTCTCCTATGGTCCTTAGACCATGAAGACGCGGTGGATCTCGGCCCTTGCCGGCGGGTGTTCGACGAGATTTTATATTACATATAGTACGAAAAAAAAGTTGTTTCATGATAATTTGTACCAATATCTTTTTCTCCCTTTCCTCATGAGTTGAGAAGAAGCCTAGGAAATTGTTGGAGGAAGGAGTGCCCATGGATATTGCATGTGAAACATACACGTGCACAGTGCACGTACATTTTTTTTAACACAGTACAGACGCAAGCGCTCATACATACGCGTATATCATCTTGAAATTTACGAAGTAACCGTATGCGCCTCGTCGTCGACTGGAACGTCTCCTCCCACTGAAAGCGCATCGCCGGAAAGACTGAAATAAATCCAGAAATAATGCGAGCACCAGGACTTGAACCCTTGTGGGCTGGGGATACCACTGTCTCTCTAACCATCCAACTACAGGTTGATTCGCACACAGTGTACATACATTGAAAATATTAAACGAAGGATATTTGAATGGGCTAATGGCCGGTTAATTAGTTGGCTAGCTAGCCCAAGTTCTAGGCATGTGCACGAGGATGTGCACTTGCACTGCATGGCCATGCATGTGGCATTACAAGGTTGCCGACGTACTAGCTAGCACACGGATGAATGAAATTCAAATAATATCTGTGTGGGCTTGTAGCAGACGGATTCGGGTCGGCCATGGCCGCACGTATGGGATAAATTCTTTCTGGCCCGTTTTCTTTTCTGCTGCAGGCTTGTGCATCAAGAACGGTCGAAGAGATAAGTTAGAAAGGGTTGAAAGGAACAAGCTGGAAGATCGGAAGGATTTCACGCGTAGCACAGCAGCCTACCTCTTCTCTATTGGCTATAAATAGAGGAGAAGGCGGCCAGCCCAGGGGAGGAGACCAGCGAGCAGAGGACGTGCCCGTGGCGGCTGCGTCAGAAGAGAGATCGGAGACACGGGAGATAACTCTCGTGCACGTGTGAAACAAGTTGGGAATCGTAGAACCCTTCGTCTGGGCCGCATTGCATTATATAGAAGATATGCTGTGGCTTACAAGGAAGGAGGGTTGATCGAGACCCCATCGGTTATAGAGAGGAATAACAGAAGAAGGGATAGAGAGAAAGATTACAATTCAAACTAACCTCTCCTATCCCTATACAACTTATTCTAACACTCTCCCTTAATCTGAACCGTATGAACTTTACCAAGTTTAAGATTGTTCTTGAACTCATTCAACCTTCCCGTAGTAAGACGTTTTGTGAAGCCATCAGCAAGTTGATCTCCAGTTGGTATAAAACGAATATCAAGTAGCATTCGAGCTACTCTCTCTCTCTGGCAAAGTGGAAATCAACTTCGATATGTTTGGTGCGTGCATGGAAAACAGGATTAGCTGAGAGATAGGTTGCACCAATATTATCGCACCATAATCTCGCAGCCTGTGGAGTCTTGACTCCAAGCTCATATAGTAAAGTCTGTATCCACATTACCTCAGCTGTAGCATTAGCCAGAGCTTTATACTCAGCCTCTGTACTTGATCTAGAGACAGTGGCCTGTTTTCTTGCACTTCATGACACAAGATTTGTTCCCAGAAACACAGCAAAACCACCTGTGGACCTTCTATCATCAGCACACCCTGCCCAGTCTGCATCAGAATATGCAGTAACAAGTATAGACAATGACTTGGTAATCTGAAGTCCAAGGCCTTCTGAGAATTTAAGATACCTTAAAATCATTTTTACTGCAGTCTAGTGAGTTGTTCTAGGTGCATGTAAATATTGACATACCTTATTCACAGAGTAAGAAATATCAGGACGAGTCAGAGTCAAATATTGTAAAGCATCAACAACACTTCTGTATTTTGTTGCATCTTCTGGTCCAAGTGCCTCTCCACTTTCAATTGTAAGTTTTTCTGAAATTGAAATTGGTGTACTCACAGGTTTACAATTTTCCAATCCTACTCTCCTGAGTATGTCAGTGGTGTATATTTTTCCTATGTGAGAAGTATATCATCATTTATCTGATTAACTTCTATGCCAAGAAAGTAATGAAGATCTCCCAAGTCCTTGAGAGCAAATTCCAACTTCAGATCTTTAAGCAAACAAGTGGTAGCATTTGGACTTGAACTAGCAACAATTATATCATCAACATAGACAAGCACAAATATAGTGATATTATCTCTATTGTAAAAGAATAGTGAGGTATCTGCTTTAGATGGTGTAAACCCAAGTTGTTGTAACTGCATGTTCAATCTTGAGTACCAAGCTCTCGGGGCCTGTTTCAAACCATACAAAGCTTTATCCAACTTACAGACATAATGTGGTGTACTCTGATCCTCATATCCTGGTGGTTGCCGCATGAACACTTCTTCCTCAAGAACACCATGAAGAAACGCGTTCTGAACATCTAGCTGTCGTAGGCTCCATCCTCTGGAAATAGCAATAGACAGTACAAGTCGAATAGTAGCTGACTTAACAACAGGACTAAATGTATCCTCATAGTTAATACCAAACCTCTGTTTGAAACCTTTGGCAACTAGTCTAGCCTTGTATCTATCTATGCTTCCATCAGATTTTCTCTTTATTTTGTACACCCATTTACAATCTATGACATTGTGCCCCTTCCTTGGTGGTACTAAATGCCAATTTTTATTTTTCATGAGTGCATCATATTCATTATCCATAGCCTCTTTCCAATCTTTATGAGCAAGGGCATCATGCAAATGAGTTGGTTCACCAACACTACTAAGAAAAGCACGCTTAATTCTGTCATACCTGACCGTACCATCAGTGTATTCTTTTTCCTTTATAATACCTGACTGCGATCTAGTGTGCCGTCGAGAAGATTGGTGAGGTACTGGTGCTGCAGGCGCAGAAGAACCCGGTGCAGGAGATTCTGTAGTATCCGGCGCAGAAAATCCCGGCTCCCGATCCGAGGAGGATAGCTGCGCAGGAGATCCTGGCTCCCGATCCGAGGGCGATCCTGACACCTCAGGCGCCCCGCTGTCGGTGGCTGGCTCGATCCGCGGGCTCCCAGCACGGCGTACGACGCGTGGAGACGCGTTCTCTCCCGCGCGTGGGCTGGCGGGGTCCACCAGATGCGGGTTGTCGGCCACATCCGCCTCGGGACCGGCTGGGTCCACGCTGTCGTCCGCCTGATTGGCTGCATGCGAAGGGAGGCGATATGCCTCGGATCGCTCGACAGCAGGGGCAGGACTGGCGCGAGGATCAACGCCGGATCGCGCGCCGCTGCCAGGTAAATCAGCCACGGGTCCTGTGCCGGTTTTGTCCTTTCCTGCACACATAAAATGATGACCCAAACCTGCACATACATCATCAGAACTGCAATTTTTGATGGAATTTGGCACACAGTCAGTTTTATTTAATTCACCCCCGTGATCTGGAAGAAGTGCTATCTCAGCACGAAGAAGGGCTCCGGCGTTGGGATGAAGTTTGGCAAATGGAAAGAGTGTTTCATCAAAAACAACATCTCGAGAAATATAAATACGTCCAGTTGCAATCTCTAGGCATTTATACCCTTTATGAAGATTACTATAGCCAAGAAAAACACATTGAGTGGAACGAAGCTCAAGTTTATGGCGACTGTATGGACGTAAATTGGGGTAGCAAGCACACCCAAAATTTTTGAGATAATTGTAGTCAGGTTTTTGATGATACAATCGCTCCAATGAAGTGGAGTTGCCAATAACTTTACTAGGAAGACGATTAATAAGATAGGTGGCAGTAATGAATGCTTCATCCCAATACTTGAGAGGCATAGAAGCATGAGCAAGTAGAGAGATACCTACTTCAACAATGTGGCGATGTTTCCGCTCAGCGGAGCCATTTTGTTGGTGAGCATGAGGACAAGATACATGATGTTCAATGCCTATGCTACGAAAGAAAGAGTTGAGCTTCTCATACTCCCCTCCCCAGTCACTTTGGACTGTCAAGATTTTTCTATCAAAGTGTCTTTCAACAAGCTTTTGGAACTCTTGAAACACAGAGAAAACTTCAGATTTGTACTTAAGCAAAAAAAACCAGGTAAACTTGCTATAGTCATCAATAAAACTGACATAATATTTTTTTCTTCCAAAAGAATCTCTGGCATGACCCCATACATCACTGAAAATAAGTTCTAAAGGAGCATGAGATACACTATTCAACTTGGGATAAGGGAGTTGATGACTCTTGGCACATTGACAAGCTTCACAAACAAACTCACTAATTGGACTATGTGACAATGAGAGATTGCCTTTATTGACTACTTGTTTAACTATGATCGATGATGGATGTCCTAATCTTTGATGCCACCTTGCCAAAGAGGGCTTGATGACGAAGTAGACTTGACGACGCTTGCGACTAAGTGCTCCGGATGTGATGGGGTAGAGACCTCCAATGCATCTACCGTGACGGAGGAGTTCCCTCGTTGCCCGGTCCTTTATAAAAAAGTAGCGAGGGTGAGTTTCAAAAAAGACATTATTATCATTGGCTAAACGAGACATGGATGCAAGGTTTTTGTCGGCTTGAGGAACATGAAGAACATCTTTTAAGACTAGATCACGTTTAAGGTTAGGGGAATTAATAAAAGCTTGACCAATGTGTCGAATATCCATACCTCCACCGCTTGCGGTGTGAATTTGATCATTGCCATGGTACTGTTCACGGAGGGCAAGTTGCTCTAGTTCACTTGTGACATGATCCGTTGCACCAGAGTCAACGTACCAAACTCCTTCTCCTCCTTGCTCACGCATGGCTGCAGCAACATGACGAGCATCGGGGACATAATTTTCATCATAATGGTGCCAGCAGTCCCTGACTTCATGGCCCGTCTTCTTGCAGAGCTGGCATCGAGGACGCGCACGGGAGGAAGAGGGGCGGCGGCTGTTGTTGTTGTTGAAGCCGCCACCCCCTGCCCTGTTGTTGTAGCCGCTGCTGCCGCCGGTGTTGTTGTAGCCGCTGCTGCCGCCATTGTTGTTGTAGCCCCCATCGTTGTTGCCGCGCCCATGCCCACTGCTGCGTTGCCCCTGGTGACCTCGCCCTCGGCCGCGACCACGGGAGGCAGAGTTGGCGGAGGACTGTCGGATGTTGGTGCCGTGGAGGAGGCTGAGGCGGGCGTCGAAGCTCAAAAGCTAGCTGTATAGCTCCTGAACGGTGATCGGTTCCACCCGAGCAGCAAGAGCCGAGACCACAGGATTGTAATCCATGTCTAGTCCGGCAAGAATCTTGGACATGATCTCCGGATCGGAGAGCGCGGCGGCAGTGCAAGCTACTTCATCGGTAAGACCTTTAATTTTTCCAAGATATTCAGCCATGGTCATGTTACCTTTCTGAAGATTCGTGAGCTCGATGCGGGTGTTGATCGCTTGAGCTTAGCTTTGGGCAACAAACATGGCATGGATGGCACGCCATACTTCGGCCGGCGTCGAAAGCGTCGCGACCTGTGCAAGGATCTCACGGGAAAGAGAGCCCATCAAGAATCCTTGGAGTTGCTGCTGCTGTGCATACTAGAGGGATCGTGCAAAGTTGACCACCTGTTCTTCTTTGCCGTCCTTGGTGATGGTGAGCGTGGCCGGCGGTGCCGGGCTCTTCTCGACGAGGTGGTGCTCCATCTGCGCGCCCTTGATCTGGGGCAACACGATGGCCTTCCAGAGCAGGAAGTTTCCCCTCGTCAGCTTCTCTTGGAGTGGCGATCCGAGGAGGGAGGCATTGGTGGAGGTGGAGGTGGAGGATGAGGTGGTGGTGAGCGCACCCATGGTGCTGGGCGTCATGGCGGCGGTAGACATGAGCTCGGTCGCGGAAGGTAGCTAGATGTGATCTATTCCTGATCTATCGAGGAAGAGGCTCTGTTACCATGTGAAACAAGTTGGGAAGCGTAGAACCCTTCGTCTGGGCCGCATTGCATTATATAGAAGATATGCCGTGGCTTACAAGGAAGGAGGGTCGATCGAGACCCCATCGGTTACAGAGAGGAATAACAGAAGAAGGGATAGAGAGAAAGATTACAATTCACACTAACCTCTCCTATCCCTATACAACTTATTCTAACAGCACGCTCGAGCTCTACTGCGGAAGAAGTCTCACGCACCGAGAGGACAAGCACGCGCACGGTGGGTGACTCGTGCGACGTCAGTCTAGCCGGCATGTCCGCACGAAGCACTCGCGTCATCAGACGGCGAACCGGTAGCGGAGACCAGGAGGCCATGGCAGTCCAATGGTGAGATTTATTACTAACAAATATGACTTCTATTTCTTTGCATCCAGCACAGCGTTGGCCGGCACCTGACCGTGCCAAGGTCGCTGTGGGCATACGAGGGCGTGCCGATGCCCGGCACTAGTCCGCCCCATCTCTCACCTACCGAGGGAGATGCCATGGGCACGCCGGGGCTCAAGCGGGCGTTCGACTTGAAGATCATTCCGGCCATGATGTTCCTAGTTGCCTAGGCTGGGGGTGCGAGACCCCACATGGCGCGGGTCGTCGCCGATGACACCATTGACCGTAGCGTTGTCCATGCGCTGGGAAGCTCACCAGCACGTAGTGGACGGCGCCCTGTGGATGCTACCACCACGTGCCCAGGCCGTGCACCCCTCGGCATGCACTCTCCATCGGTGACTCTTTCAAGGACGACGATGATGTGCCGGGGCTGCCCTTGGTGTCTAGCCCCCGGCGCACTCCCCGACGCCGGCCTGTTTTGAAGATGACAACGCCTGGGTTGCCTATCGTGTGCAATCCCCGGCTATTCCTTCATGCCAGACTCGCCACCGGCGACGACGCGTCGGGGTTGCCGTACGTGTGCATCCCCCGGTAGTCCCTTCATGTTGGACTCACCGTCGGTGATGACGCGCCGGGGTTGCCCTTCGTGTGCAGCCCCCGACGGTCCCTTAATGCCAGACTCACCGCCGGCGACAACGCACTGGGGTTTCCCTTCATGTGCAGCCCCCGACGGTCCCTTCATGCCGGACTCACCACCGGCGACGACGTGCCGGGACCGCCACTTGTGCGCCGGCCTCGGTGCACCCTTCTATCAAGATGACGATGCCGAGATTGCCCTTTGTGTGCAACCTTCAGTGGTCCCCTCATGTCGGACTCACCACCGGCAACGCTAACATGCTGGCCTCCCTCGTCGCACTCCGTGTGCAACCCCAGGTGATTATTTCCTGCCGGACTCGTTATCGGCGACAACGTGATGGGATTGCCATTCGTGAGCAGCCCCCAGCACTTCCTTCACTCGAGACAACGACGCGAGACACCATCTATACCTCCGCCGGCATCGAGCTCTCCTAAGGAATGGCATCATCTATGCCTCCACTGACACGGAGCTCGGCCAGGGCGGTGAGCCATCTACACCGCTGCTGCCCCGGAGCGTGTCCAAGATGGGGCACCATCTATATCGCCACCGAGCTTGCCTAGGCAGGCACCGTCTACACCAACTTAGAGCTCACCCAAGGAGAGGAGCCATCTACACCACCGCCGCGGAGCTTGCATAAAGGCGGGTGTCGTCTACATGGCCTCGGAGCCTGCCCGAGGCCGGCGTGTTTTTTCTGCACCATGGTCGACACGAAGCACGCCTAAAGGCGGGCATCTTCTACACCACCTCGATGCTCGCCCGAGGCGGGGCGCTGTCAACGACCGTCGACACGGAGCTTGGCCTGGGGGGCTCGGTCTTCACCGCCGTAGACACGGAGCTTCGCCTAGGCGGTGCTAGGTCTACGGCACCGCCGAACTCGACTAAGGTGTGGGCTTATTTTACACCACTACCAACACGAAGCTCGACCGGAGAGGGTGCCGTCTACATCGCCGCGGACACTGCCCATTGTTGGGTGTTGTTCGTGCTAACTTTTGGCTCAACAATGTTGTCGGCTACAGCGACACGCTTGTTGAGTGGGCGATACCGCCCAAGTCCACTCCAACATCTACACCGACGCACATCATCAATATCGTCCTAGCGTCGGCGAGGCGAAGCTATACTCCACCGACATGTCTTACTCTGATGAATCAAACCACCACTTGATATGCCGACGAGGTAATGTCAAGTCATCCAGTCCGACACCGACAAGGCCGGGCACCGACGAGGCGAAGGCCGCCCACTTCATCATCAGAAATCGACAAAGACGGAGGGATATGGCTAAGCATAGCCAGAGCAATCGGCATACCGCTTTCCCCTTCCACTTCATCACCACATCACCACCATCTACACCAACCTCATGGAGAAGACGAGACCTGAAGACAACGACCATTGCAATAGCTTAATCGAAGGTGGTCTGTGAGCTCGACTCGCAGACGTAATTAAGCGGGAGCTTTCTGAGGCACCATAAACCAAAACATCGCATCGCTGAAGTCATGTAGGCCGCGCCAGCAGGCCACGGAGCGCATCCTTAATAGGGATCTTTGTAATTTTGTTTCTTCACACGAGATTAATAAAATACATATTTCCCTATATCTTTTCTCTGTGTACTTAGGTACACTGTCACGCCCACGTCTTTCCTTTCTCGTGTCAAACAAAATTGGCACGCCTGGTGGGACATGGTTATCCTCCCATCTTTTCTATGCAACAATGGTCGTAGAATTCATCTTCAACCTCCTCTCCAACAACATTAGATGGTGCCAATCCATGAGTGAAATTTTAATTTGCCTTAAAGCCTTGTAGGCCAAGTTCCTATCCCTAGATGTTGCTATTGTCTAGGGGCAATTCCTTGCCCATATGGCACGAAGGTGACGTCTATACGTAAAGGTGGACCTACGGGGCATGGGGCATACTCTGTCTTCGAACGGCATCGTCAGGCTGCTGGAGTGCAGTTTGTCGGCCTCCTCCTGGCCCTATGTCGGGTTGGCACCAATGGAAGGCGGCCGTGTCGGACCATTACACCACACCTTGCTGGTGTACTCTCGACTCCTATGTCGGGGCCTCCTTTGTCTGTCGGTGCACAGCTCGCCATCGTACTCCTGACTCCTATGTTAGGATCAAACATGGAAGATGGCATCGTAGAGCTACTGGCGTGGAGCTTGTCGGCATCCTCCCGGCCCTACATTTGGGCCGACACAGATGGAAGGCAGCCATGTCGGGCCGCTGGAGCGCACCTCGTCGAAGTACTCCCAACTCCTATGTCGGGGTTAAACATGTAATATGGCGTCGTCGAGCTGCTGGCGTGCAGCTTGTCGGCGTCCTCCTAGCCATACGTCGAGGCCGCTCTGTCTGCCTGCCGGTCATGTGGGCACCATGCCTCCACATGTCGGCAGGTCATGGGTGGTGCTTCCCCAACAACATGTTCCCCATTCTTCGGAACAAGACGCCTGCTGATACGTCCATTATGCATCATGATTTTATATTGATATTTATTGCATTATGGGTTGTTATTATCTATTTTGGTACAATACTTATGCCTTTTCTCTCTTATTTTACAAGGTTTACATGAAGAAGGGAGAATGCCGACAGCTGGAATTCTGGACTGGAAAGGAGGAAATCCTAGAGACCTATTCTGCACAACTCCAAAAGTCCTGAAAATTTACAAAGAACTATTTTGAAATATATAAAAAATACCAGAGGGGACCCACCAGGCATCCACAAGGGTGGGGGGCGCGCCCTACCCCCCTGGGCGCGCCCCCTGCCTTGTGGCCCATCGGGCAGGCCCCCGGTGCCCATCTTCTGCTATATGACGTGTTTTGTCCAGGAAAAAATCAAGAGGAAGCTTTCGGGACGAAGCGCCGCCATCTCGAGGCGGAACCTGGGCAGAACCAATGTTGGCATGTTATTTATTTCTATGATGAAGCCGCTAGAATTGATAAACCCGATATTAAAGATAAACATAGACCCATTGTTGGCATGCCTGTTGTTTCTGTTAAAATAAGAGATCATTGTTATCATGGCTTATGTGATGTGGGTGCTAGTGTGAGTGCAATTTCTTTTACTTTATATCAAGAAATTATGAATGATATTGCACCTGCTGAGATAGAAGATATTGATGTTATTATTAAGCTTGCCAATAGAGATACTATATCACCAATTGGGATTGTTAGAGATGTTGAAGTCTTGTGTGGGAAAATAAAATACCCTACTGATTTCCTTGTTCTTGGCTCCCCACAAGATGATTTTTGTCCCATTATATTTGGTAGACCTTTCTTGAACATTGTCAATGCTAAGATAGACTGTGAGAAAGAAATTTTTACTGTAAGATTTGGGGATGTGTCTCATGATTTTAATTTCTCTAAATTTTGTAGACAACCCCATGATAAGGAATTGCCTAGTAAAGATGAAATTATTGGTCTTGCTTCTATTGTCATGCCTCCTACTGATCATTTAGAGCAATATTTGCAAGACCATGAAAATGATATGTTTATGAATGAAAGAAAGGAATTAGATGAAATATTCTTTAATCAAATGCATGTTTTGAAACACAATTTGCCTGTTGAGATTCTTGGGGCTCCTCCTCGGCCCAAGGGTGATCTCGTGTTTGAGCTTAAACAACTACCTGATACTTTGAAATATGCTTATCTTGATGAGAAGAAGATATATCCTGTTATTATTAGTGCTAACCTTTCAGAGCATGAAGAAAAGAAATTATTGAAAACTCTGAGGAAGCACCGTGCTGCTATTGGATATACTCTTGATGATATTAAGGGCATTAGTCCCACTCTATGTCAGCATAAAATTAATATGGAGCCTGATGCTAAACCAGTTGTTGATCATCAACGCCGGTTAAATCCTAAGATGAAAGAAGTGGTAAGAAATGAAATACTAAAGCTTCTAGAAGCAGGTATAGTTTATCCTATTGCTGATAGTAGATGGGTAAATCCTGTTCATTGTGTCCCTAAGAAGGGAGGTATTACTGTTGTTCCCAATGATAAAAATGAATTGATCCCACAAAGAATTGTTACAGGTTATAGGATGGTAATTGATTTTCGCAAATTAAACAAAGCTACTAGAAAAGATCATTACCCTCTACCTTTTGTTGATCAAATTCTAGAAAGACTGTCCAAACATACACATTTTTTCTTTCTAGACGGTAATTCTGGTTTTTCTCAAATACATGTGTCAAAAGAGAACAAAGAAAAGACCACTTTTACTTGCCCTTTCGGTACTTTTGCTTATAGACGTATGCCTTTTTGTTTATGCAATGCACCTGCTACCTTTCAAAGATGTATGACTGCTATATTCTCTGACTTTTGTGAAAAGATTGTTGAGATTTTTATGGATAATTTCTCCGTTTACGGAACTTTTTTTGATGATTGCTTAAGCAACCTTGATCGAGTTTTGCAGAGATGTGAAGAAACTAATCTTGTTTTGAATTGAGAGAGGTTCCACTTCATGGTTAATGAAGGTATTGTCTTGGGGCATAAAATTTCTGAAAGAGGTATTGAAGTTGATAAAGCTAAAGTAGATGCTATTGAAAAGATGTCGTGTCCTATATATATCAAAGGTATAAGAAGTTTTCTTCGTCATGCTGGTTTCTATAGGAGGTTTATTAAAGACTTCTCTAAAATTTCTAGGCCTCTCACTAATCTCTTGCAAAAAGATGTTCCTTTTGTTTTTTATGAGGATTGTGTAGAAGCATTTGAAATACTTAAGAAAGCCTTGATTTCTGCACCTATTGTTCAGCCACCTGATTGGAATTTACCCTTTGAAATTATGTGTGATGCTAGTGATTATGTTGTTGGTGCTGTTCTAGGACAAAGAGTTGATAAGAAATTGAATGTTATTCATTATGCTAGTAAAACTCTAGACAGTTCCCAGAGAAATTATGCTACTACTGAAAAAGAATTTTTAGCAGTTGTTTTTGCTTGTGACAAGTTCAGATCTTATATTATTGATTCCAAAGTAATTGTTCACACTGATCATGCTGCTATTAAATATCTTATGAAAAAAAAGATGCTAAACCTAGACTTATTAGATGGGTTCTCTTGCTGCAAGAATTTGATTTGCATATTATTGATAGAAAGGGAGCTGAGAACCTCGTTGCAGACAACTTGTCTAGGTTAGAAAATGTTCTTGTTGACCCACTGCCTATTGATGATAGCTTTCCTGATGAGCAATTAGCTGTCATAAATGCTTCTCGTAACACTCCATGGTATGCTGATTATGCTAATTACATCGTTGCTAAATTTATACCACCTAGTTTCACATACCAGCAAAAGAAAAAGTGTTTCTATGATTTAACACATTACTTTTGGGATGATCCACACCTTTATAAAGAAGGAGTAGATGGTGTTGTTAGACGTTGTGTACCTGAGCATGAACAGGAACAGATCCTATGCAAGTGTCACTCCAAGGCCTACGGAGGACACCATGCTGGAGATAGAACTGCATACAAGGTATTACTATTTGGTTTTTATTGGCCTACTCTCTTCAAAGATGCTCGTAAGTTTGTCTTGTCTTGTGATGAATGTCAAAGAATTGGTAATATTAGTAGACGTCAGGAAATGCCTATGAATTATTCACTTGTTATTGAACCATTTGATGTGTGGGGTTTTGATTATATCGGACCTTTTCCTTCCTCTAATGGGTATACACGTATCTTAGTTGTTGTTGATTACGTTACTAAGTGGGTAGACGCTATTTCAACTAGTAGTGCTAATCATAACACTTCTATTAAAATGCTTAAAGAAGTTATTTTCCCGAGGTTTGGAGTCTGACGGTGGTTCACACTTTATTCATGGTGCTTTCCGTAAATTGCTTGCTAAATATGATGTCAACCATAGAATTGCATCTCCATATCATGCTCAGTCTAGTGGTCAAGTAGAATTGAGCAACAGAGAGATTAAATTGATCTTGCAAAAGACTGTTAATAGATCTAGAAAGAATTGGTCTAAGAAACTTGATGATGCATTATGGGCTTATAGAACTGCATATAAAAATCATGTCTCCGTATAAAATGGTTTATGGAAAAGCATGTCACTTACCTATAGAACTAGAACATAAAGCTTATTGGGCAATTAAAGAGCTCAATTATGATTTCAAACTTGCCGGTGAGAAGAGGTTATTTAACATAAGCTCGCTTGATGAGTGGAGAACCCAAGCCTATGAGAATGCCAAGTTGTTTAAAGAAAGAGTTAAAAGATGGCATGACAAAAGGATACAAAAGTGTGAGTTTAATGTAGGTGATTATGTTTTGCTATACAACTCTCGTTTAAGATTT